>CM074580.1:52224689-53510403 GCA_037305975.1 Chrysolophus pictus
TGTAAATACCGGTGTGTGAAATACTTTTCTGAAGTCTGTTTTACATCAAAGTTGATAATTTTCTAGACCAACACTTTCCCCAGAAGTAGTGAGTAATAGCCAGGCCTATGAACACGTTGCCTTTCATAACACCTCCAGCACTCTGGTCATAAGAAGCATGACAAATTAGTTATCCTCATAACTGTGCACATTATTTGCATTTGTAGTCATCCATCACCATGAGTACAAACCCTACATGTAATCATTCTCACGAGGAAATGCCCACTTTGCCTCCAAAATGGGCTCTGACTGAGTTCACTTTAATTCAACACTGAGTTGTTCAAGCTACTTGTTGCACAAGTCATTTTTTTCCTCACAATCAAGCCCATTATGTGAAAAAAGCCAACCTTAAGGAGGGTGAGGACACAGTTCATATAAAAATCAATGCAACCTTTCACTAGAACATAAATCAGACCCATTCTGGCATATATGAAAATATGTGGGGAATGTTTAATGAAATTTTTGCATTCTGGTAAATTTTCTGCTTTGGGCTGCTTTTAGAAATGGTAACAGGGAAAGTTCAGCTCACACCAAGGAATATCACCAATCGAAACCACTAGCTTTCTCACATTAGTTTCACAGATCTCCAGCTCATAAGCCTTCTGATAAACACAAAGACATTTCAAGCAAGCAAAAAGCCCGCAGCTTTTGGGATGCTTATCCGACCTGAGGGCGAGCTGTTAACCTCTTTGAGGTTCACCAAAAGCTGTTTTCTAACTAATTCTCAAAATTATGTCTAATACCTCTTAGGCATTTTTTTCCCTTTGGAATATAATGCCAACATTGGTTAAAATAGTTATTGCGATGTAGCAAGAACATCTTGGAATTCCTTTGAGCAGCTTCTTCGAGCTGAAATTTCCATTTTTCAGTTCACTGCCCCAAATAATTCTGTAAAGCTGGATCTTTGGATTACAATGAGAACATGAGGCAAGGAAAAGTTCAGGCATGTACTTATTTTGAGGGAAAAGGAGAGTTAAGACTAGCTGAGAGTCATAAGTCTGGGTGCTGTGGCAAACCACACAGCAAGCAAATGAAGAAGTGACCTGTGGAAAGTGGAATGGCACTAACTTTCTAGTGCTGGAGTGTGAGGATACTTAGAAAAAACAGGGATAATTAGACTGGTGAGTGTGGGAGCTTCTAGGACTCACTGCATGGTGAAGATTTTCTGTCAATATGTAGAAATGAGAATAAGTGAGAAGAAAGCTTGAATCTTTGCTTTTAGATGCTGGGAGGCTGAGATGCAAACATACCACTAGTCAAGGGGGGAGAGTTGAGAGGTGAGTGGACAGGTAGAAAGGTATTTAAAATCCGATGGCAGCAGGGATAATAGCTGCTCCCCGACTCTGCAAATATCAGACACAGTCACTGCTATCAAAATCAAGTGGTGTCTGTTCTCTTAGCTACAGAGGAGAAGTAACATTTGTCCAGCAGTGAAGTTACTATGACTTTGGTGTCTCAAAAGCATTTTTCAGTGGGCTTGGAAATCACATAAACCTTATCTCCTCCTTTAAATTAAAAACAAAACAAAACAAAAACAGATAACTTTGCCCTCTGAAGACACTGCTATCTTTATTGGGCAGACGGAGTGGACAGGCTAGGTGCCTGCTCTTCTTCAGGCACTTGCATTCTTGCTTAGTGGAATTTCACAGGGACTGTTCCTGCAACCTGGGACTCACTCCTGCAGAGCTGCAGTCCCTGGGACGTGGGAGCCAATGCATCCTCCAGTGGTAACCCTGACTTATTATGTGCCATAGGAACCTTAATGTATTTTGCTTCACACTCTCTAAACGCATTTGTCCAGATTTGGATGGCAAACTCGTGGCCCCTCCTTGTCTATAGACCTATGCTCTGTAGTAGGGCAGCACTTCCTTCCAGATATTCAATTAGCTACCTGTAGCCTCCTCACAGAATATAAATATGTTGGCAAGGAGTGTTTAGCACACCAAAGGTCCTCCCCTAGCATGCAGTTTTGTTTCCCCAATATAAAATAATGCATTTCAGCCTCTACCTTAACATCCTGAGCACAAGGCATTAGTGAACACAAAGATTTAGGGAGTTGCCATTGGTGCAGGTCATCTGAGGGATCCTTCTTGCAACAGGAGTGTTAACCTATCTGTCACCTGCATGGAGACAGCAGCATGGTCCCAGCAGGGTCTAACCTCCGCTCAGCACTGTGCTTCTGCTCAGTCTTGGAGAGAAATGCCTGCCAGGCAGATTGGTAGTTACAGCTAAGGAAAGCAGGAAAGGCAGCAGCTGTCAGGTGATGCTATCTGGAAAATAATTTTTACTCAGAATATAAACCAGTAGCTTTCATACATTTGGAATGCATGGGCTGGTACTCTGACTATTTAGAGCTCCTAATTAGAGGAATCCTAGAAAAAAAAAAATTACTTACGCCCATTGGTTACTATACTTGCATAGAATGGTTTCTTTGCCCTAGTACAAGGCTCAAGGAAAGATAAAACCAAGCCTCTGTGCATTTTCAGAGGTTGAAACCAAGGCAATATACATTCCTATAGCTTCACAGAAGGCACGACACTTCCACACGATCCCAACACCGTACATCCTACCCCTTCCACTGACACTGATACCAATATGGAAAGTGTCAGTGAAGTTCCCAGTGTTGTTCCCTGGAGAAGAGTGGCTCCAGCTCAGCCTCCCTGCACTGAGCACAGGGCACTGAACCCACCAAAGTCAGCAGGAGGTTAACTCAGAGCACAGTGATTCCCTCGACTATGGATTACAGACGGTTGGATTTTGTTTCGGTGATGAGCTTCAAGTACAGCCAAAAGTGAACAGAGGCACGTTGACCTCATAGCTGTGAATGCAGATTGAGCGTCCAAGACAATTAAAAGCATAAAGCACACACCATCTCCAAAGCCCTGGCAAATCAGTGCTAGAAGTTACCGCTGCCCCGTCTGCCTGCGAAGACTTTAACACCCTCTTCATAGAGATTGGAAGGCAGCCATCCCCAATGAATTACTTACAGGCTCTGACTAGAGGCAGGCTGGCTTCAGCTGGAGATTTACACAAGCCTCGTAATCTAATAGTAGAGTTTACTTTATGAGAGTGCCACACCAAAGATAGTAAAATGCAATTTTCACTAACAAATCTACATGCTTCCACGGAAAATCTCCAGCCGTCACAGAACATGTCAGCACTGCATAGGGCCTCATGCAGATTTATAGTTTTCAGTTTATGGTTGAAGAGTTATTGTTAACTCCGTTGTTATAAAGTTATGGCAATTAAAAGCTCCAGTCACACTTATCATTTTAACCATAACTAATAAAACCTAATAAATTCTGAGACATGATGTGTTTTCCTACACCGCTAAACATCTGCAACCATTTCACACTGGACTTTTGAACTGCTAAGCTAGATTTTGGGAATAAATTGGCTGTCGTAAGCTTCTTTTCCTTTAATTTGCTTGGACCTGCACAATTCCTTATAGTTTTTCTTTACTGTAGTAAGATGCAGAGCAAAGCAATGCCAAGAAGTTTACCCTTGTGTGTGCAACAGGTGATTGTAAGCAAAGTCCTCTATCTCTTTAATTAAAGAGTCACCTTTCAACTTTCTGCGTTTCTTGTTTTGTAAGAACAGTATTTTTGTTGCAGAACGATAAACTTTTAGTGCTTTCTCATGAGTAAAGGTTTTTCTCTTTTCTCTCAAAGCTTTAAGAACATTTTTCAGCTTTTCGATAGGTGACAACTGATAAGACTCAATGCATCTGAGATCATGTGCTCGGAAACATATGAAGGTGCTGGATGAGGCAAAGGACCTAGACAAGTGGACAGAAAATTGTTACATAGCATATTTACTAGCATTTTGTCACCTGGCCTCATCAGCCTTGCAGTGAAGACATTCAGGATTCCACTTCTATAGACAGCATCACTTACCTCTGTTATTTAATTCTTCAAGGTTGGTCTTAAGTCTCAAATACCACTAACGTACAGAGATTCTAGTTCCAAGTCAAACTGTTATCATGATATCTATATATATTGCAAATGGTACTTCTTGAGATATAATATCCAGACAAATAAATTCTCTTGTAGAAGCACTGATATTATAAACATCTGAATATATATATATATATTCTGATGAATATGAGGGGTTTCCCCATGTAAATATATATATTATATATATATATATATTACAGTTTGCACCTTGCAACAACTGGAACAATTGGGAATAAGGCTCTGTGTCCTACAGAAAGAGTTTTGCTATGTTTGAGATCATACGATGGGTTAAGTGTACAGGGAGAAGAAGTCAGAAAAACAACGTGCTTGATCTGGAATAGAGATTACTGAATGGAGGGGTGTGTATGGCACCGAGAACCAACATCCCTCGGAAAACTCTGGGAGGCTGAGCACAGAAACTCCTGCAGTACCAAAGCAGCTCAGAAACTTCAGGCAGGCTGAACACATTTCATCCCTGACTGTATATCCTCCCATCCACAAGAAAGAAGCAAAACTATGTGCCAGGTGGGATGCACCTCAGCTGGTGCGCTCACTGTGCCTTCCCCCAGTGGTAACACTTAACCCACAGAGGCTGCAGGTTTCACTTAACCAGCAGCTGGGAACGCTATGATTTTATACTCAGAATGCTCAGTTTCTGCATCAAAGAACACCAAACGCACACGCCCACATCTCCTTGCAGTACTGAAAACCCGCTGTCTGCTACAAACTTGTGCATCAAAGATAAAAAAGAGAGAGGCTTTTGTTAGGAAAAAAAAAAAAAAAACTTACCAAAAATAACTGAAGTTCTCTAAAGTTGCCCTGAAGTTGAAATAGCCCAGAACACCAGTGCAGAGCCTGCCTTAAACTCTCTCTCTTTCTCACTCCCCCCTCTCTCTCCAGCAATTGGAAGGAGGGCTGTGCAGAAATTCAGCAAACAATTTTCCTTCTATGTCAACCGGGGCGTTCCTCTACGGGCAGAAAGGGGATGGCTGAGCCTGGGTGAGGCTTGTTGCTCTCCCCAAGCCAAAGAGCTCTGTCGCAGATTACACAGCCTGTGAAATCCAATCCCTTTCTCTACTAAAGCAACAGCTGTACTGCTTCAGCTGGGGCAGGAGCAGTGCACAGACCCAGGGCTTGCTCCCGAGTGAGTTTTCCATGGTGGGGAGGCAGAGGAACAGGGGTTTCTGTAAGCTCTATGGGTTCTCCCTGCTTGGTGCCTACAGCTGCAGGAACGAGCGCTCGCAGGGTGGAGGTACGGGGCAATTTCCTCGTGACCGAGAGTATATGGGATGTGGGCGATGGTGCAAAACAAACATCTCTTTTCCTGAAATTCATTCCCAGCCTTGCTTCAGGACATAAGTGGATAATTAACATTATATGTATTAGTAAACTCTCATGCAAGCATGCACACAGGCAGGATACAGCCTGTCACAAACAGCACAGCAAGAATGGGTTTCAAGGCTGCTCCTCTGTCCTCTTCATATTATTGTTTTTCTTGTCATTTTTTTTTTTTTCCCCAGCAATTTAATTCTTTTCCCAAAAGCCTGAACTGAGAACTGACAGACCTTGCACCACATTCAGTGCTACCATGATTCACAGCTTGGGGTGCCAGCACACTTTGCAACACCAACACATGCAGAAAGCTACTTAGCACAAGCAGAAACTGCTTTACTCAAACTCCCAGCTCTCCTCTCACCTGTTGCTATTTCCCCACCCCCAACAAGGGCAAGGAATTCATAACACAGCTGATTACTCCCTCCCCATCTGAGGAATTCTTCCCTCTTCAGATTACACTTCCCCGAAGTTTTGAAAAATCACAGTAAGAGGTCTCAGTTGGGGTTTCCTTGTTTTGCAGAAGCATTTGCCTGTTTGTTTGCATGCTGTCAGACAGGTGAGAGGTGAAGGGGTGCGAAACACAAATAATACATAAGCAGCCCTGGCTGCTTTGCCAGCACACTGAAGCAGGATGTAAACAGGTAAAATCTATACTAGCCAAAGGAACTTGTATTTGCTGACAGGCTGTTTTCATCTTGTGACAGATATGCTGTGGGTTTTTGTGCTGTCATCTGTGAATAGATTTCAGGATCTCGAGTTCGGTAGGTGCTGTATTTTCAGACCCAGCTTTAGAATGGATGCACCCCATTTCTTCAGTGGGCACACTGAAATTAGTCAGTGAAAGTCGAGGGTACTGCTCAGCTTCCTATCATGAGTGGATGCTTAACAGGTATTTTGTAAAACCGGGTCTTAACAGAGCTACAGTGTTTACATTATAGCCAATTCTGGAAAGAATTTTGTGTAATTAATGCAGACTATTATATATTAGTTATATAAGATTGCATATATAGGAAAATGAATCAATACTATATATAACTTTCTTTAATACACAATTTCTCTGTGTATGAAGTAGGCAGAGTTTCATATGATTATATTAATATATAATGTATATAATAATTATATAATTTGTTATGATACAGGATATGCAATTATATATAGTATATATAATCTTATACAATTAATCTAAATGTCATGTGAGGCACAACCCGGCTCATATGCAAGCAGTATTTTCTCATGTGACATCCACACTCATGAAACAGAATAACTCAGTGGGCTGCAGGCAGTGTAGAGAGGCCTGGTAATGAAGGAGGGAGGAGAGGTGCTGTGAGTGTGCCAGTGCAGGAGACCCAAGGTTCCTCACTGTATCAGGCATCAAGCAAGACCTGCTGCAGCTGCTCCTGGGATGGAACATCCTGAGTTTCAAGACCTCTAGAATTCAGCTCATTTTTTGGCTTGCTTTTCTGATATCTCCATTTCTATGCTCAGTCATAGAATCATAGTATCATTAAGGTTGGAAAAGACCTCTAAGATCACTTAGTCCAACCATCCCCCCATCTGCACCACACCCACTGACACGTCCCTCAGTGCCACATCTACACGTTTCACGAGCACCTCCCAGGGTGATGACTCTTCCACCTCCCTGTGTGATTACAGTCCTTGGAATTATACTAATGTTCAGACTTTCTGAAACATCTTTCGACATAATCCTGACAAACAACATATATTTTTAGAAACAGACATGCAAACAAGGAGCCCAGCCTGACACGGTGGTTCTAGGCAGAGACAGTTTGTTTGGATGCAGAAATCTGGCTCCCACCTCTGGAACCAGAGGTGCAACCAGCAGCACTTCAGCCAGCTGCAGACCCATGAGAATTCAGAAGCAGTGTGTTCCATCCCCAATGTGTGCTTTGCTTAAACTCGTTGCTGAATATAATACATATCTGATAGCCGCCTTTCAATATCTGAAGGGAAGCTACAGGAAAGTAGAGGACAGATTCTTTATCACGGTCTATGGTGATAGAACAAGGGGAAATAAAGAGCTTAAAGAGGATAGGTTTAGTTTGGATATAAAGAAAAAGTCTCTTACAGTGAGGGCGGTGAGGCACTGGCACAGGTTGCCCAGAGAGGTGGTGGATGCCCCATCGCTGGAGACTTTCAGAGTGATGCTGGACCAGGCCCCAGGCAGTCTGATCTAGCTGTGCATGTCCCTGTTCATTGCAGGGGAGTTGGACTAGATGACCTTTAAGGATCCCTTCCAACTCTAAAGATTCTATGATTCTATATTGATGGGTGTTTCTTCGATCTTTCCAGCATTTTTAAAGCCCACATGAGACAAATGCATGGCTAAGTTGACAGAAGCCAACTGTTTTTTCCATAAACATGGAAGAAATTTTATGTTCTTTTTTTTTAAGGCATCTATGTTCATTGTCCCTGGCTTTCTTCCAGTTTCAGCTCAGGACTGAATGCGTAAGCACTGACATCTGAGTGGTGCCGTGTTGCTGTAACTCTACAGAATGAAACTCATATAGTAGAGATTTATCCCCACATAACTCGAAGCCTAAAATCTTCCCTCTTACCAATCAATAGAAGATCTATATGGTGAAATTTCAAGACTATCTAAGTGTTTTATCTTTATCTGACTGATGTGAATAATGCTCGCTTGATTTATCTGTAAAAAAGCAACAGGGTAGCACAATCTTTATCAAACCAATTACTTGCCTTCTGAGCTATTAAAAACATTATGCTGAGCTGATCATTTTCAGTTCTCCAAATGATTCTAGCACAATAGAACCAACTAATTCACCGGGCATACTCCAGGTATCTCTTCTTATTTACTCTTTGTGACAGATATCTAAATATTAAGAGAAACTCTCTAAATTATGCTGAGGCAATACTGAAAGATCCTCTCTGCTCTGTTGCCTTGTTGGGGTGTACAATTATATCTTGCATTTCTCTATTCCACCTGTAGCCCTGTTTTACAGCTCTCTGTATTACAAATTTGTTTTCTTTCCTTGGTTCAAAGGTTCTCATTCACAATGGAATGATATAAGCTTGCTTTTATTATTGTTATTCACACCCTTACTTGTGAATGGATTGATAATAAGCCTGCACATAAGGGCGTGATGCATTATTAGTAATTGAGAAAGGAGAGGAAAAACAATGAGAATTTTCTTCTTTGTCCTTTGTTCTAAAGAGACGGAGACAGGATGTTCACAGAGACTTCAATAAAGCATGCTCTGAAACACAAATTCAGGCACTTTTTTGTGGAGGATGTAAGGATGATCACTTCCGTTCTTTTTCCTTTTTAACAATTTTGACCATTAAGAAATCTGGGAAAAAAAATGGGAGGTCACCAACTTCTTCACGGGTAGCAGAGACCAGTTACATGAAGTGGACTTGTTAACTCAGAAATTATTTAAAAATTTGTGGACGTCATGCTTAGAGGGAAATAAGCTGAGGAGGAACCAGAGAAGTAAGAAAAAGGAAGGGAAAACCAACATCAGTGTGAACAGAAGGTGTAGAAAAGGTAGATGTCAGACAAGCCATGAAAGGAATGAATAGATGTCTGTGGAGGGATTGGGCCACCAACAATCAGATCAGCCCAGAAGATAAATATCACTGTAGTTACTGACTTGTAGACATCTTTGTCACCCGTGATTCTACGTGTTATTGAGACAAGAGAATTTATATATTTTATAATCTTGAGGTTTGAAGTAAAAAGATACATTAGCCAGCCACACAGATTTCCTCTGAATTTCTTCTCTTTTGCAATACATCAGCCATGAATTTGATTGATTTTCTCCAAACCTTTTTTGAGTAAATCTCATCCATCTGCAGGTAGGCGTATAACCTCATAAACATAGAGAGAGCCAGGTATGGAAATGAGATTTCATCACTGCTCCCTTTAAGAAGCCTTGGTGTTGAACTCAAAGACCTCATTCTGAAGCTAGGCAATACAAATTCCCCCCCTCGAAAAAAAAATGAATGGGTGTAATTCACATATCTTGTAACTTAACTGGAATCTATCTTTGGAACAGGTTAGTCTTGTGCTCTTTGTGATCTTTTCGTTTGAGAATTTACCCAAAAGAAGCTCCACTGTCTCCCTGCTCTTGGTGGGCTTTACCAGCACTGTGTGTTGCACTGACAGCAGGCTGGAAATGCTAGTATTTCATGTAGTGACAGGTTTCTCCTCTGTTAAGAAAAACATACGTCAACTCCACAGTATCTGGGGTGGAGAAACTGAATTTGGGCTAAAGGAAAACAAACCCAGGGAAGAATTGTGTATTTTCAGAAAGTCATATGTTTTCTTCTGGGATTCCTAAATATATATTTTTCAATTCAGTGGTTAATATTCTTGCTGATGAGGAGAGAAAAAAAAATTAAGGAAGCTAAAAATGCTGATCTGCAAGTGTAAATAAAAAACTTTGCCAACAACAGAGAAAGCATTATTTAGAAATGAAACAACATGAGACAATTCCAAGACTAATCATTTCATGAATAGGAGAAGATGAAAAAGGAGTAGAAAAAGGAAACCAATTCACTCTGGATAGCTTCTTTTACTTTGTCCTGGGGCATATGCTCCATCTGCCTTTGTCCTCCAAATGCTGTTTCACCAGCCCTGACAGTGCTGGCATTGACCTCCTACAGACAAAATGGCTTGGACAGTATGAACCAGAAAAAAGGAGCCAGCCGGACCCAGGGCCAATGCAGCCATAGACCTGGGGGAAAACTGCTATAATTAGCAGGGCCTGTGCAGGAATTGAAGAAAACCATAATTCTTGTGGATTTGCTGCCTTCCTGCCCCATCAGCTGTGGATTAGTGCATATGGAGCTGAGGAGAGTCTGGCTGATGGTCCACCTAAAAGCCAGTGTCCTCCTCCTCTCCCATTGGAGACCTGCCTCCAGACTGCATGCTGCAAAGGGCTTTAATTAAAAGTTAATATTTATACTGTGTTCTCTCCAACCAGCTCTATTCATTTTCTCTGCTGCGTTTAATTCCCTTCTCAACCACAGTTCAGAGCTGGCTGACCCTGGACATTTATTATTTTAATATTTTAGAACCTGCAATATTGGACAGAAGGCAGAACCAAGAGTGCCCTTGGAAAGTGAAAATTAGCGTCAAATAGCTGACAAGAGAAGAACAAAAGTTCAAGCTGGAGAGAAGGGTGTAATTGCCCACGAATAGCCCGATCGTGCCAGGTGGCAGTGCTCAAGTATCTGAGAAAGGAATGATTTAAAACAAATTATTTGTTTTCTCTGATTTCATTAGTCTGCCTTAAATCCTTCTTTTTTATTACCAGCTCAGATTGGTCATTTTTCTTCAGTTTGGACATCCATAAGGGAAAAATGTCCTAAAACCTGCCAAACTGTAAATACAACATTAACAAGTTCTGTATTTTTGAGTGACAGTATACTGAGTTGGATATTTCTGAAGAGAAATGTACCATAAAAATTTTTGTGGGACATTTGTTGTATTTGAGCAAGACACATTTTTTCTATCAAATCTGAAGTTACAAGGATGTATCCCTGATGTTTTTAGATCTTGTATAAAGAACAGACACTGATAAAAGTAAAGTATAAACATTCCATGCAATAGTTCAGACCCCACTGGAAAAGAGAATTTTTCAGTTATTGTAAAAAAAAATCATAAATTGTTTGTTTCGCTATGGTGTTCTTGGCTCATTTCCTTTCTATCAAGCACTCCATAGACTGTGAGCTTGTATGGTCAGGGCTTATGACAAAGGTGATTCTTCTGAGCGAATCTGTGAACAAGAGCTGGCCCTTGGGAAGCCCAGATGAGCAGGAAAATCTAACTGCAAACAACCCAGCCTCAGCTTCCTTCTTCCTTATCACACAAACTGCCCACCTCCAGGCTGGGAATGTTCGCCCTGTTTTGTCCTTCCCTTGCTGGGACTCAACGAGGGTGTTCTGTGGAAAACCAGGGTCACTGCTGCCATTGTGCCCTGGCTTGGTGCATGTTGTTGGCTGCCAGAGGGAAGGGACTCAGTGGGTGACACTGGAGACTCTGTTTGCTGCTGGAGATCAGCAGCATGATTGATTTCTTGATGGAGTAGCTGCTTGGTCGGTATTAAGTATCTGTTAAGTCAAGTGATGGGGCAGATCCAAGTGTTGGAGGACTTTGTTTTAAATGAACCACTCACCACAGAGTGACAGAATTCCCTCGTGGGGGGAAAAGCCAGAACTGCTGGGGAAATACAAGATCAGATAACTTGTAAATTTATCTGACATTGGCACCTCAGCTTTTCAGCTGAAGCAGCTTACAAGTGCCCCAGAAGGACACTGACTTCCTCTTTACATATCGGTGCTTTGTAGATCCGGGCTTCTTTGCTCCACGTTTGCTGTTGTGAAACTATTGAAAAGGTCCCATCTGAAAGGCACCCTCCTCCTGGAGCTGTATGCTACACAAATCAGCCCTGGTGTCCCTGAGGTGCTGAAAAATCTTTTCCCCACACTGCACTGTTGCCTTTGAGTTCAGCTGCAGATGACCCAAGTGACTAAATGAACCCTTATGTGCCACAATTATTTCCCCCTAATTTAATAATAATGATGACAGTAAACAAAGTTACTGTTCAGTCTTGTACAAAACATGGGGCCATGCTTGTTCCGGCTGCATTTGTCCATAGATAGGAATCACCAAAATGAGAGCAAATAACTCTCCTTGTTTTAAGAGGAGAGATTACATATATTGCAGTTTGGGCAACAGAAGTGCCCTCAGTTTCTGATGCAAACTCAGTGAACGGGGGATGAAAAGGAAGATGGCAGAGCCCCAGATGGCCTGGGGGCTGGAAGCAAAGCCTTTCTGTGGGAACACAGCAAACTGGGAGCCACCAGAGGTGAGCTGAGCTCTTCCGTCAGCTACTAGTTCACATGAGTGTTTGTTTTCTGGCATATCTGCTCGTGCAGTGCTCCCTGCTCACAGGCTCTGGGGCTCTCTCCAAGTTCCAAAGGCAGCTGCAACACAGGCCTGGGTTTGTGCACGGGGTGATCAGAAGCCAGCACATGTGACAGTGGCTCTGTTCCCATTTCATGCTAAATAAGCACATTTCATCACCTCCTGCTGATGGTATACTGAGTATGGAGTGGTTTGGTTAAGCAGTGTTCACCCTATAGATTTCCAAACTCAAAATCATGGTTTCAGGAAAATATGCCTTTTCCAAATATTGAACAAATTCAGCAGAGAAAAGTGTACGTTAAGGAAATAGAAAGGCAAAACTGAGATTAGTAAAAGTTCTATGCTTAAGCCTCATCTCTTAGTACTAGATGAAGATCTTTGGATGCACAGAGAGAAGCGTGCCATCCTTCAAGTAGCATCCACACAAGATAAGGATGAATGAGCCAGCATCCAGCACAGGACTAGCAGCAGGGCTCAATCCTCAGGGCTGCCCCTGCACAGAGCCCTACAGCCAATGCAGTGAGCATAGCAGGAACAGGCTCAGTCCCTAATGCTACACAGGAGACTTCAATGGAATTGCCTTAATTATTCAAATTCAGTAGAAGTTTACCCAGGCATTTATTTACAGCAATAGAAGGGCACAGCTTGCCTGATGATAAACTGCTGCCTGTAGCCCGTTTCCATCTGTAATTGTTAGCACAGCTGATGTTTGTCCCTTGGTTCAAAGAATCACCTATTATTACGGGTTCTGCTTTATGACTCAGCTTCTGAGAGATATTTAGGGTGGCAGAGGGGACAAGTTGCCAGGCTGGCATCTCCTTCTACTCTCTGGGTAGGAGCAGGACGTGGCTCTGCATGATGGGCATTTATCTGTCCTGACAGAGAAAGCACATTCGTGCTCTGCGAGCTGTCTGAAGGGATTACACTGACTGAGGCCATAATCGTGTGCTCTGATATTGTTGATGTATTATAAATGGTCCATTATTCATCCACATGAGGAAAGCCAGAGGAATGGAAAATTAAAATGTGAAGCTAGCGAGCACAAAAAATGAGCAAGTGATTCATGCAGCATGGAAAATGGGCCTCACTGGGTGTAGGTTGGTGGTGCAGTTAAGTACAGCACCGGGGGCTAATAATTCAGCTCATTCATAGTAACATTTGTCTCCCTCTCAGCCCTGAAAACAGCACAAAGAGCCTCCATGGGACTTAGTCCTCCCAGAGGAGAGGGTGGAGAAGGTTTTGTCCAGCAGGTACAAACAGCAACAGAACAATAGTGATGACCCAGATTCGCTCTGACAGTCTTATGTCCCCTCCTTCTTTCATCTCAGGCTGTGCTGAGACTGCAGACTCTCCTTCCCGAGCATCCTCCCTCCTTGCTGGGAAGGCCCTCTCATTCCCCTGCTGAATAGCAGGGAAAAGCAAATGAAATGTGATTTATATTTGGATACAAAATTGTCACCCAAAATGAAATGGCTATTTTTTTCTCTGGACAAAACATTGACTTTCCTCTCCCAGAGTTTAAACTTTATTCCTACTGTAAAGATCTTTTAGAAAGAAGTGAAGAACGCTTTCCCACTTCTGTTTCCAAGCTCATCAGGTGCCACAGAAAACTAGAAGCCCTCAGAGGTAATGGAAAGTCCTCAGAAAACTGCCTGAAACTTTAAAACTGCAAAGGAACAAAGGAGTGAGATATTCCAAATGCACAATTACTCAGTTTTATTACATATCACATGTGGTTTCTGTGAAAATCTAGCTGTATCTCACAATGTCTGAGACCTTCAAAAAGGTGCCATATGTATACGCTCTGTAATCAAGTTATTAGAAACTCATGAAGCAATTTCTAACATGAGTCATGCTATCCAGGAAGAGATGAGACAGGGCAGCCAATTCACTGCTAAACAGGAGCTCGAGTCTAGTGCAAAATCAGCATATCCAGGCAACTGTGGATATTGCAAACAAGTTTGAACAGTGTTTTATTTACAATCTCAATATGCCTAAATCTCAGAGAAAACTGCAAATCTAACTCCCCACACTGATCTGAAGGAAGGAGGTGCTTATTTTCACCCCATAGCACCCGCTGACTTTTCATTTAACTTGGAGAGAGTGGGGCTAAGGGCTGTATATTGGCGGAACATGAGCATGGCTGAAGAGGTCTTGGGTAACTGCAAGGGAGATCTTAAAGAGAGCTTTGAAGAGGGATTAGGTTCAGGTACAGCGTTAATCTTTGATTTCCTTTGTTTACACTTTTTTAATCTGAGGGAGCATTCCACTTTTAATAGTGGAACAAGTAACAACAGAGCAGCACTGCAGAACAGCCCTTGGGGTGCCTACAAACCAGAACAAGTTTGGGAATCGGCAACACAAGGCCCACTGTCATTACCCAGGGATCTGCAACAAAGAAAAAAGTCATCCTGCCATGAGTTACCTACAGCCTTAATAGCCAAGCAATCCTAAATTTCAAGAAACAAATATTTTATGAAAATTAAACAGAACAGGAGAGTGGTGTAGGAGTAGGCACTCCTGACAAAACCAACATGAGACGCATAGCAGCCTGGAGCAGTCCTTCCTTCCCAGCTGCTGCTGTAACATTTATTTACCTACCTATATTAATTCAGAGAGCGTTTTTTCTCTTATTAAAAATTACCAGCTTCTGGTCAGAACATGTCCCTTTACTAAGCTCCCATCTCCCAGGGCAGGAGGTGCTGCTAGCAAGTCAGCCCCTGCTTGGGACCTGCAGGTTGCAGGGACAGAGAGGAGAATGGACAAAAGCCATAGTAGGCATTCCTGCAGTATCTCTAGAGGAAATGGGCTTATAGGTTGGACATAGGTGAGCCTTGGCCAAGAAAATATCTTCACCTGGACTGAAAAAGAAGCATAATAGAAACCTCCGGAGCCCGTAGGAGACATCAGCAGTGCAGAGAAGATGGAATTTATTGTGTTTAGGAAAGAAGTTTAGGAGAGCTGGGACTGGTGGGAAACTATCCGCTCAGGTGTGTGGCTAAGATTTGCCCCTTGTGCTGTTTCTGCTCATCACAACTGTATTTTCATCAATTGTTTAGCACACAAATTTGGAGAGAAGAGCCTGGAAGAATGTTGTGGCCATATATTAATAGTAAATGTAGACACTGGACTGTAAGATCTTGCAATAACCAAAGAACAGAATTCTAATTGTAGACTCTAAGTGATCACAGAACAATTAAGACAGACCATAGTGTGGAGGAGCCACAGCTGGAGATACCAAAACTATTGTTACTTCCCTAGAAAGCATGGAAATCTCTGGCTGCTCATAAAAGCTTCTCAGCAAATAATTTTCTATTATGGGAGATTTAAACCTCTACGTGGCACTTTGCCAATAGAAAGAAAGGTGCTACACATCAAAAATATTGTTAATTTTGACTGCACCTGTTGACCCTGACCTCCGGCAGGTGGACTATGTCATACATTTCATAATGTGTAAATACTGTGCAACTCCATGCAGAAGAGACTGAAGGACTTTCCAAAGCACGATTCACTGAAAGCCTATCCCTTGTCCTATACCTACAGGCCTCACTCATCTGACACGGCAGATGAAAGCTGATTTCAAACCCTCTGCTAGGGATCCCACAGCCTTTGTATTCTTTTATCTTTGACTTGAATCAGCATTTTAATTTGAGAGGAGGGATATCCATCAGGTTTAGGTGCACTCATGAATGTGTACACCTCTGCACATCTCATCAGTGATTGCAAGCAAAGAAGGATGGAGCACAGCTGGCAGAGGTAAGGCTGTAGTTACAGGCTTATGCACCAAGTCACAGCTTTCCCATAACCTGTAGGCTGAGTGAGCTGTGTGTGCTCTAAGACTGGAGGGTGTCAGACTGTGTGTGTTTACTGAGAGCCAGTATGAGCAGATTAAAAAGTTTAGGACTTTTCTGTGGTCCTTTGAAGTACCCACATAAGATACAGCAGCAGTAATTACTAAAGAATTGACACCCTCAAGCCAAGACGGGCTTTTATTCTGAAAAAAAAACCCTACTTAAATCCAATCTGCTGCTGTGTAATGTATATGCCAAAGGGAGAAAATATGGTGTAAAATAGGATCTCAGCAAGCTGAGATCCAGCTTACATATTTGGCCTGTTTAATCCAAGGATGAAAATAATTACACAAAGTCAGTCTAAGCAGTCCCAGAAGGATCTGAACATATGAAATATAGTCATCGCGAGGAGCGGAAGGAAGGGAGAGCTACACCAGTTTCAGTTCCCTTTGGCTTCCTTAGACTCATGTGTGAATTTGGCCCAGAAAACTGTCTGGCATTGGAGATGGTGATCATTCATCCCTCCTATTTGCACAAGAATGTGGGAAGGGCTTAGAAAAAGCTCCTCTTCTCCCATCTGGGGCCCTGGGTGGGTGCCAGTTAAGTCCAATGATTCATAGCTGCTTCAAGAAGCTCCTTGCCACTCTCTATTTTGCAGAGAAAGCAAACATACATGCTACAGCAGCACGTAGGTTGCTCCATCAGGACGGGGGGATTCTCTTTCCTCATGTTCATCACGAGAGCAGTGCCAGAAGGAGAAAAATTAACCCAGCTTATCACCTTAGCACACACCCAGCCAAGTCCTCAAGCCCCAACAGATGGAGAAAAGAGAGAGGTGCAGCACGCAGGTGGAAGCTCTGGTTGTGCTGCGTGCCCAGAGGAGCAAGAAGCTGCACGTGTGAGGGATCCGGAGCCCTTGTGAGGCCTGGCCGGCGGCTGGGCAGGGGAATATCAGGGCCTACCTGGAAGCAGCGGGCAGCTCTGTCTCAGTCCCCAGTCCAGCAGCTGTCCCTGTGTGATGAATGAGGTGCTTTGGGTCATTCACAGGCCCGGGGTGGGGCGGTTGCAGCTCCGAACCCCGCCTTGCATCATGTGTGCAGCTCGGGGTGAGCGCTACCCGAAGCCAACGCCCTTTGCCCATGTTTTTGTCAGCCCTCCTGAGTGAGCTCCTCCGCGTGCGGAGCTCCCGCCAGCCCACCTCGCCTTTCAACGTGAGCCAGCACTTCATTTGTTGTTTTTCTTCTCTTTGAAACATTCTTCGTGTCCCTCTGGCTTATTTCATTAGCTCCAATGCTCAGCTTCTCGAGCTTCCCTCGTTGTTAAGTGCTGCCCAAGCGATAGTTGGTCAGATGTAGGGAGATCTTAAAGTCTATGCTGGAAAAGGAGGTGAAACTGCACCTGCACACACACCCGTGCTGTGTGACAGATTCATCCAGCCAGTGGGATTACAGCAGCAGAGAAGATGCAGTGGTTTGGGGTTAATGACCGTAACAGGGCTGGTGCCTTGGTTTCTGCACTGCCCTGCAGCCCATACGTCCACATCTTCACCCTTAGTCCTTGCAGAGCAATCTGAATGAAGGTAATATCTGGACAACACCTGCAGCTGCAGGACACAAAGGAAGGATGATGCTGAAGGCTCAGTCTGCAAGGGGACAGCTCCAAGAAGTCACATCCAAGGGGTCCCTGGCATCCAGGAAGGGTGAGGAGCCTGAGAAAGGAGCAGCTGAAGCATGGGGGGAACCTCTCTGGGACTGCTTGGGATGGGAGGAAGAAGATAGAAAGGTTGGGCACAGCCAAGACAATCAGAAAGGAGAGTGTCCTCAGGTATTTGGAGCTGCCAGATGGGAGGTGTATTTTTGAGGTTTGTCTGATCTGGACTAGTCTCATGTTTCCATGACTTGCTGTCTTTACCTACCAGGATGCAGTGTGTCCAGGGGTTAAAGCTGCAGTTTTCAAGGATGTGGCAGGCTGTTGTAATCTGTCTCTATTACATAACCCAGCAAATATTCTGCTAAAGTTCAGTCAAATTGCAGGATTGATGAGGGCGAGGTGCAGATTATCCTTTACAACTTTTTCCCTTTTGGAAATCAGGATAGTGACATGCAAATGACAGCTTTTGCTCTGCTTGCCTGTTGCAGCAGCCAGGCAAAGCACCGCTGTCCCTTCACATCCATCATGTCTTGCTTACTGAGGAGAAGGTTATCACTTCTCCTTTCCATTTCACTCCCATTGTGAGACAGGGCAGAGATCAGAGTGTAAGAGAAAAGCATGGCAGAATTTGAGTGTACAAAGGAGATAGATTATCTTTAGACTGAGTTATGTAGAGTCCAACTGTTCTTTGTGCTGTTTTGCTAAGGTCACTCTGGTTTAACAGCAAACACAAAGGGAGGGAGAGAAGAACAGAAGTCTTGTTATTTAACTTTTCCTTGAGACAGCTTGTAGGCTGCTTGAGATATAATTTCATGATTTTTCATGGCAAAGATTTTCTAGGATGTTTTTTTCCTCCTCCCTTTAATGCTACTGCTGCCTTTCTGGTGATGTGGGACCTATGCAGCACTCCAAGTCTCATATTTTCTCCTGCTCCTCCTCATCTTTGTAGGGACTGGAGCCCAGCCCTGCTTCTCTCTTCTCATTAGGATTCCTGGCCATTCTCTCTAATACAGTGAGCAGCTGCTGGAGGCTCAGAAACTGACCTTTGGTCCAGATCACCAATTGCTCTATATTTTAGAAAAGCTTGGGTTCCAGCTGCTTCTCACTTAGCTGCTGAGACTCACCTTTCCACCTTTTTCCATGCCTTCTGTTTTAATCCTTTTTATTTTTCTAATAATTGCTTCAAATCCCACTCACAAAAGCTTTTTGTGGCCCAGCTACATCTTCCAGTTGCACTAGTGTGAATCTAGAGTAAATCTGCTGGTGTAATCGGGATTGAAAGATAGGAGATGACTATGGATTCCATCAGCTGGAGCCAAAACCAATGCCACCATCATCAGCATCTTTCTTGCTGTTGTTCCTAATATCAAAGAGAGAACATAGCCTGGGAATGGTGATACTAATCATCAGACTTGGAGTTAAGTTGCATAACATCCCTACTATAACCATCTCCAAATGCTTTACAGACAGTAATTAAATATAGAAGACCAGTAAAGATGAGGGCTTTCATTTTCAGGGTGAGGCACTGAGAAGGCAGCAGTATTGTCAAAGGCACATATCAAGGGTCCAGCCTTTGTGGTGAAATCCCCCGTTGATTGTATAAACTCAGAGTCAGCGATATGAGTCAGCAGGAGAGTCCCCATCTCTCATCCCTGTGCTGCCATAACACTGATCCTACTGGAAAAATGGGTGCCATAGAAGAGTCCCCTATATTGCTCAGATGTGTTGAATTTAGGGTCAGTGGAAGGACTTCTTGTAGTTACGTTAAATAGTGGCAGAGTACACCTTTACAGCATGAAAACTATGCTCTCAAATGTGAATTTCTGAGGCAAACCACCCCATGTAGTAGCAGTGGCTTTCATGGAGGGGCTATTATTTTTCCTCTACCATCGAGTGGGAGCAAGATTTACATTCCCACCTTTCCTGATGGTGCTTAGTCTCAGTGGGAGTTACTGATACAGCAACCAGACAAATGTGATCACAGCTGCAATATGGCCAGCCCTTGAAACCAAAAGAGTAGGGAATTTGTTCTGTATTTACACACATTCTCAGGGCCTCTCCTGAGCAAAGTGTGATCCTGCATTAGCTTAAAGTATGCTGCTTCGTGCCGCATGTTGTGAACTTTAAAAAAAAGTAGAGAGTTTGGAAAAATTCCCAGATTATGCTGTGCAACTGCCTTCTGTGCCCTCAGAAAATAGTGAAGGATATAAGGCTGCTCCTTTTTTTTCTTTTGGGGCATAGGTGCATTCTCAGTGAGCTAATCCACCAGTCTGTCCCACCTGTGCATTTCCTTACTGAAGTCCTATGTTGAGGTGAGATGGAAAGCTTTGTGTTGGTGAAGAAAAAGTGAAGCAGTTTTGTCCTTGTCTTTTATGTATTCTATAAATGCAGCACTGAGTGCAGATAGTGTGTGTGCTATGATTTACAATGTATTTACCAGCATAAATTTCACCCAGGGTAATTTAATCAGTTGGGCACATTTTTTTTCCCGCCTGCTCTGACTGAGGAACTCACACTGATAGAAATCTGATGGTACGGTTGTACCAAGGAGAACCCTGCAAGCACAGCCAGGGCTAATTACACTAACCTCAGACCTGGCTGCTATCCATACGGCAAGGCTTTGTGCAGGCATATGGGCTGGCAAGGCTCATAGAGAAACAAACTAATGAAGAAACGAAAGTCTACACTTGTGCAACCCTTATGGCCCCAAAGATACTTTTATATGGAATGAAGATGTTATGCCAGTAAGTTTTGGTACGTAGATACTACTATTTAATAAGTTCATAGGGTTAAGCCTAGAAAAAATCAGGATCATGAAGGCATTTTAAAAATCGTATCTTATAATGAAGTAAAATTATGAAATTGCCTGTGCTGACATAAAAACAGAGATGTAACCTGGAGAGATAGCTATTCCTTCAGTATTTGATAGATCGGTGGCATTCATTTTCCAGAATGAATGGGATCCTTCGTGGGCTGGCCAGGGTGGAGGAAGCTCCCTTGTCTGTTGGAACAGCTTCAGGTGCCTTTTCTTTGGCAGCAGTCCTGACAGATACGTCTTCCCCTGCCTCTCCTCATCACCACCTTGTTCTCAAATGTGTACCCTACATTGGAGCAGGGTGACAATAACCCTTCAGCAACCTCGCTGTCATCCATGGGGCTGTCCCATTGCTAAGCATCATATCCCCAAAGCATTTCAGGGATCCAGGCTACCAGAGATGACTGTGCTGGAGATGGGATAGTGGTGAGGACAAAGGGACACAGGATCCAGGCATCTTTGTCAGCCACTCCTCTTTGTACAGAAGCCCAGCTCGGCTATTTATTTGATTGTTTGTCTTGACAGTGAGTCCTTATGTTGAACTGAGAGTGTCCTTTGTCTCTGATAGCGGCAGCTCTCACCAGAGTGAACAGCAAGAGATGGTGAGGGCTCTCCTTGGCTTTCCTTCACATTCCTCTACCTCTTGCATAGTACCAGGGTCCTGCAAAAGACACTACTGCCAGTTCCTCTTCCTTGAAGTTTTGAAATGCAGCGGTCAAGAAAAATCACATTTTTCACTTGGTTTTGGTTTGCTTCTAGGGTATGTCTGCTCCTCTTATGAATCAGAAGCAGTGGCAAACACAGTGTGCTGTCCCTCTATCGGGTACATACCATCCCGGTTCCTCTCAGTTAGATGGAGAACAGCAGTTCAGCTTATTTTCCCGTGGACGGACAAAGAAAGCCTTGTTCTCTGTCATGCTGATGTTTCTTTTCCACTTGGCACTGGTATGACACCAAAATGGCTGGTGCGCACCCATTGGAAATAGAAGTGTGAACTTAATAACCAAAAATAAAAACTTGTGAGATGGCTCTAGGGAGGGAGAACAGAAAGAAGCCAGAGGTATGCAATTTACTGAGCCTGATTCACTGTGCTGGCAGGGAGCTCTCTGCCAGAGCCAAGTGAATCAGATTTCCTTTCAGTCTCCGCTGGCATCACAGTTATTTTGGTGTCACCATGGGTAGAAGGAGCACATATTTGGGAAGCATGTTTGGACAGACAGTGAGTATAGACACTCAGACGTGTGCACTGAAACTGAAGTAGTTTGTGTCATTTTAACATTATGCTCACTGAAAGGAGTTAAAAATAGGGAAAATGAAATATGATAGCATGTCAGGTCAGAGCCTCTCCTGAGAGCCAGGGATGTTGCTCCTTGCCTGCACTGGGAGCCTGGCTCCTGCAGGTTTTGTTTATCTGTCTTGTAATGGGGATGGGAGAAATGCTGCTGCAGCACGTAGACAAACATCTTCTGAAAATATTTCTAAGGAAAAAAATGCAGCTTTCTTTTAGATCCTCTTAATCTGTGGGCTGTATTCAGCAGCTCTGAGGACATGCCCAGCCCTCGCCGCATCTATTACAGACAGTAGCAGAGAAGGGTTATGTTAGAGCTGCTAGTGTTTTTTGAATGTCATGGAATCATAGACGTGATTCTATCTTTCCAACCTTTTCCACCAAGGTTGGAAAAGACCTCCAAAATCTTCCAGTCCAACCATTCACCTACCACCAATATTTCCCCTCTAAACCATGCCCCTTAGTACAACATCTAAACGTTTCTTCAACACCTCCAAGGACATCAATTCAACCAGCTAGCTGGAGTCCTGCCTGTGGATTTTTACAGCTTTGGCCCATCTTATGAATCTATTCATGCGCTGTTCTCACACAATGCAAAGATAAATCTAGAACTTGAGAAGCAACAATACTGTGGTCCAAGTGCTCATTCGACCTAAAATTAGTGTCTTGTTTTGACCCTGTGATCCAGTCATGTGGCCACTGGCAGACCATCAGGAGGCCATCACAGAATCGTAGAATCATTAATGTTAGAAAAGGCCACTAAGATCATCCTAACTTGCTCAAGTGTCTCACTGAGCTGAGTCTTTTAATGGCTGCAATTAATTTCTGGGGATTTAGTCCAAGCCCCAGAGAAGATAAGGAATAAATGTTGAAAACATTTATGCTATAAAGATCTTTATATTTTCAAATTTGGCCAAATGCCACTGTTTGCTGATGGATACATTCTATTTTCCTGCTTAACATTCTATTTTCCTGCTTATTTATTATTCTCACTCAAAAAATATCCATAGAAAACATTGTTTTCGTATTGATCAGCAGCTGCAAAATGCTCCTGGCATCCTCCAGGCATCAGGCCTGAGTGCAGGCTTGTGCATGCCTGACTAATAAGGAAAACTGACAAAGTTTTGTTTATCTGTTTCTCACCTCTATCATCATGACAGTCAGCTAATGCAAGTGCAGATGAACATAGCCAACAGAGATAGCAACTTACGAAATTAGCCTATTTTTAACAAGCTTTACTTCCATGCTGCAGAGGAAACAAGGGAATTAATATACGCTTCTTGATGTGGGATTCACTGTGTGGTTTTCCCCACCCTTGCTCGGATGGGCCCGCCTGATTGCAATGCTAACATCCCTTCTCTCTTTCTCTGGTACTTGGCAGGCTTTCCCAAACACATCACATGCTGCGGGCAGCAGGCCAGCCTACCTGTCTGAGAAAAACAGACCTGAGTCTCCCTGCCCCACCCTGACCTCTCGGGATGATAACCCGCTGGCAAGAAACATCAGCAATAACTGTTTGGAAAACAGATGCCTGACAACTTCTGCATGCAACCGACTATCCCTGCTGCCTCTCATCCCAACATGGCCCTCAGTGGTCATCAAGATGCTCCCCTTGCCCATGACCCACAGCAGCGTCCTTTCACACTGCTGGAAAACTGGTTCTGGAGAGATCCAACCCATGGGAGTATGCTGTTATGCTGCTTCCTGAGCAACAAATACTCAAAGCTTTTTGCTAACTGATGGGGAAAGCCTGCAGGGTGGCAATGTGGAGCACCTTGCTAGCTTTACACTGCTGTTTTTCTTAGGTAGCACCTAGAAATCCCAAAAACACATCTCTGATGTAGAATATAGTAAAAGCCATGAAACAACCTTGTTTGCTAAATAGGTAAATCTGCACAGGCAGGGAAACAACAGGAAAGTGATACTGCTGAAAAAGTCAAGTTTACAAAAGAAAATATTTCCCCAAAACTTACATTGTGTATATTTTGAGAAAATCAAATGGAATTACTGTCTGGGTGTAGCCCTAAATTATTTACTATAGTCTCTCTACACCAATTCAGTTACCTAATCCAAGCACCAGGTAAGCAGCACAAAGTTGGAACGTATCTTTTCAATGGGTGGAGAGAGCAATGACTTACTCTTTGAGTTGGTTCCATGATTTCAACAAGGCAATTCAAGCAATGAGATGCTGCTTTGTCTGCTGGGAGCCTAACAAGCAATCTCTGATTTTCCATTGCTGTGGAAAATATAATCCTCAATTATTTACAAAAGAAACCTGAAATAATCAGATGTAGTTAAAAAAATATATACTCTCCACTTTCAGTCTATCAGAATGTTTACAGATTTTTTTTTGTAGATTACAACCAGAATAAATAGCAAAGAAATTTATTGCAGAATGTAGATAAACATAGATTTTGTATGTTTTAGGAAAAAAAGATCCTGTAAGAAGTTCAGATTCTTAGCATTTTTTTAGCTACAACCTTAAGACTACTAGTTGCTTATTTTAAAACACACTAATCCGTGCATAAACTAAAGAGCAGATTTGTGATTTATCGATACGCTTCTGTCAGCTAAAAACTGCTTTTCATTACTCTTTTGACTCACTCTTGCAATCATCACTGTTCTATTTCAGCAATATTTTATATTCAGATATGTATATTTACCCCTTTAAAAAATAGGTTAAATTTCTAATTTCCTTCTGCTGTGCAGCAGGGAAGCACAAGGAAAAAAAGCCCTTTTTCCAGAGCGCTGGATTGTTCTGCCAACAGATTGAATACAGAGCATAGGACACGTTGGATTTGCAAACATACACTATGCAGTGCAGCTTCTAGCTACTGTAAATGCCAGGTAGATTGTATCATGCACCATACCCTGCCACTCACTTCCGAATCTCTATGAGAAATGAAGGGCAAGCATGTGAATTCAGGCATGCAAGCTGAAGCAGTTAATTTATACACAATTGAATTTAATTTGTATACAGAGTCAAAGGCTTCCTCAAGCTCAGCTTCAACATAACGCAGACACTGAGGAAAGTTTAGAGGAGGCTTTTCTTAACACTATTTTTTCTTATCTGATTCATGCAGCATCAGAAAAAGCCACACCCTAGAAGCTGCAGGGTTTGCCTCGGCGGTTGATTCGCAGCTAGCAGAGCACAGAAAAGCAGAAGCAGAATACAGAAAAGTATAGAAAATGTAAGCCCACCACTGGCTGGAGATCCTGGCCAGTTAGGAAGAACTAGATGAAAGCAGTCACACATCTTGGTAGATTATGGAGGTACAGCAATAACAAGAGAGGAAAACTTTGTCTTTGCAGAGGATCCCCGTGCAGAATCAGTCCCAGTCCAGAGGAGGAGATGGAGACTTTGTGACTCTGTGCTGCAGGAGAAGTGCAGCTAGACTGAAACTAAATGCTAGCACACTCCTTAGACTCCCGGTGAAAATACATCCACGGATGCCAACCAGATTATTCCGGGCTGCCCTGCATTGCATTATGCCTGGCTGATCACTGCTTGCAGAGCCAGAGCTTCAGGTCATTGCAGAGAGAGAAAAGGAGTGATGTGGATGTTCCAAGCAGAGCCCAAAGGCACTCAGGGAGATTGATGGAGGATACCCGGGCTGTCCGATTGGCTGCTGCTCTCCCTGAGCTCCTGTTGAGAGGGCAAACTGAGAGCGAGCACGGCAGTCTCCGGGATGGAGAGAGCCAGGGAGCTCCTGAGGGACGAGGCTGAGCAGGGTGAGATTCTGCATGCTTCCCTGGGAGGTGGGAAAGGACCTGATCCAAAGCCCTCCACTGCCTGCAGAAGAGATCCCACTCATCTGCCAATGGTTAAAAATCACACAGTTAATGCCTGGTCTCCCAGCAAAGGAATGGGAAACTCAGCCTGAGAATGAGCTTCGGTTCACGGTCAGCTAATTAGAACCAAGGATGGAAAGCAAGATATAAATTACTTCAAGATCTTAACATCGTCCTTGTTAAAATGCTCATACATTAATGCAAATGCACATCAGGCAAAGAAATCCCTAAACCCCTCTGTGCTTTTCAATACTGGATTTTACGAAACTTGGAAATTATGTTGCCCATTCCACATGTAACTAGTCTGAAGCCAGAAATAACTGCTGTGCAAGCATGGATGCTAGCTGCGATCCAGTGCCCACTGAGATCACTGGGACTGATTTCTCTGACACCAGTCGGAGCTGAGGAGAAAATGTTGGATATTAGGGATATTAGGAATAATTGCTTCTCAAAAAGAATGGCAATGCACTGGCACAGGGTGCCTAGGGAAGTGGTGGAATCACAGTCCCTGGAGGTATTTAAGAATCATAGCCACGTGGCACTGAGGGACATGGTGGGAATGGGTCAATGATTGGAATAGATGATCTTAGAGGTCTTTCCAATCTCTATGATTCCATGAAAGCAACCAGCGTGAGCCAATAGGTGACTGCTGCTAAAGGCAGGGAATGCACCTCTTCTGTCTCCCCTGATTTGTTTTTGACTGCTGCAACTGTACTGGTAAGGAAGATGAGTCAGGATGGGCTCCAGAGCTTGCTACTGGAGATGGATGGCTGGATGGTAGGTGATGCCCCTGTGACTGGCATTTCATGCCCAGGAAGGCACACATAGCTGTACTGCTTCTGGCACCCAGGTTAGCTCATACCCGACCCTCCCATCACCTCAATGGGCAGAACCCCCATAAAACAAGTTAGCTGATCCCAACCAGGACTGTGGGGATTCAGTGTCTCAAAGAGCACGGGTGTGCTAACTCCCACCAGAATTGGGATACATGGGCTTCTGAGGGTAGGGTTTAACTCCTGTGACTTAAGATATCTACAGAATAAATGTCTGTACCCTGTGTCCCATTGTAGTCACCAAACCATATGCTGGTGCTAAGAGACTGCTCTTGACTTCAGTATCTTTGTGGACCATGCAGCCCACAGCCTTGACTCCAAGGCTGTAGACCCTTGACTCCTTGGCCTGACCAAGAGGCCCGAGTGCCAAGCTAGATGTAGAGACCTGTGTTCAGTCAGGTGAGAGGAATTCCACTCCAGCTGTTTGTGGGACTGTAGATTGCTTATGAGCAGCTGCAGAGGATCAAGAGATGGGACTGAAGTTTGTGTTAAATACACCAGCACATCTGAACCAGCTGTTGCCATGCTGGGCCAGTGCCTACGACCATTACAGCTTCTGCTGTAGGAAGGGACAGTGAGATCACAACCACTGTACTTGTGTGAGTCCCTCACACCTACCTGGAGCTCAGAGGGTTTAAGAACCAGATATTCACCGCCTCAGCATAGCTTATCGAGGCACCACTTGGATTGGAGCAGTAGTAACAGTTGATAAATACTTTGTTAGAGTGCTATATTCCTAAGCTTTACATTCTGCTATCTATGTCTGATGGCATAAACCCATGGATATCAGAGGTGATCCAAAGCCCCACTGCTTGTCGCTGATCAAGTGCGGGGGAGGTGAATCAGAATATAGAGAGAAGTGACTCAGGGATTTTTTCTTGTGCACATAGGATGTGGTTTCTCTGTATTTACAAAACCAGCTGAGCAGGAGAGCGGTGTGGCATCTGAGAAAAGAATTTTTCTTAGTGCAGCATAGGCATGAAAAATCATTTATTATTTCAACTGTTGACAGCCTTTTACAAGTTCTGTTTTTTAATATAGTAAAATATTTAGTGAAGATGACAACAGTTCCAGTAAAAATGCATGTGCAAGCACATGCACTCTCACAGTGCACACAGCTCAGCTGGAAGATTACCCCTATTTACTCATTTCAGCCTTGAAAGTTCACCTACAAAGCCAAAATATTTCTTGGAATTTTTTTTTTTTTTAGCTTTATTTTTGCATGTAATAGCAGCAGTGAATTCCTGTAGAACACAGAAAATCTGGAGTGGGAGGAATGTCACAATATGTCACCATCCATCCCAGGAAACAGCAAGGCAGGACCTGGAAGAGATCCATAGTTGAGAACTAGATTCAAATGAAGTTTTGGAGCTTGAAGCATGATGTGTGCAGAAATTAATCCAGCACTGTGCTGCTTAACACCCCAACTCTCTGCTTGTCTGTTGTCTGATGCTGAGCATCAATACACTCTGGAGGCACTTCATTTTTGTTACCCAAGAGATTGACACAGCTGTGGACAAGCTCAGTCTTTCCGGACTTGAGAGCCTCCTCAGCCCCTGGATCTCTGCTGGATCTCCAGAGAAGTTTGGTGCCCTTGAAGCATGTGTAGTCCATGCTGGCAGGTTTGGATTTCTCACACTGTAGTGGTTTAGGGTGTTGCCTGCTTCTAGAATAGCACTCTAGTGTTTGGAGGCTCTCCTGGAATGTGGATGATCTGGGTCCAACTCTCTCTGTTTTGCAAGGGTTTGGATCCGTATCTTCCTTATCTCAGAAGAACCTGAGACATGAGCACTAGGTCTGATAAACACTGTCTCTTGAGGCCATTGTGTCACTGTGTACAATTCTTGCTGAATTAACTCCTTCAGACAGTCTGCCTTTTCTTTGTAAAACCCAAATGTCTCAGGCTTTGAAAATGTCCTCCCTCCACAGTTCATTACATCCAGCCAGGTGGAGATGCCCTTGGGTCTGGCAGCTGAGGCTGATGGCCTCTGGGCAAGTGTGTCATGGAAACACAACAGATGACAGAAGAATGGGAGAAGCAATTCCAATGTGCTAACGCTCCCCCTGAGGGGCTGTGAAGGAGAATGAAATTTTAAAAAGACAATAACAGACCTTTCTCGTGACATTTTGTGCCCAGAATTGTTGTACCAGGGGAAGAGCAGCCTCTGGTAATTGCCCCATGGACTGTGGTTGGGAAAACTGCTTGTCCTATGGCCTTTTTCCATCTGCTGCACAGTGTCCCTTTGCTTCAGGCCATGACTTTGATCCACCAGTGCAGGCGGAGTTGGCTGTGTTGTGATGGAGCTGTGAGGCCCAACCAGGCCACCACCAAGAGAGCAATGCTGTTGTGAGGATACGTCATTGTATGTCAGAAGGAGGTCGATGGTATAATAGCTTTGGACCCTTTGCTTCTCACAGAGTCTAAAAAGTCCCTAAAGTGAGGTACTGGGGGGGTTCCTTTGCTTCACAGTCATCCTGTGTTCACATCATCACTTTTTGACAATGAACAATTGCCAGGAAGAGTAAAATTTCATCAAAAAATCTGTGATGAACGCTTTGAGACCTCACCAAGAACCAGGCAGTGCCATCAAATCAGAGCAATGCATTTGTTTCACAAAAACAGGGTTGAATATCCCACTTGTTTTATAAGTTTCTGTTCCTCTCTTTTTTCTTTATTTTTTTTAAGAAAAATATTAAAAATTAAAATGTTTTCTTAATTATATATTATCAATATTCCATATTTTATAAGGGCTATTCCACAAGCAATGCCTCCTATTTTATTATGTTGGCCCAAAACGTCAGAGGCGGATATTGGTGGTATGGCAGTAGAGGTCAAACCTTCCCACCAACATCCCTTTACATTTTGCTGCCATGTGACAGATGGCAGCAGAGGGGCAATCTGACAGAATGGCATCTGACATGGAAGTGTGTATGAAGCAAAGGTGTGTCACTGAATTCCTCTGTGTGGGAAAGAGGGCACCTATTGACATTCCTTGATGATTGCTGAACATTTATGGAGATGAAATAGTGGATGTGAGCACAGTGAGGTGATGGGTGGTGCATTTCAGCACTGGTGACAGTGAGTCACCTCCGCTGGTGCAGATATTTATGAGCACAGCATGTAGGCTCTTGTTCATTGCTGGCGAAAATGTATACCTAATGGTGGCGACTATATGAAAAACGGTGTTTTGTAGCTGAGAATTTGCTCTATCACACAGTGTAATTGTGCTCTTTGTATCTGCCATAATTTCCATGGAAATAAATAGGAAGCATTACTTTTGGAGCAATAATGTGTTTGTGACCCAAGAAATTCCTCTTCACTCAGCACAGTCCAGGCAAGCCAAAAGCTCGGACATCCGTGACCTAGTTCAAGTCATGGGTAGGGCTCTCCTAGCATGATTTAATAAGCTCACTCAGAGCACCACATCCCTCATCACGGCTCAAGGAGAGCAGCCATCACAGGAATGCAAAGACAGGGCAAGAGCAGGGCATGGACCAGCTGGGATCTGCCTGATCCCCTTCTGCAGCTGATCGACGGGCAGCTGCACAATGAGGCTATGGTGTTGCCAAAAATAAAAGTACTAGCAAAGAGTTTGGGCTGGAAGTCTACTTCGTGGAGGTATCCTGAGCAATTTTTTCAAGTTTTGGCTGGGTCAGCCCTCACTGCATCTCAACACAAATGTATATGAATGACTTTGCCATTGGTCACTGATAGTATATACAGGGGAAGGAATTCCAGCTGTCCTCTTTCATGGCAACTCTCATACCACTGAAAGGTTAACGGGGTCGAATACCTCCCTGATCCTCTAAGATGTGGAGAAAACATGGTGAACACAGTCAGTCTTTTGAAACATACAGCTGGAGGAAGGCTGTTTGGCCATGGCATCTGTTCCTAGTGGGTCTGGCTGTGTGAGACTTGCAGTGCTTTCTCTAGCACTCCAGCTGCTCTCCAATGGCATGTTTCTTAAGTGGGAGAAGTTCCTTCATTTCCATGGGACCGGATGTCACTGTCACTCTGCATTATAACTCCCCAAGTTGCACAACTGTCTGACAGCTTCTATTCCAACATTCCTCCCTGCATTTGCATTCTAGAAGCCAAATATCCTTTCTCAAAGCTCTGATTCCTCTCTTCTCTTTCACTTCTTCCTTGCTTTCATGGTGAGTCCCTCCATTCTTTAGCATTGCTTCTAAATGACTATTTAGAGGTCAGATGAGGCTGCCACTGCACATGCAAATACAGAAAATGGCTCGTGTGAGGTTTTTTCACCAACATCTATTGGGGCCAGCAGGAAGCTCTGTTGTCTTAGGAAACATGTCGATACTATCATGCCCAGCAGAAGGTCCAGCAAATCCTGTCCCAGCCTTCTCCCATCAGTGGCCTCCTGATTTGCTAGGTCTATTTTGCTTAGATTCATGGTCTGGCCAGCTCAGTTATTTGAGATGCTGTAAGATGGCTTGCTGCAACCTCTCCTGAATTACCTGTTGTCTTATTCGTCCTATCTGTGCCTCTGTGCATTTTCTAGGATTTTTTAAATTAACTTTCTAGCCTATAAGGTGTTTTAGTCTGTGTCATGGACAAGTTCCAGTGACTCTTCCCACCTGACATTTGTGATTTTGGATCTGCTGAGTTATACAGTCTTCTCTGCTGGTAACATCCAGATAGCCACTTCCCCAGGGTAAAAATCTGCTTAGGGAGATGCTTTGATCTCCGATGCACAAACTTTTATTGGCACAAAAGCCATGTGAAAGTAAGGCAACAAAGTTCTCTGGAGCCAAATGAGTGTCATTCATTTCTGTCATCCTGTAGTATTGCTGCTTTAAGCAATATTGCAAGAACAGAACAGATAATTCAGAAGCAAGTTTAGAAGTTGCCCGAAATTGTTCCTACAGTACCTCCAGGCATGCAAAGCTTGTAATTATGCGTGGAAAAAATAGAGACAAAATATTAAGTCTGAAAATTAAAAAAAAGACCTGCTCAATTTCCTTCTTCCTTCTCCATCCCTTCTTTTTAAGTATGTCTGTCATTTGCTCATCTGCTGGAGCTGTGCATACGCAGAATCCAAAATTTTAGTACTCTGAATGCATTTTACAGGAGTTTTCTGCTGTCTTTTTTGGTCTCTTGATAAGCCTCCAGACAGAGATCAAGGCTTAGGCACAAAAGATTTCATTGCCCTAAAACGTGGAAAAAACCTGGGCTAGCTTAATCCTCTGGACCATCATCAAACTATAGAAACACAAAAGCTCAGTACAGATATTCCTCATAAAATGCATTTGAATTCAGCCCTCTTTTTGATACAATCAGATGTAACAGTGTTTTATCCAGAAGGACTCCCTTTGCTTGTGTTCTAGGAACAAAAGCTTTGCAAGGTTCTTTAAAATGTATCTGAATGTTTCTGAGTAAAATCTATCAACCCCAAGAATACCAAACCTTTATAAGAATTTATTTGTACACTCTCACTCGTCCACTTATAAGCACAACTCATTTTTCTCCTTCTGTCTCAGGTGCTTCGGTCCCAGAAAATCAATAACAGAAATTTCTTCCCTTCTACATGGAGACATTTTTCACTGTTATTTTCCTTGGGCTATGAAGATGTGCTGTGAGCTTGGGGAAATGTCTGTGGTTATCAAAATCCTGTCAGTTTTCTTTACATCTATTTTCCAGTCTCTTCCCAGTTGAAGAGAAAATATCAATGCAGAAAGATCTCTACTCTGAGAGTGGTCAGATCAATGCTTCTCCATTAACTGGGATCTAGCATGCCTGGGATAATGCTTTGCCTGGTGGGTGCCTCTTCTTTTTGTGCAATGCCAGAGCTGCAGGGCTTGCTGCTTGGAGGATGCCTGCTTTGTGAAGCTCATTGTGACTCATTTCTGTGACCTCATCTCCCACGTGTGAAAAACCTTTTAACCTCAGGGTCTCATGTGTTGTCCCAGTGCTGAAAACTGTGCAGTACATCTTTGCTAACAGATCTTCTCTGTCAACTGCAGGTGGATGTGTAATGCTTGCCATGCTGTTAGCCTTTGTGGCATCTGCTCTCTCTTTCTCTCATCTCATCCATACCAAGATCACGCCCTTGATCTCCTTTGTGGAAAACAAAAACAAAATGTTTTACTTTTACAGAAATGGTTCCATAGCAAGTGGTTGACAATCCTGGCCATCTCCCTTCCCCATCAATGAAATGCGCAAGGGGTCCACTCAGGAGGTAACAGTGCATTAAAGACCCTTTGGAGTGTCAGCAGATACCTTTGCTCTCACCCTGGCTTGGTGAGTGCAGATTTCATGCAGCTGTGGTAACTCCCCTGTGACCAGGCAGGGAAAGCTGATGGCTTTGTTCTCCTGTGTTTGCATTTTACGCTCAGCCTTTGCCTTATGGGTGGTAAGAAGCACTTGGATGAAAAGTGTCCTAACAAGCAAAATGGTGGTGAAAGTTCCTATTTGATTTGGGCTGACACCAAATCCAGGCTGGGATGAGACCTCCAGCAGGGCTGGGAGTTTTGCCTATTGCTCCCCATGCCAGCACCTGATGAATGGCACAGGCTGGGAGCTGCTCATGATTTCCATGCTTCACCTCTGGAAGAGGATCTGACGGCTCTCCAGATGATGCTGCTTCACAAACAAAAGCATTCGCTTCGTTCCTTTATCATTTCCTGAGCAGGCGCATTCATCTGCATCCCACTTGTGGCTGCCTGCCAGTGCCTGGATCTATGCAGGAAATCTGCCTTGAACAACACGTGAGAGCTGCCAAGAAATGCACTGCTGTCCCCACAGGCACCAGCAGACAACATTATAATTACTTATCCTATGGAGATCAACTTGCATGTAATGTTTCTTCTCCAAAAACCCCAACACTTTCATATTGCACAGTAGCACAGGGAAAGGAGGGACAGTGCTTGAAGTTGTTATCAGACCCAGATGGCAGAGATGTGCTGTGGGATTGTTTCAGTGTTGCAACCCTTGTTGTGCCCATGCTGTCCCATCCTGTTTGGGTGGAGACTGGTTGTGGCCACAGGATTTTTGCCCCTCTTGGTCACAAGGAGGGAGACACACAGAAAAGGCAATCCTGCCGCCCAACAGCATTTAACCTGATCCTCAGGAAGGTGGGAACCTTTCAGCAGGGCTGCTGGTTATTTATCTCCTATGTGCTGTACCTCTGCGAAAGGAAAGTATGAGAGTGACTCAGCTACCACAGCAAAGGATTTATGGCTCCAGGAGCAGCCGTGCTGCCAACGCACACAGACACAGCATCCGCTGCGGCCACTGCTCATCACTGCACTGAGAGGCTGGGGCTGCAGGCACAAGATGGACAGGAGGGCTCACGGAGATGGCTGCTCTCCTCCTTGGTTGGCTCAGTGCTGTCTTCTGGAGAAAAGAGAGAAAAAGATAAGATGTGATGCTCTTGTGTTGATCTCCCTGGGAAAACATTCTGTCTGTATGAGCAAAGTGGTGATTCCGAACACAATAGCAGTCATGTAGCTGAAATATGTGGCTGGAGGAGGGAGAGGGGAGGTAATTCCTGTACACTAGAAGGTAACGAAGGACTTTCTGTCTCCCTAAGAAATTATACCCTTCTAATCTGTGAGAAGTGAAGTTGTCTTTGCCCTTTGCTCAGCATAGGACTGTGCATGACAAGGATTGCCAAGCCTTTTGGGCAGATACTGTGTGCCTGAACAGAGCTCTCTCCAGCAACCAGCAAGGGGCTGCTGGCCACGGACTCTTTGCCCTTCCACTTTCCATCTGCAGCATCCTATTAAGCACGTTGGTTTCTTCACATTGATCATCACTGGTTGACACTGCCATGAGGATATTACCATCCAGTATGGGATATACACAAGAACTTGTCCCTATGTGAGACCAGCATTCTTTTCAGGATTGCAAGATGTCAATACCCAGCTGGGATCCACCACTCCCAGCTGGGATCTATCATCCAGGACACTTTTCTGAAGGTATCTGTAGACACAATGTCTTTCACAGAACTCCTCAGATCTTTTGTTTACAAGGGCCCAGATTTGGTGAATGAATGGATTCAAATCCATGCTTGCTAACCAGTTAGTCCAGTGGAGGCTGCTGGCATTTCTCATTACTCCTGCTGAAAAGTGGTCTGCTGTGCAGCAAAGAACTTCATCTCTGGTTAAGCCAGGGAAAACACCAGAGCAAAAATGGCTATTGGCACCTATGCAGGTGGGTGCCAAACCTTTTTGTGTATTTTACATTAATTATTTAGCAGAGAAAATAAGGAAATGGATTTCTGGAGCAGGGTGCCCCTTCTTGTGGGTGAGCATTTTGTCTGCTAAATCATCCAAGTCATCGCTTTCCCTGTGCTTTCCCAGATGCTCTGGGATCTCCTTGCATTCTGGAACGAGAAGAAAAACTGAAAGTTGACAGTGTCCTGCAAGAGGCAACCTGCAAAATATTTCACATCAGAATGCTAATATCATAACACTGCTTGTCAGCAAGCAACAGGGCTCTGTCCTGGCTTCAGCTTGATGACTTTTGAGCTATTCTCTGATGCAAAACAAATAAGTGAAAGGCTCCTTTTTCTAAGCTGCCCCACCCTCACAGAAAAGGAAGTGATAACGTGGCTGTTTTCCACTCTGCCTGACTGCATGGTTTCATTTGTGAACCCTGAGCAGCCGAAGCACAAAGAGGTTGCACCAGGGGACATTCAGATTGGATATATGAAAAATTCCTTCTCTGAAAGAAGGAATGCTGGTTCATCAGAACAGGCTGCTCAGGGAGGTGGGGGAGACACTGTCCCTGAAGGTGTTCAAGAACCGTGGACATGTGGCACCGAGGGACATGGTTAGTGGGCATGGTGGGGATGGGTTGGGATTGGACTGGATGATCTTAATGGTCTTCTCCAACTTTAAGGGTTCTGTGATTCTATGTTTCAGTGTGAGAGGTGGGCAAAACCAATAGCATGGGCACTACTTAACAGCGAGTGCATAGGGGTATTCTAAGAGAGGCTGTAGCATTTCTTCACTGCTTTAGGCTCTTCAGTGAGGACTGCTATCCTTAGGAATCCTGAAAGTTACCTCGCAGTTATCACCAAGTCAGCATGTGGACATGGAGACAAGGAAACAGGACATGGGATGTCTTGGACCAGGAAGGTGGAGGAAAGGAGGAATCGTCGGGGCTATAGTTCAAGGAGGCAAACGTGCAGCCAATGGGAGGGGTCTGGGACTGGCTGCTAAGAGGGAACACTGCTTGGAAAATAACATAATTTGGTTTTTGTTGTTGTTGTTGTTTATTTTAAAGAAAAATGCAGTGCCTTCTGTGTAAGTCCCTCCTGGGACGCCCTGTCCGACCTTGCTCTGAACCTGGGTGTGTGACAGCTGTGAAGCAGCTCGCTGTAGGTATTGTCAGCAGCAGACATTCCCACTGCAGACAGAAGGGCTGTATTAGCAATAGGGCTGGGACAAGACCCTGCGTCCCTGCACCACATCCATTCAACTCCTGCAGCTTCCAGCCTGTGCCCGGCTGCCATCCATCTGTGTGGTTACCTCCTCACGCTGCATCCCCAGCCTCATGACTCAGCACGCCCAACATAAGCATCAGATGACAACAGAGTCATCTGATTTACAGGAGCCTCTCTTGTAACAGCTCATTACAGAGCCAGCAAACTGACTGCAAGCCAGGCAGTGGAAAGCAGATTGGAGAGCTTATGAAAGCAGATTTTCAGAAGATTTTCCTAGGCAGGCTATGGAAACACCCACTTCCAGCTGATGAGGAATACCATCCTGCCTTTCCTTCTGTTTGTGTTCTCCTGGTTTCCATTCCCTGAGCCGGGCAGCTCAAAAGCCAAACTGCAGCCACCAGAGCCACCAAAGCAATGGCCTGCTGGTGGTGTTTAAAGCCATTGTAAAAAGAAATCTGGCTGAGAGCTGGGCACTGGAAGTCATTTCTTCCACCAGCACAGAGTAAGAGCAAGGAGAGCTTCCAGGCTTTACAGGCTGTGTGCCACACCTTGGCCTCTCTGCTCATCCTTTCACAAGTCAGTTGGTGGACAGGAGCTCTATGGGATGTAAATTCTTTACACAAAGACTCTCTGTATATCCTACATTGGGAGAGCCAGACACCTAACATTTTTTTTTCTTAAAATACACTGCTGTGCTTTACAGTTTACTCTCATAAATGTTAGATATGGACAGTGTCACAGTAAGGGTTGGGACTAATCCAGGCTAAAATACATTCCTTGAATTACAACAGCCAAAACTGCTATCATGGCTATACCCCACGCACTAAGTCTGTGTTATATGACTGCAAAGCCCCTCCTTGGTGTCATCTGCCTCTAAGCTCAATTAATAAAGGAAAAGGAGAATCCCTCCTCACATGCATTTCTTTCTCCATTCGTGCATCACTGCTTGTGCCCTGAAAACAAGAAATTAGAGGCACTGAGCTCTAGCTGCTGCTTGGAGAGCATGTAGGATATACAAACCCACGTGATGCTGGCCCTCTCCCTTGGTGGGGTGTGTGATATTTGGGCTCTGTCTGCCCAAGTCACCCTCTCTGCATAGTCAACAGCAGGTTGCCACCTCTCAGAAAATGCATTAATCCTGGACTGAATGCTAATCCATGGATGTTATTCATAGCCTCTCACCATGTTCATGCAGATATGTCATGGGAGATGTGACAATCAGAAGCTCTCAGGCTTTGTCTATGTATGACAGTTGTTTTAATTAAAAAAATAACCATCATCATCCTGCAAATACTGGGCCCAGTTTCTACAGTTCATTGCTTCAGGATCAGACTTTCTGGAATTCTGTGAGCTGCTTCAAGGATCAAAGCAGCCTACTGAAGGCATGGTGCTGTTATCAGGATGTCTTCAGTTGTGTTACTTTCCCCATGGGGAGAAGTAATTAGGAATGGAGTTTGTGTCTGAAGGCAGCATATTCTACAGAAATGACACTTATTACTGTGTTGCATTTCATCTGCAGAGGGGAAGTGATGTGAAAATGCCTGGAAGAGCAGAAATGTGCTAATATGAATCTCATTCTACTGCACCTAGGAGAACTTCATGCAGACAAGGATTTGATAAAAGAGAGTCAATGCTGAATAAAAATTCCCAATTATGGCCCACTCAAAAGCAGCACTTACACAGCGAGATGTGTTAGCTCTCACTGTTTTCAGAGAAGCCTGTGCTACTGTGCTTGTGCTTGCTTGACTTTTTTATAATGTCTGCACATCTCCAATCCTAAACTCTCTGATTTCTTCCAGCTGCCTGCAGATTGCTTGAAACAGCTGGATGGCCGTGAGCAGCTGTGTGGCCCAGAACAGCTAGATGGCCAAAAGCATTGAGTGTAGTGTTGGGCAGTTGGGTAAAGGTGCTGCAAAATCTTTGCTGCAGAAGAAAGCACTGGAAATTCCAGTCCTAAGATGAAGAAATGTCACCCCTGATCAGTGAGTTACCATCGCTTCTAATAAAAATGTCCATTGCTCTGGGGGTCAGTGCTCCTAGGGAGCTGGAGGTGTGAATGACAGACCCAGAAAGGCCAAGATAATCTCAGTCCCTGTCTGACTGAAGCAATGCTGCTGCCATTGCCCTTTTCTTGTGCATTTACTCCCACTGGTGTCATGAACTGGGATCTGCTCCAGGGACTTCATTGCACCCCTCCTGTTCTACTGAGTTTTGGGGGGGAACAGAGAAGAATAAGACAGGTTGGAGCCTCTTCTGCCCCAAAGGTATCCTAGGACACCTTCATGTACCTTTCTGCATAAGGTGCACACACAGAAACACATGTGCACTCTGCCCTTGAGCACTCACAGCTTTAGTGTGCAGAAAGGAGAAGCTCAGGGGTGGGAGCAGGCTGACCAAAATGCTCATCCATAGCTCAGGATGTAGATCTCTGTCTCTGGGTATGAGGCTAAGCAGGAGGCAGCAGCATTGAGCTGAAAGGCTCTGCGTGAAGAACTGGGTTTTTAGAAACAACTTTGGTTGCACTCCCCATCAGCTAACATGGCATTATTTCTGATTTTACCCAGTGCAAAGCAGATTATTCTGTTGGCCCATTTATACCTGACCTATGAGTGCCATATACCCAGCTATGAGAGTGACATCAGTAATTAATCGGGTATGCCTCTGATGGGAAATTACTCATTTTCATTCAGAGGAAAAGAAAGGGTACTTTTTGCTCATATGCTCAAATTTTATCCCAGCATCATCCAAAAAAAAAAAAAAAAAAAAAAAAAAGCAGGGGGGCTGAAATGGACTTCTGAAAGTCATCCAGCCCTGGAGCAGAGCCAGGACAGACTGAGCATCTAAAATCCCTTTGGACTTCTCTTGTCCTGAGTATAAGGGCACAGCCACACACACACAACAGGGAAGGTCTCCCTGAGGATGCTTTCCCCTCTCCATTCCCATCTGCCCTGCAGGACTGCTCTCCTCTAAGTAATGGAGATGCTGCCGCATGGTTACACCACCAGCAAGAGGTACCAAGCAAGTCCATCAGGCAACACTGGAGGTCTTCACATAGGGTGTCAGCCTGCTGTGGGCATTCGGGTCTTTGTGTCACTTGCAGGGACCCCAACAGAGGATTTGGGGTCCCTGGTGCCATTTCCCTTATGGGCAAGGAATAACAACTCATCCTCCTTCTCAAGGAGGTGAAGGTGTTTGAAGCAGGTCACCATGCTCTTTTTACCAGATGTTCATCTTTGTTAGAGCCATCAGGCTTACCAGCAGATGTGTTTTGCAGTTTCTAAAACAGCTGGGTGGGAAGCCATGGGCTGCCAGTGTTGCTGCTGCATGAATCCCTTTTCCAGACCTTTGTTTGTTTTGTTTAATGTGTCTTTGCTACTGGTACAGCATAGTGCCAACAAAAACCTCCAGAAATTTCAGTGTGGAAATATGACCCTATAGTAGTTTGCAGGAAAAGCGAACATTTTTCATTTGGCATTTGAACTTAAAACCTACTCATGATTGACTACAGTGCTTAACTGACATGGCCCCACTGCCCCCTGTACCAACCCTATATCCTTCCCGGGCACATGGTAATGACAAGACAGATGTTGGAGGCTGTTCACTCTTCATTTGATTCATGAAGCAAGCAGTTCAGCATTGAGCAAAAGGTGTTGTTGTTCTCCTACACGTCTGCAGATTCAGGATCCAGAACATTTTTTATCAGCAGTTTAGTATCAACACAGAGCACTCATCACATTGGTCAATGTGGTTAGTGCTGGTAACACGCAGTTTAGATGGGAGGCTTTGCAGTCCAAAACAGTTTGTGAATTTCATAAATGAGAAGGGGAAAAAAATCTCAGAAGATATCATTTGTGTAATTATGTTCGTAAAAATTTAAGTCACTTCTGTACAGTGCACACAAATAGTTTGCAGTCTGTCTTGAACCCTAGATTTTTACTGTGATTTCTAAATAGAATATGATTAATGTTCAAAATAATCCAATAGACGAATTCTGCCTTTTGGATTGTTTTACCAGGTCAAAGGCCATTATTGCAGTAATTGAATAATCCCACAGACCTTTGCTCCAGACATTCACTATGGAAACTAAGCAATGAGGACAGGCTATTCTATTTTCCAATCATCCAGACAGCATTTTAATGGAAGAGAAAAGTCTGATGCAGTTAAAAGCCCTTCTAAAAGCAGATTATGGTGAAAAAATAGATGCTCAGATGAGATGTAGGCTGGTGATTCACTTCAGAGTGCCGTAAATGTTAAAGATTCTGATAACCGCTTTGGCAGGAATGCAGAGACATAGAAATGCTTTTTTTTCCCCCTTAGTTCTCCACCCTGAGAGACAAGGGGGAGGAGTGTTTTATTTCCACCAGACCAGTGAAAAGCATAGATTTTTAAAGTAGAAATCAGAGAACTGCTCTGAGAATGCTTTGAGACTATCAGGTGAAAAATACTCTGCTGTTAGAAGTTCTGCATGGCCTGTTTAGACAACAATGAACATGGTGTTTATTAGTGATTGGATAGAATCATCTTATGACCCCAGCTGAGACCATGACATCCCATGACAAGTATACAAGTCATGCAGCGAGGTACAGCCTTACCCCTAAATAGACCTGTAAACAGTCACTGTTTATCTCACCTCTTTACATCTTTGCAATTCCATCAACTCCAATTGAGATGCTCCCAACTTTCCTCAACTTTGAATGGAGACAAACCATAGGAAAATATTATTGGTATCCTTATTTTATAGGAGAATGGAGCAAGAATAAGATAAGCTACTTGTCTAGAGGCACAGGAGTAATCTGTGGAAAAGATGGCACTGACTCCAGCTACAATATATTAGTGGTGTAGGCCTTTTCTCCTCCTATAAGAAAATATCTTAACTCATTTCAAGATGAGGGAGAGCTTGCCAGAAACACTCAGGTGTTGCTGATGGTGGATCTCCAGCCTTTCTCCAACCTCTGGAGATTTTCCTAGCATCCCAGTGGGTTCACATTCACAGCAATCCTTTCACAGCCGCCAGGAAAGATTCTGTAGATCTAGAGAGATCCAGGGAAAGCAATCACAAATGGAAATGCAGACATGTCCATGCCCGGCTGTCAATGCAGCACTCCTCAGGTGAGTAACTGAGCCAGCCAGACTTGGATGTTTTTGCTAAAAACATAATGAGATTTGGTTGCAGAATTTGACCTTTAGAAGTCCAGCAGCTGCCCCACAGGTCCTCTGAGAGGCTAAGCCTTCAGCTTTAAAACGCTGCAGATTCATTTTTTTATGCGTCTTCAATAACCTAAAAAAAGCTAGGTCTGCTGAATAGGTACTGCTGCATTACCGAGAGGGAGCCATTTAAGATCTGGCACAGTGAAGACAAAATATTTAAAAGACAAACGTATCAGTCTTTAATGAGGTTATATGAGGACTGAGTGGCCATCTCATTATTGAGTAATCCTTCATGCAATGTGGACTGAATCTATAATTAAAGCAGCTTCCACCTTTATCCGGCGTGCTAAATCCTGATTCTCCTAGTTCTTTCAAAACCTCTCTTCATTTTAAGGTGTGCATGATATATGCATGAGCCTTGAAAGTATTCATCCCTATTAGCTTAGCAGCACCACGAAGGGCTCACTTGGAGATGTACAAAAAAAAAAAAGAGAGGCTCGGATCCAGCACCATGTTTCCCACCAACTTGGCTTCAACTAAATAAATTGGGTTTTGACAGAATGAAGTGCCTTTATCAACTGTTGCCCAAAGTACCTTGACACAGTACATGATCATGGTCCTTCCCTACAGAGAAAATCTTGTTTGCACCTTCTTTAAAAACTTCTCTTTCAGCCTGGGGGCCCTCAGGTCTCCAGTGAACCTCCTTGCCTTCTCCCCAGTCACAGCTCTCCCAGATACACATTGTGAAATACGCCAGCAGCACCTGTTGCTGACAAAAGCAACTCAAGTCAAAAATAATTACCTTTATTTCTGTAAATTACAGCTGGGAAATGCTTACTCAGGCTTAATGGCTGCCAAGATACCGCAGAGATAAGAAAAAAGAAAGAAAGAATCTTATAGGTCCTAGAGGGCAAATTCTCACAGAGCAAAACCAGCAAGAATCAAGTTATGCCAGTTGGAGCCTTCTGCCTGTCTTTCTTGGGCAAACATGCAACTGTTCTCAAGCACGATAAAGAATAGTATCAGATAATTTCCTTGTAGTCCAAGCATGGACTGACTATTTGGGAACTTCCTTCAGTTCCTAACTGTGTGCCAGGTTCCGTGTGTGATCTTTAGCATGTCCCATGGACTCCATTTCTACTCCAATATTCAGGTTCCCTATTTCCAGTGAGTTAAGATCCTCTGCAGTGATCAGGTTCTTCCTCAGGGCCTACTCCATGCAGCCTTCCCCTTCTCCTGATGACCCTCCTGCTGATTTAGATGTTGGTGGCAGAGCCTATCTCCTCTGCAGCATCCACCAACAGAGAGCTCCAGTTTCGATTTGGGCCTCCAGTTCACCTTCAACACCACAGAACAGTTGTCATAAAGCACAGATGGTGGCAAAGTTTTCATGTCTAAGCAAGAAGTGCACAGAGCACTTTATCTCCTCACAGCAGATAACCTAAATAAAGCCTTCGTTTTCCTCCAGATATTGAGCCAGAAGTGAGCGCCAGGCGTAGTTTCCACAAAACAGTAATTAATCTAATCATAGTAGCCATAGAGCAGAGCCATGTTGATAGCTGGCTCAGTGCAAAGAGATAAACATGTCAAGAGTTTCTTCTGAAGCAGGAATGACATTTGGGCTGTGACTGTGGGAACCATTGCCATCATCGGGGATGCAGGAGAACTGGTGTGGTCTCCCAGCACCACTTGTGTGCAGAAATAGGGGATTTTGAAGGCAGGCGAGCAGAGACCAGCTTTCTGAACACACCAACTCAGTTACAAATAGCTCCCAAGTACTACAACCAAGTTTGACAGAGCTTTTTGTGCTGCCTGCCTTCAGAAAGGCCTTTGTGTGTGCTGTGCCTTCCACTCAATTCTGTTAGGAAACATTCAACAGGAGGGATGGATTCAGCCCTAGGATTTGGGTGAGCTGTAATATAAACAATGGTCTTGTCAAAGCAAGATCTGAGTGCTGTCATCCTCCTCCTATCCACTGTTCCCATTTTCCACGAGCATCCTGGACTTGCAGGTTGGAGAGATACCTCAGTATGGTCTGGCAGCAAGGATGACATGCTGCTGGGTGACAGATGGATGGTGTCTTTTTGAGGAGGGAGTCCCATGGTCTATAAACTACTGACCCCAGTCCTCATCCCTGCTCTTCAAAGGCCTGGGAGGGAGCTGAACAGCAGGAAGTCTGAAGGAACAGCAGGGAATTTGGTGAATATGCCCAAGAAATGAAACAAAAGTTGAATCAAGCACTTCAAATACACAGTCAGATTTTCATAGAATCAGACAGTTCAATCATTAAAATCATTAAGGTTGGAAAAGATCTCTAAGTTCATTTAGTCCAACCATCACTCCTTTCCTGCTATGCCCACTGACCATGTCCCTCAGTGCCACATCTCCATGGTTCTTGAACACCTACGGGACGGTGACTCCACCACTTCTCTGGGCAGCCAGTTCCTCTAACATGTAAAGCCACTGAAGCTAAGTGCAAACGGACCTCTCCACAGAGATATTTTTGTACCTTACTTTTACTGAAATTAATGGGAATTATGTATTAAGCAGCTAAATGCTCTTCTGGCTCTAACCCTAGTTCTGTAATGCATCCAGTGCCCATTAAGAAGACAAACTCATTAAATGTCACGTAGCCTCTGAAACAAAGACAACTGATGTGTTGGTAAATTGAAAAAGCAATTTATTCCATCTTCAGTTAGAGAACTATGTCCTGCATCTGACAGTGGTTGCATTATATTAATGCTTTTCTGTTTTTGGACTTCATACTCCTGGAGAATTTGAGCCACATATAAATCAACCTGGTTTACATTTAATATTTTTTATTCAGTTGAACATCTACTGGAAGTCAGAATTTTAGGAGAGAGCTTTCAAATTAATGCAAAACTTGAATTATTATTTTTCTGCAAATCAGTGGGAAGGAGTAAAGTTCCTCTTGACTGGCAGCCAATAGACACTTAAGTTAAAGTGGAATCAAGCCTTTGCCAGTTTTGAAAAAGTCAACATATCCATCTGAGTTATGAATTAGGGATGCAGAGCTTTGACCAAAAATATGGACAAAAAATATATCTTGGAACTTCCCTTCTGATGCAGAGGGTTGAGCTCTGTTTCTCCTACTTTTATGTATTCATCAATACAATGTTGAAAAGCACCTCTGCTTAAGCAACTTAAATACTCAATGGAAAGCTAACAGTTCTTGAATCCCTTGATACCCTTCTTTAATTTAGGCTTTCTTTAGTTGGTTTGCTTATACTAAAACTCCAGTTTAAAATAAAGGGCAATTTTGCTCTGTACTAAAAGAACTTTGGACGTCCTCCCTTTTTGGGATGTGTTTTGTATATTGTGTCAGGTGAGGCGAAAATTAAATTTAAATGGCAGCTTTAATTATAATTTAATCATGATGCATATACAAATATCATATATAATTTGATTGTAATTTCATTATAATAACCATTACCAGCCCTGTAGGTAACATTTACTATAAGTAGCCTTCAAAGCATTTGGACAAACAGAATAAACATATAATTAGCACTGTTTTACAAATAGAGAAACTGAGGCAAGAGCTGACTTGTCCAAAACATAAAAGGTTAACAGTGGGTATCACATCTGCCCTCTGAGTGAGACACAGGGACATCTGAATACTCTGGCATCCTTCTGGCAGGATAAGCTAAGCTGTGTGCTTGGGATCTGCAGCTTTATTTTCCAGGCCTTCTTCTGACGTCCCAGACACCATCCACACTAAGAAAAAATAAACTAAAAAATGAGGCAACACGTGCTAATTATTACTGTGGCATAACTTTCTACCTTCACCAATTAGTCACACAAGACATAGTCATGGAAGCAATATGCAGCTGTAGTTATCACTTCATCTGTTAAAAAATACCTTTGCAGTGACTAACCCTGTTTAGACCTCTTGAGGCTTCACTGGTACAAAGCCCTGTCCCACTTGGAAGCATTTTGCTACTGGTCCTCTCAGGCTGTTTCAGATACAGTTGCTGCTTATCTGTACAGGTACACCAAGGGTTGATGGTATTTTTTTTTGGCAGAGCACCATAGCAAATAGATAAGTAGGTCTGTATTGCTGCAAAAAAATGTATGGGCAAAGAATGAATCCTTGCTTAATTTGCTACTAATTAGACTGCACGCATCTTTAGATCTTATGGAAGTAGAAACTAATGCACTAGCAGCAACTAGCTTAGTTATTAGCAGTAACTAATTCGTACTGAGATCCAAACAGTGTAAAAAGAGGTGTTTATAAAGCAAATAAGGCTCTAAAAAGGCAGAAGGATCTGACTATGGCAGTAACTGATCTTCCTGACTTCTGAGTTGTTATGACAATTTCTGTCATCATCATACTGACAAAAGATTGAGTTAGGATTCTTTGTCATTACTTTTTAACAAATTCTCTTTTTTTTTTGTTTTTTTCCTCTGCACTGATGAAATGATAGCACACTCTCCAGGAAAGAAAAGATAAAAATGTAGTACGAATAAATTGGAAAAAGAATGGCAAAAGTATGGAATAATGATATGTCTGAATGAATCGTGCATATACTGCTGTGAGAGGTGAATTTATACAGGAAAGTTGGCATATTTTTAAAATTTCCTGCCCAGATTCTGTCAGCAGAACTCACATGTCGCTTTTGAACCTGCAATGAGCCCCTTGTGTCCAAGCCAGTGGGTTTTGTTCATTCAATAATCCCTCCTGCTGCTCTGCACGGCCCTCCTGGTCCCAGTGCAGTGGTGTAGGTGGCAGGCAGTCATTGCAGACAATGTGTGGAACGTGACCCAAGTCCTCAAAGTGGGAGATGGCACAAAGCTGGGTCAGGGTAAAGGAGTTAGGTGAGAAATGCAGGCAGAAACTTGGGTATGTATATGTATATGGGGGCGTGTGCTAAAGGGAAAACACAACTTAGAGATAAGAGAATCCAGAGAAAGGGGTAAAAAGAAATGACAGGGAATAGGAGTGTTCAAGAGCAAAGAGAACAGAAAATCTCCATTATAAGATTAAGTAGTTAAGCAAGTGTAAACATTGCATCCCATTATTTTGCTGGCTTGCTTTCATTGTAGCAATTACCAACTCCTGAATTTATTAAGCACACACAGACATACAGAAGAACAGCTTATAAAAACCATGCCAGCTTGCCATCATGGGGTGATTGTCACTAGCAGTCATCCATGGGTTAATGGGCTCTGGGATACAACTTTATTATCTGCCGTGGGACTGTGAGCTGGAAGCAGTGTTGGCCCACTCCCATCATTGCTGTTGGGTGCTGCTTTCACCCCAGGCCTTCTGGACTGAGTCACAGCAAAGGGAAGAGGAGAAATAATGCAGGAAACAAAGAGAACACATAAAGGAGGGGTTTTAGGAGCAATACAACCTGCTGTTTTAGGAGCTCTTTAGGACTTAGCCAAGCTAGTTACACGAATGGTGTTGGCAGCTTGCCCTCTCTGCACCAATTCAGAGAGGCCCAGGAGCCTCCAGGCAGAGACAAATAACAACAAAACACTCTCAGCATTTCCCAGATGCAACTTGCAGAGTCAGGACAGGAGGTCAGAAACCCATTGCTGCTGCTCTCCACTCTGCCCACCCTGAGGCCACCCAGTGAATCACCTGAGAGAGACTAAACCTGTGTAAATGCCTCAACTCCCTGGTTTGGGTGGTGAAAGGGATCACTGATCCAAACCAGCTGGGGATGTCTGAGCCCAGATTGTTTTGAGCTGAGAAGAAAAAAGTGCCATTGCAAACTGCAGTGTGCCAGGGTGATGTGGAGAGAGCTGAGCAGCCTAAGAGGTGAAAGCTGCCTCAGAAAAGCTGATGCTTCTGCAGATGTTACATCACCTGTCTTTGTTATTCTTCATCTACTCCTGACATCCAGGTTCCAGGATGCCTCTGTGTTATTGCTAGCTAATGGGAAGTCTGTATATCTCACTCTGATGTGATTAATTCCAGGCAAATACACTTGTTAGCTTTCACTGCTCACCCTCCTCATGTTCTCACATAAAAATGACTCAAAAAAAAAAAAGTATTTCCTGGAACAGCCCTTGACAGACTGTTTACCATCTTAAATTGATCACTCATCACAGACTCTTTCTCTGCCATAACCACTCAATATTTCAGGGCCAGGCCAAGTGCTCGCATTAAGCAGGGAAGATTTGTACGCTGTGTTTCCAAGACAGAGGAGTCCTTTGAGAGGTTAAATGCTGGGGCCTGCAGCACACGCTGAATTGGCTGGAGGCTGACACACTGCAGACAGGAGGGGAAGGCATGGGGACTGCGTGCTCAGAGCTGAGATCTGGTGGAAACGGGAGCAACCCTACTGCTGAAGGTGACAGGAGCAATTCCTTGTGGTTTAAGTGTGGATAAAAACAAAAAGTGGGTCACAGTTTTCTTTTTTTTTTTTTTTCCTCTCCTTTTCCTCCCTCCCCCTCCCCTTCCTCTCTTCCAGTTCTGTTATTGTCAGATAGGAGAGGTCAGATAGGATGGAAAAGCAAAGAGGAAAGAGAGACAGCTACACAGAACCTGACTGAGTGGAAAAAAAAATGTGAATAACCTTGAAATATCAATGCATTTTTCATTTTACATCAAAACAAAAGCAAAGTTTTGCTTAAAAATTACAAGTTTTGAACACGTAGATAAACACCCACAGCTCTCTCGCTATTTAAGAAGTCATCTCTTATTTCAAGAACATGCTCTCTGACAATATTTCAGCTCCCACTCTTACTCAAATCTGCCATCCTGGTTCCTGTAACACAGGTCTATGAGGGCGGAAGGAGTCGAAGTGAGGTTGATGGGCTGATACGGGATATTTGGAAACCCAAATTCGTGCCTCAGCCTGAGGCAAGGATGCATGGCTGGCAGGCGTGATGCTGCCTTCGTGCTGGGGAGCTGTGCTGAGTTAGTCTGGGGCTGGCACACAATTGTGTTATTTCTGTAGAGCCATTAAAACATGGGTGAGCAGCAGGAGTTTCACATCAACCCATTTCTGGGTGGGCTGGTGACATCCTTTGTTTCAAGCAGCATTAATTATACATGGCCGGCTGTGAGAGAGCGGCATAAAAGCCAGCCTGGGGAAGGAGGGCCTGATTCTGAGGAGGGGATTTGGGGCATTCTGTGCGGTGAGGTGTGAGTGTGAGCAGCAGGCAGCCCAGGGACACATGCAGTCCTTTTCCAGGCCTGCCTCTTCATCGCAGCAGTGCGGTGCGGCTCTGAGCCTGAGACCTGCAAAACCACGTGGATGGATCCTCTCTGGGTCTCGCAGAGCTGGACAGTGCCTGGGTTCCTCATGTTTCTGCTCTTCAGCAACATACTGGGAACTGTGGAGCACCTACCCTGAGGATAAATCCATCAAAACTCTGGGTGCTGCCCAAGGGAGGCTGTGGAAGTCCCACCCATTGCTGCTGAATTAACACCATTCAGGCCTCGTGTAACTATGACATTGTTTTCAGAGAAAAGCCAGTATAATGGAAGACATTTCCTAGCAAGGACAAGCTCCTACTGCTAGCCCCTTTCTGCCCTGTCCTGAGGAACTGTTTTGTTCCAGTGGTACAAGCAATACAAATATTTTCACAGTGGGGCTAGCAGATTCCTCCCAAGATCCATATGGATTCATTGTAGAAGTGGAGGCAGTCATCCCTGATTGCAAAAATGGTTGCCACCTCATGGGGTGGTGAAATGAGCCTGTGCAAGTCCGTTAGTAATTTACATCCCCCCTAACACTGTGAATTCACCACAGTTGTCTGATCCAGATTCTGTAGCACCTAGCCTTGGTTTTTCAGTGGTTCTCATGGAGCAGCCAGGCTATGCTGAGCACCAGTCTAGTCACCCCAGTGCTAGTTACCCCTTAACCATCATACATCCAGGCAGACTAACCCACCTCTGCCTTTGTCCCTCACCCATCCCACGCTTCCCCACACAAACAGCTTCCAAGCAGCTGACTTTAGCATAATGCAGTGATCCAAACACAAGTAGGCACAGCAGGATTTACTGGAAAACGTCATCTCTCACAATTCATTATTTATAAGTCCTTCATGATTAAAACTGAAGCCATTAGAATGGCAAAAGCTCAGGCTGGAACAGTGCCAGCTTACTCAGAAACACATGGGCACAACTACTCCCCAAACCCACATTTGGATGTGAGGTGTAAAAGGAAAGATTAAGGAAATCAAGATCGGTGTAAGACTGAAGGTACTGATTCCAATCTTGTGGAAAGGCAGGCAAATGTCTGTTGCACAGAAGAAGGCACCACAGTGTGTGTGGGTGGCACAGGGGCTGTCTGCTGGGGCCAGCTTGTCTGCACAGACCTGGCTGGGAATGTGACTGTGTCCACACCCTGCTGTCCCCTGCAGTCTTCAACCCTAGCAGTGTGCTCTGCAACCCTCCATCCCTCCAGCTGTTGTTTATGGAGGCGTACAAAATCCTAATGCTCATTCCTGCAGCTGCTGCTGCGTCTTCAGAGTGCTCCTCACACCTATGGAGCCGTTGTTCATAGATGCCATGTACAGCAAGTATTCAGTCATCATTACTGGTATCACCCAAAGCACACAGGGTGGAAAGCCTGCACCTGCAGCCCTCATATCTCTAGGCAGACTGAGGACCACCTGTATGTCTTCATACTCACTGTGCTCTCCAGACTTCATGCTCAGTTCAATGCAGTGCAATGGATGTCTGTCTACGGCGGCTGCTGGTGGGAAGCTGGAGGGGGACTTATGTTTCCCCAGAAAATACCGCCTGAGCAAGAACACAAAGCAAAACGTGCCTACCAGAGCACCTCCAAATGGTCATTGCCCCATTGCCTCTATGCCATCTTCTGCACTAAGGTGGATCCAGGTACCTGTGCCCAAAAACCCAGCCTGTGCTGACCATTCGCGTACTGTTTGTTAGAGTTTTCTTCTCCCAGACAGACCTTTTTCCTGCAGCACCACCACCAAGATTGTGCAGGCAAACAGCTGCTCACAAGCAAGAAAATACTCTTATTGTAGATGGATGGATGCTTCTCCACCCCACTTAGTCCAGGGTCTCAGTTCCCAGGGGAGCAGGGCTTTCAGCCAGCATTCATTTCATTTAGATGAGGCAGTGAAAGTCCCAGGGGAGACTTAAAAATAAACCTCCCAAGCCTTCTTCATGCATGGCTGCTCAAAGCCCCAGCAACTCACAGGCACAGGACGCTATCTCCCATCCTCCCTGTCAGTGAGATGGAGACAAGATGCTGAGACCTGCTGGGGGAGCCAGAGGAGGTATGGGAGTTCAGAGGGAGGGGGAGGAATGGTTGTTTTTCGCTCTCTCTCCCCGTCTCCAGCATTTAATCTTAGTGAATGAGGAGAGACAGCCCAGGAGAGCAGAAAGGAGGAATAAAGGAGGAGGCTTCTTTTTCTTCTCAGAGATCACAAGGGCTCATGTCTGTAGGGCAGTTATCAGATGGCTCGCTGCCATACCAAGGCTCTAGCAGGCAGGAAGGTTTATCTATCATTGACTGCAATGGCTCCACACAAGATGTAGCAAGAACAGTTTTTCAGCATCCTTCAAAAATATTTGTAGTGATGCTCTCCAGAGCCATTCTTCTGGTATTCCTTGCTTTGACCCTTTCCTTACCCAGGAGCTGAATGAACAGCTTCATGCACAGCTGAAGGTAGAAGGCCAGAAGTTTCCAAATGAGGAAAGGAGAAAAATTAAGCAGAGGGAAACAAAATTAAAAGGACGCTGGCAGCTGTTTGCCAGAGCAGCAAAATAAGGAATCTTTCTATGGCATGGCATCCTTCTCCCTTCCTACATAATAGTAGTTGTGAGTCCCTTGCATATTTCTCATAGCCAGCTTCACAGCTTAGGCTATGGGGGTCAGATTTTATCTCCACCACCTTCAGTTCAGATCAGAAGCTATTTCAGTTATCCTTGCTAGAGACACTTTGCTTGGTGAGCCTTTACTCTTCTCCACTAGATTCACCCAGAATAAAATCAGAACCGAGATTCTCAGGTCCCAGCACTGCATAAAGTCTATTTTTGCTTTTTGGTTAATTAAAGAAGTTCCCCTTGCTCTGCCCAGAGCAACGGGCTAACAGTGCTTAGAAAGGCTCAGAAAAACCGAGAAGGCTGGAGAGCACAAAGTGCAAAACTTAATGCATTTCAGAGAACATTCTCACCATCCTACACAAGAAACCATCTGAGCACTACCCCCTAGCTCCCCTCTCTGTCCCTAGTCACTCTGTTTCCCTGTGTCAAGGAAGAACAAGAGGTTTTCATGTATGCTTATCTTCCCCATTTCCACAGCATCTGAGCTCACTTAGTCCTTTCCAGCCAGGCCAAGAGGAAATCCCACCCTTGCCAGAGCCAGGCTCATTAGGTGTCACTGGCCATAGATGCCAGGAGCAGCTCCTTAACAAGGATTTCAGCAGCAGCTTGCTGGCCTGGGTAACACCACCTGTGGGCTGCAGGTAAGCCTGGGAAGAAGCTCTGAGACCAGGGCTGTGCCCAGGTCATACCGCAGCTGCTCTGTGGCTCTACACCATCACAGCCCATGTTGCTCAGAGCACTAGGCCTGCGTGAGCTCCACAGAGCACTTTCAGAACCCTTCTGACCTCGTTACCAACTTTCCCTCCTGGAGAACTGGCCTAATGAATGAGGATCTCAATGCTGGAATAGGTGGTGAGACACATCAAATTTCATTTACACAAGCACTCACAAAACACCCATTCAGCCCACCTTTGCATTCGTGCAAATTAGGAATGGCACTGCAATTTCAGTGAGATTAAATCTTTGATGAGTAACAGATTCCCTTGTAGTTTGTTATCCCACTGCTGTGACACTGCTGCTGAAGTGTAACCTCAGTCCATTGTTTCTGGAGAATAAATTCTTCTATCAGACTTTAGACCTGGAGTCTCCCAGTGCCTGGTCATCAGGGTCAGGAGACTGTTTTATGCTGCCAGACCTCTGACACCGTTTTAAGGACCCATCTGCAGCTATTAATATTTATAATTTTTAGTATTTTCATATTCTTATCTGTGTGCCTTAATCTGCCTGGCTCTAAGATTACTAACCCTGAAAATATCCCAACATTGTCTACACGGCTGCCTCATGGTTGCGTGTTGGATGTAGAGAACAGACATGTTTTCTGGGCTTCTGTCACATTCATTTGGTATAACTCTAGGGTCAGTCTCATGACTCAGATTCTTTGCAAATTGTGCAGTCAGATTGTTTTGAAATAAACGTTCCGTGTTAAAAGCTTGTTAATCAGTCATGAGATACCAACAAATGTGGCAAACATTTTCTTGTTTGCAAATCTTCTCCCAAAGTTGGATAATTAGCTAATTTTCTATAACTCTAAACAGTTTCTAGTGTTTGAGGATCATTCTGTTCTCCCAGCAAATCCCCAAGCCAAACAATGTTGGAGTTATAGCCCAAAGCGCTGTGTGGTTTCAATTGCATTTCCACTTTTTAAACTTCCAAAAATGTACATTTATGCAACTCAAAAGAAAGCAGAGCCAATCCAGTGATAACTGCGCATCCGTGATCTCCTCTGAATTCTTCTGAGCTGTACGCTGGACTGGTTTATCAAAAAATGCATTACTGAACAACAAAAAAAAGTTGTGGTGGGTTTGGTTTTAGCCAGGAGACGCAGTTCTATCCACAGTATTGGTTCAGACATCTGTGTATGATCCTCATTAAACACAAGACTGGGAGAGTTACAGCAAGCACTGAGAGCAAGCTTGTATCTTATGCCATAGGAGACTCATCTATCTACCTCTACCTAATCCCAATTAGGCTAGCCTTTATGGATGATACGTTTTGCCCCTGTGTTACCACAGAAAATATTGGATTGTATTTGACCCTGATCTTGTCGGGTCCTTGGTACGAAGGGAATGGCAATATATGGGAAGAATGTGAGAAATGATGATTAGAGGGTGTAATGAAAGAAGGTTTTACAGTCACAAATGGTGTGGAGAAGGTGGCTGAGGAATAATTGCACATTAGTTGTTGTACATGAGAACTGAAGGGTGCTCAGAGAAAGGAGCAAGTAGCAGATTTATTTTAAAATAAACAAGGGGAAGTACTTGTTCACACAATGCATAGCTGAATTGTGACTCATCACTGCAGGATGTTGTGGAGGCCAAAAGCCTACACAGGTTTAGGCAAACTCGAGGAAAGAAGTCCACAGAGAGCTACTAAATAGGATAGCTCAGATGCTACCTATAGTTCACAGTCCCTAAAGCGCTGAAAAGGCTGAGGTGGCATAAGCAGGAAATAGCAACAGAATATCTGCCATGTTTCCTACCTCTTCACCCAGTAATCTGCTTCTTTTTGGTGTCAGAGGTTTGCTAGATGGACTTTCTTCCAGTGTGTATTTATGCTTTGCAACACAAGCTTATTTGTGAAACAAATTGTGGTCAAATTGATGACACGTCAACTGGAAGATTGCCAGGAGTGGGTCTGCTGTGTGTGTGGGATGTGCACAGCATGCCTCTGGAGCTGGATAAATCGATGGTCAATTACACATCTGAGTGTGGGAGGGTCATTATTCATTTGCTTTGCTTCCAGGCTGTGTGATAGTCTCCTATGAGCAAGTCACATCTGCAACATACTGGGCAGAGCACTCACCAGTCTCTCATCATGATTTTGGATGGCCTGGTTTTCCTCTAGCATCTCTTTTGGTAGGTCCTCTGAAACCCCTCTAACAGGGATTAAAGTGATTAGACCACAAACTGGCTAGGAGGTTCTTGTTTCCATCCAGCACTCAGCCTCTCAGGAAGATTGCTGCAGATTACATCTTTGTGTGTATTTAACCTACCTAATTCCCTATAGGGCTTTTTCATCTAAAGATGGCTCCGCCTGCATGAGAGGAAAGATTAGTAACTGGACTTGAGAAACAGAGATTTTGAAATTGCTGCTTTTATTGTCCTAATGCAACGTCATATTAGTGTATCCAAACCCCCACTGTAAGCTGTAAACACCAGGAAATGGCAGCAGGGAAGTGCAATCTAAAAAATAGCATAATCAGAAAGGAGAACAAATCTGTAACATTGCACAAAACACTGCACAAACATCCCTACAGAGCAGATGGATGCTCAGCTATGAAAAGTATTTTATTTCTGAACTTCAGGTAGAATGTAAGGTAGAGACTTGAATGTGAAAGAAGATGTGAGCAGGTACAAGCTTGGAAAAATGAACAAATAGCACAGTGAGGTGACTCTTCTCTCTCAGAATAATTCTTTATGATTGCATTGGTGATCTGTAGCAAAACATTTTCTCCACAGTCTTTGTTTTGGCTCATTAAGATTTGCAGAACCATCCAGTTTTGAAAACAAGGAAAATTCATGTTTTTTCCTGTGGTTTATTCTCTCCTGGCGTTCTGTGCAGAGAAAGGATGTGCCCGTGTTTGATCTGGCTTGGTTCTGAAGTGGATTCTCTGAAAATTTTACAGATATTGAATCTGGTTGTGTTCTCCTCCTACAGCTGTAGAAAAGTTACTGGATCGGTCAGATGAAAGCAGCTGTACAAATTAGCTATCAGCTGCTAAATGTTTGTCAGCCTGGTAAGTGCCAAGATCAACCGAGTCAACAGTTTGGTGTTTTGCTCCTTCTGCTAAATTAACAACAACAAAAAAGAATCTCTCTGCTTGTAAAGAAAACAACCAGAATTCATCTTCTCACTACCAGGATTGCTCTGCAGTTAAGGAGACCTCACTAACGTTTTATTTGCCAGTGCTTTGTTTTGGAATTACAGCTTATCTCCCTACACTATTTGAGAAGGTGATTTGGTGTGCAGTATTTTGGTGAGATGGAACAGATTGCAGGGAATGGAGCTTGGGTGACTGAGAACTTTGACCAACACTGATTGCCACTGGATCCACACTGAATCCCTGAGGTTTTAACTAAGGGACCTTTCTGCTTTCTTATTCAATTTCCCTGCTTTAAACTGCATGGAATTAACTGTCCTTGGACGACAGTGGGATGAGGTGCAGGAACTCCAGCAGCATTGTGTTTTCCTTGTCCTGCCAGAGCTGACCCTGGAAGGCAATAATGAATTTGGTGTCTCTCAAGGCATTATGAAGTGTCCCGTGTCTCAGCCATTCCCTTTAAGTCCTTTAAGACAAGAAAATCATTAAAGAAAATCTCTGTGACAACAACAAATAGAAGCACAATATTTTCTTCAGCTATTCCTATCCAAAAAGGAACCCCACTCCCTATTAGTCATAAACGGAGGATCACAGCAGAAGACCTGGGTCTTGTAGAACCAAGCAAGGAGACTGGACTTGTCCTGCCTAGGCACAGTATGTGCCCTCCACATACTGCCTCTGACAGCTTGTCAGCATGGCAAGGGACTGCCACATACACCAGCTTTGAGTAGAAGGGCCATCAAAAGGCAGATGAAAAAATGAAACTAGTTATTCCGCAACTCAAAGGATGTTTGAGTTTAAGACAAATGACTTAGGCCACTCAGGAGACACATTTATGGAGTGAAAGGATGGGGAGTCATGAGCTGCTCCTATATCCCCCTTACAACATATAAACTCCAGAGCCTGCTGAGCACATAAAAACCAGAAAACAGTTTCAGTGACTGGAACATCAGATGTTGGCATGTGAGACCTGCACAGTGCCTGCAGAGATGCCCTCTTTTGCCACCTTTCATTGTACCCAACTGTCCTGTGACAGCTCTGCACTGTGGGATGTGCACGATATTTCATCCTAGGAAATCTTAATGCTTCTCTCCTTAAGCTGCAGCAAGACCCTGTTAGACTGAGTCTATGTGGCTGTCCTTTCTTAATGGAAAAGAGAGGTACTTTTTTGTTTGTTTGTTTGTTTTTAAAATACAGATATTTTCTCCAAGTTCACAGAAAGTATAATTTGTTCTGCTCAGCCACACAAAATTTCACCAACGTGAACTGGTCCCATTACTTATCCAATTGCATAAATGTTTCGACTACAGAAAGCTAAATAAAGCATTTCCAGAGATTTTGTTGTTGTTGTTTGAGTAGCTTTCAAGCATTAGAATTTAACTCAGGCTTTAAAAAAAAAAAAACCTTTATACTTTGGAAGATGTTAACTTTGGCTCCTCAAAGGGATTAGCCGTAATACTAAACACATGCTATCATAACTCAGGAAAACAGAGACACACAGACTCTTTTTTTCAGTGATTTTGGACACTGTCTCCTCGTGTAACTTTATACATAAATAAGAATTCTTTCTCTCTCACCCCACCCATGTATTTTTAATATTGTCTCTGGAAAGGCTTTTCTTAAACACTGTAAGGAAGTTTCTCCCTTCCAAAGATTTTTTTACTGCCTCTCTCCTTATTCAAGAACTTGGGTGGCCTCTTTTCTGATAAAAGGGTGTCAGCCCTGTGAGCCTTGGGGCTTCAGCTCTTTCCCAAAGCATCTGTCCTGGCTTATGTCTGCACACGTGGTGAATGGAGCAGGTGCTCTAGAAAGACTCCAGGAGAAAATGTTATGCCAGCAAAGTTCCTGTAGCAGTAACTGCAGTGAGCAGAGATGTAGAGCTACCTTGGCAGCAACATTCACAAGCACTTTTGATTCAGAGGCTGCTGCATTTTGAAAACTGAAGCTTTAAGAAGGTTTTGGAGCCTGGATAGCCCTGATGCTACCCCAGCAACCTCTGTGCAGTTGCTCCCCACTGTAGTAGGGCAGGAATTCTACCATGTATCACAGTACCTCCCAGTTGTACTGACCTGTTCCTGATCAAAAATTCTGAGTGAAGGTTTAGCAGATAGGATAGGTACAGGTCTGGAGCACATAATATACAGAGAGGGACTGGGGTTACTAGGCTTGTACAGCCTTAAAACGAGAAGGCTGAGTGGATTTTACCAGTGTCTTTGAGTATCGTGTAGGAGAGTACTGGAAGACACAGCCAGACTCTTCTTGGAGGTGCTCAGCAATAGAACAAAAAGCAACGGACACAAGTAGGTAAGCAAGAAACTCTGGTCAGACGTCAGAGAAAAAGACATTACTATAAGGATATGCAAGCACTGGCTGAGCAGGTTGCCCAGAGGATGGGAAACTGCCATCTTGAGAAACAGTAAAAATCTAGTAAAAACCTAGATGAGGCCATGAGCAAGTCATTCAGCTGGTCCTGTTGTGAGTGGAGAGCTGGATTAGATGACAGTTAAAGGTGCCTTCCAACTAGAATTTGTCAGTGTTTCTCTGATTCCTCATGTACTGTTCCTTTCTCTTCTGTCTTCTATGCTGATATATTTGAATCTCAGCACTGAGTCCCTCTACTTCAACCCCTCCTTATACGAGGACAACCACAGCAGGGTGCCCAGGCCTATGTCCAGGTGGAGGCTTTCGAAGAACATCAAGGATGAAACTCCACAACATCTCTGGGCAGCCTGTGCCAGTGCTCCATTACCTGCATAGCACAGAAGTGCTTCCTGTTGTTCAGATGGAACCTCCTGTGTTCCAGTTTGTGCCCACTGCCTCTCATCCTGGCACTGGGCATCACTGAAAAAAGCCTTGCTCTCTCCTCTTTGCACTCTTTTCAGGTATTTATGGACATTGATGAAATCCTCTCAGCCTCCTCTTCTTCAGGCTGAACAGACTCAGCCTCTCCTCGCAGAAGAGGTACTCTGATCCTTTGATCATCATGGTGACCCTCTGCTGGACTCTTTCCAGTATGCCCAGCTTTCTCTTGTACTGAGGGATCTGGAACTGGACACAGCACTCCAGGTGCAGCCTCACCAGTGCTGAACTGAGCAGAAAGATCACCTCTCTTGACCTGCTGGTGATATGTTGCCTAATGAAGCCAAGAATACCATTAGCCTTCTTAGTGGCAAGGGCACATTGCTGACTCACATTCAATCTGTGCCTGGTCATTTGCTCTGAAACCTGATTGAAAAACAATTTTGACTGGCCCAGATTTGAGGATTGACTGAATAACCATTTCGGAATCAAGGAAAAGTGGTCTTTCTTTCACCTTCACATATGTCTCTTATATAAGTCATAGCCTGCTTTTTTCATTTGCCTTGCAGACCCTAAGACCTTCTACTTCGATTCTAAATTAGAAAATAATATCTGAGGGTGGGTATTGCATAGGTTGATGAGAGAAAAGAAGACAGTGCCACACACTAGTAGAGGGTGTCTGGAGGAGTTTCATTAACCTTGCCTTCAGAGACTTCTTTCTATGGTAGCATAGTTCTTCCTTCCAATTACTCCAGCACACTGACAAATATAAAGACAAGGATTCTGAATTATTGTTTATTTCTACTGGCTTAGCAAAAACAGGGCTCAAATCCAGCAGGATATCAAAACCACTGAAACAGAGACCTGAGGAGAAGCCTTTGTCTTACAGAATTTAAAGAGGATAAACATAAACTGACGATATTGCAGCCAGCCAAACTGGGAATGGCAGGTCCTTTCTCAAAAGAAACTATACAAGATTCACTCACCTTTTCTGCTTTCGTTGGTATGAAGTAGCCAAATATTCTTTTTCTGCACAAACACTTCCGCTGAAGTCAGTACGACTATATAGAAAAAAACATGAATTAGCTTCATGCTTGCCAAGTACTTTGATATCTTTGGAAAACCGATCTGTATAAGTTTTAGCCATTATTTATTAACATGGGTATTGATTCTTGTTTTTTTTCAATGTCACTCTTCAACTGCTATGGTATTGCAACGTATAATTGCAAATAAGTCAGAAGATGGTCTCTGTCAGTACAAGCATATATTCACACATATTACACCAACAGTATACATATGCTAGGGGCCACCCTGCTGGATGAAGCTCTGCAGAAAAGGACCTAGGAGTCCCAGTGGACACCAAGTTGAATCTGAGTCAGCAATGTGCTCTTGCCACTAAGAAGGCTAATGGTATTCTTGGCTGCATTAGGCAAAATATCACCAGCAGGTCAAGAGGGGTAATCCTTCTGCACTGCTCAGGACTAGTAAGGCTCCATCTGGAGTTCTGTGTCCAGTTCTGGGCCCCTCAGTAGAAGAGAGAGCTGGGCATAATGCAGAGAGTCCAACAGGTGGCCACTGAGATGCTGAAGGGCCCAGTGTGCCTCTGCTATGAGAGGCTGAGAGTGAGACTGTTCAGCCCGGAAAAGAAGGTCAGTGGGGGACCTTATCAGTGTCTGTAAATGCAGACACAGTCTCCTCACTGTTTTCCTGTATCTAGTTGGTGAGATGTGCATGGCAAGTGCTGTGTCTGTAGATCTGCAGGCCCAGAGCATGCAAGTTGAAAGTCAGAGAAGTATTAAGATCAGGAAGTAGAAAGTCTTTAATGTTTAGATACTCTGGATCTTCTCTGCTGAGGGAGAATTTTCAGAGCCACAGCTGACCATTTAAATGCCTTAAGCCCACAGCCACAGAGGGTTTGGGGGGTCTATTTCTTTCATGGGATCCACAGTTTGGATCATGTATTTAGCCTGGTATGTTGAGTGTGTAACAGCTGCCAACATCTGCTCCATCTCCCAGCTAGTACTCAATACACAGAGTACTGTGCTAGTCACAGTGCTCAGCACAAATGCTACATTTTTGGTTGCATTCAGGCAAAAAGAAAAAACGGGCCATGAGCTGTTCTCTGGTCATGGCATGGCACAGCTTGCACCAATACAGCTCCCCTCTCACCAGCACCTGTTGGCTGATCAATATGACCATAGGAGAGATTACTGGCTTTACAAACTTGAAACTCAGGGACAAAATCATATTAGCTTTGTGATGGTGATGACCACAGACAGTGTTCAGATCCAGGCCTCATCCTATTTTCTTGCAGAGAATGATCTTTTAGCTCAAACTACAGAATCCCATACTTCTACTAATTGAAGTGCTGAGTTTACAGTATTTCTGCTATCCTACCTCCTGGGAAGGCATTGACAGATGGTCTCATTTTTAAATTTCATTTCGGTATTTACACCTGATGGTGAATAACAGGGATACCAGCTAAGAGCACAGACTATAACCCACACAGACGTCATTGATATATCTGCTTATGAAGTCTTTGATGGCAGACAGAATCTCTCTTGTGGGTAGAAAGGTATCTTCTGACAAAACCAGTTTCAAATTCTTGCCAACTAAGTGCTATCTATTTGATCTCTCTATCTTCATCTCTTCAGTTGGGATTTGCTAGGTAACATTTTTGTACTTGTGGTTCTACCTCTGCTGCCAAAAAGTGAGTGGTTTGAACCACTCCTTGTACTTAAAATCCTGCTGAGGTACATCTCATAGGAAAAAGTGGGCTAGTCCTCCATGTAACGTCATGGATGATAGTGAAGAGACCCAGAAGACATTGTTCTAGTTGTGAATGGGAAAAACAGTGATTTATTTGTAAGCTCTGATCTGATCTGATTGCGCAGTGGAGAATCCGCACCTCCAGAGAAGTGGCACCCACACAGGGGGCTGCCCATGCAGAGCTCTTGGGCCATCAGGGCCTTGGTCAAGTACATCTCTGGAGCACAGATGTCAGCTGGGAACAAGTCTGCAAATCACTGAAACTGTCTTGTAAACAACATGGAGGGTAATTAATGACCCCATTATAAAGACACAGATATTGAAACAATTTCAGATGAACTTTTGGCAGACTTCTCTGGCAGAGTGGATCTGAAATAGCAGAGAGAATCTCATCGGACCTGGATCAGTTTCCTGCACACAATGTTTGCATCCATCAGCTCCTGAGTATGTGTACAGATTACTTCTGACCCTCAAAGATGGCTGGCTTGGAACTGACCACTTATTTACTTCTCCTCCTCCAAAGGTATTAAATTTTTTTGCATCTTCTGCAGAGCATGATCCTTAAACTACACTTCTCTCTTCTATGGGCAAAACTTGGACACTGACCTACAATTGGGCACTTGTATAGACTTCTGATAACAGGCTGCAGGGATCTGCACCATGTTCACATCACTGTTGGATCAGGTCTTTGACTTGGTTTCTTTGGACAAATGTATAATGGCAGACTATTCATTCATGTTTTCAAGAATACAGGAAGAAAAGGATGGTATTCATTTCAGTAGTTATGAATACTAGTATAATAGTTCATGGCTTTATCAATCTGTACTTTGAAGTCTGAGTCCAGAAGAAGACCCATTAAAGGAACATGGACGTTTCAGTCTTTTCATTGCTGGATCTTGCTATGCAGTTTGCACTGCACTGTTGGTCCCAAACCATTTGCTATCATATAAGAATAATTGTAAAAAATAAAATAAATGGGAAAATGAAGCCTTATTTGTCTACATGAGGAAATGACACACATCCTCTTCCTTTCTCAGGCACGGAAACAGTCTGAGTTTGCTTGAGTCACAGCTGCATGACGATGATTATGAGCTCTGGACATGCTAAACTAGGACACAGAGAGATGCTGTCCTTTATCAAAAATAGCGAGCAGAGCTGAATCAACCACCACTGTCAATTTGGCCCCAGGAAGATACACATCAGCCTGTCACTTCATTCTGCATAAGCCCATTTTTAAATAAATATACACAAAAGTCACTGCAGCCATAGCAACATTTTTTTAAACAAACTGTTCCTCAGCATCGTTTTTATAGGTTGATGTAAGTACGTAAGTATTTAAATATGCATATTTACATATGTAATATAATTCTGTGTGTGTATGGGTAGATTTGTGTATGTACAACACTTAATGTACAGTGTTGATGCCATGTAAGGCACAGAGCTCTCTAAATATGCTCAGTGGCTTAAAGCGTTGCCCACCAACTTGCACTTCAGTGTGTGGCAATTCAGCCACCAGCCAGGCAGCAGGTTAACCTGACAGAAAAAACATCTAGCACAGTTTTCTGCAGTGCTAGAGCTGATTGGGCTGATGGGAAACCTGCTGAGTACCAGAGCTGGCTGCAGGAATAAAAAGGGCTTGAGGAAAGGACGCTGTTCTTTCAGCATCTTTTCATGAAATCACTTCACTGAATTCACAGCCCCAGTTTTCTCCTAAATAAAGCTATGACTGTAGAAAGAGCCTACTTGTATTGGCCTTGCTAAATATCCCTCCTAGTGCATGCATTAGGATTTACAACTGCTTAACAAAACAGATCACAGAGCTGATTAAAGGAAACCCGTGGAATTCAAGACACATGAATTTCCACAGTTTAACCACATCTGTTAGTTTTAACTTCTTGTCTTTTCTCTTCCACTTTTGCAATGTGAATACAGCAGCATCATATGCCCTGAAGATTAGTGGTTCTTTGAGCTGTTTCTGTTATTTGAAGGCTACTTGTAATGGGAGGATTTCTGTGGACAGCAGTGGAACAGCTCAAAAAGAGCATAAACATACTTCAAAGTGGTATTATGTAGCCATGACATCTAGAACAGCTTGGACATTTCACCTCGTGCCTCTTGCATGTCAAAAGATAAGAACACAATCTCCCTGAGGCAAAATATTGTAATATTTCTTACTTAACACTATGTATATATGAAAAATGCCTCTCAAAATTACTCAAATAATGGGAGAAAAAGCATTAAGTGTTCATCAGACATATGTTTTCCTTTATATATACTCTGTGAATGATTTAATCTGATTATTTATGATATACCACTCTTTTAGTGCTACAAACCTTCTTCAGAAATATAAAATTCTGAATGCATTCATTCAAAAGTTCAGGCTGCAAGTCTGTAAAATGGCTCAACTCATTTTTATACTACGGAAAAACTATTATTAATTGAAAAAAGCTGTTGGATCAATTGGAACAACCAAAGCACGACACAAATTTTATCAGATCATACAATCGTTTCATATATGAAATTAGGGTAAACTGATATTTAAGAAAATAGAAGAATCTTTTAGTGTGGTCTTCACAAATCTACTTCCTTAATTTAGTTACTAGAAAATTGTGCTAAAATGGTAGAAAAACCTGGGCAAATTAAGGAATAATTATTAAAGAAACAAGCAAACAAGTTTATTCCTCTATACCAGCAGCTGAGGCCTTAGGGAAGAGCTCTGTCAGCACAAAACATACCTGGCACAGGCAATTGGGATGGGCTAACCAGCCGTGGTAACTTATATTTGTGGGAAAGGTTGGGTCAACACCAAAAGCTATTAAGCTACTACAAGCCTGATCACAGTCTTGCATGTGTTCTTTCTATCTTATAGGGCTACAACGGTTGGTGAATGGTCTAAAGGGGAAGATGGGAATTGGACTGTGCATAGCCAGGAGCTGGACTTGATAATCTTTATGGGTCCCTTTCAACTCAAGATATTCCACGATTCCATCTGCTTCACCCAAAAAACAAAACACACTTGTTAACTTAGCAGCAAATGTGTAGGGGGTGAGCAGGAATGGCTCAGCTGATGGGATTTTACTCCTTATAGAACAGAGGTCTCCTTCCTCATGGGAGAGATCTAAGAAATTTGGTGCTTTGCAGTGTGATCCACTGATGGCTGGAAATGCCTTAAGTTGCAATTGCAGTTACACCTTATGTGGTTTTATTCATAGTGATTCTAGAGACTTCCAACAGCTAGGAAGGCAACTGCCATTTCATGGAGAAAATTGAGGAAAATCATATCCCCCAGATTTTCCTCATGCAAGATGTATGCTCCAGAAAGAGACACTCACTTTTCTTGCTGAGACTTGTTTCTTTGAGCTCCAGGAACTTTGGGGTGCAGTCAGCAAAGCTATCTTTAGAAAGTATGGTTCTAAAATTCAGACTCCATATTGTATTGAAAACGTCTCTTCAGTTCCTGCAAAAAGCAGAGATGGAAGGGGTATGATGCTGCAGCCAATGTGCATTTCAGTATGCACGCCAGTTCTGCTAGATTTAATTGTTTCAAGACTCTATCCATGCTATAGATAAGACATTTGAAATTGGTAATTTGGTCTGGCTGGTTGAATGTTGAAATAGTTTCAGTAAATGAAGCCAAATTAGCTGGGCTTTGCAGATTTATATTTATTTATTTATTTGTTTGTTTGTTGCAGCATAAGAAATGAGTAAAAATAGCAACAAAACCGAGATGGGGCGGACAACTCTTATTTAGAGTGCTGCGAATTGCAGACTGCTGTCATGGCTGTCTGGGGGATGAGGTGTAAATCATGCATTTTATCCCTTGGCTGAACCACCAACCCATGGGTAGCTCAGATGCAGTAGGAGAACAAGTAACAGGCAATCATATTTTTTAACTTCTGCTCATGGGTGAGAAAAGGGAAGATCTTCAGGAGTGCTACCCATAGTGTAGCAGCACAAGGGATACAGCACACAGCTGAGGTCTGTAGCATCCTCGCACATGGCTTGGTAGAAACTGGGGCAGACTGCAGCCCTGTGCACAAGGGGTGATCAGCCAGCAGCCACACGCCGTTTCCAAGCAGTTGAAGCCCAGCTCCTCTCCAGGCCCATGGCTCATGTTCTACTGCATTATCCAGATTCCCAGCATGGGGACATATCAACAAGGCTGCCCAGATACCACACCAAACCTCGGTCTCTTTATTAGTAGGAACACTGGTTCTGAAGATCATTTTCAACATGTAGAACCCCTTCAGATGCTTTTGCCCATGTTACAGGTGCTGCTTTTCTGCTTTTCTCTTGCCATTTCACTAACAGCCTTTTAAATAATCTTGAAATAACAATTTCTAGCCCCATGAGGGGAGTATGGAGAACAAGGTAGCACGACATCCCGTTACACCAACAGATTCAACCTGGGAAAATTACACTGCAGTCCTTCATGAGGCTTCTGCCTGAAAAATGGCAGCCTGAATGCAACTATGGCTTGAAAGAGTCCCTTCCAGCACCTTCTGTCCTGGTACATTGAGCCCAATGTGCTGACCACATGCATTTGCCATCTGGTGTCAGTGACTTCTGAGTGCCCATTTGGAACATTCTGGAGGAAGGTACTTTGTACTATTACAATCCTTTGTAAACATGCTCTCAAATGCTTTCATGGCCCTTATTTATTTAGTGGAGACTGCAGTAATGGGCATTAAATTTAGCTTTATATTTCTATGTTGAAAGACGTGTAGAAATGCAAAATTAATGCATTAAAATTAAAAAAGGACAAGATCTGAAATACTGAATTTACCCCACTTTATTACTTCAAGCATTTCTTTATTCAGTGTATTTTTGCCTGCTGTGAATTGATTTAAATAGAGAAATCTTGGTTTCATTATTTCAAAAGAGAGAACTCAGGCTTTTCTCAGGTGGTAGCTGATGGCCCAATCTCACCTGTAAGGAGAATCACATCCTGGTGTTAGCAATAAGGTCAAAATTGTGAAGCTTCAGAAGCTTTCAAGTCACTTATTCGGCAAGTTCCTGCTCATAAACAAGATATACAACATGAATAGCTGGTGAGTAGAAAGCAGATGGTGAATATTTGGAGGGCTTGTACGTGGTTAAGTATTTTATAAAAGTTAGTAGCTCGGTGTATTTGTTTTTAAGTACAGTTTTAGTTAGCAAAATGACTTTCCCTGGCATGTTCATATCCATATAACTCATGTATTTCCCTGACCTATCGATATCAAAATAAATCATGTCCATCTGCAAGCTAGTAATAAATCAATGCTCTTTTATAAAATATCCCAAAATGGAAAATTAATATCAAGTGTGGCCATTCTTCTCAAACAAGAGCTTTTTCAGAAACAAGTTACTGGTGTGTCTATGCATTCAAAGCTTACACTTTGCTATATTATTAATTTATACGAACTGCAGGCTTTGATGTTTCTGGAATTCAACATAGGACTTTTGCTACAACTGTTTTCTTTAATGTAAAATGTCTGTGGCATAATTCTCATTGCTAATTGCAACCTTATGATGGTACTCTGTAAAGCACTGCTAACCTCATTCACAATAGCACAAGAAGCCCGCCACTGCTGCTAATGTATGCTAAGCCTTTTCAGTCTTGTTTTCTTTTCTTTTCTTTCTTTTAACCATAAATAGAGATTATCACAACCTTAAGTACTCGGGCATTTGGGGGGAGTTTGAACCTAGATCCAGACTTCAAGTCCCAGACCAGACCCAGCTGTGGCAGCAGAGGTTCTCTAATTTTCTGGCTGAATTGTTTAGCTCTCAGAATTGAGCCCTCAGCAGTGCAGCAAATAAACCATTAAAAAAAAAACCTGTGCTGCCCTCTTGCAGCTTTGGCTGTGATAGCATTGGTAGCACAAGAGCAATACTCCTATACCTCATGGTTCACCTGAAGCTCGCTAGGGGAATATAGAGCCAAGGTCCTTGTAATCTCTTGCATCTTCTTTAGAGATGCTAATAATAGAATTCAGTATTCTTTCAAATGTTACTTGCATTAAGCATTCAAGTTTTTTTTAACTGTTTTTGTGCTAATGGTATGTTTGATTTTTTTTTTTTTTTTTTCTAGAGGTTTGTTAATGCTGAAGCACAGCACTGCTAATTGAGTACCTGACCTTTCAGCATCTTCACTGAACAGCACTAATGAAATTTCCTGGCAAGCTAATTAATACACGGGTAAGGCACAAGTCAGGTGTACCTTTAGCAGCTTAACTCTTAGCCAAGAGGATGAAGTCCTCCTGCCTGCCCTGCTCTGACATCTCACTAACAATAATGGATTTGGAACCTAATCAGGCATTAAAACAGAGGATTAGTGAGCTGCAAACTGCAGGGATCACAACTCAATTTACAGTGCATGCAGGGCACTGGTAGAAGTTACAAGGCATGCTTTCAATAAATGAGTATCTAGATATCTGACAAAATCATGTGGGCAGCAAAGCCTGTTGGATTTATGGAGCTGCTCAATGATGACTTTAGATCATCAGCAGGAAAAAGTCACAGAACAGTAGCTTAATATGAAATTATAATAGAGCAAGGAGCAGTGAATGTTAAGCATGGGTACTACAACTGTCTGAAAGAAGGTTGTAGTCTTCTGTTTTCTCAGATCACAGGTGATAAGATGTGAGAAAATGGCCTCAAGTTGCTCCAGGGAAGGTTTAGAATTGATAGCAGAAAGAATTCCTTCACGGGAAGAGTGGTGGAAAAAGCTATCCAGGGAAGTGAAGGATTTGCCATCCCTGGAGGTGTATAAGAGATGTGTGGATGTGACGCTTGTGAACGTGTTTTAATGATGGATTTGTGTTAAGTGGTGGTTGAACTTGATGATCTTAAGGGTCTTTTCTGACCTAAACAATCCTGTGATGACAGTGGTAGTTGTGTGGTTGTGAGGCAAAGCCATCCATAGTGGGTGGGCCATTCATAGCAGTTTATGAGGGTTTATGACGGTTGTCGTGCAATGGGACTTCAAGAAGGTTACTTTTATTCTCCTGAAATCTATGGACTATTGCTTGCCAGTGGTCTTATAACAGCAACTGCCACGAGGTTGCCATTATACAGCAGCCCCCTATTTCTGCCATTAGATTTCTGCTACACAAGAGACTGGCACACAGATTAACAAGCACTACCACTTCCTTAGTGCCCCAAGATGCAACTCTCTAAGGAGGCTAAAGGAAGAAGGGCTGGTAGATGGATAGTGGGAAAAAATGAGATCTGATAAAAGAAATGAGGGATTCAGCAGGTGGGATTGACAACAGAAGGGAAAGCAGCTTAAGACAGGAAAGGATTTCCATCTAGAAGTGTCAGTAGGTGATGGAGTGGTAGCAAAGAGTTGAAGGCTTTATCTATGGCACGGTAACCACCCCAGGATGTTGCAGGAACTCTGAATGGTTTGAGTCTTATTTTGACACATGTGTTAGGTAGGTAACATCCGAGGTTCATAAAGTAGTGCAGCCCACATCTAGGTTTGGAAGGTAGTGTATCCGTGAGCTTCCAGAGTGTAATTGCATTTTACTGCCTTTCTCCAGAAGACATTTAGCTTGAGCTCTTCAAAATCACTCTGAAAAGCCACAGAAGCATCTGCAAGGTTTGATTCAAAATGACACTGCTAAGCTGGACAAAATTGCTAAACAGAATCATTAAAGCCGGGGCACATACATCTCTTGCATGTCTAGTGTCTTTGGGAGGTGTATTACTGTACATCTTCCACTCCCAAAGTACCTTTCTACACTGGCAGCCCACCAGTGAAATGGCTGTTCTGCTGTCAGCACATAAAGCAGGTGGTCCAATACCTCTTTAACGCAGTGTGTAGAGGGGATGAATTACTTCCATTACTCAGAAGGAGTATCAGTGTATTGCTACATGCATACAAGAGATAATAAGGGAGAGCTGCCACCTGCTGTTGAAAACATTCTGGCTGATCTTTTAGCCCGGACACTGTAACTGCTGTAGGTGCCTCATTAATGCCAGCTCCTACCATCCCACAAAGCAATATTTTGCAAGAGTTGCAGGAAACCCAGGCCCATCTAGCATTGGGGAGAAGCAAAATTTGCCCTGAAGTGTTGCTATTCTTGTTACTCAATCAGGAAAAAGCCAAAGCATTTTACTTATGTGTTGAAATGATGCAAAGCTGGAAGGTATGGCAACGTCGCTGTTTCTCCAGGAGGGAGTTCAGTGGAGTTATGAACTGTACTTCCAAATGAAGCCACAGCTGATCGATTAAACCAGTGCTTAGAACTCATCTCTGTGAAAGTAAATGTTTTTCAGCTATTCTATTGAGGTTCTTTATTGCAATTTTTTTTTTTTCCTCAGAGCAAAATGAGAAAAAGTACATATACTGCAGAATTATTCTAAACTCAAATTTCCAGTAGGAATTGTGGTAGCAGAAGCTGCAGGTGGGTGTTCAGTTAATTCAGCCATTTTTAGTGCTGTTTGAATACTGAGGTTCTGATTTACTTGCTGTATACATTGAAGTGTCTAAATATAAGCTTACGGTCCATGTTCGAAGCATTTAGCATACTGGCAGTTTATATAAAGACTGTTGTTTTGTTTGATTTTTGAAGGAGTTATGGGGTAAATCCCAAGGACTGTTGCATGTCAGACAAAATCACAAGGCTTATCCGCCGAACACATTACATGAATTTTAACACCAGTTGAGCTCAGTTGGGCTGAGTCAAGGGATACTAATTCAGATAGATCAATCAGAATCGACTTTGTTGGCAGCCATGCCTCAGATTTTAAAACAAAACACACCTGAGCAGTTTTTTTGGGGGGGTGATTTTGCATGTTTTTGGCTGCCTTTGCTGGTAAGCAGAGGCTGGGGTAGGTATGTCCAGCAGATGGTGCAGCCGGCTATATCCCAAAGCACTGCAGGTTTCTGGGACTTGGGGCAGCCTCTGATTCTCAGCTGCTCTTCCACTGTGCTGCTCACATAACTAAAGGCAGCTTGAGCTTGGCAAGGCAGAGGCAGGTTTGCAAAAACCCGTGAGTCCGTTCCCCTCCAGGTGCAAAGTGTGGTACAAAGGGAGCATCATTGTCTTCACACAGTCTGCCTGCTGCCTTTTGCTGTGAGAGGACAAAGGTGGATATACAAAGCTGTGCTAAACAATCTCAGCAGCTGGAAATAAATAAATAAATAAGTAAAAGCTGAGCTCCCCTAAAAACTTAAGAGATCTGGAACCACTGAGGCCTGTAAAGCACAAACTTACTGCAGTGTAGGATAATGATGCTATCCTAACAAATGTCAGATGCTTTGAGTCTGAATCATAGTCTTGCTGAGCCAGTCGGATTTCCTCAGGCTGCCACGGGATGGCCACGGAGGGTAAGAAATGGTTCCAAAGCAGAAAGAAAATAAAGAAAAAAAAGTCTTTCAGAGACCTGCCAGTAAAGTTCTTTTGGCTTTGAGTCTGGGCATCGCTCCCAAATTCAGCCTCTCACTCTCAGATAAAGCGCTACAGCCTGAAATGAGAGTCAGATGTGTGGGAGGGGAGCGCACATATCTGTGCCTGGGCTGAAAAACACGCACTGTAATGCCTAGAAAATGCTTTTTATTTTGGGCCTCGCTCCAGAAAACCTTTTTCCTTGCCTTTACAACCATCCTCTGTTGCTTGGGACTGCCCAGATTTTAAACCCAGAACAGGGAGTGCCAACACCCTGAGGGGTTTTCTCTGTGTTTTCCCCCTGGAGAAACCGCCATCCCCTGCTAATGCTCCTCAAGATATGGGCAAGAAGGGATGATCGCCTCAGGCTGTGGGGTGGGATGGCCACAGACACTTGACCCACAGCTTCCAGCTTTATCTGACACAATGGGCAGGTGGAGTCCCAACTACACAAGTGCCTGACAGGGCGAAATGGGGAGGCAGGTGGGGGAAGGAAAGATCCTGACAGTCTGCAGTTGGCTTATTGCTATCATTTTATCACAGGTTTATGTTCCTGTGTGAGGGTGGAGTTTTGTTTTTTATTTGTTTGTGTTTCTCCCTAAGTCAGAATCCTGGAATTTTGTGATTATGTGGGCGTTTTAGCTTGAAAACAAACACAAATCGCTATCATCAACCTGTATGTTCTTAGCCTCACAGCTTGGAGGAAGAAACTAGAAACGTGAACTTTTCTTCTTCATGCCTTGGCTTTAAAATCTACCTCATGGTCCTTTCTAGGAGGTGGGAGCTGACTCCTGGCTGCAGGAAGGCCGGTAGTCCCAACTCAGCGTGCTGCAGGGGGAGGCAATGGGAATGGTAGAGGACCAGGAACACTGAGTGAGGAACTTGTTAACCCAGAGAAATGGAAGGGAACCATGTTGGGCTGGATGGGACCTTAGAGATTGCCCAGTTCCAAGCCCTGCCATGAGCTCCACCTACTCAAGATCCCCATGGCCCCGTCCAACCCAGCCCTGGGCACCTCTAGGGCACCTGTAGCTCTCTGGGCAGCCTGTGCCAGGCTTTGAAACATTTCTACCTTATATTATAATAAGGAGGAACAGGGATTTCTCAGGGCAAGTGCGCTTGGGACAGCTGCAGAGAGCTGAGGAAGGAGGAGAGCTTAGAGGACATGGATGATAGGTTGGATGGGAACGAGGAGGTCAGGCAGGTCCCTGCCAACCAGCTCAGCCCCTCACGTAACCCTGGATCTCCAGTGTTATGTTGCCCCATAGCCTGGTCCCCATTTGCATCTGGGGCTGCTCACAGCAGGGCTGGCTGTGCCTGTGGCCATTTGTGCCTTGTGTTGGGGTAAACTTGGGAAAAACCTCTGTTATTTTTCCATCTGAGGACTATCTAACATCTAATAGTGACTGCACCTCTTCATTGCAGCTTAGCAATGGGAAGGGTGCTAGAGGAGACGCGATCTACCCAAAGCAATAAATGCGGCATTGTGTGTGTAACTCACAGATGTTAAATCAATCTTCTTAAATCAGCCTTAATTGCTTAAATAGTTGGAGTGCTGTTGCTTTTCACAGAACTGAGCTGCGGGTGCCTGCGGTGCCACAGGTCACATTCGCCTCTTGGGTAATCTTTGGGACCTGGAAAGCCCATGCAGACAAAAAGAGCTCTGTTTGCAGCCAGCACCAGCTGGGTGGCAGAACTACAGGGCTGGGTAGTGCCTAGGAGGTGTTCTTTGTGACTCCTGCACCCATTCCAGCACTCCCTGAATATCCAACAACTTCTGTTAAACATTTCCTGAAATATTGCTACTACCATCACGCTTTTCTTGTGCTATCAGAAATTTACTCCAAACTGCTGTGATTTTTAGTTGTGCAGTGCTGGAATGTGCTTGTTTTAACCTAAGCATTCTTTCTGCTGCCTTATCGGCTCGTGGTGGTCATTCCTAGGCAGCCCTAATCACAGAAGTATTTATTTGCTATTCTTTCCTTGCGGGCCAACAGCTTCGGAGTGAGACCGAACAACACGCACATGCCAATGCTGCAGGAGAGGCTGAAGGACGTCTTGCTGTGATTTAGGGGATATTTAAGGGGTAACACGAAGAATTTGGTCGTGTTTTAGAAACATTCAGAATTCTAATGCAATCGAGCTTAACTGCTGGTTTGGTTTTGCTTTGTTTCTCAGCACAGATTTCACCAACGATGCCTGAGTGGGGGTGGTTTTCCAAGCACGATGCAGAACCTGTTGCAGTCGGGAAGTCGCAGTAGCACAGACGCATCGCGCCGGGTGTGTGTGACAGAGCTGGAGGTGGGCGGTATGTCTGGCGGTGAGAATGGCTGGAACTCAAACGCAGGGACAAATAATGAAGGAATTACTCACCTGGAGGTAACGCAGCAGAGCCTCCCAGTACTGAACGGCGACAGGCGGAGCTGTGAGGGGTCTGGTGAGAGCTGCTGTACCTCAGCGCCCAGCGGTTCCTGGGGGGAGTTTGAGGGCTTCAGGGAATCCTTGGGCAAATGGCAGAGGTTCCATCCCAGTCCTGACATTTTGCTGAAGTCAAAAAACACTTCTGATGGTGGTACAGGCGTGAGCGGAGGACGTTGCAGTGCTGCTGCCGGTCACTTCTGTTCTGAGCCATCTCTACGCAGTGAGGCTTCCAGCTCTCTGAATGAGGTAAGTGTTCACGGTAAACCAGAGACCAGAAGAGTTTTGTTACTGCTTCTTGCATCTTAAGATTTGTATCTGAATGTCTTCTCTATAAAGAATAACTCTGTCCAAGGAGAGAATCTGTCAGGCTGCTTTTTAGTTAACTCGAGTGGAACAAAATGCAACTCCTTTCCAGTGTTTGACAAATACTTCAGTTGTCCTGCTGGAGAGCTTTGAAGAATGTAACACACTGCTTTTCTTCTGGGCACCAGGAATGGGTTATAGCCCTTCAGAAACAATGGGCCCTGAAGCATGTGAGAGTTAAAAGCAGGCAAAATGAGCATAGGAAGCAAAGAGCTGGGAAGGCAGGTAACAAAAATAGAGTGGGCATGTTGCCTGCAAGCTTCTTGAAATAAACCAACATAAAATTGAGTTAGAAACTGACATAAACATTAGCTTCTGTAGTGTAGTACGCTGCCTGAATAACCCAGCAGTCTTTCTGGCATTTTGGACTGATTGTGGGTAGAAGTTAATATGATACAAGAAAATGAATAGCAAGTAATTTAATACCATTCCTCTCCTATCATGGGATACATTCTCTTGTACAATGTTGGAACTAAAATCTGAATGCTTACTAAGTTGTTTGTTCAGCATAAGGGTTCTACCTTACTGAGACTGATGTGTTTTAATGTTTACCAGGCACAGGTAAGCACACTAACAAAAGAAAAATGAAATGAAATACTAACAAAATGGCAAGACTTCATTATTACTACTTTTATGAATTAAAACGTGAGGAAAAAGGAGAGCAATCAACTCGGGCTTTCACAGAGCTAATAGCACTTCATAGCTCACAGCTTATAGTTGTAAGATCAGCTTTAACATGGAGGGAACAGAGTTTTGTGGAGCTGGGCTTCCCTGTCCCTGTGGAGCTTTGCCTTTTGCAGAGGCTTTACTCAGGAAAGCTGAGTGCTGAGCATGGGGTGAGCTGTCTAGCATTGGTAGAACAGAGATCACAACATACCTGGTGATGAGTTGCTGGTATGCATAAACAGAAGTTAAATTCTAGGGTTGGAATTTCAAACATGCAGTCTTATGCTGAATAAGCAGAGTATGTGGCAACCAGGGCAGAAATATAACAGGCTGTATGCTTTCTTTCTTAAAAGTTGTACATATTAATCTAATTGTAGCCTTTCCTTTATTTTTTTTTTGTGTGTGTATGTGTGTGTGTTTATTAAAGTCAGAAAGAAATATCCAACATGAGCTGAAACTTCAGGCAGAGTTAACATACTTAAGGTATCTTTTTCTTAGGGTAGAGAAGCAGCTGCAGTGCTGCTGGAGATTTCTTTGGGAGTAGAACACACATGTAGTTTGTCATTCATTTCTGTGCTTTTTATATTGTTTGAGATCATAAACTCTTCGGGTTGGGATGCAGTCCTTCTGTATGGTCAATAGAGGAAGGTTGGAAAGGATCTAGAGATCATCTGAGGTCAGAGGTCTGACCTCCAGTAGCTATTGCATCAGTTAATTAAATTATAACAGTCAGGAGCAGAGTCCCCTACTTAAAAATGAAAACAATCACCATTTCCTTGCAGTAGCAGGGTACTTTGCCTACAGTCATAGAACCACCAAGGTTGGAAAAGACCTCCAAGATCATCCAGTCCAACCATCCACCTACCACCAATATTCCCCACTAAACCATGACCCTCACTACAGCATCTAAACGTTTCTTTAACACCTCAAGGGTTGGCAACTCCACCATCTCCCTGGGCAGCCCATTCCAGTGCCTGGCCGCTCTTTTAGAGAAGATGTATTTCCTAATGTCCAACCTGAATCTCCCCTGGTGCAACTGGAGGCCATTCCCTCTTGTCCTATTGCTAGTTACATGGGAGGAAAGGCCAACCCCCAGGACTTAAAGGATTTTTCTTGTGTTCTTTAAGTTCAGGCCATTGTAAGAGGAATGAGTGTACTTGGTTAAGCAAGTGCTCTGATAGAGCACTTATAGTATAGAGGATTTTTTTAAAAAGCAGATTTGAAATTTTTGCATCTGTATTTTTATCATCAGTACAAAGCTGCAAGTTAAATGGAAATTACCAGCGTTTTGTGTTAAAGCACACACTGAAGTAGACAGTAATAAAAACAAAATTAATACCAGAAAAGATCTTGTGGTTTTCCTGTAAACTGAGCTCTTCATCTGGCTTGATAAGCTGTACTCCAGTGGCTTGTGTGCATGCCTGTGCAACATCACAGGCTGCAGGAAGAAGTGACAAACAAGGCAGATCTCTGCTTTTCTTTGTCAGTTCTTCTGCAAGTGTTCTGTCATGGAATTCTGCTTTTCAAATGCTTTTCTCCTCCATATAGTTTAAGTTCGCTCAAGCAATTTACAAATCAGCTTAAAGTTTTGTGATATTTTGAGTGAGATTTGGAGGGTTTTATCCAGGAGTTCTTGAGTGTCTCTGCAGTCACCCATCAGGAAAGGCAGTTCAGTAAGGGCTGAATTTCAGGGATGGCAGTGTGGGCTACGCTGCACTTCTGGGAGCATGCTCAGAAGCACAGAACCCTCTGCCAGCTCTGCTGACTGTGCACGCCCTCCGTGCTTCCACTATTCGCTGCATTTGTCTGAGTTCAGTATAATGAAACTGGAAATATCTCAATTTATTTCAGTCATTTGAATTCCAAGAAAGCCAACCTGTCAAAGTATCCACAGGTATGTTTTTCAGATCAGATTGTTGATTGCTAGGCAGGGAAAACAAGTTGGCTGGGTTCATTCTCCAGTTTTCACACATCTCTGCTCCTGGACTGCAGTCACGCTGCAGGGTGTTAAATGCAATTAAGTACTTTGATTTAGAAAACTTGAATATCTCCTTATTTGAGGGAATAAAGCTTCTGAATGAGATGGTATAACAACATCCCTTCAGAATAGGATGTCAGTTATGCACGTTTTCCCTTGCTTGTGCATTTACTGCTCCTTGGATAACCCTGTAACTTCCACTTTACATGTGGCTCCTGTTTACATGAGGTTAGATTACTCATGGCCATGTCCGTCCTGCAAACCTCCTTATCACTGCTGGAAGAGGAATGAGTCTGTAAATCAGACCAAACTTCTTAATGTAAGCTGGAAAACGTTTGGTGCAAATGCAGGCATCCAGATACATAGCGACCTCAGCTTTTATGTGGACTTGTACAGTGCAAGTATTTATTAGTAACTATAAGTTATGTTACACTTGGTTGCATTAGATGTGGTAAAAATACTGTTAGTAAAACAAGCTTTGAGTTGATGTGTGAACATATGTTGGTTTTGGCCTGGACTGAATTTCTTAAGCAGGAGTCTTAACTGCTAGTAGGCAAAGCAGTCCATAACGTAGCAGCTGTGACATTACAGAGGAAGGTTCATCAGAAACTCTTGGATTCTTGCTTTTCCTCCTCTAATCATAAGTAAATACTCAAAGCACTGAACTATGGGCTCAGTCCCCCTGTGTTATTAATATTAATACAGATTTTAAATGCAGTTAATAATACAATCAGTGGAAACATTGTTCTGTTGCGTGCTGTGGGGTTGCTAACATGGAATGAAACTCTTTTTTTCTAGGCAGACCTCTGCTATGAGGGTATATTTAAGTCAGGCTTTCCAGAAGTCCTTGTATCGCAGTCCAGCGAGAGCATAAGAAGCCTGGATCAAGTACTTGGTGTGAATAATGAAGATGTTGGGATTCCTGAGCTTACAAATACTCAACTTTGGTAATGAGTTTAGTCAGAAAAAAAAAGTTCCTCAGTAATCAAACAATTATGTTGTTTATAATTTAAATATTTGTGGTACTGGCAACAAACTTAAGAACCATTTTAATCACTGTGCTCCTTCAGTGTGTAGATCTTACCAATTATGTATTGTGTTGGTCAAGGAAATGGATTATGTTTTAGCCATGGGAAAGCAAGTTAGAGAATATATCAGAAGTACAAATTTCTGCTCAGAGTTTTTCCTGCTGTCGGTGCTCCTTCTTATGACTCAGCTTCTGGAATGCCAGAGCAGCCAGCAGGCAGCCTGTTCTTCCTGTTTGCTTGTCCTTTCTTTACAACACATCTGACTCAATTCTCCATCATCTGAAGCAGGAGCGTTGCTGCTCCTTCTGCTGACAACCCACGCCTTTTCTTCCCTCCCCACTTCTCCCAGTGGTGACCACTTTTCACATTAAAGTAGATTTTCTTCAGAAGCTGTGGTGCATCCGACTTCTTTCCTGGGATTGTGTTAATGGCAGTTAGTATTGCTTAGCTTGCTTTTAGGACGGCTGGAATGGTCTCTGTTTTGTAGTATATATGTGTCCAGATCAGGTATCAGCAAGTTAAATAGTAGCAAGCGGCAGCAGTGAAGTATGACTGACATGGAGGAGAAAGGTCTGAGGGATGGATTATGCAAAGTAGAAAATTAATAGGGCTGAACTCTGTACCCACCTTACAGAAGCGATTGATTTGTATGAATTGTGGGCGTGTAACAAACTCTGACATATGCTTCTAATGCACTTCTTCTCTGAGAATATATGTTGGCTGTTTCCATTAATTATCATGGAAATTTATTAGTGTGTTGGGTTGATACTTTGAACGAGTGTAGAAATAGCTTTAAGATAAAGGTAGGCTTGTACACAACTGCATGTACAGAAAGAATTACATGTCTGCTGGAAACTTTGTATGCCATCTAACCTCAACTTGTGTTTTCTTTCCTAGCATTGATTCTGGAAACATATGGAGAACTCTTAGAGACTTAGATAATACCTCCAGATTAAGACATCTCTGGAGTAAATCTCATTGCCAAGAAAACCTCCTGAATGTTCTTGGAATAGATGCAAATCAAACGGTAATTGAACAAAGGTCTGCCAGTATGCCAGTATAAACCTTTGGTTGCAGGTTGGATTTTATGTAAGCTATACATGCAGACACATGAGGAACAAGATCTGGATGAGTCGTAAGTTTCTTTAAAGAGAGGCTTTTCAAATGATGGTCTCGTGTTTTCTCATCATTGTGTGTCAGTAAGGATGAAATTGTGTAGGGATCAAATTTTGATCATCTTTACGCTGAGGTCTCAGTTCTGTGGCACCCTGTTGCATTAGGTAGTATGTTCAGCTTCAGGTATGAATGTAGAAATAGCTTTCAGATGTGTGTGTACTGAATGGTCTTTTTTTCCTCAGAGCATGAAAAAGATGCTGGTCTCTAATATCTTTCTGTTAAGTGAAAATTGGATTTGAATCAGTGAGGCTACTAAAGTAATCACTGGGTGTTTTTATTGCATATGAACTGGAAGTGTGTTTTCACTTCCCTTTTCCTCAGAAGATTCCATCTGTTTTTGCAAGACTTGAGAGGAATATGTTTTAAATTGAAACGAGAACAAACTATCAATATTGAAAATCTCAAATGTCTCTGTTTAATCTCTTGTTTTGGGAAGATAAAGGCATGGGGGATGGTTCAGTATTCAACCTGGTTATTTAGATGGCATGAATCAGTTGTTTGTGCTTCTCAGAGTAACTATTCCAGTTGATGATTTCATTGCCATGATGTGGTGCTTTGTGCAATTCTGAATTGCAGGAGCTGTCATCTAGCAGGAGGAAATGGGAGACATTTCTCCAACACTCTAACTTCCCCTTCTGTCCTTTCCTTGCCCATCGACACGTTTGCATTGCGTTGCTTTTAACAATACTGATTTCTCAGATATTTTCTAGTTTAGGCTAGGGCTGATTTTATTCAGGAATACTTTAATTTTGAAATTACAATTTTTAAATTTTAAGTCATGATTTGGTTCGCATGTATGGGTCTCTTTTTTGCCAATGAATTGTTTCAGTGCCAGGGAAAGGTGACAAATACAGCTTCAGAAAGTAGAATTTGGTGTTGTTATTTGAGAGGAAACTTCTCTTTAGATTAAGATCAGATAGTCATTAGTAAAGAAAATGTAAATTTGCTTTCTTAGGACCTTCCGGAGAGCCAGAATGACATTACTGAGGAATCAAATGCTAAAGATAATGAAGACTTCAGATTTGATGGGTTCTGTATTAATAACTGCAAAGCACTGATCCAGACCAAGGTAAGAACTGCTCTAAACATAAGTACCTGAGGGAAGCAGGCAGCATATTTTACGTGCTCATCTGTGCTGCAGTCAGCTGTTAGAGCATATGTGCTGGCTTAACAGCTTGGTCCTGATAGGACTGTATGTATGTACAGTTGTATTTCACTCATCAAAACCCATTTGACTGCTTCAGAAAAGGTAAAACATAACGTTCCAAATGCAAAACAATATAATATGGAGGATGCTGAAACGCGAGGTTATTTGCTAAGCAACCTGGTCTGCTGGTCAAACTATTTACTGGGTGAGAAGGAGCAACAATACCTAAGATACTGTCAGGGTGTATGTCAGAAAATGACAGAAGAAAATTAGTGTGTTAAAGGATCGACATGATGAACACTGAGAGACGCTTGCAGCTTGCTCCTAAGATGCATTGTAAGGGAGACACAAGAAACAAGGTTCATTGTAAAGAAATTGCATTTGAGCTTGCGTTTCACATATTCAGAAACATTCAGATTTGGTTTCTCTGCTGTAGCAGAAAACAGGAACTATCTAAAGAGGAAGGTAGAACTGATGTTAACAATTTCAGGGATATTTTTAAGTTTTGTTACAGAACATACAGAGAAACAAAAGTGGGAATTGTTTTCTGTGCATTTGCCTTCAATCAAGCAGGCACTTATAAGCTCAGTTTCCTTCATTCAGTGCAACCTGGAAGGACAAATCTGTCATTCTGCATTTCTTTAAAAAAAAAAAATTAATGAATCAGTTGCATTCTGTTTTTACCAAAGTGTTTGGGATCAGCATTCTAACCTAAATTCCCATCTTCAACACGGACTTAACTTAAGCAGTTGCTGTGGGATGGTGCACTTTGAGGCACATTATTTCATTTACTGTACTGGATGCTGTATGCTGTTCTGTACTTAGGAGATGTTAGGTTGTAGGATTCAGAAAGGAAATCAGAAGAGACCTTTGAATGTGTTCCTTCCTAATTCAGTTCTGCAGGGACGCATGCTTGGAACTTTGTTAAATATAGAGGGAGAGTTTATGAAAAGAAGTGGTTCAAGGTGAATTTAGGAATAGTAGAAGTAGAAAGATTCATGATACAACATTAAGGTAAATAGACAAATTATTCTGGAGTGGCTTCTGAAGGGAAAGAACAAGCCTTGCTGCTTGGTGTCTCACTGAAGCTTATTAGAAAATGTAACTTGCTTGCCCTAATTTGGAAGCAAGTTAATTCATACAGTGAGATCTTTTCCATTTACTTTGCTAGCTGTATCCTTTTTAAAAGGTTTTTTTTTTTCTTTATGCTGATTTTATGAAATCTGTCTTAAAATCAGATTGAAATATGCTACGTGATTAAGTTAATGTAGCATAGAAAACATTAACTTGCTTTTAATTTTTCACACAGCTTTCTGTATCGTCAGATTCCAGACAGGATCAGCTTTTCACCTGTAACCTCTTTCTGAAAACTACATCATCAGATGGGAACATGCAATATATAACAGTCCCAAGGAAGAAGCACATTTTCAGTGCACCCAACCTAAACATGAAATTTTTCAACAGTGATGTTTGTTGAACCAAATGCACTTTTTAATTGTTTTCCTTCTTTTTGAACTGAATGCATTTTCTTACTGGCTTTGTACTGGTGGCTGCAGATGTTCATTAGGAAAGTAACTATTACTGTACAGGAGTACCTAAAGCCACAGTATTAGAAGGAATTTATCCCATCTAGTTATGAAGTCAAAGGGTGGAATTTTGTCCTGAGAGGTTTTGCTGCTGATTCATCTTTCTTACAGTAAATCCAGCTGCAATCACACCTTAAAGATCCTCTGATGGACTGCTCTCTGGAATTTAAGGCCTTAAAGCCTCTGATGAAAAACCTGGTTTCCCTGCCAAAACCTGAGCACACCTCAAGTGTGTTGTGAACTGACACCAATCTCTTCTGTTTGGTCTGAATCGGCTGAGATCTGCTATTTTGCCACGGCTTAGCGTGATGAAATGAGCCTTCTGCAACCTGTGGCTTTCATTGGGGTTGAGGAAGGTAGAGCTTCTGTGTGTTGTGGGAGCCTGCTGTGGTAACACAGGTAGTCAATGGCACGATCGGATTCAAAATGTTTTGTCCTGGCATTGGTTGCTAACTGAAATAAATTGCATCTCTGAAGTTGATTGTGTCAGGGCCTCTTGGATTCGTTCAGCACACACACCACACATAATCCTGCTTGCCACAGCTTAACAGCAGGACTTGTACTGCACAGTGCTGTAAACTGTGGCCCTAAACCTGTTGCAGTTTACTGTCATAGCCCCTCTCAGTATGGGAAACTTTGTACAACTTTTTTTTTAAATTAGTTGTTAACTCATTCAAGCTCATCCTAAAGAATGCAACACGGAGCAAACTCTGATATTCCTGAGCTAAGTTGGTTCATTAATGATGTGTCTTCTCTACTCTTGGAATTAAGAATATCACACAGTACCAGCAGACTCCAATTCTTCATCCAGCAAACTGTTCAGCAGGGCAATTACAGTTGCTCTAACTTAATAAAGCATATGATACCTCAATGCTATTAGCACAAAACAAACTGTACAGTGGTCCTCTGTAAACAGTAACAGAGCCTTTGGAAAAGTGCTGTTTGAAAGCAGGCAGCTCAGCAGTTTCCTATCCTCTCAAAAGGAGTTCTGCAGGGCTGGGCTGAAGGCTCCAACTGCAGGGTAAGCTTTAGCACCTAACACTGATTTGAAATCAGTCTGAATTTCCCCTGTAAGCCTTTCAGAGAGCATAAAGTTGTATTCAGTGGTTTGTAGTAATAAACTCAGTAAATAATAGCAAATTGCCAATAAGTTGAGAATGTAAATCTGAGGTTGGTATTGAAAACAATTATGAGAATAAAATCTCATTATTTCAGAGAAGCAGAGCCCTGAAGAAGGTCCTTGAGAGGGCATTTTTTAGTGTGTTACTGTTATCTTTTTGCAGGCTTTGCTTTCACTGACATTAGATCGATGTATCAAAGAATTTTTGCACCATTCCCGCAGGGGAAAGGTGAATACATAACACCTCAGTCACAGAAGCAGTCTTGCAGCCCTGTCTAAGGGACTGGGAAAGGGAAATTTCAGCCCAATGTAATTTGATTCAGCATGGAAAAAACTACTGGGCTTCCAAAGACGATGGTCTCTGTGTTTCAGCTTTTTCTTTTTTTGGACAGATGTTCTGGGCTCCCTGAGCACTGCAGCACAAGACAGGTGAGACAAGACCTGTGACTCCTATCTTCAATCTGAACTCATTTATTCAAAGAAAAGGACTCACAGATAGGAAATTGTAAAGCAATTCAATTCAGCATCAAGTTTGTGGAGTCCCAGCTGCCTGCATCAGAACTAGGACACAATCTATTTGGGGGATGCTCACACAGAAAGGGAGACAGGCCTCTCTAAACTTGTTAGTAGATCATTTTCAGCTGTAGACCAGCCTTGCCTTCTATTCTTATCTTTGGAAACAAGGGGTGACGGAAAAAACCCTATGATGCGTTTTGCACAAATACTCACTGTTCACTTCCTTTTGTCATTTCCTTGTTGCCTTCTCGGGCACGAAGCCAGGCCTGCTAACAATCGCCACTCACCAACTCCTGAAATACACAATTGTATGAAGTAGGAGCAGGTGTTCGTTCTGTGAAAATGATTCGGGGAGGAAAAGCTTCGCAACTTAGCGTGTTTTAAGCTACAAATTTCATCACTTCCAATCTTACTTTTGAGCTCCCAACTGTGAAATACTCTAGTTTTTGATGATCTAAACTTGTCACTCTACTCTGTGTTTGTGAAAGATAAATACCACGGAACGTAGCATTTGCACATGGTTTTGAAAAGATGAAAACTAAAGCAAGGTGAGAGTTTTACATTGCAGAGCTGGACTGAAATGCATTTTTTTTCCTGTTTGAAACTAGAGGGAAAATACATACATAGAACAAAGTTCTACAAAGTTCAAATTAGCGCTGTGGTTACAGAAATGGTTCCTCTATAGAAGGAAAGTTGTCTACAGTTTTGAGTAAAATAGAACAAAAAAAATCCAATCCCATTGTGAAAGGCTGAAAACATTTCAATGATACTCTGTTCAAAGCTGTAATCTCTTAGGGACCCTTATTCCAACAATCAATCCTTAGAGTTGAACAGAGCAGAGAGGCACGGTTTTGGGAGGTTCTGTCTTTGAAGCATTATATTCCTACGGTAGACCTTATTTTTAGAAGTCCAAATTAAAATACATATAATTTGATAACATAAACAGCAATCCAGACCCTAGTATGAGTACACCTGTGAGTATACTAAGTATTCCTGAGTATACTGTACACCCTCCATTTCTTAGGTATATGAATGTTAAAAAAAGCTTTAGATACTGACCTTGATCACTATAGATTTGTCTTCACATGAGGGTGCTCCTGCCCACTGACCATCCTTGAGGCCCTACTCTAAACTCACTCCAAAATGCTGCAGAGAGTCAGAGGTGAACACAGATTACAGCATATACATCATTTATAGATCAGCCTTAGGAGTGAACATGGGAGTAGCCCACCAATACTTACTCCTATTCCAGTTAAAACAGCAGAGAAAATCTGACTAAAAATAAGCTGCATTCAAATTAAATGTTAAAACCCCAAAGTCACTGTGAATTTGAGTTTACCTTGATAGAGTGAAGGGGGAAAAAAAAAGAAAAAGGCAAAAAACCCCACAACCATGCAGCTCAGCTTAAGTGCCAAAGCACAGCCAGTCCAGAACTTTGGCTCTGAGTGCTCTCTGAGTCCTAATGAGGGAAAAATGTATGGAATGAAGGTTACAGATTTTTTTTTTTTTTCCACTAAAGGCAAGATACTGATGAATACTAGGATATTAGGTAAAAACCTGAAAGCCAAACAACTGCCCACTTCCACAAATGCTTGGTTTAGTAATACGTACTTCACTGACACACTGCTGCATCTTAATAGCTAAACTCTCCTAATACTGCTTTTTAATAGCTCAAAATTACTTTGGGAACTAATTATAATTCATTTTCCTTGCAGAACTCATGCATAGGTTACCTTCTTGTGTGTACTTTCCTGTTGTGTGAGCTGGAAATTACTCTTGTTCCATCTCCCAGTACACAGAACATTGATCCAATCAGAGCATTCCGAGTATTGCCTACACCTCCCCTGCCAGCCATGCTATACCAGCACTGTGCATCATGTTGAAGCCAGATCCTTCAGAGTGGCTAAAACCGAGGTAAGCAAACAGAGAAACCACACACTGCATTTGAAGTCTCAGCGTGATCTGATCCCCTCATTTTCTTAATATGCTGCACTACTGTACCTTCATGAAGGAAGCTTTCCTTTTAGTAAGTTTCAGGGCCCATCACATGAGCGGGTCTGTGCTGCTGCAATGCTCTCACAGCCAAAAGCACATTTCTGGGAAGTCACCTCCAGACTCACATTGTTCAGGCTCTGCTCAGCAGCCTTTGTGGCAGCAGGCAGGAGGAGTGCCTCACATATAGGCTGCAGTCAGTAGCTCTACCATTAAGATGAGGGATCCCCACTCTTCTGCAGTGAACTTCATTTTAGTGGTTGACAACAGGAAGAGAACAGAGAACTTCAAGTTTAAAGTAATCGGTGTAATCTGCAGTAGAGACCTATGGAAAAACATCACATCTTTGAAAGGAGAGGGATCACTGAAGTGTGGCAAGGTCATTCATTTATAAAAGAAATATTGAAGACTTCAAAATATAAATGGTTAAACTGCAAAACTGTGGCTTTTATTTCCAAACATACAATAAATAGGTCCACCACAACTAGCCTCTAACTTCATTTTACATGGAAGGATTTTAAAATTAGTTTGTGCATATTTAAAAAAAAAAAAAATAATCAAACTTCCCTTTGCACATAATTCCATACATAACCCAACTGCATTACATACCAGCTTACGGTCTTGGCACTGTGATGCAAGCAACCAATTAGAAACAGAGCTCTGTGGCAACAGATTGAACAGAAATCACATTTTGTACTGTTGATGAAACGTACCAACAATTTAATCTACGTCTGAAGTGTACAAAAAACTTTTAGCATGTAAATGCTGAAGAGCAAGTCTCCCTATGGGGACTGCAAGGTAAGCAGATTTATTAACTGTTTGCTATTTGCTACATGATATAATTTTCATACCAAAATACCTTTACTGCATAGTAACATTCCATATTTTCAAATGCAAGAAGAAATTAAATGCAGTCTTTTCGCTTTATTCCTCATCGCTGAATTTAAAGACATTTTTAACCATAACTCTGCTTCATCACAGTGCAGAAGGCCCTTAATATTTCAAGGATTTATTCAGGCATATCTTTAATACAAAAGTAGAGGCTGAGGAAAAGCCAGAGTAGTCTATACACAATGCACAATCTGTGTACATTCTGAAGCTGTACCTCTTCAAGAACTACTTAAACACTCTTCAAACAAATCCCTTTATCCAAAAATTCAAAATACTTTAGATCAGAAGTTTTATATTAGAATCAATACATTATATGCATATAAATACATTTATACCCTTCGGTTGCTAAACAACCCAGATGGCTGTGAGGATGTGACCTGAACTGGTTCTCCACTGGTCTGGGATACCAAACTGTATTGGCAGCTCACTGTTAACCCAAACAGTCACAGTAAGAAATGGAGATCTTTGCACAAGGTAGGTGTGCTACAGCATCAGTTAAGACTAAAAATAGTAGGTGACATCCTGGCACCTTCAGCAGGGCCAGGGCTCCAACTTTTGAGATGCAACACCTGGGCAGTGTTTTCTTTCTCTGCATATGCCCCTTTCATTTAGAGTCCCAGCAGAACAAAAACAAAACGAACAAAAAATAAAACCAAAGCAAAGCTTTTACCACTACAAAATTTCTTATGAGACAGGTGCTGCAGCTTTCAAGAGTAAAGTAAAAGTTCTGTCATTAAAAAAAACAAACAAAACTCCCCCCCTCCCCCCCCAAAAAAACCCAACCACTAGTGTGCAAGTGTGTACGTCAGAAGACAACAGCAAGGATCAAATACAGACCTCAGTTCAAGCTGAAACACGGTAGCCAAACTGCCTTACAGAAAAATAGCTCTCACTGCAAATCTCATCTTCAATTAACGAGTGCGTTTATATATACTTATATACACACCTGCCACACGCACACAAACCCCTGCTTCCCCCATCCTTCAGTACAATCTGCAGCATAATCATCATTAGCAACCGCCAGAACGCTTTGGAAGCACACAGGCAGCCCCTGAGCTCCCACAGCACCGCCTCGTCGCGAGCGTTTCAGGAGCATTCAGAACAGCACTGGTGCAGTGAGAAGCGTTCTCAACTTTGTCTCTCAAAGGATACAGCAAGGTTGACTCTTCGAGTATCCTCCAAAGGTGCTAGAAGTTTTAAGTTTGAAGCGTTTCTTTCTACAATGCCAGGTATACAAACGTGGATCTCTTTTAAATAATATTGCACATAAAAATCATCTTAAACTTCGTAGTGAAAGCAAGGTTGGAGGACAGTGTTTCCCAAAACAGATTAAAAAAGCTACCTGTACATATTAAGTTTTAATTTAAAGAACGCCAAGATTATTCAAAATCTAAGCACATAATACTGACAGAAAAATGTTAAATTGCACAATCTACATATAAATTACATTTGTAAATACTTAAAAGTTTTTAAACATCGAATACCCTTGATTTCACCAATCAGCTGGGTCACTGTCAGAGGATCAGCTCGATGAGTTAGAAGTACTTTCCCCCAGAAAAAAAATAGAAACAAAAAGATCTGCAGTCTTAGACGAAGCACTGGAAAGAGTTAAAGCATTTCAGCTCAGAGGTAGTGCTAAACACATCCAACTAGAAGTCCATTATATCTGAACTATGATGAAATAACGTAGTAAAATGTAGAAAGACTATAAAATTTACAAAAATAAATAGTTCTGAATGCTTTAGAAAATGCAAGAGACTTTGTTGACAAGTGTCTTGATCTGCTTTTCCAACCAAAAGAAAGCAAAGCGTTGTCTCATTTTTAAAATATACCCATCTCTAGTAATGTGTCTGCATCCATTCAATCCAACTACGCAACTTGACGTATGCTGACGTGGCATAGACTCTGATATTAAAAATAAAGTGGAGGCTTTGTAAAAGATCATCTCATATGAAATTTGTTTTGCATGTAAATTCTTCTGACAAATTAAAAATTGCACATAAAAAAGTTTATTGAAAGAGGCATGAGGGGTGATAAGGGTATGTGCCTATTGTTCCACATGTACCCTGGAGGGAAAAAAAGATGATTGCACAGTTCTGATAAATAAATATTTCTTAAAAAAAAAAAAAGAAGAAGAAAAAAGGACCACCACCTTCCAGGTTTATAAGTTTTGGAATTATTTAGGAAACCTCACTACAGACAAGTTATTTTTAGCTGTGTTTTAAATAATTCTTTACAACGTTTCCAGTGGCTTTTATCCTGAAACCAAATGAAAGCGGCAGTCAAAAAGTATCTTTGGGTAAAACAAATATCAGGATCCAACCAGAATCTCCATGATGTGGTCCAACTCACTCAGATCTGTTCTACATATTTGAATGTTGTTTGCCGAAGAAGAATTACAAGTTGGAAAGGTCTTCAATGGTTCTTCTGTAGCAAGAGGTGGTGGTCTGGGTGGCATCAGCGGGGGGCAGCAGAAGTCTGAATCATACATTGAAGTATCTATATCTTCAAAAATGTCATCTATTGCCAGATCCTTCAAGTAGCTGGTTGAATTGGAAATCTCAAAGGAACCAAACACGCACTCGGCTCCCTTCAAATCCTGTCTATCATCTTCTAGTTTTAGACCAGGATTTTCTGGAAACTTTGGCTGGTCGTCTCCAGTAGGAACCAGACAAGTAGGTGGGCTTATATCTTCTACAAAGTCTAAATCCTTCAGAATAGATGAAATAGCAGATGACATATCATCATCTGAAACTATCAGCAGGCTATTTTCAATCGGGTCCTCTGCAGACCTCAAGTCACAACAGTTAGACTCTTGCTGACTAATACCTGAAGGCAGTTGTAGGGAAATCCCAGATGACTCCATCCCTGTGTAGCTGGGAGAACTAGGAGTAATGCCAGTGCAGACGGTGATTGCCTGCTGATTACTCTCTTGTCTCATTTCCTCTTGAATTTGCCGCACTGTGTTGGCTATGAGGACAGAGCGGTGCAAGTTCGGTTCCACCAGCATTTTGTAAGTCTGTAGCTTGGTGAGGCACATGTTAAGCACCAGCTGCCTCTTAACTGGATATGGCAGATTTCGACTGGAATCGAAGGCACTAGAGAGACCAGCCATGTTCTCCTCATAGTCACTCAGTTTGCGTTTTAGGCCTCTCCCCAACATGAACCTGAAAGAGAAGAACTCTGAATTAACCTTGGGCAACATGGTCACCTCTGGAAGATCTCAACAGCCACTGTCAGAATTCCACAGCAATCAATTTACCAGCTGACTTAAAATTCTAATGCTGTAAAAACACTGAAAGACAGTACAAAATCCTATACAAGATAATTTAATTCAGAAGATACACCTTTCAACTGCACTGTTTCACAACATTTTTTCAAAGGAGAAAACATTAGAAATAGAGTAACTGCTGTCCAAAAAAGCAGCCTAAGAACTTCCAATTCCTATTTTTAATGTTTACTTTCAACTCTACTATGAGAATAAGAACTTTATAGGTTGTCTGTGTTTTTTAACCTCTACCATTAAAATTACACAGCATACGAGATTCATTAATGAAGTTTAAAGCCTTACATCCGTATGAAATGAAATAGTTGCTCAGCAGTTTAACTAAGGGATGAGAGGAAATTTGACAGCGTCTCAGAGCTCAAAGGATCATTACCAGTGCTTGTGGACAAGAGTTCACAACCTGCTACTAACCTAATTCTGTGGATATCCAGCAGGAGTCTTTCACACAGAATTTTAGCAGTGAGCAGTAAACACTGGTAAAATTCTGATTACACACATCTTGATATGCTCAAGGAATACAGGGACCTCACTCCCAAACAATTTAAAAAATTAAGCAATTATACATTAGACACTCAGTGGCAGATTAAGGACAGATCCTGAACATACAAATATCCAGACACTGCACAGGGCCTCCCAACTTCCTTTTCATGTGAGCACTGGGCACTGCCAGCAGCAGCTCAGCTGATGGCTGCAGCTGCCAGCTGCTAGACTTTTGGGAACAAGGAGATGGCAGCAGGATAAAGCCTCTTTCACTTCTGGGATTTCTCCAGATTTGCAGGAAGCAATGCAGGACTCCATGGCTACATTCATGTGCCTGGACAAGGCTGCTGGAGAACTTGGCTCCTCTGGAGGAACAGAAAGTGAGCAGGCAGTGTGTGCTTCTCAGTTAGAAATGCACGTAAAACAGCGAGTAGAGCAGTTTATGTTTACAACTTCTAAATCGTACCCACAGTTTCTGGGACACACCTAGGTAAGGTAAGCTTGTTGTAAGAATGTATTTTTGCTTAATGGGTAAGTAGCTTGAAAAATAAACACAATTAGCTACCACTTCTGCTATTAAAACAATATGAAGTGAATCTTTCATTTCTTGCAATTCTACCAAAGCTGCAATTTTTCTAAGCTTAAAATGTAAGTTTAAACTTTGTACACTTAAAAATGTGTTCTACTCTGATTTTTGCTGCCAAACTGCCAGAGCAGCAGCTGAACTTCTTGATAAAAATGAGGTGTCTGAATGCTGTGTGCCTACTTACGTGCCCACACTGCCCCCAGCCCTGCATCCCATCTGAATAAAACAGAGCCAGGCAGTACTGAGCACTCAGCTACAACAAAATCAGCACCAATCCACATACAAAGTTCAAGTGCCAAACATTAAAAGGGCATGTCCACGTACACATGATAGGCACTGCCTGTAAAACTATCAGCAATACTGCCTGTAACTGGTAACATCACACACAAACCAAGGGAAACTACACGTTACACAGGCCCTTAGAATAAAATTATTACTAGGTATGCCAGTGCATGGCATATTGTGAAGAAATAGCATCTGTCTATCAGTGAAAAATCACGGAAATCACTAACTCTCCATTTTAAATAGCATTTAAGGTTGTGCAATCTAAGGCATGCCCACATACCCTTCCTGTAAGGAACAAAAGCATACATCAAACCAGCTCTGTGTCTGCTAAGCACCATCCTTCCCACACACCACACATTAGCTGTGTTGGGTTCCCGAACTCTCTACTCAAGCAGATCAAAATTCCTATTCCCAAAGGAACAAAATACAGAGCACACATGGAACAGCAATTCTGATGGTTCATACATTCAGAATACTTGGTTTTGCCACTTTACAGCTGTTAGCAATCTTAACCTCTAACATCTAGTGTTTCAATTCTGTAAGCAAGCTTAAAGAGCATGCAAACGTGCACAAGGACACGTCATTTCACAGAACAACTTAAACCCAAATGTTTAACATTTCAAGTCATACAGTAGGCTAGACTAAATATTTTATGCTCCTATAGGAGACACCCTCCTTTCCCTTCATAAAGAACTGTCCTACAGTATTCCTGACATACGTAACAAAGCTCGGGTCTGACAGTACTTTGAACTATAAGAACTAAGTGCAAGAAACAGTATTTACTCCAATTTCAAGTGTTTCTATTTTACAGACTCCTCATTCTCCAGATGTTGCAAAAGCTGTTTGTTTTTTTTTTTTTTGTGGGAGTTTTCTGTTTATTATTATTTAAACATATTCCTATCTTACATTTCATTAATTCTGCCTGATCAGTTTGATTTTTGCCTAATTGCAAGGATGCTCAAGTCTGGCAAATAAAAAACAGTGCCACCAGTACAACGAATTTAGAAGTGACCAGTGGCATGGTTGCTACAGGAGACATGAAATTTCTTGTCAAACATACTCAGCAGCTGACCTACAAAAGATACAGAGTCCCTTTGTTACCAGCTAATCCACATTTTATCAGGTCTTTTGCTTTACGTTTTAGCATAAGAATTTCTGACAGGGTCATATTCTTAACAAACTGCTCTGTACTCACATGCAATTTGTCCTCTTGTAGCACTGTGTGTTTAAACACACACCCCAAACCAAAAATCACAACCAAACACCCTTTTATGATAGCACTGTAAGCCACTCTTTCCCTCAACATTAAGAAAAAGTTCAAAGATCCAACTTTTAGAATCTTTTGTAATGGGGAAAAAAAAACACAGAAGTACAATAAGGAACATAGCATCTCAACAAATTTTCTGGTGTTTTCTCATCCTCTCTCATTACAGTAATGCAAACAGAGCCACAGCCCATTTAGGGCAAAATACTCGTTAACTGAAGTTATTCTGTGGAAAAGAAAACAGAATGAATTCAATGTTTAGGAGTGCCAAACTCTCCATCTATGCCATCCATAGAAATTCTGCCCCTGACAGCATGCTCCTCATTTACTTTCAGTTCCACAGAGTCCATTTAATAGAAACTCCTCCCTGCTAAGAAGAGCAGAAGCCTCCATGCTCTGTAATCCTACACTGTACCCAAGTTGGAAAAAAACTTGGAGGGAAGAGGCACGTTATGGGTTGGCAGATCTGCAGAGAACAGCAAACACACAGGCCTGCTCAGAGCTTGCAGTTACTCAGAAGAAACATTCCAGGCTACCAAGAAAAATTCACATTGCAACGTGTCGCAGACAATGCAGGACTCGTGCCACCATTTCAGATGAAAAACACAGCTCCATCTGTCACGGGGTCTGAGAGTGCAGTGCAGCTGCCACTGACACATGGTTAGGAAGTGCAGCTGGAAACAGCCACAAAGAACACAGCACGTGAAAACTCTCCATTACTTCTATGTAGGCAAACTACCACTACATTTCTTCTTCTTCACCTTCCCAAAACATTACAAGAGCGAGGTGAGCAACACATAGAATGTGGAACTGCCCAGAGCTTTAATTTTTAGACAAGAGAAGAAAAGTTTCAAAAAAATGAGTACATAAAAGCTGCCTGGCAAATCAAAACTGCATGAACACAAACTCGTCATGCAGAAAAGCAGCACTGTTAACTACACAAGAATTACTGTTCCCACTAAGTAGGTTTAAATGCCTAGATCACCAATAGAGTGCTTGGCCTGCACCACGCAGGAGGTCCAAATTATTTCCTCATCACCAGTCACTTCTGGCTTCTCTTCTGAGGTTATCATTAAATTCAAACTTGCTTAATTCTTCACATGCAGACAGTGTTAAGTTTTTCAGCCTTAATCTGTCTTGGGTGATAAATGACTGTTTCTCGTGAGAGAAATATTAGATTTGAACAGATGTAAGCACCTCCTAAGTGAAAGCTGCCTGCCTAGTTTCCAGTAGGACAACTGTACTACCCTGAATTTACATCAAAATTAGAGACTCCTCACTATTTATAATTTAGGTAATTCTCTTTAAAAGTCTCCTTTGGCTCATAACCATCCAAAACACCAAACGCACAGCCAGCCTGAAATCTCTTAGGATTGCAGACTTCTGATAATGACCAACTAAAGCTGACTGATAACCTGATTTCCTGCCCTCCTTCCATAGGCACATGCCACAAGCCTGCATCCATCTGCAGGAAACACAAAGGAAGACAAACATCCCCACAGCCAATGGAAATCTCCCGGAACTATCCAACGTATGCCGCATGCTGGTTCTAATGATACCTTTCTCCTACCACATGTATGTTTGAGCACAGGCAACACAACTTCATTAAGTTTTAATTAAGTGGTGGGTGGAGTCTTGGCTAGTATTGCATCTATCAGAAGCTGCAAAGGAAAAAGGTAAGACTGAAGGTACAGTTAACAGTGTAAATCCTTCCCCCCCATCTGGACTTAACACTGATCACTTCAACATGACTTACGTAACACAGTAAGCTGTCAACAGACTACAAAGGGCAGCCTATCCGAGCTGCTGGAGATCCCCACACAGCCACATCCTGGCCGCGACTGAAAATTAAGAGGAAGCAGGGGCAGGAGGATTAAATGCCTTAAAAGATGGGAGAGTAAGAAAGTAACCCAGACGAGAATACACTTTTAAAACACACAAAGATGTATTTAAGTCCCCTCCTCCCCACCCTGCCCTGTTTTAGCCAAGATGAGTAACTGCTAGAGGTGGCTAAAAATGTACATATAGGGAGGAGTGCAGTCCTACCAGCTTACTCCCATACCTAAAGTCCTATGTAACAGTCTCTTTACAGGAGTTAGAAATGACCAGAACAGAGCTGCTCAAAGGGAGAACTGAGGTCAACTTTGGGTCACGAAATCCTGATGTATAACACCAAAGTCTTTCTGCTACTACTCTGCTAACCAGAACACAGAACCAAGACATGCCACTGTTCAGACTTAAAAAAACCAACCAAACAACAAAAATAGAACACCCCACACATGGTTGCACCTAGCATCTTTTCCTGTATTCAGAAAATAAAAATAGGCTGACAAGTATTCATTAATTAAGAATAGGAAAGAAGCGAGAGGAAGACTGAGCTAAGCACAGAATTACTTTGTGGAATTCATAACCTTCCCACTGTCCCTTCACTATTTGTGGAAACGGAACAAATATCTACTGTACAGTAATATTTTAGGGACTGAAATTATGTTTACAAAGCACTTATGAGCAAGTTTTACTTTTATTTAGAATTTAGATGAAGGCAACCTCCCATCTATTTATATTATGTCTAATTATGTCTAAAACTAATTCCTACATTTGGAGGACATCTTCCTAAGTTCCCTACTCCCTTCTTTGGTGCTGATAAGAGCTTTGCTTTAAAAGCTACACCACACTATCTAAGTTTCAGGGCACAACATTTCACTCCGGACAAGATGACCCTCAACTGTGATGTACATTTTCCCCAAGGTACAAACATGCAGCTCTGGGAGATTTACAACAGTAAATAAAACACATTCTTAGCAACTGCTATCTACCACTACAGATAATATAGATGTACCAGACATTACTACTGTTAAGCAAATAAAATTCTTCATACTTAAGGAAAACCCAACAACTAAACAAAAAAAACCCACCAGCATTACTCTCCTCTTCACTTGTGACTGTAGCTCCACACACACAAGCAAAGCTTACAGGTGTGTATTTTTAATGAGAAAGAATCTAACAGATATTTTTCAGGAGTGTGGAGTGTGTTTTTTTTTTCGTTTGGTTGGCTTTTCAGGCTTTTTTTTAAGCAGGAAGAAAGGCCTGGAATCATTTAAACTGAAGATCAATAGTAGATGGTAAGAGTAACACCTGATCAAGAGTTACTAAATCAACAAATTCCTATAATAAAACTAGAACATAATTAAATGAGAACACACATGAAACCAAAGACGAGACAAACAACCACGGTTCCACCTAAGGAGAAAGGACTGGGGAGGCAAATGATCCTTAGAACTTCCAATGTGAGGACAAACCAGTAATCAAGTGAATAATTATCAATCCTCTTTCTTACATGATCTTTTACTTCAAATAGAGATACTGAATGTATTCACCTATTTAATACTGACATATTATAGGGTGATAGTGATCTAGATGTAGATCCATTAATAACAAAAGTTACAGCTTATTACCTATGTCAAATCTGCACACCTAAATAAAGCCTAAAGCACTTCAGTTTACACTGTATCATCATAAAATCACAGAATGGCCTGGGGTGAAAAGAACCACAATGATCATCTAGTTTCAATGCCCCTACTATGTGCAGGGTCACTAATCACCAGACCAGGCTGCCCAGAGCCACATCCAGCCTGGCCTTGAAATAGATATACTCCAATTTTAAACTTTATTATTCAGTTTACCATTCTAGCCCATAAAAACAACACCTACAGCTGATTATCAGAACATGGGATATGCTCAGAAGGTAAGATTTAAAAATATACAAGCAGATACCCTTAGAAAAGAGAGAGGAGTCCAGGCAGGAAGATTCCGGATTTTGCATAAAGTGTGGTCATCCAAAGAGTCTCCAGCTATTCAGAGGTCCAGGCCATCCACAGAGGTAGGATGATGTGACTTAAAGGGAAAAACATGAAAAAAAAAATTAATTGCTATGATATTTTTAAACCAGAAATATTAAGCTCGCAAATCAATAGAGCTATTTGAATGATTGTATTAAGTCCTACTAAAGCAGTGAAACAAAAAAATACAGGAGTTCATAAATGCACTACAGTACAAGGACCTGGTAGTTCCACTTACAAACATGTGAAATGTGAAAATTATGTATTCTTCTATGAAATGACAGAAGAGTACTGATCTTCCACATGTTGGGCTTTTGGATAAGAACATGCATGCACTGGTACTTCTTCAGGTTGCTGAACAATGACTTCCAATTGCAGTAATATCAGAAATCACACATCAGGAGAATTGTGAAGTACATTTCAGAATTAAACCCTAACTTTTACAGGCTGCAAAATGATATCAGTTGTTATGGAATGCCCTGATTCCTCTCATTTTCAGCACAAATAGAACCACTGCAAGTAGATAACAGGCAGGATGCCCCAGGACTGCATGTAATCAGCACAGCATTTTCATCAGAACCCTGATAAAGCAACATCTGCAGTTTGCCAACAGACCACACGGATTAAATCATGGATTAGACCAAAGACTGGAAACTCAGGGGGACATGAAAAGGCTGCAGTGACAATGATCTGAGGAAGAGTCTGGGACATGCAGACAGAATTGTATAATCCGTGTTCTTGTGGTCTCAGCTCCACCCGGAGAACCCAAGTTCCTTAGTTTCAAGATGTAATGCCCTTATGAAGGCTGGCAGCCTACCCTCTGCGTTGTACTTAATGTGCTTGTGTGTATGCACACATACGTACAGATGCCCACCACAGCATTCCAACTACTTCACAAAGTCACCACAAGATCCAAGATCAGTTTTATCCAGATGATCACAAAGGACCGTATTTAAGAATAACAGTTCACATGCTACTTAGCTCTGCTTAAAATAATACGTAGTGAAAGCTGGTATTGTATTTAACCAGATAGAACAGTAAATGAATATGTGTGATTTTAGACAGCAACTCCTAGCCCGATGTTATCAAAGGGCTCTTCCATTCACAGGTTCTTGGAAGTGAAAAAGTGCAGTGAAACAGCAGAGAGGTGCTCGTGGCTGATAACGCTGCATGTAACCTCAGTAATAAGTACAGCAATACTGCCCTCCTACTTCTAGAAGCTGACTTCCTTATGAAGGAAGGTTTGGGCCGGAAGGGACCATTAAAATCACGCAGTTCCAACCCCCTGCTATGGGCAGGGACACCTCCCTCTAGAGCAGGTTGCTCACAGCCCCATCCAGCCTGGCCTTGAATGCTTCCAGGGACAGGGCATCCACAGCCTCTCTTGGCAACCTGTTCCAGTGAATCATGAGAAGACCAACATTATAAGTAACTAAAAAAATGAGACATAGTCTTTTTCTTGTTCTGCTGCAAGAACAACAGCTTAAAAGGTCAACGTGGTGATCTACTGAGGTGTAGCTGCTAAGTCATGAGGGGTGGGGGGAGTACATTCACTGACTGCATTTTCTACACACCAAAGATGAAAGGACAAATGTTTCAGAGTGCAAAATCTTTTCAGTATTAAACATCCCTTTAAAAAAAAGCTAACAAATGTGCCGCAACATTTAAAAGTTTTGGATTCAAGGTAAGAAAGGCCCAGAGCTCTGCCCGCTGTATTTCAGAAGCCCGACCTTTTGCTGGAAGGAGCCGGAGTCCAAGGAGTTATCAAATTTAACTCTTTTATTCCGCACTTTAAAGAGCCCCTTTAACGTTAACCGCTGAGGTTACAGCTGCACGATCTCACGGAGCGGCAGCACGGACTGAAGGTTGGCGGGTTCAGATCTTACAACACGTAGCAAAGGAGCGGCACACAGCGCGCACGGCGGGCGCTCGGAGCCGGGCGCAGAGCGGTCAGGGCTCCCGCACGGCCCGGGCCCCGCCACCATTTGGCCTTTGTGGCAGCAGGCGGGAGCCGCGCCGTTACTTCCTGCACCTCCCCCCGGCCGTAACCGGAGCCGCCCCCGGGCTCCCCGAGCTGCGAAAAGTTGCACTCCTCCCCCTTCCTGCCGCCGGCGGACCCCGAGCGGCTAATTATAACTGCGCGGCCAACTTCCAGCCCCAGGCCCGGCGGCGGCCCGCTCCGACCCCTCGCCCCGCGCCCGCCCGGCTCCCCTCCGGGCCCGCCGCGCCCCGCCGCCCGTCCCTCGCGCTCCCCTCGCGGGGCTCAGACCGAGCGCCCCAACCCCCCCCCCCCCCCGCGCGGCCGTTACGCCCCCTCACGGCGCCTCCCCCAGCCCCTCGGGCCGCCGCCCGGCTCGGCTCTGCCCGGTGCCTCACCTGGCAGCGGAGCGGCCGTCCCCGTTCCGTCGCCGCCTGCCTGCCTGCCGTGCCCTCCCGCGCCTGCCGGCCGGGCTCCCTTCGGCGGGGCTGGGACTCCGACCGGGAGGAGGCGCCACCCCCGCCGGGCCCCGGCAGCCTCCGCTCCGCCCTTCCCTCCGCCCGCGGCACCCACAGCGGTGGCGGCGGGGAGGAGTGTGTGGGGGGGAGGTGGAACGCCGCGCGCACGGCGCCCGCCAGCTGGCCGCCTCCCTATTGGCCAGCGGCCGTCACGACCTGCCCAGCAACCATTTTCTCACTGGTCCGCGAGCCCGGGGGGGGTTGGGCTCCGGCTGGCCCCGCGGCGCCGCCCAATGAGACAGCCGGAAGAGCTGAAGTGGGCGGGAATCTCTGCAGGCTTCGCCCAATCGCGAGGCGGGCGCCGCTGAGTCCCCCCCACCCACCCGTCTCCCGGCGCGGCGCTCCGGGCGCCGCGGGCGGAGGGCGGGGGGACGGGCAGGCAGGCACGGGGCGGCACGCGGCACGGCTGCACGCCTCGCTCCCCGCGGAGAGCGCCGGGCTCCGCCCGCAGCGCTGGGTCCCGGCCGGAGGCGTACCGCGCCGCCAGGCTCCGCGCGGACCCCGCATCTCCGCCCTCCTTTTATTGCTGTTATTAAACCTAAATAAAGTACAATTAAATAAAGTCGCTGACCGAAATCGCCCTTGTTTAGAGGAGGGGCTCCCACAGCTGCGTCCGCCTCGGCCCGCTGATAACGCTGCGTCAAACGCTGCGAAACACGTTTTCACTTCAATTTCTGTTTCCCTTTACAAACGAGAGCTTTTTGGCCACGCTCACAGCCCTTTTCTATTTGCTCTCCGCAAGCGTTTGGGTAATCAAGTGACAGCGGCACGGGGCTTGTGCAAGGCCGATTTCAACACCTGACTTCCACGTAGCGATGGGTTGGGGCCGTCATCAGCCCCAGCAGGGCCACCTGAAATCCCAACGGCCCGGCCCAGGCCAACCCCACAGGGCCACGGGGCCATCTTCCATTCCCCACCCCCATTCACGACCTAACGCTGACAGAAGCCCGTATTTTCTCTAGGGACAGCACGTCTTACAAGTCCTCTGCGCTCTCCCATTTTACTTGAAACCCAAAGGCAAACAGAAGACTTAAGAACATGAATTTTTTATGATTCAAACGCGGCCTTTCAGTCTGACTCCTCTCCCAGCACACGGCAGGACACTGCTCTCACAAGCAGCGTTGTGGCTTTCACACTCAATTCTGCAGGAGGCAGAAAAACCACACCCCAAACCCGGGCTCTGTGTGTAACACGCCTGAAAGGAACGCTGGGCTCTGCTCCCCCGCTTACCTTAGCGCTAGGCTGCTAGTTGGTAACAGCCCCAGAAGGCAGGAACTGATGCAGACTGCTTTCCTATGGATTTACGTCTGTGATTAATTGACCCTGCGTCTAATGCTCTAATTGAAGTTGGTCTTCTGCCTGGAAACTGAAAAATGGCTCTATCTTATCCCAGTTACTGGAGTCAGCACAATAGTTTTCTTCTGGTCTCTCTTTCACCCGCACGCTTCTCCACGCGGCAACTACAAGACCTGGTTGCAATTAATGAGCTAACTGAAGGGGAATTGCAGAACAATCACGGTGTGCTGTACTTCACGGCAAAGCGAGGAAGAAGAGCGCACCAAGCCTCGTGAGTTTCACCATCTCTTTCTGTTGGATACGCCTCTACGAGCTACTAATTAACCATATATTTAATGCCAGTCCAAAAAAGGAAAAAAAAAAAAAGCAGAAGGGTAGAAAGTTGTGCTTGCAAACACACATTACACATTATTGAAGATTTTAAGTAAACCATGATTCTGTTTTGCCACAAAGAACAGCTAGAAGTGCCTTCTCCCTTTCAAGCAAAGCAGAGGCGCGGAAGCAAACATTTCTGGGCACAAAAGTGAATTTGCTCTAAGTGCTGTTTTTCTCCTGTGAGTATTAAACACTTCTGGTGTTTTTTTAAACAATATAAGCCACTCTTCCTTAGAGTCTTGTTTTGGAAGCTTGCACAATCAGAGACTGAAATTACATTTTCTTGATCTCCAAAACTTGTCTGTGAGGGGCACATGAGAATTGCAATACACTGCTCCTTTGTTGTAACACTTACTCCTGCAGTACTTACTTGCTGCTTCCCACATGCTCCTAGGGGACTTCCAAGTACAGCCTACATGTTCTTACAATTTCTTTTTAATTCTGTTTTTGCAAGAAGTCATGTAATCACCTGTATCTTCAATTATTCTTCCCTAAAAAGATGACAGCTGGAATTACTGCCTGTTTTCCCTGCAGTGGAAAGCTGCCCCTAGCTATATATTTTCCCGTTGACAAGTTGGTCGTGCATCAACATTTACCACAATAATTTTTCAGGTCATAAAGCACTCATTTTTAGCAGAATCTTAGTTAAGCAATGGAATAATTGTATTAAAAAAAAAAAAGAAAGCTACAATTCAGATAAAATATTGCTTATTTTCCACTGACTATATAAAGAAGTCAAGCCACTACATGCAACTGAAATATATCTTCCATGGTAACTTGAACTATCCAGTGATTTTCAGCTCTTTTTGGAACTTCCTTGAAAAAAAAATAGCAAAAAAAAAAAAAAAAAAAATTAACTTTTAGTTTTGTAAGAGACACCTAAAGGAGCTGGAATAAACCCTGCGAGGCGTAATAGTTGAATTTTTTAAGATGTACACTTCATTGCTATGGAGTATTAGAGATAAGTTGGTATTTTGGTACTTTTAGTATTAATCATGTTTCGTATACCGTGAAATCACACTCATTTAGGAATTGATGAGCAATCAAAATTTGTCATGATCAATCATGGTTTTTTGCATAAGGGACTATACATCCCAGGCCTGAGACATAAGCATACTTTCACTCTGAACGCAACTCACTTTTCAAAGTGTCAGCATAAGACAGGATGTTTTTTTCACACTGCCTTTTGACCAAGTTTGTTTGGTTACATGGGAACATACATCAGCAGTCATACACTCACATCAATATCCCGAGACATGAGACATCCATAATGGACTGATAATTACAGTATAAAACTGTACTATCAAGCAGTTTACAGTAATGCTTTTTGAAATGCCTGCTAAACCAGTCTAGACCTGAGACTTCAAGAAATGACCAAAGGACAGCCTCCAGCACAAGTGAGTGCACAGACTCCTGTCTGAGTCCCTAACCTGCTAAAGGATGAAAGCCACAGCTGTTGCTGTACCTTTCAGACAATCTGCAATGGCAGTTTTCATCCAAATAAACCATCCCCTCCTTGTTTATCAGATTTGTCCTTTATGCAAACATGGCTACATTCAGAGAGCTATACCAAATCTCTTCCAAAATAAATTCACAGAGCTGTGGAAGAGAAAGGGGTTAAGAAATAAAAATAGCAAAGTGGTAAGCAAGCCATCTCAGCCTCAATTCTCACATATCTTGCTGAATGCCCTGACTCCAGAAGCTCCACATATCCTGGGTTTTCTTGAAAGAGAAGGAGAGACAAAACTACACGTAAAGAGGCAGCGGGGACAGATATTCAGGGTTACCTGAGAAGGAAGCAGATGTGTGTTAGCTAGAAAGTACTTTCTTTTATGCTAGTCTAAAGCAGAGTTATGTCATTCAGACACACAGCTTACTTTGAGACAGCACAGACTGTCATGCAAGTTTTGTGACTCTTTTCCCTAGGGAGACATAAAAGAAAGAGGCCACAAGAAACGGTAGGAGAACCTTAAAGAAGCCTTAACAGAGGTTCAATTAATTTCCATCTATATGTAGAAATTAAGAAAATTGCCATCAGCAAATATTACATTTGCAATAAGAATTCACAAAAAAGAAAGCAATTTAAAGTTCACCAACTTACAGGCACTCTATCATCCCTGCTCTCTTTCTTTATCAGAGAGGAATACAGAGCACAATATTTTATTAACCTTTACGTGAAGCATATTTAACTATGACCTATTTGGACTAACAAAGAAATGACAATATGAGCACGAAAATAAAATTAGCTTTTTTATAAAAGAAGTGAAGCTACAGAATGAGCAGCAGTTAGTCTGAGGCATCCCAAAAAGCAATAGGCTGACTGTACCCTGACTTGCAAAGTCAGAGCAGCTCTACGTACACATCTGCAGAGTGACTGTGCAAGTTTCAGCAACGCAAATTCTTAGACCTGCTCAGTGCTTGAGCCAAGACACCAGACATGTAAGGGCACATAAGATTTGGCATAAGTCTTAAGAACATAATAAAGCAGAATATATATTTCTGTTTAAAATAGTTAACGACATAACCACATACTTACCTAATACCATTCCTGTTAAGCCAAGCAGTCTCTACAAATTACTCTTTGCTGAGTATGGCCTCCCCAGCAAAGGAATGCAGCTGACTACACGTTTGGTGCGATCATTCATATATCTGTGTATTTGACACACACAGTGTAAAAGCCATGAACACTCACACCAATTCCCACCTCATACACAAAGACTGAAGCATACTGAAGAGGAAAGGGGAAAAAAACTAAATATCTAAACTTGTAATTTCTCATTTAACAAAAGAATGGAAGGGGAAAAGGAACAGTGGGGTACATCCACAGTTATGCAGTACTTGGAGTTTTGAACCACCACAGTTCAGAGCAGTTTGGGGGAACTTTCCAGAGGTATGGAAGATATTCATTTATTCAACTCATCACTCCTGTTCTGTTTTTAAAACTTTGAAGCAGTCTGACTACTTTATTCTAAGGCATCTGCTGTATATCCAGATAGAAAAGCATCAAGCACATTTTCTTGAGGATTCATCATTTTAGAAGTAATTTCCTATGCTGTAACACTGTCAAATAAAACAGACTATTCTTTCCCTGGGAGATATGATCCCCTTACATCAATATTTGTACCCTCTTGGACTACGATATTATACTACCACACCTTTCAGTTACTGGTGATGTCTCTATTGTTTAAGATGTCCAGTAGTACTCTGTGTTTCTTAGGTCCAGCTGTATTACAGATTGAAATTGCCAAGTGTCTATATGGTGTTTCATATTTAATACGGCTTTTAATGAAGATTTAATTGAGGAAGCAATGTTTGACTACTACGGCAAGTAAAGATTAATATGAATTCTGCTATCAAGTCTGAATAATTTAGCAAGCGATGTCATTTTTCCCCCAAACCAGATGCTTCTGAATCACTTGTTGAGAACCTAAGCAGTGTATTCTTGCAGAGGTGACACCAGAATACCCTTCACATCCTCCTGCCCTCACCTTCTCTGCTTTGGGGACATTTGAGAATCTGAGAAGGGCAGCATGCAGTAAGATCACTTGTAAGAAAGTATAGGCTGCCAGGTACAGAAATGCACTCTCTTCAAATTCAGTGACTTGCTGGATTCAAATCTACAGAAAAATGACTAAGTGGTGTATGTCTTCCTCTTGGCTAAAACATTCCAGAAACAAATCAATCTTCTCCCCATTGCCTACCTCGCTGTTTGGTCAGGCCTCTTGCCACATTTTATCTTTTGCAACAAAATCATACAGTGTATGTACTTTATGTATCCTTCCCCTCACTTCTTCCCTCCACCCCAGTAGTCTCACAACAATACACTTAATTATGTACACTCACATGAATGTGAGTATTTGAAGAAAAGAACACCATCCCATGTTGTATTATCTTTTGTTATTAAAAAAAAAAAAAAAGCAAGAGGAAACTCATTTAAGAGTGGAGCATACTAATCATGACAAAACATGGAGACATACCAGTTGAGATTTAAAGGCCGCTAGTAACACTTTTTGTAGTAATTAGTGCAAGATAGTTAACTCATATAAACAAATATTTGATGGTAGATTTCAGCGACAAACAATTCACTTGATGACATTTACATATAAATACACATAAATAAAATCCTATGTAATTTAGGTTTGTAGTTAAGAAAAAATACGGTCTGAAATGAATTAAATGTTATTGTCTCTAGTTGGATCAGAGCTCTTCCTCTAATGACAACCAAGTATATGGGGTATAAAAAGCATAATAGTACAATTCTCAATTTAGTAAAGTACTACTCTATAAAACAGAATCATGAAAACAGCTCTTACATTTTAATGTAAAGTATAAAATTGTATATTTACATTTACATACACTTTACTGAACTACATCGGGTAGCTCACAGTAAAAAAAAAAAACATCCCTTTTTGAAAACCTTTCAAAAAATACATCAACTGCAGATATGATCAAAAGTTGCTAAGTTAGCAGCTGACACAACATCTGTAGTAAAAATATATTTTAGGAAAATACCTGGAAAATTCTAAACACCAATAAACACTTTAAAACTATATTTAAAGTAAAAAAATGTAGCAAAAACCAGAAGAAGCTAGCTAGAATAATGGGAACTATTGCATACTGCTCTTTAAGAGCCATGTAGCGACTTAGAACAGAAGCAGCAAATATTATAGGAGTTATGTGGTGTAGCAAAGTGGAAACTGAAGGGAAATGGGAAGCCAGTTATCCAACTTCTCACTGTGTTTGTTACCGTTTTCAGTGGAAGAATGATAAAAAAAAAAAGGATGAGAGAATCCTTCTCACTAAGCACATCCTCTGTCAAAGGCTAGAACAAATTTGTAGAAGTAACCCAAATTTGAAAGCCTTGGACCACATACTTAAAAACATTTACCGTATGTACTTACAGTTCAGTGGACAAGAGATTGGATCATTACACTACAAGTTGCAGGTTAACTTCAGGAGTTAACGCTATTTTGCAATATGAAGTGCTTTTTTAATATATATATCTATATAATATATAGATATTTGTAAAATACATGTGCAGATTTGATAGAACAAACTGTGGAAATAGCTTTCTTGAGTCTTTTTTTCCATTAACAGATCTTTATCTCCTACACAAGGAGTTTCAGGATTCAACAAGGATTTCTACAATATGATCAAGCTCATTAAGATCAGATTTACAATTAGAGCTAGAAGTTGTAGCTGTTGGAGAAGGAAATGGTTCTAGCCCATCACAGTGTCCCATTTTTGTGTTGCTCATCATGCCTGTTAACATAGTATCAAGATCATAGTAAGAATTGTCAACTTCTGAAAACAGGTCTTCAACTGAATTAGGACTTTTGTTCTCCAGTGTCTCAAATATTTGATCTAACGATTTTTGAAAATTTCCTTTATTTTCTTGTGAATTCTCCATTTCCCACACATTACTTTGCAGGTTTCTTAGAGCTTGCACTGAAGAGGCTGTTGACATAGTTTCTGAACTATCTTGTGCCTGGTCACCCTCAAAGTCTTTACTGAAAGTACTGTAACCTGGAACATGCTTTCCCTCAGCTTGCTCCCTAGATGAGCGACAGAGGATATCTGTTGAAACAAGGCGATCCACGGATGCCTGGCCTGTATTCTGCATATTTATCATCTGCCAAGTCCCATCTTGGGTCATTTCCTCTTGGATCTGGCGTACCGTGTTGGCTATAAGTACCGAACGACAAAGGTTAGGTTCGACCAGCATGTGACACAGCTGAAGTTTAACCAAGGACATATCTAAAAGTGACTGTCGCTGAAGATTATATGAAGGAATAGCCTTAATACCAGCCAGAGTTCCTTCAATATCTTCTTCGCCATCAAAACATTTTCTTTTCAGTCCTCGCATAAACATTGTGTCCTGTTAAAAAAAAAATAATAATAAAAAAAATATTGTACAACATAAGCAGCTCAACAGACAGAAAAACAAAAGACTAAAAAAGTAAACCGAAACAGAAAAACTAAACAGCAAGTTCTTTGAAGATAAAAACATCAGAATTATCATACCAGGTTATAGAATGGCCATTGTGGTACAACAGGGGTCAGGAACACATGGACAGGGTCCCAAAGACGACACTCAGGAACCAGGAGCGAGCAGGTCCATGAGTCATGGCTTCGCAGAGAGGCACCTGAGAGAGGCACCTGAGAGAGGCAGGGGCTCCCAGCTCCTGGTTCCCATTAAATGCCAAACTTGATGGAAGTCAGGAGCCGCTGCTTTGCACAGAAGCGACCATCTCAACACTTGTATTTCACCTACTGGAGAGGCAGTTTCTCCTCGCTCCTCCTGAGTTTCTACTGGCATGCTTAACCTCTAATTTTGGAAATAAAAATACAACCTGGCACACCATCTTTTAAATATATGACCCCTGTGGAAAACCAATATGCCTAATGTAGTAACAAAAAGAAGAAAGATATATCTCACAGACAGTGTACTAGAAAAGGTTAAGTTTAGTCACTTGGGGTCTAACACAGATTCAGTTCATATAACTCAAGCATTCCTTCATGTGCCCTTAGTCAAGTCAGTAAATGAATAGCTCAGTTGCAATATGAATTGTGAAATTCCAATAAGGACAGACTCATCCTCTGTATGGGCTTCTGTACTTCTTTCCCAGCTGACTATTAAAAAACAAAACTCTTGTATTCTTACTTTATGTTCGCTAGCTAAAATGACAGGAGCACATGCAGGCTTCTGATTATTTACATCTAAAAAATCACCTGCAAAATTAACCAAGGTATGAATTTCAAGCAGCAGCTCCCAGATTGTCATCTGAATTGCACCCCTTTTTATGGCAGTGCTCCATGCAAGTGAAGTACTACAGCTGACCTCTTCAAACACAAAGTAACCGTAAATGCAATAGATGTCACTTCACTTAGTCTTACAAAAGTTAGGATGCAAAAGAAAGCCAGCACCTAATCTTCACATTTATGCACCTTTATTATGTCCCTTTCAAGTCTTCTCAGAGTTCTTTACCTAACATTTTGGGAACTCTATACACAGTGATTCAAATAGAATGACATTTTTCAGCTCAAAGCTGGTAAGACCAAACTGCTATTGTTGCAGTATGGTTTATTCTGCTTCTCTTGGTAAAGCCTAATCTCTACCTTGCTTTTTGGTAGCTACTGAATGGTTCACATGTTTTCAGAGAGATCTCTTTCAGCTTTTTCAGCCTTAGTAAAAATGCATCCAAGTGAGACTACATTGCTCCTTTTATCGTACATTACACTCTTATCGACTCTGAAAACGTGAGGCTGGAACAGCAGCGACATAAACATTTGCTCTACCTCTGTGCAACACTCCTCACATTGCTGCCCATATCTAGAAATTAACATTTTATTGAATTTGCTGTCTCTTGAAGACTTCCTTCCAGAGGAGGCTCAGAACTCTTTAAAATCACAGTGCACACAGAATAAAGTGTAGAACATAAGAACTTTGTCTTAAGGTCATGTTTAACAGGCTTCTAAAAAGCTAGGACTAACAGTATACTAAACGCTTTTGAAGTTTCATTCTAAAGTTTTTTCCTGTAACTCAACATATCTGTATTATTTCCAATTTAAAAAAACAAAAAAACCAACCTGAGTTCCTACTTGATAGTGCCTTTTCCAGACCTTCAGGCATTAAAACATTTTATCTGGTTATATCCTGTATTATTTTTTATGTAATGTAGTATTTACAATGTTTACACATACACACCCTATGTGAAACAACCTCTAGGAAACACCTTTTGTGCCTAATGATCATACAGGGTTGGTTATGTCATCAGACTTTAAATGCTCCACACAGAGTTTCAAATTTATGTTTATTTCAACTTCTTTTCTTGTAGAAGAATAATAAAACTGTAACTGAATGTTAACCTGATTTTTAACCATCTACTGTTTGACAATTAAATACCTTCTAAGGCACACCAATGGAATAAATGAATGTAGCACAGAACTTGAAAACATCAGTACATCACACATGCAAGTTGGTAGAAGACCAACAAAAAAACCAACAAAATTCTTAATTCTTATTCTTAAGCATTTCACAGAATTCACTGGAATTTTCAATCACTTTTCCCATTATAATATTTACTTCTAATAGGTACCTTACATCACAAAAAAAGCAGTTCTTTGTCACCTTGTTTCTGAATCTGCGCAAAATACTAAAAGATTTCTGTTTCATGGAAGGAGAAAAAGCTACATACCAGTAATTGTGCTTGATGTAGTCCTTCCTCTTCTCCCATGCTACTGAGCAAGAGTCCATACAGTAACAGTTAGGGCAGCACCTACCAAGTACCAGGAAGCAAGGCATCAGGCAAGTACAGGAGATGCACAGCAAAACCATTTCCCATTTCAAAAACATACACAGCTCTACTTTTTCAATTGCTTCAGCATCTCTATCCTCACAGCACTCCCGTGATACTATAAAACCCGATTTACAACTGAAACACAAAGGTGATTTGCTGAATAATATGCACAGAATCTGTGATAGGAGAAGGAAACTGCCAATTTAAGTCCAAGTCCTGGGCTATTACGCTGACCTTTGGACCAGCCTCCCCCTTATCCCTGTGCCTTTGCCATTTAAAGAGCAAACAAAATCTTTAGCCATCATCTGAAAAGCATAAATGTGTAGCAAGGCATAGTGAAAACAAGTTTATCACAAAAGCTTGCAGTTTTCACCTCTGTCGTACAGAACCACACATCTCCACAGCATCTACAGGAAAAGAATATGCACGCACAAGTATAAAACCAAAAGAGCAAAGGTGGGGAGGATTTTCCTTTAGCAGCAGCGCAGAAACCTCATGACTAAGATTTTCTTTGCAAAATGACAAAAATGAAAGTAATGACAGTAATGAAATTGTTTTAGCTAGGAAGGCTGAGTTTTCAAAACACATTCGAGGCAAAACAAGATCGAATATACCAAACACAACTATCAAATACATACAAGAATTCTTTTAACAACTAAAGCAAAAAAGAATGCCATTTTAATGGGCTACAAATACCTTATAGGAAAAAACATGAATACAATTCTGCTACTGTTCTAGACATGTCTGACTGTACAAGTCAGTTCAGTGTCTGCAACTGAAGTTGACCTAGAAAATAAGTAAGTTAACTGGATGCATATGTACACCTTTGTTTTCTGTTGTGGCTGGTAATTAAAATTGTTGAAAAAGCTCTTGTTTTTGAAACTGGGGAGAGGGGAAGAGATAATTGACAAAGGTCTTTCTTTTTTTTTTTTTTTTGGCAGAAAGCCATCTGTTTTTCTCCAGGGGTTGCATATTAAAATATCGCATTAAAAAAGCCACCACAAATCTTTTGACACAACCCCAAAATAATACGACTAAAGCACTGTCACATCACAAAAACTGTTTCAGCCAACTCATTCTCTTACAGACCGAGTTAACAGCAGAGTTCGAGAGATGGTGGTGAGGCACCTGAACTACAGCTCCAGTGAGACATCGCAGCACTTAGTCAGTATTCCTCATTTCTATCAATCACCTCATAATACTATAGAAATTCTGAAGCTTTTGCTCCCTGGGTATATTCTCAACCCATTCTGTAAATGAAATGCAGGCTCTCCACACAGTAACCATTTGAATCTCTGAACAGATGCTTTGGGTAAGTGACAAGGACAAAGCTTTTTCCATACAAAATAAACAAACAAAAATGCAACTGCAGGTAGAGATGCTACAGTCATGAGAACAATAAATGAAAAGATCTTCTAGTGCTATTTTGGATATTAGACAGTTTTAGAGGAAGAGAGCATGGCTGTTTGCCTGCTGAAATGATATGGGAGGGGACCCTTGATGAGAACACCTGGAGAAAAACCACTGTGACATCCACAAATTAAAGAACACCAGGGATGCTGGCAGATCAGTCTAGCCTGTGACTTTAGCAAACTAAAAAAGGACACAGTTTTCCCATGCAATGTGTTAGTGTGTAAGACCTGCTACATGTGATTCTACGTTCTTGCCTACAGCAATAAACAAACCACATGGACCTCTGCTAGCATAAATGTACTGAAGAATTTGTCCACCATAGCAACTATTTCTTCAGATTCTCTTCCCTGTCCAATGAGTGTGCCTCAGAACCTAAGTTCTTAGTAATTTTTTAACCTTAATAGCCACAGTCAAATTCAATTAAAACCTTGCAAATAAACAGCCACCCCCTGACTTTTCTGCACCATCTCCAACAAGTACTCATCTCAGGAGAATGCTAACCTTAAAATCGAATTAATTAAAATGCTAAGTATGCTTCTCAATTGATTTACATATTAATGTACTCAAAAAGGTATCAGCTGTTACATAAAACCTCTTGGCACATGCCCACAGGACTGCTGCTGCTCTGGATGCAAGGTGTTCCAAGTCCCCCCCCTGCTTTCAGGCAGGATTTACCTCTGTTCAAGAGGCAATATCTGGACTGGCTGTATCCCATCATCTCTCTTCTGCTGCTGCTACCTCACAAGTCCAAACCTACTGTGCCAAAACCTTAACTGCTGTTTGAAACAGCTGTAGGAAAGAAGTTGTCAAGGAGATAACGTCTATTTGTAGGGTAACTAAGTATGAAAAAAGGGGGAGCTGCGTGGCTTTTTGTTTGCTGGAATAGTAGTGCAGGAAGCACAGTGCTATGTCATTCACAAAAAATGCTGCTTTTGAGTTTGTGACAAACTCCCAGCCTGCTTTACAAATAAGGTGCTTGAAACCTGATCCAATTCTTGCTGGAGCATCAGCTTACACATTCCAGAACCACATTCAGATGGAGGTGGTAACACCCCGCAAAAGGCATACCGGCTGCTTCAGAGCAAGGCATTTTCTAACAGTCGAGCTAACAGAGAAAAAGGTGATTCTGGCACCGTTCGCTTTTAGGAGGAAGCGGACATAAGGCAGCGACTCCTTTTCGGGCCCGAATCCAGGGTGGGCTCCCAGGGCGGGGAACACCCCGACGGGCCCGAGACAAAGGCAGGAGGAAGGCGTTGGGGCCGGGCGCCCCCGGGGCAGCACGCGAGGGCTGCGGGAAGGGAGCCAGGGCGGCGGGGACGGGGAAGGCGGCGGCGGAGGCGTGCCCGGGGCGGGGAGCGAGCGCGGGCGCACGCAGGCGAGGGAGGGAGCGCGGCGGGGGCCGAGGCGGGGCCGAGCATCGGTGCGTGCGCTCGGGGGGAGCCGGGGGAGGGCCCGAGGAACCGCGCGACGGTGGGAGGGCGGCGTAGGAAGGGAAGGGGCCGAGGAGGAGGCGGCCCCGCCGGGGAAGGGCCCTCAGGGGCTCTCACCCGCTTCCCGAGGAACCGCGTGCGCGGCGGCCGACGGGCGCCCGTTCCTCGGCGTCCCGCGCTCCCGACGAACCGCCCGCCGCCATTTTGGATCCGCTCCCTCCCCCGCGGGCTCCGCCGGCCCCGACCCCCGCCCGCCCCCTCCCCGCGTAAAGCCCCGCGGGACGGAGAGCGGGCGGCGCCGCGGCCCCGCGCCCCGCTCGGCTTTCCCCGCTCACCGCTCCACTGCCGCTGCCGTCGCCTCCCAGCGCAGGAGCCCGGCTCCCGCCTCGGCGCTCGCTCCGCGCTTGAGGGAAGGGGCGTGGCCAACCGTAGCGCCCGGCCCCGCCCCCCTCGCCCGCCATCTTATTGTCAAAGCCCACAAAGGATCTCGCTCCCCGCCCCCGCCCTGCTGCCGGGGGCGGGGCTTCAGCCTCGGGCCACGCCCACGACGCAGCCGCAGGTCTCTATTGGCTACCGCCGAACCGCGCAGACGGCGCTCGCCTTTGCGATTGGTCGCGCCGTCGCCGCGGCACCCAGCCGCCCCCGCCCCTCAGGCGCTGCGCACGGGAGGCTGCACGGTTGCCGCAGCGCCGGGCCCTTCCCCTCGGCCGTGAGAGGCTGGGAGGCGGGGGCCGAGGCGGAGCCCCCATTTCAAACGGCAGCCAAAGCCCCGCGGCGCGGCTGGGCTCCCGGCCACGGGCTCCGGCGGGAACAGGTTGAGACCTGGCCCGGCGGCAGCCCGCGGGGCCCTCGCTCTGGGAGGAGCTCCGCCCCCGGGCCGCGCCGCCCCCGCCGGGCCGCTCCGCGCCGCCGCTTCCCTCTGGGTCGAGAGTCCGCGACGCCTCCCGCCCCCGCAGCCCGCGGGGTGCCAGGCCTCGTGACTCCATTAGCAAGGCCTGTGGCATTTCCTGTCTGAGCCTCGCAGGCGGAGGACGGGCAGGCCGCTTCCCTCGGGCGGGGAAGGATGGAGCCCGGTGCCCCGGCAGCTCCGACCTTCGTCTGGAGCGAACGGCCCAACGCTTTGGACGCCTCTCGCGCTGGCTTGGTGCTGCGGCACATCTGCAAGCGCTTAGCTGCTCCCAGCGCTCAGCTGCTTTCCCGGCCCTGTCAGCAGCCAGGAGGGGGGGAGTGAGCTTGTCCCGGCTCCAGCCGCTCGGCACCGGCAACTGCGGCCGAAGGTTGGGCAACGAAAAGCTCTGCGGCCCCGGGGAGAGAAGAGAAATGGAGAGAAAGAGGAGGCTGGGCAGCAGGGGGGAGCAGAAAGTGGGCCTGGGAGTGAGTCGGTAGGGAGGGCTGTGAAACAGCTGAGAGCTGCAACTCGGTAGGAGAAAGCAGGAGAAAATAGTGCTTGTACAAGCAAGGTCGCTGTTGGGATGAGATGTGTTAGGAAGTGCATTATCTCCCCATGTTTTTTATGGTTTCTCATACAGCACATAGTGACACCACGATGCAAATGCACACGTGAAAACTTTGAAAGAGCAGTACAGCAAAGAGGAGTGTTCCCCTGCTCTTCATCTCAACGCTGACTTTTTCTAGATCAGCTGCGATGAATTCAGTATGTAATCTCACTTTAAGTTCTGCACAAACCCTTGAGCCTTTCTCTTGTTCCCTGCAGGGAAAAGTGTGATGGTACTGCTTGGACTGGTGGTAGCATCACCTCCATATCCCCTCTTATCTTTTTTCCTCTTTTAGCTACAATGAGGGTATCTCAACTTTTCCCCCAATAAATTCCCCAGTGAAATGAAGGAAGAACCAATGAAATAAGAGGATAGCTGATAGATTAAAAGGCCTACGTTGTTTGAAAAGGAGAACTATGGAAAGGTTCTCAGTGCTTTCTTTGAAAAGCTGAGAAAACTTCTGCACGCTTAGGCAAGATATTACAAGATTTGATTACTCACAGGAGAAAACAACTCTTGCATCTCGCATGTGAAACATAACTTGACAAGTCAGAAGGGAAATATCTGGACAAACTGATGCAAAACAATACAGACCAAAGTATTTACTAGAAAGCAGACAATCTCTGATAGTACTAAGATAGTATTATAAAGAGAATAATTCAATTGTAACCACAGTGTGATAAAAATATCAATTTTTAGCTACATGCTGATGTTTTCTATCGACGTACTGGTTTCAGTAAACTGAATGTTAATGCCAGAGTTAAAAAGAGCAAGTGATAAATGCTAGTTGAGAAAGCTGTGTCAGCACATGAAACCTTAGCAGGTAAAGTAGTCTGCAAGCAAAAGCAGAACTGGTGCATAGCAGTTGGAGACAAAGCACAGAGCAAAACTGGAAATAAATGTCTACTGAACAATCTGATCAGGAAGCTGAAATGAAGATGGGAACTGCTATTAAAAAAAAAGAAAAAATAATCCTGCTGGCTTGAAATGGCAGGTGACGAAAAGCAAAAGGTATTCAGAGCTGCTGGAGTAATGTGAGAGCTTACACCTGGTGAGACACTGTGGTGAACTGCTTGCTGATGTAATGACTACCATGTATGACAGGAGAAAATGATGCAAACCAGCTCAGCACATCTCTCATTGGAAAGTGGATCAGCACTGGCACTCGGCAGAAACTTCAGAATGGTAGACCTGAGGAAATATAGAAGCCCTGGCAGCCCTCTGAAAGTGTAACCGCATAGTTTAACCGCAGTGGGCTTCACTGTGGCCTCACTGAGCTGGACCATGATACAGGTTCATCTTTAGCATGCCGCCCCGACCCCCCATTCCTCAGCTTGGCACACAGATGCAGGACAGACCCGGCTCCAGTCCGCATGAGCCGCACGTGCACACCGGCTGTGCCCATACCACTGCTCAGCGGCTGCCGGAGCCGTGCTGGCAGTCGGCCCTGGCTGTCCCCAGCCCTCTGCTCCAGCCGACAGCCAGCTCTTCCAGGGCCTCCTTCCCTGGCACTGCTTGGTACCAGCTGCGTGAGCTGCGTGCCATGCTGCTCTGCAGGCAGCCACTGACCCTCCCAGCCCCCTTCCCGTGCTGGGCTGCGCTTGATGCCTCCGGAGCTTTGCTGCTCCTTTCTCAGAGCCCCTGCTGGGCTGGCCAGACTTTCACACATCAGCAGTGACGGGAAGGCTGCTGTAGAGTTGGACAGTGTTTATAAAACCACAGGAATTAATAGGAACTCAATGGCTGAAAGCAGGGCTGAATCTGTGCTTTTAAAGAAAAAAAAAAAGTGTGATTTCCAGTTTATTTGTGCGGCATTGAGCTTTGCAAAGGATCTCAGATGTGACATTTCCACACTGCAGATGATTCTAAAAAATGTGTTTTTATAATAGTTTTAAAGGGTCAATGCTGTTACTACTTATGTGGGTGAACCTGCATTAGCAGGGAGTTGGACTAAATGATCTCCAGAGGTTCCTTCTAACCCCTACACTTCTGTGACTGTAGAACAAGAGACAGAAATCCATGCAGAATGAAATTCCTCACTTCTGTGGGGTCACTGTGCTGGTATGATTTCCAGCCCACAAAAAGGTCATCCCAAGAGAGTGTTTCATTTGCACTGACAGGCACTGTCTCTCTCTGGGTATTTGTATGGGGCTTACTTCCGTGTTTCTCAACTAGTGGGTTGCATGCCTGCAGATAAAGAGGTTAGGAAAGTCAGTCATGAGGTTGCTTAAGCTTTGAAGCAAATAGTTTAAGAGAGATAGGAGTGAGTCCTGTCCCAGGCCCAAAACTGTGACGACAATGAAGCGTTTTCCACTACCCTGCTGTGTGGCTGCAGCATTTTCTGTCTCTCCTTCTAGGGCCCTGGGGGCCAGAAAGCTGGGCGAGGAGAGCAGGAAAATGTGCGCTTGCACTGCCGGTGCTGGGAGCCAAGCAGACATGAGTCAGCCTTGAGCTGGAAGCTGTGCAGCTGTCGTCAGTGCAGTGCTGCTGCCGAGCCCTGTCGGGAGGCAAGGTGTGCTCATCCAGCTCCGTGCTGCACCAGCATGACCCTGTGCGGTTGGGGAAGAGTTTGGGCTGTGATTCAAAACTGGGACAAAGCTTGCTTGCCTCTGCCTGCCAAAGACAACGTGGACGTGCTCTGAGTCTGCGTTGTTTCTCTCATAATAAATGTTTGATTAAAGCTTGTAAGTTACGTGTGTCTTTCTTTAATTTGGCTCAGGAGTAGGGCAGGAGGCCCGTCTGTAATATACAGTTTCCTTTAAGCCCAACCTGGCGAATTCTGACTACCTTTGAAATAAGCAGCATTGCAAAACAGTCCTGAGTGCTTCTGCAGACGAGCACATTCCTGCAGCAGAGCTCAGCCTAGAACTCCAGGAGCAGATGGAAGAAAGGCTAAAGAAGATAATTAAATGTGGCTGTTCCCTGAGAAGTAAGCCTGCTGTAGGAGCTCAGCTGAGCCCTGTAAACCAGATACAGGCTACAGGCTCACTTTGTGCAGTCTGCAGTTACAGCACTCCAACTTTTGTAAAGTCACGGAATCATTAGAATTGGAAGCAACCTTTAAAGACGGTCTGATCCAACTCCCCTGCAATAACAGGGACACCTACAGCTCAATCGGGTGTTCAAAGCCCTGTCCAACCTGACCTTGAATGTCTAAAGTGTCTGTTTCCTTCTTTCTTATAGACTTCCTTTAGATACTGAAAGGCTGAGAAGGTCTAAGAGAAAGTGTTTTCATGTTACTGTTGTGTGTTAATGTGTGGAACACAAAATGTGGCCAGAAGTTCTGCTCAGCCTTCAGTAAAGTCTTTGTCACTGCCCTGAGCCTGGAGAGCTGTTACCTCTGTCTGTATTAGGGGGGTGAACAAGGAATGGGGTCATCTAGTGCCTGCGGAACAAACGTGGAATTTGGAGTGTTTGAGTGAGGAAGAAGAGGAGAATATATCTGAACTGTGCATTGATGAGCTAAATGTAGCTTGATGTTGGGTGATAGTGACACTGGCATCAAGTATTAGTGGTTTTGAAAATGAGCATAGTAGTCAGAGCACTCATCGCATCAACTATTACATGCACCAGCCAATAGGTGCTTGACGAGGGCAGCGTTTGGCTGTGTTGGCTCAGCTGTTGAACCACTAAGGAGCTGTAGCAGGCAGGTGATGGGAGGGAGGGTGTGTGGCTGTCAGCGTGAGCTGTGGCAAAGCAAATCCATTGCTAGGTAGAAATTTGTCTGCCTCAGGCCACCAGCCTCAGGCCTTAGGTTCTGATCTGTCTACAAGAAGGCCAGGAGGATTAGGAATTACATGAGCCAAGAAATGAGCAGAGAATGAGATAAAAAGAACTTTAGCAGGCTCAGTTGGGATAGAACAAGGAGAAATGATTTCAAACTGAAAGAGGGCAGATTTAGACTGGGTATAAGGAAAAGGTCTTTTATTACTGTAAGGGTGCTGAGGCACTGGCATGGGTTGCTCATAGAGGTGGTGTATGCCCTGTCCCTGCAGATACTCAGTCAGGCTGGATGTGGCTCTGAGCACCTGATGGAGCTGTAGGTGTCCCTGTTCATTGCAGAGGAGCCAGATTAGATGGTCTTTAAAGGTCCCTTCCAATTCAACTGATTCTATGATTCTGTGGTCTGACTAAGAAACCCTATGTGCTAAAACCACCACCACTGTTATCAGCTAATAGCTTTCTGAAACTGATAACAAATTGTTAAGAAGAGGTATTAATATGTTCTGACTGCAGGAAATGAAATATAGGGAGGGAGGGGAGGGGAGGGGAGGAAAACGGAAAACTATTAGGCTCATACTAGTCCTCAGACTCTTTTAGCCTGCCTTTCTAACATGGTCGTATTGGACTTAAGAGCTCTTCACAGAAAACTTTAAAAGTTAGTAGCCGTCAGTTTCCTCTGCTGATCAAAAAGACGAGAAAGATAAGAGTGTCTTCATATTACATTACTTGTTGGTGGTCCTCAGCCACAAAGACGTCACAAAATAAAAGGAAGTGTCTTCATCAAGATTTGCATCTGTCAGCTGGTTCAGAGGAAGTGATTTCAGCAGTGGGTGGTATGCAAAACTACACAAGCTGAAGGAATGACAAACTGAGATGTTCCAGCCATAAAACACGGGTAATGCATGTTATATGCAGGAGGCAGCAATAATACATGCTTCATGTTGGTGGTAGAATATTTGCAGTAGGAACAAAACACAGATGATGAAAGTTTTCAAAAAAAGAGACTTTCAAAGTGATACCTAGCAAGGTAGCACTGCTGTGATAGAAACCTTTATGGCAAAGCTCAGTGCTTTGTATCAAACGGCAGAAGTCTCCAAGTTTTGCAGTAGCAATCAGCAAAAATAGATTTTAAAGTGCTGAATGCTGTTTGGGGTTTTATTTTAAGGCTTCTGAGCCCCCTTCTGGATTATCATGGCAGTTATGCTCCATGTGTCTGGGGGGCAAGATTGTTTTGCTGTTGCAAACAACAAATAGGTGTGCTCTTCTCATAACTGGAGCAGCACACCTATATGCTTTGTAACAGGGATTTTATTTTAAACATACATTTTGGAAATTTGAATTACATGTTGTCTGGTGCTGCCTAAAATATGTTCCATATCTATGCATAAATACCATGGGATATGACAGTTGCTATAGTAACTAAGCATCTACTATTAAATAGCACCCCAAGCTCATAAAACATGTGCAGCCTGTCACTACACAAGGTATTCCTGTCTTTGCAGCAGGCTAAGTACCATATTTTCTTCTTGGAGTTAGCCTGATACTGATGATGTGTTTGTGCTGTGCATATGAAGGTCTTTTCTTCTTCACTAGTTCTACCTTCCTTTGAAAACTGCAGCTACTGTAGGAACAAAATAGCCTGAAGCAGTTGCAAGCTGGAGAAGTTAATGAATAATTCCTTTTTCAGATATCCTTGAACACACGTTAGAGGATGGCTTTCAGATTCTTCAGGTCAGATTTGAGGCTTGCACCTTTGCTGTTCTGCATCTTTTGATATGGCAGTGTTATTCTCTTGGAATCAGCCTTTTGGGAGGCGTTGTGCTCTTGTGAGAATTCGTGTCCCTGAAAATTACAGTGACAACGGGAAACCAATTTCTGCAGTACTGGCAAACCGGAGAGTTATGGTTGAAGAGCATGGGTAGAACTAACAGAACTTTTTAGAGTATTTAGCTCAGTTTGCCTTGTAGTTTTGAGGCATTTGGCATAGTTCTGCTAGATGGGACCCCAATAACAACCAATAACAGCATTTGTAGTCTGACATTTTCCAAAACAGACATGGGGTTTTCCTCTGGCCAACAATTACTAAGGATAGTAGAACTCTAGAGGTAAGAGAGCTGTGGATAAGCCGGTACAGAAGTAGCACTTTATCTGCAAGTTAAATTGACCCTTCCCTGACTGGAAGAGTAAATGAAGGCTGTGATATATGCTCAGATTGTTTCCCAATCTTGCTTTATAGTCTAGTGAATTGATAGGTTAAACTGTAAAACATTCTATATCCACAAGTTATTGCCAATGTTGATTTGATGGTGGCTTATCTGAATTTCAGTCTGTAAGAAAAAAATATATCTTAAATTAAATAAGAAGATAACAATTATAGTTTAGAAAGGGTATCCAAAGATGAACATAAAAAGTACATGAACTCATGAACTAGGGCATGGAAAGTCGTATTTAAAATGTAATTTTTTAGCTTTTTTTTTTTTTTTTTTTTTCTTTCCTAAGGGAATGCTTGTGAATGCCTGTCTGACTTATCTGGTTAAGGGGTTAACTCAATTAGAGTCATGAGCATGAACACAGATAAGAGGCTGTGAGCAAGTCTCCTTCTCTGCTCTGGGTCCTGTGCCTTGATGGGAATGACAGCCCTGACTTCTGTAGCAATAAAGGAACGTTAACTCACGTCTCCTGCTGCTCTATCAGTAGCCAGTGACAGCCCAGCAATCATTTCAAAATGTCTTAGGTTAACAGAGTAATACATGTTTAATTGGCCTTACTTAATGTGACTAACAAACAGCACCGAGTGCCAGTTGATGTGCAATAAAGGCACAGGAGCTGCGTGGAGCAGCAGTGCAGGGCAATGCACAGCAGTGTGCACACAGAGACAGAGGGGCTGCTGAGGCTTTGCTCACAGCATGCTGGATGTGCAGGTACTGCAGCAGCTGCCTCAGCTGAGTGCAGAAGGTGGTGCATTTCCCTCTGATTCTAACATCATCTCCAGGGAATCATGGGCAGATCCTGGCAAACCCCATCACACTCTATTTTTTATCGTTTGACACAAATGTTCTTTTCTTTTGCATGATATTTCTTGTTTTCACTTCTGTTTTCTGCTTCTCCTTTCTCTTTCTGTACATAGCCACCATTTGAATATGGATTTGTGTTTCTGCCATAGCTGGGTAAGCACCATGACCCTTTCTTTTTTTCTTTCACTCTGAAGTCCACCATGGCCAGCAGGGTAAATAGGTGAGAGTGTGGTGCCCTCTGGTGCCTGCACTGAGCTCCTGGAGAAAGAGGAGCTGGTGCATGGAAAGGATGCGGGTTTGAATTGTACAATGCAACAAACCTGGCCAGAATAATAAAAACCGGAACTAAGAAAAGAGAATTAAATCTCGGTGTCATTTCTGAAATTAGAAACTCTTGCTGCATGGATCATAGTAGAGCAGTAGGCTCATGATCTGGGGTTGACTGATGTGTTGATTGTTGGAGTATGTTGGGTATAGAAGCTTTTCTTCATGTTAGCCAATTTGACCCATGATGATGAAACAATAACAAGTCAGGATTATACATTAACATGGCTTTATGTTATAATGGATACGTCCAAGCTATATTTCTACATCAAAAATATTTCCTCCGAATCCAGGTGGTTTAAAATTGATATGAAATGGAAACCCAGGCCAGCAAAAAACCCTTCAGATTTGCATTCAATTCATGGTAGGAATGCTGATTTCATACATTTGATTTAACTTTGTTTTGATTTATTTTTAATAGTTTTTGGTATCTCCAGAGAATACAATGCTTTTCTGGGATATTTGCTTTTACGGTATCATTTTCATCTTGGAATTTGACTAAGAGGTTCTAGTATCTGAAACTGAAAGGCAAGAAAACAAAGAGACAAAGATTTAATACAGTTTCTAGCTTTTAGTGAAGGAGGAGTGTTTCTGACTGGAAGAGTGAGTGACTTGTCCCCGAATGAAGCAAACAGGGCCCATAGCTCTCCTCAGAGCAGGTGGTGCTGTAAGATCACAAATCTTCAATTCTGCTTTTCTGGAGTTAACCTGCTGCCCCTTCCTACCTCCACAAATCTTTTCCATTATTACCTTATTACCTTTCAGTATTTCCTTTACAGTTCAGTGTACAAAGAAAGTTCCCCCATCCCTCTCTTTTCTTTGTTTCTGACAGGAACTTTAGGTTCATTCTTGGCTTAGCTCTGATCTTCTGCCTTTTGTTGAGGGGCCATTCCCACAGTAAGTCAAGAAAGCAAGAAGTAAGTCATATCCCTGAGATTCTTTTTTAATTTAAAGCATATTTTTCTTCCTTTTTGCACACAGCAATATGCATTCAGTCTGAGTTCAGCTTGAGAAGTATGTTTCTTATCTTTGGGACACAGCTATTACTGCAAGTAATGAAGTTAAGCACATCATTCCATCAAGAGCTGTGGACTATTAGTTTTCATAAGCTTTACTTTGTTTCAGAAAGATATGAAGAAAATAATTAGAGGTAGACAGGAACCATACATGCAGCTAAATGGAAAATTACAGGATTTTTTAAATACCTTATCAAATGTCCTGTATACAACATATTGTGTAGTCACTAGTAAGTGGCAGGCATACAGTAACAAAACCTACCTGTAGTGAGTAGTGTCATCCCAGTCCTGCCCTCACTATTTTTAAGAAAACCAAAAAAAGCAGCCCTTAATCAACCAAATGAGTGCTGTTGCCTCAAGCACATTGTTGTTAGATTGTCAGAGACACGTCAGAAATCTGCTGCTTGGAAAGTGCTTCCCAACCTACAAAAACTTTTCTAGGAAGGAAGGAGCTCGAGAGAGGCAGTGTCCACATGGATCGATCTTAAAGCACTGAGGATTTTAAAGATAATTACCAGCAATCTGCCATATACGTAAACAGCAAGTGCAATTAGCATTACTGATGGAGAGATGCTACAAGCCTTTTGAATGCTTGGCCTTGAGTATTTTCAGTCTGGACAACAACTCTATGGATCTGTTCTACTAACTTTCTCTTACCTTCAGGAGACAGCCAAACTCTAAACTCCAAAGCATCCTATTAAGGATCAATCCCTGTGAAATCCCCAAGGGTCTAGAAACCATGTCACTAGCAGAGGGGTTAAAGTTAAATGGAAGTCCTCTTTTTTTTTTTTTTCTTCCCTGAAGCTTACGAATAAACAGAAGCAATTACAGAGCTTCAAAGCTGTCTCTGAAAGTGCTGACTCAATAGAATTTGTGTTTCAGTCGCTTATAATCACCTCCACACAGCTCACTGCCCCTCTGCAGTCAGCACTGACTATGCATACAGCACACACCTGATCACTCTTTCTAGTATCTCATGCAGGGGCTGATTTTAAGCAGGCAGACAATGCTCAAGGGAAGAAGCGTTCCATTTTACAGAAGGAGAACTGTGATTCAGACTGAAGAATTTGTAAGCAACAGTTTTGAATACGTAGGTATTTGCATACTTGTTCAGAACATCTGTGACTTCAGATTTACAAGGCTTTTCAGGACTTTGTAAATCATACAACATCCTTTTCGCACACTTCTCTTTAATTCTTCACCTCCCTCAAGAAAGCATTTCAAGACAGACCTTTGAACATGCAAGGGATGCTTTGTGCTCATAGGTTGTGATGTACGTGCCCCACTACAGACTGAGGCTGCCAAACAGGATGGATTGTCTAATGGTGTACTGAGAAGGCATATTCTGCGGTTGCTCGTGCAGACAATATACATATGATGTTCTGTGAAATTCTTACCACATAACTTATTGCCCCTCCTCAGCAGACTTTCTATCTGCCTACAAGGCTGGTTTTTTGTTGTTTTTTTTTTTTGTTTGTTTGTTCGTTTTTTGTTTTTTGCTTGATTATCTCTGAGCATTTCTTACAGATGGAGTAAGAGGGTGAGACCCTAGAATTTATCAGTGATCTGAAACACAGAGATGAGACGTGAGTTTAGAGTCCTGTCTTACTAATGGCTCTTGAGAACAGCAACTAACATCAATTAATTACCAGGACATCAGCATTAGCCTAATTTGGGATAACAGATTTCCCTTTGTTATTCACATTCCTTTCATCTGAGAACTGCCTGTCAGGAGGCCTCACTGCATCCCTGGTGCAAACAGAATACAAGAAGCGCCCTCTCCTGTGCAAAGCTTAATTGTGCAGGGAATGAGAAGGAACTCAGTGGGATGTAAAGCACCGCAAAAAAGAATAAAAGAGGTGGAGAGGTCAGGTATGTATGATACCCTCATCTCTAGACACAACTTGCAGAAGCCGTGCTGGGAGATGCTGCTGCCCATATGCTTCCTTTGCGCACCAAAGAGGTTCCAAATGTGACTGCATTTCTCTGATACAATCCCCCCACCCTTATTTGTTCCATGAAAATAAGATAGACAGGCAACTTATTTTTCTCTATAGAGGACATTTCCTAAAAGACCTATCCCACAGCATGACCTGTAGGATGGCAATTCGGTCTTGATGTGAAAATATAAGATTGAGAACAGCCTTGAAACCTTGGTTCTAAGTTAGGTTTCGTCACTCACTACCAAAACTTTGACATCGAGTTGTACGTGATAGCAGGGACTGAATGAGAGCAGCTGCAGGGCCACCAGCTGCAGATGAAACTTTGTCACGCTTAGAGTCTGACTTTATTCATGTCTGTGTTTGCCTGTTTTGCAGAGGAAGAATAATTGTACTCGTGAAGCAAAATTTAATATTGAGCATACTGAATATTTCTTAGAGAGCAATGGAGAATTCTAAGTGAGTGAGTTATTGCCAGCAAAGATGTAATGCAGCATTTGTAGAATTGATGAGTAAATAAAAAGATATATTATCTGCAAAAGCTAGTTTGTCCAGTTCTAGTTGATATCCAGAAATTATTCACTTTATGCTTCTCATCCATGCTTAAAACAATCAGCAATCCATTTATATCCCAAGTACACTAGGAATGTCTGAGAGACGTAGAAATAAAATCATCTTTTATTATCTTGGATGACAGAAACAGGAGGTGAGGGAAAGGCATGGAGTTGTGTCAGGGGAGGGTCAGCTGGGGGTTAGGGCAAGGCTGTGCCCCAGAGGGCAGTGGGCATGGAACAGGCTGCCCAGGGCAGCGGGCACAACCCTGAGTGCTGGAGCTTAGGGAGCACTGGGACACCTAACCCTAATCCATACAATCAGTTGACCTTTCAGATCTGTTCTGACATAAGTAATGTTATTTAATAGGTCTCCAGCAGGTATCTCAGCATTGAGATCCTTCCTTTCCTTTATGATATACCGTGTAACAAAACAGTGAGCTCATATGCTTCAGTTTATGGCGTGGGAGCACTCAGTGTATCTGATGGGCCGCTCTGACGATGTGGAAATAGCATTTCTTGGTGTCTTCACCTGGCCCCCATAATCCCTTCAGTATTCTGTAACAGGATAAGTTAGATTGGAAAGGATCTTGGGGATTGTGTAGGTCATCTTCAAAGTCAGATCAGGTTGCAGAAGAGTTTATTTCAGAGTGTATCAGAACAACGATTCTCCAAGGACTTATATTAAGAGAAGATGTACAATGATACAGTAATTTGGAAAGGCAAGTGAATTAGACAAGGCAAAAGGATTAGTGATGTTGTGTCAGATCCTGCTAATTCCTGTCCCCTGCATCGATGGCACTGGACTCCAATATTGTTTGATTTAAATGCACTTGCTTTTTCTCACATGAAAAGTATCAGAGAGATTTCTAAAGTCTTCAGGTTGAATATCCTATTTGCAACCATTTCAATCAGCTCAGAAGTCTGAAGTCTGTCTCTTTGGTTTCTTCCAAATTCACTGCCATCGTTCACCAAAGTTTTACATGTAGGCTGTGAAAATCCTGAGGCTGCGGCAGTTTGCATACGTGTCTTCAGAGATTAATCAGCAACCCTCTGGCTGACTGGGGCTGATCTGAGCAACGCCTGCTGCTGATTTTTTTAGTAATGCAAAGCTTGATTTTCAACAAAGTTACAGATATTCAGCACTCTCCTTTTTACCTCAGAGTGTTTGAGCTCTGAGATGTGAAAATAGAAAATTACAATTTGTTAATTAACATCACAACACAATTTCACATTTTTTCCAAGAAACAATCTTCTATTACATTCAGAACTGTGCGAACTCCCTTTGAAAAGACAAACATTTCATAGGAAGATGTCAGAGGACTCATTAAATAATACAAAAATTAAATAAGTCATAAATACAATAGCTCGAGGAAATGCCATTTGGGCACAATACTTCTTCCCCAAAGTGTGTAAGAATGAAGTATAACATGCAGAAATATCTAGCACAATTTTAAAATATTAACAAATACTTAAAGTAGCCTTGACTGTTATTAGTTCAATTCAGAAATGTGGATATTAATGCCAGTTTTAAACTGAAATACTGAAATACAACATTGCAGATAAAGCAGAATGGCACTATGGAATACTTTAGAAACTCGTACTGAAATAAACATGCAATTGGTTCACTACTTTCGTGATGTTTTATTTTGGTCGCATAAAAATATGAGAAGGTTTTTAGATAAGTCTTGCCAGGTGGTAGAGTTACATGCTTCTTATTTTGTGATTTCTAGTTTGAAGGTACAGAATACTGCCATCAGTAGTTTATACACAGCAAAAATGAGGCAGAAACAACGAAATCTGCCCAGCACAGTCTCAGTGTGCACAACCAGTGTGTCTCATCCATGAGGAGAAGGCATTGTGTTCTCCATGCTGCCATCCTTCCTTGCCAGAAAGGCTTCCTTGGCAGAAAGGCTATACTCTTGTATAGATCCTGCACACTAAAATCCAGATTGATACAGAGAGGGAAGCATTACCGTAGTCAGAAATGAAACACAAGTTCAACAAATATTTGGAGATGGCATAAAAACAGTCCCCGATTCCACCTGAAATGTCTGTATTTTCTAAACATTTCAGTGCATTCCAGAGTTAGCAACAAAACAAGGAAAATCTACCAACTGTGAAATATCAAGCAGTAGAAGGGTACATTTTTAAACATTTCAAGACTGTTTGGTGCTGTTTCCTGACGAGTATTGTAGAAGTACCGTTTGTACACGTTACCAGGACACTGCTTTGCCCTTTACTCAGTACATGCAAGGTAGATTAAACTGCATACTGAAGCATTAGGAACATTTTCAAGGCTCATGAAAGACTTCCTCATTTTTTACATTTTCCACTGGTTAACCACAAACTTTAACAACAGGATACATGCATGAGAATCTGAACGTGTACCTCCTGAACCTAGTGATTTTAACCAGAAGAATGGGCCTCACGTTGTTCTTCCAGGTTGGGTGGTTTTTTTTTGTTCAGTTCAGAAGAAGAAACTGATTCTCAGGTTGTAAGAGTCCAAAAAATAAGCTTTTAAGACTTCAGTTTGAGTCAAAGTTGATTTCACAGTTTATTCCACATGTTCTTCACAAAGCAAGGTTTTCACTGATGTTACTAATGGGCAAACCTCGTAGAAGGAGAGAAACAGAAATAAGAAGTAACGTTCCCATAATGTTTTCAAGGAGTTGCTGGCCCATGTACTGCAAAAAAACCCACAACCCTTCCTTTGGACATCAGCATGTAAATATTTGTGTGCTGCACTGTGCAGTCTGCAACTCACATTGAGAACTTCTTTGCTGTCAGCAGCCAGCTGCAGCCGCAAACTGCTAGCTACCACCTTCTGGGTCTTTGCTATTATGACTGCATACGGTCTCCTGCACGTGTGATGAACTTGCTATCTCTTTGTTTTCTTCCCCTAATACTCCTTCTTGTGATTCTTTCTGCGTTTTCAATTTGCTACTGTCAGTCTTATGATTAATGGATGAGTTGAGCCTGGATGAATTTGATTTCCACCTTCTCAGGCTTCTGTAGAAATCTTTCCTGACATTTTCACTAGTCAGCACATAGATGATTGGATCAGCAATGCCATTTGCAGTTGATAAACACAGAAACACTGTAAAAACTGAATATATATTTTTTTCAAATGGACACGAGCAATCCTGATGAAACATAAAGTATATGGCTCTTATTAGGAGTACCACATGGTAGGGAGCAAAGCACATCAGGAAAATGACAATGATGGCAATTGCCAGATACTTCACTTTGGCTTTCTGGTGACAAGTCACGCTGTCACTTGTTTTTGTTCTTTGGAAAATTTTGTAGTTGGTGAAAATGAGAATTGTGAAAGGGATGACAAACCCAAATAGGAATCTGGCAAAGCTGAAAGAAGCCAGTGTTTTGTCAAGGGGTAAGGTCTCAAAGCAGTTATTGTTATGTATACTATCCATTTTAAATATTGGACTGTGGATTACTGCAACCACAGCAACAAGAAAACATACTATTATGATTGCCTTTTTGCGTCCTCTTCTCCCTCTTGATTCCAGAGCATACACCACTGCCACATAACGATCCAGAGAAATACAGCATAAAAGCAGAATGCTGATGTATATGTTGCAGAAAAATACGAATCCTGTTAATTTGCAAACCTGTTCACCCATAGTCCAGTGGTGATCATGTTGCACATAGATAATCCAGAGAGGTAAGGTACTTAAATACATCAGATCACACAATGACAAACTGAAAATGTAGATGGCAATTGCATTATTCCTTCGGATTTGTACAAATGCGAGCAGGGAAGTTAAGCAATTTGCTGGAAGACCAATGGCAAAAACAATGCTGTAAACAGCAATTAGAAGTGTCTTGCTGTCTTTGTAGGGAATGTCCAGGCAAATAGTGGAGTTATCCTTTTCAATTGTGGCACAGGCTGCATGATCCTCCATTATTTTTTTTTTTCCAGCTGGCGTTTTCTGTGAATCAGAAGACAAGATGGAAAGTTAGTATTTGCATCAATTCAAAGTGTGTCAGTAAAGGCTGCAGTCCCACAGATGCTAGGGCATGGCGGGGTGCTTGTCTTAATCCACATAAGAGAGGAGAGTTTTCCAAGTCCTCCTGGTGCCCTGCCCAGGGAGCCAGGTTGCAGTTAGTTCCAGGAAAAAGGATCTTTATTCACAAGGAATTTATTGACTATGCCATGCCTATCCACTAAGACGGGGTAGTGGGGACCAACCCTAAACGAGGCCGCCTAATAAATAGGACAGAGCTGCTGATCAGTTACTAAAATCACTTTGCAGAGAAAATTAAGGGCATTAATCTTCTTCTTCTTTTTTTTTTTTCTTCCCAAACTCAATAGTAAAAAATGCAAACTGTAGAGATTTCAGAGATGGGATTGTAGAAGAACTTAACATTTCTGATCAGATGGGCGAACATCTGAACTGGGTGGAGGCAGTTTTGTGTCAAAAACTACCCAGCATACAGGAAGCAGAGTGTGTACTCTGGCTGCTGGTGTGTACTCACATATAATTCACACCTCTCTCCTCTTGATGAATAGCTGCAGATGAAGAACACAAACTTGTGCTATACAACATTCACCATTGTAATTCGACGGAACTGCCTACCACACCTATTTGATAGCTCTCAGAAAAAAAAAGACAGGAAATAAGGGTAGTTAAAGGAAGTAAACAAGGGAAGAACGTTTACACTTTTAAGAAGTGGAGGTGAAGAAAATTAATGTTCCTTAAGCAGGAGTGGCTACTAAAAATACCACCTTTCCAAGGCAACCATGCACGAGAGAAGACCTGGCAGTTGATTAATGTAGAGCTAGGAGAAGCATTTCTTGCAAAGTGACATGATGATTTCCACACTAAAATGTCCAATCGATTGAAGAGAGAAACAAGGAATATGCCCCAGTGGAATTGAATTGTCTTAAAAATTGTACTTTGTTGTATTTATGAATTGAAAGTTTCCATCGCATAATATACTTTGTAAAAAGAGATCTTGCCTGGACTAATCCTTTGGACATTCACTTATGGGGTGGACACCTACTCCAATCAGGTAACTGCCGAGAGCAGATGTGTTGATAGAAGTTGAGTCCTATCACCCTGAGGATGGCCATGTGCCTTCCTTATCCACTCTGCGTGAGCCATTTTTCAACCTGTGCTCATACAGGGAAGAAGGTACCTTTTGTCAGCCTATGAACATTTATTTGTTGTTTGCTTGGTCCAGTCTCAAGAAGACCTAGGGGAAGCAGTCCGCTCCCAGTTCAGTGAGAACCTAGATTGTCTCATGCATTTCTGGCAGGGTGGATAAGCTGGTGGGGCCTTTCTTTCCCCTCCCTGGGATGTCAGAAGCAACTGTACTCTGAATGCCTAACAGAATGCCTACCATTCAAGTCTGAGGGGCATTCAGGTTCCCTGACTTAGTTTAGTTACTGTAGGATGAGTACGGTATGAGAAAACCAACACAGGGTGCAGTAGGCTGTGCAGTCCTCACAGCTGTGAAATGCTAGCCATAGCCATAAGCACCAGGAGAGATTCTCCTGGTCCATGACAAGAGGTGTTCATTTGCTACGAGTACCCAGACACAGTCAGAGGTCACTCAATGACAGCAGCTTCTGACTGAAGACTCATTCCCAATCCTGGCAAGAAGGCAGATAGGGCAGAGGCAACGGTACCTGTCATTCCCAGCACTGGTGGCAGAGAAAACTGTTTCTCAGGGTGACATTTGGAATAGGGATTCTGTATGCAGACAAACTGAGAAAGCGCTGCTGGTGTGGAAGAAGTATACCAAACCGTGCGACCATGCTCTGTGACTACCTTCCACTTCCTCTTATGGCAAACCACGCTCTGCTTGCTTGCTGACATGTTGATGAGGTTAGCAAGCGGTTGCCTCACTAGTTGGGCCAAAGTACCCTGTTGCTGCCAAGTGATGGAGGGCCACATCTCTCCTTGTCTAAGAGCTGGGTCATCTGGTACCCAATGGATATGTTCAGGTCCTCTCAAGGAGGATTTGAAGTTGCCCTTAGCTTCAAATACCCCAGCTTGAGGATGACTGAAGAAGAGGATCCTCACTGCTGTGTGTGGGAAAGACGGCACAGTACTCAGCAGAGCTGTTGCAAAGTTTTTTAATTTATTTCCCTTTTTTACTAGCAATGAAAGTGTTCTCATAGCTAGTATTATAGCTAGTATCAATATAGAAAATTGGTAGTTGTAAGAGATGGTAGTGACATTAGGTTTTTCTGCCTCTACCACCCTTGGTCAATGAGGCCACAGACCTTACCCAGGCCACAAACCAAACAATTGCACAGAGGGATAAAAATGTGTTTTGACTTCTGGGTCAGCAGAGATTCTGTGCCAGATCTCACCTGGCATGTGACATAGGAGAGCTTATCCTCTGTTTGAGTCCAACCAGTATGAGACCTCCAGGAACCCACGTAACACAAAGGCTCCTTGGAGACCTCCCCTTCCAAAGTGAAGCAGAGCAGATGAATGAAACTGGTTCGTAATGGAAATAGCAACAGTCCACTTGGGTCTGTGGCACTGTTGCATGCTGTCTCAGCTACAGACCAACAGTCTACCCTAAAAGTGTTGCACACAAAACCTTTCAGAGAGGTTGAAGGTGTGTTCTCCTCTCCTCAGGCTTCACATGTGTTTCTTGGCCCTCTACTTGTGTTCAAACACTCTCCTTCTTGCACTTCCTACACCTGTTCACTGCTGGCTGTGCAAAGGCCTGCTTCCCCCCCTGCTTAACAGTGAGCAACAGCAATGGTGCAGAGCAGAAAGTTGCAGGCTCACTCCATAGACACATGGTTCCCAAAGGAGACTTATTCTGTAGACACAACTCCTATCGTTTCTTTCTCTTGCTTCCTTCCTTAGCCTCCTCTCTTCCTACTCTTCTCCTCCCTTTCTTCATGTCCAGCACTCCAGGGTTCTTAGGTCTCTGGCCTCCTCCTGCATCCCTCATATGTATATACATACACACATATATATGTGTGAATGCCAGAAGAGGTTCAGTTTGGATATTAGGAAAAATTTCTTCTCAGAAAGAGTGGTTAGCCACTGACACTGGCTGCCCAGGGAGGTGGTGGAGTCACCATCCTTGGAGGCATTCAAGAACCATGAAGATCACAGAATCATAGAGTGGCTTGGGGTTGGAAGGGACCCTTAAAATCAAGTTCCAAAGCCTCTGCTACAGGCAGGGCCACCAACCTTCAGATCTGGTACCAGAGCAGGTGGAACTGAGGGACATGGTTTAGTGGGCAATACTTGTGACTGGTGGACACTTGGACTAGATAATCTTAGAGGTCTTTTCCAACCTTAATGATTCTATGATTCTGTGAAAATTATCATTACTGTCATTATATACATACGTATATAGAATTATCACGACTGTTATTTCCTGTTCCATCTTAGTAAATAGACTGTTTCTCAACCCACGAGTTTTACTTCTCTTTTTTTCCTGTGATTCTCTCCTCCATCCCACGGGCAGGGGGCATGAGGAAAAAGCTGTGTTGCATTCTGCTGTATGCCAGGTTAAACCACAGCACTGCTTACTCTCTGCATGGCAGTCTGCTGCAGGAGGGCCTGTGGGCGCTGCTTGGGGCAGGAAGAAGCATGAAGCCTGGTCCCAACACCTCCCTTCTGCACCAGCCAGACAGCAATGGGAGGCAAGGTTCTGCCTCCAGACTACAGCTCTTTCCTGTGTCTGGCACCTGCAAGTGAGCCTCAGAAAGGAGTTCTGTGTGACTTTTTAAAGTTGCCTGCATCAGGCACGCTTTTCCTTTCTCGGTTTGTCAGCATATTGGGTTGAGGAGATCGACACTCTCGGCAGCCAGCTGCCAGCCACCAGGTCTTGACAAACAAAGAGCACAAATCTATGCTTACAGAGAAAAAGCATGTGCTTGGTGTTTCTGGCCAAGGCCTGGGCTGTCAATGATGAAGCCTGGATCTTTCCCAGCAGCAGTGCTTCCTACTGTAGCCCAGGCCAGGAGGCAGGAGGGGAAGGAGGCCATTTGCTCCCCTCCCTCCCTTCCTCCTGATTCTCAGCTCCACCTGGAGCAGCCTTCCAGCCCTGAGCGACACATCCAGCTCAGTCCTGAATCTAGCAATGCTGCTCAGCTCTCTAGGCCTGGGGAGGGGCTTCCTTCTCAAACTAAGAATCAGAAAGCAGCACTTGGCAGCCAGTTAATGAATATTCTCCCTGTAATGTTGACTCTTATCTGCCCTGTAGCTTTCAGCTGTGCCTATCCTGTCCAAAGTAGTTGTCCTCACCTTTCTGCAACAGCAGTGATTCTGCTTGGGCTCACCATCCACCAAAACGTATTACACTGGATCATGGTTTTGTTTTGATTCAACAGCTCAACATATATTTAGCAGCACGCTGGGGCTTCTTGCTCTCAGAGACTCAAGAGCAAGACTCAAACCGCAGTCAGCACATGTATGCTTCTCACCTTCCTTTAAGATTTGTAAAACATCTCATCTTCCTTGTTTGTTGAAAGAACAGAGACAACATCTCTGACTTGCAAAGCATCTAAACACAAATCACAGTAAAATAGAATAATGCACTACGGAAGATTTGCTATGCTCCTGCCCTGAATTTGCCCTCCTTCTTGGATGTCTGCTCTTAGCCTAGGTTATACATTACATATAGGTTATATATATGTTAGAGCAGGTAGATCTCCCGTAGAGTTTAACACCTGCTAAACAAATGGGTCATTAAATTTCTTACTCCTGAAATGTAGTGCCTACCTGCTCTAATGTATTGAGATCTTACATAGAGAAAATCCTAGAAGAAGGTAGAAGGAAATGCTCAAGATAAAAGGAGTGTGGACAAATAAGGCAAATTAGATGTGAAATCCCACTTTCTTGAGGTGTGGTGAGAAAGCAGCAGATGTATCTTGCTGCATGCCCACTCAACGGGACAACAAAACCATATTAGATGTTGCCTACTCTTCCTTCACTCTGTCTTTGATCCATTGCACCTTGCATTTCTCCTGGCTGGCAGCCCAGGTTTACCAGAAGGAATGGAAAGAAAAGGTTCTCAGGCGTTCCTAAAGAGCAGCAGATTTCAGTTCGAACACCAGACTGATTAAATTCAATCTAGGAATCAGATCTCCTGTCTTGTGGGCAGGGACGATAGCACTGTCATGCAGGGGATGGACACCTGTGTGGTGGTGATCTGTCCTCTTCCCTACTGAGCATGAGGGAGCATTAAAGTCTCCTACAGAGATGCCCCACACAGCTCATGGGAGATGAGGCCGTGAATCTGGGATGCTGTGAGGATGTGGTTTCACATCACAGCCACAATAGAGTAACAGCTTGGCTCTCATTGTTTTATTCTCCGCCTTGTCCCTGACCAGTACATCGTCTGACCCTGCAGTGAATACGTGCATAGTGGTAAGCTAGCAGAAAATGTGTCCCCTTTCTTATCTGGGTCAACTGACCACTGGTTTATCTTTCTGAATTGGTTGATCAAAGTCACAGCAGCACCAAGGCTGGTGTGAGGCCATTGGTAGTTGCAAGTGGTCAGGAGCAGAGCAGACAGAGCCAGAGGAGGTGGTAGACAGCAGCTTAATCTGGATGTGAACTGCACCCTCCATCAGCCACCAGAGATGCTGCTGGTCCCTGCAGTTGTCTTATTGCTTTTGCAGATTTAAAGACCTTCACTTTAAATCTTCACAGGAATCTGGCCCCGTATGAAATGGAAAAGGATCCTGGGAGGTGTGGAAACTTGGCCAGCTTCACTTGAGGGCTGCTGCTGCACATCCAGGCTAGTTTTGTCAATATCTGATCTTCCCTAAAGAGTCTGAAGTGTTTTTGCTAACATTGAGGTGTAAAGATGGAAGTGAAAACAAGGGAGAAAGTAAAAGGCTTTCTTTTGCAGTTGTCTGATGTTTATTAGCTATTCATGTAAAACTGTTTTGATTCCCAACAGAGAAGTGATAAAAACAACCACTATTAGGAAAAGAGAAAATTTCAGATAGTAGAGGAGAAAGTAGAAAAAAGCACAACAGTTGAGTAAAGCAGTGGTGGAAAGGCTCTGGATTAATTCACCTTAGGTACAGAAAGACAGAAGAGAAAAAAGGAGTCAGTGAAATCTATAACGAGTACAGGTACCTCAGCTGAGCATGATATTTATCTGTTTTTCCTTTTCTCATCATTTTCTAATCATCCTTCTAAGCCAAGGATTATTGTCAGAGCTGAGAATTTTGAAAGGCTTATGTGGACATTAAGAACAAGGTAATATCTCTGTTAACTAATGCTGGTTAAAATAAGCTGTAGAGCATTTGTAGACTACTGCCACTGAAAATAGCCTCAGAGAGGAAGCAGCACAACCTTGGGATTATTTATACAGTCTTGGTATGTAACTTCATACTGCAGATACAAGAGGTCTTGAAAAAAAAATAGAAGATATTCATCATCTGCTATTCAAAAGGAGCAACTGTTCCTAGCGAGAGGAAGGTGTTTGATTTACCTCATGATACTCTCAGCAACTAGATGTTTTAAACTACGTGTGCAGAGGCATGTGAGTTTACATATACTCACATATCTACTTCCTTATGTGTACTATTTTGCCAAAATAAGCTGTTGTGGGGACAATGAAGTGAAACAGTCCCATAATTCAAGTGGATGAAGGACCTGGCTTGGAATTGTGATCCTTCCATAAACAGGGCATCCTGGGCTTGTGTTACATTGCCTGGTGAGGGACCGTAGATGAAAAAACAATGTCAGGAAGATAGACATGCAAATGAAAGCTCCAGCTACAGGGTTTAAAACCACTTCATTCAAGGCAGTAGGTGAAACCATGTGCACTTCATACAAGGTGATGGGTGACTGAGTTGATAGGGGAAGCTGAAAAACAGACTTCAATTCCCCTATACCGATCAAGTTTTCTTCCCAGTTTTAAATCTGAGGTCATGAGTAATGATTTTGGGAACTTCATAACCAGTGACTGAGAAAAGTCCTCCTTGAGAGCATCAGAGAATGGCTTTTGCAGGGCAGATTTATTCTACAACACCTACTAGATTGTCTAGAACCACAGTTCTAGACAGAGACATTAGATTGTCTCTGACCACAATCAGAGGAATTGATTCAGTTTGGAGAGCCATCAGAACCCCAGAAATACTGTCATAAATTTGAGGATGAACTACAAAGCCAGTCAGGTCAAAAGGTTGAAGGAAGGTTCAAGGTTGTGGAGCAGATGTAGTGAAAGTGAACAACTGAGAACAACCCCAAGACTGCAAGTTTTGTACTTCAGATTCACACCTTTCCCTGACAAGAAACCAGAAAGCATTTGTGCCTGATGTCTCCATGAAGCTAGAACAGATCTAACACATAACCTTGGTGGCAGAGACTATTCAAATAAGACTTCCCTTACTTGAGTGACTCATGTAAAAACTGAGCAGGTAACACCTCCTTGCTAGTTCATGCTGAAATTATCGAATCTTGGAAGAATTGAGAGGGGATTCCCATGCACAGCTTATTCGGAACCCCCTTGAAAGCTCCTGGATGCTCAGAACAGCCAGGTGCCTTCAAATTTGACACAGAGGTCTTATACAAAGATGAATACTGCTCTGGGTTCTTAAAAAAACAGGCTGGTATACCAAAGAGTTGGCATTGGTGGTATTGTGGCCATGTGAAGCCATTATGACTGCTACAGGCTGCCTTAAACTTCCTATTGTGCTGCTCTGCTTTGAGGCCCAGATGGTTCATGAGGTCCATTTTCCAAGCCTCAGCACAATAATCTTTGCTCTCTCCTCCTAGCTCTTCAATGCTCTTTGCTTACATACTGGGCCTCCTTCCCATTTCTTGGGTGGGTATCCAAGAGATGATGCAAGAATGATGACAAGTATCCCACTGCACTGTCACCTTCTTATCTTAGGATCTCAGTACTTATGGATGCCTTCCTCCTTCTTCTGAGCCTCAGTTAACTAGGCCTGAATGCAGAAGACTCCTGCCAACACCTCCATTGCCATACCTATGGCTTATGGTAGCCTGTAGCTGGCACCCATCTTCTGTGCTGTTGGCCTCTCAACACTGAGGCCAGGCTCTGTCCTCCATTACAGATCAGGTCAGATCCTGCCAGCCTGTCATCACATGGGTCTGTTTTTCTTTAAATATGATCTGTGCATTGCCATGGTTTGCACTTGCCTTTCACCAACTTGCTGTTGCTTTCCACACCTCTGTCCTGAGTCAATCAGTGATTTGCAATCCTGCTGACCTAGGAGATCTGCAGCTGGTAACTTGTACCTCCTCTGTCATTCAAGCTCTCAGGGAAGCCAGAGGATGCTGACTGGCCACTGTCACCAGGCAGTGATATGTGAAGAGAATATTTATTCATAACCAAAGACATCTCCTGCTCAAACTCATGAATGCACAAGCTTCCCCTCTTCCTGCACTGATATCTCCATTGTCATAGGTTGTCCCTGCATCCGAAAAAAGTCTGTCTCTTTCATCCCTCTGAAATTCTCCAGTCTGAGCACAGCAAGGTAGTGCTAAAAAGAATGAGTAGGTAGTATGACTTATCTCTGCCAGTAGTAGGAGAACACATAGACAGTGTTCAGCTTACAACCTCATGATGCTGTGTGGGACTTAGTGATCTTAGCCCTGCCCTTGTGCGTCTGCACAGGAACCACTTGTGGGAGCTGCACTGGTGCTGGTAAAAGAGACTAAAGGGGAAAACTAGAGCAAAAAGATGCCCAGAATAATTTTATGACCTGCCAGATTTGGGGTCACTGGCAAATTGCTTGTCTCTGGGAATTCTAGCTAGTTTCTGCTCAGAAGTTTTTTACTTAAGCTGAAGTGAATGTGTCTCAGCAGGTGGGATTTGCAAAGCTTCATGAAAACCACAGTGCTTTCTATTCTTGAAACAACGCTATTTTTAACAGAAAACTTAAAAATGGTACTCAGAGCTCAGACATCAATATTTCCTCCTTTTTCATTTACCCTGAAACTCATTTTCTTTGTTCCTTCTTGTTCTATGGTTCACTCTCAACTAATTGGAGAACTACTGATTTCCCTTTTTTGCCAAATGGGTCGTCTCCTGTAGAGCTAGCTCATGTACCCATGACAGGGTTTTCCTCTTAAGACTTAAGTTATAGCAACAAAAATGTCACGCTCAAAAATTTCTCATTGCATCTGTGTGCATCTCTGATGTGTTTGTGAGTTCATTCTTCTCTCTGTTAAATCTCCGATTGTGTTTTGTCCATATCCTCAGCTGCCATCATCTCTTCCAACCCTTTGTACATCTTGTTAATGACTAAACCCTTGAGCATCTCATCTCAGGGCTGGGAGCCTTACACTGGAATGCAAGTGAAAACACTGGCTACTAAATATTCCCCACAGTGTCCTTTTTTATGGATAGGGAAATCATGCATTTTTTCCAACAGATCATATTCTGAATTTCCCACTTATCTTCATCCTCGTCACTCCAGTAAGACCCAACTTGCCTATGCAATAATATAACCCACTTTACTTTCCACATATGAGACTCAATACCGAACCCTCTGTGTTTATGGACCTCAGGTCCACAGTATGATATTTGGTTCCTGGAGAATATTTTTGTCATATGCTCTGCTCCACTAAAAGCATCAACAGTGGCTGAACCTTAGATGTGTCTGATAGCATGCATCTGCACTGAACCCTGCTATAAAAATAGTCATAATTCATGAAATTGGATAAGATTCTGTCAAACCTGATGTGCTTTACAGAAGACATCTGTAAAGATTATGGGATTTCTGCCAAAATGATCCTTGACTACTTCCTCCTCCAATGCTTTGATATATTTCCAGCACAGGAGACGTTGTTAAGAAAAATACTGTCCCTTATGTACACCGTCCCCAAAATGATTTAAAGCAGTGATTTTTCACATAGTGAGGCACATTCATGGAGGAGGCAGTAACATGTGACAGAGGGACATGAGGAGGTGTCCTATCTGCTAAACCCAACCACAGGAACCTTAGAGACAACGGCAATGTAGAGATATTCAGATGCTTTTGGATAGGCCACCAAGTCTGCACAGGGAAGGAAAAGGGCTTAAGTCAGGTGGGAATGAAATAACACATATTAGTTTCAGCACAGAACTGCTCATTGCTTTAGCTAACTACACCCCATAACGCACTGAAAACACAAAGAGTATCAAGAGAAGGCAAACAAAACTGGAGCTTTTCTGAGCTCAGGCTGCAGTCATGAACATCGACCACAGAAATTTGTCCTCCTGCTGCTGCAGCTGTCACTCCAGCCATGCTGCCGCTGCATTGGCACCACAACTGCTAACATGATCCCCACAAATCATGGCTGAGTTTTGCCATTGCAGCCAGAGAGACCTGAAACATTGCCCTTGACAGCAACGCTACCTGTGTGCTCGTGATGAGGCTCTAAATTAAGTTTTCCCCTAAGAGGCATGGAAAATGCAGAACCTGAAAGAGTCATCTGCAGTTTCAGGCAGAAACCTTTACAGAAGAGGTGCTCAATTCATACTCTATTTGTTTAAATGCAGTGTCATTTGCAAAGACTATGGAAAAGTCCTCAGTAGAAAACAAGCCTTGCCTATTAGCTGTGAAAGAGCAGAAAAAGTCTTTTCTTCAAATGAAGTTATTGGAAGCTGAGGAACTGCTTGTATGGATGTGGTGTTTGGTCTAAATAGGATCACAGGAAAAATAGGTTAAAACTAAGTCTTAACTAAGGTTAAAACATGCACATTGGTCTATGGCAGAGTATCGAGCTTTACATCAAAATTTCCATGGGAGCCTGTATCCATAACTTGTGGTGTTTTCTCTTGCAACATAAAGGAAAAGAACACCTGGAGAGAGTTACCAGAAAGATGAAAAGCAACCAGGAAGACTCTATGAGAAACTAAATCTGGGAAACAAAGTTCAGTTTGATCTAGTCAACGGGACAGCCTGGCACTAGGATGCTCACCCTTTGCTAAATGCAATTTGGCATAGGAAAGATCCACTCAGACTTCAAAATCTCTCAGAGCAAAATTAATTTCCCTTCAAGTCTTACAGAGAGGAGCTCAAACTGATTCATTCTGCCCACATGCCAACATGGTGTCAACTGTTACCAACCTGTGACTTAATCAGAAAATTTGTGGTCTCCTTAATGCTGCAGCTTCACTAAATGCAATGGCAGAGCAGCTTTCATTTCAAAGCAAGAGAACAACGCTGAGCCTGATCTCAGCATTTTTAAGCCTCAGGAAAACAAGGCAAATCTCAAAATATTTATTGAAAAAAGAATTATCTCAACTTAGTCTTGATATTTCTGTGTGCCGGCAATCAGCAGAACTGTGTGAATAGGAGATGGAGAAAAGAAAGGAAGTTTATATACCTGATCAGTCACTATATATCAGCAGGTAGACATGATAAAATGCCTGTCTTGCTTTTCCGTCTGAGAAAGACTGAGAGGAAGGTCTGGGTGTGAATTCTGGTCTACCAAAAGAAGCACAGCAATGACGATGGTGCTATTGGCATTTCTAAAGTAATTCAGAATTTATGCCTCATGCACTGCAGTGACCGTCAAATCTCAGCAACCTGGATCCTACCACAATATTTCAGTCTTACTTATCATTTATTTCTGATTGGAACTAATTCTTTTTGTACAAAAGGACTGCGTTTTGTTTAGGAAAGGAAATCTGTAAGGATAACAGGTAGCAAATAGCAAAGTCTCCATTAACTGCAGTGAACTCTATCTAATACAGACCCAACAGGACTTTATCATATCAATCCCATGGAGTTTTAGGCTGTGAAACATCAACAAAGTCTACATCTCTGAAACACGAATGCACAGTATGGAGAAGCAGCAACAAAGCACAGAAAGCAAAACGCTGCTGAGCTGAAGCCTTGTCTCAGTGCCAGCAATCACTTACTTCTTTTCTGTTCCCTGGCTTTCACAGAGAAGATGGTAAGGCGCTCTGACCCGTGCTGTACTCACAGGCTGCTCTGTAGGGACTTCAGGAAGTTGCCTACGATACTGCGTAGTCATAAGAGTCATGGGCTTAAAGAAAGTACACTGCTGATGACTTCATCAGGGTGCAAGTGTCACTTGTAGTTAGGTGCATGGTTACAGACAGGAGAGTGAGTGGAATCCCCTAGCCTTTAGAGTCTTGGTCCTGTCATTACTTGAGGTCATTGTAAAGAGGCATCTACAGTAACTGCACTGGGAAGTTCTGCTCCTGAAAATATCATGAAAGACAAGAGGTAGAAGAAACTATTTACTACTTACTGTAAGTAGAGGACATCAGAAAGGGGAAAATACAAATGGTCAGGACAGAAAAATGTGGCATTAGTGGGAAGCTAAAGGAATAAATAGCATGATGCTTGTGGGTCTGTGTCAGCACAGCCCCCAGACTGAGGGCTGTGACATTTCTACTGATCAGAGCACACAGATTATGGGAGTTTCTACAACGCTGCTGCAAATGCAGAGGTTTCAGAAAGTCCTCTGAAGCAGTCTGTTCCATTGGATGTCCTCTGTATTGCCTTCAGACACTAAACAGTGCCCACACACACTGCTGCACACCCACTGTGGCTCTTGCATGCACAAGATCCGCTTTGCATGGCTGCTGCCTTTTACCAGCTAGCAGCTCAGAAACCACAGCTGTGTTTTAGCAGGGAGTCTGTGAGAAGGGCATGAGAAGGGCACAGCTTCCTGCCCTGCTGTGACGAATGAGGCAGCATAGCCTTCTTTGGAGGTGTTTGGGCTGTTGCTTTTGTCTTCAGCCTCCATTTATTCCATCCTTCTTGTTATATCTTGTTATGCCTTGGGCTCTGCTGGGAACGTGTGACTGTGGCATGAAGAGCTGATGGCTGATGAAGGAAGCAGTGACCGACCCATGCTGTCAGGAGAGAAGCTAGGAGAAAAGAAAGCCTTAACAAAGGAATTAATTTCTTTCAAATTCAGTCATTTGTATGGTGGTGAGAAAATTTAGGTTTATCTCTTGTAACTGCTAGGCTTCATTTGTGACCAGGAGCATCATTTTTTGGACTCCTGTCCTTGGTGTATACCCAACATGCCACTACAGTGTTGGGCTTTCAGGCTCTGGCAGAGAAACAGGCTAACTGCAATAGGCTCTCATTTCTTATATATATGGTGGAGATAATACATATCCAGGGTGTTACAAGTACATTCAGTTGTATACGTATGAAAAAAGTTAGGTATTTAGTTAGGTATTTAGATGAGAAGCCCAACAGAAGAGGGTGGTGATATGAGAAAAAACCTATTCTGTTTCCAGTAATGCTGGAATGGATTATGCTACCTGTGATGCTTACTGACTCCCACCGACATAGATGTGAGGATACCCAAATAAAAACACATATGCATTCCAACAAGATATTGTGGTGACACATTGAAAGTTGTGTGGTTCTCCATAGAGAAATGGAAGACAACACCTCTCTGTGCCCTTGAATATTCCATATGGACTTAAAAAACATTACTACTTAGAATCACTGCTTCTTCATGCATGGCCCAAATCAACATTACCCACAATTATTGCCCTAGCAAGTTGAGGTCAGATGTCAAGATTTCACATTCAAGATACTTTCAAAAGCTTTTGACACGATCTTCTGTGACTGGAGATGAAAACAGAGACATGGGTGGCAAAAACAAACCAAACATTTCAAGTAAGTTTAGTCTGTACTCCATAGAGATAACAAAAGCAGTGCAGCAATATAAATTTTGGCCTCAGATGTATTGCACTGCTGTCGTATCCAGGCAGAATAAAGATCTGATAAAGAACCATTTATAGCAGAAAGCAGAAACCCTCTGGCCTCTATCTAAATTCAACTGAAGTAAATGGAAACATTTCCTTGCACCTTGGTGAGTTTAGATAGGTCACTTGGAGCTTATTTCTTTCTGTCTTTTAATTGCTGGGTGCTATTAAGACAGGCCCTATGTTTACACAGGTTGAACTTCATATAAGGTGTCTTCATATCATCTTTCTACTGGTGTACTGAGGCTATCCAAAGAACAGGGAGAGAAGAGTCCAGCCTTTGTTAGCTCACTGCTGCATAGCATAGAACTTTCTTGAGGGTTTTGCAGTACCACATTAGAGAAAATGGTTGTGCATCTTTGATCAGAAAACAGAAATAGCTCCATGAGACTGGTGGGGTTCAGTGTCTCTGAAGGACTTTCAGGCTGAGTTATTCACTCACGGTTTTCATTCAGAAACTTCTGAGTAGTTTCTGGTAGAATATTTGACATTTCTCTGTTCCACTGCAGATGAAAATGTGCATTGTTAGTGTTATCTTCCCCTCATCATGACCTAAATTAAAAATAGCAAGAACCTATGAATGAAGAAGACTTCAGATTCCCTCTCTGTTCTACCTCTCCATGAACCACTCCAGGATAGCGATGGCCAAAGTGAGGCTCAGAAGCACAGAGGGCTGCTGAGCTCTGTGTCTCTCTGACCAAGCACAAGGTGGAGATCTCTCAGTGAACAAGACTCCCTGCACAGATGTGACACACCTAATGTACTTAACAAAGAGCCTCAGCAGCTCCAGACCTGAGCCCAGTTTAGACATGACAGTGGCTGTGATGCCACTGGGCATCACAATCTGTGACAGGGACAAAACCCAGGAATGCAGGCTTTTTTGCACCTGATATCAAGATTGATCACAGGTAGGATCCTTCAAGCAAGATACTGTGGGATGGGCAGGGCAGCTCCATTCCACCTTGTCAATCACACCAGATAAGTGGCAAAAGAAGTAGTGTGCCTTTCCGGTTTCTTGGGCACATGCACACAGAAACCCTCCTGTAGTGCTGATGGATGTGAAACACAGAAGTGCCAGCTGCTGAGATTTCTAATGCACTGATTTCTTTTTTTCTAAGCGTGATGTGTGCTGCGCTGTCATAAGGTGGGATGACATTGATGAATTGCTTTTGTTTTGTCAATCTGCATAAATGCCTGCATCCCACACCTGTGCTTTAAAGCTCTACTGATTTTGACTCACCTACTTCTGTAAACTGTAGAAATCTGCCCTTCCTCAGCCTGCACTGATGCAGCAATGTATGCCTGGGGGGTGGAAATCTGTAAATCCTGTGCCTGATCATGACCTCCTCAAGCAAAAATCTCTCACCCTGAACAGCAGAGCCCTGTTGGTTTGGCAGTCCTATGTCTGCAGGCACTGGGATTAATGTATGCCATGGCAAAACTCCCTGGCAGTGTGCAATCACTTGTCACACAATGCGTTTTGGAGACCTTTAGCTTTACTTTTGGCTTTACTTACTTCTCTGGGGCAATAAGAAGTTTGTCTTTCATACGGTCAGAGTAAAGAGGTGTCTGTGTCTCCGTGGGGTCCTCAGGAGGAGATAGGATGCATTGCTACCTTACAGTAGGTAGTACAGTAGGTACAGCAGCCTCACAAGGAGATAATACTGCAGCCTAAGCTGAAGTTAGTGAGTGTGCTGCAGCAAGAATGGGTTTGGCTGCACATTCCCAGACCTTACAACCGCCCACGTCATTATTTCCTATGGCTTGAAGTGCCATAAAAAAAAAGAAAAGGCAGCTGAAAACTAAAAATAGATGTAGGTAGCAGGTGGGGACTGCAGCCCGAACTGCTGAGCTGCTGCATGATGTTGGTGCTGCTGCTGCGCTTGCAGATGGGCTGGAGCCCTCTGACAGATACGTCTAGGTTGTTTTTTTTTCTTATTGTTTTTATTAAACACCTTCTTATTCTAAGAAATAACACCCCCAGGGTGAAAAAGGTTACTGCTGTCTGTGTTGTGCTGCAAAAGGGTGTGGCTCAAAGCATAGGCATTTCTGATTTTTTTTTACAAAGACACAGAAGCAGTGCCTGAATTCTGCTCAGCCCTGGCAGACACTCAGGGAAGAACCAATTGAACATCTATGACATGGTCTGATCTGAGCAACCAAGTTTATCCTGTGGTGTAAATACAGAGAAATTCAAGCTGTTGTTGCACATTCTATACACTGTGTTGTAATTTCAAATCTGTGTCTTCTTTTTTTTGTGTGTGTTTGTTTTGTTTCTCCTTGGAAGGCATCCATGAAAGAGCCAAATGATGAACCTGCAGTATGTGAGTACCACTCAAGGGAATGGTTTATGATGAGGCTGGACTTTTTCATGTGGCCACCCAAAGCTCCTCTGTGGTCCTTTTATATTTGTTTGCTGTATCTTAGGTTATAGAAAAACTGTGTCAACCATGAAATCAGTATCATCAAACTTGTCTACTGGTTTGAAAACTCCAGGGAGGTGAACAGCCCAAGCACACGTAGAAGGGATCTGGGATCAGCAACTCAAAGACCTCAGCTGTATATCCCAGTGGATTTTCCCTCCTGTTGCTGATCTGCTGCAAGGCTTGGCAAATTATAGACACTTGATTACCTCCTCCTTGTGTGCCCAGGGAGCCTATCTATGGCAAAGACCCCATCAGACCACCTCAGAGGGCTGTTCTATGTACTCTGAGGGTGAGTGGCTTTTAGGAAGCTTGTGCCCCGTCAAGGGAAATTGCTCCTGAGCTGACCTGCACATGCAGGCTCCCCTGGCACATCTGTGCTGGGACTTCACTGCTGAGGGGCATCTTGGAGAAATGCTGCAGGCAGGAAAGCAGGAAACATTTTGCAGGGCAGAGATAACACTGAAAATAGTAACCTGCAAATGGTTTGATTTACCAATTACCACGTGCAGGAGCTGCAGTGTAAGTGTCACAGGAAAAGGAAGTGGGATGGAGGAGAAGTGGGAGGAAAAGGGCATGGGGACAACAGATCCGTGGATTTCATTGGGCATAGGATTCCTGTCCTGAGTTTTCTCCTGAGCGTGATGCATTGCGGACCTCTCTGATCAAATATGAACGCTGAGGATGCAAGTGCTTTGTTTAAAAGGAAATGTTCTTATTTATTTACCAAGATGGGCAATTTGCATCATCTTGGTGTTCCACTACACTAGGAACTCCCCTGTGCATCTATATGGTTGGGAACGCCATGGGTACACTAGCTCTTATCTAAAGCAAACAATTCCCTGAGCTGAAAATCTGAACTTCAACAGCTCCATGTAGTGGAGAAGTGGTTGCAGAGCAGGCACATGAAGTAGAGTTGTTCCCTTTGTGCTCCATTTCTCAGACTTACTCATCAGCTCCTTTTGCAAGAAGACCTCAGAGGTCTCTGTGACTTTCCTGCAAGGCAATCCCTCCAATAATGTCAGCCTTAGGAGGCAACAGGGGACATATCTCTGCCAGCAGCATGTAGCTCCATAAGAACACCATGGGGAACCTGCCATGGGAGAAACCCTTTCATGTGCAGAGTCCATACAGGGAGCTGGCAGCAATAAACAGATACAGATGAAACATGAATATGGCTGAGGAGGGCTCAGCCATCCCAGAAACCTGGTGTATGCAAGAAGAAAGTGTCAGAGCTCTTGTCACAGCACAGTGTCTTGAATCATAGGATCATAGGATCGTTTGAGTTGGAGGGGACCATTAAAGGCCATCGTGTCCAACCCCTCTGCAATGAACAGGGACACCCACAGCTCCATCAGGTGCTCAGAGCCCAATCCATCTTTACCTTAAGGGATGCTGGTAAATGGGAGAGGCCCCTTCCAGCTGCTGCTGCTGAACTGTCACAAGCAATTTACTGCTCTGAAGAAAGAAAAGAGCCTAAGCCAGAAAAGTCCCAGATACTGTCAGAAATAAAAAGTATGGACTGCCTTGAGTTTTCTAGGTATGCATACACAACTGAGGAAAAAAATCAAAGCTTTTCCCTTACTTTCCAAACAGTTTTTCAGTTCCTTTTCCTCCATCATAAAGACAGAACAGAAAAATTCACTGGAAATCACCCTTAAAAATGCTGACTTTTGGGCTCTGGTACTTTTTTTTTTAGTATAAATAATTCTTCTTGTAGATTCAACTTCCTGAAGACACTTAGGCTCAGCAGTTTCCACTCACTTAAACAATGAATTTATAGCCTTAACTTCCTAACATGATTTCCACAGCCCACTTGGTGCTGGGATCTTATTTCTTTGAAATAAGCAACCATGTTACATGGAAAGACTCTTTAACATTGCAAGGCATCCATTCCATCACCTTTTCTCCTAAGGTTCTATCTAAGAACTATCTATCTGTCTAAGGTTCTCCTAAGCCTCAGTCAATTTGCAAATAGAGAATTTGAGGAACAATAAATGGTGTAACTTCACATTGTGCTGGGATGGTACAGGTGTATTTTAATGCATGGTCCTGGAAATGGGAAATCTGGCTGCCCTGCAGCCTGCAATGCACAGAAGTGACATCTGAGTTTGCTTTCTTAGAGTGAGCTTGCAAAGTGGAAGCAAAGCTGTTTGCACTCCAGGCACAAGACGTATTTGCATTAAACTTCTGTGCAGCCTCAACGTGTGGAGGAATGCAAATATCTGATAATTTTCCATCAGCTTTGGTACAGTATATGACCATGAAAATGAGAAGGAAACAGATACAACTCAGTGCTGAACTGATCTTGTGGGCTCTTTTCACCGATCTCATCTCTGCATCAGCTGTGTTAACTGCTTCCCCTGAAGATATTTTGAGATGAATTGGCAAAAACCCACTGTAGATTATTGTATATTAAAAAAATATTGAGATATCTATGTTTAAAGAGCATGCAGAGAACTCTCAGAATTCTGCAGAAATCAGTATCAGGGCTCCAGCTGACTTGGCTGGGGGAAGGAGTCACAGTTTGCTGCCAGTGTTGCTCAGACCCCAGCAAACAGAATCTCTTGTAAGAGAAAGGCAGCTTGCACTCCAGCTGCAGAAACGGAACAAAATAACTCACATCAGGCTTCCAAGTGCCAGATACCAAAGAAAACACTAATACAAGCATACCTACCAAAGTCTGATTTTCTTTTTGCTATAAAGGCCCCCTCATGTCTCATCACCTCAGGTCACAGAATCACAGAATTGTAGGGAATGGAAGGGACCTCTGGGGATCATCCGCTAAATCAGGTTCCCTACAGTAAGTTGCACAGGAAAGTGTCCACGTGGGTTCTGAATATCTCCAGAGGAGATTCCACGACCTTGTTCCAGTGCTCTGTCACCCACAGAGTAAGGAATTTCACACAGAGGGTGGTGACACACTGGAACAGGTTGACCAAGGAGGTTGTGGATGCCCCATCCCTGGAGGCATTCAAGGCCAGGCTGGATGTGGCTCTGGGCAGCCTGGTCTGCTGGTTGGCGACCTGCACATAGCAGGGGGTTGGAACTAGATGATCAATGTGGTCCTTTTCAACCCAGGCCATTCCTATGATTCTATGATTCTATGAATTTCTTTCTCAAGTTCCCATGTTCCAGTTTGTGCCTGTTGCCCCTTGTCCAGTTCCTAGGCACCACCAAAAGAGCCTGACTCCATCCACCTGGCTTCTGTCCCTTAGATATTTATAAGCAATAGTAAGAAGTTTTCAGGTGCCCTGAAGAAATCTGACTTTGCCTCACTGCAGCCAGGCAGTGCCTTTCCTCAAAACTTCTTTAAAGGCCAAAGAAATCAGCAGACACAGCAGAAGCATTAGCCACCAGCCTCCAGTTTCCCCATCATGTGTGATTTCTGTCGTCAACCTTTCACTTCGTGTGTAAACTGATATTTGTGGTCTCAGCCTGCTGCCTGGCAGTCTTAGTGAGATACACACCTGTCCTTGTGTTTTCCAGTATTATTTGTAGTGTTGCAGTTCACACCCTGCTGTATGGATCTGATGTCCCTTGCTATGTGTAAAACTAACATAAAGGGACACCAGGATGCTACAGACTCCAGTTTAACATAGCACTTAAATGCTAGTGGGCACAGCTCCAGGAGGAAGGGTAATCTGGCATCAGTCTGTCTCTGTCCAAAGGAGAAGGTTTAGCTCTTTAAAAAATAAACAACAGGACAATTTTCTGTCATTTCAGTGAGAAGAATTGGCCCAAGCAAAGGTCCGACTAATGCCAGAGATGGCATAAAGTCTGTGGCAGAAATTTGCTCTTCTGTCTCAGCTGCCTACAGCTTAGGTCAGGCTGAATCATGTGCTTAAAATATTTTGTGACTTTGTGAATAATCGCAATGCAATTAGATCTGAGCCACTTTAGAAGTAGACCTCTGTTAGAACAGAGTGGGATTCCTAGTGGCTGTTCCTGCTAGCACCTGGTAGTGCAGTTTTAAAAAATCTGCTTTCTTGATCTGCTGCTTGATGGAATGGCAGCCTAGGATGCTTCTGCTAATTTTGTTACTTTGAAATTTTAATGCATAGAATCATAGGATCATTTGAGTTGGAAGGAACCCTTATAGGCAGTCTGGTCCACCCCCCTGCAATGAGCAGGGACACACACAGCTCCATCAGGTGCTCAGAGCCCCATCCAGCCTGACCTTGGCTGTCTCCAGGGATGGAGCATCCACCACCTCTCTGGGCAACGTGTGCCAGTGTCTCACCACTCCTATTGTATAGTGGATACTTGACCTAGAATTTTTCCTCCCACTAAAGCAGATTGCTCACAGCCTGGCCTTGAATGCCTCCAGGGAGGGAGCATCCACATCCACACACATTATGAGTGTGTCATGATCTAAAATTTTTGCACCTATGCCTACCAAAAATGTTTCCTCCTATGTCACCTTCTTTTACCTCCCTGTTAGAGAGAGGCCTTAATGGAAACATCAGTGGACAACAAAACATTAAATAATTATTGAATTATGCCAAAATCCTTTTGAAAAATACTAGCAGCTTGGTGGTATTTACTCTTCAAAGTATAATCCATTATTTCAGAGTGAAGAGAAGCAACCTATTGTAGCTAAGAAACTTATTGAGCTCAATTACAAAATTACTTGAAAGGCAGCATACATTATAAGGTGAATTACTTCTTAATAATACTTCAATAAGTAATTTATAAAATTAATTATTAAAATTAAGTAATTATAAAATTAATTATTAAAAAAAATAGCCTAAAATGAAAAATCAGATTCAATCTGCTGTTGGCCTTTTTTGGTAACCACCAGTTTACAAATAGCCCCTACTTCCAAAAGACTATTCTGTGTATGATGCTAAATTTCAGTTCACTTTATTTTGGCATATCTGGGAGGAGTTTGTTTATTGTAAAACTGCAGGGAATTTCCAGATGGAAAGGAGGAGTCAGTACTTACAAAGCTGGACTTTGAGCTTTTCTGCTTAGCCTTGTTTTTTTCTGAGAAGAAAAAAAAGCAAAACAACAGTTCCCTTCTACTGGTGCTTTTCATCTGGCTGTGTAGGTGGTGTGTTCACGTAATAGTCTGATGGAGATTAAAGGAAGTGAGAGTGCTACATATCTTTTATCAACAGGGGGAATCCCAGCTCCTTAAAGAGCGTGTGCAACTAGACATGAGTAGCATTATTACAGGGTTCAAAAGAAAAACCAGCCCAAACAACCTCCTTCTCCCCAGACCTTCTCTAGAACTCCAGCAGGCATAAAACTGGGGCAGGTTCTTGACTGGGGATGTTGATGCTGACTTTGGAGTGTTGGTCTCTGGGCCTCACAAGCTGCTTGCTTCGCTCCGTTGCTCTTTGTTGAGTTCAAAGGCATCCTGCTGGGTTGGAGCATCTCTTGCAGAGAGCTGCATGGCGTCGCTTTGGAGACATAAAGAATGAAGACCACCAGTCCATGGTGTTTTTGGCCGTGGTGTTTTGTCCCAGTTATCAAAGAGTGTCCCTGAAAAGTGCCTCCTTTATTATAGTCAGTGTGTCTGGACTCCGCAGAAGAATCTGACTCCACATCATTCATATGTAAGGAGTACACTTGTCTCATACCAAAGGAACACCCCTATTTCAGCCTTCTCACCTAATGTAAGTTTTTAGTTCCTGGTATTTTCTTCACAAGCGAACTCCAGGTATAACTCTTAGAATGCTTTCTCAGTAGAAACACAGACAGCTAACATGGACCCAACTTCTGCTGAGCCCACATCTAAACCACATAATTTCCTTAGAAATCATGCTTTTTGGGGGGTTGGACTCAATGATCTCTACAGGTCCCTTCCAACCCCTACAACTCTGTGATTCTTTTCAACGTCTGAGATTCAGGAAATGAGAAAGCTTCAGTTAAACCCCCGATTGTCATCTTTTTCTTCAGCATGTAGCTATCCCACGACTGTAGTTCTTGTCCTCCCATCCAGTGGGGAGTATCCATTTGTGCCTTTTGATTCCTATGAGGTTTTGGATTGTTCTGGAAAAGGTGTGGTGAAGGGATAGAGGGGGTGTAAGAAGGTGAGGTTTGTGCCTCTCCCATCCAAAGCAAGGCCAAGTGTATGGAAAATGCATTTATGGTTCAGAATGAAAGTGGCTGGGGAACTGACCCCGCAAGTGGGGAACTCAATGCTCAGCAGGAAGTCCCAGAGCCTGGCGCGGGGGCTATTTTTGTCTCCTAGCTGTGCCAGATCTAACAGAGAACGAGACCTGACAGTGGGGCCCAAAGCACAACTGCTGCCCGCGCACCCACCAAAGGCTAAAGGCCATGCTGGGCTGTTAGCTAAGGATGCAAGAAACAAGTCTTTTTTTGTGCAAATATTTGTGCAATCAGCCTGCACATTGTCACAGAGGGCTGAGTGGTGATTTAGCAGTGATGAACAAGAACTAAAGCAATAAAAGGCTGAAGAGAAGAGCAAGCCCTCAGCCTCGCTCGCACAGGCGACTGTTTGCTCTGGCCTATGAGCTGCAGGTAGCTCATGGATTCCCTTTATCAGACTGTTCTGAAGGATGCATGCAAGAACTGTGGAGATGTGGCACTGAGGGATGTGGTCAGTGGGGTGAGCTGGGATTGCACTAGGCAATCTTAGACATCTTTTCCAACCTTAATAATTCTATTAAATTTCTCACTTCTTCAGCCCTCATAGCTCTTCTTCACTGAAGGATAATCTTCAGTGTTTTACAGGATACTGGGTTGTTCTGTGGAACAGCAACCAATGCGTTTGAAAACAGATTCCACCACTTCTAGTCCAGTATCATAAATGTTGGAATCAGTTTGGTAAATGAATGGTTCAGTTCTTCAGAAGATGCCAATGACCATTTTCTGCATTCCCATCCTTAGCTCATTAGGTATGTGCATCTGTCACTTCTGTTTGCCTGTACTTGCACAATTCATTCTCTTTACACTTTTGGAGTATCGATGCATTATGAGTATTTCTTCCTTCCTTACTCTTCTTCTTCTTCTTCTTTTTTTAATGTCACTATTAATTTTACTGCATCCTCCTAATGGTATTCCTGCAAAATCTTTAATTTTCTTTTGTTCTTAGTAGACATTAAAATATAATCTTTCTTTGCTCTGTTTCTGTTTCCAGATAGTTTCAATTTCACTGACTCATTTCTTACATTCAGCTACTTCTATTTTATATCGATTGGCTCATTTCTCCCTTCTACATGTGATCGATTGTTTTTCTATTTCATATCGATTCCTTCACTTCATTGCTGAACCAGGATATGATTTTTAGCATGTTCTGTGTGCATTGTTGACTTGGAAATCCTGATTTTTTGACCACATGATAAACTCTTCATCAAAAAATTCAACTTGCATTCCTATTTTTCTGCCCACATTTTTTTCTATTAGTGAATCTGGATAATAACTTCCCTTGAGTAGAAGAACTTAATTTCTTAACCGTGAGTGATTAGAGCAAACAGTCAGGTCACAACCATTGTGACTGATATTTGGAGGGCATCAAACTTTTCATCCAGCAATTAAGGTTATGATAATGAATGATCTCACCAGGGACTTAGTACCTGCTCTGTTAGAAATTTCATCGTATCACCTGAATGCTGTTTTTCTATTGGCTGCATGCATCTTTGGTATACCTCCCACTCTGAAGCCCTCTGTGCATACAGAATTTTTATTTCCACAAATTCAATGAATAATGGGTTTAAGGAATAATAATTCTTGATCTTCTTCCCTTGCCTGACATCAGTAGCAGATTGTTCTCTAGATACTCTTCCTCTTCCACTCAACTTCTTATAAACCTGACTTAGCAGCGACTCACAAGCTGATTGTGATGATATAGAAAACCACCACTCTGCTTTTCTTATGAACAATTTTATTACTAAAATTGGGAAAGTTACTTCACCACCTCTGAAAGGCATCAATTGCATCAAATGCCTTCACAAGTAACGGAACTTTCTATTTGTCTCAGTACATATCAGCTTTCTAGCATTGATATAAATGACTAAAAGTTCTCATTTTTGTCCTCACTTGGTCCTGTCGAGTTGCTGTCTGCATGCAAAGTTGTGTGACAGCCACCTTCTCAGTCACTGTCTCTAGTGCTGCTCTGTATTTGCTCTGCTGAAAACAGGTAGGTATGTGACAGCCATTTCTTTTTCTATTCCTGATGTAACTCTTCTTTCTAAAGAACAAAAGACAAGCAAAACAAAACCAGATTGCCTCATACCTAATGTGCTGGCTACCTACTGCTTATTCTCAAGTCATTCTGCTTTGCCTTCATGTATCAAACTAGCACTCAAAATCACCACCTCTTTTTTTGCGTTCACGCTATTATTTCCTATCAATTCCAGGTGAGTGAGAACAAGAAAGACCTGCATGCTCATGTGAGAATTGCTAGTTTTAGGAATTTTCAGGATCAATTTTGCTGATCTGTAGGCATTCACATGAATATCTACAAGTGAGACTGATTCTAAAATGCTCATGAGTCACATCACTGTTACAGTAATAAAAAATTAAATGTCAGCTATAATATCTGGGTCAAGGGAAGGTGCTGTGGTTTTGAGAGTGCCTTACAAGAAGGTGAGAGGAAAAGGAGGGCAGAGCACTAACAGTGATTGAACATGGAATTGAGAAAGGGAGAAATACAATAAGCCACCAAGCCTCACATGTAGGAGCTGTGGTGGCCACCAGCATGGTCCTGGCTGCCAAGTCCTGGCTCTCATTTTGTAACAGGATGGTCAAGAGCAGTCAGGATTTGACCAGATTGAGAGACTGACCTTTCTGTTGGTTGCAGGGGACAGTACAGGATGGAAGAATGTAGAAGTTGTGAATACAGTCATCATCTGCATGAAGGCAAAAGGCTACCCAGGCAGGTGGCTGCTGCAATCCCATGACTCACATCATGGACACTGCACTGGATGGAATTGGATGGAGCCGCCTGGGAGCAGTAGGAACTTAAAGACAGAAAAGTCATTGCTGCATCTTTTCTAAGAAGTCAGGAAAAGACTTGAAGGTATTACAATCAGACAAGGTGCAAAAGACAAAACAGGAAAAGTTGAGGGAGGCAAAGGGATTTCTTTAGTGGTGGTATTTTGGGGCAGGCAGTCCAAATGGAGGAGAGGAATAATAAAGGTTGGTGCAGATAAAGAAGGTGTAGATAGGAGATTTTACTGTGAGAATAATGAGAGGAGTCCCAGAATCTGGCAAGCCGTTGGAGAAGTTTATAGATATAAAAACTCCACAAGCTATGGAGCTCAGGATCACTGAATTGCACGTCCCTAGACAAAACCCTTCACACAAACCGCTATCCATGTGTGCTTAGCTTCCTCAGTGGGAAGGGCTGAGGAATCGCTGTTCAACCTAGGGATCCCATGCTTTGGGGCTGAGCAGGGACCTGGATTTAGTACTAAAGAGGACCTTTTCAAGACAAAGGTTTGGAACAGGTTGTCCAGCGAGGTGGTGAATACCCTGTCCCTAGAGACACCCAAGGTCAGGCTGGATGGGGCTCTGAGCACCTGATGGAGCTGTAGGTGTCCCTGCTCACTGTAGGGACTTGGACTGGATGGCCTTCAAAAGTCCCTTCCAACTCAAACAATTCTGTGATTACATGATCGCATAAGACAATGTCTACCTACTTTTCTCAACAGCGAGAGCATTGTATAGGCGGCTCCCATAAGAAACACAAAACTCTTTGCACCCAATCTCCCTTGAATCCTCCACGGCCTGAAGTGAGGAAGGAGAGCATTAGTGATGGCCAAGAGAGCTGCGGGGCTTTCCCTCCACCACTTGGTTTGGTGGCACCCTGTGGCCTTCCCAATGACTCAGAAAATTTCCTGTGCTGAAAGTCCTGTCTTTGCAGACCTCAAAATTTGAATCACACAGGGAGAGTTTCAAAATGAAAATGAAGCTTTCTAGCTTCTCTCTGCCTGACTGGGAAATAGAGTAAGTCACCGGGAAAGCATGTGTCAGAGCGGAATCCGTCACCTGTCTGCGTCTGCCCCTCTGTGCCCAGGCACGGCCCCCTGACTTCTTGGAGAGCCTGCACCAGTCTGGCCTGCCAGGGTCACCAGGTCTGAAAAGGGCACACAGCTCTGTTTGTGACAGAAAAGACAATTTTCACTTCTTAACCTGGAAATGGTGGATAACCACGGCAGCCCTTCTTAGGGCAGGCGCCTCTGCTCCCCTTGGTTTCCATGGCTGAGAAGCACAGCCGAGCCCACGAGGCCCCAGGGAAGGAGGCCTCACACTGGGCCAGAAGCAGCTCAACAGAGCTCCCTGCTGCTGATAGCAAGCTGCTTTTAATTTTCTACTTGTCTATTTAATAAAGAGGCCCTGGAGCTGCGGTGAGGAGCCCGTGCATGCTCTGTGTGCGAGCACCAAGGCGGTGCTCATTTACATTTCGCCCACGTTGTACTCGATAAACATCTCCAAATGCTTGTTACATGTGCAGAGCTATTCTTGTTCCTGCATGGCTGAAGGGAGCTCGTGCCTCCTCATGCAGAGGACTCAGAGGTGGCACAGAAAGGCTGTCACAGTCTACTGATCTGATGGGAACCTTTCAAAGCACGCACGCTCATGGAGAGCTGCTGCTCTTCTTCTTTTTTTTTTTTTTTTAGTTATTATTTTTACTTTTAGGCCATTCTTTGGAAAACTATTTGAGTTACTCAAGGGTAGAGAAAATTATCAAAGAGTTTGAGAGAGGCAAATTCAGACATGTCTGGGCTTTGCAGGCTGTACCTCGAACCTCTATTTGTGTAGAAGGAATTTAGTTGCTTCCATGTTGGAAAGAAAACAATGTGACTAAGATATAGCGCATCTGAATAACAAAGAAACCCAGTTTGTGCCCCACTGAGTGCTAAAAGCAAGACTCAGCTCACAGTAAGTGGTTTTGAAGTATCTTGTACTTCAAAGATCAATTAGATCATTTATCATCTAGCTGATAGATGTCTTTTGCTATGAACCAAAGGAATTTAGGACCATACGTAATGGTCCTGCAGATAGAATGTCATCCTGAAGATATGTCGTTTGACAAACCTCCTGCTATGCCATGTCCAGAAGAAACCATCTCTGTAGGACAGGAGGAAACTGTCCCATCCACCATTGAATACAGGACTGGGGAAATGAGAACTCACAAAAGATGATGCTTCAGGTTCTGCAGAGCACACGGTCCCTGTTGAGCACTATGGAAATTTCCTAACTGTGCTATTGCCATAGCAGGAATAACAAAGAACTCCTCTATGAAATGGGCTATGAAAGGTAGAGCACCATTTGTTTTTTAGAGCCTATCCTGTCCTGCCAGTTGAAACAATGTAAGCATGAGGCTTCAATTTTTGCCCTTTCTCCGCTCTCCAGAGTTACAGATCCCCTTGATCTTGAAACTGCCCCATTCTGTTGAGGAAGATGTCTGAGGCAGGGGTCAGGTGAGTGTTACACCATGAAAAGAGTGACACAGAGAAAGGATTCACATATCTCCATGGTTATCATCTGAGCTAATGAGAAGAAAAAGTTGTGACAAGCACTGCCAGGCTTTAGACTTTGAAGACATTTGATGCTCTCCTCTGATGCATTGAAAATGATCATTGCGTGGGCTGTTCATACCTTTCATTAACATTTTGGTGACTACTGAAATATAATGGATGCAAACTTAATGGGGGGGGAAAAAAAAAAAAGCAAAGTTGTGAATGACTGTAGGAGGCCACTTTAAGCTGCCATTAAAAAGCTTTTGGACAGATATTCAGCACTCCCTGGAGAGCAATGGCTCCATCTGAGCAATTGGCACCGGTTGTACCAGTGTGGGCTGGTAGGGACTGCATCTCAAAGACTGGAAACTGCTTCCATGGCCCATGGACAAGCTTAACATCACAATCATGCATAATCTTCCTATGATTTGTCCTAGGAATTTCAATACAGAGCTGGTAGGTGCTGTCATCCCACTTAAGAGAAGTGAGACTTCTTTTTTTCCCTACTCAACCAACATATTTTCCCCAAACCAGCAGCACCGCCAACGTGAAATAAATAAAGAATCTTGACTCCTAAAAGCAAACCAGCTTTTCAGGGTGCTTCCTAAGTAAAAAATCTCAAAGCAGTGACATTTAAGAGACTGTGGCTCAACTTCTTTGCAGTGTCATGAAAATTTCATGCTCGCTTGGCAAGGAAGTTGGTGAGTCAGGCGAATGAGCTCTTGTGCTGTCTCCCTGACCTGGATAGCAGCATGCCTGGCTTCAGATTACTGTTGTGGGAGTTCAGCTCAAAGAGACAGAGAACGAAGTGCTTTTAGACCTTCAGAATGTAACTGCACCCTTAAGGGCTTTTGATAATTCCATCCCTGGTGCCCCTAACATACACCACTTTCACAGCTGAATTCTTGGCTTCCAAATGCAAAGGTTTAAGTCAAGCACCGAGTATTCATTCGAGAGTCACTGTTTTGCACTGGCAGGGACTTGCTATTGTTTCCTAGCCAGCAGCCCTGTCCCACAGCTGTGTGATCATTTCCACTTCTCTGCTCAGCTGCTGCCACCCCGGGGATGCTCAGCCTTCCACTGGAGGTCCCATTCCACCTCTCGCCAGACGATGTCATGCTAAGCCTGCAGATGCCCCACAGCCCAACCCGCAAGCACTGCAGCACAGGCTGCCTTTTGCTTGTTGCACTCCTGGTTTGACAACATCTCCTTTTTATACCGATCAGGCAATCCAGAAGATACCATTAAGGCTTTAAAGTTTAATGAGCTCTAATAAAATCTCTTGCTGCAATATGCAAGCTAAGCAAAGGCTGGGGTGCAGGAAAGCTGTACTTCTGGTAGCATGCGTATACTTTTACATCTTTCTGTTAACTGTACATTCCCAATCACTTGGATAGCGTTTCTACAGCTTAGTGATATGCTCTTATTGTGGAATAACTCCATAAATGCAGGTAGGTATCTTAACTGTTGCTTTGAGACTAACTCTACACAGGGGTACCTGGCTGCATTTCTGACATGTTCCTATAGGCAAAGCAGCCCAAATCTTGGCTTGGATGGGTTGATCTTGCCTAAATCTGCATGATGACTTCCTGGCACATGTAAACAAATGGGAAGCCTGGAATTTCTTCTGATGTGCCTAAGATTTAATCATTCAAATTTATAGGGCCAATGAAGGTCTATAGATGGCTGGGTCACATAAGCGTTTTCAAACTCATCAGTAATTTACACCAAACACAGATGACACTGGTTTCCCCCTTCTTCCAGCTTGGAAAACTAGACCGAACCTCCATTTGATGGTTCTCAGTTCACAGATTGTCTCAGTGGTCTTTTCCAACCTTAATGATTCTGTGATTTCTGTAGTTTCCATGTCCTGGAAAAATGAGCGCACATCCAACTGATAGATTGTCTGGAGTTTGGTCTCAAAGTCTCCTGCAGAAGCTGTACCATGTTGTATAAATAGTTAAACATTCACTGGACCAGAGAGAAAAAATGAAAGATGGACTCTCCAGCCCCAAAGCCAGGACACTCATGTGTCATTGTGGGAAAACCTGGTTATAGGTTCCTGCTCCAGTGAGCAGCTAACTAGCAGCACAAACTGGACCAGCTCCAACAGGAGAGGCTGAGCCCTCTTCTCAACTCTTGCAGAACCTGCTTGTTTGGGGCATGTTCCTGAAACAGGGGAGAAAGGACACCAAGGGTCACCTGCAAAATCTGTAGGCATCTTAACTGCTGATAGAAGAGCTGAGATGTCCATGGGGGAAAAACTAGAACTACCTCACATGATGCTTGAAACATGAGCTGGGTCAGAAGGTTCCATCCAGTCCCATGTCTGTCTCCAACCTTGGCCTCTGGGATATTTTTTTGTAGTCTTAGATTGGGTCTGACCTATTTTGTAAAAGGACAGGGGAAAAGAAAAAGCCTCTGAATAGTTAACTTCCATGCTTCGTCAAAGAATCTCTTAATTCCACACTCTACTTAATTCCACACTAATTTTAAACTGGAGGCAAGGAGTAGAAAGAGTGTCAGTACAGTTTATTAGTGCCTCCAGTATATTTGGACAGAAAGAAAAGCATCCAGACCTTGGCTGGTCTGAAATAGAAATCTAAAGGCTAAGCTTGGGAGCTGCTATTTCAGACTTGAAAAATAGTGGGAGTCTCTGAATTTGTCTAGGTCAGAGCTATTGAAAACTATTTCTATGTAGACCTTTCCCAAAAAGTATCCTCAGATCACCTCAGCTATAGTGAGACCCAACTGATGCAAGAGGAGCTGCACAGATGGTAAAACAGTAATGGAGAGAATGCCAAAGTTTTGATGAAGGCTTCTCATTAGGAAGATTTTTAAGGACCTTTAGACATGTTTGCAGATCCCCTGACTTCATGTCAAGCTCTGTGCTTAACACATTAAAAGGCAGAATGACTTAGCTTTGGAAGCCCTAGAGATTTCAGGGAGAAATTGTTTGACCTCCTTGTGTCTCAATCCATCCAGAAAATGAGAGCAAAAAATAAACAGCACCTCATTAAAAAAGAAATAGATAGTGTGACTGACCTGAGTTTGCCTTGGTAAATAAATTACGAAGCCATAAAACTGCTTGAGGAGCTGCTTTGTTCATCTGAAACAACACCCACTTGAGACACTCTCTAAACACATCATGCTGGGGGTGACACGGAGTAATCACAAAAGAGCTGTTATCATTACCTACCCATCAAGCACCCATACATTCTCCCTGGGCTTGTATCTGAGCTAAGGAGAAAGTACAAACCAATGAAAGAGGTCCTGATAAACACCAAAAGAGAAGAATTTACCCATGACTGCTCCCAGCTGGTCTTGCCACACGAGAGTGGTCCAAACCCAAAATTATTCCTGCCTCCTTTCCAGACCCAAGGGGCTCACAATGACCATTCTGATGTTGCTACCAATGCTGCTCACTGGGATGACCCTTATTTCATTGGAAATAGTTTTTTCTGTGAGGACCTAGCAAGAGTAAAATACAAAACAGGCAGGAACTGCTGGGTGAGGGACCCTGAAAATTAAAACAACTGGGCAAGCAAACAATTCTGGTGCTAGTATATGTTGATTTAAAAATGCAGATGACAAAGAGGCTCTGAGGAGAAGGCACTGCCTTGCTTCCTGCCCCAAGTCTGACCATGGAGAGGAAAAGTCCCATGCCTGCAAAAGCAAAATATGCCTCAAGAAAGAGAGTCCAGGGAAAGTTAAAAGTCTTTCTAGTACTTATGAGTAATATCCTCTCTCCTGAGAAAAATGGGAAAGACTTTCCCTGGATTCCCACAAAGCCAAGATTTCATCAGAGGTCTTTGCAGTAGATTTGCTACACATGCTCACTTATTTTGTCCTTATACAATTCCATGGGATGTCACATAAGAGACCTGCTTGGAATTGGCATCATTTTGTAGTAGATAACAGACGGCGATATGTACCAATGTAACAGGATTCCAAGTAGGGAAAAGATCCACACATCACGTGGCCAGACACAGCATGATTCCCTACAACCACACCCACTTCAGAAGCAGACTGAATGCACAGGATCCGGTCAAACCTAGAAAACATTCTGCCCCGATCCCCATCCTGCATGGAACTGAAGCCCCCACCCATAGCCATAGCCTCTGTCTTTGGGAACACAACCTGCCATGGGTCACATGAAAGCCTTACTGTGGTCTAGATATAAGCTGTATTAACAGGTGACCCCACGCTATGCCCCATGGATAGGTTAGGGTGGAAACAGAGTTTCCTCCTGAACGTAAAGAGAAACCTTCTCAACAGACCATGGTCTCTTTGAAGAGAAAATGCAAACTTGCTTTTGAGTAGTTGCAGAATCAGTGCTTAAGTAACACAGAACTGGTAAAGAAGAGTAGAGTTTCTTGGCATGGCCTTTCTATGCTGCCTTTAAATTCTTGTTTAATTAAAAAGAAGCAAGGAAAAGTGCCCAAACCACAACAAGCACCACTTTTTATTGCTCCCCTAGTGCTTAATGAAGTCCTAAGGATTAGGGAACTGTAGAGACAAGACCACTGAGCATGGCACACCACAGCTTATGGGCTGCATCCAGCCCACTGCTGATACTGAGCAAAGACAACCACAGCATACAGCTGCAAGAGATCTATAAGCAATTCAGGTCACTTATTCTTCATGACTGCAAGGCTTTTGTACAGCCAGTGAAGAAAAATGTCTGTGGCACTTACACTAGGCACCCAAATGCTCCTGTTTTTTCAGCAGGAGGTGTGATTTTACGGGTCATGTCAGCTCTTCTCCCTCCTGCTTAGCTGAGCGAAAGCTCCGTCACCATCAGACATTGTGAGATGAGGATGGAATTTTGCCTTCAATATAAAATAGCTCAGCAAAGCAGCAAAGTGGTATCTCCACTAGGCAGGATCATTCAAGGGGAATCACACTATTTAATCTTACTATTTAGCATTGCATAAATGGTGGTTTGTCTCATAGAGGAGATCTGTTGAGAGAAATACAGTAAGAAAAGTGCAGCATGCCAAAGAGAGAGCATTGCTTCCATCTCTGTGGTATAAATAAATATCCTATTCCTTCCAGCTCAGAGGAAGGCACTGGTTACTCAAGATGAGCTGCAGCTCTGTGCAGGCCTCCTATCCTGGCAGCCCTTCTGAGGCCAGACCCAGCAGGGTTTCTTGATGCTATCAGTGGCAGCATATCTGCAAATGCCTTGGGGCCACAGACTTCATTGGCCAAGCCATCCTTGGAGCTACCCCGACATGCACTATTCTGAGCAATCTGGATGACTTTATGGGCAGATTCCCTCAGGCTTAGACATGCTCAGCTCTGATTACCTAATGGGACATCTCGGAGAGCAAGAGGCTATTCTGTGTAAGTGGGAGCTCAGCACTGGCCGTGACTGGGGAACATTGCATCCAGTTAAGCTCTGCACACTCCAGTGCTGTAGTTAATGCAGTTAAAGTCAATGGGCTGTGTTAATTTACCTCAGCTGAAGTGCTCAGTGCCCGCATTTCACATGGCTTTCCAGGGCTTTCTTTAAACTCCATTAATTCTAACGTTTAATTGCAAACAAACCGGCTGATGGATCAGTTAAAGAAAAATCAACTGTGAAGGGTCAAGGATTTAACCTGTCCTATCTCTATTACTCCCACACAGATCTCTCAGACCAGTTATTTGCATATGTTAAAATCTAATTTGAGTTGTTCATCACATAGAACTAGGTAAGCTTTTTTTATATATATAATGAGAGATGTAACTTCAGGGCACTATTAAATTCTAATTAAAAATCAGTCGAAAGCACCCTTCTCTTAGTGTTTGCGCCTGCAGCAACACTTCTACTGTGGTATCAAAAGCTCAGTTCATTACTTCTTAATTAATTTTGCCTTGAGAAGCTCTAAGTTCTCAGAGGACCTGTAGGATTTTCAGAGCGTTGTCTACATAGCATTGACTTGTAGGCATCAACCACGGCCAAATGACATTGAGATCAGGAATTCTTCTCCATGTAATCCAATTTGATACAATGGCTGCAGCCTTCGGGAAGCTGAAAGACCCTTGAAGCCCACAGCACAGAGAACAATCCTTCCTGGAGCTCCTGATCTGGTAGGGATTTTCCCACCTCCCTGTTCCCAGTGTGCATATTTTACAGTTGAAATGATTGATATTACAGGTTATTTGGCTTTTTTTTTTTTTGTGAAGAAGATCCTGATGAATAAGATACCATACTTGTTTCTGACCCCCCCCCCAGAAAATCTTATTTTCAAATCACTAAGCTGGCCAAGGTTTCTTTTGCTCTGCCAGGCTCTGTGCAGCTCCTGAAGATTTGCACGTTCATGTTCAAGATAAGAATCCTACAGTCGTGATCACCCATTACAAATGATTCATTTCCTTTCTTGGCCTGGTTGTGTGTGCACGTGTGCGAGGGTGGTGAGCCAGGGGCTGACCAGTGCCCTGGAACAAAGAGAGGAAAAGAGGGGAAAGGGGTGGAGGAGAATAACCTACCCAGCCTCTCAGGGGAATAATTCTAACTGATGTAGGACTTTTCACCTGAATGAGTTCTGCAACGAGCAGAGCATTAAGGGGCCCTGGGTGGCATGAACACCCATGCTCTACACAAAGTTCACAAGATAGGTTTAATGAGAGAGCACAAACTTGCCAGTGTCTTTCTGAGCTGAGACTACAGCTGCTTTTCAAGCCAGGAGAGACTTGAATTGTATAAACCTTTATTAGAAGCTGTTTTATTGTGCCTGGGATCTCACAGCCCCTAGTAGCAAGGTTATAAGGGGATGCACAGAAATAGCTGGAGCAGAGCATGAAGAGCCCATAGGTCATATAGTAAATGAATGTGAGCAGGCACTGTAGTAGGGCAAGGTGTCTTACTTTTGTTAAGTATAAGTAGATTGACTTACTGCTTTGTGCCTTCCTGGATTGACTGTTTCCCCTCTGCACTCAGTGCTGATGAAAAGGGAAACATTTGCTCAGGGAGTCTTGGAAGGTATTTGCCAGAATGCTGGGTGCGAGGTGAGCAAGGCTGCAGGCCAGTTTCAGCAGGAATCCCCGATATATTGGAACCTACTTCTCTTTTCCTATCGAGAAGATCTGTCTGCAGGGCTCCAGTTGCAGACTGCAAGAGCTCCTGGCAGGGAAAGCAAGTCACTTGTGAAGGACTTCCTATGGGAAATGCTTACATCCAGTGAGCTTTAACATATTGGAAAATGTACAAAAAGGAAAAATTCCTACATTAGACAGAAGATAGCCTAGATAAGATAAGCAATCTTATCAGGCTCAGAAAATCTAACTACTTACACCAAATTTACACCAGCCCGCACTGAGTATCCTTCCAGTCCACACCTCCCACCATATATCAACTATCAAGAAGCCTGATCAGTGTGGTGGTCCTCCCCCTCCATCACACTCTCATTCCCTCCTCTAGCATCCTGGCAACACCTCCTGCAGCTGGCATCAGGCAGAGCACAGCTCTCAGAGTACGTGCCTCTGACCACCATGCCTTGAAGCATTTTCAAAGCCACACACTTCTGTGCTCTGGGATTGCCAGGAGTGAGTTTCTAAGGAATTCATTTGTCATTACTTGCAAAATAAATGGAGGCTGATAAGAATCTACATTCTGTTTCCATAAAAACCTATAGGTGCTGGATCTGGTGTCTAAATAGTTTCTCACAAGAACGCACAAGTCACTCATTCTTCTCCATAAAAGCCGGAAAGCACTGCCTGGATCAGCTGTTGTAGTTAATGGTTGGGAGGGAGGCCTTTGCGCTCTCATTATCAGCAGTCACCATGAAACGTTGGACAGGGAGGGCTCAGCAGCACAGCAGGAAAAGGGTTTCGTATCTGGAAATATCTTGCAGAAGTCTCTCCTAAGGCTGAAATTCTTGGCAGGAGCCTTTCATCCAAATCCCCTGGGACAGCAAGGCAGCAGGCTCTTGTCCTTTAGTAAAACTTGGCAGCTTTCATGTTTTCGAAAAGCAAATTCAAATCTTCAAAAAAAAAATCCCAATGGCAGGTACTGTACCAATATAAAATGCCACAAAAAACTTTTTTTTTTTTCCTTTTTACGATGAACATAAACCAACATATTCCACAAGTGACATTTAGCACAGATTTTGCTCACACCTCCTGAGAGGTCAGATCTTCAGGTGCTCAGTAGTTGCTGAAACCATTGTGATTTCCTTGGTCACTTAAACACTTTTTTTTCAAATTAAACCTACTTCAAAGGTTGGCGAATGGGGGATGTAACCCACAACCAGATTTTCTGAAGAACTTGGTCTAAATCACAACACTGAAAACCTCACCCTTGCAATTCGCCCCAGCTCTTGGAGGGGACTCACAGTAGTATTCACATCTATGCCTCCAGACCTGGGCTTCACAGGACAAAGCAGGCATAAGCTAGAGCTTATTATCTCCAGTTGCCTTTTAATTTTCTATTAATATCTGTATTTTTTCCATTATAAAAGCATCAGACACAGGGAGGGCTGGGTGGGAGAGACTTTTGTGCTTCAAATAGTGCTTCACAAAAGGGCTAAAGACAAAACCCACAGAACATCCAAGATAGCATTGTCATCCATAATATTAGTAACGTGCCCAGAATGGAAAGCATACTTATTGTGAAACCCTCTTGTTGCTGTTTTGTTTGCTCCTTGTTAAGAGTTAATAAACAGAACTGTTTGGGTTAATTTTGTCATGTGTACTATGAGTTGCTAAGTAACGTGGCTCCGCTCTGCCTGAAGTCTGTGTAGCGAGACAACCAAGAGAGGCATTAAAGTGCTATAAAATAAATGGGATGGATCACGTTAGAATGAACCAGCCCCTGCCTTGGCATTTGGAGTGTGATTTTTTCTCCTCCTTTCTTTGTCTGAGGTAGAGGAAGAGAAGATACAGAGTCCACCTGGTGCTCAGAGGGCAAAGGGAAGGTTGTGCTTTTGGCAGGAAGGAGGCTGGGCAGGGTTCCCCAGGAGGTGATGCCTTCAGGTTGGACCCAATTTCAGAAGCAGGGCTTGGAGAAGAGAAAAGCTGTATTAAGTGGTGATAAAGCAAGGTGCTCAGAGCAGAAAGCTGTCTGCCTTTGAGAGATGGGGAAAAGGCAGTGATTTTATCGCAGCTTCCAGACAAATGGACTCCTCTTCAAACCAGTGCCTAAAAGTGTCATATGAATGTAAATTGAGAATTATTTTCTGCAGACAAGTACAAAAAGAGGTACTGTATGTAAGGTCTGATTTCATACTGAAAGCAATGAGCAGAGAAGGAGACACTTTTAATAGTAATAGAGATGAAGCATGTTGCCAGGCTGGGAATTACTGGGGAACATGCTGAAAAGTTTTATCAGATCTGCTTTGTTCTAGTTTGCAAGCATTGTTTGGCTTTTGAAGAAACCCTAATTTGGATATGAGGGATTTCAGTCTTTCAAAGGAGTGTTCTCAGCAGCGCAGTCAGTCTCTGCTTCAGCCTCCTCCAGGGACAGGCTGTTGGAGAAAGAGTCTTTTCTATGTGGGTACAGATACTGAAGGAAGTATTACAGCCATGTTCTTAGGACATCTCCGTTACAGACTGGAGGTGCAGTTTGAATAAAGCAAGTGTCATGGAAAAAGTCTTACATTTATCCATCTGTATTGTGAGCCACAACTTCCAGGGCATGTCAGCTTCGGGAATGCTTACTTTGGTGTGAAGAGTAGAGGTTTAGGGTACAATTTTTCAAGTGTCAGATTTTCTCTTGAATTCAATGACCATAAATAGTGGGAATGATGCTGCAAATTAAACAAGCCTTAGGGGAGAGAGGAAAAAAAAAAGTGAGAACTCTGAACACTAATCAGCCAATGGCAGATGCTGGGGGGAAATGTGAACAGTGCAAGTCTCAAACTTCCAGAGCTTCCCAGATTTCTCAAAGCAAAACTACTAATTGTCAGTGTGGAAAAAAAAAAAAAACTCCCCAGCTTTTTGATCTTGATGAAGTGTGGGCTGGGTTTAGAACTCAACTGATCTCTTCTAGGACATACCAAAAACCATTTCTTTCCAGCAGCCAGCCTCCCATCCTCCAAGTGCATGCAGACAAGCAAAGAGTGCTCCCAGCACTGTCTGAGGTCACAGTTAGAAGTACCAGGCTGGCAATTCCCAAGATCCTACCAAGAATGTCCTAAAGGATAGGCAGAGCTCATTTATGGCTTCTTCAATCAACAGGAGGGCAGGGTGCATTTCACATGGCTTACGTGTAGAACATATATAGATCATGCATACACAGACTATTTTCTTTTGCCTGCAGTGCTTGACATAACAGTGTCTGACAATGAATCATGCAGATTCAAACAGTTCACAGTGTGCCGCAGATTTAAACATGTAAGTGCCATTTCCTATTGTCCCCAGTCCAAGGAGTTGGTGGAACATCATGTTAAAATAATAGGGCTGCTATTAATAAAGCCATTAGAGTCTGTATTTAGCACTGCTACATGACAAAACACATCAGGGAGGCAGAGGTTCCCATCTGCTGATACAGTGTTGAACAAAAAGCTGAACCCAGCCTGCTAACGTGCTTCTCAGTTTCACTGGAGGCCCTGTAGAAATTCTGAGACAAATAAGAGCAGAACAATACTGAATCACTTCTTACAAATGCTGTCCTGTGCATTCCTGCTGATGGAAGGCAGTCTAACTTGCTGGCACTATTTCAGCTGGTCACCTTATTTTATCAAGCTGTGCCAGATGAACATCTTCCCTAGAGAGGGGATGGAGAACTTCTTCAAACCTCAAGAAGAAGGGAGATAGGGGACACCTATTACAAACAGGAGTATCTTGCAAAAGCAGCAATCCCAGCAGGTTGAGACAGTGTCAGAGCATGGACAGCAGACCTGCTATCTCTCAACAGGAGCTGAAGGTGCGAGTGACAAAATGCAGCACAGCTGAAGGGTCATTTGAATCTTATTAGTCAACCAAAGGTGTCAGGTGGATTATAGATATCTCATATTGTAGAAATCTATTATAATTAATTATATCTGACTGGAAGGGACGTTTGGTGCCACAGATCGTGTTTGCAAGGCTGAGCTTCACCTGAGGAAACATAGAAGCTGCCTGATGAATGCTTCCCCTTCAGGGAAGCCAGTCTCTTCCCTAGCATTGACTTTCTTCCATGTGCCTGCTCACCTCCCATCTGAACTCTGCTTTTTGGTCATAAAATCCTAGTATTGTAGAATCATTAAGCTTGGAAAAGGCCACTACGTTTATCTAGTTCAACCATCAAACCATCATTGTGATGCTTGCTAAACTACATCCCTCAACATTCAGCCCTCCTCTCTAGAATGCTGACTCAGGAATACTAACACCAAATCCTTGAAACAGACGTTTCAAGATTAGTTCTTTCCCTTCCTGTCCATGTTAGAAAAAGCCAGCAGCTTCTATACCCCTCTGATTATTTGCTTACTAAGAAATACAGTTGTAATACTATAACACAAGGGAAAGCACAGCAATGACAGCATAGTAGCAAAGTCCTAGGCTGCAACAAGCAAGGATATGCTCAGATACAGCAGCTGTGGACATAAAAACAACAGAAAAAACCTGCTTACCTTTGTAAGGCCTCAAGTACACAGGGATCCCCAACAAGATACCCTTACCTCCGTGCCAACCCTTAAATGAGGTCTGGGAATGGGTGGGTCTTGGCTCCATCCCTTCCATTCACTCTGGTGCATTGCTTGCACCTGAGCTTCCCTGCGTGGATCCTGCTTTCCCACCAGGTGCTCAATCACTGGTCCAAGCCATGACTGCATTTCCGCTACAGTGGGCAACCTGCAATCATTGTTGGTCTGACTGTCTGCTCTGTCCTCATCTTGCCATCCTATTACAGGTGGTCATAGAATCACAGAATGTCTTAGGTTGGACAAAACCTTAAATCCCATCCGTCTCCAACACTCTGCCGAGCACTCGTTGCCCCCACCAGATCAGGCTGCCCGCTGCTGTGCTGCAGATAGGTCACATAGGCACAAGCCTATTTAATTAGGGATTGAACAATACAGTAAGAGGCACATGGGCCTTTCAGGGGCCCTTCTGAGCCCAAGTGAATTTCAGTTCATTGAGAGAGAAGATTCTGAGAAAACAAGAGAGAATTGAATGGGGCTGTACTCTGCTACATGGCAGTTAGGTTGATATGGCAACAAAGGTTCTAAAAATGATGAAACGCAAATGATATTCCCAGTTATATAAATAGCTGTGTCAAGTTGTTATGGAAACTGTCAAGTAAACTGGGTTAAGAAGGGCTACTTTCTCTGCTCTCTCTAGCCAAGTTTCTCTGAAATAGTTTGTACCAACACTCTACAAGAACAAGGACCTATGAAAACCAATGATACACTGATTGGAGAGGCCCTAAACACGAGGTGGGACCACAGTGCAGCCTCTGTCTGCTTGGGAGACCAGGACTCAAGGTCAGGCTGGACAGGACTCTGAGTACCTGATGGAGCTGTAAGTGTTGCTGTTCACTGCAGGGGAGCCAGTCTGGATGGCCTTTATAGGTCTACTTCCAATTCAAACGATCCTATGATTCTATGACTCTCCCACAAGAAGTGCTGTACTTGTTCCATTCCTTACAGCACACTGATGGAAGCTGTAACACAGTCTCATAAGAATCCCCTTCTCAGGGCATGGTGCTCTGGGGAGACACTGTCACCATTCAAGGCATGTCTAGGTAGATTTTATTTTTCTGAAGATGCAGAGCAAACACTCAATGGGTGAATGCCAGGTGGAGTAGCATTCCAGATGTGAAGCTCTTAGGGCAGACAGGTGGAAGAAGTTTCTATCATGCCTAGAAGTAATTCTACCAGCTTTGAAACCAATGTGGCAGCTGTGGGTTGAAGAGAGATTCAGGTGCCTTTGATGGGAATATGAAAAAATAGAAATCAAAGCAAAAATGTCGAATTGCACCTTAGGCACAAATCTTTTGTCTTAAAGATATACCAAGAGCAGATAGAACCAAAACATTGAAAACTTCTTGGAATTACCATTCTATTTTTCAGCAGAGAGATTACTTTGACTTCCTATTTTCAACCCAACCCCTTTTTTGAAGTGCACAAAGGCACCACTTAAATTAACTTCTTCTTGTGAGATGTCCACTGTGTTGTATTGTCAGACGGAAGATTCTGAGATAATGCACTTGTTCTCGATTAGGAATTTTCCAGCAATGAAATGCAACCTGATCTCTTTGAAAGATACCAGGCAGGTAATTTAAACACTCACTCTATTAACACTGTCCTGTTATTGTCACTGTGTCTGTCTTAGAACATAATTCAGGCTATGTAACTGTTGATGGGATGCACATCCTTCTTATCTTTGTTTCCACCAATGCATTTATTTGGCACCTATCCTTCTCAACATGATGTAGATTGGAGTCAGATGAATGAGGCTGTTGAAAGATTTTCCTTTCATATTTCCAAGATATGATAGCAAAGAGAATTTTAACAGGCTATTACTGTGCTGAGATACAGTGGGTATTCGATCCTTATAAAATCTCTCTGTCATATATTTGATTCACCTTTCTAGGGCTTTAGTGAACAGGATGTTAAGACAAGGTGATCCTTTTTCTCTGGAGCTGCACAGGAAAAAAAACCCATAAAATTCACGAATCTGTAGGAAAGAAAGTAAAAACACAGCGAGTTGGCTTAGTGCCAGCATCACAAAAGGGCAGTAAAAAGGATGGGAAAAGTTCCCCTTTCTCTCTGGGAGTAAATTTTTGCCTTTATCCCTTCAGTGAAGAAAAATGGCTGTTTGCTTTGCGAAAGAATGGTGTGTGTGCACAATGGGGAAAGGCTGCGACCCAAAGGTCAAACGGTAAAAACTGTGCTCTGCAAATCATTTTTGAAAGCTGAATGAATTGCAGTGTGCTCATGCTGGGATGCAGCTCCTGTGGAGGATCTGACCCTGCAGCAGGACAGGAGGACAGTGCTGCTGGGTGGGTTGGCAGGGAGAGGGCTCCTTTTGCTCCTCCTGCATGCAAAGTGAAATGTTCTGAGATTGCTTAGTCTGTAGGAAGATCATGGGAGACTACAACTCCCTGAAAGGAGGTTGCAAGGAGTTGGGGTCGGTCTCTTTTTCCAGGTAACAGTGATAGAATGAGAGCCTGAAATGGCCTGAAGTTGCACAAGGGGAGGTACAAGTTGGATATTAGCAAACATTTATTCTCAGAAGGAGTGGTCATGCACTGGCACAGGCTGCCCAGAGAAGTGGTGGAGTCACCATTCTTGGAGGTGTTCAGGAACTGTGAGCACTGAGGAACATGCTCAGTGGGCATGGTGGGGATGGATTGAGATTGGACTAGATAATCTTAGTGATCTTTTCCAACCTTCCTGACTGCGATTCTATTATATTGTCAATGTCATGCTTCATCATCATGTAACAGTCAGGGGCGAGGATGATACTGGTGTGATGCAGATGAGGAGTGCAGGCATGGTGGTCGATCCCTCTGCATGCCAGTCCTCCATCTGCCATTGCGGTCATTGAGTCCTCAGGTGATGAGCTGTTTCTCCTTGCAGTATGTTTCTGGTAGAGATTTCTGAAGCCGGTGCTGTATAAATTAGGGGCAAGTAATAAAGAGAAAAGTGATAAGGAAGAAGATTAGGTGCTGCATAGATGGGCAGCAGTAAAAAAGACCTGAGGTAGATTAGTAATGCAAATATTTCTGCTGAGGAGTAAATGCTTCAGAAGGAAGAAGTAGAAGATAAAACAGAAAATGAATCAAGCACACAACTGGGAGAAGGTAAGGCTCCTGGTGAATGGCTCCCAGCCAAGAGAATGTGCAGGCAGAGAAAGGAAGGGAGCAGTGCAAGGTGTTTTGAGGTGGCTTTTATGAGATAGAATTAGTGACCTAAGGAAACCCAGAGAGGAAATATCATTCTTTGCATTGCTTGCCCTCCTCAGGGAGCTACAGCCCTGACAGGGAGTAGGGGAATTAACTCTGTGCCATGCCTGGGAGGCTCACAGTCACCCCAGCACGGATTCCAGAGGCTGGTTGCTGTCTCCTGTCTCCTGTGTCCATAGGGAACTGACAGATGAGATCTGGATGGTCTTATGCCCCTGAGACGTGATGAACCAGGACTGACTGCATGGTGTTTTAAACAGGGGAAATGCTCTCAGAAGTAATCTGTTCTCACTGTTGGAAGTATCTGTTCTCACTGTTGGAAGTACCTGTAGGATTGTGTCCAAATGATGGGCTCTCATAAGCTCTGTGTACCAAGGTTACAAGTTTCTATTCTGAAGGAGTCTCACAATCTTGGGGTCCATCAAAATTGGAAGTCTTAGAATTTATGACACATCTCCAAATGGAGACGAGTGCAAAGCAGAAGAAGAGTTGAACCAAACAGCTCTACTTTCCCTGTCATTTTTCAGATCATTTTAGGGGAGACCGCAGTGGAAGGGGCACTTGGTGACAAATCCTTAGAAGTCACTTAGTTCTAAAGCAACTCCAGAGGAAAAGAAACAATCTGCATATCAAGGCACTTTGCAGTGATTTTCCAGCCCTTTTCCAATTGCTTCACAATACATGGGCTGAGCAATGGTTGGAAGCTCGTACATTTTAATGCCAAGTTTTAGAAAGATCTTTCTCAATGTCTACTCCACCTTTGTTTCCTCTTTTCTTTGTGGTTTGGGTCCACCCAGACTCAGAAGCCAAAGAAAAGTGGATGTACTGACTTACAAGACTTTGCACTTAACAGCTTCAAACATTTTTCATTCATTCCAACCCTCCTTGGAGGTATTCATAACATTTTTGCTACTTTTTTTTCCACAGCCTTACATGTATATACATTACACCAGATTTCCACTATCAGATAGGGTAATAACCAGCATTAAAAGAGTGTGCTCATTCACGTCTTCTAGGTGATGTAGGACAGGAAAGTAGCCCTCAGCTCAGCTCCCTTCAGCTCTGCAGCTGCTCACACTGCCCATGACAACAACTCTCTTCCCCAAGCCTTGTCATTTCTTAATGTCATGTTCTTTCATTGTTTCTCCTTGAGATCAGGATGCACATCCCAGCTTGCTGCTGCTTTTATTCCCACTCAGTGCATCTCAGATTAGGTTTTTACTTCTGAACTGAAGCTGTTATCAGGTATGTTCTCAAGCATACTTTGTGGTCCTCACCAGGGAATGTGGTCTGAGCTTCTACAATGCTAGAGAAAGTTGGCTCTAGAGAACAGATCCACAATGACTTCTGTTTTCTTGCCTGGTGGGAGCTAAGAATTCCTTGTAAAATCCTCCCGGGAGATACAATACCTTTCAAGATTCTCCTCCCCTTCTTTCTTCTTCCCAACAGTGGAAATGCTTTACATACTTTGCAGATGTGTAAGGCCGTTACGTAAAACATCACATGAAGGCAAGGACTCTTGCAAATAATAAAACTGCAGGCTAGTTGAAACCAGCCCCCTTTTTTCATTTTCCTTAACGAAATGTAAATCTACACCCACACAAACTATGCATGCTCGGAGCAAAACAGTATTCCACATTCTGCAGCAGGGAGGGAGCCATCTTCCTGGAGGAGCAGCTGCCTGGCCACGCTCCTTCTCCACTGGTCTTGTGCTTGGTTTCCACATGAGGTCTGATCAACTGTTCATTGATCTAGGTGCCAGTGGGGGCGTTGAGGTGAGGAAGAGGGCTGCTGGTTCATAACCTATGGGGCAGTTTTCCTCGAGCATCTGCCCACCCCTGTGGGTTTTGCAGGATATGAGCTAGAAAGCACTCAGCCTGTTTTCCTTCAGGCACTCTTCCACATGTCCAGGCAAAATTCCTGCTGGATGCACTGCTGCTGGCCTGGGCACAAGTACAAGGAATAAGAGAAAGACCTCTATCCAGCTGATATGCAGGCTGCCATTTCCATTTAACAGCATGGACCTTCCGCCCTCTTCTCTCCTGGTTCTCAGTGGAGAATCATAGAATCATTTGAGTTGGAAGGGACCCTTAAAAGTCATCTAGTTCAACTGCCCTGCAATGAATGGGGACACCTACAGCTCAATCAGGTGCTCAAAGCCTCATCTAGCCTTATCTTGGGTTTCTCCAAGAATGAGAGTTGTCACACTGTCACACCAGCTTGCTTTCATGCTGCCCCTGGCTCTGGTTTAACTATGGAATAATGATAACAACTCTACCATCTAACATCCAAAACAAGAAAGGACCTGGCAATGCAGGAGGAAAACATCAGTTGGCATCTCCAAACGACTGTGAAAGAAATAATCGAGTCACAGGGCAATCTGCATCTTGAGACATTTTTCAGTATGATATCCTAAGAAACATGACTAGCTTCAGCCAAATTAATTGCATGTTATTCAATTAAAAATAAGAAGAAACAAAACCTTATTTAATTTATTTCTGTCATCAACCTATGTAACCTCCAGTATAACGAATCTGATGGTCTGCCTTCACATGAATAAAGAATTTTTCCTCAGGCCACCTGCTCCTGTCATCACCGAGGGATGGGGAAATCTCAGATCCATTAACAAAGGAGAAGTCCAAGGATGCTGCTCTGCAGATGGGACAGGACAATTCCCTGTTGCTATTAAAGTGCCTTAACTGGAAAGGGCACATTTGGGCTTGCAGAGGGATTTTCTAAGAGCAATGACTTCCTTTTCTTATATATTTATAAAAAAATGTTTCCCCTCCTCTTCCCAGAGTTGTTTTATATGCAGTTTTTTCATCATTCTCTGCTAAGAAACTGCAACATGGACAAAAACACCTTGTGAAGAATTCCTTCCTCCGAGCACCAATGCCCTGATATGCTTTGCCTGTGTAAACCCCTGCCCAGAACATGGGCCATCCTGCAGCAGAGACTTGTTGGGCCAGAAGAGTGATCCTAAACCTTCAGGATGCTGAAGTGGAGCTGCAGCACTGACAGAGTCCCTGACAACCACAGCCTTTGTGGGGATCCGTGCTCTCTCCTCCCTTCCTTAGCCTTATATAATGTTACTGCTCAGCTGCAGCTCATGTGATACCGCGTCCTTTGTGCGATTGTAAGGCTTTTGCACATCAGCCAAAATGCAATGCTAAACCAATCAGGATAATAAGCGTCCGGCCGTTAGCATGTGGTTTCCAAAAGGGAGGTTGTGTAATATTTCATTTGTTGCTGAGAGAGCCAGGGAAAGGCTCTGCTCCCAGAGGGTGGTGGGCATGAAACAGGCTGCCCAGGGCAGTGGGTATGGCCTGAGCTGCTGGAGCTCGGGGAGTGCTGGGACACCGCCCTCAGTCATATGGTCTGATTTTTGGGTGGAACTGTGTGGGCCAGGAGTTGGGCTCAGTGATTCTTATGGGTCCATTCCAGCTTGGGATGTTCTATGCTTCCTGCTGCACCTTTAACACAAGTCCACGAGGGCCATAAAGGAACAGCTTTTCTTTCTGATCCAAAAATAAAACAGAAATGAGGCAGAATGAAAAAATAAATAAATAAATAACCGAGACGAGGAGGGATTGCTTGTGAGGCCAAGTTCCGAGCCTGAGGAGTGAGGTCAGAGCACGCAATCAGAAATTTGGGGTGCAGATGACAAATTGACCAATAGTCCTTTTAATCAACATCCCTTTCCCAGCCAGCTCTCTGGCACCTGAATCACTGCACAAATACAGATAATGTAACATGGCAGCCTGTTGGGAAGCTCACTAATTGTTTGGGGATGAAATGAAAAATTGTTTGGGGATGGATATGGAGCTGAGGAGGCCACCAGCAAAAGCACTGCAGCTGTGGGGCTGTGGCTGCCATTGCCCCGTGTGTGGGATTTGGCTGCTCTTGGGTGGGCACCTGGGCCTGCCTGGGTGTGTGCTGCATGGCCAAGGGGAGGCACAAATGCACCACGGGGGCTTGGGTTGACTGCAGGATGCAATCATCTGACTGCTATAATGTTGGCCTAAAGCATATGATACTGGTTATCTACTCTGAATTAAGCCAAATACTGAAAATTAAACATTTTTCTGTACAGTCTAGAAAGACATGTTCCTGACTGGCTATGGCTTGGCACCTAGTTTTGTCTCCTAGTTTTCCCAGTGGGAAATGTACATTGCCAGTAAGCCAGCATGACATATCAAATTCTGCTCCCTGAATACAGCATATTAAAATGCAATTTTTACTTCCCAAATTATATTGAATTATACAGTCAGTTACAATTTTGACAGTAACACTGAACAGAACGCATTTCATATGCTAAGTAAAACAGGCTTTTTTTTTTTTTTTTCTAATTTGCTGGAAAAACGTCCTAGTATATCCAGGACATTATGTTTCTGGGAATGAAAAGAACCTCAGCAGCAGGTATGTGGTCCGTGATCTTTGCCTTGGGTGCTGGTGGTAATCGCACACACTTCTCCAGATGAAGTGACAGATGCTCCACCCCGTATTATTAAACCACCCCACTTCATGACACATTGACAAATGTCAAGAATTTGCACATAACTCTCTAAAAATATTAGCTTACCTAGCTTTCAGCAGCAAAGTGCAATAGAGTAGATCAAAGGTGCGACACTACTTTGTACAAGAAGCACCAATGGCATGCAGGGGGTATCAGGCATGCAGCAGTGCTCAGAGGGCACTGAAGCCCCATGTCCGCTCTGTCCACGCTCAGCAGAGGCACCCAGAGGCTCCCAATCCACGGCCCATCTGCAGCTCTAAATTCATTTTGGCACGTGTCGGGCCAGCGATGCACGATAAGAGATAATTAGTGATTAAATTGCAACCTTTTATCTTGGAAAATGACGGTTACTTCCTCGTAGGCTACCTACAATGGTTGTTCAGGACAAGGCGAACAAATGTATTTGCTTTGATCCCCAGCAAAGCTCTGCAGAAGCAGCTTCCCTGTCCTGAGGCGGCTCCGGCTCTGCAGCCCCCAGGATACTCCCAGTGGAAGATTTGCAGTAAATGGATGTGCACCCGACTATCTGCTCGATCGGGGCTGTGCAGCAGCAGAGGGCAGCAGCTCAACACGATGCTTCCTCCATTGCAGGCAACTACTTTTCATCCCCCATCAGCCTTTCCTACCGCTTTTTGCAGACTCCAGGTAACTATGCGTGCTATCAGTGTCAAATTACACCATTTTAAAGTAATGCAAATGTCCTCTGTGGGGAAGGAAGAGTGCTTGCCTGTACCCCCAACCCCTTGGGAGGCATCTACGGGTGGTGGAGTGCATGCAGGTGACGCTGCAGTGGGTGGCTCAGTGCTTCCCCATCAGCTCAGGAGGTGGCACCTGAGGCTTAGGGCACTGTGTGGGATGTGTAGGGTGCAGTGAGCACCCTGGGAACCAAGTGGGTTGCTGGGCTCTCCTTTTGTGATGAGTTTGGACCTCACAGGAGAGGGCTGAATAATGCAAAGTAGGCTCTCAGCAAAACCTACATGCTGGCCATAAGACCTCAGCCAATGCTGGCTTCTGCAGAGACCTGGGTGTCAGTCTTTGGAAACAAAGCCAGTTCCTATGCTATTCAAGTTTCTGATCTAGCACAGAGCACCCAGACCTTGCCTCAGCAGTATTAGAAAAAACACTCACAATCTTCTTTCTTGTGGATACTACAGTGACCTTAATGCCAAAGGCACTTCAGACAGAGCCTCACCTAGAAAAACAGACAGAGGCACAAAAATATGATTCCCTCTATCAGTATAAAAAGCCTCTTCAGAGGTTTCAGAAACCCCAGCAAAGAGAGGGGAAATAAATCATGGAAACCTCTAACGAACCCCACCCTGAACATACCAGCGTGCCAATAAAGCCAAGGCACATGCAGCAACATGGCAGGCGGGCGCTCACCGCCACATTTTACACAATCCAGTGCAGGTATGCGAATTATTGCCTAGTGCCCTCCTTCCTCTCCGAGACGTTCACAGAGCTGCACAAACATGTTGAGGGAGCTGCGGGTTATATCTTTACCTGCTTTGGCAAGCTCTGCTCAGCCACGTGCTGGGTGAAAGCTTTACCCCACAGCAGATCCTGAGAGCTGCAGCCCTGGGTTGTGCATGCTGGCATGTGGATTTGTTTCCCAGCGCTGCTCTGCAAGCTGCAGCTCTCCTCAAAACAAGGGGGAAAAGAGGGAAAGGTAGCAGTTAGATTTTAGGAAGAAATTCTTCACTCAGAGGGTGGTGAGGCCCTGGCAGTGCTGCTCAGAGAGCTGTGGATGCCCCATCCCTGGAGGTGCCCATGGCCAGACTGGATGGGGCCCTGGTCAGCCTGAGCTGGTGGGGGGCAACCAGCCCACAGCATGGGGTTGGAGCTCAATGATCTTTAAGATCCCTTCCAACCCAAACTGTTCTGTGATCCTGTCATTCTATGGAGAGCCTACAAACATCTTCACTTTGGTGCCCTTTGGTGCTCTGCAGTTCAGACACTTTGCATCCAGATTTTCCATCTTCAGCCACTTGTACTATGTACAGAAATGCAGCATTTATTTTTAACCTAAAGGGAGTCACCCAGGATAGAGTTTCACATAGGGACCTCAGAGCATTCAGGCTGTATCAGATTTTTTTTAAATGTTAGCACATTATAAATCAATACATTCCCAGTCTGCTTTCCTCACCTCTACTAAAAGAGAAGATCCAGCCAGTGCCATGAGGTTCCAGACAGAGTTTAAATACCATCAGGATTTGTTAAAATATGGTTTTTGCAATGTCTGAAAAAAAAAAGAAGTAAATGGGTTCCCATCAGCTTGATTGTCTCAAGGGGGTTCTTTCCACTGCCTGATCTGCAAACACAGACAAGTACATCCTTGTGCACTTTGTGTCCAAAGACTGCTAAACTGGCATGGACAAGACGTAACTCCAAACACTGAACCCTAAACCTAGTGAAATCAGTAGAAAGTTTTAGGGTGATCCCAAGCTATTTTTATTCCTTTGCAGGAGAACATCATTACTCCTCTCTGTGTCAGAGGACTACTGAAGTTAAGTGACATGACAGAGGGTATGCGACCACTCCAGTTCCTGTCTGTCACACTGGAAGTGCTGGTGTGCACAGAAATGCCTCTGAACAGGTCGCTGCTGACAGTTGAAGAGTATTTCAGAACCTGATGTGGCAGGCTGAGAGAAACAGGGCCATATCCCAGCCCAGTGGAAGAAAGGGCTGTGGTCTATGTCTGACTTTTGTGCGGTTGGTAATAACAGAGAAAGTTCTCATCAGTTCGGTAGGTGAAGGAGATGACAGACACTTAAGTAGCACCATAGTAACAGAAAAGGTCATTAGCAGAATTCAGATGTTTACCTTGAAGCCCTTCAGCTATGAGGACTGCATCTGCCTGTGGCACAGGCTGCACAATGCAATCCAGGTTGCCAACGCTGCAGTGATGGCTTCAAGGACAGTCTTGGGAGAGAAAACCAGCAGACCCAGCTGCCACCAGTGCTTATCAGAGCTGGAGAAGGCACTGATCATTAGGATTTAAAGAGGAGGATTTGGAATTAACCGTCTGTTAATAATCCCCAGGCATTACTTGTTGCTTGCTCTGTAGATGGCAGCACAAGGAAGCCAACCAACTTGGTGAAGGCAGGGCAAGGCGAGAGGGTGGATCTGTCATTAACAGGGTCAGCCTAGGGAGTTATTTCACCTGGGACTTGAACCACTTTCAATTTTTAACAGCAAAGGGTTAGGAAAACAAGAAAGAAGCCATAGCTACAAACAAGTAGTAAAATAAACTTGAAAAGCAAGCAAGGTCCCATGTCATGCAGAAATAGCTTTGAGCTCACAAAACCCCTGATGGTTACCACATAACTTCAGATCAAGAAAGCCACCTGAATGGATTTGCTAAGAGTCTGCTTTCTTTTGGGCACAAACCTGACCTTTAAGCTGTGTTTGAATAGCAAATAGGGACTTGTTGTCTCAATCCCCAAATGTCTCTGCAAAAAAGGCTGGTGTGGCAAAATTTATCAAAACACAACATGTTCAGAGGAGCTTGGAATTTCCATTTGAAAAATGTGGGTAGCTAATAGTCCCCAATCACCTCCACCGTGTATCTACCCTGCAATCTTTTGTTTGCATTGTGATAAAGCTCGGCTTTGCATTTTAAAAGCAAAATATGCCCTCCTGAAGGGCTTTGTTTTCCCTTCCATGGGGCGTGTTGGAGAGGGAGCCTGGAGAGACCTTCATCTGGTGAACTCCCAGAGCTGCTATTTCTGAGCATCGATTTCCTACTTGGGATGTAGATCTTGACCTCTGTGCCCCAAGCCGACTGGTTTGCATAAACAAAACAGCATCGCAAAGAAGTCAAAGCCGGATGTACCTACAGCAAATAAATCTCTTCCTCTCTGACAAACACAGAATGAATTGACCTCTTGCACGTCATGTCTGCTTGTCTGACCAAAACTGTCAGTCACAGCCTTCCCTCTGGAAGCCATGGATGAGACAAGGGATGAAAGGGACATAAGTGGCATCAGTAAAACCAAAGCAAAGAATGATAGGATTTCCTTTACCATCTCCATTACTTGATTCTTACAAGTTTTCCAATCACTGCTGGTCAGATCCTGGCCAGTGTCTGTGTGCGTTTGATTCATCTGAAGCGAACGAACAAACACCGCCTGTCGCTCCCTCTGTGTAACCCAGCCCCATTTTTGCATTCGTTTTTCTGGAAACAGTCCAGCAAACAAGTTCTCCAGCAAGAACATATGGGTCGGAGTGAATTTTAAAGCAAACATCTGTGATCTCTGCAAACAGGAAATCCACCACACTTACGGGCTGGAAACATTTCTAGCTAAAAACTGGGTTCTCTCTGTGCTTGGGCCATGAGGTCTTTGGAAGACACCCTGTACTCCCCACACCCAATCAAACCCTTGCCGTTCTCCTCAAATTTCAGATGGTGAATCCTAGAAGCACAACGTGAGGAGACATACCACAAATTACGACAGGAATTACTGTATCATGAGTCATGGGAAATTAATCTGTGAGTGCTGGACATTGCTCCTGGGTAATTTGGCGATGTCTGGGCTATGGGGGTTGCAAGCACCAAGCTTCCTCTCTGGCCTCACAGATGGGATTCTCCCCATGGGCAGCAGGTCATGTGCCTTCGTCCCCATACAGAGGAGCACACTCATGAGTCCCATGCTAACTCTGTGAGCAGCGATGCAGCTGCATTCATTCCGTGGACTACTTAGCACAAGTTATTTGCTCAGCTTTGCAATGAGACACACTACAGAAGGTTGCAGACGATTCCCTCCCAGGAGGATTTTCAGCCCCAGTCACACAGAGACATATTCTCTGGTCTACACCAGCTGACCTATTGGACCTGCACGTATTTATGGTACCTAAACTCTGGCCCAGTAATCTCAGTAAGCTGTGTATGTAAAGATTGATCATAAAGCAGTTAGGGAGGCTGAAGGGCCAATAGACAGGGCAAACCATATTGAGAGGCATGCATTAATCATGAAATGAAAGTGTAGGGAGAGAGAGAATTTCCACATCACACTGAATACAAATGCTGCCCTTTAGATGGTAGTGGGATCAACTCCTGACCTTCCAGGAACTGGTGAGATATGGAATTACCAGATAACTCCTCTCCATGAACACACTGTGGGACTAACAACCCCTTGCCAAAGCCTCCTTCCAGCCTGGAATGGGGAAATTGAGACCAGTGGCTGTTACCACAGAGAGGAGTATGGTGGTATGATCCTGCTTAGGGCCCTTCTCCACCCCTTTGGTTCTGGGCTGAGGCACGAGGTGCAGAAATGTGGGACCAGGCTCCTGGGTGTATGCTGAGCTCAGTTCTCATGTCTGGTCTGACCTGGTGTAAATCTAGGCTAATTTGGGCAGTTTGTGTGGGAATATTGCCTGGAATGCACATCTGTATCTTTTTTTTTTTTTTTTAAGCCCTGTCAGATTCCAGGCTTGTGAAGAAATGGCATGTCAGGCAGGAAAGCTTGGCAACCTTTGGCCAAAACAGAGAGGGGCAGCTGCATTGAGAGATGCTGAATTACCTCTATTTTTTGGAGAGGAGCTCAGCCTGGAGACAGGGGCCCTTTTCTCAGAGCCCAGAAGTTAAGCTGGGAACCTCTGGCTGAAGCCCCTCAGCTCACATGGGTGCCTCTGGATGTGCCTTTCCATGTAGAAAGGATTGTGGCTTAAATTAGGAGGCAACAGGACAAGTTCATTCCTGGTCATTCCAGTTGCTTTACCTCCAAAAAATGCTATTTACACAATTATTTCCACTCTTCCCTTTCTCCTCATGCTTCAAGAGCTAAAACATTTCCTTTGGGAATGTGGCGTGTAAATGAAGACAGGGCTGCAGTGCTGGGATGCCCAACTTGTTTCTCCAGGACATTCAAAGGAGAAGGGGACAGGTTGGGGCTGATGGGGAGCAGAGCCAGGTGCTGTGTGCAGATGGCCATGGGCCATGGTATGCTCCCTGGACAGTCCTAGTGCATCCCCAGAGCTGAATTCTAGTCTCACAGCTTTCCTCCAGCCCTACTATGACTTGCTGGAAAGGGGGGGCAGGTTGCAGGGAAGAGGAGGATGAAGGCAAAAACCTGAAGGAATGATGAAGGCTCCACCCTCATTCCAGCTCAGCTGTGTCATCAGCCTTCCGTTTTTATGGATCTTGAATGTAAAAACTGCTTCCACCATAATGGAGGCTTCTGATGTGATACAGAAGTAAAGACGCCTCATTCCCCATTACTTCAGTGCAGTGCTCCCAAGACAGCTTCCTCGTGAGCACTGCTTCAGGTAGCAGGGAAGTGTTTCATTTATTTGCTCATTAATTTGGGATGTTGTTATAAGAGAAGTACAGCCTCTTGTTCTGCTGCCCTAGTGGCAAAATCCCTGTCCCAGCCTCAGCTTTATGCTGCCAGAAGTGCTTGCAGCACACACCCTCGGGCACCCCATATTTTTCTACAATGTGTCTGTGGGAAGGGAAGTGCTGTTAGTCCCTAGAGAACCCCAAAAGGACTTGGACAAAAATCAAAGGGAGGTGAGGACCAGGGCTGTGTGACTTTCCCAAGAGTGGCACAGGTAAGGATGTGGATCTGGGAGCGTGGAGGTCCCTGCAGATGTCAGACCCCAAGGACAGCAAATTGGCATGCAGGCTGGGTGCTCACCCTGTATCTGAGGATGCAGCTCAGTTGTATCATATCAGGCCAGGCTAGAAATCACATTTTCTTGCTGAGTTCCCAAGATAAAGCTGCATATAATATCTCAGTAATTTTCCATCCATCCATTCAGTCTCATACATTCAGCATTTACTATCAACTTTACTGTCTCTTCCAATGCAAACAGCCCCACAGCGCAGCCCTTATCTCCACCTCCTTATCTCCAGGCTTCCAGGCTGGGGGAGCCCTCTGGAAAAAGTGAGATTTTTCTCAGAGCAACATGATTTCAGGCAGCTCATTCCAGATAGTCCCTACTGCTTCTTTCTCTTATAGTGGGGAGGCATGCACATTGGGATCCCATTATTTAAGTGTAATACTTACACAGCTGGGAAAAAAAGCATGTTGGAAGTGTGGGAGATTCGCATGACTCCAGTCAGCAGAAGCTAGGGAGAAAATGTGTCATTCTCTGCATTGGTCAGTGTTTATTCTGAGTGGGGCTTTCTGATAAGACTTTTTGCTGATCAGATGCTGTTTTCCTGACTGTGCTATGCACTCCCAACAGCCAGGACATGAGAGAGCACCTTGCATTTTTTCCAGATAAAATTAGACAGCAGAGCACACGGGGCTAGGAAATATTGCTGGAAGATGTGTGGAAGTGGAGCAGAGTCTCCTCTGGCCATGGCTGTGACAATGAGGGTCTGGGGAGGATGCAAGGCACTGCTTGGAGGAGGCTCTCTGGGCATGATGCTCACAGTGCAGAGCCTGTGGGCTTTACGTGCTAGAGATTGTATCGAGCATTCTATCCACTGAGTTCAGTTTCTTTAAAAAGTCATCACAAGTATTTGGAGAAGCTGAAAGAAGCCTTGACTTGAAAAAGGAAGTGTGGATTGAAATCCTAAATGCCTTCAATGCACTTAAGTCCACATGTGAAGCATGATTTAAACTGAGATATGCGTTGCCTAACTCAGATGCTTGTAGGGACAGTTACATTAACCTCTTTGGCACCAGACAGAAGTTCACATCCCACCAATACCAGTGCTAAACAACAAAACACACGCCAGTAGAAACACTGACACGCAACTGGCATAATCTCTGTTTTCAATCCGGGCTGTGCCAAGATACTCTTTCCTTACAGAGATTTGATCCAGCTCAATTTAGCAAAAATAAATAAATATAGCAATCCCCCGAGTGTGAATCCCAGCCCTTGGCATGTTGTAGACTGGCAGGCACACTTCTCTAAGCAGGACATGTCTTGTTCATTGGAAAAGCTTAAAAACCAACACCTCAGGGTGCATTATTGCAGGAACTTTTCATCACAAGGGAGCAGTTTCCTGAAGCACACGGAGAAAAGGGTGCGGGAAGGCACGGAGCTTTTCTTCAGTTCTACTCTGGTGGAGAAGTCTCTTGCAAAATCCAGATTATTTGCTCACAGGCTAAACTTGTGTTGCATCCCTCTTGTTCTTATGGGCATTCAACATCATGACACAGCACTGAGGTCAAGGGAAGTGAGCCACTTGGTACCGTGCTGGGAAGAGTGCTTGGAAAGAATCATAGAACAGAATCATAGAATCACAGAATGGTTGGGTTGGAAGGGGCCTGAAAGCCCTCCAGTCCCAAACCAACCCTTCCTGTGGGCTGGTTACGCCCACCAGATCAGACTGCCCAGGGCCTCATCCAGTCTGGCTTTGAGCACCTCCAGGGATGGAACATCCACAAAGACAGTTCAGCAGAGTCTGAAGGCTGAGAACATCCCCACAGTCTGAAGAGTGGCGGGACCTCAAGAATCAGATCCTGCGGAAGCAGAGCTGCCACAATACGATGCTGAGAGGTGCTATATAAATATGTCATTTCCAGTGATTCACTCTTCCCACAGATTCTAGTCTGTGCCATGTTTCTATTAGTGTTATAAGCAATTTGTGGGTGAGACGGTGTTTTACCAAGGACAGTATCTGTGATTCAACACTTTCTTCCATCCTGGCAGTTGTAGAGCTTGCGGAAGAGACTTTGGGGTATGAGACACATTTCACAGTTCCTCCATATGCTGGATGGTGTGACTGCTGAATTCTCACTTCCCCGCCCCAAACCTTTTTGCTTATTTGTATCATGGCTGTGCATAGATGCTCCAGCAAAGCTCAGGTGGTGCACATACAGATTTTCCCCAGATCTTGCCCTGTAAGAGCAGGAACTGGCTGAATGCATGTTTGAAAACTCTTCTTCTCTTCCTATCACACCCCCTCTCTTCCCTTCCTCCCCACTTTTTTGAGGTGGAAATGTCCCCACGGCTTGTCCCTCACTCCCAAAGCAGAACTATTGATATTGCCTGAAATGAAGCTGTTGCTCTGAACAAGTATGGACAGATAGAGATTGCCATAGCAACAGAAGTTATGTGTGAAAACCTTGGAAACTGTTCCTCCTCCCCCATCCATTCAGGCTCCTTTTCAGATTTTTTTTTTCTTTTTTTTTTTCTTTTTTTTCTTTAAAAGTGCTTTCATTCCTGCGGCTGAGCACCTAGGGAGGTTCTTTGAGAACAGCCCATCAGGTTACAACAGCATGCCACCAGTGTCTGGGTCCAGGCCATCTTTGTATCCTGCTGGGTCCAGGGAAGATCTTAATAAGGTGAATTGAAAGAGAGGAGATAGTGGGAGTGTGGTTTCCTGCGTGTAGGATCTCAAGGGTATATTCCAAATTTGGTCCTGATCAAATCTGCACTGAACTATTTACTTTTCGAGATGCTAAGTCAACAGATGTGCATCAAAACAAATTAAAACCATTTAGCATCAAGCTGCTAATGGTTGGAACCACACAAAATAATGCAGGTTATTAACCCCATAATAAGGAGCTCATTAAAATGCGAATTACCAATTAAGTTACCAAGGAGAAACACAAGCAACAAAAAAACCACTGACAATTTGCCAACTGCTATGCGTAACCCCCAGTGAAGACCAATGGCCAAGGAGAAGGTCCCAGCTGGTATAAACAGGCAGAATTGCCAAGGGCTGCAACGCAGCCCAACTGTCTTAAATTGGGGGAGGACTGAGTTCAAAAATCTCATGGACTCATCCTGACCTAGAGGAGGAGCACATTATTGAGGAGGTGCTGGGAGGTTCATTGGTATCGGGTGTTGCAGAAACCATTGCTGCCATTCATGTTGTGAGACATTTAGTTTCACTTGGGTATCAATGCTCCCGTTGGTCAAAAGGGTATATTAAATATATTAAATGCTCCCTGAACACTATGTTCAGCCCTAAACTTACCAAAAGCTCTTCATGCAGTAGGCTCTGGCCAGAGGATATTGAATGGGATGGCTAACTGCAGCACGACCTTGCATGCTGGCATCCCCATTCTGCTTTGGAGAAGAGTTTTACTGTTCAGGCCTGTGTTCTGCATTCTACTATTTCATGCAGCTCAGGGATTTTAACTAATTCTCTTCAGGTACAATCAATTTGATGTGTAGGGAGCTGGCATCCTCCCAGATCTTGCTTTGCTTTGTATATATGTGTGAAAATATATTTTCTCCAACATACTCAAAATGGCATGCACAGAGGAGGCATCTAAGCTTTATTTTTTCCTGCTTAAAAGTGGCAGAGAAACATGCTCATGTTGAGATCACCACTTCCCAAATGGCTTCCTTCTTGTTTTCCCCACTCATGCCTCAGTCGATGTCAGATATCTCAGGAGAATATGAAAGCAGCAAGCGCCTGGCAGGCGAGCTGAGTGTGTATAAAGATTTGAGACAGAAACGTGTATCAGTTGCTCTGTTTCCATCAAACATTTAACTCAGAAATCCCAAACTTTTTTTGAGAAGAAAGAAGATGGCTAAAAGAGAAAGTTTAAGAAGTGGTGCACTCTTTCATCTCCCTCATACCTATATCCTTATTCTGAAGGCTGTAGTTGGCCACCCCAGAGTAGCAAGCACTTCCCCAGGTGGGAGAAGGACGAAGGAAGATGGAAAAATGCCCCAGAGAAAGCTGGATGGTGCCTGGGTGCATGAGGAGGGGGCTGGGAGGACAACAGATGCAACAAACCCCTTTTGTTGCACATCTGAAGCATCTCAGTCTCACACAACAGGGTCCCCACCACCCCAGGACATTCATTGCAGTCAACCAAAATGACTGATGTTTCTGGAGGAGATCCATGTGGTCGGATGCATCACCTTCCCCTTTTGACATCACTCCTCTTTGACCATACTCCAGTTTCATCAGCCTGTATTTACTTTATTTTCTTGTTTGATCCTTCTAGTTTCATCAAAGTAGTTACTGTCCATGTTTTCTGTTAAATCACTAAATATAGACAAGTCAGGGGAGGTTCAGGTTAGATACTGGGAAAAACCTCTTCTCAGAAAGAGTAGTGATGCAGACTGCCCAAGGAGGTGGTAGAGTCACCGTCCCTGGAGACATTCAAGAACCATGTGGATGTAGACCTGAAGGACATAATTAATGTGCATGGTGGGGGTGGGTTGGGGTTGGACTAGATGATCTTAGTGATCTTTTCTAACCTTAATAATTCTATGATTCTATGATATATCCCATCCTGAACTGCTGCAAATTTATACCACGCTGCCTAGCACCAAGAGAAGTTTAGCTGGGAAAGTGCCTTCTGCTGTGCTGCTCCCACAGCTGGTACACACTGCTGGGATTTGGAAGCTCTGGTTCTGCCTCTGCTTGGATCAGCTTGCAATCCCCATTGGGGGCCCTGCTCATGATGGCCATGGCTTTCATTCATGGTATCCAGCAGCTGTCCCAAATACACTTCACAAAAATGAACCCAAAGTGGGAGAGGACACACTAGGGTTTGGTAGCTGCCCCATCCCAAGTGTTCCTAGTCCCTGACAAACCCCTACAATGTCCTGTGTGCAACATCAGGGAAAGAAAAGATCACATGAGGGATCGCCACTGACTGGTGTCTTCAGGCAAGTACTAAGCTTGACTGATGCAGTAATTTACATGAGGATAGGAGAACACTGTGTGTATACTTCTTTTTTATATAGTTAGACTGGCACTTCAGGGGAAGGAATTATGTGAGCTTATCAGTAATATCCTCACGCAATCCAAGGTGAACATTTGGAAGTCATTTAATAGACAGAGCTTCTTTGAACAGGCAGCAAATCAGGATAATCTCATTCAACAAAATCACAAAGAACAGCAAAAGCATTAAATCAGTCGAGTCATGTGTTTACAGTGAATAATTTAAACAGCAGCATTGTTGAAGCCAGAAAGATTTGTTTCAACACTTTGAATTTAGCTCTGTTTTCAGAACCACATAAAAATGGTAAATTATGATCTTCTGTTCCACTGGTCTGAATGAAAATTAGTCTCTCCCACCATGACTTTGCAAAGGATATTTGCCTCAAAGATTGAGTAGGGTGAGGTCCCATTCTCTTTCATCCTCCTCAAGATGCTGACTTTTACCTGTATGTTTTAAAGAGGACAGAAACTGAGATAAAACAGGCAATTTTACTAGCATTGTTCAGGAATGAATTAAAGAGATGTGAAGTATATATTAAACTAGAACTGTGCTGCAATCTCAGCTGGTATAGACTGACATATTTCCAAAGGTATAATGCACCGATGTCAATTTGCATCAGCTGATTACAGCAGAAGATATTGAAACCAATTGGAAAAACTCATCTGATATTTAAAAGCAGCAGATGGGAGCAGAAGAGACTCTGTGAAAACGTTTGTATATTCTACTATAATGTGGAAAGAAGTGTATTAATGTGTATTAATCTGAATCTGTATTCTATTGAATGTAATTTGAATTTAAATCCTGTACATACCTCTTCATGTTTTAACATTCATTGTCATGGCTTTTGTGACACATGAGGGGAAAGTGAATGGTACATTGCTGCATGTGCCTGGGGAGTCAAGTAGTGAATGTGCTCAGCACGCCTATACTCAGCAGAGCAACCTCAGCAGGACTTGAGGACAACCCAGAGAACTTTGCTCAGCCAGGGTTTGCCTTGCCCTTGGTTTATATGAGAGTTCAGCCTGCAAGTTTGTCAGTGATCCACTACACAACCCATGCTGTTTGTGGAACAGACACTACGAGAAGATGACACAAATATGGGAAAAGCATCTGTTTTCTCACTCTCCTTGGCAGCAGGTTTAAGAGCACAGTGCATGTTTTGTAGTGATTCAGCATTTGAATATTTTTAAAAAATCAATATTTCCAACTCTGTTCCCCTTACGTCCTTTTATTCTTTAAAGAAGCTGCAGTAATGAGAGCCTCACCGTAAAGACCAGAGTAATCTACAAATGCAGTGTAAAATTGTGAATTTTGTCATAAAATTTGAGCTCGTTATTGCTGCAGAGTTTTGAAAGAGGAAAAAGTCAGTCTCAGTGAAAAACTTGGAGCATAATGTTAAAAGATATTTTGTCAATGGAAGTACAGCTGAAGAAGCTCAAAATTTGACCTGGCTTCCCAGCCTGACTGAAAACCTCATGCTTCATCAATATACCCAACAGTTCTACTCAGTGAGCTCATCAGAGAACTGATCCAAACCCCATGGGCCTCAGTGTGCTCTGTCTTAGGTCACCTATGACTGCTAAGAACTGAAGCAGGAAGCAACATGTATCGGATATAAGTGAAAGTGGGAAATCAGCATTGCCAAGAACACCTGGTTTGCAGTCACTGCAACCTTCTTTTCCATCCCATTTACTAAAATAAATGTTTGCTGGTACAGGTAAGCAAACACTGAAATCAGTGTTAAGTTTTAAATTTTCCTTCTCTTTATCTTGCAGGAAGCAATGGGGGAGAATTACTCTCAGAAATATCTGCAACTTAGACTCTGCAGAAGGCTGAGTACAAGGACGAAGGATGTACTTTAAGCTTGTATGTATGGACTTGCAAGCTATTTATGGCCATATGGAGATGGCCTGGGTGGAAGCACTTAGATCCCTATCAGGCTATTTCCTTGTAAGTGTATGAACACCAGAACAGCTGATAGATACCCTGAACCCGATGGGTGCAGGAGCAGTTATGTGTTAACCCTTCTGCTCCCTGGTGGAGTTCTTTCCTTATCAGATTGTCACATTGTGAAAATCTCTTCAACAAGAAGGGTTAATTTCCCACAAGCACAATTGCTCTGCAGTTGTCTCTCCAATGGCCGTGGAGCTGAGTATAGAATAAGTTGCTGACTTTCAGGCATCTGATATTGTATGAGATGACTTCCGGCCTGGATGTGGCATAAGTATCCTCGGATGCTTTGGAGAACAACCCAAAGAAAGCTAGCAAGGCAGCAGAGCTTTCTCACCACCATCAACACTGACTCAGTCCCATGGCGTAAGAACACTGTATTCTTAGTCTCAGATCACAGAATCACAGAATCACAGAATTGTAGGGGTTGGAAGGGACCTCCAGAGATCATCGAGTCCAACCCCCCTGCCAAAGCAGGCTCCCTACACCAGGTCGCACAGGTAGGCGTCCAGGCGGGTCTTGAATATCTCCAGAGAAGGAGACTCCACAACCTCCCTGGGCAGCCTGTTCCAGTGCTCCGTCACCCTCACCGATAAGAAAGAATTGTCAAACAGCAAACCATATACTTTATGTACAACAAAATGACTGTTTTATACCATTATGTTTTTATTTCCTCAGGAAAACTAGGACAATTAAAGGCAGGAAGGAAGATCATAAATTTGAAAGATGACAAGGGGATAACCGCTCACCTGAATGGGAAGTTGTAAATAGTCTATCACTGACTCTTGGCTCTTCAGTTCAAGAAGGACAGAGAACTTCTAGAGAGTCCAGAGGAGGGCTGCAGAGATGACTTAGCCCTGGAGCATCTCCCTTATGAGGAAAGGCTGAGAACCTTGGGGCTGTTCATCTGGAGAGGAGAAAACTTAGAGGAGATTTCATCAGTGCTTAGAAATACCTGCAGGGCAGGAGTCAAGTGGATGGGGCCAGGTTCTTCTCATTGGTGCCCAGTGACAAGACAAGGGGCAATGGGCACAAATTAGAACACAGGAAGTTCCATATGAGTATGAGGAACTTCTTTACTTTAAGGGTTTCAAAGCACTGGAACAGGCTGCCGGGAGATGTGGTGGAGTCCCCTTCTCTGCAGATACTCAAAACCTTCCTGAATGCTTTCCTGTGCAACCTACTGTTGGGATCTCCTTTAGCAGGGGGTTGAGCTGGGAAATCTCCAGAGGTCCCTTCCAACCCTAACGATTCTGTGGTTTGTGATTCTGTGACTCAGCATGATTAGGAAAATGGCATACCTTACACTTTTCCTCTTGCTTGCAAAACATGGAACAGATATTGGGCAATGGATGAAAATGGACTTTTATTGCAGTTAATACCCAAACTGATCAAGTATCTATACTAGTTTTACATACTCATGTTACCCATTCATGGCAGAAACATCTGGTGAGTAACAGCTAGTTCTGGGAGCCATTCCATGAAGATGAACAATTGGTCTTCAGCCTTTCAACCACAAACAATTCTCCATCACAAGACCTAGCCCCTTGTAAATACTCTAACTCCTTGCCCACACATACATACATATGCCTCTATAAATCACAGAGATAGTCCCATGTAATAACTAGTTGGCCATGCTGTATAACACATGTTCTCTGCAGTAATCTTGCTCTGTACAAGAGAATATAATGGAACAGATGTCAAGTTGAAATTAATATGAGTACCTTAGGCTCAGGACTTCAAGGCTAGAACTGGGGATTGACCTTAGATTACATGTCCCACCATCGCTGCCACAAGCTTCCACTTCCTCTCATTTAATAAAATTGAACTGCAGTGAGATTTGAAGATTAGACAACATAACATTTCCTTTGAAAATATAATATTCATTTTTGGTTCTTGATTACCAGTCCCAAATCCAACAATTGTTCACATATCTGTTTATTCCCTTTACGATTGTTTCTCTGAAACAATGCTTATGTAAGACCACATTGTACAGTCAGATTAGCAATCCTGGAGCCTTGGGATGCCCCTTAAAAACTGTTTTCTACTGCTCACAGTTGCTATGCATGCATGGCCTTTCCTTGTTAACCGTGCTCAAAATGCAACTAACTCACAGCCAGCTTTTGAGCAAGATGGTGCCTTTCTGTGGCTTCTGTGCAGTAAAAACATACTTCTGAATCTGGTACAGTAACCAGAGATGAGCAGATCCCAAATATTTTGATAGACACAGCCCTATAAAACATCAAATTAGAAACTTGGCAGCCCACAGACACCCATGACTTCAGCGGCTGCTTCAACCTGTAGCTAAGCAGCAACCCATGAGTCAAGTGGTGGGAGTGAATTTCTCATTCCTTTCCTTCAGAACTTCCGTTAGCGTTGCTACGGCTGCTGTTACGGGCACTCAAGTGATTCTGTATGATTATAATGTGCTGTCACTCTCCCAGATATGTAGGTGGATTTCATATCACCTAAATTACATGTAGTGAAAGCCCTTCTACCAAGAAAAATTGCCAATGAGTAATGCAGCCTGAGCATAGAGGTGAAGAGCTGCTACTCCTGATCAAGATCAGATACGAGTAAGATGTGCAAATCCAAGAGCAGAGGGCCTCCTGCAGACAAGTCCTGCCATAGGCTTTTGAAAGGTCCACATAGATACAGACTTTGAGATGATGCATGCTAAAGTGAAGAAGAATGTGGCAGGTTGAGGAGCTGGACCTTGCCCTTTTCCGGGTTTCTAAATCAAAACCTGCATTATGAATCCCAACTGAAAGTTGGTGGGCTGTCAACACAGAAAAATGGAGACAGTGGTGGAATGTATGGCCCATCTATTTTGTAAAGTGACCAGTGAAATTCCCAATAGGTTATCTTATCTTTTTCCAGAGAGGATGTGGCTGTCCACAAGCAGAGACACTGAGAGATGGTGGACAAAGCTCAGGTTCAAATGTAGGATTAATCTTCTGTCTGTTGAGAGTCTGGTTGAGGTTGTGATCAAATTGGAGTCCAGTCCTTGAGGTATGGAAGCAGAGAGTAGCTTTTTCTCTATTTCCTAAATTTGAGAAGCAGGGTACTGCCACAGGGGTATCTAGAAGAGGGTGAGATTTGTGTGTCCTTTGCCCCATGTTGATTAGTCTCCAAGAAAAAAGAATAAGTAAAACTCTTGCCAAGGACATTTATGATCTTTGGGATGGGGACGTGACTTCTCCATGTGATAGTTCATGTTCTTTGCTTTGCCTACCACAGATTTGCCATGTTCTGTCTTTGGCTGCCCAGACCTGGAGTGATTTAACCCCATGCTGCTGGGATTTCCCACCTCTTTCTTTAGCTACTTTCCTTCCACTCACTGTGTCATTTTTCATCAGTATGTTCATTTTGTTTCCATTTTCATCTCTACTGGCCCAAGGAACATTGTTGAAAGTTTTAAGTATGCTGACCACTTCATGTGGGTGAAGACCAAGGCTGTTTGTTCATACTTTACAGACTATTTTTCTGGACAGTGAAGACTTTTTAAGCCAGTTCTACTAGATGTTTTGACATCAGATCACCACTCTCTTTCCTAGTTTTGAGTGTGGCCCTGTGTGTGTGTAGTTGCACCATTGTTAACTGATGAGCCTTGGTTCTCCCTCCTACTCAGCAGCATTCTTCCATGGGAAGGTTTGTCTCTATATCAGACCATACCTTGCTGCCTCCTTTTTTTTCGAGGCTATGTATGTCTCTAATTCCTTTGATCTTTACAGTAAATAGGTCACTGTTTCCACCCTTGTCTATACCAGTTAATCTATAACATCACCAGTTCGCCTGTACTCTTTCTGGTAGGCCCTGCCCCAACTGGTATTCTATTAGCACTTCAAAAGTGGATGGATGTTTTTTTTGTAATGAATTGCCAGTTGTAGTTTTCCATGAACATTTGCATCCAGAGGCCTCTTCTAAATTAGTGCTCTCCACAGCCTCTGACTTACTGTTTTGACCTCTCTTCAATGACAGTTGTTGTCCTATGGTTGTTTCTGTGCTCATCTCTTGCTATTCCCGCTATGTCCCTATCTTCATTTATAGAAATCCCTTCAGGATGATGCTTCTAATAAATGATTTGCAATTCACACTCCAGCTGGGTGTTATCTTTGAATTCGATTGGCATATTTTTCTACCCCTTCCTCAGTGCTACTGCAGATGAATACAATGTCCAACACAGCAGGAGTCCCCAAGGAGCACTGTGGGAATATTTACAAGCATACACAACTTTCTATTGCAGGGGCAGATTTTTATCTCTTTTGCTACTGTTCTCTGTATCCACCCTTCATCATTCTTGTTCTGCATTGGGCCCAGTCCAACCACTGTTGAAGTCAACTGTGTCTGCACGGGATCCTTTAGGGATGAATCAGGATCTACAGGAACAGTATGTCTGAAGAAATTAAATGAAATAACCTGAAATCAAGGAACTGTCATCAGGAGAGGTCTCTGCACAAGCAGTTGTCTTGTCAACGAGTGAAAGGGCAAATTTACTGAATGACTTAAGGGAATGCAGCTCCTTGCTCTTCCCACCAGTGTGCTGCACTATGGTGTATACTCCAGCCCACACTATGGAGAAGCAGCTCCTTACACTGCACTCCCCTCACCCAACACACACACCCTGTGGTTTTCCTCCTCCCATCAACAGTGTGGGTATAATCTGGCTGTACAGTCTATCACTCAGATGCAACTGCTTTTCTTAGGGTGATCTATCTTTGTGTGTGGTACCTCTCAGTTTCCTTCTTCCTCCATAGCATCTACTAATAATTTCTGATTACTAGTAATTTCTGACTGAGTTTCTCCTGAAAATGATGTAAAGTTAATTGATCCGCAATTCCCTTTTAGGAAGAGGAGTATAATGTTTTCCCTCTGCCAATCATCAGTGGCTTCCTCAGTTCTTCAGGAGCAGCTGAATATAATGGATAATGGGCCTAAGAGTTTTTCAGCTAATTCCTATAATACCCTTGGGTATGTACCATCTGGCCCTGTGTGCTGATTTGAATGCACTCCTCTCTTAATATTTATCATTGTATTTTAATGATTTTGGTAACTGAGTTCTCAATCTCTTGGCTTTCATTTGATTGTTCATTACACGCACTTGTTTCAGAGGAAAACTGATATAGGAGATGAATGTTTCAGCCAAATCCTGCTCACTGAATTCGTGGCACAAATGAAATCACTTTTCAAATTCCCATTTCATGAAGAAGCATGGACTCTCAGAAGCCTGAACTACAGCTGTTCCCTTTTACTCTACCCTAGGAAGGCTTTATCTGCAAAACATTTTCTGCTCCCTGAAAGGTCCCATGAAAGACAGTTTTCTCTATGACCCTACACACAAGCCTTATCTTCTCTTAATACTGGTAGGGAATTTTCCCTTATTCTAATACGTCCTATTTTTTCTCTAAGTGTATTTATCTGACCCTGCCTGCGTCATTCAGATACTTGTAGACTCATGTCTCTTATTTTCTTATCTCTTCTCCAGCTTATATCTAAGCATAACTTAATTTTCATAAATCAAACCCACACTGAGTGATCTGATCGTGTCACTACTCCTCTTTGAGGTCTCTGACTTTACAGTGTTTGGCAATGGGATGGCAAGAAATTAGCAGCAACCTTCCAACTGTATCTATGCCAGGTTGGTTTGTGCGATGCCCACTGAGAATGGCACAAGCTTTTTGCAATTCAAGTAGGCTGCCAAAAAGTTACATGTAAATTGTACCCCTGTATCACTCCTGAGCCTTTCCGTATATGGCTGCTTCTGAGTGTCCTTTGGGGTTATTTTTTCCTGAATGTCAGTAGCCTATATTATTTCGGTTTTATTATGTTATTTCCTGGCCACATTGCTAATCACTGTAGGCGCCACAGGGTAATTTCTCTGTTCAATAACATTAAAAACTCCTCCCAACTTAGCTTCATCACTATCTTGCTTAACTGTGTGTTTTCCCTGCTTGCTTGTTTGTGAATTGCTTTCACTTTTTTTTCCAATCTTTTCTTCCTCTTCCTTTATGCTCTTCTTGGAATATTTTTCCTTTAAAAAGGCATCTATAGGATTTCCCCCTTTTTTTTTTCTCCTTGAGAAAACACATCCTTTCTTCTACTTTCTACATATGCTTGTTATATGTAATAGTTTTATGCTGGGTTACATCTAATACATATTCTCAAAATAACTGCTGGTGCTGATGCGTTCTCCCACATGCTGAAAGATGCAGTAAAAGGTAAATAAAATTCCTTAGCTGAAACAGAAAGCAGGCAGTACATGTTTGTGCTGGATGGGAATAATTCCCTTTACAATCCACAGAAGTCCTGGCAAACAGGGGACTGATCCTAAGTCCTTGGCGTGACACTGCCAAGGGGACCCTCAGGAGCCTCAAATGGACTTCAGGCCTCTTGAGAGGCTGCTTGGATAGCATACAAGTCCAGTAATTGCCTTCTGTTCACCCTGACTCCTAAAACTGCCATGCCATGGACTCCAGTATTCAGCTCCCTTGGCACCTTCTGCAAGGTGATGCTGGGGTACGGATTAATCCGCACATGCTGAGATGCTGCAGGAGAGGCAGAGCATGAAGGGACATTGGGTAACTGCCCTGAGCCTTCAGGCTCCAGGAGGGAGCTGACCACTCCTTTTTCTCCAGAAAAATCAAAGATTTTCAGAGACAAATAACAAAGGACTGCATTACAGGCTCTGCTTGCAGGAGGATATGTAGATTTCCGTGATACTGCATGCCACTGCAGGAGGAGGGATTAACAGTATTACAGGACAGATTTACAAACCCTGGAGAGAATAAGTATCGAACGGAAATCTTTGGCAATCCCATTGCCTTCCTTTTCTGGGTCGCACCCTGACTTCTGGTAACACTTAGAACAAACCACCACCTCTTGCTTTTTTTAGTGTATTCTCTACTTTGCCCTGAACCCGAAGGAAACATCAAAGCTCTGGCTCTAGCACTTGCAAGTAAAAATAGCTCTCAAGCCAATATGTGTAAGGCCCTCAAATGATATCTCTGAAATAGTTCATCCTAAGCCCATGAGAGGGGGAATGGTGTTGTTTGTTAAAGGAATGCGTGTTGTGCTGATAGTGGGCAGCACTGACATGTGAAGAGCAATGAGTGATACTGCAAAACGAAAGGAAGGTGAGAAAAGGGCATGAAGAATGCATTGCTCTGTGTTGTGAAAGAGGAGTAAAATATACTTAAGAAAAAAGCCAGTTTCAGGCTGCCTGTATTTTCTCTTCCATTCTGATCCTTCTCTTTCCTTCTTAGAAATTCAGATTTCAAAGTGTCTTTCTTGGTACTTGAGTGTACCATACATCTTGGTACATCTGAGGTTCATGAGAACATGGCTCTCTATCTCTCAGTGTAGAGCTGCAATTTTTTTTACCATCCAAGATTCATTTATTCCCTGTGACTATGAAAGCGTCAATCACAACCCTTTTAGTGTGCTTGTATCAGCCTTTTGTATCTATGTTTCTCTTTCCATCTTCTAGAAAATAGGTAAATGCTGCTTTGAAGTCATTATTCCTTCATGCATTTATGTCTGCAGTTCCCTGCTGATCCCCAGAAACATGGACAGAGGCAGCTCAAGCCAGTGCAATAGCACTGCCAGATGGGATTGTTGGAAGAGATCAGTGTAAGTCCTATCTCCCTAAGATCTGATGTTTTTCAGCAAATCATTCCCAAATGCAAACTTTCACATTAGTTTCTCTCAAATACCACCTATGGGTACCACAGACTCTTGCCCATCACAACAGATGATTTAAGAAATCTCTCAAATTGTGAAGAAGGCTTCCTATTAGCAGATGGAACTCATAAGAGGTTGGAAAGAATGTTTTTAAGCACAGGCAGACATGCCTCAAAGTGTGCCGCATAGAGAAAACTCTGATGTGAGCATATCCTTACAGCTCACCTGTGAAGTACATGAACATGGCCACATGTAGCAGATGAAGCTTTCAAAACAAAGCCTGCAGTCATAGAATCACAGTTGGAAAAGACCTCTGAAACCATCTTGTCCAACTATCCATCTACCACCAGTATTGCCCTAGTCTTGTTAGCTGAGCCCAGAGAGCAGGGGAATGGGCAAAAATGGCCAAATATAAAGGGACAAATGCTGGAGGGTGTGAAAAAAGAGACTTGTGCCTTGCAACCCTCAAAGCTTCTCTATTAACACAAGGGCTCGCTGCATTTACTTAAGCAGGATGAACAAGATAAAAAGAGCTTGTTGGTGTTGGATGCTGAGGCAGTGCTTAAGACATCCCTGACTCACAGCTCACAAGCTAGGACTCGTCTTGCAAGTTCAGCCCATGTTCAGATAGGATCAGGAACTGTCTCTGGGCTGGATTGCAAAAGAAGCAGAGTCTTGCCAAATATGCTCTGCCCACAGCACCGTCCAAACCCGTCAGATGATATTTCTTCCAATTTTACTAATGTATGCTTGGCCCCGATTCCGTGCTACCTGAGGCTACAGCCGTAACAAAAACATGGCACACATGTCGTGGGTGGAAGCATGCAGCTGGTGGGAGTTGAGGCACGTGAAAACGAACAACACAACCCTTTCTTAATTGCAGCACAGAAATTAAGAAGTAATATTCTTCTGATTCCCTGCCTTCTCCCTCTCTGTGGCACAGCTTTACCCATATCCTTGCTGGTTGCCAGAGAAGATGACAACAACTTTTCTCTATACATAGTTTGCTCCGTATCCTGAGCAATGCATTAATTTTGAGGCAGAAGTGGGCTTGTATGTCCCACACACGACTTGTATTTGGGTGTGTCTCCATGCTAGGACCATCCCACACTCTCAGCTCGTTGGTGGGGAGTTGGTGTTGTGATCCCTACCTGAGGATGTAGCCATCAGGCCATTGTCCTGCCACTTCAAGACACTGCTCACAAAATGGTATGAAAGAGCCCTTGGGACACACTTGTCTCCCAGTCATGAGCTTCTGCTCAGGTAGCCAGGGGACATGGAGAACCTACTGGCTTTAACCCATAAAATGCTGATCCTGGGCAGGTCCTCAGGTTATTCCTGGCCAGGTGTGCTGCCCCAGTGAAAGGTTTGTTGTGGGGCAGCATCCCTCCAGCTACCCATGCTGAACCCCTCTTGAAAGGGAAGGGGAAGAGAGGAGCCTTTTGATTCAGCTTTTATTTCTGCTCTTGAGATCTAAAATCAATAATTAGATGGATACTGCGACAAAGGATCAGAACACCTCGAGGTACAAATGTGCCCACAACCAAAATCAGTCAGCCATCACAGCTCCTGGAACTCTGCAGTGACTTTCCACCATCACATAGCCCCAGAGTAACTTATGGGCCACACTATTCTCTGATGGCTTTTCACACTGAAATAGCTCAAAGAAAGTATCAGCATAGGTTAAAGAAACCCACGGAAAGTGCACTGCAGATAGTACAAGCATTTTCAGTCTAAAAATTTACAGTCATCACACACAATCTATTCTTGCTGGGTTTCAACAGCAGTGCTTTGATATCTGATAGTTTCTCTGCTGGCTGATGTTCAACAACTCCACCTGCTGATACCCCCTCTGCAAGTAAAGATGATGCAAGAAACAGAAAATCATTGCTTCCTTCTTGCACTTCTCCTTCTGACTGATTTCCCATGGTTGGTATCTGTTAATGACCACCTTTCTTCACTGGTCTGTGCTGTGGTTTGTCTTAATGCCTTAAAAGCATTGCCCAAGCAATGCAGTGTCATATCTGAAAGTTCCTGTTCCTCACTCTCTCCAGAGGAACCTCCACCCCTCTCCAGGCAGAACACACGAGATGCTAAGGCTTAAAATTTATGGTGCCTGATTTAAAAGCCAGGACATCTCCTGGTCTCCAGAGAAGGGAAATGACCCTTGGCTATTTATGCAGTCACTCCTTTTTGGAGAAGGAAATGCTAATAAGAGCTCACTTGAAGCACAACAGTTTAGGACAAATGAAGGCCAAAAAGCAGGAGCGTAATTGATGTGAGTGGGAATACAGCAAAGCCAAGGAGAACACGTGAGAAGTTTCCCTTGTGAGCAGTGCACTGCAAGCGATAGAAATCAGCAGTCATGCTCATGTCTGAGGCTGAAGCTACTGAACACCCAGGGCCATCCGTGGGGGCTGCTTTTTCCCCTAAAGCAGCTCTGGAAGAATTCAAAAAATCCACATGGACACCAGTGGGAGTTAGGGGTGGAGAGAGAGCACATTGCACACCCCATAGATATGTGAGTGCTGCAGCCATCTGAGAACAGTGCTGGGACTTGTTCACACTCACCCAGGATGCCGAGGGAAAATCCAAGGTGGGATTTCAAAGCATGGCATCCTCAGGCACGTGCTCATCCTACCCTGTTCCCCATGTTCCCTCCTCTCCTGGAAGGCTCAGATTCATCCCCCAGCAGTCACCTGTCATTAAGGTGAAATGGATCCGCACCCTGAAACAAAATGCCACATGTGCTGGGCTGGTACCATCGGTGGCCCAAAGGTATGCATCAAAATGGCGATGGTCCATCCTGCCCTGGGGGCCACCATGCACACAGAACCATGCATACCCAATGCACAGCGCTGCTGGAATTCAGAAGGAGCCTTTCAGTTGACTTACCTGGCTTAGTGGATTTCAGATTTCACGCAAGCGTTGGGTCCGGTGACTTTGTTAGGCAAAGAATCTCAGCCCTCTCAAAACAGTGGGGTCTCAGATAAAAGAGGATTGGGATGGACCAATCCTGTTCTTGTCTGATGTCCGTAAGTGGCAGAGAAGGGCTTGGTGAGCTGTGCCTTGGTGACATCAGTAGTCAATCTGCAACCCGTTGCTGCAGAGGCAGGCAAAGAGACCCCATCTTCATGCTCTCTGAACAGAGACAAAAACAGTTTTGGACCTCAAACCTAGAAATTGCTGTGACCCTTGGCTGATGAGGGTCAAGAGGCACAAGGGGATGTGACAAAACTGCTTTGTACAACTGTTGCACCACTTTTCTTGTTGCACTTCCACTTAATTTATTGCTCAAGCATGGCACACAGCTCTCTGGCCAGAATCTGCCACTGTTATTTTGAAATTCAGAGTGATAGTGTATAAAATCATAGAATATCCCATGTTGGAAGCAACCATAAGGATTACCGAGTCCAACTCCTGGCACTGTGCAGGACCATCCAGAAATCTTCATTTAACTGTTAATAGTGTCCATACGATGCCCGAAGTGAGAAAAGCAATTTCTTAATGGAAGATTTGATGCACACAGAAAATTGTGACACCATTTGAATGCTATCGATAACCTGTAAGAGAATCATTTATCAGGTAATAAATCTAGGAGTTCTGGGCAACCAAGTCTTTCGTGTTCCTCATTTATACGTCCTTGTCTTGCTATGATATACTATAAAGCTTCAGAAGGGGATTTGCTCTCATGTATGTACGTAAACACACATTCCAACCAGGTCTTTCTGAGACCTGATGATGCCTTTGTGCAGTGTCTTTGTCTTACAAGTGAGGGAACAGCAGCATTCTCCCCAGGAAGCACTTCATCTTTTCTGATAAAGATCATAGGATCATAGAATTACAGCTTGATTAAGGCTGGATTGACCACTAAGATCACCCAGTCCAACCATCAGCCCATGCCTGTGACCTCTTTAGACCATGTCGCTCAGTGTCACATCTACCCTCTTCTTGAAAAGCTCTAGGGATGATGCCTCCACCACCTCACTGGGCATCCCTGGAGGTTTCTCCTTGGCCCTCCACAGCTGGCAAAGACCCCTGCTTGCCTTCCAAGGGGCACCCACCATGAAGGAACAGATTGTTCAAAATGAGTTTGTGAGACAGAGTCGCTGAAACAAAATCTTCCATCCTTGCATCCTAATTTGGTGAGCACACACAAGAGCATCCTGCAGCTTGGCTGCCCACACTGGAGCTCCATCCTGGGGAAATGACACCTGAGCACTTCCAGTAAATGCTGCTTCTGAGAACTGCCAGCTGAATCACCCAGCACTCTGCAGGCAGCCACACGCTTCCTGCTCTTTGTTGCAGGAGCAACCAATCTGTGCACATGTGAGGTGCATAGGCAGGGCCACCCAGGGGGTATCAGCCAGACAGAAGAGTATTTTCATGATAACTTCAATCTGAGGGTCTTCTGCTGTCATACTGTGAAATGGAAACACCCTGAATCCTCAGAGGAAGGTGGTAAATGAACCAAAAATACTCACTTAGAATGCATCTTTGGAAGAATAAATTCCTTCCTGACTCCTCTAGGAGACATGAGGTTGTATTACTGTCATATTCTTCTGACAGAGTAACTGCAGTGATGCCCACACTGAGGACCATGGCAACTGGCCTCTTTATGCATAATGTCCAGGCAAAGAAAGAACAGCCCTTGGATTCAGAGAGCAGCACATCCACCACACCGTGCAGCTGTCATCCAGGTGGAATCATCCTTCCGCAGCAATTAAGTCACTTCTCAACCTGCTGCCTGAGAAGCAAAAGGCATCCTGATCCTCTCACCCTGATCCTCTCTGCACAAAGCTCATTTTCCAGCAGCAGCCTTACTCCACTGATCCTCCTTTACACAACTCATTGTCTATACCCTTTCGCTGCCCTGGCATAATCATACCTGCAACAGATGCACAATTGCTTTCCTGTTTGCACGTCACTTTACATTCTTCTGGGAAGGAATTGGACTTTTCTGGTCATGACACTGCAGGGAGAGCAGTCACCCATCCCATAGGCAGACCTGGTGTTTGCTTGGGAAGGAGAGCCTGCAGCTGTGCCAGGCTTTCCAGATAGCATTTGTCAGAGCACTTTCATATTAAGCAAACAAAAGTGCAAAGAGCAAGCTGTATACCCCTACACTTCGTTAACCATGTTCTTCTGCACATGTTCCCCAGTAAAATTTCCAAATGAGGTCAAGGCATTTAACTCATTATCATCACAGAGTTCCCCCAGACTGAAAGTTGTCCAGACAGATGTCAAACTCTAAGTAGTATGGATCACCAAAACCCACTGCTGCTGCACAGCTGCTTTGGATGGGAACACAACAGCTCTCCCAAGCCAGGAGTTACACAACCACTGCTCAGAAAGAATGAAATCCACAAAATTCTTCTCCATTTGAAAACTGCAGCAGAAAATTAAGTATATTAAAATGGTGCTTAGCCAATAACATTCAAACTCCAACATCTGGGATCATGGTGGCTAAAGGGATCACAAGCTACCAGGAAATTAAAGTAGCTTTCTATCTGTGAGGAGGGACATCAGCAGTGCTGCGGCCCTACCAGCACTTAGTCCTAGGCTGACCCAGGCTGACAGCACGTCCTGCAACATCTGGGTTGTCTTTGGACATCTCCTCCAAGTTGCAGCTTGTTCCAAGCCTGCTGAGTTCATGCAGCCTGAAAACATGCAGCTGGCTACAAGCGAGCAGCTTCAAAGGTGAGTAGCTCACTCCCTCCTTACCTGCAGTCATGCGGGCATCTGTGCAGATCAGAGTGCTGCAGCCTGCACGCAGGCTAGCAGTCCCACCACAGGTGGCAATGCATGGGGACAGACACATCCTACCTCCATCCCTGCCCTCTGGCAAGCTGCAGCAGGAGCAGTTGGCAGGGAGGGATTCACCCTCCATTATACTAGCTGGCAGCGGGCAGGATGAGTCACAGCGGAGACTATGTGCCTCCATCAGTTGGAAGAGAGCACAGCCTGTCCTCTCTGCAGCCCCTGGCCAAGCTGGAGGCATTACCTCCAGATGAATGCTCCCTGTCTCTCATGCAAGCTTCCCCCCAAGTGGGATGCTTAAAATTGCAGTGCCCTTTGTAACCCACAGAGCACCAGCAGAGCAACTACATGTTTGAAAATCAGAGTGGTCCTCTCGGGCCCACAGGCACGAGGACACGAGTGCTGAAGACCCGGCGAGAGCCCAAGGCTGTGGGGCCATGGCAGCTGTGGGGCCACGCCGTGTCCGTGCTGGCAGTGACCCGCATGCATTACAGGTGTTTCCTCAATGACGTGGCCGCTGGGGCTGAGCTGAATTTTTGAAGAAGAAAGCAAAGCCTTGGGTTAGTGTTGTTGTGCACGTGGAGGGTGTGCCGCGGAGCCAGAGTGTCTGGAACAGCCACGGTCAGAGGAAGCCGCTGCGGCCACTCACAGAGGAGGAAGTCTGCGTCCCAAGGATGGAGGCAGGGCAAGCAATGAGCTTTTGCGGGGGGAGCTGGAGAAGGGGGAGTCCAGCCTGGATGTGTCAGAGGAGACATGGCTGGAGGAGGTGGGGAAGTGCTGCTGAGTGGAGCCAGGAAGCAGGGACTGAGACTAGTGAGTGAACTAGGAGAGAGAGACAGTGACATCAGGGGCCAAGAGCCATTGTGCAGTGCTGCCATAAGGCCCAGGCTGAGATACGTGTAAACTGGGAGGCATTCTGAAGCAGCCAAGGTGAATAAAAAACAGAATGTTGCCTTCGGGTACCTGCAGAAAGCACATGATCTGTCATACATTGTACACCCGTAGCTTCATTTCACCATTGTTTTTGTTTTGCTCAGCTAAAATCCCTAAGCTTTACCTGGCACCATTTAAATCTGTTGAAAGGGAGCAGGCAAGGGGCATCTGTTATCTGCTGGAAAATCCCCACGTGCCTGCACACAAGCAGAGAGCAGACCCAAGTCATGCAGCCAGGAACAGGCCTGGAACCTCCAGAAGAAGTGGGGCATGTTCTGTGGGCATCTCCTCTGCTGCATGGAGAAACCAAGCCAGAAAATATCAGAGCACACAGCCCCCAACAGTCATGGAGAAAGGCCAGGACAGGATTTCTCAGAGATGGGCAGGAGGAGAGGTGTGCTGCGTTGCAGCCAGGCAGCAGGGCTCCCCAGAAGAGGGTCAGAGAGTGGTATTTTCCAGCTATGGGTTTAACTTAGTTCTGCCAAACCAGACCTCTGTTCTTCCTGCCCAGCCCAGCTCAGGACTAAATCTCGTGACTGTTGTTGGATGCTAACGCCTGTATTCCTTGGAATGTACCCTAGAGATGTCCCAAGGAGAGATTGAGCAAACTCCTTACCCAAGGACAGAGAAACTTTTAGTAACAGCCTTCAGCAAAGCTGGCAGCAGCCAGGGGCTTTCCAGCTGTGGCATCCCCTCCTTTACTCTGGCACTCACTGCCACGGAAGGTCCTATGCAATTCATCCTGTGAGTGATGGGAGATGGCTGATCCCAAGGCTTAGGAACAAGAAGGCAGATCTGCAGTAGCTTTGAATTTGGATTGAATTGATAAGAGATCAGCAAAGAAATGTGTTATGTTAAGATGAGCACCTTGTTGCTGTGGTTCATAAATTCTGGGCTGCGGACTGAGCTCCTTGTATTGTACCCAGAGGTCTGAAAGCAAGTAGTTCCTAGAACAGCCACAGAGACAGAGCCAAGCTGCCCAGGCCTTTGTGTCTTATGCCTGGAGACTGAGGAACCCAATAAAACATAAGGTGTGGCAGTGACTGGGCCATCACAACATCTTCTGTAGGTATGCTTTGTGCCTGCTGTGGTTGAGATCATTTTGCAATTCTTCCCTGTGAGCTAATGAGGTTTCTTTCTCCTTGGCATGGAAACAAGCATTCACAAAACTTCTACAAGTGTAGGGTATCTGACAGACCCCTTCTGCCAAATGTTCATTGCAAGTGGCCAAAATTATTAAAAGTTTATCTAGAATGAGAATACATACAGTGTTTTTCCTAAGAGCAATATCTTCTCTATATAGTGGCATTCTGTGAGAGGAGATTCCTGATGATATGAAAATAGAGCCATGCACTGGGATAGTCTCAACAGCATGGAGCTGGCCACGGTGAGTGTCCAAAAATGGCTTCCTACAAACAAGATCTCAGTTCAACATTTCTGCTCTTGATTATCAAAATTTCTGGGTATCTTCTTGATTTTCAGATGTGACTTGGAGCATGTTTATATTAATTATGACTACCAAGACCTTTGCAGGTTCTGCTGATTTGGATGGAAAAGCAAAGTAGACTCTGTCTTGCTTCATCATTAAGCCTCATAATCGGCGTGTTCAATTCTGATGGCAAAAACACCATGGCAGTAGAGATGCGGGAGTAGTGAGCCTCTGCTCAGATTCCCAACCTGATCTCCATTGTCTGAGCTGTAAACCTGGACCTGTCACAAAATAAAAGCTGTATCATCTTTTTTAGCAGACAGGAAATTTATAGAACGCAATGTAATTACTCTGCAACATATATTCCTTCAGTTAGAGAGAGCAAAGTCTGCCACTAGAACTTCCCATTCAGGATCAAATATTTGTCACAGAAAGAAATATTGGCAAATATATATGTACATATACACATGCACATATACATATGTATGCTCAAAGACACACACACATTTTCTCACTGCCAGAGCCTTCTGTTAGTGCTGAGTGCAGGTGTTTGCCTGCTAAAAATAGTCTTTGCATGATGTTCAAGCAACAGTTCTTATCAGCCCTGCCTGCCTGTGGCTGCAACCCCCTGGAAGTACCAAGTCTTTATGATCTGCCTGCATAGCTGGAAATAGAGACAGAATTAAGAAAACTCAATCTGGTCAGATTGGTTTTAGGCACATTTCTCGCACTTTTCCATCTGACATCAGCTTTCTATGAAGCATAGAGGGAAAATCTCAGTGAGAATTTGCTAAAGGATGAGGAATGCACTGATTGCAGAGATCCAAAGGGAAAATAAAGGTGTGTCTTGTGTTTCATCTTTAAGCAAGAGATGAGAGGGTGGCCATGCAAGACCTCAAATAGAGACACCACTATCAAAACCTGAACCATGTTTTCTCTTTCAGCAGCCTTTGTTCATGGAATCTGCAAGGTCTGGAAATCAGAGCAATGCTGAATATGTATGAGGAGGGGATGTTTGTATCTGTAGAATCAATGTAAGGGACAAACAGTGAATTAAATACAGGTGCTGGGTATCTAGTGATTTACAGATAATGACAGAATATGGGAGGGTGTAAGAGAGAAATGTGGAAATGAACAGCAAGCTGTCCAAAGAGCTTGTTCTGTTTCCCTCGAGGAAAACAAGTGGTCACTTGGTGAGGAAACACATCCCAGCATAAAGGTGCATTCATGTGTGCACCTCTGCACAGTTCATGTGAAACATCGAACTGTGCAGAGGTCTGAACAAAAGACAGACTGAGCTGTAGGGGGATGTAAAGTAACCAGCTTATCCATTTCTGGGCCTGACCCCACTCCAACAAGTTTGGTTTGGCCTTCACCACCGTTACCAGTTGTGCTTTGCCCGTGAGAGTGCTTACCCACTGAAACAAACAGGCAGAGGTGATGGTAGCATTTGCCTCTTTGACTGGAAGCTTTGCTGAAGCCTCAACGTGAATTACAGGGCTCAGCTGAGGGGTCACTGGATGAAATACCATGACCTGTAACATGCAGAAGGTCAGCCTAGGTGACCTAATCGTCCCCTTTGGCCTTAAGCTCTATGAATACTCCAGCAAGACCAACTGCCTTAATCCCTTACCAAAGAGATGGGGGGATACTTATCTTCTCTCGTAAGACTTTCCATCTCCATTACGGTGCACAGTCTTAAGCAGCTCACGTTCACCCATATGGTCAAGCACATACTTTGCATTTGTCTTCTGCTCCAGTGTTAATGATCCTACCAGATGCACTCACATATGACTGCAGGAAATTCACCCAGCATGTGCAGTCATTTCGGAATAGTGCATCATGTAAGAGATACCAGCTTTTGCAGGGTGAATGGGGGGAGCTTATATTGACTCATTCCAGCAAATTTCAGAGAATGGAAGACAAAAAGGTGAATTCTCTTTCTTCTGGCAAAGTTTTTTGCCACCTACAAAAGTGTCTATTCAAACAAAGGATTTTCCCCCTCCTCAGATGTCCTCAGGCACTGAATTTGTAATATCTGATAACACACATTTCCATAGCAACAAACAGTGATGACCCAAACATAGGATTATGTGACTTCACTCAGAGTCGAGCAGAATATTAACAAGGATACTGATAGCTAATACTTTCCACTTCTGTGGCACCTCCCTGCAGAGGATTTCAGAGAGCTTCATGCACATCAGTCCCAATTTGCAGATGGACAGGCAAAGAAGAAAAATCTATTCAGAGATCAAGGAAAGTGGCTGGGCACAGAGTGCTCAGAAGAAAGGAAGGAGAGGAATGACCAAATCTAGGTCTTCTGTACTGCAAGCATCACACTGAGCTGATAAGGTCCTGCTTTTCCCCATCCGTGACAGCTATTCCCTTTGGGATAACATCTCCACCTGGCTGTTTCCTACCCTGTCTCCATATACTCTCGTTCCGAACAAATATAGAGGGTCCTTTGGGGATAATTTTTATTTGTAGGCCCAAGCGCCTTCTGCTAGCATGCACTGAGCCTGCATTGCCCCTCCCTATCTATCCAGAGGCTGCTGAACCCGTTGTGACCAGGCCCAAAGTTATGGAGATTTCATTCATTCAGAGTGATTTATGCCAGGCAATATGAAGGCAGAGCCCATTTGCAAATACAAGGTGCCTGGCTTGAAATACATGAAATGCAAATCCAAGAGATTAAACCTCAGTGAAGGGACGGTAAGAAAGCAACTAGATGAGAAAGAACCATGCAGTGCTCTGCTGGAGTTGAGGGAGAGGGGAGAAACCCCAGTGTCTGCACTTACACATGTCTGCTTGGGAAACAACATATAACTCACTGACGGCAAGTTGAAAAGACTGTTGCATCTTCAGAAACTCAAGGAGTCTCTTAATTTCAAAAGGAATTTAATGCAAATGATAAAAGGAAACGCATCCCTATCTCTCCTCCCTCAGATAATTGGGTGTAAATACCAGCTTCTTTTCATGCATCAAACCTTTTATCTGTAATTAGAATTGGCTTCATCCAGAGCCGTTGGTATCCCATGTAAGGAGAGTTCTGATGGTGTAATAAAATGCCATGTAATTATTTATTTATTGTTATAATACATGTCAGAACACTTTCCAGAGATTTGTCTGGTTTTAGAAATGAAGCTCTGGAAGGCTCCCCTAAACTGAAGCCTAAGAACAGATCCTTTTGCATGTCTCTGCATTACTGTGATATCATGGTTGTCTGATCCCTGTGTTAAAAGAAACGAGGGATTTATTCAGTGAAGTATTTGCTCATGTGCTTATTTCCAAGTATTCTAGAAAGTATCTTAATAAACCAGAAGCTACAAATGCTCAATCCACACTGAAATTACTTGATAACTCTGGTTTGCTAGGCATTTCAGAATACCAGTAAATGTTTCAAAAAGCAGATAAAATTAAACATTTCTTTCAACCCCAGTAATTCATTTTACATGAGACTTGAACACTTCTCTCACAGGGAAGCAAAAGAATACTCTGAGGGGAAGAGGCCAAGATCACACACAGGATGGCAGTTTGTTGGCCAAGGAAGCATGGACTGGATGCTACCTTTGGCACAGCCCAGTGTGTAGCACATGCAATCCCACCTACTGCATGGGAATCCCCTTTTGCTGTGCTGGGACAGCCTTGTAAATCTCCTGTGATCCTTCCTTCCCTCTGGATGGGTGCCCTGAGTGCCTACCTGCAGACTGCTGGTGGCACAAAACCTGAGGGTTCCTCTCAGAAGCTTATAGCTTGCAGGAGGACATTGGAAAACCATGCAATGTGACCTCCACTCTGAAACAAATTAATGGCTTCTTATGTTAGCAATACTGAGCCTGATAGAATGGGAAGAGGATTTCTTTTCACACCTAGAGATGTGTCAAATGTTACTTGAGCACTGGAGAAAAATGTCTGCATCATCTCAGCAGAAATAAACTTCCCATTACCTTTTCTCTTTTCTTCTTCCCATTTGAGATGATGATGATTATGATGATGATTATTATTATTATAATTTAAATCTTAGGTTACTCTCAAGGCCTTTCAGAGGGTACTAATAATATTCTGTGACAAAAGACTTAACTGGGGATAGGGTGGAATTTCTGAGCAGCAGGCTTCACTGGGGATTTGAGGCAATCCCATATCCAGTTGCTATCCTGGTTCAGAAAACGCTGTCTACATGCAACAAAAAAAGGTGCAGCGTAAAGCAGCCAAGTGTTAACATTATAAGCAAGCTCATAAATTAACATCTACTATGAAAGAAAATATGTGTACATCGCTGTGCACAGTTATTGCACATCCATACTGGAGAACAGCTGCAAAATCCCTGTGCAGCTACTGGAGCCACAATCTGCACTACTAAACTCAAAGAGATTTTAGCTACAGCTTACACACTCCTTAGGACTTAAACTGGACTTCGGGGAAACCAAACAACCAAACAACCAAACAACGAACCAGCACTGCCACCAACAAAAAAACAATCAACAAAAAAAAACCAGAAAAACAGCCTTATCTTGCACTTCGTGTATGTGACTTATTCAATCAACATATCAACATGTCAAAAGGGAATATGTTTTGTGTCTCATTCTAAAGAAGTGACATTTGTTCTTCTCACAAGATGTCGCATCTTGAAAGAGTTTGCAGGACATTCTGATGAAATGGAGAGCAAATTTCTTTTAATGCTGTGGCTGGGACAAAGTGGACACACAGTGCAGTGGCCAACAGAGATCACGCCACACTTGTATCTGACACTAAGATGTCAGCAAACCTTCAAGAGAATTCAGGATATAGAAACATCTTGTGCAGCAAGTTTCCTACTCCCCACCACACTATTGCTATTAACACTAACTTTAAAGAAAAAATAAACAAAGAAATGTACAATGATTTTATATCAGTCACTGAAGAATAATAGAGCAAACCTTGAGGGACAAAGAGCATCTTCCAAACAAATTAAATCCACCAGTTGGAAGCCAATGTCCAAGAGATGGAAGTCAATATCCAAGAAATGGAAGCCAAAAGCAAGCTGCTGTGCAGCCTAGTCTGAAGTCAGAAGGAATCGTCATGCCCTGAACTGGTTACAAAATGTTTGTGAAATCCCCTACCATTAATGGTTCTGCTACAAACAGGGGACCAGATACCCAAGCATTTCTTGGTGTACTCCGATAAATTCAGATACATGGGCCAAAGAAGCCTTCTTGTTTGCTAGAATGGCCACATCCCCTCAGACTACACTCAGAGTGTTAGAACCCTTTTGGCAGCAAAGCTCATTTCTTCCTTCAAACAAAAAGCAGGATATGATGGGCTAAATTGTGCCTTGAATTCTGTGGATAGGATGATTCAGAGAATGGGATTCTTCAAGGGGGGAAATGAAACCAGGCTGTTTGCCTGCCAGGAGAAAGAAGTTCTCTGCAATAAGGAAGCTGATGCAATTAGCCCTTGCTGTGAGGGAGCCCGGGTATCCTGCATTTGGCACAGCAGTGGCAGCCAGACACTTTTCAGAGTCATCACTGACGTTTACCCAGTTACACTGGTGAAGAAACTCTGCTGGGGAAGTGAATGTGATGCTTCCTGCAGGCAAGTATATATAGACCAGTGCTTCATGCTAGTGTGTCTAGATGTCTCACTACACATGCATCAGCAGGTCAGGGTGGATGTTACACACAGACACGCAAGAGTTGTAATACAATGGGTCTGTGTGACCAAAGGAGGGACGAGATCCTCTGACGCTTCCTTCCCCACACTGTCACAGCAGCATCATGCATATGCACTGCTTCTTCCCTCCCTTAAAGAGCACAACCACTTCCACCTCTAGGCAGCGCTCCTCAAGGGCTCAGCTTCAGCCTGGCTGCCATGCCCCCAGGCTTCATTTCCACAGCTTACACTGGGTAGTATATTCCATGTTCTTTGTGAGATGGAAGAGAAAGTAATTTTGGAAACCTCAGATCATTTAGACCTACTGAAAATAAAGTGATGTCTTCACAAGCTGTCTAAACCCTTAAGGAAAACTTGTAAGAAGAGACCACAAAAGCAGGATGAGGTTGGAATGAAAAAAAAATGGCGTTTCCAAACAAAATGTTAAAAGGAGGAAGATCTCAAAATGTTGAAGTCCTTTTTGGCCTTTTCATTGCCTTCCTCAATTACTTACATCTCCTCCCTCTTCCTTCCCCTGTACAGAACATGTTTGTCTTCTGCTTGGTCAAAACTTCTGGCATATTCCACCTATCTTCATCATTATCATCTACATCTCCACAGTCCCGTGTTTGAATGAACTGGTTTGCATGGGAACTCCATCTGTCCCTAACACAGACCAGCAGGAGGCTAGGTGCATTTTTCTTTCCTAAAGTTATTTCTGTCAAATCCTGCTGGGAGTAGGGCCCAAAGGAAGTCTCAAACATGGGCTGAGCTGTGACATCGTTATTGCTCAGTGTGAGGCTTGTCCCCAAGGTAACTCACACTGGATACGTTTGTTTGCCATAAAAGTAAACACTGCTATAGTAACCTGCCCTGTGCAGAATGGCCCATGCCAGCAAATCTAATCATTTGCTGTATTCACATAAGTAACTGCAGGGCAGATGCACCCAAGATGCCTTTAAATGACTCAGTTTGGAGCAGCACATTGCTCTGTGCATGCTATTTTTCAAAGCTCATCCCACTGTCTCCACCTCTTCTCTTTACTTTGGGCCAAATATCGTCGGCTGCTCTTCTGCAGTTCCTCATCTGGATGGTTTCTTTCTCCTTGACTTTTCAATTATTTCCCGACCCAGTCCATGGTGACTTCACCACCTCCATGGGCAGTCTGATCAATGCCCAACTATTCTTTCTGAAAAAAGATTTTTTCTGATTTCCAACCTATAGTTCTGGACCCACCCTACCCAGAAGTATCCTTGGCAGGCACCCTCTTCTGTCCCAAGCACTGGTATGGGCACCATGCTTCCTGTCTATGCTGCTCTTCCTGATATCATGATCCCAGTTTAGAAGGTTTCTGACATTTTCCCTCCTGCTGATCTTTATTTCTGTAAATTCCTTCAGCAGAATGATTGAGATCTTTCAGACTTTATCCTCCTTGTTTCAGGATCAACTTTGCTTTCTTTTAGGCATCTCTAAAGTAGCAGTTAAGCCCTGGAGAAAGGTGTAGGCTCTGGGAATGTACACAACAGTAGGCACTTGCCTTTACTTCGACTTATCATCATACACAGCCAAGGTCAGTATAGCTTTGAAGCCATTCCTCCACACCCATCCACAAATCCAGTCCTCAGCCACTAAAATTAGGAGCCCAGGAGAGACATCCAATTCCTTCCCTACTTTGTGCACACAAAAAGCATCACTTCACCTCATAAATAAAATGTTAGTAGTTTTCCTCTGTGATTTTTATTTTTTTATCTGTGATTATCTGTGATTTTCCTCACATCAAGTAGAGTAAACAAATGTATTCGGCCCTATTTGCACGAGAAGACTTACGTCCCAATCAGTGCCACATGAAATCATGTTTATACCTGCACAGAAGTTGCTCAAGAACAGTACGTCCTTGTGAAACTATTGCCTGTCCCCTCCCTCTCTCCCCCCCCTCACGATGGCCAAGGCCTGGGAGAGCTGAAGCTGTTTGGCCACAGGGCTGGAACAACATGAGTGCTGCATGCCTGGATGCCGCAGATCTGTTTGTTTGGTGGCTCTTTGCCCTCTTCTCATTCCTCTTCCTTCCAATTGTTCTTTGCCTCCTCTCACATTTTTTCGGTCCTGCGTTGCAATGGGACACACATGCACGCTCCTCTGGGAAGCTCTGAGGAGCAGAACGTGTCCCTTTGGTGAGGGCAGGAGCAGTAAGAGGGACAGGGAGTGGTTTGAAGGGCCAGGCTCCCCTCCCAACCACCCCCACTCGACAGGGCAGCTAAGGTGGTGGCAGATGTCAATTTGCTCTGGCACTGGTCTCTGGGGAATTATGACAGAATCCCAGAATCACAAAATGGTTGAGGTGGGAAGGGACCTCTGGAGGTTATCCGGTCCTGTTCAAGCAGGTCCACCTAGAGCAGGTTGCCCAGAACCACATCCAGTTGTCTTTTAAATATCTCAAGCGAAGGAGACTGCACAACCTCTCTGCACAACCTGTGCCAGTGCTCAGTAGAAGGAGCCAAGGCCAAGGAGAGAATCAGGAAATTGCTGGAGACACAGCTTCTGCGTTTGATAGGAACCACCAGTGTCTGTGAGCTCCAACAGTGTGGTACGAGCAGACAAGCTAGGTCCAGGGTTCTGCCTGCAGTGGAGGTTTGAGGGCAGCACAGACCTTTTTGCATCACAGTTTCTCCTTTCCTGAAGTCTCTTGAATTGTCCTCTTCCAAAGTGCACGCTACCAAACAGCATCGCTGCACCTGAGTCATGACATACGGTGCTTGAAAAGTGCCCAAAAGGCAGAGATGGACCCTACAGTGCTGCAAACAAATACAGAAGAAGTGCTTTAACCACACACTCTAAAGCATGGCTTTGTGCATCCTTTGTACAAAAATGGGAAGGAAACTATAATTTAGGGGAGGTCTGTTAGTTTTGGCAAGGAGTGTGAAGTCTCCTCTCCTGTCCCCTGCCCTCAGTTTCTGCCTTGTTTGTCTGCTTGTCTATTGTGATCAGACATCATGCAGGGGTCTGTAGAAAGGGTTGGAGAAAACACCGAGTGCAATACAAAACTCTGTCCAAGCCATGCATGTCTTTGTATACTGAACTACAACAGCCTGAAGGAGGACCACATCTGGATCCAGTTTAAGAGCTCAGAATGTCACTGACCACTAACAATGGCTGGAAAGAGCTGAAGACAACTGTGACTGCCTAAAATTGGACAAATATTACTTCTCTCTCTTATTCTCTTTATTAGGAAAGTCAGCAGCTTCATCGATTTTTAAATTTTTGTTTTTTTGCTCCTAATCTGAATTCTGGTGATCCAACGGAGACATCAAGCAGCATAATTTCTCCTTTGTGTCAAAGGGATTGCTGGATGACTATTTTACAACAAATATTTACAGAGCAGAGATGTCACAAGTCAGGACTTCATCATAGGACCATGATACTCATCCCTGCCCACAGAAGAACTGGATGGAGCCAAGCTGTATTCTCAGTGTGGCCAGCAGGCCCCATGATGCATCAGTGGCAAGAGACACTTCACTCAAGTGAAGCAGGGATCAAACACTAAAGAGTAAATTGAAAATGAAGGGAATCCTTTCATTATTATTTACAAGAGAGCACTGATGATAATCACTTCCTCTGTTCACTTCATGACAGAGAATGAACGTAGAGGCCAATGTGAGTGGCAGGATGTCACCTTCACCAGGACAACCAATGGGGACAACGTGACCTGACATGGACTTCTTTAAGCTGAACTCACTTCACAGTCCAGTTGCTGAACCCTTCCTGTGGTTAGTGGACCAGGTTGCAAAACTCAAAGTTATCACACTATGAGTAGTTGACTTGATCCCGTATAAATTTATACAAATAACACACCTGCTTAAGTATGGTAGGCAGGCAGAGACTTGGGTTGAACCAGAAAGCTGTTTGTCAAATAGAGCAATGGTTATGACAAATCACTGCACATTTCCCCTTTTACTGAATTTAGCACTGAATCAGAAAATCATAGCTTGAGATAAGACAAGAAAGATCTTTCTGTTCATTTGCACAAGTTGTGGAATTTGACTTCACCATTCCTCTGCTGCCCTCATAATTTCTTGGCACAAAGAATGCCTTTCAAAAATTATCTGACCTTGATTTGCAGAATACAAATGTTAGGTTGTCTGTCACATCTGTTGGCAAGTCCCTACAATGGTACATTGCCTTTTCTGATAAAGAGAAAAGTTGTACCTGACTTACAAGGAGGACTTGTCTACATGGAGCTGCTGATTATCAGGTATGTCTTTTACTGTCTATCATTTAATGTTTAAATATTGGGCTAGGCAAAGAAATTTCAATGGAAATCAGAGTAATTGGTTCTGTTAGAATCTGAAAGAGTTGTGAAATCCAGTAGAAAAGTTATAGGCAGTTTTGAAAGAATCTATTCTACTTTTTTTTTTGAGAGTGAATTGCTTCATTCATTGCATTGTTCACCATAGAACAGTTTTTCATTTTGATATTCTGTTACAACATGGATCACACTGTAAGTAAAGCTTCATGTCATACACTGGAAAATGGAAACACTGAAAAATCAAAATTAATCAGATCAGCAGAATGAATTTAAATCAACCAACTATACCTCATCTTTGTTTGCTTGTTCCAATTTTTTCCCTTATCGTAGTTTGAAAATTTGGGTTTTCAACCCACTGAGAACAAAGGAAAACCCTGGAGTACTTTCTGAGACATAACATAAGCAGTAGGTATGACCTTCTAAGATTTCTTTTGCTGACTCAGCTTCATTACCTGGAGGCACAGTGTTACTGTACCAGATATGGAGTTACCATTATTAGTGCATACAATCCACACTGGGGGGCTCTGTCAATGCAGCCATTCCAGCAGAGCCTCTGCAGGAGTAACTCGTCCTCTGCCACCTGGTCCTGGTTAGCTTCGTATCTCTATGCTGTCTCAAAAATATGCATCAATCCAAAATTAAACTTGAGCTTTGGAGTTTACTTGGCTTGTGAAATTTGGGGCTGTCCATTGTCATTCTATTCAGTTTTTATACACATGGATATGTCTATATATGAGCACTCGCTATACACATACACATACAATATCACAGACTGAACACGGGCCTTTTCTAATGTTTTCCAGGTTGTTTTCAGGCCCAACAGTTGAGGTTTATTCTGTCTAAAGTACTGAGCAGATAAATATTGCTGTTTCAAAAATAAACTTCCTCAAAATTGTCCTTTCTGCTCTGAAAGATAGTCTTGTTCCTTAGGTGGTTTATGAAATCAATCTGTGACTACCTGTGTATTGTTCAGAGTGTTCAGCAAACAAGACATGAGTGTTTGAAATACTTCAAGGCAGGAAGACGTACAAAACATTTAAAAAGTCTCTTCTAGCACAGACACTCGAAACTCAGTGTCTTCTTTCCTGTTAATGCATCTCATGTTGTCGTTACCTCTGCATATGAGCATAAATGAATATTGACATACGTAAGGCATTTGAGGTGCAGAGACCAAAAGCAATTTGAGTACTTCCTCCACTCTTGTAAGTGATGGGCCAAGCTTGTTACATGTTTACTTGATGCTCAGCCAAAATATCTGCCAGATCTTTCTTGATTTCCCTCACTAGGGCTGACAATGTGGGGCCTCCATCCAGTTAAAACGTGTGATTAATATTTGGAAATTGATGCCCCACAACTGTGGAAACCACCATTTGGTGGCAGGGTTGGGCCAACTCCAGTTAAACCTTGGGGGTTCCCATGGATATGTGCCCAAGGAAAGCACCCTGACAGAATTTCTGTTTCAAGGAGCTGGGGCTGGAAACTCTCCAAAGAGAAGAGCGGAAGAAATCAGCAGTAAAAATCATGAGGCTTGAGAGTATCATGGGAGTCCTGAAGGCAAAAATCTGAGTGGGGATGGGCAAGAGTATAGAGCAAATGTATTCTCCTGCAAGACCAGCCAAGCAGGGAGATAGTGAGCCAGATTGGGAGGAGAAGGAAGAGAGTGAGAAGTAAAAAGAAGAGCTGGTAAGGTAACCAGGAGAGGAAATCTCACACAAAAGTTGAATGTGGATCATGGAGCTGAGCATTGAAGCCAAGATGTGGGTTGAGGCCAGGCAGGAAAAGGGATGCAGGAAGGTGATGGTAGACTCAACTAGTTGAGAATGCAGCGGCCCAGGGAGCTGTGATTGATGGGTGTTGTATTTCAACAAGGGGTCCCCTTGGTCACCTTGAAAATAGGGAATGGAGAAGGGATGGGTCAAGGGTCTCATGTCAGAAGTCTTACACGAGATAGGCATAAAGCAGTGAAAAGAAATAAAAACTGATATTTCTTCTAAATGAGGTGTAGTTGCTCAGAAGGACAGCACACAACTCTGCTGAGGACAAAGAGCTTTGGAACCATGCTCACCCCTCACCTGCTGTGCATGATACTTGCTATGCCCATGGCATGGGATTCCCGTAAAGAGCAGGAAGCACCTCAGGAGCAAGTTGCAGCAGAAGCGAAGTATTTCATATGAGCCAGTGCCAGCATCTTGCCATGTATGTCCTGTGCACACCCCATGCATGCCTGCCATTCCCCTGCCACTCCTGATGAAGCAATTCTCATTGCTGGGCTGTCCTGCTGGGCACCACAAATGTTCCTGGGGAGACAAAGGGTGGGCACCTGATTGGGGAGCTGGAGAATCCTCCTTCTAAATTAGTGCCATCTACTCCATAGGCTGACTTGAAGAGGTTCTGCACAACCAAGTAGAGGTGCTCCTGCTACTCATGATGTGCTTTTTCATGCACAGCCTGACCACTTTCTACAGTGTGATTTCCTTATGGTCCCCACATCTGCAGGCATAAAATCAAAGGAAAATTTAGTCTGGGAGGCACCTCTGGAGGCCACACAGTCCAACATAATGTGGGTCTATTCAGATCAGCTTGCTCAGGGACTTTTGCAGCCCAATCTTGAATACCTCCAAGGACTGGAAATCCCACAGGCTCTTTGGGCAACTTGTTCTGTATGATCACTCTCATACTAAAAATATTTTGTTTTATATCTAACTGGAATTTTCCATGTTCCAACTTGAGACATCAGAGGTCAAATACCTGCTTGCTCCATTTGTTTATGAGTTTGTCTAATCCTCATTGGCCCTGCTGACACTCTCTGCCTCCACAGAATTCTAAAACATCAATCTCCTCCCACTGCCAGCTGTGCTGGCAAGGTCCTGCCTCACAGGTTAATGCTGGTGGTCTAGGACAAGGACAGCCTTGGGGAGTGGTGGCAGGAAGATGGGCAAAATTTAATCTCCCTTTATACACCTTCATGCTCCATAAAACCCATTTTTCCATAATAACCTATTTTCCAGGTCGGGGCCCCAGGGCTAAGAGTTCTACAAGTATTTGATTTGCCTGAAGAATACTATAAAGCTTATTAATTTCACTAGTGACTGATTTCCATAAATTTGCTCAGCCAGCACTACAATAGCTCTTTCTGGCCAAGACTTAATGAGTTGCACACCTCGCATTATATATCTCATATGTATATATATTATATATTATATATCTACATGCACACGTACGCGCACACACATTCATCATCATGATACATCCTTTTGTGTCAGGTATGTGAGTTATTTTGTTTATAAGAAACAGAGTTCCCTCCCCGTGCCAGGACTGAGGAGACCTGTGTTCCTGGCTCTCTCTGGGATTCCATGTGATCCGACCAAGTCATTTCATGTCTCTGTGCTTGTACCTCCTGTCCAGGAGGCAGAAGCAGAAGCAGCAGCAGCATGGCTTGCTTTTGTTGGAGCTCAGAGATGCCGAGTGGAAAGCAGGAGGACGTGTCACTGTTAGCAGAACAATGGCAGTTCTGACATTTGTAACGCCATGGTGATGTCAATATCCAACACAGTAGGGCTTTGTTAGAGATCCTGATTAATCGGTGATTAATATCACTGTCATTTCCTGCAAGCTTAGAATAACCTGTGCTCTGTTCTTATCTTAAGAGAAGGGAAAAAGAAAGGGGAAAAAGGTCATACTTGAATGTGCTGGTAGATGCACTTCAATCGTATCTATAAACAAAGACAGGAGGCTCATTTATGAAAAAGCAGGGGTTCCCAAACTGCTCTTATTTCTGTGACATTTACGCTGCTCAGGTTCGTGTACTTCACACTCCGCTCCGGTGACCCTCCCTGGTTCTCAAGTGGTGCTTGTGTAAAGTGTCAAACCAGCCGAGCTCAGGGATGACAGTGACACATCACAGTTATTTTCATCTTCCTCTTGTGAACACGCCATGCCCCTCAGCCTGGCAAAATCTTCCCCTGGGCCACAGAGCGCGTGGGAGATCTATGTTGTGTCACAGTATCTGTCACTGATTAAGTTATTTCAACAAGAACACCTTTTTGAAGGACATATGGCTTACAGTGGAAAAACAAATTATTAAACATGATGGTTGCAATGCATCTGTTTCTCTGGAACATCTGAAGCTAGCTTTATCATCAAAGCTAACACATCTCATAATTACACCCAAGCCGCTGGCCATGGTACATCTCCAGCACCTCTTCTGCCCTCATTGTGTGGCCCAGACAGAGGAATTTTGCCCTCAAATTCTTGTTGTGCACACATATAACACATATTTTCTAATTTAACAAAGCCTCGTTGTGTACCATTGCTCTGCAATGGATTTGATCTCTAGGATTTGACTACAAAGGCCCATTTAGACACAACATAGACCCCAAAGGACAAATTCTACACTTTCATCAAGGCAAAACACTGAAACTATTTAATTACAACAAAATATGGGCAAGGATGCTAGCAACATTTCTTCAGAAGAGGTCCAGACAGATAGACACATTCATTTCAATCAAAGAGCTAAGAAAAAAAATCCAGACCAGTATCCACAATAATCAAATGGAAGAAAGAGCTGGGGGGCAAATTTCCTTCATACCTAAGGTCTGTAAATTAAGTAGTATATGAAGATGTATGTTTCTAAGAGGACACTTAAGCAAAGATAAGCAGTTAAGTACTCACAGCTTTGCTTGTGTCAATGTTATCAGTAGACATTCTTTTTCCATAACACTTTGAGTGATTTTTTAATGTACAGATAATGCATTCCCTAAATGGAGCCAATGTACATGCATTGTGAGTGACTATACCACTAATAATGAAATTTTGTGCATTTAAATAAAAAGGTCATCCTTTGCAGGACTCATTCCTCTGCTTTTGTTTTATGAAGCCTCTTTAAACACATTAAATGGAGTAGTTCAGCAACGACTTTCTCCACCACATTTGCACTAGACTGCCCTGGCTGCTGAGAAGGTGGTAGCAGGGAAGCAAGTTTTCTGCCAGAACACTTGCAGTTCTTAAAAAGGGCAATTCTATAAAGGAAAAAAAGCAATTTTAAACAGATGCAAATTTCCTGTCCCCATTAAAATAACCAGATATTTCTGGGTGCTCCAGGCCAGCAAGGTCCTGAGGGAGGGAAATTCTCATGTCCTGGTTGCTCATGGTTTTCTTCATGAGAACTGTCAGACATGACTAAAGTTAAACTCTCTGTTTTCACTCCTACTCCATTCTTTTTCCATCTTCCTCCTTGGCAAAGTCTCCATCTCTCCAGCCTTAATACTCTACTTACGTTTCCGTTCCCATTTCACTTAAGGTCCCAACTCTGCTGCTTTCTTTTGGGTAAATTCATCCTTCAAGCCCATCCCTGCCCCAGTTTTCCCCAAACCACAGCAAATTCCCAAAATCAATGCAAAAAATATTACCACCTCCTCCCTGACACCCTTCTGGCCTCCTCCATTCAAAAAGTAATGTGGAGCTGGTTGGGAGCAGAGGGAGAAGGCAGGGAGAGCATAGGAACAACACTCATAGGGTTTGATGGCAGTGGAACTGGGGTGTACTTAGCCATAAGAGGTTGCCTGGAAGGCAAGGAAGTGGGCCAGGAAGTGGGGAATGCCATCACGTGTTAGTGCACAGCTGCGTCAGGGTGCACAGCTTGTAACAGAGACATGGTCCGACAGTCTTCTTCTTTAGCATGCATCTCCTGTTCCAAGTATTAAATCTCACTTGCAAGGGATTTGAGCTCCTCTTCACCCATCTCAGCAGTGTCTTTTATGTGCAAGCACTGGTTCATATTCTGCTTTTTTTCTCTGATGATATCTGAACACTTCTTGCAAAATGGAGCTAAGCAAATACATATCAAATAATGTCAGATATTCCCCTGACTAAACCTACAATAGACTATTTTTTAAAATTTAATCATATCTCTTCTAGCATCTCAAGACTCAAGCATGATCTGCAGCAAGCCCTTGATGCATACTGAGAGGGATATTTGTTGTCCAAAGTGTAGAAAAAAGGAAATGCATTCTGCAACGATAGGAAATTGAAAAGTGGGAGTAATGATGGCACTTATCACTGTCCCTCAGGGAGATTATACAATAAGGTATAGACTGCAGAATGCACAGGCACCAAGCAACCATCCAGCTTTTTAAAATAAGCACAGAACAGACAGGCTTATGCAAAATCCACAAATAAGGCAGAGCAAATGGAAAGTCATCGCCCTATGGTAGCATGTCAGACTGCAGAACCTGAATTTGAGGGGTTATTCCCGCAGGGTAGAAATTTGTAGATACTGCCAAATACTAATTTTAAAATTGTCTGTTTTACAGTGCTTAGGAAAAGTAAGAAATCTTATTCTCAGCCTTAAGCAGTGCAGCAAATTCAGACCAATGGAGTTAAATTGGCAATGCTTGCAATCCTGGATTTATATGTCAGTGCTTTATCAGATTTCCAGAGACATATAATGTCTCTTTCTGCTGCCAGTAAAACCAGATGCAGAAGTATCTCTGTGTGTTTATTTAGCACAAGGCTGTTAATGCCTGGGAGTAGCATACACCGGGGTGTGGCTTCCATGTCTTGCACACAGAAATCAGCGCTCAGAGACCAGAATTAAAACAGAGCAAAGCAGGAGTGCAGCAGGGTGACCTTGGAGCCAGCAGGGTGGGAACAGAGCTAATGAAAACCTAGATCTGACAGCAAGGGCAGGAATCATTTCTACCCCTAGAAATTCAAAAGGGCTTGATATTAGGTGCAGCTCCAGCCTTGCTGAGGGCTGAAGCTGGGATTAGAGCCATGGTATATCACTGTAAACGTGAGAACAAGAGGGTCTCTGCTCCAGAGAAGGCCCAAGAGCAGCTGGTCCATTAAAGACAATTCTGGAAATTCTAGAAAAACCAAAACTGCTTTGTGCAGAAAATGCCCATGTCCAATAAGTCAACATTCCTAATCAACTTGAAGTCAAGTTGAAATCAAAAAGCCCCAATCTGCCTCTGAGGAAGCAGCAGCAATCCTTGATAAGTGAGAAGGGATGGAGGGTGTGTTCCATCCACATGGTTCCTTGGCAAGCCCCAGCAGCATTTGATTAACCAGGAGCAAGATTTATGTGCTATAAAGTGCTTTGGGGAAGTTGCTGATGCCAAAGCTCTGCACCTGGGTTTTGAAAGCATCTCTAAAGGGATGAGAATACACAGAAAAAGAAATCCCCCCTAAAACCAAAAAATGACTACTGCTTTTTGGCAGGAGGATGGGAGAGTGCAATTTCACCTGGGAGGGAGATTTGCAAAAATACCAAATGTCCCAGTCCCACAGAAAATGGTTGTGAGTTAGCTTTTCATGACTATGCACTTCTGGGGAGATGTGTCCCTTCACTCCTGATTAGTTTGGATTCTTCCATACAAGGAAGATTAAAGAAAAATCCCATTAAATCATTTCAAGATTGTTATTGTGTTTTCTTTTCTTTTCTTTTCTTTTTTTTTTTTTTTTGAGTCTTAAATTATTCTGCTCAGTATAATCCCATGGAAACTTGCTTCAGGAGACAAAGGAGCTCAGTGTCTCTTAATGGTTAGCGGAGTCACATTCTTGTGCGACATCTGCCTCTAATATGATTACTTGAAAATGAGCACACCAGCGGGACTAACAATGTAACCAGGAATGTTATCAGCCTCTCAGCAGACTTGGAAATTAATTTTCACCACGTATTGTTTGAAATTGTATTGTGCTGAGCGTTGAAATTGGCCTATGTTACAAATAATTATGCTGTACTGATGATGTTTTCAGTCCCTTCTAGAAGCCATCAGCAGTCTTCAAAATCTGGGCGTTGTGCAACCTTTGTCTGGAAAGCATCCAGTCTGCACAACTTCTGCTCTAACCAAAAGGAAGCTATTCAAGGGGATGTGTTAGCACCATCTCAAGGGTGGTGAGGCCCTGGCACTGCTGCCCGGAGAGCTGTGGGTGCCCCATCCCTGAAGGTGCCCAAAGCCAGGTTGGATGGGGCCTTGGGCAGCCTGAGCTGGTGGGGATAACCAGCACATGGCAGGGGTTGGGGCGGTGTGCTTTAAGTTCCCTTCCAGCCAGCCTAAGCCTTTCTATGATTCTATGCATTCCTACCCAGAGAATTTTCCTTCAGAAATTTGATGCTATCAGCCACCAATTAATGTCACGTTTGGTCAAAATCCTCATTCAATATGATTTATGTTTCATGAGTTCCATAGCCCCCAGTCAGCTGTGCTCTGGAAGAGCTGTGGTGACATCAGACCATAGATGAAGGGGATGGAAAAGGATAAGAGATGTCTATATCTCAGTGAATGGTAGAGAACCACAGAAAAGAGCTTTGACGAGGAAAGCTGAGACAACCTGGATGCACTGGCTCACCACGTCTTCCATCACTAAGACTAAGACTTAAACAGCCAGTGGCCTTTCACAGAGAAAGAGAAGGGATGGTGATCATAATTTTAATAGAAAAGGTGCAGAACATGTGGCTCACAGAAGCAGGACAGGGGTCACAGCACAGTCCTCATGTACTCTGGGAGTGAGGCTGGTGACCACTGAGTGGCAGAGCACTGGGAGAGAAAGAGAGATTGGAGTGTGAAAAGATGTCCTGGGAGGAATTTCCGTTTGTGATGGAAAACAAAATTTATTTTCCAAAATTATTTGGGGTCTCACTTCTGATCCTCAGTCTGCAATGTTTGAGGCAGCCCTGTACCAGGACTACAAAGCATGAATGACAGCTAGCAAGGTGTTGATGTTTTGGCCATTTTGTGGCAAGGTGCTGCCATTGCTTGCTACTGACCCCTGGACAGAGACAGACTTACCCTACAAGAAGTGCCCACTGCACCTCCCTCCACTCTATTCATGTCAAGCCCTTCAACTGCACAAAGTACAAGGCCAAAGGACAAAGTGTGCATTTCGTCTTTGAAATAATAACAGTATCCCAGGGGCTCCTTATGAACTAGACCACTAGACTGGCTGGTCTCCTAGTACACTTAAGTACTCCTCCTGTGAGACAGGAGATCCCTGAAGGAATACCAGGAAATAAGCAGTTTTGTCTGACTTTGTAAGACATCAAGAGCCACGTAGCTAACTTCCATTTGACTCTTCCAATTCATCAGCATGGTCAAAATCTTTAGGAAAAGAAAAGCTATGATTATGTCTGCAAGCTGAAGAGATCGTCAATTCATGCTGACAAAGTTAGCATGAGAATATGGCTGGCCTGCAAACCCCTGCAGTGCTTCCCTTGTTTCTGGGTGTTCAGGCTCCTAGGGACTCGATGTTCGTGTGAACAATGAGTACACAAATTCTTCAAATGCCAGGCACTTCCTGGCACTTACACGTACTGGATGACTTGTACTCACTGCTCCCTGTGCAGACCTCCCTGCTTGATGATGCTTATGCCTTTGGCAATGCTGGCAGCCATCTCCAGCCTATTATCTGAAGGCTTCATGGTCATCTCACCTGCCATCTGCAAGATTAACCCAGAAAAGTGGGTCACCAGTGAATCTCTTGAGGTGCTGTAGGTAAACCTCAGGACCATTCTGACAGATAATAAGTTCATCTTATTTTGAATGCAAAATAGGTAGATGTACATGCAGAAAGACTATTTATATTCATATCTAATCAGCTGCTAAGGGAGAGTGATCCAGTCCCAACACTGTCCCAGAACCATGAAGTGCTTTAATAGGATATGGCAGTTCTGGAGAAGAGATGTTTCTGGTGGTGAGTTGGTGAAGCCCAAAAGTTTGCCAGTAATGCAGTCTGGTTCCATGATACTCCTGTCAATGTTAGCCTTTTATAGATCTTTATCTATATCCATACACTTCCTTACAAATAAATATATAAATTGGTTTCCTAATCTCCTAATTGGTCTGTAAATTAGATGTTGGATCTATCTAAAATATCTATATCTATCTAAAAATAAGGCAGTGAAGTGCAGGGATTTTATCTGGAAACTTATTTGTAGAATGCTAACATTTAATCTAAGTAAGTTCCCTTCTTGTTTTTCTTAAAGTGTATCTTCCACTCGGGGCACATTGTAGTGGTACTGCTGATTGCAGTGGAGCTCCAACAGCACAGATCAGCTGAGGATCCAACCCATGCAAAACAATATGAACATCAACCCCTCCCTGTTTTCTTGTTTCTGTGTGAACGCTGGTGTGATTCCTCCCTCTGAGAAGTGGCAAAGCCATCTTCCAGGGTACCAGCTGGGGTGGTGTAAGTAAGGCTGCACTATGTGCTCCCTTGATGGTAAATGCATGAAACTTTCATAAGACTGGGTTTAAACTGTGCTGGAGTATTTGGTTTCTTGAAACTCAAATCAGACCTCTATGCATGCAGAATATGGAGGCTATAAATTCCTGTAGCGTTTTGTAAACTATTCTTAGTAGCAAATATCATGTGCTAACTTTATTGGAATTGGTACACGCACCTAAAGAAAACAAATGAACTGCTGCTGAATTAATTTGCAGCTCATCCAGAAACTTTTTTGCACTTTGTCTGGAAAGCTTCCAGGCAATAGAGCAGCTGGTATGCAAAAAGTGGGTGGCTTCCTAGAAAAGGGGGTTGGTGGTTGTTTTTTCTCTTCTTCATAATTTGTTTACAAAAATATCTACCGATGGTCAGATTTAGCTCTGCCAACCTGCCTGGAGTAACCCATTTTAAAGGGAACATGTTGAGTCAGACCAGTCTTTGTCTGTCACTGGTGGATGAGTCTCCAAAGAGAAGTGGGACTTCCTTGTCAGTACAATCCATTAGGGTATGATACACTCCTGGAGGTGGCCACTTCTCTCCTCTTTGCCACAGACTGGACCTAAGCAACTCCCTTATCTAAGCACTTACATTTTTCATGGTCTCTGGGAGAGCAGGAAGGAAGTGTTGCCCGTGGCTGAAGACCAAGTTGGACTCAGCGTGTCTCTCTACAGTGGGTTAGCAAGCTACAAGCATCTGCTATGTTTGGGGTCATTTCTGAGATAAATGGGCAGAATGTGCCTGGTGATAGTGAGAAGAACACGTGAAGACATGAGAGAAACAAGAAAAGGGTTTTCTAAAACACTTCTTCCCAAAACCACAGCTGTTCGTACTATTCTACTTTGTTTCCTTCCTCTAGCCTAGGCCAGGCCCCCCACCATGCATGTTGCCCCTGAGCCCTTCTTCTTCCATGGCCCTAAGCTGCTGCTGCTCTGATGCTGTAACAACGCTGCTAATAAGGATAATGACTGCAGCGCTGTAAGAGAGCATCTGATGCTTTCCCTGGTGATGTAACTTCTCTTGATATGGAGATACCACTCAAAACCCTGTAGCTATACTTTTTATTACACTTCATTTTCTTTCATCTTTTTTTTTTTTTTTTTCTTCTCTTTAAATACACTTCTGATTCTGGTATAAAACAGCTGAAACATATAGACAAGTTTGTACAAGCCATTAAAATTTTGGAGGCAGAACTAGTGTCCCATCAATGACATTTCTTTTGAGGAAGTTAGGAAACCAATGGGAAACAAACTGTTCTAGCTTTTCAAACAACAACAATGAAAAGTTTGAAGTGATTTCCTAGAAAAGAAAACAATTAAAAGCCAAATCATGACAGTAAGTACAATGTAAATCCTTCATCAGCAATAAAAATCAATCAAAAATATCTAGAAAACCCCGGGAGGCTAAACAGAGCTGTGCAGGGACGAAGATGACACATGAAGGAAGGTACACTTGCCATGCGTCATCTTCTCATGGTACTGAGGTGTACTGGGGTTGCCCAGAAACTAGCTGATCTAAACTGCAGTTTCAGCTGCAATGGCACAGAGTTGGAGCAGCTCTTCTAACTTCAGCCAAAGATGCTCCTCCAAAATTTGTCATGCATTGGGATGGTGAGAGTTTGGTGTGTTATTTATGATGACACATACAACAGGTGGTGTTTATATGATGTACAACTCTGTATGAAATAGAGAAATGGATCACTGATGGAAGTTAATGGGTTGATGGTTGGACTAGATGAACTCAATGGTCTTTTCCAACCTTAATGATTCTATGATTATATGAGGTGACACAGAGCACAATTCCTTCCCACTCTGTGCTGAAGTGGTGACTGGTGCTAGCAGTTGTCAGACTCCATGTTGTCCTGAGATGAAGCAGAGTCAGCCCAGCACCACAGCTTGTGTGAAACATCCACATAGAAATCCTCTGAAGGAAGGGCTGCCCTGGGGTGTGTTTCCCCAAGGCCCCCCACGGACATGCCAGGGTTCCAGATGATTGTTCCTTCCACTTGGCTCCATGGTGCCAGCAGAAGCACTTCAGACTGCGTGGACAGGCTGAAGGGACAGACACGACCGCCATGGAAGGGGCTGTAGAGGGGGGCTGCACTTGGCCCTGCTGTTTCCCTGTTGGGCAGAGCCTCACCGGACCATGGAGGCTGGTGGAGAAACCCACTGGGCTAGAGCAAAGCAGCCCTGTGTTCAACCCCCACATACCTTTGGAGGGGGGACAGTTAACAGCTTTGAACAGTGCTGTGCTGGTTCACAAGACTCAATTTTTCAATTGTATCTCCACCAGCAGGAGTCAGGCCTAGGGATGCTGGTGTGTTCCTAATCCCTGCCAGCACCATGGTGCCCCTTCCTGGCACTCAGAAAGCCCATCCTTGCCAGTGCCAAGAGCAAATACCAGAGGCATGAATCCTGCCCTAACATCTCCGTGTTTGCAGAGCTTAATTAAAATGATAAAACAGCTGCAAGGCCAGGCAGGCCCACTGGCATGCGGCTGGCAGCAGCAACAGGGCCATAGGATCAGCTGGTTTCAGTGGGATCCTGTGCGAAGCAGAGAGGGCTTCAACTGGTACTTGGGTCCGCAGAATGCCCAGATCTTGGGTAAACAACTACAGCAAATTTCTCCTCATGTCTGTACATGGCTATTTGCTGAGACACATGCACACCTCCTGAGGAGATCCACTGAGGTCTGCACTGAGGGACTCCACTGATGTTTTCTTTTCACCCAAGCCAGCAGTTGATGTTGCAGGTTCAGGCCTTTGTTGTGGAGGCATTTGAGACAGGAGTTACCTTCCGGGGAAAAAGGAAGTGGCAAGGCCCCTCCTTGCCCAGCCTGAGGGACTGAGGAAGTTAATTTGTTCAAGCAGAGAGATTATGAGGAGTGAGATTCAAGTCTTTTGCTCCTGCACTGTTTGCCCTCCATCTCACAGCAGATAGCCACCACCAGTTGACATGGTCTTTGAGGGATTCAATCCATTTCCCCTTGGTTTAAAAAGACTCAAGATCCACTGCTTCCTTGCAACTGAACCCACCTGCTAACTACGCAGAGGTCCTACCTGACACAGTCCTATCCCTGGGAGAGAACCATTTTCCACCCATAGCCTCCTGAGCCAGGAACAGCTCCTCTGGAGTTTGATGGCTCTCTTAAATTCCCAGTTGGCTGCATGCACAAATGCATAGTCATCTTGTGTCTGGACCCTTTGATGTGCCTAAAACTTGTCTATCTTTCCAACACCTAGACAGCTATTTTAATGTCAGAAGGACCACTAAAGCCTAAGACACTTTTTTTTCTGTTTTCTGGAGCTCAATGGCTATTAGAATGCCGTCAGCTATTCTCAGTGCTCTTCCTCTTCAGGGACATAGCTGAGCTGTTCAAGGACAAATATTCCAATTATAGATAAAACTGAGAGCTCTTGGAGGCAGGTGTTAAATTCTAGCTTATAGCTCCACTGTTTTCAGTGCCTCTTTCAAGGTTTCTAGGCAGCAGATGTAATCCTCTGCTCTTCATTTTCTGTCTGTATGTCTCACAGTGCTCTGTGAGCACGGAGTATGGTCACCTCCTGGTAAAATGGGAAACATAGAACACAAGAAACCTCTGCAACATGAGAATGGGAATGGACGTTCACAGGACGTCATGAGTGTGCCCCCAAAATCAGGCACTGGTTGAACTAAGAATAGCATTACAAAGCTATTACAAAGTTGGGGAGAGCAGCCAGGGGTTTTCACTTCACCCCCTCTGCTTTTAAGGGCTGTGGTCTTGTGCCCATAGGACAGCTCTGGCCTATGAGTGACAGATCAGGGGTATCCTGAGGCATGGCCTCAGCATCCCAACATGCACTGCAGAATGCAGTGCAGCATCTCATCACCTGGAGATCAGTGGCACGTATGTAATGTTACACCCAGCACACTAAAACTGATCTCTTTTATTGAGCTGCTTAGTACCCAGCTTGTATAATTTTGACACTTAACACAGAAAACTTGTATTGAAGACAGGATATTGAAGTGAAAAGGGTGGGATATTTTCTTGAAAGATTATCCCCTACCCAAGAGAATGCACAACAATATTAACATGGTAGTACCTCCAGAAACAGCAGCTGTTGAAGTTATCTTTGTTCTTGTTTCAATTTATGCTGACTTCTGATGCCCACTTACCTAGCTTTCAAATCCATCGTGCCAACACAGTAGGATCTACCTTGAGTACTGTCACAATGAATCTCTTCTCCTATGCAGGTAAACTATCATTTCTTGATGGAAGAAAAGAAGAAATGAAAATGGAATCAAAGACTGTCAACCTGTTTTCTTGGAGCAGAGAATTGTTGACTCTAAAATAACTATTCCTGTAAATAGATACCAAGTACAAGTCTCCAACATTTGTTTTTTGAGTAACTCTTTCCATGTCTAGGGATAAGAGAGAATCTGAACTGAGTGGCCAAAGATAGGGAATGGGACATCAGGAGGGCCAGTATCAGTTTTAATGCTATGACCCTGGGCAAATTACCTCTCTGCCCCTCTTTATGACACCACACACTTTGTCTTGTCTGTCCAGACTCCAGCTGCTTTGGGACAGACACCATCTCTCAAAATGTGTTAGTAATTCTCCTTGGAGGGCACTGGAGAACAAAGTAAGTGCTTAGTATAACATCAAAATATTTAGTAAATAATAGGCAATTGTGAGTCACTGCCCTGTAACTCCATGTCTGGCTCTTGGTAAGTATTTTTATACACAGCTATGAGGTGCAAGTACTTACACCTCATCATCTTCAAAAGAAGGAACCTAAGACTCTTGACTCATATGGAGTTAAAAACACAATGCCTGACACAGGCAGATGTCCTGTTCAGCTTCCTCTGCAGCAGTGCCTCACAAGGATGGGGAACATGAAGAGGACAGCTGGCAGCCATCATTGACTTCAGCTGTCCCATTATATAGTGGCAGTCATAAGTCATTTACGTCTCAAAATCTTTTGAATGACTTCTGAACACAGCTTCAATTCTTGGCACTGAAGAATTTAGTGGTCTCTTGGCATTAAAAAGTATTTATCTTGTTGTGTTTGTTTTGCCTGTGTTATTCACTGGTCTCTGAGCTGGACTTTGTCTTCTTTACAGTCTTTTAAAAAGGTTTGTTGAAGAACAGCTATGAATCAGCTTTGGTCTGCAGGGCACTTGGAAAGCACCCAGCATGCGGACAGCTTTGTCTGTGAATGCCTCATAAGAGATGTGCCCAATTACTCTTTTCTTTCTTCATGTGTTTCTAAACTTTTCTTCGTTCATTCAGTTTCCTGCTGCTTTCTCTTTAGTTTTTTATAGGGTAATCTGGTTTTGCAATACTGCAGAGGAGCTTTGGCTGGTACAGTGACACCAGGCTCAGTGTTCCTGCCCCACACAAAGAAGAGTTCATTCTGCTGAGGGTTGCCCCTCTCTTCCCAGCCCTTCCACACCTGCACCTGGATGATGCTGTTGTCAGCCCAGAAAATTCTTGTGCAATCCTGACAAATGTACAGTACAAGAAGTTGGATCTGGAAAGACCATGTATGTACAACTCAGCCGTGAGTTTGAGGTGGCCAAGTGTTGTTTCCATACTCGGTGATGTTGGCTGGTCTCTTTTTCCATTGGCTGGCTTGGGAGCGCAACTCAAATTGCTGTCAGGTGAGATGGCAGAAGGTGATGTAGAGAAGTGAGGTTGGTTTGCTTTGGTGAACACAGTGATCTGGTGAGATAACAGCGGTGGCCAGATCAGCCATATTGCTATGAGATTCAGGGGATCCTTTGTGGAGATGAGATGAGGAAACATTATGTTTATTCTCTCATCAAAAAGACCTTAATGTACCCCACGAATGAGGGCAATCTTAAGTATTTCCCTGCAACACTTCTGCCTGAGCACTTAAATCAGCCCTAAGCTTTCTGTGCCCTCCACTAGGGGCTGCACTGAAACGAAGATATTCATGCAGCCAGTGTGGGGGAGAAGTCAGCCCTGCTTCTTAGAATTGCACATAAACATACAGTGCTCAGAAACCGCATGATGAGGGCAATATTCAGAAGGGAGCTGGATCCAGCAGAAAGCAAGCTCTTCCCAGATCAGATGCATTCTTTGCCCTCCAGATATCAGTGCCACTGGGACTTTGAACCAGACCAGCTTCTAAAGGCAAATTTAAAAGAGAGGAAAAGATTCCCTTGTTGACATGTCACAGCCTTTGCAGACAAAACCAGAGCTGCAGGACCACCAGGTACATTTTGTTATGTCAGAAATGATAGAGCTGCTCATCGTCGTCCCCAGTGCATTCCTGCTCCCACTTCTCCTTAAAAGGCATCACCCACCTGGCCCAGCCATGAACATGAACTGAGCAGCCTCTCACTCACCCTTGCATAGCAACTGTGGGGTAGTGACAGATTTTAAGGGAATTGGAGGTTATCTGATACACAGTTGAGCTGCCATGTTCAAGGCTATAATTGAGCCTTGCTCTTTCTTTTCTTTGCCACAAGCCCACCTGCTGACTGCAGCTCTTTCCATCAGGTTGTCCTCTAAAAAAAAAAAAAAAAAAAAAAAAAGAAGAAAAAAAAGAGAGGATTAATCTGGCAGTGAAGTTCAAATTACACAGGAGTTATTTGACAGAATAATATCTGTGCACTGAGCTAAAGAGCCAGCCTGGGAGCAAAAATCACACAGGGCTGCTTTCCTCACATTTAAACACTAGAGGCTGGACTCAGCTGGTGACATGATGTAACAGATGACACAGAGGGCAGATTTGTATTTTTTATTCTCATTTTCAAGGGGCTCTGTCATGCAGTGATGTATGCTCCAGGCTAATGTCAATTTATCTTAAACTGCTCCCTTTGGGTGGATTTAAGGGCTAAAATCTTGCTTGTTATTCCAGCTGTAGGCAAACTGCATTGCACTGTGCCTGAAACTGAAAAATAAAAATCGCACTAGTGCAAGTAAATGACACCAGAATCACTGATGTAGATTATTTGCAGCTTGAGAAGTACATAAGGATGAAAGCATCATTTATGAGCAGTTCAGTATGGTGGTGAAGACCTGAAGGGTGTCATTGGCCATGTCTTAAAGCTATGTTTGGTAGTGTTGCTTGAATTATTCTTTTACAGAGATAAATAATTGCTTTCTTTTCTCCATTTCCTGCTTTTCTGACCTTAGCGTATCTTCATATTCTGCACTTTTGCAGCAGTCCTCATGGGTTTAGAAATGGCTGTGAATTTAGCATGAAGGCACTTTTTGAGACAGAAGCCAGCTCAGAGGTGAGAAAAACAGCTTGATTTAGCAGCCTACACGCTACAGGTGAGGAAAAGGACCTGAGATAGATAGCAGGGAGGGAGAAGTTGATTGGATGCAGTTGAGAATCCCAACAAAGTCCTGGAAGATCCAATCCAGCATACTTTGCCTAATTGCCACCTGGCCTGCTGGCCACCTGCATGCAATCCTCAGCTCTGGAGTCAGCACCAAGGGAATCCCTTTGCAGGAAAAAGGATCATGGAAGTATGGCCTGGGAGTCACAGCAGCTGTTTTATTGCCAATTCAGGCAAACTGTGATGTCAGAGCAGCACAACCAAGAGGGAAAATCCCTCTTGGCAGACTTTGACTTGGGTCACAGTCTGGGTTTGGTCATCATGCTGCCACTTCGTGACTCAGTTCCCATCTGCAGAACCCCAGTAACAGAGTTCCTTTTCCCAAGCTAGATTTGAGCATCTCTATTAATTCTCAAAGAAATGCACAGGGAAATGAGCCTGCAATAATCGTGTCCCAGGTGCTTCCCAGGCTAGTGATTTTAGAAGCCTTTCCATGGCATTACCGACAAATCACTGACAGAAAGATGATGCTGGAAAAAAAGAGAATTAAAGTTGCAGGAGGAAAAACAGTGAGAAGATCACATTTGATTGGCAAAGAGGTAGAAATGAAGAGATGCTAAATGATGGTGTGGGACTGATGGGGAGGTGAAAATAGGGACACTTTAATCACATGGTGAATTATACAGATTTGCTTTGCTTTGAAAAAGGAAGTCACTGGGACATCCTTAAGTGTGCTTAATTTAATACCTGAACTGTTTGGTTTTTCTTGTAACCAGTGCACTGGGCTTCTAGATAAAATATGTTTTGATCCATGTATCATGTTCCCCTGCTGTCATTGCAGTCATTGCAGCTTGAGACAGCTTCTACTTTGCTATAGAACGTGACTGCTTTGTGGTCTATCAGAAATTCAGTCTTAATTGCATTTTACTGAGAGGTTTTTGCACTCATTGCCAGGTTGTTCTTACTTTAAGCTTTTCACAAAGCATTCAGCTGCATTTCGAGGAGTTTTAGAAAGAAAATATATAGAATTGTACCAAATCTGATTTATCTTTTTTGCTTAAAATGCTCTTTTTCCCCTAAACTTCACGGAAAATTCTTGAGTATTTCAAAGTACACTGTCTCTCAAAAAATCCCTCCTTTTTTGGCAGAAATTTGGTTTCATTCTTGTTTCTTTGGAATCACGTCATGCTTTTGTTTTATTCTTCCATTTCCCCTTTCAAGTCTAGTAATGGGCTGTTATTCAAAGTCACAGATGACAGCACTCGTCACCTTCTTTCTTTTCTGCCTTAGCACTGATGTCTAGTGAAAGCTAAGCTCAGTCTTTTGCCTCTTCCTAGAGAGCACAGGATAAATCGCCAGCTGGGTCTCTCTCTGCCCACTGTAAAATGAGCACAGAGGACTAGAGAGAGTAAGTAGATAACTCTCAGATGGCTGAAATTGCGTCAGAGATTTGCACCCATAGCGACCAGAAGAAAAACGAGTCAGGTGAACAGAGGATTGTAAGAAAGGAAAAAAGAAAGCGCAGCCTTGGCTATCATAAAATCCATGTGACATTGAGTGACAGGTGAGGAACAAAGCGACTTGAAGTAATGAATAAAAGGGAAAAAAAATAAGGAAGAAAACAATGTTTCAAACATTTTAATTTCAGTACTATATTTGACATGATTGGTTTTTTTTTACAGTACAAATTCAGTATTTCTTGTGCATCTATCTTCATCATATTGAGGTTCGTTTTTACTTCTTTCACTCTACAAATGTTCTATCATTCGGCAAGTGTCTGACATTTGTTGCCAAAGAAATACAACACCTGTATCCAGCAGAACACTTTCTGTTAGCACAAATGTCTTCCTCTGCCTTTTTCTGCGTCTGTTTTCCAGCTTCAGCTGTTATCGCCTGCCTTCACACACACTGCGAGGCCAGATGGCTGGAGAGAAGGCATTCAGCCACCAGTCGATGGGCACTACAGGACTTCCCCATCAATCCAGAGAAAGACAATCAGTTTTTCCCTTTCTGGTATCATTCAGACTGCTGTGTGATGGGAGGGTCAATGGTAACCGACAGCTAATCCTTGGAGAGCTGGCAGCTCTGGACTGTAGTCATGGCTGGAGGGAGGACCAAAGACTTTATGGTGAAAGCTCCCTCTGATTGCAAGGGGCCAGAGTAGGTAGGGAGAAGTTACTTCTTACTTTTGGGTAGTCTCTTGGGATAGTCCAGACGTGCTCCATTATGTCTGATGGGGCCCATCAAGTGAACAAATAGCCTTTCAAGAGGAGCCTTTGTCCTCCCAAGGTAACTTTAATGGGTTTTCACTGTTATATTAGTTCCCAATGGTGGGTTTCCCTGTGGTTGCTGTAGATCATCACTGAGTTGCACCATCTGAAAAAGTATTGTACCAAGGGTTCAACATGTAGACTCATATTCAAGCCTGGAAGACTAAGAAATCAGACGTATAGGTACATGTGACAAACGTAAGTGAGATGGATGTGATTTAACACTGTGCCAAAAAAAAAAGAAAACCTCCCAACAAGCTTTATGACTTGCCATCTTTCATAATGCAATGAATCTGGAAACTGGGAGATAAATAGGGAACTTGGAAACCTCTAATAGCTTTTAAAGGAAGTGGTATAGCTGCAGTCAAACATATGTGGCCTGGTTTTGATGTTCTAATGTATTTTGTCATTTTTCTGAAAGAGAAAGGAGAAAGCAATGAAAATTAGGTTTTGTTTTCCATTGTTTGTCCCAGCTCCAGAAGTATCTGCAGAAGATTTGGTACATTGGGGTAGCCCTTGAATAAATGTATGTTGAGAAGCTATCTCTGTGCCACACAACCAGCATCCAAGGGAGACAAAAGCTGGGCAGAGATTAAGAAGAAAAGCATCCAGTTTGGAGTCAGGCAGTATAAAGAAATGAAAATAAAATCCAGGTCTAAATGCACTTGATCAATTTGCCTCTTCTCTCACATTTGTAAGTGCTATAAGCTTGTCTGCCAGAAGGATCTTTATCTACTTTCTCTCTTTGAAATGGATAGAAAACCAAATACCAGTGGACCCCTGCAAAGGATCTTATGCCATCTCTGCTGGCTTGGTAACTTCTTCTGACATACCAACAAAAGCATTTCACCACTTATCTGATTTGGTGCTAGCAGTCAGTGTTGCCATGACTCTTCATTTTGCAAACCTTTCTTCTTTTCCCGAAGTCAAAAATGGAAAAGCTGTGACAGCAGCATGAGCAAAAGGATATTGGAAATAATCCTCTTCATTCAGCCCGCATGCAAGATTTAGTGGTGCAGTAGCATTGCAAGGATGATTTCCATGCATCTGATAACACTGTGACACCCTATAATAAAACGTATACCTTCTGTTTCATTTTATCCATTTAAGCCCTTTGAGCAACCAGCAGTTGTTGAGTTCCCCACTGCTGCTATTAATAGCAGGGGCAGACCATGTCTGCCTACTTAGATTTATTACATTTTAACTAATCTTGATTGAAGTCTTCCTATGTATAGGCTCCAGAGTGGTCAGTCACCAGGGTTACACACAACACACACCCATACACACACATGCACACGTACACACAATTTTTTATGAAGTTAGCTCAGTAGATCTGAAATAAAAAATATTTAACGTGAAGAAAATATATATATTGATTCCTTATGAAACATGGAGAACTAAAGACAAGAATGATGTCTTTCACCATTGATGAAAATTGGGATTTCACACACACAAAAGTCCCTCTGAAATCCATGGGGAGATTCCCTTGAATACAGAAACTTGTTCAAATCCACACATCTTGTCTTCACTGAGCAGCCATTCTGCAGAAGAGTTCACAAGCAAGAAGGCATAGAATTTCTCCCTCGTACCAGTATGTTTTAGCTGAATATTTTCAGTAATAGACTTTATGATGGGGGACTTGTCAGTGGTGTAAAAATCCGCTTAGGGAAAATTCATGATGCAGTTGCTCAGTACGGGCTCTCACATGTCCCACGTACTCATCACACAGGAGTGATGTAAGGGGCAATGCTGTCTTTGTGGCTGAGAGAAGAGGGTTTAGAGGTTGCCATGTGCCTGCGTCCCTGCTGCATCCCCCAAGAATGCATGAGAACTGGGTGAGCAGCTGAAGCAGGACTTCTGAAAAGCCACAGAGCACTTTGCTTCAAATGTAAAGAATAGACTCATCATTCCAGGAAGAAGGGATGCCATTCTTGAATTCAACCCACCAGGAGTGGTTCTAGGGAGTGAATTTGATAGTGGATGATCTATCAGTATACACCCAAACTGCAGACAGCACTCCAGAGACGCTGTGCAACCTCAGGAGTCTTTCCCGAGGAGAAAAGGCTGTAACCCATTAATAATCCTAAAACTATGGTTTCTTGAAGCTGATTTGCCTTGTATGCCCACTAAAACTGTTGCTGGGAATAGGTTAGATGCTGCAGAGAGCAGGGAGGCAGTACCCACACCAATAGAGATACCCCAGTGACACTTCCTATCCCCTAGGCCATGGAAAACTCAACCCAGTAAGGTTTCTGGCTGAAGAGCTTCAAGGTTTCCCAAGGAAAAATTCTCATTTAGGAGCAGCATGAAGTGCCCAAATACAGATGGGCCTCAGCTGCCATCTGAGACACCCTTGCATGAGAGTACACATGAGCTGCAGATCCCTTATTTCTGGAAACTCTAGGAAGAAACCTGGCTATGTCCATAACCCTGCATTCAAGGGGCAGAGACTGATAAGAACTATTTTCTTACCAGTTCAGCAAAAAAATCCCAGGCAGTATGATAACCAGGGAGGGGCAGTTTAAAACTTGGTAAGGGGATATGGCTCAGCAAGAACATTTCCATTTCTTAATACCCCTCCTACTGTCTGGGCTCAGGACAGAGGAGACAACTTGTTTCCTCTTCCTTCCTTCCTCCCTCTTGAGAACAAAGTAAAAAGGAGATGATGGAGACGGTACCAGGTTTGGAAAGGTGACGTGGATACTGCTTGGACACTTGCATGGGTGTTTCACAGAGTGTGACTGGCTGATTCAGCAATTTCAATCAGGAGTAGCACAGTGATTGGCGTGTGACAATGGCCACATGCAGCTAAAGGACATCTGCAAACCCACTTGAATCGTAAACACATCAGCTGCAAGGGATTTGCATCTAAAGTCTTTCTTGGCACAAGCAAAGAAACTAAACTGACTGCTCCCTGTCTGCTTCTGCTATAAGGCATAATGCTGGAGATCAACAAATCATCACCATCAAGGAAATCTAAAAAATTCTGTGAGTAATTTCGTAGAAAGATGTCCTCTGAGCCCACACAGGGCAGAAGCTGAAACTGGAGATACAACACAGGGGAGTGCTAACCATCACCAGCTCTGTAGCTGGGAAATTTCAGGTCTTTTTCTGCCTCAAACACCAATTGCAAAACTCTGTATCTTATCAGTTCTTCAAAACAGAGTCCAGATATCCTCTGTAAATCATTTTTAATTTGCTGCCATAGCTTTGTAAGTGTTAACGACATTATTCACAAGATATCATTACAGTCACCAGCACTTTGATAAATATGCATATATCCCTGTGAAAAAAATAACTGAGCAGCAAACAGAAGCGTGGAGATTAAAATGCAGTTTTAAGAATATTGAGGCACAGTGGTAGGAAGGAAGAAAGCCTGGCTGAGAGAAAGAGAGAAATCCTCAGCAATTGCTTTGGATTGTCCTGTGGTCAGGGAGGTGGAGGAGTCACTGTCCCTGGAGGTGTTCAAGAACTGTGGAGATGTGGCAGTGAAGGATATGGTCAGTAGGCAATATTGGTGGTAGGTGGATGGTTGGACTAGATGATCTTAGTGGTCTTTTCCAACCTTAATGATTCCATGATTCTCTGGTTTTGGACATCCAGGAAACCCTCCCCAATTCTTCAAGCATGGATTTTCCTGACAACCCTCTCATCCCAATAGCCTGTACCCAGGAGGTTGCATGGGAGGTGAGAGCCCAGATACAGTGGTAGTAAGGACACAGTAGCCCTCCCATCCCCCAAATGGACTGCCCAAGATTGAGACCTCCTAGGGCTTGTCATTGGCACTGAGCCTAGCAGCGAGGGCAGGAAGCTTCCATGCAGGTGCATTCCCAGGCTGACCTTGCTGCAAACACAGGAGAGGAGAGGTGATGTAATCTGGAAGCAAGTGAATCCAGAGCTGGCAGGAGGGTTTGCTCAAGCCATGCTTTTGCCACAGCCAAAATAACTAATTGAAAAAAATGCCTTTTGAAAGAATCGTAGAATCATAGAATCATTAAAGTTGCCCCCTCATCTATTCCAATCCCACCCCAACCCCACCATGCCACTGACCATCGCTCAGTGCCACATCTCCACGGTTCTTGAGCACTTCCAGGGACAGTGACTCTCCCATCTCCCTAGGCAGCCTATTCTAATGCATCACCACTCTTTCTGAGAAGCAATTCTTCCTAATATCCAACCTGAAGCTCCCCTGGTGCAATTTAAGGCCATTCCTTCTCATCCCAATGCTCTCACCTGGGAGAAGAGGCTGACCCTCACTTCACCACAACCTCCTTTCAGGGAGTTGTAGACAGAGATATGATCTCTCCCGAGTCTCTTTTTCTCCATACCGAATAATCTCAGTTCCCTCATCCACTCCCCATAAGACACGTGCTTCAGACCCTTCACAGTTTCATTGTCCTTCTCTGGACATGTTTCAGGGCCTTGATGTCTTTCTTGTAGTGATTGAACACAGTACTCGAGTTGTTACCAAATAATGGTTTTAGCAGCATATATCCATTCGTTCATAACAGAATAGAACTCTCCACTCTCTGCTGGCCACCAGTGCCTTGCATAATTACAAGCAATTATTTAGTGCATTTTGCTTTCCCCAGCAAGAAGCCAACTGGGAGCTGCTTCTTGGAAAAAGCCAATCTGAATGGAAGCAATGACCATCTCACTAAAACCTCTGCTGCGAGGAAGGGGAGCGCTTCCATCTCCCACCTGCTTCCCTCCTGGGAACCATTTTGGGAGAAGCCTTCATCACAAAGCTGCAGCCTGGGCTCGTTCCTTTCAAACGTCACCCCTCTCTCCAGGCTTTGCAGCAGGATCGGGTGGGCTCAGCCGAGCCTGGAATTTATTTCAAATATGCTGTGCATTCCTGCCTTGAGCCTTCTCACTCTGTTCCCAGAGAGGAGAGGGCTCTGCAAAGCTGCTGTGGTCAAGGCGGCCGTGAAGCAGCTCCACGGGCATGATTGATGGGTGCCCTGGTGGTGGGAGTGCCGAAAATAATCCCAACAAATGTTTCCCAGTAGCACCTGGCAGCCAACCAGAGGAGAGCACAAGCATTTCCTAAATACTGAAAAAATGACTGTCACCGCAGATGCCTCACTAAATATAACCCCAGTGAGGTGGCAGCCTCTGAGAGGCTGCAGAGGGGCAGCTACCCACAACATACGTACTGCACCGCTCCCATGGAGCCCTGGCGATCATCCCCAGGCTGTAGGATCTCCAAGACTTTGCTGCACAGACTTGCAAGCGTCTCTCAAGGAGTGGGAGCCAATAAAATATTACAAATTGAAAACACGGACCTATCCAAACATCCATATGGGTTTGGTTTGGGATGTCCCTCCATCGCTGGAGCACACTGGGATGGAGTTTGTCCCGTTTGGGACCATGAAGTGTATGGTTCTCTGGGGTGCAAACCCAGTGTCAGTGCAGAGGAACGCAGTGCTTAATTTTTAAAGGAGATAGGGGTGTTCTTTGCAGAGAGCCCCTCTCCCCTTTGCCCAAGGTCTCACCCTCAGGATTAGTTTTCCAGCAGAGTCTGGTGGTTCCTGTGGTGACAGCACTGCAAAGCATACATCCTAAGAGTAGTGCTGTATTGAGTTACGCTGCCACTGTTTGCTTTAGCAGCTTGCTTGGCCACCATATGCATGCAGATGTGCAGTTTTGATGCTGATACATGAGTATCATTTTCCCAAGGTGGTTTTTATAGGGCTTGTGTCACTCCTGAAATAAGGACTCCAGTACCAAGCGCCTATCAAAGTGTCTTATGTTTTTGAGATGCAGATGTATGCAGCCAAAATATTAAGTGAGGTACATAAATTTGCTCTTCTAATTATTCTGCTCAGATTTTCCTGTTTGCAGAGGTGGCATTTGCTCTTCAGCCTGCTAACAACTGCCTGCACGAAGTGTGCAAGATCAGCCCTGGACATGGCTGCTCAGCTGCAGACAAGATTAAAGGAGATGCATCATGAATCCTACCAGGGAGGAGCCAAAAACCAGAAAGTGGACTTTTAGACAATTGGTGTTTTTCTTTGACACTTACACCTGCCATGGGACTCACAAGTGACAGGGAATGGCAAGCAAGAGGCTGGAGGGGAGCTTCAGATCCCCACTGGATTTGTTCACCAGTTTCCTGTGCTTGATAAAGCTCATGTCATGGCATCTTTTTGGGGATGCAGTAGCAGTGTGCTAACATGCAGCAGCCGTGCTTCATCCTGCTGCATGGAAAGATACACAGCTAAGACAAAACACCTTAATTCATTAAAATAACTCTTTCTGATCTGCTACTGCACGAAGTTATGGGAATGTCTCTTCAGTGAAGAATAGGAACAACCTTGCTAGATACTAAGACAGCTTCTAGCAAATTTCTCTGCTTGCTGGAGATGGGCTACGCAGAACTTTCCAGTCTCGGTGCTGCAGTCCAGGTGATGACCACTGTGTAGCCCCATAGCATTTATTTGTTAGCCAAAGTTACACTAGCATTAGATCCCACTGCTGGAGCATTTTCTTGTGCAGCAGTCTTTCACTGACTTCACGATATCTGCCAAAACTTGATCTTCATATTGGATCCCAGCTTCATTTCAGCAATGCAAAAAGAGTATCCAAGTCGGAGATTTGTTTTCGTGGATTTGAACCTGCTCTTTGATTCTGAGTTGTAAGAAGCTGAAAGCAACATTTTCCCAGCTCTTACTCATGAACAGTCAAGAAAATCATAGAATGGTTTGGGTTGGAAGAGGCCTTTAAGATCATCTAGTTCCAACCCCCTGCTATGGGCAGGGACACCTCCCTCTAGAGAAGGTTGCTCACAGCCCCATCCAGCCTGACCTTGAATGCTTCCAGGGAGGAGTCATCTACAACTTCTCTGGGCAACCTGTTCCAGTGTCTTACCACCCTCAGAGTAAAGAATTTCTTCCTAGTATCTTGTTTAAATCTGCCCTCTTCCAGTTTAAAGCCATTTCCCCTCATCCTGTTGCTACATGCCTTTATAAAATGTAGAATAAAAACTCAGCCTGTGATGTTACTGTAAACCCTGGACTGCCTCCTGTCTTTTTTGTACAGTACCTGCTGCAGCAAGCCCAGGGGTCCTACAGACTTCCCATCAGACAGGAAGGTAACAAAGGGAGGCAGCTGCAGACTTTCATTTCAAATCCATTGCACTGCATACTTGCAGATGGGAAATTTGGAAATTGCTTTCCATAGCTGCCATCTTCTAGATGCAGCTCCCCATGGGCTGCTCTAACTGCTCTCTGGAGGCTCTTGCTTGTCCTTTTTATTAATGAGTCAGGTCTCAGCCCGTCAGGATGAGCGATTGAGTTCTGAACCCAGGAGCGCAGGGTTTCAGGAGTGCAGGTGTGCTCTCCAACAGGAGCTGTCATAGGAACGGTTCCTACAGCAGAGTAGGTAAACAAACGGATATAGAACAGAGTCCTCCGTGGGACAGCTGGCGAGAAAAGCTGTAAGGGCAGAAGTGTCATTTAAACAAAAATATCTGATTTGGGATCTCCTGTATGGGACAAAAGTCCTTATGAGTTACCAGTGTTTATCCACATCAGAATCAATGGTTAGAGCTGATCTATTTTTGCCTGCAGTGTTTCTTTCACAATGCATGGAGCATGTACATGTTTTGATGCAATACTTTAAAAGAAAAGAGTTGTACAGCTTCATCAGTGCTACATGCATTTCTTGGTTTCCTTTTTTGCTGTGTGCTTCCCTCCAGCCTGGCTGTCTGTGTCCACCTGTTGCCCCTGCTCTTATGTTTCAATTGTAAGTGCTGTGGGATAGGAAGGGTTATCTTCACAGGGAGCACTTGTGCAGGGCCCAAGCTGCTGGCCTTAGTGTTGTGATGTAATGTGCAATGGGCTCTTGTGGTGCTGGTTATCTGGGGCTCAGTTAGGCATCCATCCCTGGGGCACAGCATGGTGTCCCTGCATAGGATCACAGAGTGCTGGCAGCGTGTGGCAACAGAGGGATGTGGTGTCTGAGGTCAGCAAATCCCTGTCCAGTGGGCAGGGGAGGAGTTTGGGGGGCAAAGCACCCAACTGAGACATGATTGATGAAATTCAGTCCCATTCCCAGCAAACTGTAGGGTAAGTTATCCACTCAGGAGCTCATTCCCACCCTCCCATTTGTGTCTCCTCATACTTCATCTCACCTCTTTCAGTGTCCACCCTGCGAAGTTTGGAATTGTTTCACATTTATGGTATGCAGTGGAGCAAAGGGGAGAGGAAAGAGTCCTTCAGCCCACTTTCCTTGTTCCTCACCGTGTCAGTGCTGTGAAGATGCACTCAAGTGGTTTTGGAAGACCAAAAGCTCTGGACCTACCCTTCCTGCAGCTCCACAGCAGGATGATGGCTCTTGACAGATTTTAGAGGCAAGTAAAATCAGCTTATCAGAGAATCCCTAAGTCCTTATGTTCATCTCCTTCAGGAAGGCCCATTGCATATCTTCCAGTCCATTCAGGTATTAGCAGAGCGAAGAGGCACCTTAGGAACCATTAGGATTTTAATATTCATACAGCTTCCTAATTGTTCACTTCCCAGAGACTTTTCTTACTGCCAGGAGACGATAATGTTTCTTGCCTGGAGCTAAATTCCTCCAGCTCTCTGACTAATTTTCCTACAAACTTTACAGCAAAAGCAGTTGGCTGGTAAACCTACTCAACACCTGAATGGCACCTAGTGTGAAATTCATCTCCAGACACCTCCATCTACCTGGTTGCCATTTAGCATGCTGCTGTCTCTTTTGTGTCAGTGGCTTCAAACAGAATTAATCTCATGGAAAAATAGATGCCTAAAGCCAATTAGATGCATCCTTCTATAAAATGCACTACACGTCTATGAGGCTGTAACACAGCAGCCATGTGAAAGTTTAAAGCATGGTGAGATGAATCCTACTCTTGTGCTCCATTGTTTTCCAGTCTTTTAGAAGTGGTTAAAAAGAAGAATGGCATATGAAAAATCTGTTCCAGAAAGTCATCTGAAAACCTTGACTTCTTTCTAACTGTTCCAAATGAATAGTTGCTATTAGCAGGATTTTGGCACACATCAAAAGGCAGCCACCTGGTGAACTTCCCAGCTGAATAAGGAGATGCTAAACACTAGGGAGGTTTGAAAGGAGCATTGCAATTCTTTCTAGGTCTAGAATAAGGTAATACATGTGGTTGTTCAATGAACTGGAGACTGTACGTCTGCAGATACACACTCATGCACACAACTGGTTTGCAAACTATCAATTACTGCAATTAAAAAAAGCTCAATATCTGCTGATACACCCAGCTGAAGAGGAAAAAAAGAGTAATAACAGCAGAGAACTGGCAAAGGAACTATCCAGAGGTAATAAGTAAAGCTTTTAAGCTCAGTTTGAAGGCTAGCTGCAACTTGCTGCACAGGAAAAAACAGAAGACAAAAGCACTATTATGCTTTCTTAAAAATGTAAGAGTACAGCACACACATTCCCTGACAAGGTCGTTAAACATCGGTTCAGAGACCCGTGGCAGCAGATGCCCAGGCCCTGGTACAATGGATGTTTACTCTTTGATTCAGCGAGATGCTGGTATGCACTGGGGCTGCTGTCACCTGAGAGCACCAATTTTGGCCCTGTGCGGATCATTACGGCTCGGTTTTGTTGGTGCACAGAAATGTGGCTAAACTCACCCTTTCGGATACCTAATTTGTTTGGAATGACAGGCATGTCCTGACTAAAAATTAATTCTGCCAGGTGATACAACTTGTTTGAATTCGCAGGAATTTGCCATTTGGAAAAAGGAAAAAAGAAAAACATTTAATTAGAGATGGAACTAAAGCAGATAATTTGATCTCCCAATGGAAAAAAAGAATTACAGGTTGAAAATGAAGATTATACACTCTGGGTGAAGAATGCTCCCTCCTTTCAGGTATGCTTTGATGAGGCTTCTTCTTTGCCTGGCAATGCAGTGCACATTTCTCTTGAAATAACAGCAACACTAGCTTGATCTCATTGTCGTCCTCCTGCCTCTGTCCACGATGACCCAGTCGTGGCAGGGGCTCATTGAGGGATATCAGCTGTGCTGATAGGCTCTTTGCACCTATCAATATCTGATTTCCATCAGATAGGAAATCCAAATCTGGCTGCTGTGGACAAGTTTTGGAGGGCAGCCCTATGTCTCCAAGGCTTTCCATCCCAGGAAGTAGAGCACAGACACCCTGTTGTCTTCTCTGGAGCAGAGCAATCTTTTTCACCCTCACTGCCTTATCCCACCAAGATCCCATGGCACAGCCCTGGCAGCAGGGAGCTGGGGTCTGGGTGGGTATGGTGTCACTGTGCTCCTGACTGGCCAAAACATGGACATAAGAGTGCTGCCCAGGGCTCTGCTGTGCTCCAGAGCAGCCCTGCAGGATCTACCAAATTTACTGTGTCCCCAGAGCCACCATGGCCCCTGCTCAGATGCTGCCTTGCAAATAGAATCATAAAATCATAGACTTGTAGAATCATTAAGGTTGGGAAAGACCACTAACATCATCTAGTCCAACTGCCAACCCATCTCCATCATGCCCACTAATCATATCCCTAAAGGTTTGACCTTATATCTTCAAGAATCCTGGGCAAACTTCCCACCACCTCCAGCAGCTCAGTTTCTTCTCAGCACCAGGGATGTGCCACAGCCATGATGGCTTCTGGGTTTCCTCCTCCTAAGGGATGTGCACCAGGGCCAGGTGGGACATGCTTTGGGATTGCTGCAGGGCTCACGTTGGAGCATTCTGAAGGTAGACAGATTCAGAATCACCCTTCCTGCAGCTACAAGCAGATGGTCTAGACCACTGAAACCACACTTTCTGGAAGTAGTCTTCCCAGAGGGAGTCACTTCCTGACAGAGATCTTTTTTTTTTTTTTTATCAGGAGGAGTGTAATCTGAAAAAGGCTAATTATTTACTGAAGGGTTGGATTATTATTGAAAAAAAAATCTTTTCCCTTTTCTTATTAGTGTCCTTCCAGTTTATTATTCACTTATGGCTTTTTTACAAGTTGTCTTTCAGGTGAGGCGCAGTGAAGTGGTGTTACATTCCATGCATGTAGGGGCTTAGCTGCAGTTTCATTGTGTATTCAACCCTATAATTAAGACTTAGGTGGAAGACTTTATGCCTTTAAAGCAAAGAAATTCTAGGTTTCTTGGCAAAACATTTGGCTGAGTACATAGAGAGCACCTTAAGTACTTAAATGGTCTCTACGTGAGGAAACCTGATGCCAGAAATGATGTACCTTAAAGGCAGGCTGTTAGGAAAAAGCAAATAAACCAAAGCTAAATCACTTGATGTCTCAAGGTGCACTCTTCCTGTGCATTATTTTTTTTTCTTGGAAGATGCTCTGTAGAGGGATTGTATTCTCAAAAATGTTTCGTTGCTGGCGCTCGATCATCATTAATGTGAGCCTCATAAGGAGTCAGCAAAAACCTCCCGGCTGGTTTTCAATAAATGATGAGCGACTCAGCCGTTCATTTAAGCAGATCAATACAGCTCTGCTGTAAATGCAGCGGGAGGAAGGCGGAGTCATTCGTAGGGCTGGAAGAACATCTTCAGAGAGTGGGTCAGCAGAATCTCCCCATGGCCCACGGGGAACACAGATTGGCCGTGCTTTATTTTTCGTCTTGTGCTGGAGCTGGGAATGGCAAATACAATGTGTTCAAATACCAGCATGGCACAATACGAGTCAGCGGTATTAATGGCCACCACAGCATAATAAAAAGCAAAAAGAGTATTAATGCTAGCAATAATGATACATTGTTCAGGCAGCTCTTTTTCCACCTGTCAATATCAAAACACTCCATAAGGGGATCAATAACACTTTATATAGATGAAGAACCGTGGCACAGAGCCGTGACCTTGTCACCGCCATCCAGCTGGCTGGCGGTGGAGCCAGCAGCAGAATTAAATTCACGACATGTGTTTTAATCAGCCTAAAATAAACTCAGCTTTGCCGTTCTGGCTTTTCACAGCGCCATTCTAAAATCTGGCAAAGGAAGGCACATCTATCCTCCACTCACCTCCCCAGGGTTTGGGGCCTATCGCATGTAAATGCGACAGCAGAACGAGAGCAATAAAGATTTCTATCAATGGGGGACCTCCCACTGCACAAGGAACGTATTTAGTTTGACCTTCAGAAGTAAGCAATTTGCCAAATGTCAGCCCAAGCTTTTTAGGGGTATCTGTGTTTCTTTCAAGGTGATGGTCTGTGTATCAGATGAGCCAGGATCCTTTGGGATGTGAAAATTACAACAGCGTCTTTTTTTTCTTTCTTTTTTTCTTCTTCTTTTTTTTTTTTTTTTTTTTTTTTTTTTTTTTTTTTTTTTTTTTTGTTATTAGGCATGAGAGTAAATAAGCATAAGCCCTACATGGAGCATCTTGTTGGGGCATACACTGTATATGCTCCAGGGCGCAAATATTTTACACACCCTCCCCTTTGATTTTTTTTAATGGAATATGCAAATCGTGCATGTTTCAGCTGGGATCGTCTGCCTTTGATCTGACTGCACTCCAACCTGGAATTTCTCGCAGTGGGGAGACTGAACTCAGGCATGCAGCAAAAGGGAATTTCACCCTGCACTTTCCCTAAACCCACTGGGGGCCCAGCAACCTCCCTGCAAGGGCTTTGGCTGATGGCAGAAGCTTTGGAATAAAATCTCTAGAAAGGAGGAGTTGGAGAGTGAGTGAATGGGGCATGGAGAGCATAGGCAGGCAAGGATTCACCTATGATGGCATTGATTAGTGAAAGAAAGTAAAGATTTCCCTGAACCATGGTGCCCATTCTCAATGTTGGAGGACCAATAGCCACGATGGATGCACTCTTGCATGCGGCACAATCCCCAGCCTTGCCCAGCAACCCTTGGCTATACAAGGTTTCACAAATCAACCTGAGTACAAACTGGCCATGGGGAGCACCTTTGGAGCCCCTTGGCCATCCCCTAAGGACAGGAGATGCTCCATCCCCAAGTGGAAAATGGTCTTAAAGAAATAAATGCCACACAGGGAAGGTGGCAGTAAGGACTGCCAGCAGCCAGCGAGGCTGGGGCACGGTACAGGAAGAGGTCAGCTGGAACAACAAGCAGTGCCTAGGCTACGCTGCCAAAACAGCTCACGCCGGGGCTTGAATTACTGCCTTTGTGCAAGCAGCAAGCGTGGCTGCCACGCTCAGCTCCCTCTTTTTGATGAAGCAGATAGGGGCGAGAGGAGGATGGGGAGAGAAGGCAGCATAGGGTGATATGCTTGGGTTTGCAGCATGGAACAGGCTCCTGTTCTCACTGCAGCCCCTGGCTATAGTGATAGCAAAAGCTGTGCACAGAGGACCTGAGGAGATTTTTGGCACACGAGGAAATGAGCTGTCTGTCAAGCATGTATCGATGGGCAGGGAACACAGCCCGTGTGCCAGGCGGTGCTGCAGCAAACCAGGCACGGTCAGGAGTTGGCATATTCAGAGAACTATTTGAGCTTCCTGGAGAAAATCATACTAATGCTGAGGAAAACATTGTGCGCTTGATGAATTTGGAAAGTATTCCCGTTTGTTTCTGCTTACGTCTAAGGCAGAGGGCAGCAAAATGAATCACCCCAGCCGCAAAAAGAGCTCATAAATGCCTGCTGGTTTGTCTTTTTCTGTTTGTGTTCTTCTGCATCTCCAGGAGCTCAAGTAGAAGGAAAGGAAGAACGAGGACTGACCCTTGGCTCTTTGATCAGTGAAGAAGTCGCTTGCCTCCAGGGGTGAATGTGGTCAATCCACCACTGATGAAATCAGATGTACAGGGAGCCCTGGCCTGAAGCAGAGCCTGTTGTGCTCCCGGGTTTCTCTTCCTGCACATTCACCTCTGGGGCGAGCCCAGGACACTGCCAGGGGTCAGCTGGGGGGGAGCCAAGTGTTTGGCCGGCAGATTCACAGAGCTTATCAATGGGCTCTTGTTCGGCTCGGGATTCCTGAGCTCCTGAGTCACATCTTTGCAGGTAACTATAAATCATCCTGCAAAGCCTTCTGCAGGGGTTTTGCAATATTTGGCCCTTTGCAATTTTGCCTCTTCTGCAAATAACAGGAGTGCCCATTTTTGCTCTGCCTGGACCAGGCTTTCAGGTTACAGGCTCTCAGTTCACAAGGGATTTTTTTAGTCCCCACTGGACTGCTTCTTTTTTACCAAAATTATGCTACTTTTTAATAAAATCAGCTGGAAATACATTAAGTTTCTCTACACTCTTGTTTTTAAATATGAAGAATAGTTGCTGCTGTACTGGAAAATTGGCAGAAAGCATCCCCAGATGTGGGGCACAGGATAGCCTGAGCTGACGGCTTAGGAGTGTAGTGCCTATGGTGGATGGTTCCATCTGGGTATGGGTTTGGATCTGCCACACAGTGGCAGAGTATTCCTACTCCCTTAGCTCTGAGCTAATAGTATCACAGGATGGTTGAGGTTAGAAGGGACCTCTGGGTCCATCTGGTCCAGCCCCTGCTCACCAAGAGCAGGGTGCCCAGGACCACACTCAGATGACTTTGGAAGGTCCCCAAGGAGGGACTCAACAACCTCTCTGAGTAATTTGCAGCACTGCTCAGCCACTCGCACAGCACAGCACTTCTTCCTGATGCTAAAGAGGAACCTCCTGTGCTCCAGTTGTGCCCACTGCCTCTAGTTCTGGCACTGGGCATCAGTGGAAAGAGCCTGGCTCCATCTTTTTTGCATCCTTCCTTCAGGTATTTGTAGATATTGTTAAAATTTCCCTTGAGTCTTAGGATTGAGACAAGTGCACTGCAAACTTTAACATTTACCAGCTCATTTTTGGCACAGGATCGTTCCCTTTTTAGGAAATTGCTAGAATTATGGAAACTCCCCTCACGCATACATTACTGTACTAAGCCATCAGCATTGCTGTGAAGTCTTTGTCTCCTGTCCGATCAGCTCTGCTCACAAAACCAGAACTAGAGCTGCTCAGGGTTGAATTTTTGCCTTTTCCATTTTTTGGGCTCACTCTCCTCTCTCCGGTGCCTTTCCCTCTCCCCGAGCTCACTTAATAATGCATGACAAGGAGCACGGCTGCTGGCTCTGCCACCCAGGCTGTAAGGCAGCTTCTCCATGGGCCGGGCTCAGGTTTCTGCCGCCCGGGAATTCGACAGATGGGAGCGCTGGGATTCTTTCCATGGCCCCCTGCCTCCTCGGGCTCTCAGGATAGCAGAAGATTATCGGGGGCACATCCCAGCGCAGCCACCAGCATGGGAGAGCAGGACCTGTGGAGAGGGTGGGGGGATGGTGGTAGAAGTCAGTCTTTTGATGAAGCTATCGGTGATGAGAAGATGGGAAGGCACGGCATTTCTAATAGGTTCGATTGTAATAGGAATAGGTTTTGCTTCTTTAAACTGATTTCATTTTCACTCATATAATTACAGAGAAACAGAGCAGTTTCTCATGAAGTATCCTCTGTCCTCTCCAGTGCTATTAAGGGAAATGCAGCAAGAACTGTGAAAAGTGTGGTCCTCTCACCCCATGTGATACTGGTGTTTCCTCTTCTTTTTTCTCCATTGAGTTACAAGCACTCTGCTTTGAGGGCATCAGGAGATGCCCAGACACTGGGGCTGTCCAGAACCCCACAGTCCAATGGGGACAGGGGAGGTTTAGGTTAGACATTAGGAGGGAGTTTTTCACACAGAGGGTGGTGAAGCACTGGATCTGGTTGCCCATGGAGGTTGTGGATGCCATCCCTGGAGGCATTCAAGGCCAGGCTGGATGTGGCTCTGGGCAGCCTGGTCTGCTGGTTGGTGACCCTGCACGTAGCAGGGGGGTTGAACCTAGATGATCATTGTGGTCCTTTTCAACCCAGGCCATTCTATGATTCTATGACAGAGATGTGGGGATGGAGCACCCTCCTCATGTGCAGCTGGGTCCATGTGCAGCACACAAGTACTTTTTGGAAAGACTGAATGGTGTTCACAGAGGGATGCTTGGGCAGATTGCTGTGCTTGGCTTTCCCCACTGGAAAGTCCACCCCACTGGACTTTCTACTTTTCTCCCTGGAAGGGACCGGGACATCTGGCCCTTTTCTACTCCTCAGGGGGACTTTGCTTGCAAGTCAGTCCCATGAGTCTCAGAAGCCCAGCAGATGCTCACATGGTGCAGCAGAAAAGCAAAGAGAATTTTGCAAACTGGTCTTGTAGGTAAAGGGAAAGTAAGCCAGATGTGTTGTTAGGTGTATGTCTGAGTTCGCTGCTGTCTGTGAGAGCTGACTTCTTCAGATGACAGAAGATGCACTGAAATCCACATCCTGCCCTGGGGCTATCATATCTCTCATTCAGCGACGTTGTGGTGTGGGGCCAGATCCCCACAGGGGACAGAGGGACACAGAGCCCTGGGACAGCCCAACCATGTGGGCTTCTAGTAGGGTGTACTAAGCCTCATGCTTTCAGAAACTGGAGCTTTCAGTGGGAGTGGGTGGTGGGTGATGTTCTCTGAGTTTGGCCCCAATAAGGAAGCCTGGGCTTCTTTACTCCTAGGATTTATCTTTTCTTTTAAAAAAAGACCATGTCTCTTCCAGATTTCACTCTGGATCAAACAGGTGCTTGTTTCAGCAAAAGCCATCTGTAGCAAAAGCACTCATTTTTCATAATTTTATAGTACGAAGCCCTGCAGAAGCCAAAGCTGGCTATGTTTTGCGGTTACAGTGGAGCAGGTTGGGTGAGTCTTGTAAAAAATGGCATTATTGACAGAAGTGATTGCCTGGAACATGAAAATATAGGTCTGGTGGATACTGTGGAATTTTGGGGACCACTCTCGTGTCTCTAAAGTTGCTTCCTATGGAGAAAACATGAAATAGGAACCCATTAGTTAATAACACACTGTATCATCAGGGCCATCGCCACAGGAACGAGTTCTGTGCAGGAGTGGTGCGGTGCAGCTGAGCATTGGGCAGGTGCTGTATGTGACTTCACCCCTTGGTGAGGCTGCTCTGCAGGCTGTGTCAGTGCCAGATGACGAGGTGCAGAGATGGAAGCCAGCATTTGCTCCCTGTCTCAGTTTGCCTGCTCCACGAGAATAGTGAAGGAGACATACTTTGTCCCTGCTTGGCTAATGCGATCCAGGCAAGAGACAAGGGGACTTAGCTCACACAAAAAAATGCCATTAGGCTTGCCTTTAAACCTTGCCTTCAGGCTTTCCAGCTTAAAAATAACACTCACCATTGGCCATTTATGTTTAGCTTGCTGGGGACTTTCTTTCCTGCAGGAATGTGAGGATTAGATGGTCTTCTCCGCTTGTGTGGTGACTCCACCAATGCCCTGCGAAGCGATCATGTTCTCCTTTCCTAAAGCCCAGACTGGATTGGCAGCAGTGGTGCAACAGCAGATGCATGAATGGGATTCCAGTGTGCTGCGTCCCGTCCGGGCGAGAAGGAGGGCACTGCTCTGCAGCGCGAGCCTCACAGGAGCTGAGTAGGACCTTTGAGCCAGGCGAGGACTCCAAGAAAACATGGGTGGCATCCAGCTCTGCTTCACAGGCAGCAAAACACGCTGACTGCAGCACTGTGATTTCTGAAGGTCGGATCCTGCTGCCAGGCTGGAAGGTTTCAGTGGAGTAAAGTGGCTGTAAGTGACAGCAGGAAGCAGCCAGCAAGTGGCACGAGTGGCAAAACGAGGTCTTAGATCCCTTTGCTAAGTACCTTGGCCATTGTAAGCAACTTCTGGTCTCTCTGGTGTGCAACTCAGAGTCTGGAGAAGTGTCATTGCTCAGGATATTTCAAAGCATTTCCCAAGCTCATTGGTACACCTACCTCTTTTTTTTAGAATTAAGCAGCTTTTTGGCCAAGTAAACATTCAAGGATGGTGGGGAGGACAGAAATAAATCATACAATCATTAAGGTTGGAAAAGACCCCTCAGATTATCTAGTCCACCGAACTGAAAGTCTCACTGAAAGAGGCCTGGAATTAGCATCCACAAACAGTTGATAAGCCTGAGAGCTGCCTTACTGCTGAGAGTAAACCTGAGCTGTAACATTTGCATTGTGGAGTAATTTTGGACAGGCAGAAAGCCTCAAGTCTTCTTATCTCAGGGAATGGATGTGTGATGGAGCAGTGCCTCAGAGCAAGCCTGCTACACCTGGAGGTTGTCTTACAGATACAGGGGGACAAGTCTTGTTCAGAAGGAATTTCCTTAACAGAGACAGTGATGTTGGACAGAGTGCTGGCTGCTGGCTGGGTGCTGCTGTGTGTTTGACCCCTGTCCTGCTGCAGGAGAATCCAGCCAGCCAGGCAAAGGGATGAAGCCACAGGCACTGCCAGCCTCTCATCTGTGCACTTCAGATGTGATTCAGAGGCACTGGGCTTCCCCAGAGCTGGGGAAGTGGTTCCAGCCCAGATAATGCAACACCTCCCATCCATCACAACACCTTGGGATGTCTGAGCACGGTGCTGGCTTGCCAGAGGCTGCAGAAATGACCATGACTTTCCTCCTCAGAGAATCTCCAGCTTTCCCATTGCCTCTGGGTCTCATTGAGATAGGTGGTTTCTTCCAAAGCTGCTTCAGCCTTCTATGATCTTTAGAGCAATTTGTTAAGTGTATGGCACAGCACAGCACATGGGGAGCAGTGGCCCTTAAAATATGCTTGTCAGAGAAAGAACACTGGCAAAGGTGAACTTGAGGTAAGAAGAACATTCAGCTCAGATGTGAAATACCTGACGGAAAAAAGTACTTGGTGGTGAAATAGATGTTTGCAAATGCTCTTGTGATGGCTGGTTTAAGAGACTGAACACTGCTCTAGTTGTAAAAATGCAGAGCATCTAGAGATACACTGGGCTGCTAAAAGAGCAAAGTGGGCGACCATTCATACCAACTCACTAAAAATTTGAATCAAAGTAGCAGAGGAAAAGAGAGTCCAAAACAGAAATGTAGGAACCAACCTGTAGATCCTTATTGTCTTGTATGGGCAAAAATATTTTTTGGTGAAAATGGGAATCTGCAGCCAAGTAGGAGTGCGTAATGGAGAAGAAATTGTTGGTTGTCATCATTAGTGATAATATATTAGCACTGGATGTCCTGATGAGGGCCCTCTGCAGTCAGATAAACATGTCTGCAAGTCTTAGCTTCAATGCCTTCATTTTAGAGAGCACCTGATTACATCTAGACCCACTGCATCTTCAGTCATGGCATGTTATCATTGCTATTCACCTGGCATTAGAGCTGCCCATCTGCTGGGCAGTGGGAAGGATCAGGAGACATGGGAGCTGATTCCCTTGTAAAGCAGAAATCAGTGCCAGTTCTGAAGTGTGTCATTAGTGGGTTCACAGGATCACAGAATCATAGGGGTTGGAAGGGACATCTGAGCTGGCCAAATGACACACAGTGTTTTCCTTCCTTCTGAGCTCCCAGCCCACAGGCACACTAGCTCCCAAGGTGCAAAATGCCAGGTGTGTTCTACCACAGCCACTGACTGAAACCTGGGGCGAAAGGAGGGAACTCGCCCAGCAGACCTTCAAAGGACCATGAAAGATGCTTTGTCCATCCATTGCACCTCAGGACCACTACAGAGCAATTGACCAGGGCAATTCCTCTACTGCTGGTGGGGAGGGCATGGATTGCCCTTTGTGTCAGAATCCAGCCTTATAGCATGACCTCCTAGTGATCCCATTTGGTTTATGCAAATTAGTTCTTAATTGGATGAAGAAGAACCATTGTTTTCAGGTGACCTCTCTGAGTAGCAGCTACATTCCCAGCCAGCGGTGCCTATTACATCTCTGGGAGCCGTTAGGCTGGCACTGTTCAGGCAGGCTGAGAAGTGTTTGGAGAAGTGAGCTGGCTCTCTCAATGTAAATGAGCCCTCTGAGATAGCTGGAAAGCTCTTTTTTGTGGGCTTTGCTAAATACCGTGGTCGAACGGGCCGTTATGTGCTCCTTGGTGCTGACTGTACATGCTGCATGCACACCCTGGCATGACGTTATGCTGTTTGTCCAGACTGTAGGGTTAAGCACTAAAATTAAATGAGCACAGGCACACTGAGCTTGCGAAAACAAGAGGTTCGAAAACCACTGTCAGCTTCACACAGAAGCACGCAGGCATGAGCCTTGCTTTTGTTGCACCCTTTTTGCATGTAGCCCCATGGCAGTATAAACAGAGTAAGAATCATACAGTGTCCATGTAGTAGGACGTGGGTCAGCACATGGCATAAATGGGGCTGTCTGAAACTGAGCGGGCTTCCTGGAGAGGTGGTTGGTGCTCCATAACTGCCAGTATTTGAGGGACATTTGGACAATGCCCTCAGTACTTTTGGTTAGCCCCAAAGCGGTCAGGCAGTCAGACTCGATGATTGTAGAAGATTCCTTCCAACTGAACTATAAGCAGTTTCCTATGGAAATCTCCCAGCTCGAGTCCCTGAGCCAGCCCCTTGCAGGGGATGAGGGCACACGGCGATGTTTGTTTCCCCAGGGCAGCAGTGCTTGCGGTGTGGTTTGCTCCTGCTTGTCCGTGCATTCCTGCCAGGGATAAGGGTATTGTCTCAAGGAGCGGCTGGCAGGATCAGGAAACTTGTTTGGTCATGCCGTGATCGCAGCCGAAGCTCTTATCTGCCTTTATCATGTAGTGCTGCAGCACAGCTTCCCCACCACAGCTGTACCCCAAGACCAAGCAGCAGCAGCTTCCTCAGTGCTCCCAAATGGCTGGGGTCAGATGCAGCCCTCCTCCAAGAGTTTTCTTCAATATGGGGGAGCTGTGAAATGTGCACCCTGTGCCCCGTGCCTCTCTGCTGCCCAAGTCTGTTAATCTGGTGACCCCAAAATACAGTGGTGAGAAAGTGGTGGCAAACCTGTGAAGGCTTCAGGTTGAGTCTGGGCATGTGAACCTGGGCTGTTGCTGCCACAGAAGCAGTGTTCTCCTCCTCACTTCAGTTCCTGGGGCTGCTTTGGCCGATAGCATTTTTTGCCAATTTCCTCCAAATGTGAGAGCAAATAGAGCTTTTCCATCATGCAGAGACTGCTGTGATTTATTGCAGAATAATGTACGGATGGGAGGAGGGATGGGCGTGGTGGGGGGGTCACAGTGTGCTGGGACAAGAGAGCATAGAGCCAGGACAGAGAAACAGAGACATGGTGTACACTTCAACACAGCTGTTGATTTCGGGGAGGAATTTGTGCTTCAGGATTTAAACCCATGCAACCAAAATATGTCAGAGAAAGGGACAAAGGCAATCACGGAAAAGACAGCACAACTACTTGCTTGTTCTTCATAGAATCATAGAAGAACTAAGGTTGGAAAAGGCCAAATAACACCATCCAGTCCAACCCCAGCCCACCCCCACCATGCCCACTGACCACGTCCTTCAGTGCCACATCCACACACTTCTTAGTCACCTCCAGGGATGGTGACTCCCCCATCTCCCTGGGCAGCCTGTGCCACTGCATTCCCACTCTTTTTGCCAGTGCAAGGAGCATTAGCAGCCAAGCAACATCTCACTGGCTTGACCCATTTGTGGAGCAGTGCCAGCAGCTACAGGCCCTTCTTGTGTATGTTTTTACACATCAGAGTGCATCTCACCCCTATGGAAACACTCTGTTTGTTCTTGGATTCAGAGGGAGGCAAGCCAGGGGCTGGAGGAGCTAAGACTGAATATATTTGCACATTCCCTGCCTATGTGGGATTGAACCGTGTCAGCCCAGTGATGGATGCACTGCTGAGCTAGTGTATCTGATCACTGCAATCATTAACCAAATTGTTTGAGGGTCAAGGGTCAGGGAGGCAAACACCATTTCTGCTCCCAGTTTTACAAAGTTTCTTTGTCACATGTGTGCAAGCATCAGTCAGTTGTGCAGAGATGGTGACCACAGAGCCATGCCAGCACGAGCAAGCTGGTAGATGCAGTGAACAAATGACAAGCATGGGGATGTGGTGAAAAAGAAATGTATGAATGTGGGCCTTTTCCCACAGCGATATCTCAGAGTTAAAAGATAATCAGCTACAAGCTGGGATGCTTCTGCTCATCATAGAGGGCAAACTGCAGTGGAAAGAAAGGGATGTGTTCCATCCTCTGGCTGTCACTGAGGGTCTGCTGCAAGGCTGCTGAACCAGGTTTAGTGCACCACTGATGTCTCTAAGAGGGGATTTAGGGACTTAAAATTTGCCAGGGGGCATTGACACACACTTTGTGAACACAATTTGGGAATGGCTTTAAAGTAAAAGAGAGGAAAAGAGGGGTTAGATGTCATGAAGAAATTCTTCACTCAGAGGGCAGTGAGGCCCTGGCACTGCTGCCCAGAGAGCTGTGGGTGCCCCAAACCCTGGAGGTGCTCAAGGCCAGGCTTGGGGCCCTGGGCAGCCTGAGCTGGTGGGGGCAACCAGCCCATGGCAGGGGTTGGGGCTGGGTGGGCTTTAAGGTCCCTTCCAACCCAAACCATTCTGTGATTCTGCTGCAACTGCAGCAGATGGGTCTGAGATGGGGAGTAAAAGCTCCAGGACGAAATTCACAAGCACTGATGTACACTGCCCAGCAGCTTTTGAAAGATGCTGGAAGAAGTGTAGAGGGAAAATGTATGATAGAAGTACAGTCATTTCAATGACCAAAAATACTTCTGCTCATTCTTCAGTGTCACTAGAAGACATTTTTAACATAGCTTATTTAGACAGCTGCTTGCAAATATTCAGGTTGAGCCCTTTCCTATTCCTGTTGGAAAATGGACATGAAAATGTGCTAATTCTTAAAAAAAAAAGAAAGAGAGAGAGAGAGAAAGAAAAAGAAAAAAGAAAGAAACTCTCTATGGGAACATAGAGCTTTTAGCCAAAAAACCACTTTGCAGAGGTTACACTGGCATTTTCCTGCTAAGGGCAAGATATTCTCTTGGCCTTTTCCAACAGCCTCAATACCTTTTTTTTTTTTTTTCCTTTTTTTTTTTTTTTCCAAAATAACTTTTCATTAATTTTTAATGCATATTCTATTACAAAGAGAAGCGCAGTTTAGAAGAGGCTGGAATGAGGAGCATTGATTTTACTGATGAAGGGTATTCTTTTGACTTCTAGCCTTCCAATTGTCCCTTTGGAAGGAGATGTCAAACTTTTAAAAATTTCTTTGGAAACAGTATTTCAAAATCTGAGAAGTTTCAGAATCCCATAAGCCCCCCATCCAAAGGAAATTTGCATCTTGTGCAGATTTACTCATTTCTCCTGAAGGCCTATGAAACATCTCACCACCAGCACTGTGCCAGGTGGCAGGGCAAGGGAGCAGCCGAGCTGGTGGGCATCCACTCATATGCTGTGCATTGAACGACTCCAATCACAGACTTCCTCGAGTCAAAAATCAGCAGAGTGCAATGGCCTTGTTAGCAATACCGGCTGCAGGGATGCTGCAGCACAGTAAGGACTATTTTGGCCCCAAAATGCCTCATCACAGACTGCCCAGCACAGGAACAAGGAGCAGGAGCCTCTTAGAGTGGGCAGAGCAGCCCAAGGCCAGAGCAGGCATACAGCAGTGATCAGATTGTAAGGGACCCAAATTCCTGAGCTGTGGAGCACACGCCAAACAGGTTCTCTCAACCTGCACCACCAAAATTTGAGGGCTCCTGTGGATGCTGTGGGTGCTTTTGGAAAGCAGCACTGCACGGTCATGTCTCGTGCCAGGGGCTGGTTCCACAGCAAATGAGCTCATGGTCTGTGGTCAAAGGTAGATTGGGCATCCCTCCTCATGGCTGCTTTCAGCCAAAAACACGACTCAGGTGCAAGGAGCAAGTTTGGAAGCAACCCAACAGGTGCTCTCAGAAATCTTGTTGATTCTCCAGCAGGTATCTCATCTGGGTGCAGCCCAGAGAAAGAAGCTATGCTACAGAATGGCCCCATACTGTTGATGCTTTGTACGTTTTCCTTCCTTTCAGGTGAGATTCTGAACAAAGAACCCTTTAGGTTGGTTTACTTGATAGATTTACAACTGGATGATGCCCCGGTCTCATTGCAGATGTGGGGGCTCCAGACACTCTGCACTCATCTCCCTGTTTGGGAAACTACCTTGAGATCACCTGGGCAATTTGGCATCTAAAGGTTTCAAAACGGGAGCTGACTCAGAGTTGTGCAGAGGCTGCTGCAATGAACTTGGTTTGTAAGACAACCACACACATCATCTCTGACACAGAAGCTGATTAATGCCATCTAGGCCATTATTGCAGCCTTTGCTGAATCACTGCACTTTCTGCCTGGGATGGCTCTTTTTTATTAATTATTGATCCTAAGGAAGACAAGTTTCTCCCATTTGTAAGTTGTGGGCTGCTCTGTGTTATTCACTTAGCCTTAAAGGAGAAGGCCGCATCACTTGGTCTCCTGTCTGGATCCACAGCAATAAATACCAAATATTCCTTCTTCCGAGGACTGAATGATTTACAGAAGGGCAGTAGAAAGATGTGGATAGGTGAACGAAATAGTAAACTGCTCATCTCTGTGGTCAGCCAGCTGTGGGCAAATGATTCTTAAATTATCAGAGTTGCAAAACTGTACACAGGGCAAGAAAACACTCAGTTCCAGCTGAGCTAATAATTCCCAACAAGGAATTTGCTTGGTGAAAGTGAGCAAGGTCTTCATGAGTGGCTTGTGAATTCCTTGGAATTACTGACTATGGTCTTTGGCTTTTTGGCCTTTGGTTTCTTTTAATACTATGTTAATGAGTTTTTCAAGGGTGGGAAGGTTTGTCTTGAGATTGGAATTTTGGGTGAATTTTGATGGGAAATGCAGGATGTGGCACTTGTCTCTGTCCCCTGACAAACAGAATAAGCCTCCTCATTTAGAGAGGACTTTCTGGAACAGAATGAATAATTCAGGAAGGATCAGTAATTGTGCCCAGGGGATAGAAATGGAGTAGAAACTGAGCTTCTTGGAGCCCATGCAGAAGAATAAAATGAGAGAAAAATAAGGATATAAATAAAGCAGTGGGCATAACTTCTCCGATATTTCTGCATATTTGTATGGAGTCACTGTCAAGTGCCAAAGCTGACAAGCAATGAGTTTCATCTAATTCACAGTCTTCTGGCAAAATACAACCATTTCTCAAGTGAGGATTTGGTTCTTATTTCTGGCCCCAGGACATTGGCACATCGTTAGTCTAGGACACTGATGTGTTATTCCACAAGCAGATGAGCATGGCATTGCTCTGGGACATTGGCGTGTCCCCACTACTGCTGACAACCATTCTCAAGTCCAAGGAAACATGGAGTTGTGCCATTGGATTCCTTGGAGATAAAGGAAAAAGCAGACCTAATAAGCACAATAGGCTCTTGCTTGAACACCACAAATTGAACAGAGCCCACCAGGCTAATTTCAAGTAAAGATGGGTCTGAGCAGTTCTCCACATGCTTTGGAATCAAAAAGCATTGCCAATATGAAGCAAAAATACTCCAGATTTCAGATGGTGTCCCATTTTTCCATCAACGTTTGGGTCTTTTGTGGGTGTTTTTCTCCTTTTCTAAGGACATTTGAAAAGTCTCTGTGCTAATGACCTGAGCCTGCATTCAAGTCAGCACGCTCCTTCAGCATGACACAGTCCAAGTGTCCCTGAAGGCCCCTCAGAGCGCTACCATCAGACACGTCCCAGCTGGTTGGGATGCTGGTTGGGATGCCAACCCCTCTGCCTGTGGATGACCGGGTGCTGAAGTGTTTCTCTGCCCTCATGCTGTGCTTTCATCACCTTTATCATATCATGCCATCTCTGAACAGCACTCGGATATTTTGTCATGCTTCATGTCAATAGGAGGCTGTTTGCCCATCTTCTAAATGGTTTCTGATGCTCAGTACCCAGCGTGGATGTAAGAGGCACAGCAGCAATGCAAGGATGGGGAGGACAGTGCACCTCAGAGGCAGCCTCTTAAGAAGGTGATTCTCTACTTAATTTCAGTGAGGAGGACTGAGACACCACTTGATTGTGCCATATACATTGTACCAATAGGATCTTAAACATTAACAAAGGCTTAAGTGGTCTGAGTCTTTGGGTCACGTCTACATGAACCAGAAGGAAAGCATAAATCTGAACAATGGTGGCATCTGATTATCTGGGCAAAAAGAAGCAGCTTCTCGTCTCCCTGTCTGCAATGCAATTTGAGCCCTAGTAAAAAGTTACTGAGCTCGAGTAATTGAGATGAGTGATCCAATATCTGGGCTAATCCAGATTTAGTAATTCCTTCTGGCCACAAAAGCTATGACACTCCTGGTTCTCACAGTCTGCCAGTGGGAAAGGGCTGAATTTGGTAAACTCAGACAAGAATGTGGCATGCTATATTTATACGAATCAGCAGAGTTCGCCTTGTAGGGAGCAGCCCTGTCCTGTGGGGCATCATTCACACACTGAGGGGCAGCAGCAGGTCTGAGACAGGCTGCAAGCCATTACACAGCCATGCAGGGCAGCACCATGTCACTGTGACCTGCTGTGACGATGGTCTGCTTCATCCCACCTTCAAGTAAATACAGCTTTCTGAATGCCCAGAGACATGTGAGCTTTACCAGTCAATCTCACTGAGCTCGGGAACTCGCTTCTCACAGGGCTTGTGGCCCAAAACAGTTTGCTATGAAAAGATCCTGAGCACAGCCCCCAGCATGGGAGAACAGCTCTATTACTGTGGCAGCGGGGATAAGGAGCAGCCCCCACACTGCAGCTGATGAGTGAAATGTTTTCTGGTCCTTTCAAAGCCTTGAAGTTTTTTTCTTCTCTTCTTAGCCCAGATTAGAAGTAGTGCAACTTAAAAACAATTAATGTCCCCCTTGGAACAACAATGAAAACCACAGTGATTTTTCCTTCTATTTTTAAGCCTCGCTTCACCACAATAGCTCCAATATTTCACTCCTGACTCAAAGGCGAAGGCAGAGTGAGCAGGATATGCTGAAGGGTATCTCTCTTGCCACACCATTTGTGTTATTCCTCAGTTCCTCTCAGCTGGGTTGATCTTGGCAGCAGATCACAGCATCGGTGCAGCGCAGTGTAAACTGCAGCCATTGTTGCTCCATCTCGCGCTCCTCGTCTCTGCAACAACATTTCCCCAAACGCCTCCCAGTGAATTGTTGCTGTGTCCCTTCCCATTTCCCACCTCCCCCCCCCCCCAGATCCATTAGGCCGCTGCAGTGAAGCTATTCATCGAGCCTCCTCAGAGGCACCAAAATACAGCGGTTTGCCGTTGTTGGCTGGTATTGCACAGAGAGCTCTGACAAATGGTCTTGGTGACAGCGGTGAGTGACCGTGCTGTGGGGCAGCCGAGTGCCGTGTGTCACATGCACCGAGGAGGCAGAAAGGCCTGGTGGGGAAACGGGGAGATCAGGATGGCTTCAATCTGCCTTGTCCCCTCTCGTCACCCAGAGGGCACAGCAGCAGGGCTGGTTGCAGGGAGGTAAGGACATTGCTTGTGCTGTCTGATGAGTGCACCGCAGGTTGAAAAAAGTCCAGGGAGGGTTTTGCTATCAGCACTGTTTTAGAGATGGAGCTAGGAGAAACCTGTTTTCTCCACCAGGGACCATTCATTGGCATCAGATGCTTTCTGCTGAGGCTTTTGCTTAGAGAATGGTGGCAGACAAAGCCCCGGTATCCATAAATACAATGCATACATGTGTACATGACTCCTTAACAGCACAGAGCACCTCAGTCAGCTCACTTCCCATGGGCAGCTGCCACCTGGTCCAGCAGAACAATGCTTGGCCATGTGCTGGCATAGACTCACCTGGGCCAGGCTGTGGGCAGAGTCAGTCCCATGCCCACAGAGGTCCCCTTAACCATGCTCTACCCATGCTCATAGAATCACAGAATATCTTCCTATTCCTCCTAAGTTGTAAGGATCATAGAATCTTTGGAGTTGGGAGGGACACTTAAAGGTCCCCTACTCCAACTCTCCTGCAATGAACAAGGACATGCACACTAGGTCAGGTTGCCTAGGGCCTGATCTAGTCTTGCCTTGAAAGTCTCCAGGGATGGGGCATCCACCACCTCTCTGGGCAACCTGTGCCAGTACCTCACCATCCTCACTGTAAAAGACTTTGTTTATATCCAACCCCTATCTACTCTCTTTAAGGTTGAAGCCATTTTCCCTTGTTCTATCACAACAGACCCTGCTAAACAGTCTCCCCTTCTTTCCTGTAGCTTCCCTTTAGATATTTAAAGGACACTATCAGGTCACCTTGCAGCCTTCTCTTCTCCAGGCTGAACAGTCCCAGCTCTTTCAGTCTGTCCTCATAGGAGAGGTGTTCCATCCCTTGGATCATTTTTGTGGCCCTTCTCTGGATATGCTCCACCAGGTCTACATCTCTCCTGTACCAAGGACTTCAAATCTGGACATAGTACTCCAGGTGGGGCCTCACCAGCACAGAACAGATGTGCAGGATCACCTCCCTCACTCTCCTGGCCACGCTTCTTTTGATGCAGCCTAGGATATGGTTGGTTTTCTGGCTGTGAAGACACATTGCTGGCTCGTATCCAGCTTCCCATCCACCAGAACCCACAGGTCTTCTTTGGGGCATCTACACTCCGACCTTCCCTCCCCCAGCTTGTATTGGTAGTGAGAGTTGTCTTGACCCAGGTATTTGTTGAACCTCATGAGGTTCACCTGGGTCCAGTGCTCAGCCTGTCTAGGACCCTCTGAATGGAATCCCATCCTTCCATTGTATTGACTGCACCCCACAGCTTGGCGGCAAATTTGCTGAAGGTGCACTCTACCCCACTGCTGATGTCATTAATGAAGATATTAAAGAATATCAGTCCCAGCACCGACCCCTGGGGGACACCACTTGTCACTGATCTCCATCCAGACATTGAGCTGCTGACCACCATTCTGCACTCACTCCTGCAGCCAGTTCTTCATCCATTGAGCAGTCCACCCATCAAATCCATATCTTTCCAATTTGGAGAGAAGGATGTGGTGGGGTACCGTGTCAAAGGCCTTACTGAAGTCCAGACAGATGACATCAGTGGCTCTTCCCTTGTCCATTAATGCAGTGACACTATGCCTGTGAGGAGCTGCAGGTTACCATGAGGCATCCCCTCAGCCTCCTCTGCTCTGGATCCAACAAACCCAGGGGCCTCAGCTGCTACTCACACGTCTTGTCTTTCAGACCCTTCCTCATCTTTGTTGCCTCCCTCTGGACGCTTTCCAATAGTTTTATGTCCTTCTGATATTGTGCTGCTCAGCCAGCCCAGGCCCTGGTGGCAGCAGTGGACGCTGCCCAAGATGGGCTGGGAGCAGTGATAAAAGAGACGTCTGTAAGAGTTCTCCGCTGACTTCACTGAAATGGGATCAAGCATTCTGTCACTTGGCAACTTGCTTTATCAGCGTGAACTTGTATCTCTCTCTGGTGCTGTTTTTCCAAGGGCTATTCATGGTTCAAAGCTGTAGACAATGCCATTCCTTTCTTCACTCACCGCCACCTAGTTATCTCTGGCAGAGCGTGACTCAGGAGAGAGGCAATTTGAGAGGAAATACACTGGTGATGGAAAGAGTGTGGAAGATACAACAAGGACTCGACTTTCTTGCTTATATCTCACTCAAGATTACATTTCCTGACTGCATCCCAAACTCATTCAGGTTGTTCTAAAAATTACAAAAGGAACAAAAAAACCCTTTTATGCGCGTCACAAAAAATCCTGAATGGTTCTGGTGACTTCCAGAGCGTGGAAGAAGGAAACAAGCTCAGTGTTTGGCCCTCAGCTAAATCATGAAATACAGGGAAAGTTATAGAATGGCTTAGGAATGGAATGGCTTTGGAATGGACCTTAAAGATTAGCTGCTTCCAACCCCCTGCCATGGGCTGGTTGCCATCTCCCTGCTCAGGCTTCCGAGGTTCCCATCCATGGTGTTGGGCACTTCCAGGAATAGGGCACCCACAGCTCTCTGGGCAGCAGTGCCAGGGCCTCACTGCCCTCTGAGTAAAGAATTTCTTCCTAGTATCTAACCTAAATCTCACCTCTTTATTTTAGAGTCATCCCTCCCCCTTGTCCTACCATTATCAGACCATGTAGATCACTCCCTATCGAGCAGCATGGAAGAAAGGATTGCTACCTCCCAAATAGACACCCACGTGGGAACACTTCTGTCAGCATTCCAGCTCACAGCCACAAACATCTTAATCTCTGCAAACATTCAATGTCAATAAAATTCAGCAGATAGACAAATATTAAAATGGAAAATACTAGAAGATAGTGGCAGGATGCTCTTAATTAGGAAAAGTAGAGGGGGAGGGCTGTGCTCCTCCTCTCTGGAAGTCTGCCAGCTCAGTTCATCTTCACTGCAAGGAGGTTTGGTCATGGCGGGCTCACCTGGCATTTCCTAACTTTAAGTTCCTACCATGGAAAGAAATGAAACAAGTGCAGACAAATGCATGACATTTTTAAAGGGAAGGATTTTGCAATTTCAGCAAAACTTCTGAAAAGCTAAATTTTGCCTTCCATAGGTAAATCTGAACACCCAACTGACCTGATCTTCTGTAAAATGTACACATAGCATCAAGCGCTACGCTTGTAATGAATAAGCAAAAGAGAGTAATGAAGAAAAAGCAGAACGGAAAGAAAACATCAGGAAAGTGGTGAAAACAGTATCTTTAAGAAACAAAAACACACCAAAAAGTAATCAGATTTTTCCCCACTCATCTGAGCATCAGTTCAGGCTGGAAGGTGCCTAACTCCGGTGTGTGGGTTCCCTGGAGCAGAGACTGAAACTTTCTATCCACTTTGATCAATCCCAGCTCTATTGCAATGCATTTTCCTAACTACCAAGAATAAACAGCTACAGTTTAAATAAACACTTGAGGGCCTCTGGTAGAAGAAAAAAAATTAGAAACCTGATAGCAAACATTAGCAACAGATTTTTAACAGGTGGGAAAATTGTTGTATGTATCTAGGAAAGAAACAAAGCAGGTCCTCCTAAGTCACCAGTGCTGACTTAAACACAAGCTTTTAGATACAGTGTGTGAGCAGCAAATGGGCTCTAATTGATGAAAGCTTGTAAACAAGCAGCAGCTTTCATCAGCAGCATCATGTGCAGTATGCATGCTGTGCAGGGGCTGGAACCTGCTGCTGAACCTGGGGATGGAGATGAGTGGGAGCTCTTATCTCCTTAATGAACCACACAGCAGAAAGCATCCTGGAGCAAGGAGGGAAAGCAAACACAGATCCACACTTTGGAGGGTCTGTATGAAATATGGGAGACAGGTACACAAAGACCCCAGGTTTGTTCCATCTTGCCCAGAGAACCAGGCCAACATGGTCCAGAGGCAGCTTTGTAGTAGTCAACCTGTGATGAGAGAGTGGCTTCATCAAACCACCTCCAAGAGATGTCACCTACCCTGAAGCAAGAAAGCTGAGGGCCCCTCCAACTCCTGCCTTTGTGTGGGCACATCATCATCCTTGTCACCCTTCATCTCCTGCCCTGGGTGAAGACATGTCCCAACAGCCAGCATCTGTCGAACACTATGAAGAGATATCTGAGCAGTGATCTATACAGACAAGTGGGAGTAGCAGAAAGGAGTGCGTGTGGCTGGAAAGAAGCCTCTGAGAGATAGTCGGGGCCACAGCTGGGACAGAAAGGTCTGCTGCAGCAAAGCATGCAGGTTAATGCTCAACCTCTGATGCAAGAGCAGAGGAGATAGAGCTTGTCAGAAAATGTCTTAGTGTAGATACCATCAGGCTGAAAACACATAGACCATGCCAAGGAAGTAACCTTGAGCATCTGCTGGTATTTTTCTCTGGAAAGAAACAGGATAGTACAAAGGGGTGGAAATATGGACCTGCTTGCCAGTGCTTACCTAAAGTCATAAATTATCTGCCCTGGAAAGGAGCAGGAAAATGTTTATGCCTTGTCCAAGACTAGGGTCCTTAAATGGCTGTGCCCTGTGGCATAGCCAGCTAGGTGAGTGGACTCAGGCCTAGAGCTTGGCAGCTGCAGTGCTTTCCACTGACCCTGAGCATGCAGGGGCTGGGTCAGAAAGAGCAGCCCCCTGGCTGCAGTGGCCAACCTGTGTGTGCATCAAGCACCTGCAGCTGGGAAGCAGCAGTCTCTCCTCATTTGGTTTTTATTTCCAGAAGTTTACATTGCTCTCTCCCACAACAAATAATTAATCACTCAGATGAGCTGAAACAGAAGCTGGCAAATCAAAGCAGCCCAAGTTCTGAAAACATTTTGCCCACAAACCCCCGTTCAACACCATCCCCCTGAGCAGAAGAAATGCAAGCCCAAGCAGAATATAGCTCCTAGGCTGAGTACCCAAATTTAGGCATGTGGATGGAGCAGCTTAGCTCCAAGGATTGCTGGGACCCATATAGACCACCAGAGTCAATGGTAGCAGCAGGTGCTTGGAAACACTGCAAATCAAAGCGCACAATTAGGACACTAAATATAGAGCAAAATTTAAACACCCAGGCTGGAAAATGTTGGCCAAGTTGTCCCTCTGCTGCATTTCACCGTGGGACCCATGCATGCAGGCTGCTCCCACCAGATGCCCCGTCTCTGCTCCCACCACGGCTGCTTGTTAGCAGGTGACACAGTGCAAAGTAGGTTCTCCTCCTGGCTTTTCTGGAGGATATTGCAACACTTGAGATAACCTGCTGGTTTATCAGCACTGAAAGTGATGTCAGCAGCTGTCAAAGCACCTCCCGGTGTCCCTGTGCCTCAGGGCTGCTATGCTTCTCATTTGGAAAGCAGGGGTTAGGTAGTGCCACACCACTGAACTACTGCAGCAGGGTTAGCCCTACCCAGGATAGCTTGAGGGTTTCTCAGAGCCAGGAATGCTGACCAGGTCAGGAATATTGCTTTGGCCACAGTGCGTCTCCTGTGCAGGCTGCTTAGGGTTTCAGCACTGACCAGCCCTTCCTCACACCCCTTTACACTGCCTCATTAGAAATATACAGAGCGTTTTGGAACATGGTCCAAACTATAGCGCAGCTGACATACATCAGCAAAGGGACCACAGAAGGGGAAAAGCTAGATGAGCTGTGTGGCAAAAGGAGGAACGGCCACAAGTTGGACCTCAATTTTCCAATAACTGGAGAGGTCATTTTTGGGACTGTGTCCCATGAAGGTACTAAAGGATGGACAACCCCCTCCCTCTCCAATCCTGTCTACAAGAGCTATCAGATACTGTTTAAGAACTATATAACATAACTACATAAAATGATAGCTGCTAAATATAAAGAGCTCTGATTTTAAGCAGTATCTGAACGGAGCATAACATGAATACCAGTGGAAGCCAAAAGGCAAATATCCAAATCTTTCTTACAACCACCAGTGGGCTAAAGTGCAGAACAGTGCTGTCTGGGGGACACGCACACTTCTGGTCCTGTTCAGTATGGATGAGATCATGTAATAGAGAACAGGTTCCTCACAAACCTTCTGGCCTAGGAAGCCCATGAACTACTGACTTCAATAAACTGGGTAAAAAAGAGGTCTCATGTTCTTTTTGCTGCATTCTTGTGCTTTCCCAGTGCATCTTCTGCTGGCTACTGCAGGAAACAGGTTGCTAGATTGGATGGACCTTTGATCTGAGCCTCTACAGCTGTTCACTGAATAAACTTCCACTCACAGGTAGGGCTCTGTTAACTAAAGGTAGGGTTACACCCATAGATACACTTCCAGCCAGGTGGCCTGGCCTTCAAAGGGCCTTGTGTGTGCCGCTACCGTAGCAGTTTCCAAACCTGCTCCACCATTCCCTGGCTCAACCTTCTTTAATACGCAGCCTATCAGCACAGCAAATCTGCCACAGGGAAGTCCCCTCCAACCCAAGGCTCCTTCAGATAGATGGGAAAAAAGATAGCACAGCAGTGAGACAGACAGACATACAAGTCAAGAAGTCTTTCCCCACCCAACAGTGCGAAAGGATTTGCATTTGGGTTGGTTTTGTGGATTTGATTTCTTTGGACAGAACATTTGAAAGCAATAGTCTTTTAGGTGCCCGGAAAACAGAGAGTGACTCCCTAGCTGTGGTCTTGCATCTCTATAGGATTGTATCGAAATGCTCCTTGCATTAAGAATGGGTGTTATAGAACACAGAAACATAGAAAGTATTCAGTGTTACCTCATTCTGAAGGGAACCTTTTGTTCCTTTTGTGTTTTACAAGCCCATTCTTTATTCCAAGACTTATTAAATACTGAATACAGGAGGCTAATTAGGAAGGGACTGCTTTTCAAGCACAGAACAGAACAAGTTTGAGATTCAGTTTTTTTCCAAAACAAGATTCTCCCAGGAACAACCCCAACACCTACTTCACTATTAAGAAACAGCAAAGCCAGTCACCAACCCCCTCCCTTCCAATAAAACTCATGAAGGTCACAACCAACACCAGGCTATCAAATTATTATGTCTGAGAACTCTTGTTTGGGCTCATATGATCTCCATTGCATCCCAAGGACTACAATAGCCAACCAGCACTGAAAAACGAGAGACTGTACATCCAAATGCACTGAATCAATGTGCAAGTGAACTCTATGCTGCCCCTAATTCCTTATCTAAGCCATCTCACAACCAGCATTACAACTAATATTTCTCTGCAGCTGGGTCTCAGTAGTACTAATTAGATTGTCTGCTGGAGAACAAAACAGAAAATGGCCAAAAGGATCAAGCTTACCAAGCGTTTTGGGTTCACATCAGATCTTGATAACAGCATTGGAGAAGTTGGCCTGGAAACACTAAGATGTTTAAAAACACTCAGCCCATTTACTTGTTTTATTCATTACTTAGTTCAGGTAACAGTTCTTTCAGAAGTTAAGCGGTGCTTAACACACCTACCTGCACCATCAGCCAGTTGTGATGCACACGTTTAACATTTCCTGTAAAAAGTCAAAAGGACACAAAGCTACAAAGTGAAATCATGTGAGATAAGGGGAGAAGGCACGCAATTATTGTAAGAGCAGCATAGAAATAAAACCCATATACAAAGTTTCAGTGAACTAGAAGTCATGATTTACTTTTTTTTTTTCATCCTTTAAAATACTTTAAGTGCTACAGGCTAAATAGCTTGTGCTTGCAGGTGAGCAGCGCTACCAAATTCAACACCTTGGTTTCACAAAGCCACATCGGAGCAGCTTTTTGACAAGGCTGGACATCTGAGGGCTGGGCTGATGCCAGTCACAACACAATACCCAGACCCACGGGTTTGGGCAGCTAGTGATGATTCAACGGCAGGTTTTCACCCACTTAACTTTACATATTATTTTGGTAATACAAAGTAGTAGTTCTAGAGTCCTCAGGGCCAGTGAGGCAGCCCACTCCTGTGCAACAGCAACAGCCTTACTATATATAAAAATCTATTATTTCTCCTTTTCTTTATAGCATTAAGAGCCACTACGTTTAGCTGTACACACATAAAACCTCCCAAACAAGCAGCATTCTCTCCCTTCACTATATTAAGTGTAAGATATCAGAAACTCCTCTCTACAGCAGGAATTCGCAAATACTGCAGACTCAGAATAGTTAGTCTCATAGAAGACAACAGCTTCCCAATCTGGCACTGTCTTGAACTGCTAGTGTTGTTTCCACTGTCGCTAGGGAGCTATGGGAGCCACCTAGGTCGGTCCTTAGTCCAAGGAACCATGGGAGTTGATTTTAGAACTTTTTAGAAAGTCAAAAGAGTGTCAGTTCTTTGTCTCATCCTTGCATTTCCACTCTTCCATCAGCCCTTCTTCTAGGAAGAGACATATCTAAAAGTTGGAAATCAAAGGTAATAACAGAATTTGAGTTTGAGAATTTACTTAAACAGCTCTCATTCATCAAGACAGAGACAAGCCAACCCCAATACCCCAAAGAAAATGATGGAATAACTGTACAGTGACAAGAATAAACACTTTGACTGCTAAGAGCTAAGATCTGCTTTAGACATTAACAGCTACTAGAAAAATTAAGCATTTCTATCCTGTATTTCTTAATACAAGAGTTCACCTTTAACTGAAGAAATTCTATACATAAGCTATTTAAGTCGTCGTAAGAAACCAGCATAAACCTACCTACTCAGCTGAAACTGGAGCACGACAAGAATTTTCTGCAACTCTTCAAGCCTTTTAAATTTGACTTAAAAGAAAAAAATCACTTTGGTAAGAGTACTTCAAACTCTCTTGAAGTACTCTTCAAGGGCTTGACTGCTCTTATTTCCCAAGGAAGCACCACAGTGCTACTAGACAAGCCTCTGCTCAGCAGCTGGGAAGACAGCCATTTCAAAAGGCACACAGTCAATAACTGTCAGCAGAAAAAGACTTTTCACTGCAAGGTAATGCAAGAGGCAGCACTGAGAAGTGTCACAATTCAGGCACTGAAAGTGTCTATGGCTCTAGACAACACGTGGGACGCCACCTCCTACACTGACATGCAGTCGTGGGCACAGCACAACACTGCCAAGTAGGCTCAGGAAGTATCGACACAGAAAGGCTGTGAGCTAAGGTTACAGGAAGCACCACACGTTCTATCAGGGCTCTCTCTCCCTGTTCACTACGCATCATCACATCAGAACTTCAGTCACTCAAAGCAAACACAATGTGAAGTATCTTACACACAATGAGGGAATCATTTTATTAGATTATGGAAGACAGCAGCATTACAGTACAAAAAGTTACAAGAGTAGCAGAAAAAAAAGTGTTTTTGGTTTAAATACTTGGGATTATACTGGGGAACATGAGAAGGATAGTACCCTTTTCTAAACTCCTAACCAGGTTATCAAAATAAGTTCTGAATATTCAGCACAAGTAAAAAAGTTACAACAAACATCATTATAAAATGCTTTAATAAATAGTTTCTTTTCTGAAAGGTTTTTTTGTTATTTTTTTTTAAGAACATGTCAAACAAAAACATACTAAAACAGAAGATCCTGCAAAGCAAATCCTGTGTTCCTGTATAAAATAACTGGTTTCAAAACATTGGTGTTTATATTGTTCATGGGCCAGAGTTGATACTCTCAAGCATCCGCTCCTCTCACTGGCAGGGTAAGTAGGGTATGTAGTGTTATGCTACTTCAGTGATTAAAATAAACGTAGTTTTGCACAGTTAATAGCAATAATAAAGCCTTAAAAAAAAAATCCTAAGTCTTCCCTTACACGTAACCATTTCCAATGAGGTACTCCCACCTTCTGAGCTTGCCAGCCTTTTTCCTTTAGAGCGAAAGATGAATAAAGCACAACAGAAACAAGATTGAGGAAAATATTGTTCCCTTCATTAGGCCTGTATTTAAACGCAAAAAAAAGTAATACCACATGTAATTAACATATTCACAAAAGAAAAAACAATGCCTCGCTATGTTGGTACTGTACAGTAGATGCACCTGTTAGTGTTCTTGAGATGGGCTGAACATGGGGATAAACAAACATTTCTGGATCTATTTACACGTAAGTGGTTATGCTCCTATGTAAATACAAATGACCAACAGATTCCTAACATTGATTGTATTAACATCATTTTCTAATCTGGACATAATACCAAAAAAAGAGTCTTATAAACTGCCATAAAACCTCCTTTTCTGCAACATAAATTAAAAGGAATGACATGTAAAAAAAGACCAAAATATTTTAAGTTATTAAATCAAATATACAGAGTGATTCATTTAATATGTACATATTTACAAAAAAGCACTTTCACTATTAGAAAATAAACTGTGTCAGTTGGGGAACCTAGAGTTCTCACAATTTTACTATCGATATGGCAGTCTTTGACAGTTGCTATAGAAAAAGTTTCATCTCAAGGCACTTGTCACATGCTTCAATACTGCAATTCTAAAGTAATTAAACAGAAATTAAAAGGCCACTTTTAAACCACAGTTGAAAGATCTCTATAATTTCTTTTTGTTCCTATTACAAAGTGTGTAAGGCAAATTTGGAGAAAATCTTACAGAAGCTACTAACGTAACAAGTGCAGTGAGCTGCCATTAATAGAGATTCAAAGTCAAGAAAGCAGTTTAAAGTTCACACAATTTCCTCAACCAGGAGGTTTTAAAGCCACCATTAAATTAGAGCAAGTAATAAAAAGAAATACATTCTGTAAACAGTGTACAGTCTTTTGTAATAAACTTTACACATATTGAAAATACAACCTCTCCTCTGCCACACAGCGAGTGTATTATAAGTAAACTTTACAAAAATAGCAACTATCAAAGATTACTCATTTTTTTCATCTGACAGTCATTGAATAATTTATACAAGGCTAAAGAAACAAAATAAATTTTATTTATTATTATTTTTATTTATTTTTTTTTACGCAAAATAAAGAAACTATGAACATTTGACTCCAGATATTTTTAGTCCTTGATGCAAAGCAGAGATGTCAATTTTTCCCCTCCCCGGTGAGGGTAGGCCCAGTCAGCCTACATTCCAAATACAGATTAGTCTCTACTGCCTTCAAAGTTTGATGCATTCACATTTTTTACAGATCTGTTGTCCATTTTGCCTATTTGAAGGGACTTCTTTACTGGACTGCTCTCTGATGCGTCAGATGCCTTTGTGGGCAAAGGCTTTGTGAGTTTGTGAGAGAGGAACTTGTCCATTTCCTCATCCCTTTCCTCCTCTTCATCTTCCTCTTCCTCATACTCTACATACTCCTCTACTGCATCACAAGTTCTCTTTTGAGGAGATATGAAGTTTTTGCATTCGTAACGAATGTCTTTGTTACTGTAAGATCTGTCTATAGGATTTCTGATGGGATTCAAAGGCGCCCACTGGTTATTGGCCCCCTCTTCTCTGGGAGGATGACTTCTTTCTCTCTCTTTTCTTCTCTTCCGAGTCCACCACACACAGATGATTATACAAGTCAGCCATACAACGCTAAATACGGCACAAAGAATTGGAACCAAATAGTCTAGAGAGCAAATGAGAAAAAGTCTTGCGTTAATATAGCTGGATAGACAGCACTCAGCAGCTGCAAGAGAAGGTTAGTCTAAAGTCTAATAGAGAAGGTCTACTCTAGGTTAGTCCAAGGAAGTCTTACAATGAAGATGTCATTACTGCACAACAGTAGATGTTCAAAGGCAACAGTTCATCTAGAAGTGATCTTTACTATTTTTTTTAAAACTGACTCCATTCTGCTTAATAATAAGGGAAAAGCACTACATTTGAAATGCTTATTCCCACTTCTTAATGGGAAAACTGGTTATATAAGTAGTATCTTCAAGTACCTAAGCCAAGTTAGCCCAGAATCTCAGTAAATAACTAAAGGAAAACAAGTCCCTCTTCATAAGAGGTAGACTGAAGAGTATTATCCCTCTAATTTGGTTCTAATTTGTTTCAGAAGGAGCACCAGCATTTGTATCAGAAATACATGCCACATTTTTACTATCAGATAAGAGATCAAGTCCACAGACATTGTCCTCCAAGTTTCCTATCACAGATCCCATTAATGTTGTCCAAAAAAGATCCACATTGTTTCTCTGGGAAAATTTCTGAAGATGCACGTTGGGCATTTTTTTCTTACTCAAGCTTTGCTACTAGGACAGTAGTTTTTTTCATAAGCAAGGATTCACATATTGTAAGTAGTACCAAGACATCGCATGCTTTGCTTTTTGTAAACAGAACTGACTAAACTACCACTCCAACCTCAACTCCAACTGTAAATTGTCAGCATTTTTAAAACAACTGCTTACAGAATAATCTTCAAATTTGACAAAACCAGTCAACTCTTCAACACCACAGTCACACACACTAACATTAAAATGTCTTCTGAACATGTTCTTGTGTGATGGTTATGGTATGCAGGATCTGATATTCCCAAACCATGAGTTAACCAGGAAAACAGTTGGCCTCAGGAGACCTAAAATCATATTCTATCATACTGGGACAAGATTGTACTCTTAGCAGTAACTGCTTGTCTCTGCTCATTTTTCCTACACAATTCAATATTAAACTGTAAACATGGCAAGATGGAGAGGAATTTAAGGAAAGGAGTTCTTCCTTGCCTCTTAGAAATGAAGTTCAAAAAGATTCTTATACAATGGATAGCTTCCCTAGAGATTCTATGTAAACATTTTCCTTAATTTAAGTGTTTAAATAATCATCTCCATCTAGACATTTCAGCATCCCCCAGAACAAGGACAGAGGGCTTTGCATCAATGCTTTAGGTATACCTCTACCACAATTCTCTTTTTAAACCCAAAGGTAGAATACCAAATCAAAAAATACCAAATCAAAAGACCACAAGAGATCAGGTTACAGTCAACCCTGTCACAACTATTCCAGTTAAAAATTAGGGGCAGTCGGTCAATACTAAGCATAGAGAGTGAAATTAAGAGTCTTGGAAACTCTCATAGCTAGTGCTTAAGAACGAAGTCAACATCTTTCCACTTTCTCCAAGGATCTTTGAATTCCTTTTATGTTGGTAGCAAAGTAATCCCATCTCTTTTTCCCCAGAATTTCATGCATAATCAGAAAACTGAGATGCTAAAGTATGTCAGAATCACAGCTCCATTCTTTATTATCTATACAATTCCTGTTCAAGAAAAGATCAAAACTTCTCTCATTTAGTGGAGGTGAAGAAATATTACATTTACCAAGGCTTTAACAGATAAAGGAATTAGGAATTCCCCTAAAGGGGTAACACAAAGAAAATGGAACCAGGCAATTTACACATTGTTTTGACTATGGATGGAAGACCTTCCAGAAGATTATGCTGAGGAGATCTAGGAAGGAGTTGGGAAGATCTACTGATCTAAGACTTCCATGTGGGGCACCTTAACTGAACTGCTGCCCACCAGGGGTCCTCTTTGTTTCCTCCAATCACAGCGAGTATAGCAAGGCATTAGGTGGTACATTTCAGCAGTGTTATCTCCATCCTCATCTTATTTTTAATCCATCACAGCCCCCGTTTCTATAGTGCAGCAGCACTAAGAGCTAAGGTTTGGTTAACATTGGGAAATCAGAACAGATATGAACACAAGGGAACTCCTGACCTTGTGAAAAATATGCTTAAACTACAGAAAGGAGTTTGAAGTCAGAGCTTAAACAGTGGCAACAGGTAAGTAACATCATGACAGATTAGATTAAGTTTAGCCTAACATACAAGCACAGAAACTTGCTTAACACCTTCTCTTGCTAGTAATAGCAATTAAAGAAAGAACTTAGTATACCATTTCTCCATACAAAGACAGACTAGATGCTGACAGCAGGGAATAGAAAACATTTTAAAAACACACAGGATGAATGCATTGGGAACCTTACCTGATGATGAATTCCCAACAACTATTGTCTCCACTTTGACTTCAGTTACTGCCAACATAACAGTACTGTTTTGCCGCTTGGTGATTGCATTTACTATTATATTAGCAGCATTCTGTATGAGACTATTATCTTGTTCATCTCGATGTGGGACGAAAGACTAAAAGGAAGTAGAAAAAAGGTGAAAAATAGAATTACTGCAATTATTTAGGCACAGAAATCTAACTTTTAAATTCACCCAGATCTTAGTTGATATCTGTGGGTTGAGCTTACCTGACAGAAATTACAAAGAGTAACCTTAAAGCATTCTGTAGCAACAGCATGGATGGTTTGATATGGACTGCAGAGGCAGTATCAGGCTTGACAGGTAACACACCCTGTTGCTAGTATCTAGCATCCCTCAAAAGGCAGCTGACTTCCATGTTCCTTACACTGCTCAGCTAAATTTAGTCATAACTCAAAGCACTTCAAGACATGTGGATTATCTAGATAGAAGCCCAGCTAATAACAGTCTGCTCTATTTATACCATACAGTTTACTTCTTGCATCATCACTCAGCATATTCCTCACAGCACTGGTAGAGACACACTCCAGCTTCTGCCTGGATAAGCACTACCATGAGAACTAATTATTTACTTGGAAAGTAAGGCATAAGCAAGCACTACGAGACTGGGCTAGAAATGCCTTTAAAGCAAGCATTTAGCTCAGTAGGGCTTCAATCACTTTCACATATCTAGCTTGCACCTTTTTTTAAACTTAAAACATTTAATGAATATTCTAAAGTTCCCATACTAGATGCATAGCACCAACTTCTTCACACTGACAAGATCCAATCCAGCTACCTGCAACTGTATCTTCACTGATGTCAATAGCCCAAGATTTGATAGAACAGGTAGAAACCTGTTCACTAATACACATTGAATTAGTCTAAGACAGTTGCACAGATACCACAGTAGACTTCTGTCATTCATGAAGCTTGCACTTCATCTATCTAGCAGTACAGGAGATTCCTATGAGATCACAAAGTCACTGTACAGTCAGTCTAAGCCAAAAATTGCAATACCCTCATTGAAGTGAAAGCAGTAACCTCTTCTGTGGCTCAAACTAACATGAAAACATTTGTGTACATGCACACATGTGTACACACACACACACCTCATACTTACAATAGCAACTTCTACTGCGTTCTCTGTGGAGTATGACAGATCACATAATATTATCAGAGTTCTGTCTCTGGAAACAGATCTAGTAACCGGTAAATACCGAATTTCTGAACAGATATTTTCAGTTGTAGTGCCCTGTTAAAAGAAATAGACTGTATGAGTTCAGTTCAAAAACAGGTAGTACATAAAAGCAAGCATCTTCAGAGTTTTTGCAGTTACTGAGATCTGATGAAAGAAGAAAAGAGGGCAGTGAAGTATGAAACAGTCTTGGAATGAAGGGTAAGAAGTTGAGCTTGTAATGACTACCCTAGTAAAGACCAAGACAGGCTCAGAATTGTAAGAAACAATTAACTTCTTTGAAACTTAAAAGACAAACAAAATATACGGTATAAATCTTAACTTTTCCTTGCTCTTTACACAAACAGTTTAAAGAAGAGTCTAAAAATAAAATTTGCAAGTAACTGCAAGGAGTTGTGTTAGAAACATTAATCTTCTATGTCTTAACATGGAATATATCTCTACATATATTGCAAGTCTTCATTAATAATTCTGTTCTCACCTGGGGGACTTTGTTTCCATTAAAAATTAAAGTAATCCTAGCACAGTCATTGTCCAAGTACCCAGAATTAGGTAGACACTTGATATTAGCAGGCAGAGGTTCAGAGGCACTGCATTCTCCCCATTCAGTGCATGGTGGCTGAAAACATTTCATGTATTTCTCCTGGCATTCTTGACCCATGGGACACTGGTAATTTGAATTATCCCAAAGTTTGTGTAACAGACAAGGTTTTGTCCCACACCACACCTAAAAATAAAGAACAAAAAGTACTGTTACAGTTAATTGCTCTTATGCATCAAATCAAAACAAGCAATTCGCATGAAAAGATCATGACTTACTGCTGATTGTAAAAAAAACCACTTTTCTACAATGTTACAGTCTTAGTAGCAGACAGAATTACTCTTCAATATGAACACCTTGTATTGACTGAAGTGTAAACTGAGCAAAGGTTACCCAAAAACACTGACCTACTGAAGGACTTGCAGATTAATCTCATCACTTTGAACTTCTAATACAGTTTTTTTAGAACCAAGGAAACTGCACTCACTACACCACTTCTATTTATTCCTTAAAGCTGCATGCTGCCCTCTGGTACCATCTTCAAGACTCCCTTCATATCAGTATTTCTGCAATTGTAGTTATAGCCGTGTACTGTTCTCTTTAGAAGAAAGCTTCAAACTCACAATATCATAAAGAGTCTAAAAATAATCACGCTGAAATAATCAAGTTATTTCTTTGCCTACAGGGCATACCTACTTAAACTAATACGAAGGCAGAGCAGATCTGTGAGAGGCAGAAGTTTTCAAACTAGTGCTTCCAGTGAAACGTGGGAGACATCCAGTTGAGGCAATGACATCAAGTACTATTAGTTCTTATCTTGAGCCACCCACCTAGCCTTACAACTTGTAAAGCAGCACAAGTCTTGTCTCTCTCCAACTGTGATGTAAAGCTGCACAGCAACCACAAATCCACTAAGATACACTATCACAGCACAGCTGAAAGACCTTAAGTATACATGCTAACACATTCTATCTGCATCTAGGCTAACCAAATTTCTTCCAACATACTGTCCGTAATACACAAACACTGCAATTTGTCAATTCACAAAGGCAAGTATCATCCACTAAGGAAACTGTCCTTTACTTTGGCATTAACATTTCACAGGATTAGAAGCTCTAACACCATTTTAAAATATTTGACAGAAGTTTATCATCTCAGGGATCATTATTCCTTTACAATTCCTAATTATTTTTCAGCAAGGTGCCTGTCTGCTTCTAGAGAATTTATGGCAGGCAGAGAACAGAATAAAAGCTTGCCATTATAAAGGCAAGCCCATAAGTGTTTCTACAAGAAGTCACTGGACATTCAAAGAAAATGGTCACCTGTTTTGAGGGTGACCCACACAACAACCTAGACAGAAAAAAAGAGACCAGACTATGTATGAAAATTAAGTATGTTTCAGCCAGAATGACTTCAAAAAAAATAGGTCAAAATACCTACCTTGGTGCAGTCGATACGGCCATCCAAACAGTGGCAGCTGTTGCATTCTTGATCCCACCTGCTGCCATGAGGAAAGGTCATTCCTTTAAGCCAGCAAGGCTTTCCAATTCCAATCACTAAATAAAAAGTATACAGACACTTCAGAGTTACTGAAGCTTTACACATTTTAAGAAAACCTACTTTTGCTGCTGTTCCTTATACATCAGACTACTGCACATGAATTCTATACTACCTGCATTGCATACAATTGTTCTTTGGGTAAAGGTTGATAGTAGATATAGGAATACCTTCTTGACACCTAGGACCAACTCTTCCAGGGGGACAAGTGCATCGGTATCCATTGATTTCATCTATACAAGTGGCACCATATCCACAAGGCGAAGATTGGCATTCATCAATATCTAGATAGAAAATAGGTAAGAACATCGAACATTGTAATTAAATGATTGTAATTAGATGTTTACTGAGATGTAATCTGACAACACTGGGTCTTCCAACATGCAAAAGACAGCTTGGCTGTCCTAACTGGGCAACACTACCATTTCAGCTATAACCTCTTAACAGCCTCTAGCAGATTTCTTTTATTTCCATCCTAACTGAAGTCCTGCTGAACAAAACAGCAGTCATCCACTGACTTAACTCACAGATTAGGAGTACTGGACAACTGAAGGTGCAAATATCTTCTCTATATTCAGCTTGTGTCAGAACAGAACGTGGTACTTAAGCCCTAGAGTCTGCAATTTAGACTTCACAGAAAACCACACGCTTTCAGCAAGTTACAGTGCAAGAACTTAACAATGAGTTGGCTTGAAAGTGCCCTAATAACCCTAATCCACTGTAAGAAGGAAGAATAATGTAGAGCTTAGTTTGTGATGGACATTTCACACAATGTCTTAAGTATGAAATAGTTAATAGACATTTTATTTATTTTTACATACAGACTATAATTCAAAGATTCAGAGGCTTAGACCTGAAAATCTACTGAAAAAGATGAGGGAAGCACTGTTCTTCCAGATGCATAACACCGGGGAATTGAGCAAAACTAATTTATGCAAACATCTAACAACGAAGGTAACAAACAAATCTGTCAAGCTCTGATCCATAGGGCCCAGCTGTTTCATTTCTGATCATTACCAATTCCTCCCAAAGCACCTTCTAAATGTTCCACAGAATTTAGGTTGGAAAAGAACCTTAGGATCATCAAGTCCAACCATCAACCCAAACAAAACATTCGTTAGGCATCATATCCACATCTCATATATTTCCAGGGATGAGGACTCCACTTCCTTAGGAAATCTACTTTAATGCCTAACCACACTTTCCAAGAAGAAATTCTTCCTCATATATAATCTACAGAAGCTTTTTCTCTTCAAACTATGTTGGTTTAGGGCCATCTAAACAGCTGTTAATTCTGTTAGCCTTACCAGCACACTGCAAAAGGCATTTTTGTCAGATTTACTCCTTTCATGTATATACCAAAGAAGGGAAAAAGTCAGTAATCCCGTTACAAATACACAGTATTTGTCTTTGAGTAGTTCTCTCCATTCCATGTCTGAGGACAGATGGGCATCTGGATGTAGATACACATGCAATTAAGAGCCATATCTGGTTCTTTATCCAGAGATCAGCAAGTCAAATCTACTGCCATAAGTGCTATAATTATCTACTGACTAGAGGTATCAGCTCATGTACTGTCTGGCAGAATGAGGATGTAATCTCTATCTAAACACAACGTTGCACTGCTTGAGAGGCAGGACCAAGACAAAGAACATCAAAGTTTGATCTTCCAAAGAGGTAAACCTGTGCATATATACGTGTATGACAATTAGGTCGAAGTGGTAGTATTCAATTAAAAAACATTTGTCCACAATAATTAAGTACAGTTTTTTGTTTTTCCCTTTTCAAGTTTCTGTCCTGCAGGTTAATAGCTAGTTTCATTTTATAACTTCAGAAGATCTTATTTCTTGCAAAATGTTGTGCTCTATTACCTGCACATTATTCATGTGCCACCACTACACCCCTCATATTTTCATGTGTTTGTGATGTCCCAGTGGATTTTAAATAGTACACTTAATGCATTATCTTCTAAGTAGTTCTTTTGATAAGCAACTTAATTATACTTTCTATGAAGCTAGTACCTTAGACCCTTCAGAAATGCATGACAAAAAGAAAAAGCAGCAACTGAGTCTTGAGTATAATTTAAGTCAAGTCATTTCTATTCCATTAAATGGAATAAAGAAAGGAACAGAAACTGCCATTGCTTGCAAGGTGAGTACCAGTGCCTGACTGACTCAGCTTCTGCTTCTGTTATTTAGAATTCAGCTGACCAAATGCAAAAAAGAGTCAAAGTCTTCTTTCTGACTTGTGAGCCAGAATGGTGGTATCACCTTTCAAATCCCATATAGGTGCTCTACTTACTAATTCTGCAGTCAGGACCTGCAAATCCAGGTGCACATTCACATCGAAACCAATTCACACCATCAACACAGATACCTCCGTTGTAACTGTAAAAATAAATCATTGCAGAAGTATTCTCAGAGTTCACTCACAACTCTAAAGATGAACAACAATCATAGGTTCCTTAGACAGCCTGTTCAAACAAATTCTTCCAATTGGCCCAATTTATGGTACTTTCTCACTATTCAACAAAATTAAGTCCTTGATAATGTATAATACTAGCCTCAAACTTCATTGAACCGCACTGTTTCACTGGCCTGTAATTAAAGCTCTGTTAATTAAGCCTTCTGCAGTGGGACAAACCTATTCCATCAGTAGATGGAGCATACTTTTAGATAAATATTGCTCAGTATTCACAAAGCATCATGTGGAAGTTCATCAATAGAACTCAGTGAGGTAAAGCAGCATTACAAATCTAATACAGAGGAAGCCTGAGCTTTTACAGTTTACAATACATGAAGAAAAGCTTATTGCAGAAGTGAAAACAATGTATTGGAAAACAATAATGTAGACAGCTTGCTTAATCTACATCAATATTTTTCCCTTTTCAAAAATATATGTAAACTTTTGTAAAATACCCCCAGTATACCTCCTCAAAAAAAGCCTTAGAAATATAAATTGAATCTTCTATATAACTGGATGTTTCTACATTCCTCTAGAATTATTTATTGTAAACTAACAGGTTTCTAACAGGTTTTGATTATTTCTCATTCTGAACTCAATCGTAAATACTTGAAGTGTTATCAAGTCTGACTCATTCCATATTATAGTAAGTCAGTCACCAGTCAGTTCTGGCATGGAAACTACAACAAAATATTTTCTGTTCATATACGAGTCAACACAGCATTACTCTGTGGGCTTTGCTACCGTCAAGGAATAGAAGAAAATATGACAAAAAGTTCTTTTTGGACTTGCACAAAGGTTGATTTCAGTTTTTTAGATTAGAAATAGTTCTAATCTGAAGTTGAAATCTGTATTCATGTATTTAGACTTATTTTCACAATAGGCACAGAAGTGGAATCCTGCTACTTACCATGGATGAGGGTTGCAGTCATTGGTATCTATAAAAAAAGAGACCAGTGTAACTTCTCTGGTGTATTTATTTGGAGGGTACAACATTATAGTCTAAGAGAAAGAAAGCTAAGAAGTTTTCCCCCCTCACGCACTTGTAGAGAAAATTTAGACTTATATGCTGAAGAAATACTTTCAGAATACTGAAAATAGTGACAAATGGAATGCCTTACAACTTCAGGAATCCTGATATATCAGCAGTAGACTGATATGCAGCATGATGTCAACATAATAAAATGGGAGAATTGGTTGTATTGGTAGTGCCTAAAACAAACATCTTGTAAATGCTTTCTGAAGGATGGCTGCAACTTCAGTATTTCACATGTATATGTGCAAAATGCCAGACCTCTTAAGCATATCTTTTACATCATGAAGAATTTGCAGGTCAGTTGCAGGCCTTACTCCACCTAACCAATTCATTGTGTAGGTACACTGAAATAGTTAACTGCTAGCCTCAGAGAAATAGCTGCAAATTCTGGAATAAGCACTACCATCTTATTTTCCCCACATACTTTTCATTATTGAAATTACCATGCAGAGCAAAACAGTCCCCAAAGATACATATTCCTGAAGATTTTTCTGTAAGAGGCTGAAAGACTGACTTTGGCAGAGAGCTGAGACAAAAAGAAACATGACAAGTTCTTCATTCATTAGTCAAGGCATCATCTTCCCATCTACTTCCCACCCTGAATGATTCAGATATTTTGGCACTTGCACACTATAAGCTTGCTTTGTTTCAATTAACAGCTCTGTGCTAGACACTCCTAGTAGCTCAGGGGAATAAAGGAGAGAAGCCTTACTCTGTGTGCACGTACGTCCTTCCCATCCTTCTTTGCAGATGCAAGAAAAGGAGTCTCCACTGCCAACACATGTTCCACCATTCATGCAAGGGTTTGGTATACAGCTGCTGTTTTTAGCTTTGAAAACAGAAAAGGTATCTATTCAGCACAACAAACGTAAGATACTGATCATCTGGATATGTCAAGATACCCGAATAGTATTTGAATCAGCACCAGCAGATACTAGCGCCATGTATCTGTCACCTATCTCCATGATCAACTGCTTGATTGAAATATCAAGGTTTATGAAATGAAGTGTACCACGCAGACCGAATTTTTATTCCCATCAAAAATATTGACAGTAACACCCTACAGCATGCAACAACCGTGCAAATCACCTAGGAAGAACTCCTTCCATTTTATTTTTCCTGTACATGTGCTTGTATATAGTTTTCTCTTGTTCACTAAAAGGTCTGCATTATGAACTTCAGACAAAGCCGAGGACTAAGTTCCCTAAAGTTTTTTGACACGACTCCAAGTGTTCCAAATCTGCTGAGGAGCTACAGAAAAGACCACATAAAGCCATCAAAAGAGATGAGTTTTCAAAATTCAGTATCTCATGTCAAGGGACATGAACAGCCTGACCAAGCCATGAATGCTGACTGCTGCTTATGACTGGACATTTTTCTACACAAAAGAAAGCACTCTGAACTCATACACCATCTAACTAAAATACAAGTTTGCCCATTTATAAAACAGGTAAGTGTTATTTCCTCTGTACTACTACTTGTAGTGTCAGTACACAGTTAAAAAGCTTACCAATATTGCAAGTACTTCCAATCCATTCTGGAGGACACGAACAGCGGAATGTATCTCCATCATCATAACATGTTCCACCATTGCTACAAGTATTTGCATCACACTGGTATTCACCTACACATTGAATAAAAAGTTAAAATTTAGTAAGTTAAAGCCAGTGGAAATGGAAGGACTCGGTAGTTTTTAAATCACAATTTTTTTTAGAAACTGTATTTAAATTTAATAGTACAAGAAACACGTGGTTCTAGTTGATGCTTTATAATAAACCAAAAATAGTGGAATCTAAAAGCATCTCTTAAGGCACAATTCTACTATGGGTTGTGAAAAATTATTTAAAAGCTGCTGTGAAACTAGCAGAGGTAATCAAAATGACTTTATTATGACTGATTTACTTTAAATTTCAGGAACCCTAGACTCACGCAAAGAAAAAAAATGAAAAACACTTACGTGAATGGCAAGTTTTTCCTTTCCAGTCATTCTTACATTCACAATAGAAGTCATTTACCAAATCAATGCATCGGCCACCATTATGACATGGATTAGGAGAACAATCGTTGAAATCTAGAAAAAGAGTTATCAAATGAGCCAATCCAGTCTAGCCAAGACCATGAGAAAGAACACAGTATTTGTTTATAAAATAGGTTCTGTAATAAAACAGTGCTTTTGATTATTAAGGAGTTATATTTATATAAAGGAAATTTTCAATTTTTAATACTGAGCAACACACATTACGGAAGACTAAGAACTTAAGAGAAAAGTTTCAGTAATAATACGGCTGACTGCCAAATAATTAGAGAGACAGTCATTTGCTTATTCCAGCAAATGCCTGTTTTGAACCTTGTGAATTTTCTAACATGCAACTTACAGGGAGGGACCACAATGTCCCAAAATGAGCTCAAACTCAGGTCTGCCACATGAGATGAAGCTCTCTCCTGCTTTATGTTGCAAAATACAAAGCATAGCTGTTTTTACCATACATGTGTGAATACATGATACAGTGATATCTACCAAAGGCTTCTCAGCATTTCTTTCACATTACAGGATGTACATCAACTTAAATAAGCTTCAGCAACTTCTTCCCTTCATGTTTTAAAGGGGACTTCATTGAGAGTAAATAGCCACATTCAGCACAGAAACTGCAGTTTGCTCTGAAGTAACTTAACCACAAATCTGATCTAGTACACTTCTTTCTTAACCAAGGCTCAGTGAGTCTCAGCCGAGGTATTAAAAATAAAGGCTTGCTCCCATTGAGTCCAGGATACAGAACACTAACTTGCAATATCCATTCAATAACTGCAGCAGCTGTCTTAACAAAGAACTAGAATGTTACATTTTTAATTCCTGCAGTAAAGCAGAAGCACATTATAGCTTGCACAGATCTAAAGTCAAAAAACTTTTCAAGTTTGGAAACAAACCTGGATTAGTAAATCTGGTAAAGGACAGTCACTGAGCACTAAGTACAAAAAGTTATGTGCTTATAGCAATAAAACAAATGAGTTTTTCGAGCAGTCTTTCACTTTTGCCTTTCCTAAGGAAAAGAAAGTCCTTCTCCCAAGGTATAGACCAAAGAACACCAAAACACCAGATGATAGTCCCATTAGAAGAACAGTCCTTTGAAGCTGCTGCCCAAAAGTTGTATTAAAAAATACTTCAGTAACAGTCTACCCAGTTTATTTGCTAAAGAACAGAGAAACACTATTAGCCATACATCATCTTATTATAAAGTTTAATATTAACATGCAATGCATTAGTACTTACTTGTGTCACACAATTCTCCTTCCCAGCCACTTGAGCAGAAACATTTAAATGAATCAACTTCATCAATGCATGTCCCACCATTCTTACAAGGTTTCCCAAGACAATCATTGATATCTATGACAAAAAGTCAGCAATTATTGCTCAAGGCTGTCCTCACCTACTATAATCAAGAATCTAGGTGAGTGACTTCTAGGTCTCTAGAAAAAAAGCAAAGCCATTCTCCATTTTCAAATACACAAGAACAGCCCAAAACAAGCTTGGTAAGGGTTCCAAAAGCGCTCTCATATCAAGACAAACCAGAGCATTAAGTTCACCTGGTATACAAAAAGCCAGATGTTCAAGAAATATCCAGAATAGCAATGCACATCTTAAGCTATGTTTGTCAGTCTCTCTCTACTACACCCACACTAGAAGATGCCATGGCTTTTTATTAGACTGTACAGAAAGTTAGTGGGTACAGACATTTGTATTGAAGTTGGACTAATTCCAGTTTTCTTTCACAGAGCGAAGGACTACAGCAAAACAACAGTTACCAGAAGAAATTGGACTTCAAGCAGTATGAATTCACTATGCTCTAATGCAACTCTTAGAATCCCAATGCATCACATGGTAGAGCTTAAAAACAAAGACTTTAAGGGGGGCTGAATTACATTTAGAATAAACTCCCACTTACTTTCATGACAGTATATTCCAGTAAAGCCTCTGTCACAGGCACAGGTGAAATTCCCTCCTGGCTGACTGATACACCGCCCATGAGGCCCACAAACATTAGATGAAATGAAACGAATTCCTTCTTGGGTAGTATTGCTGAAGACTTCTATTGTGCAGCTGTCTATTACTAAGAATGAAAAATAAACCATCAGACCACAATCTGTATCACCTCTTTTTAGTCACTGAAAGAGCTCTCAAAAATTAAGACACTCTACCTCTTTAAAAAGACTTTCACAAGCACTTCCTTATCCCTATTTTGTAAGATTCTAGGACATGTTTTCTATTATACTGTTCTCAGGAAGACTACCTTTCTATATGCCATCAATACAGAAAGACAAGTAGCAGGACAACAGCAGGTACCTTTACAGGAATTGTTCTTGCAGTGGTCCTTGAGATGAGAACAGTTCTTTCCATCATAGTCATCAGGGCAGGCACAGTAATAATCTCCTCCCAGATCATAGCATTTAGCCCCATTCTGGCAAGGGTTAGGTTCACAGAAATCAATATCCATCTGTAAGAGAGATCATGGTTAGCAGCAGCAGCTTCATTTCTGAGGAGTAAATAGCTCTGTGTTGCCAGAGACTGTGGAAGCTAATTTACAAGAAACCTCAAGTTTTAACATTCAAGGTTTTTCTACACTGCATTTCATCATGCAACACAGAGGGAAACTTCAGGTTACTTCAGTTGATTTTGATATAGAGGACTTCCGATACTGTGATAAAGATACCCCTTCCTTGCAGGAGGCTAAATAAACACAACTTAGCAAAGAATGAGACATGAGGTGTATATCATGATCACTGTGGAACACTATCAGTCTTTCTATCCTTTAAGCACAGACTAGAGTGCTATAACAAGCTAAATACCAGTGCACTTAACTTGCATCTGCAAGACTCTAAAAAAGCACAGAACCTTACAGAATTTTATTCTCTAGAGTATTAGCCTCCAGTCCAACACTGGATTTTACTTTTTTTAATAATTATGTAGCTAAAGAGGGGAAAAAAATAAAAGCTAATCAACAGAAGGAACCTCAGTACTCTAAGCATTTAATTCACCAGAACATGTACAATTCCAGCTGCAAGAGAGATTTTCAGCAAGCTATTCTCACACAAAACATATAAAGTAGACTACAGAAAACAGTTCAAGTCCAAGACAGACTCCTCAGATCTCTTCTATCAGATGCTTCCATTTGTTTCCTTCCATTAGTTTAAATTTCCCCTTCCCAATGCAAGTTCAGTAGCTGGGACTTTAGCATCTGGAATGAATGGTAGATATTTCCTGCAACACACACGGCAAGCAGCCAATTTTCCCTCTATTATTCAAACAGAGTTGCTGAAACTTTAATTACATATTACAGCATGAACCATCCAGGAGCAGAATGCTCAAGATACACTTCTAGATAGTTCTTAAGAACTTAATCCATGAAAACAATTGTAGTTAACTTAACCACTGCACTCACCTCACAGAAGACTCCTGAGAAGCCCTGTGCACACAGGCAAGCAAATCCATTCACCAGGTCTTTGCAGCGGCCTCCATTTTGGCATGGACTGCTTTCACACTCATTTGTCTCTATCTCACAATTTTTGCCCGTGAAACCACGAGGGCATATGCAATGGTAATCATTCACTTCATCCTTCAAGGAAAGGAGAAGAACAGAACTGTAGGAAGGCTTGTTTATTTGATAAAACTTGTACAAAATACTTCAAGCCATTTTTATACCCTGGCTTTTTGAACAGCAGTAGCACCACAAAATCATTAAGATCTTGTGAACAGAATCTGCATAAGAGAAACTAAGATTTTTAGATATCTTAGCTTGCAGTCTCGCTTAGACCACCAACAGTTAAAACTACAGAACTTGTAACTAGTTAAAAAAATTTTCAACATGGTATAATAACTGACAAGAGTTACCTTACAAGTACCTCCATGTTGACATTGTCCATGACAATCATTAATATCTACGGATAAAATACACAAGAATTAGAATTCATAGAAGACTAAGCTCTAAAATACATGTCTAGAACAAAAAGGCAGAGCGAAGGACTTTCATTTTCCAGATGTTTGAACAGGAAGCAAGGCTGCTTGAAATCTTTAGATATTCTTATTTTAAAGAATTTGGAACTCAACGACAGAAATTAAATAGCATCACCTAATTCCACATTTAATTGCCAGGTAAAATTATTCAGAACTGAACCAATATGTGACAGTCAGAATCAGGGACACACAGTCTTGTTCTAGGGAGATGTATTAGGAGTTACTTAAATTGATTTTAACACCAATTACATTTCTAAACTTTCAAATGCTAATTTCAACTTAGTTTGCTAGAAGTCCTGACAGCAAGTATTTTTTTATTATACAAGTATCTACACTATTATTGATTATTAAACCTTCAAGAAAAGAGTAAAACATCCTATGGTCAAAATATATACTAAAGAAATACTAACTGATATGACAATTTACTCCTTTCCATCCTGGAATGCAGTCACAGTAATATCCACCAATGAGATTTTTGCAAGAGTAAGCATTAACACAAGGTTTCCCCTCACACTCATTAGCATCTGTGAAAGAAGATAAAAGAAAGAAGAGAATAAAGAACAAACCCAGAAACAGATTACCGCAGCACCAAGCAAAGTACCCATGCAATCCAAGCATCAGAAGCTTGTCTTACACAGATTGGTAGGGCAATAAAACCATTTACATACAACAGGTTTTCAAAGCACACTGATCTACAGTAGCACATGCATGTTATTTTACTTCTCCCATCTGCTAGAATTCAGAACGGGTAACATGTTAGTCAGGGCAAACCCCTTTCTTGCCTAGGATAAGTCACTTTCTGCCACCATTAATTAGGAGCTACCATCACCAGTGCTGTATTTTGAGACAGAGCAGTTATTGAACATTCTAGGAAAAACTATTTAAATAAACTTAAGCTGGCACACTCATGGTCACAAGTTCACTTGAAACAGCTATTTAAAAACTAAACTAAAATATCAATAGCAATACACAACTTCAGTTCTTATTCAATACTCATTACTTGAGAATTCTTTTCAATGGCTTTCCAAGTTAGAGAATGTAATTACTTACCAAGTTGACACGTTGCTCCAATCCACTGCTGTGGACATATACACTCAAATGAGTTAATATGATCAATACAGGTCCCTCCTTGAGCACAAGGGTTAGATGCGCATTCGTCAATATCTGTGAAGTCAGAGCGTGCCTTCCATTACAAGGTTTAAAAACCTGGGTTTGTTTAAAGTTACTTTGCAAGGAGAAAGTGGGGTTGGCATATAACAGCTTACAAAGAAGCTTACCATTCTAACCTAGCTTTTTTTCTACTTAGATTTCTCACATTTTTGAGATTAGGGAAGGAGAAACTCTGCAGTTTTATACCCACAAACTGAGAAGAACTGATCTGTCAATTTACACATCACAATCCTAACACAGGCTGAACCAATATTTTTCAAATACAACTGCTGTTGAAAAACACTATGAGAGTCTTTCAAAACCAGGGGCTGTGCAAATCAAACCCAGCTATCCACTACGAAATCAACTGCTACATATCCTTACAAAAGATGTCAACTGCCTCCTCCGTCCTCCAAACCAAAGATTTCAGTTCTTAACTGAGACATCTATTTTTCCAACTACTTTAAGGGAGAATCTTTCATGTTTGTTTCTTAAAGTGATTTCACCTTATTTTTCCTTTAGTTTGGCTAAATAGCTTAAAATTCTCCCAGAAACAGCATTTCTTCATAGTTACCTTTAAAAGTTCTGTAGGTAATGTGATCTACCTTCACTTTTGACTACTTGTAAGTCTAAAACTGCATCACATACACACTGATTTTAACACACCACAGGTCATGCAGTACCATTAATCTTTTCAGTTTCCCAAAACGAAGCTGTTAAATGCCAGGTAAAGCAAAATAGCTACTTCTAAATTCCATACCCACAGAGCACGATTATTAGTTGTTTGTTTTTGCTTTAAAATCTTCCAGCCCAAGAGGTCAGCCATCAGTAAAGGCATACCCACCAATAGCACATGTTGGTCCGCTCCACCCTGACGGGCAGTGACACTTGAAGCTTGATGAAATTTCATGACAAGTCCCACCATTAGCACAGGGATTAGATACACAAGCATGCTCCGCTGGAAGAAAGAGGGAAACATTCTTGCTAAATACTCTACCAATATCAAATAAAGAGAACTCACATACTTTTAATCAAAACATGCTTTTTAAGTGACTACAAAAACCGCATCATGTTTTATACTTACTAACATTAAAGGCATAAGGGTAGACAGACCATCCTATCTCTACAAACAGCAGCTAGATAAAGTTTCCCATTAACATACTGCGTCAGCCCCACACTTTCACCTCCAGACTGCTCCAGCTTTTTTTAAAAAAACTTCAGTGACACAAAGCAGGTGAGATATACGCAGACATCTGAAAAGCACTAACAGCTTAAGTATCAAAGGTCTGTTTAACTTCATTCTAATACTGTTCCTTGGAAACAACAATGAGCAGAGCTACTTGCAATTATAAGCAGCACTGCCTGGTGTCATTCCATGTAGGGTTGTAACACTTGCAGGAGCTGCAAAGTAACAATCACTTGAGGTACCTCCTCTCTCAGAAGCCAAGGCAGCTCTGCGAAACAGAAAAGCAATCCCTTTACTAGACAAAGGGAATGCTGGTAGCATTTATACTTCGGGACTTCTCCTTCAGGTAAGTTATCTAGCTTGTAGAATCAATTTACTTTGTCTTGGAAGCTTTGTTTATGAGCTGTTTTAGGCACTAATACATATCTTCCACTAATAATCAGTCTAGAACTTGATAAATGATTTCCTACTTTATTCCACCTCCTCATTCAGAGAACCAAGTTCACAGAATGGTTTGGGTTGGAAGGAACCTTTAAAAGACTACCTAGTCCAACCCCCTGCTATAGGAAGGGACACCTCCCTCTAGACCAGGTTGTTCACAGACCTATCCAGCCTGGCCTTGAACATCTCCAGGGAGGGGACACCCACAACCTCACTGAGCAACCTGTTCCAGTGTCTCACCACCCTCACAGTGAAGAATTTCTTCCTAATATCTAGTCTAAATCTACTCTTCCAGTTTAAAGCTGCTTCCCCTTGTTGCTTTACTACAACTTTCAAGGCAAGCTAGGAACATTTCATCAATTTTTCCAAAAATTCACAGTATATTCTGATATCATCAACACACAGCAGTTTACAGAAGTAAAAATAAAACATACATCCTGATAAACATGAAAACATTCTGATGAAAACACAATTTGATGACCTCAAAGCCCAAAACATTAAGAGGAAGAAAAAGCAAGTTCTTCCTATCTACACCTGCAAATAAGGCTAACTAGAGCACAGCTCTGCTTAAATCCGTTTCAGGATACACATGCAATATCCAGAAGTACCAATTTCACAGTTCTTTCCAGAGTAGCCATCCGGACAAGCACAGCGATATTCATCTGGTTCAGTATTCATACAGGTTCCACCGTTCAGGCAGGGATGATGATTTCCACAGTAATTCAAATCTAGACAAAGAAAAATGCTGATCAGTAGGAAATAATTCTAATATTACTATTTTAATCCCTAGTCAGACATACAGACGCATTTCTGACTGGAACATCATTCACCCATATCATTCCCATACTGCATTAGCTAGGCTTTCAGCTCACTATTACCCACAAAACAGGAAAGAATGAACAAAAGAACTGGATAACTTAGAGGAGGCAGGATCATTCCAAGACTTTTGTCTTAAGCTTCCTATACTTACAGTGTTAGCACCTGCCATGAAAGGATTAGAGGCAGAAATACTCTGTTGTACACTACCAGGAAAAAAGTGGTTAATGAATTATCAGTTAATCATGCAGCTTTACTTATTTTTTCCTGTAAATTAATGTTAAGTACCTTTGTTACAGAGCAGGCCACCCCAGTTGGTTTCACAATTACACTGCCATGGTTCATTACAGCTCCCATGAGCACAGCCTGGGTAGCGGACACACTCATCACAGTATTGTCCTTGCCAACCATAATGACACCTAAGATGTAAGTTCACACATTAAAAGTTAGCAACATGATGCTTAATGATCAGCATTACAGATATTTTGAATGCTACACTTACCATTCTCAAGAATGGGGACAGCTGTTCAATGTGCAACAGATAACAGTTTTATTTCTGCCATTTAGAAGGCACACACTAGTCTTGTTGAACATCTTTCCTGAACTCACCTTGCTCAAACCCATTACACACAATGGCAACAAGCTAAGCACTGTGTTATGAGAGTCGTATGTGAAATCAGGTATCCCTTCATAAGAAATCCAATCATCACATAGTAGGATAAAAGTGATTGATGTATAAAGTGTTAATGATACTTTTCGAGAATGCTTTCAGGAGATGAGCTACTTTGTTTTCAGTTTTCTCAAGAGTTATTTAAAGAATTTTTATTTCTATTATGTCTTTAACAACATTAACAAAAACAGTACTCTTTGGTAAAAGGAGAACAGAAATAAAAGCCATTAGTAATCCATTTAAGTAGTTTATATTTTACCACAAGATTTCTTCAGAGACGACTGTCTTTAGATTATATCATCTGTAACGTGCCCAAAGTTATGCTAACAAGGTAATATTTAATACTTGTCCTGTAGCATAAAGGCATTAGCCTCCGCTTATTCCTTTTTTTTTTTTTAAAGTGCATTTAACGTACATTTTAATCAAACAGAAGGAATTAGCTTACTCTGGTAGGCTGAAAACATTTGTCTGTTCTTGAGTATTTCTTACAGACCATTGAAGAACCATATTAACAATAAAGATGCATAAAATCACATTGAATGAGGTCTAGGCACAGGCAGGCCAGAGGAGACCTGAGCTCCAACACCTGGGGGGAGGGGACACAGAAAAACTGTACTTCTGTTTTTAAATCTATTACTTGTCTACTACCAGAATGTTTTGAACACCATTAAAGAAATCTTAACACTTCTGGGTGTCAGAAAAGTTGAGGAAAAAAAAACTGATTCCTTGAGAATCAATTCATTCCCATCATTAAGTGAGCATTACTGATCCCCAGAGGAATAGACCAGGTTATGCTGGCAGTAGGCATTTTATATTTCTACATACATAGGCAGAAAGAATTCTGATGCTGATCTTCCCAAGGCAGCTGTTTTCTTACACAAAGCTCCAGAACCACTTTGAATTCTCAGCCACAGCATCCCCTCTCAGTTCAAAGCCTCAGAGCTGCAGGATCTGTATATGTCAACCTCAGTTGTCTGAGTAGTCCAAAGGCCTTCAACCACCTTTTTTTAATGAATGTGAGGCTGTCAGAAGAACATGCCCAGAGAACATGCATACTTCAGAAGCAGTTTGCTTTTGCTGTATTAGCAGTAAGAAAACAAATACTGTCCCTGCTAAATTTGATCTTTTCCTTCCTTCTCAGGGACAGAAAAAACTTTTCAGAAGCTGATAATAAACAAAAAAAAGCACTAACTCATTTTACTGGCCCTGGCCCAAGCCAGCGTCCATGCCAAACTTGGCACTGCTGCCAGTGATTCACCATGACTATCCCAGCCTGAGCCAGCTCCCCACCCACATACAACAAGCATTTTCAAGGGCTGAAAGTCCGCATCACAACGCAGACATCACAGTAAATCTGTTTTCCATACCTAAATAGAGACCAAGTTTCTTTAACACTGCATTGATAATTAAGCGTGAAAAGAAAAATACTGCCGCCTTCCTAGTACTTGACAGCATTTTAAGCACCTACCTGAATTTGTACGTATGCTCAACTCCGCATTAAGATCAGTTTAACAGAAAAGGGTTATTGCTTTTTCATTATATTCAACACAAACTTTACTGTTAAACATACCACCAAGCTGCAGGGAAATCATTTCTACAGGTTAAGGGCAGCCCAATCAAAGGAACACAGTGTTTACAAGTCAAAAGGTTATTATGTGGTAAGCTGATCAGCCTGCAGTTTACAAGGAAGAATAAATTAGGATTTCCTCTTAAACAGGAAGTCTGGTCGCATCCTATATTAGCAGGTGCTAGGACAGCCTTAATCCCACTTCCTTCTAAAATGATAATGTTTAATAGATCTCAGCTCACTGAGAGCAAAATATGATCAATAAAGTGAAACCAACTTAGAAATGGGCACATTGCAATTTGATGTTTAAAAAAATCAAGTCAAAACAAGGGGAAAAAAGCTCGAAAGATACAGAGGAACAACATCTATAAGAACAGAATTCCTTTTCAAATAATGGTCATTTTTTGAAGCAAAGGAAAAGTGTCAGTGCTGCTAGTGGTGGGCTGAAATTTCTTCCTTCCCATCTCCCTACTGAGGATAGCTAGGAAGTTTCTGCAAACCCGAGAAACCTAAGTTTTTCACATCTGAATAAATAAGAAAGCCAAATTTAGAGAATTAATAAAGATCCCCATTGTTCAATGGACAAAGAAAATTCTTACTGGAATCAAGATTCTACTTCCTTTGTCCTTCCCCTCTGCTGACTTCATATCAGCTCTAACTCCTCTTTACAACCAACCGCGAAACAAAATCAGAGATGGCTTAATCTCAGTCTTTGCTGGGTTATTAGCAGTACAAAAGAAGCTACCATAAATAGATCGTTACAGTTTAGTAACTTCCTGATGGAAGGCTGAAGCTCAGGCATCTGCTCCCAGACCAAAGCCTCCCTGCAGGTCAGGATTAAAACAAAGAGTGCAAAAGGAACAGAAGAACAATTGCTGGTCTTTTTGGAACTGACAATTTGTAGAGAAGATCCTGGTAACTCTACAGACATGCTTCACTGCTTTCATTTTTCTTAGATGAGAGTCTGGGAGCAATAGAAAATGAGAATTTAAGTACAAGGCCAGAGCAGAGGCGGTGGCAGGAGTTAACATTAGCAAAATTTTGAGATAACTTCTCAGTTCTGTGACTAAAGAAACTGCAACCATGCAAGAAAAGAAATGGTTCTTGAAGACAAGCAGATAAAACCACAGTAATTCAACGCAGTGTATACTCAGAATAAGCAAGTGAGGCTTCAAGCAGCTAAATTCCAAGGTAAAGATGATCTTCTACAGTGTATTCAAAGCCACAAATTCATTAAGAAACTCCACACAAGCACCCACCATCATGCAGAATTTGACAATACAGAAGTACTCAGAGAAGGGGAAAAGCTTTTTTCAATAGTACCAGCTCTGAAGTAGAAATTGTTCTTAGAGAGCTATGCTTTTCCTATATTCCTCTGGAATAGTTCTAAATAAGAAAAAAGCTGACAGCAGTTCTTGTTTTCCCTGAGCATGTTTGCAGTAACCATACAATTAAATCTAGATTAAAATGGAGCATCAAGACAGCACAAGGTGTTCAAAAGATTCCATATTGTCACAAGTAAGTCATCGTGAACTTTATCTGACCTACTTCGGGTGGATAGCAGAACTAGATGACTATGGATATCTTTCTGTTCCATGATTTTACGGCAATATTCCAAAAGCAGCAAAAGAAGTGATGTGGAAAGGTGAGGAGATGTACTCAGACCCTAACAGTCTGAAAAACATTGTTCCTCAGTAGTTGGTATGATTGATTGAAAAGGAAGAATTCTGTCATGCACCAAGAAGTTACAGTGCTCTCTATGGTTCACTTTATTCATTCAGCTGTTTTATGCCATCTTCTCACGTGGTTTATTCTCCTGCTTCAAACACTTCTAGTTGTTTGCAGATCTTAAACTGTCAGTGCAAAGTTCATTGAGAAGTGGCATACTGCAAGCTTAGAGTTGACTTAAGTATTCCCTCCTGCTCTGCACCTATCCACTGAAGTTTGTACACATTAGTTGCACAAACACCTAAACCACCAACAGCACAAAGAAAATAAAAACTACGTATGAAGTTTAGGTTAAAGCATGGAGCCCAAAAATAAAGAAACAAGGAGGACATTCCCCAGAGCAATACATGCTTCTAATTATCATCTTCCTGCTATCTCGTACATTCTATGAATGTAGGAGGAAAGATCAGTGTGATCAGAGATATACATGATTTTTTTTTTTTTAAAGCAGGATTTTTGGAGGGAGCTTCTCCCACTCAGATTTCAATTAGGAAGTGTGGCCAAAATACTGAACACAGGAAAACAAAGCAAGGCAGTGACATTAAGAACAGAAGCAAAATGCATCATTCAGAGGTTGGGGGAAAAACAACCTTCTTAAATAGAAAACCGAGTTTTCTGATGACGTGAACAGGATGGTGTTACATAGACCAAAACAATGGCTTTATATTAGTTATTTACTTAAAATAACTATAAGAAAGCCTGTTTAATCCTTCAAAAGATTGTTGCATAGCAGGGAGCAATATGGTCTTAATTGATCCTACAATTCTGGGCATTCAAATTCAGAATTATGGGCAGTATGGTATCCACTAAGAACTGGTGAAGTCACAGAAATGCATTCTCTACCTTCCTGCCTTTGTAACAGGCATGATAGTCAGTTTTGTCAACAAGATGCTCACTAGTGTACTCAAACCCTTCAATTACTCCTCCACTTCTCTCAATCTTACAGCTCTTACTGACCAAATGACACAAAGCTTTCCTACAAACCTGTTTCTCCTACAATAAAGTTACTGAAAATTAACATTCATGCTCCAGTGCCTTATTTGTTTTTGTGAAGATGATAGAGGGGATGGTTCAACATGGTTTACCCAGAACATAAGGGTTGCTTGCAGTAAGTGGTTCTTAAGGCGCAACTACTTCACATCAGGAACATGCTTTCTCAGTGAACTGCCTGATCTTTCCTGCTGGTGTGCTGGTTCACATCAGAGCTGTTTTGGAACAAAGGGACTGGATTAGTTTAACCTAAAAAGAAGGTAACATAAGACAAAGTATATCAGGAGCACACCTAATGCCTTCCAGCTGCAAGCAGACATTCAGGCCACAGGCACAGACCAGAGTTAAAAGCAACAGTGAGAACTTGATATCCATGGTAAAAACACTTCAACACTACATCTTTTGATCTACTGTTCTAATCTGTCTGTACTACCAACTAAGGTAGATAGGTTAAGATGCTACAATTTTATTTCCTGTGCTCTCACATTCTCCTGGGAATTACTACTCGTTAGGATACATTCCATGCTTTTTTGTGTGTGTGAAGTAACACCTGCATTACCCAGGACTTGGCCTACGCTCTACCACAGTTCCACAGAGATGCAGTCAAATACAAGCTGAGCAGTATTAAGAGACTTTGATCTCTTTTTGCTTTGGAAGAGAAATTCAAGCAAAGGTAAAAGGAGAAAGACTTCCAAAAATACTATCAGCCTAGCAGAACAACTTCTCTGAAAGAGTGGTCAGGCAGTGGAATGGGCTGCCCAGGGAGATGGTGGAGTCTCTGACCCTGGAGGTGTTCAAGGAACATTTGGATTTTATGTTGAATGATATGGTTTAGTGAGAACTATTGGTGAAAGGTGGATGGTTGGACTGGATGATCTTGTAGGCCTTTTCCAACCTTGGTGTTTCTGTGATTCTGTAACTATGACAATGTAAACCAGACAAGGCATAACTGAACTTCTGCCAGACCCAAACCACTCCGGATCACAAGACAGTGAAAGATTAAGCTGTTAAGCAGTCTACTGGCAACTAAATGGTACCAAACAGTCAGCAGTTTTAATCAAGGATGGAGATTGTCATTTGTGGTTTCTTCGTGTTCACCCTAATAATTTCCTAAGGTGATTGAGCCTAACCCACTTATAAGCCACTTAATTCTTCTCAAGACAGTTTAGTGGTATATAATGAAACAACTCAAATGACACAAACAGAAAAAGCATCAATCGTTCTGGCTCAACAGCACTGTTTCTTGACAGTCCTTCCTAGTACTGTGGTCTGTTAAGGTCAATCCATTAACAAGACCACTTGGTCTGCCACTGCAGGCTAAAGAGTCCAGAAAACCTGGACTCAGAAAAACTGAACCTGGATATGGATAAAAAGAAGAGACATGGATCAAAAAACAAAAATGCGAACATTTTCCCCATCTTAGTACAATTCAATTAAGTTGCTTTCCTCAAGGATGTCATTTTGTAGTAAATATTGAACATTACTTCTGAATTGTCTTCTGAATAAGAAAAACCTACCACTCAGACTCAGGGATACCACAAAAATAACTTCTTACATCAAGGTGTCTTGAAGTTTGCTATTTATTTTTCATTTATTTGAAAAAAATCCAAGAAAATAGCAAACTTCACACCACTATTAGCTCCTCTAAAGAAGCATCCGTATTTGCTCAGCTGATGAGATTTGGCTTCACCTAGCAACCTGTAAGTTATGAGCAGTCTGCAGTCATTCAGCTGCAGCAAAGACTTGGTTTTGCTGGAACATTTAATCCAAGAACAACCCTAAATTACTCTGGAAAATATCAAAGCATGGGGATGAATTCAGAGCCACTGCTTAAGTTATCTGCATGTTCATGCAAGTTGAAGATGGAAACTCTTTTCTATCTCTATTTATAAATACCATGGCACACGTTGGCAACGAAGTAGCAACTGGCACCAATAGATTTCCATGTATCTCACACCCATGTTTTTCTCACATTTTCATTTTCCTTTTGAATTAAAAAAAGGACATTGTTTTCACCTGTTAAATGACAGCGGCAACCGTCCAAAGACCAGGAAGAAGGAATCTAGATTATAATTCAATAGCACCAAACAGATTTTTTTTTTTTAAGTAACAGCTTCCTTTGTACTGCTGAAGATAAAGGTCACATCTCCAAGCCTTATTTTTAGTTCAGCACCGTTTTTCTATAGAAAGGATTATCCTTTTGGATTAGAAGGTCCACCTCTAACATAGCCTGGTAACCATCATGGAATAGAAACTAGGAGATATCTGCATGACTAAGCTCAAGTAAACAAGTCACTTTCAGAGAGCTGAGAGCCTTTTGCAATAGTAGAAATAGTGGGCATACACAGAATAGACTGATCTCCTTCAACCTGCTGATCAACTGTCACTTGAGTAGACAGGTATGAAGAATTAAGACAAACTGCATTCAATCCATCTGGAACATTAAGCCCCCTATTCCTTCCTCCTATACACTTCTTAGGTGACTGAATCCATCCAAAGTAGTGAGATTTCTGGTCAGAGTCCTTCAGTAGTCTCAGGTTTGTTAAGGTGGGCAGAATGGAAGGGGCACCTAGATACATCTTCATGCCCTTGACACGATGCACAGGAAGGCTTTGTTCATGACAAATTACTGACAGACCCCTTTGAGAAAAGGTATCCTAAGAACTTGAACCTTATCTTCAGTGGCTCTGTATTCCCTCCTCAAAGTATTTCTCCCACTCTCCAATTTCTGTCCCTCCCAATACAGGAAGCATTACAGAGAAATAAAAGCTCAGTGAAAATAACTAAATAACTCCTTTTCTCCCAGTTTCACATTTGCCTTAAGCTAATTGCTTTCATCATTATTCAAAGACTCTTGCATTCCAAAAGCAAACATTCACAGGTTCCTAGGGCACTCTTTGGATAGATAAAGAACAAGAAACCTTTAGATGAAGCAGAATTCAGCAGAATAGGTTCCCAAGGTTCTAGAAAGGCTCAAGAAAAGGAGTATCTCTTGCTCAGTAAAGATCAACAGCAACAAGAATACACACAAGACAACATCACCAGGAAAATTTCTAACAGTAAGATCCTAAAAGCCATTAAAAATGCTTTTTCACAAAGGAAATCAGGGATTAGATAAACATCTGCCTCAAAGAATCTTCTTAGGGAAGTTTTTAGTTCTTCAGAAGCAAAGCTTCATGTGCACAGCACCACACTGTACTTCGTACACTGAACTAGCACAGAATTTTCAGTCAGATTTGAGAACTACAACAATCTTCTACAAGTCAGGAGCATTTGAAAAAGGCAGCATAAAAACTAAGCTGCAATTATTTAAGATTTTCTGTTATATGCCGTACTCTACTGTCAGAAACTTCCAGCTCTCCAGCAGAATGGGACTAGTTCACATATCTGCTTCCAGAGCTCGCACACAGCACTTCAAAGCCAGCAGAGCTAGGCTACCTGCATCTTTCTTCTGCCACTTCTGTGATGGCCATACTATTTGCTAGTAGGAGCTGCTGGTAGGCGGATGAAGCGGAATTGCCTTAAACTGTCAGAGTTTAACTCAAATGGTATTTGCCAGCCCCCAGGTATTCAGATAGCCAGTAGTTCCACCCATCCTAAGCAAAAATATTCTATATAGCTTAAAACCAATCACAAATAAAGGAAAGAACTTAAAGGATCACACTTGCAAGTAGACCGGTTTCATTTCTTCAACAGTCAGCATACAAGCAGGACCTGTTCCCCCCAGCACACCACATTGAATGCATGAACTCGAATAAGAACAATCCACAAACATTTCAGGCTATTATTTCATATCTAGGGACTAAGAATATTCACTTGGGGTAGAATATTTAGGTTGAGGTTGCTACTGTTATCATTACTATCAAAAAAGCTTATCTGAGGAAAAGTTTTACGTTTTCATGATATATACCCATTCAGTGTTCTAGTACAGTGAACATTCCCTATTCATACCAGTCACTCTTAAGTTTCCCTTTTTATTTAAGGAGAGAGAACAGTACAAAGATGAAAGCTCCTCGGGACTTCTTTTAAAAAAAGAGGATATTTCTTATTTGATAAATGCATAATTTAACGTTACATGAGGCAAAAAATATTCCATCCTATACACAAGAACACCATAAACAGACTTTTGCAGACCTACTATCTAATGACATCCATGCATTTGTACAGATCTTCCTTGCAAAGTAGTAACATACAGAAGAATCGCTAGAAATATTAGTACTCAATATTCAAGCATGCAGACTTACTTGCATTCCCCAGGTACACTGCAACCCCCATGGAGCAAATTACATCCTTGTTTACATACAGCTGCAAATAAAAAAAGCAAGGGATTAGGCTTCAGTTAGAGCAGCTAGACATCCCCAGTACAGCAGCAATCTCAACTGTTCAGCTACAGGTTTTGTGTTGCAACCTGTTTGTTGCTTGTGCAAAGCTGACCGTCTCTGGGCATGTTCTAATAGTCCTTGCTTCTGGTGAGAGAATCCACAAGGCAACACTTGCAATTGTTTGTTTGTGAAAAATAACTCGGGGAACTCATCAAGAAAGTTGATAGCAAAATAAACAGGTATGCAGTGCCAGTACTGGAATATTTATCAAATAAGTGTACTTGTATTTTTTAAACCAATTAGACTGATGTTACACCATAAGATACACAAGCCCTTGACTAAGACCTAAGGATGGTCTTCCCTCTCATTAATAGCATTTTATTGAAGAGGAAAAGGAACAAAACAAAAACAAAAAGCCTTCAACAGAAAGGGAGTATGTCAAGTTATTTCAGCACTAATTATTCACTGAGAGACTAGAGGCAAAACACAAAGAGATTTGATAGCAGATTAGCAGTGCATTAAAAAAGATGACTATACTTGAATTTCTGTTCACATTAAGAGCTATCAAAAAGCTTTCAGCTTTGCATACATTAAATTTTAAAGTTCTTAAATCCTGAAAGTGTTACAGGGGATTTTTAAAGGATTAGAAGCCTACAGTATTACTGTTATTGTTCAATAAAATCTCACATTTATAGACAGTGCATCATATTCCTTTGAAGAAACATTCCCTCTGAATAATGCCAATGAGAGAAGTTATATTGCATTGCTTCGAATTCTGAATTTCTTGTGCATCCCCTATAACACACACCATGAAGAGTGCACCCTGCCCTAGGCTTCACTCTAGAGGAAGAATTTTTTGTTGTTTGAAAACCATTTTTCAAACTTATTTCAAGATGAAACAACAAGAAAAAGTTGTTACACTTTGAGAAAAACATTCATGCAAAGGATAAAGCTGTATCAGTTAAAATTAACAGGCTGCAGCACTGAGACTATAGAAATCCCTACAGCAGTTTAGTTCTGTTGTTCATATAATTGAAAATGAAGTAAACATAGTACCTTGTTTACATTCTTCTCCCATCCAACCTTCCATGCAGGCTTTGTTTCCATTTTGATCACATGTGTAGTGACCAACAAAATCATCTCGAGGGCCACAAAATTTATTGCACAGAGCACTGTAGTAATTTTCATCACACTTCACCCTTATTTGTACTTCAAAATTGGCAACGGGACCATTGAACTGTAGTGTCTTCCATCGATCTTCTGGGTTGATCATGCCTGCATGTGCCACTCGTTCTATTAACAAGTCTTCACCTGTTTTATAAAAAAGAGTAAATTCAACAGGTGATGTTCTGATAACATATGAACATGTAATCAAGTGTATTTAGCTAGTTAAGATAAAGCCTAGTAAAGAAATTGTTAAGTGATAAAAATCTACTGCGAATTTTCCTTTGCCTTGCAAACTTCATTACAGGAAGGCCGATTTAAAAAAAGTGTCCTAAAGGAAATATTAAAAAAAACCTGGAACATAATCCTTAGGAAATAGCTTATTTCTCAAGGCAGCCAAACATACCACACCCACATGCTGACAACCAGCAGTTATCTTGATCTGAGGCTCTTCTTGCTTCCTTTTTTACTTATAACATCACAAAATATGCCTAATCTAGTAGCTGAGATACTCGTGTAACAGTTCCCTGGTATAAGATTAATTTTAAAAATAAAACAAGACAGTACATCCTTACAGTACACAGTACACCCTTAATACACTGCAGATTTACTAAGTAATGGTAAATGCTCTGGTAGGCTTTTATGATATACATCATTTCCATCTCCTTGTTTTCTATACAGAGGACAAAGCATCTAGCAAGAATTTCATAGAATATTCTGTCCAGTTGATATTCAGCTCTTTGAGAAGACACAGACTGGAACAAAGGACCATCAAGAGACTGTTCTCTACTCTGCATCATGTTTATCCTTATCCTTTGTGGAACTACAGATAAATATGATCACTGCTGCAACACACACAAGCATCCTGCACTGCCCTCACAGAAAGCAGCAGCACTCCCACTTCCAGCCTTCAGTTCACTGAGATGAAACGTGCACGAAATACTTAGCAGTCTCACAGGACAGGGGGATTCTCTAGTACAAGATTATGGAACTGCTGATTCTAATTTTTTTAAAAAAGAATATTTTGATGAATAAAAACGTGAAATAGGTAATTTTGGTAGAGGCTTTAGTACTAGGAGCTGAGGGGGCAGTTACAGTGAGCACAATGCAAGCACAGTGAGGGTAAGCACAGGCAGTGAGCGTCCTCAGCAATAACAGCTTTTGAATGAGAACTCTCAAGCTTCTATCCCAATCTGATAACATCCACTGCAAGTTTTTCTAGGTAACCCTGCAGGCTGCAGCCGGTACTCCAAGCACTAGTTAGGGCAAGGGAAGGGTACAGAAGGTCTAGTTGTGTACATCAATTTCATACCCACTTATAAAACAGCTGTAATATTGCTAGCTCAGAACTTTTTTAAAAATAAGATTCTTTATAATGCATATAAAAAGAAATGAAAAACCAAGAGCACAAGGAAAAGGACACAAAGCACACAAAGCACAAAGGAAAAGACTGCAACATTACTGAGAAAGCATCATAATATGAAACAGACTAAGCCAGTTTCAGGCAAGCAATACTGAACCCATCACTTTCAGCAAGTGACTCTACATACATAATACTCATTAATCTAACAGGTTTAGGAAGTAAACCAAGTCCCAAGGAAGTTGCTGACAGCACAGAAGTAGCCTATGCATCTGTTACCAAAGTTGCACTTCCCCCCAGCGTAAGAGAATTCAAGTGACAACTTTTCAGTTACTAAAGAAAAGCTATAAAAGTAATGGCACTGCACGCACTGTTCCTTGACATTTTTTTCAAGCTTGCTTCTCTAATACAAATCTTTCCTCTTAGAAAGGATATTGAAACAAAAAGTAAAAGCTACATTTGATTAAGCATTGAATGGTTCTCTAATTAGGAAGTCAAAGTTACCTACAGGCTACAATTCATGCTTGTCCAGACTAGTCTGTATAAAGCATTTCATGCCTATACAGACACACTGAAATCAGTTGCAGTTCTTTAACTCTCTACAAGTGAAGTCCTCTGTCATCCAGCAGCATAATCAGCAGTAGAGCAGACAACAAACCCACAAGCTAGAGGAAGCTGCCCGCCTTCTGTCTGTGCCTGAATCATCCCACTAGCCACTTTTAAAAGCCTGATGATTAGATTCTAGATTCAACATCCTTCCATAACCTCATTCTCTAATGACTATTGATCTGAAGACCTTGACAAAAAATGCAAAGTCACTTGATGGCCAAGGAACAGGAACAACAACAAGTATGTATTACAGACCTATTCTCCAGTTAGCAGCAACACAGGCTCATTAAAATGGCTGCAACAGCTCCTGCTATACACTCCAAAATCACCCTGAACCACAAAGGCGCACAGAAAATCAGCTCCAAGCCACCTAGTTTCTAATGTTAGATTCATAATTACCACAGTAAGCATGAGAATAAAAGATTCTGCTTTTCTTCAGATTTAATGCTCATCCCAAATGAGTGCATTTCCCAAAGCTATCACATAACCACTGGGAACCACGTTTGTCAAGGTTTCTCCCTCCTCCTCAACAATGCTGAAGTGATTCTGAAGATATTTTATCACAGTTGTGAAATGTAAGAGACAGGTTTATGAGACAGGTTTGCTCCCTGCATTTGGTTTTCCTATAAAATTCAGCTTAAGCTCCCACCCCACCCCCACAACACACACAGCATGTTTAGCCCTTGGTAAAGGCAACAGGCCATATAACTGAATTTGATTACTGGTTAAAGAGCAGCACACAGTACTCTAACCCCTTGATCATACACCTCAGAGGAAATAGGCTTCTTTCCCTTGATTGAAAAAGTATTCTAGAACCATCTCTAGAAAAGCAGAGAGCAACACCAAAACTTATATAAGAGGTGACAGTGGCTCAAATTCCCTCTAATTACCACTCCCAAAGCACTCAGTTTAAGAGAAATCCTTATCTTAGGCTATATTTAAGAGCCTCGCTCTAACACAATAACTGTTAGCAGCAGCCATACACTCACAAGCCACTTCCAAGGCAACATAAATGCTGCTGGCAGCTGTTTGCAAAGAGACAAACACAGCTACTACAAATTCCGTGCCCAAGTGAACAGTCAGTGCCCATCTCAAGAGCCTTCAGCCTCTTTCAAGCAATCGCTTTAAAGCTGCAAGGGCAGATCAGTCTTTTATAGACTAAGATGAAAGAGGAAGGGAATCACTGCATCCCCACAGTAGACAAGTACTCAAATGGAAAGTTACTTCACAGTGAAGATGCCAGCCTGCTTCGTAATGGCAGCAGTGGGTGAGGCACTGCCAAGACCTCTGCTATAACTACAAGTCTGCCAAGTCAAATGACTTACCTGGAAAGTAGCAAGCACCACTGTGACAGATGACAGAGAGCAGGCCCTTCACATTGACTCTGTATCTAGACCAGTTTCCTCTCCCCCTCCTCCACACTCCCAAAACAAACAAGCAGTAACACTACACTGCCACAAGCTCCCTCCAGCCCATGGCTCCGTGCAGTTCTGCCAGCGCTGCTGCACAGAGGAGAAAAGCACAGGAGCAGTTTGCAAATTCATGTTTTTAAGCCCCTTTTATGGTTTGCAATTTATGATGAATATTGGGGAATAAATTTACTCTGACAGACTTTTTCCTTGAGATGGCTATTTCATAGATCTGCCATGAGCACTCTCAGCTTGCTTTTCATGAGCACAAGAAAATGAGATGCCAGCACATATAGGGAGGGAAGCATAACTGTTCTGAAACCTTCAGTTGTCCTCCAGAACGTTTCTTTGTTTCTTTTTTCTACCTACTCAAAAGTCCAAATTCAAGCACTTTAACTGCCAGCCTTATGCTAACCCTCATGGGAAAATACTACCTGACTTTGGAACTACTCATCAGTCCATAAAGAGACCGGCAAACATTTTAAGCCTCCTTACAAAAGACACAACATGAGCCACAGATCAGCTCAGCATTCAGTATACAATAGGGAGTTCAGCCTTCCATAGTCTCTTCATGGCTCTAGAATGCAGAAAGACTGTCTCTTCTCTGGTAAAGACACTACATTGCTTTTCTACTCTGTCCTACTGAAGTCTTCCAGTAGGTTTTCCCTTGTAACTCTGACCAGGCTGCTTCTTAAAGAGAGAAAAATCTCACAGAATTGGTGAATAGTGAAACACTTAACCTCACATCACTTAATTAGCTAGACCTCTGTCAAATTACAGGCCTACAAAAATTTACATGAGCCTCACTAAGCCCCAGATGCAGCACACATTAATAGCACCTTTCAGGCAATCTACATAAAAGGCTACTACACCTTTCATTAGCAGTTTCTCGGAAACCTAAACTGTAATTTGAGATTGACTTATTTACAGAAGTCTTTTTTTGAAGGAGAACTTCCACTGAAACTGCAAAGACATCATACACTGTTATTCTGAATCTGAGGAAAAAACTGACATCAGTGAAAGGATACAAGTTAAAAATAAAATCAACACTGAAGTACATATGCATCTCCTTTTCTGCAAAATAGCCTTTTCATGTTCACCCCCTCCATACCATCTGAGTTCATAAACCATCTAGAACTTGGGATGGATATTCCCATATGCACTGTACAGCTGCCTTAGGCAAATTATTCCCAAGCTGGAAGCTTTTGAAACTAATGAATTTTATGCAGTACTTTTTGAAAAAGCACTCAATTGAATGTCCCTGAACTGCTGCTATGTAGGATATTTATACTCATTCAAGATTTTGGTTTACTCTGCTCAGCACACAAGATCTCATTCTGAATACCAATCCCAGCTTTGGGAACTGCCATTGAAGTAAGCTATGGATCAATAAAGGGTTGTAGCAACATGAACCACCAGAGATCTAAAGAAAATATTTATTAGAAAAGATTGAAACTATAGAACAAGACAAGTTGGTTAATTCTAGCAGAGGGAGGGTTGAGGAAGAAACATCATCATCACTTTACTCACCAGACACAGTACATTAGGAAAATTTGTAAGTTTGAGAAGTCTGTCAGGGAAATTCAAGTGGGACTGATCCCAGACTTCAAGGAAAGGGACCTTGAAATGCTAACACAGCCTTAAAAGGGGGCAAAACTAGAATGTTATGCCTGATACATCCTGACAAGGATGGTCAGTGAAGCAGCTGAGAATAGAATATAGAAAATAACATATCTTTGCTATATCCATGTCCAAACACTTTGCTTTTTCTGTGTTAGTCCTGTCAAGATTAAATAGTCATTAACAACAGAAAAATCTGACGCTCACTTGCAGCTACACATTATTTTGAGACAAGTTTAAGCCATTACCAATGAGCAAGTTCAATCTGGAATCCTACTTTAGCAATATTACAGCAACCAACACCTTCAAATTATTTTATAGCATTTAATATAGCATTTAGGCAGTAACCCTGTTTTTCCTTCAAAATGATACCCCTGCTCTGACACTGAGGATTAGTATTTACAGACCAGAAAGAAGGTAACTTTCAGTACTAGAGAAGAAATCACATCATAATTTACAACACTTTCAAAAACATCCAGAATATTTTCCTTATGGTGAACAAAAAATGCCTATGTTTATCTGATCACCAGTTACAACAGAAGGCAGTGATGGATGAACTAAAGAGAATTTAAAGAGAGGTTCTACAGCACAGATTGCCTCCCTTAAGGAAAGAAGGGCTTACCAGAACATTTAGACTGTTCTTGAAATTGAAAATCACATATTCTCCATTTACCAGGGTCCATTCCTTTTCTTACCAGCAGTAAATTTTCAAAGATGCTACAATAAGCTTCTCTGCCTTGATTTGCATGTACCCTTTTTGATTTGCATGTACCCTTGATTTGCATGTACCCTGATTGCATGCTCAGATTCAGACTGATTTGGGATGATGTCTGATGGCAACAACCTACCATTCTCCTTCACTAATCTGTCTACACAGAACACAAAATAAGTGAAAACTGAAAGTTTATATAAATACTCACCAGATTTTGTATCATTATCCCAATCCCATGCTTCTAGTATTAGTGTGAACGATCTCTGAAAAGAAATAAGATACCAATTAGATAAAAAACACTATTACATGCCTCAAGCAAATAGTGATTTGGAATAAGCAGATATTACTGTAAGAAAGCCAACTGAAAGTAGTTTAAATTTCACTACTTCTACATCATGTGAAAGTCCTTGAAGGCATCTTCCCAAAAAGTTGAAATATAAAGCATTAAAAATTGTGGGGCAAAGCAAGCTAGCAGAAAAACAAAAACATCTTCCCCCACACACCAACAGGCAAGTTATTTTTCTCCTCCCACTGCACTTAATTCTTAATTCTCAGCTTTGTTTAGCCACAGAAATCTTTTTAGAAGAATCCCTAAAGGGTTTGAACAAAGTGAAGGATTCTGAACTTTGGAAAATAGCTAGGAAATTTAAGACTAACAACTCAGAATCAAAAGCAAAGAAATAAAGAAGTGAAAGACACAGTAGTAGGCTTTCCCCAGGAAAAAGATGGAAAGAATCACTTCAGACAGTTTTAAACCTAAATAGCTTTACCTCACTAAAACAAGGCTTCAGTAATTCTTCCTCAGTTTTATGACGAACTATGCAGCATACATGTTGACATTCAGATACTAAGATTTAGGAAAAAATTACCTTACACACGGATGCAATGTTTATGTGTTTTATGTTTAACAAGAGCAGCTGTGAGGCACTTCAGCTCTGAGAGTTTCCAACTCATCCAAGTTAAAATCAAGTTTCTCACATACATTCAAAACCAGTAACAATAACAGTTACTGCTCCACTGTCTTAAAACCCTCCTATAAATCTCTTGGTGATTGGAAGCTAGAGGCAAGCCACACAAAAAAACTGAAACTCATTAAATCCAGCAGAGCCAAGTGTTCATGTATGGAGAACTTACGGACTAAAAGCAATTTATGAACTCATATGGTCCTGGGAACAGCCAGCTGAGAAATAAAGAACACTTTCTTAAGAGCATAAAGTAAGAATTCAGCAGTTTTTCATAGGTGTTTAGGATTTGTGCTGTTTTATCAAGAGATGCACATGCAGCACCTTCAGGAGGGCTCTTCACTAGAGGTCCTCTGCAACCACAACGGTGATCCTTTTCATAGTGTCCTGAAATGAGTGTCTATTCTTTTATCACTTTAACACATAAATCATAAACCATGCCCTTTAGAAAGTGTTTCTTCTGGACTTTTAGCTTCAGGCGTTAGGAAAGGAATCACTGGAATGCAGAATATTGTAGCGATGAACAGTCACAGTGCACTCAAGGAAGCTCAGCAGCAACTACACTGGACAGAGACATGCTGGAACTACAGCCACCTTTGGAAGAAGATAGCTGAAAAAGCAGTTGATAAGAGACAATTCCACTTTCTTTTTTTAAAGAAATGGTAATGTAGCATTTCAGTAGCCGCCTCCTTTCACCACCCACATTATACCCTCAACTCAGCATTTAGGGAAGCAGGATAGGATCCTACTGTAGTTTGAAAATACTACTAATTATCTTCTTCAAAATTGCTGCCTGAGAAATAAACGTAAAGTGAATAGTATCAGAAAGTAAGAACAACATAGTACTACCCTAATGTTGTCCTCTGGCAGTCTGCTTACTTTGGGTATGAAATCCAAAGTGTATTCTAAGTACAATCCTGCAGAGATTTATGCATGACTCAAAGTCCTATATCCACCTCTCCTGTATTTAACAACTGATTTCATAACACACCCCTCAGCCTTCTAATAAAAATCAGTGGAGCATAGGAAGGAAAGTGCTCAAGTGCTTCCAGATGTCCATTTATTCATCTTACGTAAGGACTGGTCTTTCCTGCTGCAACTCAGCCATCACATCCAACTGCCCACACAGGCTAAGGCAGTAAAAACCTATGCTGGACTTGCTGCTTTGATCAACTATGCCTTCCCATCATTCTACCTGAAAGCAGACTTTAATCTTTAGGTAAAGTGGTAGAGTGTTTGTGGCAAATTGAGTGCCAATGTGCACAGGAAGGTGTGAATAAAGGGACAGTACACAGGTTCTAAGATGCTCTGCAAGCCATTGGTCCCATGAACTTGAGTTCAAGCACTCCTTTTCCAGCAGGGGATTATCAGGAATCAGGTGGCCATCTATGCAAGGCCTAAAAGGAACATATACAATGAAGACACACAGCAATATATCCTTTCAAATACTGGCATCCTGTATCCTTGATTTCCCTCTGTCTCCATCTGGGTCACTTACACACATTCCACTATTGAGAAAGATTGAGCATACAGAGCCTCAACATTGTAGGAGGGCTTTTAATCACACTTCAGAGTGCAGATGTTAGTCAAGTCACAGCAAAGAGTACTTACAGACTAATTTACTTGAAATGCACATTTACTTGAAAATCATTTCAGCCAAGACAGTTCAGCCACCCTCCAAACATCCCCAACAGACATAAGAACATATCCAGAAAATCAGCTGATTACGGGGCTATTCTCTCTGCAGAGGAGACAGTGAGGTTACCAACTCAATTTATGATCTGCAGCAGGGCAATGGTTGTTGTGTTGCAGTTATTGTTCCTCAAAACAAGAAACTGAACCCTGCTCCTCCAGCTCAAAAAAAAAAAACACTTCTCCCTCCCTTCCCTCCCCCCATAATGCATTGAGTATCACACAAGACCTGGTTTAATTCTTTCAAACTTTCACTTTAAAACAACAGCTGAAAGTATGAAAAGAAGCACTGAATATGCTCATGATACGCTGCACTGAGAGCTTTCCAGTTACAGCTCAGCTATCAAAAACATTTACTAGGGGAAACCAATATCCACACACTCACCCATGTTGTAACCCTACTTGATAACCAGAGTTAAGAGCTATAGGCTTAGTAAATAAAAAAAACTAGATATAAATATTTAATAGCACTTTTAATTTGAACAGACATTCACTTTGTAAGAGCTCCACCACTGGCTTGCATTAGCCATATCCGCACTCTCCAATAGAAAGTCCAGCACAGGGTCAGTCAGCATGAGAGGCAAGCAACTTTTCTGTAGCACAAGGCACTGACACAAACCTATGCTTTTCTTAAGCTGTGCTTATAGGAAGCCACTGAAGAACGTGCATTAATCTAGCAATTGCCCCACAGTTTAACGTCTACCTGTATTTAGAACCTAAACTCCTGATGTGATCCCCTCTCTTTAGAGTACTGTTAGAAAAAAAAGGCTGTCTTAAAAGTGAAGTTCTCCCCAGAATCTATTGATCTAATTATGAAAGTGTAAAGCTCCTACATAAATTCAGCAAAAAATTCTAGTTTTCTAGCAAGTACCCTAAGAACACTCCAAACTCACAAGTACTTCATACATGATACACACTTTCGTTCCTAACATGTGCACTAATGCTTTGGACTCATTTGATCAGCACCTCACCAGTAGGACCAGAACATTCTAGTCTGTTCCTACACAAAGAAAACTTCGTGAAGTGGTATTTGTTGTCCATTTCAACTAGTACAATTTAGAAGATATTTTGCAGATGACTATGGCACAGATTGGAAAGGAATGACGTGGGGTGAGCATTACTGCACTGAGAGGTTCACCTCCAGAAAGAATTCAACGCAGTGCAGCGCTGTTGTTCTCTAAATTGAAACACAGTATGTTGGGGGCTACCAGAGAAGAACATCAGCACATTTCTGTAGAAGAATATGGATTTACAAAAGAACTATTTCACAGGAGTTAATCAAATAGACAAGCTAACCCCTTTGAAAAGATACAACTTTAGCCTGTTCTACTACCCCGACAGGGCTGCTTTAGTTGTTTTGTTTTTTTTTTCTCTTTTTACCTAGGAAAACAACTTCAAAGCACTATTCCACTGCTTACACTAAACAAAACACTCCCCATACTATCCCAGTGACCTCTTCTCTGGAGAGGGGAGGAAAACAAAACCTGTAATATTGGTTATTTGATTATACTGTCTTTTCAAAAACTATTACCTTGGCATTTGCAAATCAACTTTCAAAGATGTTCTTTGGATAGACGTGTCAGATTTCTAATCTAAACAAAGATGACCAATCTTCTGACAGTACTCTCAATCAGGAAGAGAATTTCTATTTTTAAACAAAATCTTCCCAGAAGCCACAAAATATTGAGCTGAAAACAACAGGAAAGTGATACAAGTCATCTAATAATTAACATATTAACTGTATTAACATATTTATTCTAACATTCTTGATTTCAACTAGAATTTCCAATTAAATACATTTGCCTGCGAGTTTCTATAGATAGACAACACCCCAAGAGATAGTAACCTGCTACGGATCAGAAAATAAGTACTGCTCCTACACAAATCTGGAGCCCACATCACCTTCCTGTCCAGCAGACTGTTACACTGTAAGCACAGGCTCTCACCACCAATCAGTTCCATTTCCTTTCAAACCTCACTCACGAATAAGCAACTTAAAGCATTTGAATACTCTGACAGTAAAAATAGGTCAAAACAGCCTCATACTTAACTCCTGAGGTTAAAGAAGTTAGGCTAAGCCATCACTAATAGTTCTTCAGATCAAGTTTCTAAATTCTTGATCAGCACGGCCAATTCCCAGATTTTCTTCATTTAAAAAGAAGACTTTCTACAGGAGTAAAGCAAACACAGTAAAAACAAAGGAAAAAAACTGATAGCCTTTTTTTCCCCGTCTTTAAATTACCCGCCCCCCTCCCCCAAGCAGCCTGCCTGCCATGGAAAAAGCTGACTTAAAAGGCAAGCATATTCCATTTCCTTCCCCAGCAGCTCTGTAAGCCCTTACAACTTCCTCATAAATAAACCAGATTTCAAGGGCAGGGAGAAGAGAAGGATTCAGAGAAGGTCCATCTTCAGCATAGTTTTAAGGGCGACATATAGAACAAGTTTGCAAGTTGCACTTTTCAAAGCAGTTGTGACAAAGACATAACAGACCCCTGCAGAACGAGTAAGCATTCCTCACTCCCCAGGCTCTGTTTTCCAGGCAAGGGATACAGGGGAAAGAGAGAATGAAGCTCATTTTCTAAGCTTCACGGAAATTTCAGACATACTTGCATGCAAGAACTTGTCTGCTGAAAGCAAAGATCATTCCAACACAAAATTATAAAAGGACCTCTCTCATAAACCCTCATTTTTCATTTGAGAAGTACCATGGTGAGGCCTAAACAAAAAGCCTTCCCTTAGGAAACCAGGGCCAAACAATCATGTTCTGTCAGGAGCGTTGCGGAAGGCTGGTTTGGAGTATTGCAAACATGGGCAGTAGAGAACAGAAAGATGTTGAGCAACTTTAAGTCATCCATTTGAGAGCAATTACTGAGGTTACACTCCTCTTGGCCAAGTCACAAAAGCAGGGCAATGTTTACAAGCTTTGGAGCCTTGCTGCTCTTAGAGGGGAGCTGTTTACAGATGAGCCCCACCTGACCCTCTTTTAGGAAGCCTACAAAACCTGGGAGGTGAGAAAGGGAGAAAAGGAAAAGTACTTTTGACACTGTTAGCAGCCAGAAGGCTCAAATCTCCACCTACATGAGCTTGAACACCTCATTCCTCCCCCAAACAAAGCAAGCTCAAAAATAGAGGGGTGTGTATGTGTGCATATGGGGGTGGCAAGGGAAAAAAAATCAAGATGTCTAGACTATTATAAGTCATTTCACTAGAAAAGGAGCACAAATAAAAACAGGTGAATAAGTCAGAATCAGAGATAATACTTAACACCCAGGTAGAGACTCACATTCAACTAACAAAAATAACCCAGCAACTGGGTGAAGGAAACCTGCAGCCAGTTGTTAGTAGGAATCTAAATGAAAACAGTTCCAAGAAGGGGCTCAAAGGGGTATTATAGCACCTATCTGACAGCACCACAGGTCTTTGTTAAAAAGGAGCATAGTGGGCTTCTCATCAAGGTAATCAAGCTAATAGATGTAAGTATGTTAATAATACAGCTGGAGGAAGACCTTCAAAGGAAGGATTCCTATTGATATACTAGAACACAACCTGAGAGGCCTCCAGATTTCACAGGAAAACTTTCAGCTGCAGAGTTCTAAAGTTATCTGAAATTGTGTACTAGCCTTACCTAATACCTGTAGAAACAGGACCCATTTTCAGATAGCTCACAAGAGGATAAAATACAGTCAGTGTCTGTAATTAAAGATCTCCAAAGGAAGACACTAACAGTCACTTCACATCACTTACAAGACAGACAGCTCTCACCTATATATAAGATAAACCACCAGAATATCCCACAAGCCTGCAGTTCAGCACCCAAAGCAAACCTAAGCTAATTTAACATTATAACAAGTGACAAATCAGAAGTATCCCTCATTCCTAAAAGCCTCAGCAGTGGCTGTGAACTTTGACAGCAGCCTCTGCTGCAGACCAACCAGTCTCTTCATCCAGTAAGCAGGGAGCACATACCTCACCAGGTTTTCCAGCACCAAAAGCAAGTAATTAGCTTCTCATTTAGAAAAGCTGCAGGAAATCTGCCCAGGCAGTAGTCTTGCCAAGGCTTATCTGAAGAAAAGCTGCTAGCTACTATTCCACTTACAGGAAACTGTAAAGGTTCTAGAAGAGCCCATCCCTATTTTAACAGTTCCTTTCACCGCTGCATGCATAGCATTACTGCTAGTCTTGCTGAATATAAGCAACTCCTGCTTATTTTTTTTTTTTTTAGCAATCTGCTACATCCCCACCCCAGACCATCTTCCCTTCTCCAAATCCAGCATACACACATCTCTGCTGTCTTCAGGGAGATTAAGTTCCACCTCTGAAGCCTGAACTGTACAAAGCACCCAGGATTAGTTTCCAAACCTCTTTCTTACAACTCTAGAATTAAGAAAAAAGAAAAAATACTTTGTTGCCTCAAGTGCAAAGGGTCCTGCAATACCACTCTATTGCTGAGATTAAAAAAAGCAGGGTTTAATATCAACCCAACCTAGCAGCTATTCCACTCATCAGTTTTGTTGAAACACATCTATTTCACAGCAAGAGCCTTCAGTCTGTGCTACCTCTAGACATCTTCTGTGTACACACCTCAATAAAACAAGTAGTTCATAAAACTAAGTATATCAAAAGTGACATGGAAGAAACCACATCTCAAATCTTGTCATTTAAGCTTCCAATATTGCTGAAGTGAATTAAATCTAAATTAATGACACCTGTGACTTTCCTTCCTTCTGTGAAGACTTGTTTTGATAAGCAAGGCTTCACAAAATACATCTTCAAGTTGATTCCATGACCACCTCTACTCATTCAATCCATTAGAGCCATTCATTCAATGCAAGCAAGCTGCGTTCACAAGCTCAACACAAGTTTTTCATGTACAGCAAGAGATCAGGTCCCCAACTCTCATCCATTTCTTGACTACTTAAGACTGAGAACAGCTGGACACTTCGGCTCTAGCCAAAGAGGGGGAACACAAAAACCACAGACTGTGTCCTGTCACTGGGCAATTCTATAACAGAAGGTGCTGGGAAGCAGCATGGCTTCAGCATGCCATGACCAAGTAAGGAATGACTTTTCTACAAAAAATGAAAACAATGGGTCAAAACTCTTCAGCGTGGAAGGGAAAGAACTGAAGTATGCAGCTTTGTAGATTTCTATTACAAAAGGCCAGAGATGCTTAAGAAAAACAGTTTCTATCCTTGACAAGAACTCCAGGTCATTAAATTAAGCCAACAGGAGCCATGCTCAGAGATAAAAAACCCACACAGAAAACAAACAAGACAAGGAGGCACTTCAAGCAAAGCTTGGCAATCCATGAGCTGACTAACACAAGCATTTGACACCAATCACAACTAAATGAAGGTTCGTGTTTGAAAAAAATAAGAAGTTCTTACACATTCTTGCCTTATCCATAAGGATTTGTTCATGTTCCCTCAACTCCATGTTTAAGCAGGCAAGTGATGAAGTATTCTACTTTTTATGATAGCTAGCATTAAAACAAGAGACAGCTAAGAAGCATTCACTGCATATGCTCTTGCAGGCCTGCTCAAGTCATCAGTACCTATCTTGGGGTAACCCAAATTATCCCTCAAACATTGGTTGGTCATAAAGAAAAAACAGAATTCTATTACATAATTATATCTTGAACTCCTCTTTGAAAGCTGTAACATCTGAGAAATTCTAATTGAAAAAAATTGAATCAAGATTGTCCTTTCTGCAGTACTGAGATGTCACCTGAAGTTAGCCAATTCCAAAAAGCACCAAATCATGCATGTAACACATCCATACAAAGCCTTGTACTTGTTGCAGCACAAAATAAATGCTATTTGAAGAAAAAGACAAGCTGAGCTGGAGCTATTAATTGGGAGATGTTACTAACTAGAATAAAGATTTAGAGGTCTAGAGGCTTCTGAAACTTCTCCTGGGAAAGTGGTAGCCTAGGTGGTCTTTAAGAGCAATTAACTTCAGGCTGGGTGGTACAAAGCAGAACGTGCTGTCATACAAGGAAAGGTAAGAAATGCACAAACAAAACAAGCACTTGCTCTTTAGTAACTTGCTGAAGATTGACAAGTGCCAGGTAAAATATTAAGTTTACTGATCTCATAGCAATTTTTTCCCCACACAAAACTGTCAGCACATTGTATTAAAATCCCTGTTTTAACTATGAAAAACCCACTATGTTTCTTGGTGAAGGCTCAACTGAGAAACAGCTTGTATTACAAGCAACTCACCTTCAGGATGCAACTACTGTGTCTGTCATGGTCAAAAACAATCTCTCCTGGCTTCTGTGTAACACATAAGACTCATAACACGTAAGAGTGCCAGCTCTGGCTGCTTACTCCAAAAGAAACTGATTTGATACCATCTGTGTGCATTGCTGAGCTAAGCATCACAGTTCTACACAATCAGGAGCAGCACAAGGTACCACTTCCCCCACTAAAAACTGAGCCTCTAGCATTCTATGATTCTCTAGAACCAACCTAGAGAGGTAGCACTGTCTTCAGAACACTGTCTGCATTTATTTGAGGGGAGTTAGGGGCACAATACAAAGGGTAATGTTAGCATGACTGGTAAGACAGTTATGAAGGCAAAAGCACCTGTGGCAGACTGGAAATACCAGCTAACTGGAGAAATATTAAAACTTGACAGCAGGGAAAAAGTCACAGACTGCTGAAATTTGCCTAATTTGAGGAAATCACCTCAAATATTCCACTACTATCTGTAATGCCTACCTTCTAATAATTGAAGGAATTTGCTGTTGTTATTCCGGAATACAAACTACAGGACTATCAGTCTCTCCAAAGCAAGCCACATTAAGAGCCTGCATTTCTAAAGGATTTTCCTCCATACTTTACATGGTTACTCTGAGCAGCCCCAATAAAGCTAACCACAAGACAAATTTTGACGGCCCTTCAGATCTGCTCCAGCAATACCTGAGTCAGCATTAAGCTCAGTTCAGAGCTTGGACAGCACAGCTTCACAATCTGAGCCTGAAGCAGAACCCTCAGCAACCTCAGGAAGCAAACAATCCAAAAGGAACAGGGATGGAAAAGCACAAGTTAAGATATCACCAGCCTTTCAAAGTTACACCTATAGAGATGAGCCTATTTGAAAAAGTTTGTGAACTTTTACACACTGTCCAGTAGGGAAAAGTACCTTGAAAGACAGTATTTACTAAGTACCCACAGAAGGCCCTCCTCTTGGTCTCTGAAGACGACAGAAAATACTACCAAAAAATGAGTACCATTCAACAGCTCACTAAAGCTGCTTTTCTTCCACGTGAAGGAAACCCACACTTTGCAGTCTGCAACAAAAAGCATGGCAGGTTTTTGCCCACACTCATCTATTACCTTCAAAGGAGGTAGATCCCTAGATCTGCTGACAGAGTACCAGTGGCCCACAAAATGTTTAGAAGTGAAGAAAGCAGGGCCTCATTAAGAAAAATAGCTTCTACCAACTGTCACATCTCTTCCATCCACACTATGATGAATGGGTATAAAATGGCATCAGCACACTTTCCCTCTCTGCCTGAAAAGAAATCAGACAAAGGAAAGCCAACTACTTGAAATTTAAAGCTATTTAAAATGTAACAGCTACCAAAACAATACAATTTGGCATGCTGTACTACAGCCATACCAAGAGAAGTAACAACAACCTAACTGGTTTACCTGAGGGTAGTCATACAAGCACACAATTTGCACTGCACCTGCCTCTCACAGAGATCCCAGTACAAACTCCCCAAACTTTTGTTTCTCTGTGACAGTTCTAGAGTAGAAAAGAGCAAGAAGAAAAGTTAAAACAATTTCAGTGGGAAACAACCTTGTAAACCTGCTGGAACCTCAAGCCATAGCCTTTCCTTCTATCCCATTTACGGAGAACACAGGGTGCTTTTAAATTGAGATAGAAACAGATTAAATCAGAAATTACATACAGAAGAGTAACAACTCCAGCAGATGTTTCTCCACCAGTGCCTAATTTCAGTGGACAGCCTTTGGCCTGGCTAAAAAACACTTTCAGAAACAGAGTCATGGGATTAAGTTTCAATGTATATTTGCCTTTTACATGAAAGCTATTTACACCTCAAATAGTCTCACAACTTCAAGGCTATTAAGATATTCTCTTCTCTACCACATCTGAAGTCAGCACTGGGAATTTCCAGAAATCCACTAAGTTAATCCAATAGCAAATAACAGACGAAAGTATCAATGACATAAGAGAACAGAAAAAAGCCTTTTAGGAAGACACATACAAATGCAGTACACTGCAGTCAGATAGGCATCATCATAATATTTTATTAGATTCAAAATGAAGCTTTCAGCCTTGCTACCACCTTTGAAGGTGGCAAACTTGATACTAACCAAGTATCCATGCCCCACTCCTTTCCTAAAGTTTTGGAAGAAGTCCAAGATAAATTAAGTCCATTATAGGTACACTTTCTTGTTGCACTAATGAAAACGTACCTAGATCATCTCTTTTGATGTCTATGTAACAACCACGAAGACCAATTAAAGGTTGATGCAAGCCTTGCTTTCTGCTAACACTTCGAATTCAAAAGATGAACTAGTAATTAGTACTGCTCTTCCCTCTCCTCTGTGCTCCATGGGCATGGATATTAGTGTCCTCTGGGCACTTCAAACCATACATCATTATAATTTCAACTTGAAGTCAAGAGCGAATTAAAGTAACTATGTAATAACATATTTAATTATTGTTCTAAACACAGAACACCTGCATGCACTCTTTTGTATTGCAAATACACATACCAAGAAGGTAGGCAAATATAGAAAAGATAGATATGCCCCTAAGTTCTATACATGTAAAGTTCCTCAGAATAAAGAGTATTTTAATTGGAACCGTTTTAAATAACATTAACTGGTGGTAGCACCTCTGTCTTTTCCTTTGATTCTGAAAAGGCAGGTGCCCACAGAACTAGGTGAACTTAATGAGCGTCGATGTCTTGCCCGAGGATGCAGAGAGGCCCATACTCAACCTCTGCTCCTACAGAAGCACTGAGTTAAAGCAGTGTTTTTCTAAGTCCTCCTCAACTTTCTCACCAGTTCTACCCAACTGAGTCCCATTAAAGCTAAAGCTAAGTGAGCAATACCAGACATGTATGAAAGAAGACACATAAGCAAAGATTTTGCAAGCCACAGATAAATTGAAAGACCTTAATTTCAATTTCATAGGTAGTTGCTCACCTTACCTTACAACCACCTCAGCACCAGAATGCTGCAGACATGACCACTCTGCCTGTATCTCACTGCTCTCATGAACATATGGAAATAAGCTGACCAGAAAAGCTACCACTACAAGAGGACAAACTCTTTCAGGGATCAAAACAACAACAGATTTGAACAAAGGATTTAACAGGTATGCTGCACATGGACAAGCACAGTTATGAATACATGGCAGCGCCAGTGTCCAGAAAAGTTCATATAAACACGCTCCCAAAACAAATGCCTGGTTCTTATTTTAGTAGCAACATGGAATCTTCTGAACAGTACTTTGTAGCTACAGTAAATCTTAATCACATTTCCAGCACCAATCATGATGCTGTATTTAATTACTATTAAATTAACTGCAGCAAATTGATACAGCATACCAGTATATGAAGTCTACAATTCCAAGATTCTACCTGAATATATGCTAACCTTAAGTCTTGACTTCAGTGTAACAAAGCGGCATCAGAACTCCTTTGTAACAGGTAGAGTAGAGTACATGGACCAGAAAGTGAAAGCAGGCACTTGTGAATTAAGAGTGCTTCTTTATTTTTTCTTCCCCACACTGATAGAGATCTGGAAGCTACAGAAGAGAGATCTCACAGCAAGTTCTCAAACTGATTTCATTGTTAACTACTAGTTACTTCCCAAAAGTATCAATGTCACAGTTTTCTTCTTAAGGAAGAATAAAGAAAAAAGAAGCCATGAAAAGCCAATTAACATTAAAAAACTGTTCCAAGAATAGTTTTGGCAGCCCAAAATAGGATTCATAATTCAGGATGACCCATAAGTGAATACTTCTCAATCTCTTTAACACTGCTGCTCTTCTACCTTCTCCAGATTCCTTGGCAAACAGAACTCCTGCAGACCATTACAATTTTAGAGTCCATCCTAAGGACTTAGAGGCATACAAATTAGCACTGGTATAAGGCTGTCGTAAGTCAGACAAACTCCTCCTGCCAGTTCATTTTATTTACAGATCATTTGCAGTGATCAAGGAGTAGATATGAAGTTATTGATATTCAAGAGCTTGTTCTGTAAAAGCCCTATGACAGTTCATTATGGCAGTCCACAGTAACACGTGGTGCAAAAGAAAGAATTTCTGAAAATGAACCTCTTAAGAATTGCCACCAGCTAAATTTGAGCAACCACTTCACATTTTCTCCTACAGAGAGAGATGCAAAGCATCTGCAAGCTGTGCAACCCCAACACCACCCCAGCTTAATGATAAACATCAGAAAACACTGCACTAGTGTATCTGAAGTATTCAGTACACAAATCTAAGTTGGTTTCTCTACTTCCATCCCCTTCCCACTTTTTAATAGAAGAAAGCATTGGTCTATATGGATCAACCAGGGAACAATACTCAGTTCTAGAAAGGTCTTCAACAGATGAATATAATACTACAATGCTTTGTGCCTATATATAAATAAAGAGTTTAAAGAGCAGTTTACAAACAATACAGGAGATGTTATCACTTCATTGTTGTACAGACAAACAACCATAAACAAGGGCTATACTTGTCCTTCAACATCCATCAAGTAAACATGGTCTGACTTCTAGACTTCAATAGCACACAGCCAGTTACAGTGAAGACTCCACGTTATAATATAAGGGAAGTCATACTGGTTTTAACACCATAGAGAAGTAGAACTATCAAAACCACACACAAAAAGAAAGTCTTTATGCACAGCACAAGAGCAAGGAACCACCTCCCAAAAATCTGTAAGACAGCAGCACAAGTTACTTGACCTATACTGTTAGAACTGTCTTCAGCCAACAGAAAGAATATCAAATGGAACCCAGAGCTGCACATCCTGCTAAACTTCTACTGCAGTCTTTATTGGAGTAGATCAATAACTAAGCTGCTCATGTATTCCTCAGCTCACTGCCTAAAGCACATGTCAGTCAAGCCTTCCAAGATCAACCAGCTCCCTGAATAGAGCTTAAGTTCTCCAGCTACAATCCAGGACATTAAGCTTTAACGATGTAGACTGCTTTACATTAACAACTTAAAATTTGTTAAGTTGAAACATCAATAATAGAACTACACACCCAGAAGAGACCAAAATATCACTGTGTTTTAAGTTAACAGCCAGCTCACGCGGTATTTCACTGCCATTTACATGTACTGCTCCGTGAGTACTGGAAGTTGCTCAGTCTGACACAGCGTCTTCTACTGATAACAAGATAACACTGATAACTGCATCAGCATCAATACCGTCACCTTATTAAAAGCCTGGAAGTGTGAAATTCATCCAATTCAAGTATCAGATGCTCAGATACTTAAGCTGTATGTTCAGAGAACTAGACAGCACAAGAAATTAGAAAACTACCAGACTATTTGGAAATTGAAGATGCACTGCAAGAAACATTTAAGTGTAATAATAATAAAAAAATAATAACTGAATAAAAGTACTGAATAAAAGCCACCAGAACACATCCTGCTGGGAACAAGATACATACAATCAGGACTTTCAAGCCTGAAGCAGCATGTAAACAGATTGCAGTTTATGTACTAATACTCCAGTCTTATCTCAGATTTAAAGAAAAACTTTAGAGAATGAGCACCTGTGCATCTGTCCAAGGGGCATATAATTGGTTACTCAAGGACTATTAGGCTGTTTCTTAGCAACCTCTGCAGGCTCTAATCAAGTAAGACTAAGATTGCCATTCAGCCTTGAAATGCCATGCCCCTTCCATCTAACACAGCATTCTAACTGCTGCTGAGGAGCTAATTTCTAATTTCAACCACAGATAAAATCCACGCTTACTGTGGTTTTAGCCAAGTTCCTCTTAGCACTTCGCTACCAGAAGATTTTCATATAAGATATATTTTATAAACTTTTAGTCAATATCCAAAACGTGAGTCTGTAGAAGTCAGTTTTCCTCCTCTTCATACACAGTAACAGCTAATTACCATTCTTAAAAAATCACCTTGGAGATAGAGTTTAGTAAATAAGCACAAGCTACAGCTCAGCTATTACACAATGTTTTGTAACGGTAAGCCATTTCTTATAACTATCTTCAGAGAATAACTTCAACATCTAAAGCAACAGCAGACCTATCAGATTAACAGCAAGCGTTCATCTCAGTGCAAGTTTGTATCTAAGTCTTTGGAGATAAGATGCACCTATTGTTTTGCACATCACTGAACAGAACCCAGGCCACCAGAGCCAAAGGCATCTGAGTAGTTTAAAAAAAATAGTGACTTAATTGTTCAGCCCTAGACTAGCTTCATTGCTTTTCCATATCAATGCATGTATGATAGTCACCAATTAAGACTGCTTGCTAAGTTTCATATACAGGTTGTTTTTTCTCTTACATAGCAAGCAAAGGCACCAAAAGCCCAACTTGGCCATTCCTCTGACTTAGATGACCTAGAAAAGACATCCACACAGCCCTGTGTGCTCCTGCAGCTCTGTCCCTGGGCGTACAGTAGAGGAAGGCATTAGCTGAAGGACAGTCCCATCCCTCTCCTGTCTATATGCTCCCTTCAAGTACTGGAAGGCCACAATGAGGTCCCCCCAGAGCCTTCTCTTCTCCAAGAGAAACAAGCCCAGTTCCCTCAACCTTTCCTCATAGGAGAGCTGCTCCAGCCTCTGATCATCTTAGTGCCCTCCTCCGGACCCACTCCAAGAGCTCCAGGTCCTTCCTATACGGGGGGCCCCAAACCTGGATGCAGTGCTGCAGATGGGGCCTCACAAGAACCAAGTAGAGGGAGACAGTCACTTCCCTCTCCCTGCTGGCCACCCCTTTTTTAAGGCAGCCCAGAACACAACATGATGCAGCACAGGTGATCCCAGCCATCCACTCACTCACTGGTCCACTACCCAGCCTCAGTGACAGCACAGAGCACATGGGAGGTGGCCATAACATGTGTCACCTCCCACTCACAGGATGGCTAAACACACAATCCCAAAGCCACCAAGTCGATAACAGCAGCCAGCAGTGGCCAAAGGCCAACCAAATTTAGATACCTACTAACCAGGAGCCAGAGCAGTTTTCTGGCTACAAGCCTGACAAAGACCATCTGAGTGCTGAGGAGGAAGAGAACAGTAGAACTACTGCCAAGGAGCAGCAGCAACCATCCTTCAGTATCTCACATAGCATTAACAGGCAGAAGAACTACCAATACACCCCTATTCATTCTTTCAGCTTGTCACTCTGCTTTCAAGCCAGTGCTCATAGCTTCTTCCAGCTCAGTGGACACCAGCATATGGAACTGGAACAACCCAAAGGAAAGTCAACCGGTGTGCCAGCAGTAACATGACCCTCCCTCTTCAGTAGGTTGAGCAGCTCTAACTACAGCAAGCAATGCAAATAGGACCCACACAGAGTTGACAAAACATTAGTCTTGTTTTCAGAAAAGGGAGGGAAGCTTTTAGGCATGGAGTAATTTAAAGCTTCTGCAGATGACTAAGTATATGATGTGATCATAGCTGCTTTATGAACTTAGTTTCTAAAGTATGTTCATAGCATGTATTTCAAAGCCCACGCTTACACAAATGAATGTATAGAGGAAAAACAAGTGAAGGAGTGAGATTACACAGAACAGGTAAATTCCACCCATCTCACCTGCATGGTGACTCTCAGCTACATGGTGTTGCTCAGCAGGGGGTCAGCCAGACACCAACAAACAAAAGTCATTTTGAAAGGCAAAAAAATAAATCACTGTTTACCTTGCACACCACCTGCCTTAAATACAATCTCTCATACAGGAGAAAAAATGTGTGGAAACTTATTGATGACAAACAGCTTAAAACTGCACTAAACCATTTTTTGGCACTTCCGACATCCACAAAAAGTAATTGTTTCACATCATTTATGGCTTGACAGAAGATTAATTTTTCATAGCTTCTATGCTGGCAGCCAGTGAACTCTTAATAGCAACTGAAACTCATGATTTGTGAGCTGGATTTGTGCAGGGAATATGAAAGCAGTAGCACCAAACTCAAAAGTTAAATTCAACAATACAAGGCTTCTCAACATCTAGACCAACAGATTTTCTTGAACTTCACAGGATCTCTCAGCCTACAGTACAATGGGACCATGGCTCAAATAGGCCAAATATCACAAGCCTGATATAAACACATCCAATTATGGTTTTACCCCAACCACCATGTTAAAGATGAACCACATCATTTAAGATGAAAGCTACATGCTCTCATGTCTATCGCAGATCTTTCATATGCAGGCTGGTGGGTTGTTTTTTGGGCTTGGGTTTTTTTTTTCCCTTGAGAAAACAGTAGTTGGAACATCTTCAAACAGCCCAAAGCAGTGCTACAGAGCTTCCATCATGTTGTGGTGAATGGAACACGCTCGGTTTCTACCTCACCTTCTTCTCCACCTCACATGCTCTAGCAAAAGGTAATCCCAACTGCTTTAACACCTTTGTCATTTTCAGAGATGTGATGCCCACACCAGCTGTGTGCCTAAGAGCACATGGAATAATTGAAGCTGGCTGAAGTAGCTTCTGAATAAAGATTAGAAAGTTAGCAAGAGATATAAGCATACCATTCAGTGTCCTGGAGGGAAAGTTACCTGCCTGCAAGTTTTAAGATTAGCCTCAGTTTCTCCAATAAATAAGCAAGTGTTTACCTATTGAAGATTTCAAGGTGTATAAATAGAAGTGTTCTTTCCTTTTTGGTCATCTCCACAGTGTTCAAAACCCCTCCTCCCCCCCCACCCCCAAAGGTTAAGGTACAAAGGTTTAAATAGTTAATAAAAATACTGTTCTCTAAGGCACATTTATTCCAAAGACGTAAGAAATTCTAGATTCAATAACAGCAGTGTATGAAGGATTAAGAATGCAAAGAACATTTCTGCTTCAAATTAGAAGATAAGATTTTCTACAGTTACATGAAACTTAAGTCTTTAGGCTTTCTATTTCAGGCAAGCTGCAAATAGTTGCTGGCACAGACAGCATGCCAATAATAAATCCCTTTTTCAAAGAGTGGTTCTGAAGTGCCCACCATTAAGGCCTTGATTCTTTTTTAGAGGTGACACCTGCAGCTGCTACTGAAATCAAATGGAGTTGCTTCTGCTCAGCACTGCTAAAGCTAGTCTCTAAAACATAACCAGATAATCTTCATTTAAAATGGAACATGGCAAAACCTGTAAGCTACTCTGCATTTGCATAACCCAAAACTGAAAGGATATTTTATGTAATAAATCATCCCTTCAACATACTCTTTCTGATCAAAAAGGCTTTTAGGCAAATAGAATACTAGGCAGGTGAAAGCTTGTGATTCTTTGACCTGCTTCTCCAAGACTGAGGACATATAGATTGAGAAAGTCCACGTTCTCCAATCCAGTGTGTTGTTTGCCCCTGAACCACACAACAGGCAGGGAATGACTTTGCGTGCAAGGGCTGCAGGTGCTTTTGTAAACACAAGAAACAGTTTGCCGTGCCAGTTACCAGGGCAGTCCCACATCTACCAACAAGCCAATCTGGCAGTCAATAACCATCAAGCTCAGGGATAGAAAAGGAGTTGAATATTAGGAAGATTAATGCTTTCAGCTCAGACTTCCATGTGGGAAAAGAGGTAGGCTGTTGGCAAATAACATCAAACACTTATGCAGTCCATCAACATATACCACTACCTTCTACATTATTTTTCCAAGCTGACTTCCTCTGATAACAAGAGGTTATACAGCACATGAATTGCACACTATTTTTACAGATTTTTACATTTGGTGTAAGGTGATGCTCTTGCTTCTTATTTCCTGCCCTCAGGTATTCTTTAAGACTGGGTTCACAGTAGCTGTATTTTTTTTTTTTAAAGTTTCAGTAGAGCAAAGTACAATTACTTAGAGGCACACTGAGTATCATTTGATGCTTCACTTGTGAACTTCTGATCTTCATGATGTTTCATTGGTACAACTGCATACAAGAACCTTTTTGAATGCTCAGTGGTTTAGCTTTAACCTGCCTGATTTGAGCACATCTGACATGACGGATCACCATCCAAGGTGACAGAAGGCACATTTACCCTACCAGGGAGCAAGCAGCAACCTAATCCAGGATGTTTTCATTACAAAGCTTCAAGATCCTGATCTTAAGAAAAGTGATGTGTTAAGACAGAAGGTAGACCAGTTGTAGCTCTACCAGCCAAACAAAAATAGCCTGACTGGAGGAAGTATGCCATCTATCTAGTTCCCTGCAGGCACCAAGGACCAAGAGAACTTACTTCAAGGCTAAATGCCTTTGAGGGCCTAGCCGCCTTCACAACATACACAAGTTTGCAAATTGGAACGATGGAGAGAACTTGATGCAGAGGACTACACTGAAGTAGACGCCATCTGAAAATACCAGAGCACTGCACCCATTAGGTAATAAAAGCTCTAAGGTCAAGTATTCCTGCTCAGGTCTTGGCAGGAGAGGGGGTATAGTTGCTTTCTAAGAAACCCAGCATTTACTGCTGCAGCCAAGTTATCCTTTCAACAGCTTTATGTCCTCGATGGTTCATATGCTGGTTTATGTTTTACCTCAAGGCTGAACACTTCCAGGCATTTGGATGAGACCCACATGTGGACTGCATGCAGATGAAATTCACACAGTCTGGATATTAAACGTACATCATTTCACTTATTTTCAACTACCTGAAAGTTAACAGCACTTCTGAACTTTAGAGATAAGTACTATAATCACAGTATCAAAAAGTTTGAGATCCAAGAATATAAATACAAGAAATGAGCTGCCTACATTCTAGCGGGGAAGGCATGCTTACAGAGCAAGCAGCAAAGACCTTCTTAACATTGAGGAACCCTTCCTCAGACAAAAACAAAGCCCAAAAGTTAAAGAGTTGGTAAGTGGTAAGGAGAAAGAAGTGAAATTGATGGCTTTCTTCCTGGTACTTATTTCCAAGTCCCCGAACTATGTAGTTCACCTGCAGAGTTGAGAGCACAGAGTACTCATGCATACACTGCACTGTCACTCACACCAGAGCATCAACAGAGGGGCTGAGAGGACACAATTACGCATGCTGTTATCTATGATTTCAACAGCCACGACTAGTCAGAACAATTCCTCTATATGACTAATTAACTGAAGTAATGAATGCCATACCAACACTTACAGTGCAGGAAAAGCTGCAAATTCCCTGAGGGAAGGAACAGGGTGGAGAGAAAAACCACACAAACTCTACTTCACGCCATCTTGCAAAGATTATGAAAAATTGTTCTCCATGATACATCCAAGAGAATGTCTTTACCCTTAGAACATCTTCAAAAACAGCATTCCAAGTAACCCCTCCATTACCAAACCAAAAAGCTAAAATCCTGCTACTATCCTGTTAACTACTGTTCTGTCAGCTTTTCCTGACTCAAACAGGACAAGGCACTTGATGCCTCAATGTCTGAACAAACAGCTCTGTGCTATAAAATGCTTAGCAAACCTAAGCTGTGCAAGTGACCAGAATTTATTCCTCAAAGCTATTTGGAACCCTCTTTTCTGTTTTAAAATTCACACAAACTGCAATTGCATCATCTGTTTGTTAACGACCTCAAAAGAGCATTAAGCTGCACATTTTACAGCAGGAGGCAAAAGAAATGTGAGGTAGGTGGGTGAAGAAGACAGCTGTATTGTTCTAGCTGTTCCTCAGCCTCTCCCACTGCCAGATTTCTGGGGATGATGTATCCCAAGGTAGCAATTTTAAGAACTTTTTGGCAATATCCCAAGCTCCTCTTGCAAATCAGAGATCAGACTAATGATATTAAAGAAGACAGGAAATCAGAATAAGCAGGATAACCTTCTCTGTACTAAACAGTAGAAGTCACTGAAGTCTGGTACTGCAGCTTTACAGAAGTGTTCGTTAAGAGCAAAATCTTTCCTTTAACGGTAAACTTTCACTATGTCAAATTAAAAAAAAAACAAAACAGCGTAACAAAAGCAAAAATAGCTTTCATGACTATACTTGATTACAGCTGCTGTCAGCTTGAGGAACTGCAATATCAAGCAGATGTCAAAAAATCCTCCCTCAAGTGATTTATACATTCATATATCAGTATCCTTGGAGCTATCATCCAGATGAGTTTCAGTAAGAAATCCACACAGACTAATGCTGGCTTCCATCAAAACTGGATTTCCCAGCCTTACAAATCCAGTCTAGAACTATACCGAGTCCTTCCATGCACTAAAGCTAACTTGTTTCACAAATGAAAAGACTGTGTCTATACTGTTTTTTTTTTCCTCTTGTTTGGGTACAGAGATAAGAATAATCTTGAAATTGCCTCAGAAGTTGAAACTTCACCCAGGAACCAATCCACTCCAAAAAAAGTTGTTAAAAAGAGCATTGCCTTAATGCTTAATCTATTTGCACAGTATATATGGCTTATGCACAGCTGTGACAGATGCTGTGCTCCCCATCCAAGTGAACACCCATAATTCAAGATGAAACTACAACATAGAAGAGGGACTTCTTTCCCTAAGCGCATCTGCAGACAGCGATACACAGACTGTTTTAAGACATACAACTACTCCACAGCTTATTTTTAGCATCAATGGTGGGCAGGGAGAGGGTTCAGTAAACCTTCCAGAAATCAGCCAGCCACCCACCAGACTGCAGTGGCACTGTTTAAATAAACGACAGGCTGCTCTGCAACAGCTGCAAAGAAGCAGTGGAGCTATAGGCATCGAAGCCTTCAACTCCTGTACAACGCTGAGGGGGCAATGACACAAGAAGTAACAGCAAACATGGTATCATACGCTTAGAGACACAGCAGTGATCTACCTGTGAGATGTGGGGCAAGAACAGGTAGGCTTGTGCTCTCAGGACTAGATGAGCAGAGAACAACTGTATTCCACAGCTGCAAGGTGGGGATGTGCTTATGCCAACACAGAGCCAAACAAAGGCAGCTGGGCTTTGGGATCACAGAGATTACCCAGCCCTCCTCCTGTTTTCACACAGCAGGAACTGGCAAATTAGAAGTGTGACTTCAGCCACCTTTACTGCCTCGTGCAGATAAAGTCTGAGGTAGAATGTTACCGAAATCTCCCACTGAAGTCTACGATTTCACAAATGTAATAGATGGTTAACAAGAGGAGGAATAATACTCATTTTTCTCTTGATCTTCACTTCAGAGCACGGTTCCAAACGCCCTGTTTGCACAGCACTGACTGTACCCATTAACAGCACCCTAATTTCAACCGGCATTGAAACAAAGGTGCTCAGGGAGCCCAGCAATCAGAACACGAGCGACCGTGCAGAGACATTAACCATCCACCCACATTTATTCAGCCTAACTCGAACGAAGCCCCGGGCTCCAAGCAGGGCTGTGTGAGCACCGGGACAGCGGATCCGCAACAGCACGGGACCTCGGCAGGGCCGCTGGGGAGGTTTCCCTCAGCGCAAACGAGCAGCTGCGCCCCTCCGCACTCAGCGGTGGAGATGGGGACCCCGCGAGCTGCCGCGTGCGCCGTGCGCCCCTCAGACGCTGCTCTGCAGGTGACCGCCGCAGGTGCCGCTCCGACCTCGTCGCCCTCAGCTGTGCCACCGCCGCAACGGGGAGGAGGGGAGAGGAGGCACACGAGCGGCACCAGCGCCTCACACGCGGCCCCGGTAGCACGCAGCCGAGCCGCGGGTCGGGTTTCAACGCCGGCCTTCGGATATCCTCCCCTGCTCATTGCGGGGCGGCAGCCCGGCCTCTGTCCCCACACAGGTGCGGGGCTGAGTGAGGGGCGCCGCCCTCCTCCCTCCGCGCACCCAACGGCGGCGCCCCTCCCACCCCCGCTCCAACGGTCGCCGCGGGGGCGCGCGCGCGCCGCCGCCGCCACCACCACCACCCCCCTCCCCCCCCCACGGCGGCCCCGCCCGCGCCCCAGGAGGGGCGGCAGCTCGCGCCCTTCGCGAGCCGCGGCACGCGCCCCGCGCCGCGCCCCCACCTGCGTCGCGCGTTATGGCGCCCCCTGCTGGGAGCAGCGCGCACCGCCGCGCTCCGCGACTTCTCCGCATAATTAATACAGAGAAATTAAAGTAAGGAGTTTAATCTTTTTTTTTTTTTTTCCCCCAAACGTTTCCGCGCTAAGGCGGCCCTGAGCAACACCCGCGGCACGCTGTGAGCTCCGACAAGCGCACAGCCCCGCGACCGCTTTCCGTGCACCGCGACCTGTTGCACGGCCCCCGCCCGCCTCGCGATTAAAGAAACGCAATTAAAAAGAAAAATCCGGCTCGATTAAAAATAGCGCCGGCGGACGGCAGAGCCGGGCGGGCACCTACCGGCCAGGCGTACTGGAACGGGATGACGATCCGCCCCGTCTCGGGGCTCCTGCCGCGGGGATGGTATTTGTCGCCGTTCAGATAGAAAATATTCCCTCCGAGCACCGGGGTGGAGCCGGAGCCGTAGCTGCAGGGTCCCCCCGGGGAGATCTTGGCCTGGTACTCCTTGAGGCACACCTTCACGTACGTGTCGCACTCGTCCCGGCCGCAGTCCCGCTCCGGGGGGTTCCGTGCGCCGTCGCAGCATTCCCCATTGAACAGCTCCCCGTTAACATTCCGCACCGAGTTAAGCTGCAGCTCGAAATAGCCCGTGCCGCGGGACACCTAAAAATAAAAGAGCCGAAGGGAGAACGGGGCTCGGCAGCGCAGCGCCGGGGCGAAGGCGTGGGGTTGCGGGTTGCAGGGTGGGGGGGGGGAGGCTGGAAAAACGGGGCAAAGCCCCCCTACCTGCACGCGGGCGGCCAAGAGCAGCAGCAGCAGCAGCGCGGGGCCGAGGGGGGCCGGGGGCCGCATGGCTGCAGCTCCGCGCGGCCGCCTCAGAGCAGCCCGCCGAGCCCGCAGCTGGCGGCATGGGCGGCGGGGGGGCCGCAGGGCATGGGCTGCCGGCGGGGCCGCCCGGAGCGCTCCTCCGCCGCCGCTCCCCTCCCGCGGGCTCCGCTCGCCCTCTATGCGCCTCGGCTCCGCGGACGGCCAACAAGTAGGTGCCGGAGTGACAGCTTCATTACCCATTCGCCGCCGCGGCCGCCGCCTTCATATTAATGAGGGGGACGGCCCGGCCCCGCGGCACAGCGGGTGGGGCCAGCGCCGGGCCCGCGGCGGCTCTTAAAGGGAGGGAGACCGGGGGGGCGTGGGGGGGGGGGGGACGGGACTCCTCCCGCTGTGCGCCGTGATCTGCTTCTGTCCCGGCCGTGGGGCTGCACGCACAGCGCGAGCGCCCGCGCTCCTGTGCAAGCAGGTGGGGTCTGTGGAGGAGTGGGCACGGTGTTCCACGCTCGTGTAGGGTGAAAGTGTGGCCGTGGAGGAGCGTGCACAGCGCGAGCAGCGACACTTACACGCACCCCACCTGCCTGCATAGCCATGGGGAACATGAAGGAGCCCTTTGTGCATCCCGCATGGGGTATGTCAGGTCCGTGCACTGATGCTTGTGTGAAAACAGCTGGGTGGCTCTGCGTGGCTGTGAGAGAGCACGAAGGGTGGGTATGCCTTCGGCCATAGGAGAACACATGGGAAATGCGTGCCCGCACTCATGTAGGAGAGCGTAGGGGGCCGCACTGATGGTGGAGTGCTCGGGGTGGGTGCACCCACACAACTGCAGGAGCTGGTGCATAACTGCAGAAGACTGCACAGAGTGGGATCACCCGCGGCTGTGGAGGTGTACAGATGCTGTGTGCACGCGGAATGAGATTGGTGACAGCAGTGGAGCAGTGCGTGGGGTGGGAGCACCCTGGCTGTGCTGTAGCGCTCACACTCATGTCAAGCCCCCGGGCTGCTGCGAGCCTTGGACTCACTGGCAGCATTGCAACACACGGTGCGGGAGCAGATGGCTGATGCTGGGCTCCTGCCCTCCTCCAGCGGTGGCTGAGGCACTCGGTGAGCACGCAGAGATTTCCCCTCTGCTTTAAGCACCCTGTGACTCTGATCCCTGCTGACAACTATGAAAGCCGTACATCCAGACAACTGCATGCTGCAGATCTGCTCCCAAAGCCCGGTTCTACACTGGAGACCTCACTTTCCCTTCTGCTTCTCTCCCTCCCCCTTTCCCCATTTTAACTCTGGAGCACCGCTCATCCACCGAAGTGGACAATCGCAGAACAAACAGCTCTGAAATCAAAGCGCTGTCGTGTTCCCCTGCTCCCAAACCTTTCACAGACCCCCCTGCCCATTGAGCTCCTGTCCCTTCAGCAGCCAGCCGGCACGCTGCTGCTCCGCTATTCAAGGCCAGCGTGCAGCTGCAGTCCTCGGCCGGGCTGACACAGCAGCAGCTGCTCGCTGCGTGCCAGCTGGCGAGCCACGAGCCCCAATCCTCTTGTTCGCCCGCTCCCCTCGCCTTCCTGCTCCCCACCTACGGACCTGATTCTCCTTTCCCACCCACGGCTCAGTGTGCTGCTGCTGGTTGTTCTCACCCCCCGTCCTGAGCCCACCCCGCTGCCGCCCGCGCTCACCTCGCCTGCTCCCCGGCAGCGGCCCCGACTTTCCCTCTTATCCCTCCTGAACTCAAACAGGAGCTCTCTGAAGTGGAGCAGCAAATATTGCTTTTATGTCGTGCGTCCTCTCTTTGAAACTGCGTTCTGGTGAAGATTCCCCCCTGGGATAACTGCCTGTAGAAGGAGGTGGGGGGGGCGGCCCCCCTCCGGCAGGGGACATGTAGGTTTGATGGGATGTTTCCAAGTTGCCACCTTTTGCTGATCAGCTCTGCTGGGCCCATAACCCTGCCCATAGCACCGCTGCCAAGTGGACAGGCGGATGCCATGTGGCTTTTAATTACTTTGTTCTGGTGGCTGAAGGGAAGGAGCTCCTTAGGCTTGCTTTCTGCCTAATGGTTATTTTACCGTGGACGGCAGCCAAACTATTTTGCAAGACAGGTATTTTGTTTGCGTGTATCATCATAAACAAACGCAAAACCTCATCATCTGCGCTCAGCATTACGCGGTCAATCTGCCTCTGGAGGAAGACATATTTTTATCACCACGCTGAGCAAATGCAATACAGAAGAAAGATGATCCAGGAGTTAGAGCAGATGCTCGGGCTCCGCAGACCCAGCTCGGTTACCTGCTGCATCGCACGATTGCTTTGTTACCTCGAGCACACCGCGTGGTCTTTTTGTGCTTTGCTTTTGCCTTTGTAAATATTCTACGGTACTCAAAAACTCTGGTGCCATTTAAAATGCCTTTTCTTGCTGTAACCTGATGTCACAGGAGCAGGGAGCAGCTATTTCCAGGCATTCTCTCTTTCTGTTTAGGGAAACGTTCATTCTTTTTGGTGCTGCAGCCCCATTTTCAGCCTGTTCTCTCACAGTGCTTATTAACATTGACAGAGAATCATAGAAAACCCAAGTTGGAAGGGACCCATGAGGACCATCGAGTCCAACTCCGTTGTTCAAGTGCTATGGACTTTCACTCTTCTGCAGGCACACAAAGCTGCTTCATTGTAGTTATGCACAGAGATGATTTGAAGGAAAAACAGCAAAAATATTTCTCATTATATGAACTTTGAGCTTTCAGACGAGTCCAGGTGCTGGACCATGAGGTGAACTGGGAAGGAGCTGGGTGATCCATCCCTTGCACCACACCTGGGGCAGCATCCCACCTGTGTACTGCTCTGTGCAGGTCAACACGATTTCCCCATGTCCAGCACAAGTTTGAGGCAGTTTTCTTTCTCCCTTCCCACCAAAATGAGGGTTATCGAGCTCAAAAACCCGTAGATCCCCTCCCATTGCTCTCTTCCTCCTTTAGACTGCAAGTGGGAACTAGTGGGTAGCAACCAGCCCACAGCAGGCAGCTGGAGCTCAATGATCTTTAAGGTCCCTTCCATGGTAAGCCGTTTAGTGAATAGGAGCTGTGCACAGAGAAAAAGTTGAAGAAGGACTGAGGAAGCTCATGCCTGACTTTAAGCTCGAGCCTGCAGTTCTGCACCAAGGACGTGGCTGGAGAACATCGGTCACCAAGGCTGGGGAGGACCCGCTCACCATGGCTCCAGCAGGGTGGGATTCTTGCACCCCATAGCTCCTCGTCCCAGCTCTCTGGCCCAGGATTTTGGCTTTCATGCTCTGCTAAGTTTATGCCTGTATGCAAATCCTTTGCAAGTATGCTCATTAAATCATTTGCATAAAATCTCCCTGGAGGATAGTAGGAGCTAGGAAGGGGCAGGGTTTCTCCACTCGCCTTTGAGACTTCAGAGGTACAGGGACGTAGTTTGTCAGCATGTGCGTGGATGTGGACATATACCTCATTTATCCAGGCCAGAATGCATCCGCTTGGGAAACTTAAAGGCAAGAAGATCATTTTGGATTTTCTCCATCTGAAACTTGGCAGGGTAGGAGTTAACCCTCCCTTTCTGGCCGGAGAGGCTACAGCTGCTTGTCCTGAGAGCAAGGCATTGCAGGACAGAACCAGCTGTGAAGAATTAATTTCTCTCTTTCCTCCTTTGTGTGGAGGGCTGGGGCTAATGGTACAAATGGAGAGAGCTTCTGAGGAAGGAAGGTAGAGGGTAACCAGAGGAGGATTTCTCTCTCTTTTTGCGGAACTTGGCTGGGGCGAGGTATTTTGAGCTTTGCTGTGGACGTGGCAGGGCAAAGATGTGTCTTCTCCTTTGACTGAAGAGAGTCCTGCTGGATTTGGATGGTTCATGTATTGTGTTTAACCTGTGTGTACACGCATATGCATGCTCTTCATGGAAGCAAACAGGCTTGAACTGCAAGGGCATTGTCATAAGTCACCTTCCAATGGAGACCTGCAAGTATCCTTAGGTTGAGCTGCTTGCACAGTCCAAGAGAAGACGAGCTGGAGGAGGCACAAGGTGCTGCTTGCATCTGTCTGCCTTCCAGGCTCCAGCTTTGCAAGCAAAGCTATGCCTGATGGAAGCTGTGCCAGAAAGGAGCTGAGGTCTTGGCAGCACCCTTTCCTATCTCCAGCTCTGGGCTGGCACTGGTTTCTGAGGGCTCTGGAGCAGAAGGAAGGTGGCTTCCCAACATCTCAGCCTTGCTGCCTGGCCAGCTTTCTGCTCTGATGCCTGGTCTTCCGCCAGCAGAAGCGTATGTGATATCTGGCCCCTGAAGCTGGTTGGTTTCAGTCTGTAGAGGCTGGTTCTGAAGGCCAACAATATTAATGAAATGGGAGAAATGTCGCAAAGGCACAGACTTGCTGAGTTACTCCCAGCTGATCACCTCCCACATTTCAGAGCCCTGCTCAAAGGTTTTAAGATGTGGGTGGGCGTGAGCTGTTAACAGGTCGCTGGGGAAAAAGTGCAGAAAGCCAGCTCAGCTGGTCTGACTTCTGAGGCTCAGCGTGCGCTGGCTCTTCTAGTCCTTGTCTTTGTGGATCCTCAGGAAAACAGTTAAGTTTGAGACTTCTCAGATGGACTGGGCCGTGCTGTACCCACAGCTGGCCTTCACTCTCAGAGTTCATTGCAGTCATCCTCAAAAAAAGCCAGAAATCTCTACCTATGGCTTTCCTGGTGTGTGAATCACAGAAAATAAGGTCAGAAGGGATATCCAGAGATTATCTAGTTTATCCCATTCCACAGAGCAGAACAAACAGTGCCTGCTTCTTGCATAACAGATGGGTATCCGACCTTTTCTTAAAAGCATCCCCAGACAGAAATTCTCAGCTGAGATCACTTGTTCTAGCAGTTAACCATCAGGAAATGCATGGTGCTGTATGTACTGCTGCTCTTTGATCCCACTTCTTGACCTATTTGCAATGGATGCAGAGCACATCATGTTCCCTTCCTATCTACCGCTGCTCTTTATGTAGTTGAAGACCACTACTGTGCCTTCTCCTGATGCCTCGTGTTTGCATGGAAAATATTATTTTTTGGTCTTATGATGGTAGATCATATTTTCTATACCCTTGATTGTTCCTATGGCCCTGCTTTGGTCTCTTCACAATTGTTCCTCAATTTCCTTGAGTCCAATGTGCAGACTTCCAGTAAGACCTCAGTAGTGCTGAGTGAGGTGAAAGACATATGTCACACAGCAGGCAGGAATTACTCCTGGCAATGTGTGCAAGCACAGTGCTTGCTTTAATGTATTTTTTTAGAGGAAGGGAGGACTTGGGTTTGGAAGTTTTTTTGGTTTTTGTTTGTTTGTTTGTTTGTTTTGGCATTATATTATTATAGGATCATAGAATCATTTGAGTTGGAACTTAAAAGGTCATCTAGTCCAAATACTGCTGAAGTCCAGTTTTGTTTGTTGAAGTCCAGGACTGTTGATTTCAATTTGGTTTGCCATCCTCTAAAGAGGTTTTTACCCTTGGATCTTCAGATTATGTCTTCTAGTTATAATAATAAAATGTGAGCGTCAAAATCATAGGATCACATAATGATCCAATAAAGGGTGGGTTTATCTGCAAGTTCTTGCATACCCTACTGCCCCAGTGGAAAAAAAAAATGCTGTTGAGTTCACAAATCTTTGCTGTTACTCAGCCCCTTGTTATTTTCCAGACATTTAAGAATATTTATTTTTCCAGTTTTCTCTGGGAATTCAAACCAAGCAGTCTCGTGCCTCATTCTTCAGCTCCTTCCTTTTTAAAAGGGTTTGCAACTCCCTTTTCTGGTCTTCTGGTACAGTGGTGGTTCTCTGAGATCTCAGAGAGCTGCTAACCATCACGGGATTGTTTCAACAGGCAGTACAAGCGTATAATATTTAATCCGAATAAATACTCTTCACTTCTTTCTAGACTGAGTTCTTTCCCTGTTATCATTCAGCACTAACTGTGGTAACCATTTTGGCACAAGGGATCCTTTTCCTGAAAGCTGAAGCAGGTAAATACTTCCACTGTCTTCACATCATTCGCTACCACCTCTCCTTCCCTTTTGTTCCTCCCACAACTTTCATGTCACTGCTAATGTATTTGAAGTTTTCTTGATGTTCCATTGATCCTGCTGGTTGATTCTCTTTTTCTCTCTTGATTTTCCTGATTTGGTCCCCCCACCTTCAGGCTGTGCATTTACATTCATTGGCATGTGAATCTAGTTTCTATTTTCCGAAGACACTGTTTCATGTGTTAGTGATCAGTGAAGTGGTGATGATTTAGGCACATCATCTTGTGACAGTTGCTTTCCCTCCTCTGTTGGGATTGTTTGAATTGATGTCCTTACCACCATTGTTTCTTTTAGCTGCTGCCAACTTTTCTGAATTCCCTTTTCTCTGAGACTTGTTTCTCATGATTATCAGTTCTATGAGGTTTTTGAAATATGCTTTCTGGAAGTCCATTGTGTTTATTTTGCTGTTCTCCTTCCTTCCTTTCTGACAACTCGTGAACTCTGTTGTTTCATGGCCGTTCTCACCCAAGCTGCATTCCTCTTGCATGTTATAAGTGGTTCATTCTCTTTGGTTACAATCAAATTCAATTCTCATTTTGATTATGTATCAAGATTTTAATCTCTTCTACTGAATTCCTTATCTGGTGTGTGTTATTTCATCAGGTGATCCACTGTCCTCTTCAGCATCCCTCCAATGATTATCCTGTGAGTAATGGTATTTCCCCTAGTTTATATGCCTCTATCCAAGTGTTTGATGCTTGTATTTACCTGTTTGCATTTGAAACCAGTCTTTGCAGATCCTAACTGCATTAATTTGTATCCCAGAGATGCTCTTACTGCTTTGTGCATTGAAGGCTAGCTCTGATCACCAGTTCTTTTCCTTGGAATGCTCACCCAAGTCAAAACCTTCCTGATGATACCATCTGCCCAGCCATGCATTCATTCCCAGGAAAAAAAGTATGAAGTAAATGATGCCACTTGTGACCTAAGTAGCCAGTGTCTAATTCATTGAAAGAATTTTCCCTTCCTGCTTCCTGTCCAGAACTGGTCTGACTGATGATAAGAAAACCCACTCTGGGTATCTTGGTTCTAGCCAACGGTCAATACAATGCTAATTCCCAAGGGAAATTCTTAGGGGAATTATCCAAGATGCAGTTAGAAGTTTGCCTTCTTGAAACTCAGTTTGGGTTCAGACTAAGCTACTGACATCGGTGTTATCTTGGATAATCTGCTGTCAAAGGATGGGGACCTGGCATCCATCTCCTGAACCAAAACACTTATAACCCTTCCATAACGTGTCTCTATTAATACCTGGATCTTGGTCAGCTTTCAGCCTTTCTTTCAGCTGGTGCTTTCCAGTGCTGTCTGTAAGGAGGTGCTCAGGAGCTCAGCAGATGCTCTTGTTTGCAGAAGACAGCTCAATTCATTTGAAAGAAGTGACCCAGGGCCAGGGCCACACCATCCATTGTGCTGGATCAGAGTCCACAGTCACAATTCATCTGTTTATGCCCTGATTAGCCATTAAAATAAAAATTTTATCACCCCTAGTTAAAAGCAGGCATAAATGAGAGCTTCCTCTTCTGAACAAGGGACAGTGCTCTAAACGAGAATCTTCCTTCCTGGAGCCAGGCGAAACAACTAAGAGGGGTGACAGATGATTCATCTGCCAATGCTCTCCCATCAAAAACTGTAGCTAAAACAAGATTACCAAGAAGAAGAGTGCTATTAAAGGAGGAAACTGCTCCTGTAATTTTGTTAAGGAACATGAGATTATTTAAAAGCCTTTTAAAAAGTGTGTTTGTTCCAGGAGAGGAGGGGTGAGGGAGGATTTTAGAGGGATGGAGATGATCAGTCTTACTTTCGTATAAAGATTCATGCTGCTTTCTTTGCCCTAGCCAGCAAGGGTGGCTATTTCAGGGACCATTTTAAGTCATCACTCCAGTCCTAATGAATGGGGCACAACCTGCACCTTAGCTTTGCAGGGGCTGAGAGCAGGGAACAACCACTGCAGGGTATGAGGAATTTGGTGCACCAAACTACACCTAATTGCAGGTTACGGCTTTTACAGCCTGCCTTTTTGTTCCTGGCCATGATGATCCCCCACACATTCACACAGCAGCACTCTCACATTGTATGGTATTGCTTTATAAACTCTCAAAGCCACGAATGAGCAAGCCTCAAAGCATGCACCTTGCTTCACTCACAGACAGGCTGCCAGCACCTTCAACAGGCCCGGATATATCTTAATCATGGTGAACTACACTACAAAAAGGTGTCAGTGCAGTGACCCTATGGGGTGCAATGCAGGGACCCCATAGGAGCAGTGCTGAGACTTACAGTGCTGAGTGATTCTACAAAGCAAAGTGCTGGGAACAGAACGGACCCATTAAACCAGGTGCTTTGGTCGTGCAAAAAGCATTTTGTGTACAGTGTCAACTCTGCAGCCAGAGCTGTGCATTTTGATCAGATTTTCAAGGTCAGATGGAAACACGACAGTAATGTAGTGTGACCCTGGCTGCTTGTTATGGAGCAGGGATCCCCAGATTAGTGACAGAGCTGCATTAGGAATGGGTGCAGGTTTCTCTGTGCCTTTCCCATAGACAAAGAGTGCTCTGGAGAGGGGCAAATACCCGTCAGCAAGGAGCTGAAGCTGTGCAGCCATCTCTGATAAGGGCTATGTTTAAAATGCAGAGCTCTGCAAAGCAGAATGTTTTAAAATTTGGGTTTGTAATGGGGTAGAATGGGGATTTATTTGAACTGCATGAAGGAGGTTGGAAGTTGAGAGAGGTGCCGATAATGAACGAATGAATAGAAAGACTGAATTCAAGTTGGAAAAACAGCTCAGGATGTGGGTTGCTTTCTGTAGTTAATCCCTTCTAAATATTTAAGGGGAAAAAACAGGGAAGGGAAATGGTGCTTTGTTTAAAAATAGGATCTAAGCTCTACTAAACACATAAAGAAATCCCACAGATTCCTGTGCACTCAAGTCCCTCCCCTCAAATGAGCTTGTTCCACTTGATGAAGCCCATGAGGAGCCAAAAATGCGCACACCAAGGATCTGATAGCCTCCAAACAAGCTTCGTGTTCAGTCCTTGAAGTGCAGTTCAGAGCCATTGCCTACAGAGCACAAGCCATTGCCTACATGTGTGCGCATGGAGATAGGGATGGGACCTGCTCTTGCCTTGGGTGCAGACTGCATTTTTTGGTCCTTTGCAGCCCCCTCACTGCAGGCCAGCAGCATTCCCCAGAGCCCCAAATCCTGCAGCCATCCTACATGGACTGACACCACCCCACTACAGGGGGTTGGAATTCTATGATCTTTAAGGTTCTTTCCAACCTACGCCATTCTATGATTCTGTGATTCTTTGACCACCCAGGAGCTGGCTGCACTCTCGCCTATGGGGTGTATTGTGTCTTCGTATGTATTTCCAGACAAAGCATGTTACACCTAGCTCCTGATGCCAAAGCTTTTCAGTTCTGAAAGAGCAGTAATTCACAATGGAACAAGTATTTCTTCAATTTCCTTCGCTTTGAAACGGAACCGAGAATCTGTTCTGAATGGAGGCAGACGAAAAATGCTCCATGTTAATGCACGCTCTGGGTTAGCTGTCTTTGTTAAATTAGAAGGAGTGCTGCTCATTTCCCATCTGGTCCTCTGTGACATTACTTCCAGAATACATTCACAGCTCCTATTTGTGCGGTGCAAGTAGCTGGCTGTAGTACCAACTTTACCTTTTATAGGCTGCTAAAACACGGGTGCCAGATCGCAAAATAACGCTTCACTTCTAGGAAGCATCTGTGGACTTCTCCTGCTACGACAGCTTTCTTTTTTCCCTCCTCTTATTTTCTTTAAATGTAACCATCTATGTGAAATGAGTTTGTTGTCAAACCGAGCTGATGGTTTGACAGCCCTGGAGCCTTCATTGCGTGGTGAGGATGCAGCAGGCAGAGAAAGCGATGCGCTATCAGTCTCCCCTGAGGGCTGCAGGAGCAGATAGGTCCCATCTGCAGCTCTGCTCAGTGCCTTCGCTGCCTGCTGTGCTATGCTGTGCATCCTCCGCCCCTGCCCTGCAATGCGTTTCGTTCCTACCTGGGTACAATGCAGGCTGGTGAGCTGAGTTGCCCACGTGCTTTGACCACACCATGAATTCTCACCATAGCAACTGCCCGCCCCAACAGAACGTGGGGCTTATTAGAGAGGCTATTTGTGTACCTCTCAGGCTGTGAGAATGGCACAGAACCTCCGAGCTGAACAATGCCGCAGGTGTCTTCCCATGTAAAACATGTAATTATTGCCTTCTGTAGGTGAAATGGATATGGGAAGTCTGCGTGGGGTGGCAGTGAAGATGTGGGGTGGCACACTGCTTTTAGTGCTGTTATGAAAGGAAGATCAGCAGGCACGCTCCTCAGAAGATGGTAGGTGGTGTTGGTTCACATAGCATCATGTAGAATCATAGAATCATTAAGGTGGGAAAAGACCACTAAGATCACCCAGTCCAACCCCAACCCACCCTCATCATGCCCACTGACCACGTCCCTCTGTGCCACATGTCCTCAGCTCTTGAACACCTCCAAGGACAGTGACTCCACCACCTCCCTGGACAACCTGTGCCAATGCTTCACCAAATGAGGCTCCCAGAAAAGGGGTACATGGAGCCACAGCCAGAGCACACCCCAGACCAGGAGTACTGAGCATCCCAAACACACAGCTGCACTTTCTGTCCGGCAACCAAATGTGCTGCGTGCTCCTACATGCCCCAGCAGGGATTTCAGCTTGCTGTCGTGCTGCTGGCTGCTTTGCCTGCCTGCTGCTTGGAGGCTTAGGGCCATCATCAAGGGTGGCCCAATCCAGATCACAGTGTGCTGAAGGAGCAAAGAGCTGCACTGCAGCACACACTGGCATCCTCATGAAAAGGAGCCAGGGCTGTGTGTCCAGCACTGATGGGATGCTTGGGATTTCATGCAGGCAGGTGCCTGCAGGAAGGTATGGTAAAGGACAGAAATGCCTCTGTGATGAGCATGAGCCTGGGAACTGGAGTTCATCACATTGCTGGCTGCAAAAAGCCAAGGTCTCAAACAGCTTTTATTAACATTTTACCTTGAACTACCCTGAGAGCATCATTTCTGCCATTTGGTGTCAGCCAAGGAGGTCTGGTCTCCATAGCTAAACTCACAGAACAAGGAGATACCCCATATGGCAGCAGGGAATAAATTTCTGCAGAACAATGTTTTCAACTACCAGGACCTTGAGAGGGCCACCACGGCTTTGCTGACATCAGCCAAAGCATGGGGCACCCAGCCCCACATGTCAGTGCGTGGGGAAGCATTCTGGTCCACTTGGACACCACTGCCCACTGTGACATCCGTGTTCTCCATTTCTGGGCGCTTGACTTGAGGTGGCAAGGATTTCATTTTCTGAGCTGCCAGGCTCGCCTTGTTTTTGCTGAAATCAGGACAAAGCACAGCAGAAGCTGCAGTTTGGTTGTAGTGGGGTATCTGCATACCTGGAGGGCAGAGGTGATTGCTCTCCCTTTGAAAGGACAAGGATGGAGGGTCGTGAAGGAATGAAGATTAAGCAAATGCCAGCAGTGAGCATGTAGAGGGTGATCAGATTAGAGGGAGAGCTGCAGGCTGTGACATGTGGGGACAAGCAGAGTTATCCGGGGCAGCTATGGGCTGTGGGGCTCTTGCTTTGTGCTGCTCACGTCTGTCAGAGAGGTGCAGCTGGGTTTTTTTCCAGCTTGGTTGTGGCAGGTCAGTACCTCTTGTTCCACCACACCCAGTCCTTGTGACCAGGCACATTTCACAGTTGGAAGTATTTTTCTGCTGACCATCATATGAGCAGGAGTATGTCCCAAAACACGGCCTTGAGCACCTTGAGGGAAGATTTTCATAGCTGAAAGTTTTGCAGTGTCAGACATTTGGTGGTGTGTGAAGACACAGAGATGCTGAAAGATGCTTTCCTGCCATTCAGCTACATAAGGAGAGTGGCAATGCATGTTGGCCTCCAGCCTCCTCATAGGGTCATTCACTGCTCACTGAAGGACGTTGGGTCAGCCTTGTGTGGGACTGGCTGTCAAGGTCCCTTGGAAAGGCACAAGTTCCCAGGGATGAAAGGATGCTTAGATGGAGGCAGCAGCTATGGGGCTGCCTACGCACCACTCGCTCTACACGTGCTCCTGCCAGCTGGAAAGGTGTGCAGCCACCATTTGGGACCCCATCTGGACCCAAGCCCCCAAATTCGCCCTGGTTCAATCACCTGGGCAGCGATTGCTGCGGGTTGAACAACGATCCCTTTGTTTCTCATTTCTGAGTCGTCCCCCTCCACTGCCTCACATTTCCAGCGATGAACGAGACCAACTGCCAGTTCGGAGAATTATTTGTGTGGCAGAGCGTGCCTGATGGGAGAGACACCCATCGCTATCCGTTTCCATTAGCAGCCTGTCAATAGAAATTAAATTACATGAATAAGGCACTATCGGTGCCAACATCACTGCAGGAAAACATTAATTAATCCTCATTTACATTAGTCAGTGCTACCAGCAAATAGGCTCTTCTGTTGCTACAAAAGACGTTTCCACAAATGATTGTTGCTATCTGATAAACAGATTCACAGCACTGCACTGATTCACTTGTTGGTCGCTCGCCATCATGTTGGGGTCTGAGCAAAGTAAATGCTTTGTGGGATGCTGCTCAAAGCCCAGGTTGAACATTGGGTCCCTGCATGCTATTCATCCAACCCGAAAACTGGGGCTCCAGGCTGCAATTAGGTTACAACAGTCAAAGCAAATTTATTTTTCTAAGGACTTTTCGATGTTCTTGTCACCATTATATCTAAACTTAGTGAAAGGTGTAGTGATCTTCAAGGGGTGCTGTGCAATGGGAAGAAAACAGATGGGGAAAATTATTCCCTTCGTGCTCGAGAAGGAATGACATTAACGGCAAGACAAGGGAAAATGGTTTTAAGTTGAAGGAGGGAATATTTAGGTTGGATGTCAGGAGGAAATTCTTTACTGTGAGAGTGGTGAGGTGCTGGAACAGGCTGCCCAGAGAGGTTGTGGATGCCTCATCCCTGCAGGTGTTCAAGGCCAGGTTGGATGGGGCCCTGGGCAGCCTGGTCTAGGTTAGATATGGAGGTTGGTGGCCCTGCCTGCAGCATTTAAGTTGGAGATTCATGATCCTTGAGGTCCCTTCCAACCAAAGCCATTCTATGATTCTATGATTCCTTCTGTCCAAGAGGTGCACGCTGCTGTGGGAGCTGTGCAGGTATCAGCCTGAGCAAAGACAGCCTGAGAATGTTTAAATCCAAGCAATGTCCTTCTAATTTTGCCTTTCAACCCTTGATAAGTTGCATTGCACATCTTTACCAGCGCTGCAAATGTCTTATTCTTCTCCTTCGCTGCAGACTGAACTAATGGGAGGTGAGGATGGGTGAAAATGGAGATGGCAATCCCCAGCAGTTTCTGCCAGGAGATAAGGAAGGCCATTAGCAGCTCTCCTGGGCAGCAGAGTGCTGTGTCACTGGTGCTACTCTTCCTCCTGGAGCAGGCAGGAGGGCTTTATGTTTGGTCCTTTCTCCTGGTGTCAGAGAGCCACTTGGATGTGCAGGTGTTGGTAGTTTTGGAATACTGTTTGATGTCTTGGCTATATAGGGTCTGGCAGGAATCACTGTAGTAAGTCTGTGGGTCCATGGGAATTGCCCTTCCATTTTGTTTTTTCCTGTCACAGGCCACGTGTGCAGCCACCAGATGTCTACATGGGGATCTATAAAGCAATAAGCAGCAGAGTCCAGATAACAAGGCTTAGTGGGAATAAAGATAAGGCAGCATCCACACCATCAGTGCACACATGGGCAAAGACGAGAGCAGGAAGAGCAGGAAGCACCTCACAACCTCTGTGCACAAGAGCAAGATAGACCCAAGATAGAGTAAGAAAGAGGAGATGCAACCCATCAGCCTCCTTCTGCTTCCTCTCTGCGCCCATGGATCTACTGGGAGAGCCATTCTGGTGCACTTCCCTGAAGCTGATGTGTGAAACAGTCTCTGCAGGAGATAATGGTGAGCAGCCCTCAATGAAAGCAGGAGCTAAATCTGATTCATGGTAATCGCATGAAATGTGTTACCCAGTCATCTGCTGCTTTGTACAGCGTGCCAACACTGATATAATGAACCGCTGATCGTTCACTTAATAGCTACACAGTGGCTGAAAAGCTGGGGACTCCTACATCATGTAAATTTGCCTAGATTTCATACGCCTACTGTGACCTCCAATCCCTTTTGCAGTGGTTTAGTTCCTCAGAATATAACAGATTTTTTTTTCTTCTTTTTTTTTCTTCAGTGAGGAAATTGAAGCAAGAGTTAGGTCCCTGGTGTTATGTTAAATTGCATTGAATTACCCATGGCAGAAAGTTTCAACAAAGGTGAAACAGCAGGTGTTTTTTTTTTAGATGCTCATCACCAAATTTCTTTGCATACGATTCTTTTTTCTTTTTTTGCCCCCAGTAAGTCTTCACTTATTTTTCTGAATGTTGAACCTTTCTGCCTGAGAGCTGATGGTGCTGCTACTCCAGGGGAGTCTCAGCATGTGGGACAAGTGAAATTAGCAGTAATCAGATAAAATTATGTGGCACTATGAAGGACTGATAATGCTGAAAGAGAACAAGAAACTGTAGATAGTCTTAGCTTGGGGGTTTTAAAACATGATGATTTAAAGAAGCCAACTTCAATACGTACTAAGATGTCAAAGCCAAAAATAACCTTCAAATTGCTCATCACCTTGAGGTGGTGGATGCCCCGTCCCTGGAGGAGTTCAAGGCCAGGTTGGATGGGGCCCTGGGCAGCCTGGTCTAGTATTAAATGTGGAGGTTGGTGGCCCTGCATGTGGCAGGGGTGTTGAGATTCATGATCCTTGAGTCCCTTCCAACCCTGGCCATTCTGTGATTCTGTATTTGTGTTGCTGTAGTCCTTGGAGGCCTAGTTGTTGTTCAGCACCCCATTTTGCAAAGTTCTAGTTGGTTCTCCTCCCTTGTTTTACATTTGCTTTGAGATAACAGGTGATTGCATGGGAAATAGAAGCTGGGAAGGAGACCAGCCCTTAGGCTTTACTCTCAAAGGCTTCCCAGAAGAAGTAGGGCATTTCCATGGATAAGTACATGCCAGGCATCCCATCAGAATCGTGTTTAATCAGTCAACAGTGATGACCCTCCTAAAAATTGCCCTTTGCCTTAGATAAGACATATCTGCTCTGATAACCTCAGTATTTGCCTTATACAAGATATTTCCTATAACAAGTACAATGAACTAGATTCTATTTGTTTAAGCAAAATTATTTTTGTAAGGAATGGCTGGCCCTGATTCAGACAGTTGCAGGTGCTCTTGGGTAGCGGATAGCCACAGCAATGTTCTTTTGCAGATAGGCTGTTCCTTGCAGGGCTGTGCTGGGCATCCCCCATCCCCTACCTGTGGGCAGTGAGCATGATGCCCTATAACTCTTCCCACTCATGGACCCTGAAATCCCATGCGTATGTTGGTTCCAGTCCAACATGAAGAAGCTGAGCAAAGCTTTGGTGTTCTTAGTGTCTTCTTTTCAAGCGAAGTTTTTCCTGGTTTTTAGGTTCTTCAGTGTTATGCCCTGAGAAAAGGTGGTAGTAAGGAAAAGGCAGTAGATGAGAATGCAACTGGGTCCTTGGTTTGGGAACACGGAGGTGGACTATGGAAGTATGAGAAGGATGAAATCATGTCCCCAGATAGGAAGCAGACACTCCTCTTGGTCTTTCTTACCCAGTAAAGTAAGAGGTCATTGTAGGGGAATTGGACTAGATGACCTGTAGAGGTCCTTTCCAACTCAAACAATTCTGATTCCATGCTGTGATTTCTATGCTAGCCAAGAGATGGAGAAAATGTTACGGAAGGGAAACGGAGAAGGAAGTCTACTAGAAGCAAGACATGCTTTCACCTTCAAGAAAACTTCTGCTAAAGAGTCAGCAGAGATTTCAACTTTTTCACTGTAGTTTATATATGTCTACTTGGGTGTGTGTCTGCCTATGTCAAATCCCCCAGCCCAGGCACAGTATGCTGACCACTCAATTGAATCTGTGAAGAACATTATACAGACCTACGGACCCAGGAATGACAAGGATTTTACAAGGGGCATATACACACAGAGGACCCTGAAGCCTAATAAGGAAACCCTTTACCATTTGTTTAAAGACTACATAATTTATGTTTTTCATCATCTCACAGAGGAGAGAAGGCTGTTTACTTTGATTTGTTGATGCAGCAATTTTAAACACACTATATGGTATGTGGAGTCAATCTGGAAAAAAAAAAAAACGAAACCAAAAACCACACCTTTTTGATTGTGGTGCAATCAGCCCAAAAGCTACGGCATGTAAGGAAGAAAGCTGCCTGCATGTGACGCACAGTGCACCATTCCTGCTCATGTTACGCACCAGTGCCGTCTACGCAATAGCTGTGATCAGTGCCACCTTGCAGGAAGAATGATGGGAAAAGTAAGAAAAAGGGCTCAAAACATCAAGTTTGTGGTGTGTTGTGAGGCAGGAGGAAGGAGAGAGGTTCCTGTTAGGGCTGCAGGGCTCCCAGAGCAGCGGGTGCAGGCAGGTAGCTGCGAGGCCAGAGGAACAACAGCGAGGCAACTCCACGGAAAATCCACAGTGATAAATTGTTTGCTCTTAGTATAAGCAGGTTCATAAACCAATCTGATCCCTGGGGCTTGAGAGAGACCAGATACCAATGAGCGCACATTTCCAGCTGCGGGGCTGGCAGGAATCATACCTGGAATCCTGACCCAGGTACGGCCTCTCATTGTGTCTCAGTGCCAGGTTGGATTCCTCGCAGTGTCCTCGCTGGGTTATCCAGCACTGTCTCACACGGTGAGGGTCTCAGGGCTAAAATAAGCTTTGGGTTTGTAATCAGAGGCAGCGCTGTGCTTTGTGCGCTCACCCCATCCATCCGCCTCTTACCCTGCTGAAATCCCTCCTTTTGCTCCAGTGTCCTCGCATCTCCTCTTGTTTTCATTTGCAATACACAAGTGTGCTGACGATTGTAAGTGTGGACAGCAGGCCTTCAATTCTTCAAACTTTTTACAAGAAAAGAGTGCACTTTGCCTAATATGGGCTGCTCCCTGGGCTCTTTGCTTACATCTATAATTTTAAACAGAAGGAGTGGGTTTTGCTGGTGGCTTTTATTCCCTCCTTGCTCTCATTTATTTTACTATAAGGAAAGACGTGGCCACAGTCTTACTTCTTTGTGCAGAGGATTTGCCTCCAGGCAACAGACAAGAAGTAACAATTTAAATTTGATAGTGTATTTTCATAGACTTGATAAGCAAATGGCAGATACACACTGAAAAAAAAATTCTGCCGTCAGTTGCTGAGTCAGATTGAAGTAGGTGGGCTACACAAAAGAAAGGTCTAATACAAACATCTTTCTTTGTTTATAGCAATTGATTTTCTTAACAGAAATTGTTCCCTTTTTGGGTTTGGGAGTTATTTTTCTTTTCTTTTCTTTTCTTTTCTTTTCTTTTCTTTTCTTTTCTTTTCTTTTCTTTTCTTTTCTTTTCTTTTCTTTTCTTTTCTTTTCTTTTCTTTTCTTTTCTTTTCTTTTCTTTTCTTTTCTTTTCTTTTCTTTTCTCTTCTTTTCTTTTCTCTTCTCTTCTCTTCTCTTCTCTTCTCTTCTCTTCTCTTCTCTTCTCCTCTCCTCTCCTCTCCTCTCCTCTCCTCTCCTCTCCTCTCCTCTCCTCTCCTCTCCTCTCCTCTCCTCTCCTCTCCTCTCCTCTCCTCTCCTCTCCTCTCCTCTCCTCTCCTCTCCTCTCCTCTCCTCTCCTCTCCTCTTTTTTCTGTCTTTTATGTTTATATTCTAATGCAGCTGGGAATTTGTCGGCAATATCTCTTATCAGAACTTCTTGCACTGTGCCAAAATGTTTATAGAGACATTCAGTAGAGACAGAAAAAAACTTCATAGTGCAGGGACTATTCCCTGTCTTGCAGCTTAACATTTTATTAGAGGTCATGAAATCAAGATATCACTTTAGCTAATGGCTAAAGCGGACCAAGAAAATCCTCTCCTTATCTCTTCCGCTCCTTTTCCTGCTGAGATATTTTTGTCAAGGTGAAGTTTTAGTGGCATTGAAGCACTTTGGCATTTCTCAGGAAAACCTGAATTTTTTTGCGGAATACAGAAAGGCTTTTATATGTGTTAGGTACTGTTTCTGCTAGCAAAAATGTCTAAGCAGAAAGGTTTCAACCAAATTTACTAATAGCAGTGTGCTTTTTATTCCTATCTATTAATAGCATATATTCTAGTCAGTACTTGAAATGAAATGGACATCTATTAATACAAGTTTCAGCCTGGATTTCTGAGTTCAGATCATTCTATTTGAATTCTCTTTGCTCGTGGATTTGTTCACTTCAGGGAGGCACTGGGTTTATCCTCAGCATCCTTTTTGCACTGAAGACCCGATCAGTCACCAGCTGTGAGCAGCGTTAACGTGTCACCGCCTCTCAGCATCTCACCCCTCCGCTCCCTTGGATTGGGTTGCAGCAATACCCAGGTCACCACTGTAGACGTCTGTCTGACAGTGCTGGGGTAAGCAGCAGCAGCTAACAGAGCAGCAACAAGGAGGAGAGGCCAACAGCATGTTGTCTGTTGGTGGCCATGGCACCAGCAAGGGATGAGCTGAGGGCTTGCAGTGCTCCTGGGCAAAACACCTCACCCCTGTGCCTAGCACAGAGCAGCTTCTGGTACAGCAGAGCCCAACGGCCTCCAGCACGCTCTCGATTAAGCCATTATGCTTGTGACTAATTACTTAAATATCTGCTTTCCTTCTTATGTTCTCTCGAGAGGCTCCTGCCCTTGGGCTGACTCACAGCGAGCAGGTGCTGTTGGCACACAAAACATGGGCCTGGTCCTGCTCCTGCCGGGCCCACAGTCTCGGCGCATCTCCTTATCCGCAGTGTGGGAGCCCACCGCCGGCCTCTGCCTTTGGGTTCTCACAGACACAGCACTCGCATCCAGAAGCTGCTTCATCCGATTGTAAAGACATCACCGCTTCCAGTGTGGAGCTCTGCGTGTTACCGGGGCAGGGCCTGTGAGAAAGCTGTCAGCTGCGGGACCGGCAGAGAACTGAACTGCACTGCAGCTGTTACGGCTCTGACAGATGAATCTTCCTTCTTCACCAAGTCAGCCTTCCTGAAGGAAGCGAGGCAAGGGGCCAAGCTCACATGGTGCTGCAGTGCAATAGTCTCCAAAACACTCCTTCCAAAATTGCAGGTCTTGCATGAGCTGAGAGCAGAGAAATTTGGCAGCCTCAGCTCTGTGTATGCAGCTGAGTTCATGTACCAAGATGAGGCATGGGCTCCAGAGCAGAACCTTGTTTTGTATTGAGGGAGAGGTCAAGGAGAATACCAAGGAAGGGAGTAGCATTTCCTCAGGTATGGAATGGTTAAGGGGTTCTTGGCTGCAGTGCTGTTTCTGGGTGGATCCTCTCCCTTCTGGTGAAGCCCTGACATGTGGTTTGGGTAGCCATGGGCCGTGGTAGGTGACCATCCTTTTTTCCATCTCCTTCCCTTGGTGGCCCACAAGCCACATCTCAGTGTGGCAGTTCTGTCCATCTCTGCAGAAGACAAGGAAGGGTTGTAGAAGCAGCAAACATCGCCCAAACAGATTCCTGCTGGCTCTACCTGGATGCTGAACGTGAGTTGCTGGGGTTGAGATGTACCAACCCAGCTGCTTCCCATGGGATGCTGCTGCTCAGAAGCTACAGTTGCTTTGCAGCCCATGCCCCAGCTCTTTGCCAGCTCTGCTGTGCCCTCCCAGTCATCCTTCCAGCAGCACAAAACATCGATGCAGAGAGCTCTGCAGCTGGAAGAGCAATCACCTGTCTGCAAGGACCTCACACCACGTTATTAACGTTTTGTGGCAAGAAAAACATCACTGGGAGACTTTCCTCCCCAGAACAGGGGCACGGCTACATTTGCATCACGGCTGTGCTGAGCCAGCCGACAGATCTATACAATTTCCAGACCCGTGCCTTGCTTGTCCTTAGCCTTGGAGAGCAGATGCAGCACCACTGAGCTCATTCCTGCTTTTCCTTCCATATTAGGCAGACCCCTAAGTGTCGTGCCCTTCGCAGAGCTAACATGATCTCCAGATAGCAGCAGATGGCACTCGACGGCTTGTGTTGTGTCCGTGACGCCTTGTGCATGCATCGCCCTTCTCCAGGCTTCAATTCCTTCACCTAACATTGCGCCGCACCACCTCATCCCTTCTGGGTGCCACTGCTGGAACATGCCTTGTCTTGGAGATAGGCATCTTTGGAGATAGCTGGTTGCTTGGGCTCCAAAGGAGCAGGTACCACTTGGAGCAAGCTACTGGTGCTGTAAAGAAATGGTTCCCAACCATCCCCTTGCCTAGCAACCTCCCTGTGACCAAATTCTAAAACAGGCAGCAGAATGACCAGCAAATGACATCTATACTTGATTCACTTCGGCCTCTGCTGCAGCCTCCTCCTCTCTCCCATGCCATTGGGCTGTGCTGGAGTGAAACCATCCTCACCTGGTGCTTGTGGTGCTAAATATGATGAAGGTGAGTGAGTGAGGCACAAGCAAGCACAACTCATTGTCATGTAGTGGCCTTTTGCAGGACAAGTCTCATGCAAATATACCACGGTAGTCATTGGAAAGATAGAGCATGAACAGGAAAGCGTGTCACCTTATAGACATTCATCTGTAACAAGTGAAATCCACACTCATTCTGGGAGCTGGGAGTTTGAGCCATTGCAAGAGTTTGAAATATCTATGCAATGTATTTATCTTAGCCTGCGGCTTCAGCACTTAGCGTGTTCTGCAGTCTGTAAGCACAGAGAGGGGGTTTCGCCTCTTCCTGGCAGAAGTAACAGCCTGGCAATCGCCTTTGTGTGATTAATGCAACCAAGTGTTAAGTGCGGGCAAAAAATGGGACAATTCCTTGCTCGTGCAAACCCATCAACCCAGCGGTCGGTCTGGGTCAGGAGAGATGATTTATTTTCTGGTGGGCAAAATGTGCTTTAATGCACAGAGAAGTGACTTAACTCCAGGTATGCAAAAACAAGGGGTTGATTTCACGTGGCTGATTCCTACAGATGAATCCATCATTTTGGCACTTGGTATAAACCAGAAGATTGGAAACAATGGGTGTGCTTGATAACAAAGAGTAGATTACATGGGTCACCTTCTCAGGCTGAAATACACCTCTGCCTTTGTGGAGTGCCTTAATTCCCCATGACCACGCAAAGACCATCAGCATAGCTCCCTGTGCCTCCTTGCACACCTTTCCACTCCTCACCACCCTCTGAATTTGCACTCGGGGCTTTTGCCCTCCGTATCCATTTATTCAAAGGCCAGGAAGAGTTTTCACCAAAACTCTGTCTTCCCCACGTGCTGGGGAATGGTGGTGGCACCCTGAGATCTGCCAGCCTGGTGGGAATCATAGAATCACAAAAACATTAATGTTGGGAAACCATCTAGTCCAGCCATAAACCCATATCCTTTCACATCTCTGACCACATCACCCTTAATGCTTGCAAAGCCAACTTCAAGGAAGAATAAACTCAAATCTGGGGCAGTGCTGAGACATTTATGCCCTCCCCTCCGGTGGCAGAGCAGCCTTTCCAGCTAAGGGGAGAAGGTGTGCACTTAGCTCATAAAAATAAATAGTGTTCTCTGCTGCATTCCTGGACGTAATGTTTGCAGATCTGATATTCACTTGTGCCGCTCCGGCAAGCATTAGTTGGCTCAAATACTAAATATTTACATAGCGTGTGTCACGTGCAGGCTGTGAGGAGGGAAAGCATCATCGCTCCCACTTACAAGGGAGTTAAGTGACTTGTCCGTGGCTGCATTGCAAAGACACCAAGCAGGACCTACAAGTGAGCAGAGCCCTGGGCGCAGAATGAGCTCTTCCTTAGGGATTTGAGAGCTGTCGTTTTAGGGAAAGGTACCCCTTGGCAGTGAGAAAGGAGCAATAGAGAGCTCAATTTGGGAAAAGCGTGTGGGGGCATCACAGAGTTGCATGGCTTAATTTCACGCGGAACGTGGTGCCAGAGCGTTTGAAGAAGCAGCAGCTGCCCCTAACTCCAGAAATGACCTGGACTTCTGAGAAAACTCATCTCTTCCCACTGGCGTGGCAAACAAATCATTGCTCTTTCTGTTGACAACAAGTCATAAATTACCCTGTTATATAAAAGGGACCGGCAGCCTGCAGAGCTGCGACCAGGCCAGTGAGCAGGGGGCTTGCTTCATCTAGGAGGGGCAAAATCCTGCGTTGAAGGCAGGTGCCCCTGGTTTACCCAGCAGCACGCTGGCTTTCTGGCTTTTTTTTTTACAGCAGGCTTCTGCAGTAAAGGTCGCATAGATGGCTTGAGAACAGCTCACCCCACTCACTGCATGTCATGCGAATGCAGCCGAAAGTCTCCCAGGACTGGTTGTCTCCTGCATGTTTATTTTATTCAGTGGTATCATGTCAGTGTGTCTGCCTAAATATAGCTTCTGTGAAGAGCATTTCTAAGTTTCCTGTTACAGTTTCACTCGCAGTTACCTTACAGTAAATGGAGGAAAATCAATGTAAGCTCCATTACGCGCCGCGTCTAAATGTGCCTTGCTGGAAATTCTGCCTGGATTGATTCTCTTCCTCTGGAAACTGCGTGCCCTGTCTGCCTCCCTCCCTCTTCTTTCTCCTTTTTTTCTTTTTTGTTGGAATAAACCATGACTTTATCATTTCAAACCCCTTGCTCTCCGTTATCTGACGTGCCCTGCAGATAAGCCGCTCGGAGGAACTGACAGTGCAGAAACCATGGAGTCCCTGGGCAGAGTTGCCACTGTAAAGCCCAGATTAATTGACTTCATGTGGCATTTGGACATGACCATATCGGCAGCTTAGACAGAGTAAATTGAGCAGAAGGGTCAAATTCAAGGTAATCTCTGAATAGCAAACATTAGCCGAAGAGATTGCTTTTGTCCTTTACGGCCTCAGTGATCCCACAAATAGGGAGAAAATGATTGCTTTAAAAATGTATTCCCCTCTCCATGGTGTTTAAATACAGCTCCTTCACCCGTCCCTTCCAGTGGTACGGATCTACAGCTACACAACAAAAATACTATTATCATATCCCTGCAGTGTTGGTGTCAGTCGGTCTCCAGTAAACAATCACGGCTATAAAATGATCCAACAGATGTTCTGCTGGAGAGGAGTAGTCTGAAATAGAAAGTCTAAAAATACATTGGCAGGACCAAATCACACCCTCATTCTACTGCCAGGCTCTGCCATTTCAGGCCCACAATTGGCTCCCCGGTCCCCAAGTGTAGGCAGAGCTGTGGCCATCAGCACGTGGGGGGATGTGGCCAATAGGGCCAGCACTGGCCACCCAAAGGGCTGTGCTGGTCCTAAACCTGTGCCTATGAGACTGAGGGCTGTTACTGTCTGCCCCCGTAGTAACCCAACACCAAGGGCTCTGCCAGTGCTAACAGACTTTCAGAAATGGTACATATTGATATATATGTTTAAAAGCTTGGACTTGTAGAATGTAATACTCAGAGGGGTGCTGTTGGTATGTGTGAAAAGCAAAGCAAATTGCCTCAGCTGATGTAGGGAAGCGGGATGGGTTATGGTGGAGGAAGAGCACGGCTTGGCCTTGAGGAGCAAAGAACGATACTGGGTGATGCTGCTGGGGAGCTGGGGCTGGACCTGGGGCTCCTGCACTCCTGTTGTGAGTGTTCAGCCCCTGGTACAGCAGAGCTACTTCATTTTTTTTTTTCATTATTGTCATCTTTTCCACATTTCTACAGCCTGGGGCTGAGCAAGAAGGATAGCACAGAGCCCACAGGGGTTAAGAAGTAGCTCTACGTAACCACATCTATGGAAACCTGGAGACAAAAGCAGGGTTATGTTGTGCTTCTTTGAAAGGAGAGACTTAAAATGCGTACTGGGGACATCCGCTCTGCAGAGAAGAGGGCTGCAAACAGGAGGGCCCAAAAGAGGGACCCTACAGGCCATCACCATTCGGTCCTAGGGGGCTCATTGCAGCAAGTGAGGAGCAGGTGACAGCGCTCCTTTTGGCCTCCAGTTGCACTATCTCAGGCTCTGATCCTATCAGACCCCATGAGCCAAACAAGATGAGGCCACAGCAGCAGCTGGCTGGGAGATTTCCAGGAAAAAGCAGTGTGCAGCCAGTGTGCTCCTGCCTTACAAACCAGGCACTGCTCAGCACGGCTCAGGGTCAGGGGCTGAACCATGGAGGGTCCTGACCCAGAGGGTCCTGAGGACTCATCCATCTGCACGCTCCATCCAATGCCTTCCCGAGGTGCTGCCTGGGATGCCATCTTCCTCTCTGAAAGAAAACAATGCATCCAGAGGATGTTAAAGGGTATAAGCTGGTGTGCTTTGTCTTCTGAGATGACACAAGCCTCTCTAATTTATCACTGATTAATTCTTGCTCCCTGTGCTGTTGCTTTTTTTTTTTCTTTTCAGTTTCACAGAGGCTTCAGGCTGGACTCATAAACTCCAACAGGAATTCGTATTGCTTCAGCTTCCCGACACGGGTTAAAATCAATAACATTAAAGTTTATTTTAAACACTTTGGTTTATCAAAGCAATTTTCTCAGCATTCCAGAGTGCTGTATTTTTTTTTTTTCCACTGTTATTTGCAATGCATTAGGTGCAGTGAAAGTCTTTCACAATCCCATTTGCTTTCAAAACCCTTTCTACCAAACCCTGCAATGAGGATATAATTCATTTGGTGGAAAACAAACACTGGACCCAAGGTACAGTGTGTGCAAAGGAGCTCAGATACCCACGAGTTTTGCTAAAATAAAGTTGTGGTGTGTCACTGTCCTGCAGAAACTGCTGGCCTTGTGCAGCTCATATTAAAGCCATAAAATATATCAGTGCTTTTAAATAAACTCTTTCTTGGCCAATTGCTCTGCACTGAGCTGATGTTTGCGAATGCATTGTATTGTTATCAGCTGAATAAATGCATGTGCAAATTTGCTAGAGCACAGCACCTGAAAGGGAAGAGCAGACATTTCTGCAGGTGGGAAGGGGTTGCAAAAGGCAAAGTGGAGGCAGAGATTTGATGCATTAGCTCTGCAGGTGAGTCCCCTAATGAGGGCAGCTGGGTTGTACATACATGGCACCCTGCTGTGCTGCAGCCCTGCCCAAGCTGTGCAAAGCAGGATTTGGGAAGCTGATCCACAAGTGCTGCAGGCTCACTGCTGCGATGCAGTTTGCAGCCATACACGCACCAGGTTGTGAATTTTCACTTCTGAAAATCAGGTCAGCTCTCAGGTGCCAAATGTGGCATTAGAAGTCTAATTTTAGGCTCACGGCTTCTGAGAGCATCCCAGTACATGCTCAGCTCTGCCCAGCTTCTGCAGGCTGGCAGGGAAATTTGCATCGGGGAGGTTTCGCTGTGTGCACACAGACAGATGCAGAAAGATGATCTGGATAGAGCAGCCTCTGTGAAGGCAACACAAGCAAAAAATCCAGAATCAGTGATTTGCTTCTCAGCACAACTTTGGGGTTGAACCCGCAGAGGTCCATGTGCCGGGAACACATAGAGACAACCTGAAGCCCCAGCCTGCAGGCAGAGGGTCGGGATGAGGTGCATGAGGTGCTGCTGGCCCCGGTGACTGAGCCCACTGCTGTGGGCTGGGGGGAGCTGAGGGTTGCAGAACAGGAAGGTGGGAGCAGGGATGGAGGGGGGAGGCTGCAATGAAGGAGGGGTAACCACTCACTGCCCTGCACCCCGACCGTGTCCATAACTGATCCTCTGATGTGACCCCTGGGTTATCTCAGGATGCAGATTGACAAAGTTCTTGTTTGCAAAGGACAGTGGTGTGAGTTATCTGAGATGCTGGCTATATGCATGAAAATACAATACTTGGAGCTCCTCGATGCAAAGGGCTGTGATGTGATAGTGAGATACATATTATAGGGTCTTAAATCATGTCTGCAGCACTGATTACAAATTCCCGTAGTCCTGCCTCAGCATGCACCGGGATCAGGGTCAGACCTGGAAATGATTCCGTGCAGATGAACGATTCAAGTGCTCCAAATTCCTGCATGGACTCCAGGAGAGGACTTTGCTTATGTGCTGCCTTCGTTTTCCCTCTCCCTTTTCCCCTCCAGCCCTGGCAGATGTGTGGGACACAGCAGCTGTATTCAGCTCTTCGCCTCTTTGGTTCTCCTGGGCTGACCTTCAGAAGATGTGTTTTTAATATCCTCTCTATACATAAATGGCAGTATTGCTTTGCCATAAGCTCTGCTCCTGTGTGTCGCATCCAGGCTGAAAGCCATGGGATGTTTGAGGCCACTGCTCTGAGAGCATCCAGGGAGGTGCCATAGAAGTGAAACAACTTCTGAGCCCTCCCATGCAGACACCAACACCATGCACAGGGATTGTTTTCAGCAGCTCTTTATCAGGAAAGGGGAGCAAAGTGCTATTATCTGAATGTAGTGACTTAAGGATAAAAACTCTTCATGTCTCCAAGAAAACCCTAAGTGCTTGAGGCTCTGTACTGCTCTTCTTTAAATGACCCTTTCTTAAAGAAGACCCAGTGGGCATGCTGGAGATGACTGCAGATAGGAGAGCTAATTAGTTTGCAACCTGCAGCTGCGAATATGAAACGTGGGGGGAAGCTGGTTGTTTTACCTAATTCTGCAGCTCTGAAGAGGAAATAATGGCCATGCATTGCAACCAGGACCACTGGGGTAGCCCCAGGGCTGCTGATAAGAAGCAGGGTTAGGGCAGGAAGACAACATCTCACTGCAGGCGGTCACCAACAGAACTGGAGATGCACTCTTGGACAGAATAAGGGTTCTGGGGGAGAGCAGAGGTGAGTGTGCTCCTGAAGGGAATCATAGAATGGCCTGGATTAAAAAGAACTTTAAAGATCATCGAGTTTCAACACCCCTGCCACGGGCAGGGTTGCCAACCACTAGACCAGGCTGCCCAGAGCCACATCCAGCCTGGCCTTGAATGCCTCCAGGGATGGGGCATCCACAAGAGAGAAGAGATTGTCCAAAGGAGGGCTATGAAGATGGGGAAGGGCCTAAAGCCTTGCAGCACAGCTGGGCTTAACTGTGCTCGTTCAGAGTACAGCCCTGCTGATGGCTGTGAGCAAAATGAGAGCTTTCGCCTCCCGTGCCTGTAATTAGGCTGCACAGAAGGCAAAATATTCCATGATGACAACTTGAGAGCTGAAAGAAATAGGTCTTAGCAGACGCTGATTTGCAGGATAAACAAATCAGTTCAGCTCAGGTTCGTCCCCTCTGCCGCTGACGTTCTTTGTTCTTTGATTTAAAGTGTCAAATACAGCACTTGTGCCGCACACAAGTGACAAAAGCCAGGACAGACCCATAAATCTGCAAGCAGAGTATACACCCAGTGCCCCCGGAGGTCTGCTGCTTTTGTCTATCATCCTTGGGCCTGGAGGAGCTTGGCGCTTATGCAGGGCTGCCGTTCCATAAAGCAGAACTCCATTTTCAAAGCTCTAACAGCTTGCAAGTGAAACGATAGCCTTTGATGCTGAGCTCTCCCAGGATTACTGGGCTGTATTAGGTTGTACAAGTAAGCAGATTGAGCTTTGTTAATTTAAACTCTCAGTCTCCAAATTTGAGGGGGGAGCAGGGGGTGACGAGGGAAGGCAGATGCTTGTCCTGCCCTGTCCCATCCCACTGCTCTGGTATTGCCATTCCAGCACAGATGACAGTGCTGCCCCTGGTCCCCATCCCATTTGAAATGATGTCCCTTATAAAGGTTCATTTGTGACACGATGTGGAGATGTGGCATTTGGGGACATGGTTTAATGGGCACGGTGCTGATGAGATGATAGTTAGACTTGGTGATTTTAAAGGTCTTTTCCAACCTTAATGGTTCTATGATTGCATGATTTTATTATTTTAGGAAAGAGTGGGACCCACAAACCAGGGTCGGGTGCTGGGCCCCTCCCTGCTATTGCCCCATCACTCGGCGCTGGGGGATTTCTTGAGGACTGGAAAGCCCAAGTTCATCAAGTCAGTTAAATGGAAGCCACTCAGAAATATGTTCAGCTGAAAGCAGACAAGGAAATAAATTACTAAGAGATGTCTCCTGAAGACACGTGCCCTTTCTGGGAAGTTGAGCTTGGGGTTTGAAAGGACTTTGCCTCCTTTAGAGGTCTGTGGGCCCTCTGAGTTCCAGGTTTAAACCGAGACATAATTCAGCCCTTTTAATAATTAAAAGGCATTTGAGTCTCCTTAGTCCAGAGGAGCAGATAAGCAGCTTTCTGAGCACTAAAACTCAGGCTGGTTTTATAAGGGGCATTAGTGCAATGGTCTTTCAGCGTTCAGTAATAGGAATATTGATGTACAGACAGGCTTAGAGGAATCATCTAATATTCTATCTTTTGGTATTTACATTTTTTTTAAACATCACTGCCACTCAGTGTGGATGCTGCTGCGTGCCCCCAAGCCAAGGGAAGGGAGGCCAGGAGTTGGACTCGATGATCCTTGAGGGTCCCTTCCAGCTCAGGATATTCTATGACTCTGATAATAAATAGTGCTGAGCGTGACGGGGCTGTGCGATGTGCTCGTATCTCTGCTCGGTGGGGTCAGGATCTCCAACAACATCCTTAAGCCCATCCTGGAGCTGCCTGGAGCTGTCCCGACCTTCCGCCGTCCATGCGGTGGGTGATGGCTGGAGCCCCGTGCTGGGCAGCCTTGCATCAGCCCCATTTCTCTGAAAAAGTAGCTAAAAATAGGCAGGGAGCTGTGCCATGGGCTGTGTGCTGCCAGAGCCAGGCTTGTTTCACGTTGCAGCAGCGCTGGGACTCCAGCCCACAACACGAGGGCAGCGGGATGGGCATCTTCGTTAGGGCCGGGGCGGTAACGAGGAGGATCGGGGAGGTCTCAGTTTCTTTATCTCCTGTAAGAAGGTTTGTGCCATAAGACGATACCTTGCTGCAAGGCAGTCTGGTCAAGTGGAAATCAACACTGGCTAAGTAAAGGCTGATCATCCTGCTTAGAGACTTGAATTAAAAAGCTTTGCCAATCAGCTTTGATTGATAGAAAAAGGACGGGGCATTAGGATCAGCCACTGGGCTGCAGGAAGCAGGACTGTCCCCTCCATTTTTTTGCTTCTTTTTGTGCTTGCTGACACCTCCCATTAATCCGGCTGGAAGCTGAGCTATATTAGTAACTGCAGGGTATTTACACATTGCTTTTGCCAGCAAGAAAAAAAATCTGCCCATTAGTGTCCAACCAGGAGCTAAATCCTCTGTTGGAGGAGCTGTCACTGCTCTGACAAATAGAACCACTAATGTTGCCCAGTGCCTGAAAAGCCACTGGAATCAGCCCTTATTCCTTGGTTATATCAGTATTATTTTGTCTGTGCTCAGTGGGGACACCGGGATCAGAGCAGTAGAAGGCACAAAGCCAAGCAAAAGCAGCAGGGCCTCCTCCGGCCCTCATTCCCCCAAACTGACTTTCTTCTCAGATAGAGTGATGATGCAGTGGCACAGCTGCCCAGGGAGGTGGTAGAGTCACCATCCCTGGAGGTGTTAAAGAATCATGCAGATGTGGCACTGAGGGACGTGTCAGTGGGCATGGTGAGGTAAGTTGGGGTTGGACTGGGTGATCTTAGTGGTCTTTTCCAGCCTTAATGATTCTAACTGCTTTCACCTGGCTGGGAGCCCATCACAGCCACTCCCTGCTCCTTAGAGGCAGCGTACAGTGCTGTCCCTCACCTGCATGCTGAATAGGAAAGGAGGGTTTGAGATACCTTGTGTTTGGTTTTCCTGATCCCATTGCCAAAGAAACACCCCGAAAGCGCAGGGTGGGATTGGGGAGCCCGAAGGAAGAGAGGTTACGAAAGGAGCTGTGGGTTATCGGAGCGAGTGCATTCCTGCGGGGCAGGGCAGCCAGGGCCGCTTTCAGAAAGCCCAGGAGGTGTTTGCACAGCACCCACTGCTTGTCCCAAGAACATTTCTTAAATTGTTTCTAGCACTTTGGAGTGCTTGGTTGTGCCTTGTCTGGTTATTTTACTGATTACTGCATGAGCGAAAGCGCTTTGGAGGTGGCCGCCATCATGATTACAGCAACGTTCCTCTCTTGTAAAATGATCTAATCAAGTTGCTGTTAAATGCTCTACTCCTCACACCCCCACCCAGCACTCAACCCCAGGGGACATAAGAGGAGCACAGGCACTTTTATTTTAGTGGAGTCAGGGCATGAGGGAAGCTGTTCCTTGCTGTCCCCGCATCATAAAATCATAAAGGTTGGAAAAGCCCACCAAGATCATCTAATCCGACACCAACCCACCCCCTCCATGCCCACTGTCCCTCAGTGCCACATCTTCACAGTTGTTGAACATCTACAGTGATGGTGACCCTATCACCTCCCTAGGCAGCCTGTGCCAATGCATTACGGCTCCTTCTGAGAAGGAATTTTTACGCAACCCGAACCTCCTCTGGAGCAGCGTAAGGCCGTTACCTCTTGTGCTATCTCTGTTACCTGGGAGAAGAGGCAAACCTTCCATGACAGCCCATTTTCTTCACTGCACAGTGTCCAAAAGGGTTTTTAGAGCACCACTGCTTTTGAATGTTTTATTGGCCAGCACAGGATATTGCATTGTCCAGCAGCAAAGCAATGCAGGGCAGGGTTTATAAGTGTGCGGCTGTATTTCCAGGTCTGAGGCAGGCCAGAGAGCTCTGAGCACCACAAATCCAGGCCATTTAGCTATGGACTGACTGCTGCTGCTGCCTTGTAATTTATCTGGAGAGCAGTTAAAGCCCTTGTAAAAATGTGTTCCTGATTACAGAATGAGACAGGCTCTCAAGAATTATACAGTTCCAGGAGTTGAGGAGTAACTTTTGAGGAAGGATTTATATGAACATCGTTTTGGTTTATATCAAGCAAAATCCCACGTAATCCAGCGCAAAGGAAAACTACCACTGGAAACCTGCTGCAAACTCTAGGGCGGGCAGCTGCACCCTTCTTTAAACCAAGTGTGAGCGGGGGCTGTGCACCCCTGCATGCAGCAGAGTGAGCGCAAATCCTCTTCGGAGAGGCTGAGCGCAGAGAGGGGCTGAACTCAGTGCCGTAGCGGAGGTGAGCCCATCCCACCCCATGTCCCTTCTTGGCAACCACAAGGGCCTTATCCCAATTCCTCCATAACTGCTGCATGCTCCAGGCCCTGGCTCCGAGCGGCTTCAAATAAGCGCTAATCTGCGGAGCCTGCAGAGGGGGACCGAAGGAGCGGGCAGCACAGCGGGAGCCGCACACACAGACTTTTATGGCCACAAAGGCCAAGTCGCACCTGCTGACGGTTGTGAATAGACTTGCAGACAGCACCAGGTGTGCCATTTCAACAGATTTCACAACTGGGCGTGCCTTTCATCTATCTATAGAGCTACGGCCAGGGGATGAAGCCTGCTCGGCAATTGTCCTAATTTAGCAAAAATCCTATTCGGCCGGTGAGCCGCCCTGCGCGGTCCGTGCGCGTTTGAGGAGCAATTATATCGGTTGCCCTTGGGCTGGCCCCAGCCCTGCAGGGAGTTGGGGCACGCTGCCTTTGTCCGCGGCGGGGAGGGATGGAAATGAGGCAGCGGGCAAAAAGGCGAGCGGCCGCCGGTGGGGAGCAGCCCTGCAGCCGGGGCACCCGGCCCACGATTCATCATTCGGGAATCATGCTGGTAGGTGCTATACAAATATGGCAGGAAAGAACAAAAATAAACAATATCCGCGTGCTTGCAAAGTACTGGCCATGTCGTTTCTGCCATCTCGTAGTAAACCTGATGGTGACTTCATATCCACTATTGTATAATTTCTAACAAAGCTCGTTTTATCATTTTGGTATCGTTAGATTATCTCCATATCCCACAGCCACATCACGAAGATTAGAGACACTAAGGTTTGTTTTTTAAGTGTGGTCTGATCGATTGTGCTCAATAAAAGGGAGACGCTGATCTCATGGGGAAAGCAGGATGAGATCAGATAAGGTTTTTGTAAGCCGGAGTCAGTATTCATTACCAGCAAATGGGGACTCTGTTTTATTCCAAGTGCGGGCTCTCCGTGGCCATATGTGTGGTGGCACGTCCGAAGGATGGGTCTGAAATGCAGACATGATTTCAAGATTCCATTAGAAGCACTTTTCTCCTGCCTGGGCTTGGCCGATGTATATCAGATTTGCTCTAATTATGATCTCTGAAATGAGCCCCGATGAAAAAAAGTGGGATCTGAATTGCTCTCGTCGTATTTTTGTATATATGAATCATCTACCATTTGGAAAAAAGTTCAAACCCTTTCTCCTGCATTTTCAAACCGTCCTAATTACTCATAAAGATCACCACCAAAATTAACAGGGAAGAAGGAAAAGGATGAACGTACTTTAAACTCTGTCCAATGGACCACGTCCAGGGGAGGGACGGACTAAGCAGCCTCCTGCTCACAGCAGCAGCAGTGTGGGTGAGATCTGGGAAGTCTGGCACTGCCCTCAGTCCTCTCCCAACACTGACACTCCTGGGCAGGCAAGGCACTATTAATAACTCATATTTTATTCAGTTTTGAAGGCCACAACAGCAATAGGACACATACTGAGCACTGTAACGATGCACAACAATGGAGACCATGCCCTAAAACATCTTCCAATGTAAATACATCAGACAGACAAAATTTATTTACTTTTCATGATTATTCAGCCCTCGACTGTCCACAGACACAACTCAATGCAACTGTGCTGAACTCTCATGAGGGGTGTCCAACTCCACAGGCTGCCACTGCTCTCTCCAGTTGCTTTTCAATGAGCTTTCCTCCTGTCAGCACAAGAGGCGAGCACCAGTTTTAAAGGCTTCTTATTTATATTAATTTATTAAGCACCTCTTTAGATCTGCAGCTACTTCAAATCACTTCCCTACCGCATTTATTCCAGCTGCTATGTGAAAGTTTGCACATTCCCTCTACTCGTCTTCTAAAAATATTTCATACCTCCACAGCCCTACAAGTACAGATAATGCAGACATCTTAATTAACACTAACTCACTGAATAACATAAACAACTCTGTAATTAAATGTCCTGACTTGATTCTCTCTCATTCATGCTATTAACAGTTTCACGTGACAAACAGTCCACATCTAAATCATGCTGGCAGAATAATATACATTTCAATTAGACCACTTTATTAAATCAAATTGTGCTGCTCAGTATGTCTGTGCAAGCTGCATGGCCTTCAGTGTAAACTGCACAAATGATGATAAAGTCTCTCATTAAAGTACTTCTGACTGCTGGGTTTCAAAGGAGCGTTATTGAAGGGGAAAGTCCCACTCTTCACATTTTGGTGATAAGGAATCTGAGAAATCACTTGTGTTAGTCACCTTGGAGTCAAATGAGAAGAATTTGGCCTCACAGGTCCTGCTCTAGAGGACAAAGTTTGATCTAATTAAGCAAGTACTATCCATAAAACAAACAAAGAAGCATGTGTTCCCGTAGAAACCCCCCATCACTCACCCCCACCACTGCTGCTCAGCGTTCTGCTGGGTGCAAACAGAAGTACGCAGCCTTACAGCTGGTCTATTGTCAGAATGACATGTTAGCAAAAGGATTTACAGACATGTTTGCTTATGAAATAAAGGCCTGCATGTTCAGAAACGCAAGCATTTTCTCTGGTACAGGAGCTACACAGAAAGCTGTTCCCTGAAAGCTGTGCAGAACTCAACAACATAGTTAGGATATCTGTCACTACGAAGCTGTGCTGCCTTCCCCAAAATATTAGGACAAACAGCTCTGAGAGCTCCAGTGAATACACAGCTGCCAGTATGTACAGCCAACAGCAACAGGCTGGCATAGCAGCTGCATTGTGGCCCTGAGCATCTCTTCAAAACAGTGGTAGAGCAGTGCCATGAAAAAGGAGAACCAGGCACATCTCCTTAGCCTCTGACTGAGAATTAATACTTGACTCTCAGAGACAAATACTGGCCCCAGTGCAGCTCATCAGATTTTTGCTAATGATGGATTACTTCAGATTTTACTTCAGATTTTAATTCCAAATTTATACTGAGAATGATTTGAAAACTGCAGCAAGGTGAGTTGATGAAGGCAGGCAGACTTGTAGTTTTCTGTGCCCACAGAACCAGCAGGAGATCTTCTCTTGAAATCAGGATGCTTTTATATTATTTTTTTGGTAGCTTGGGTGCTATGTTATTCTGGAACCACATGAAGCTGAAGATGACACCCATCGTCTTGGGAAAAGTCTCATCATAAGCAAACTTCATGGAGTCTTCTAAAGGTATTTCTACAACTTCAATCAGCTCTCCCTCCTCAGGTTGGCCACCTCCTTCACTTGTTCTCATCTGGTCTGTTACTTCTGCATAAAACAACGTCTGCCTGGAACCTGTCACACCTACTCCAGACCTGGAAAAAAGCAGAGAGAAGTTTAGACAAAAAATGGTATCTAGAAACCTGAATCCTTAACTTGGGTCCTGACTCTCCATTAATGTCATTTAGAGCTTTCAAAAGCAATTTGTTAATATGGAAATTGAATACAACTTTCATGTCAAAACATCATCAGTTTTGAATACAGTTGCATGTTAAATAGTTCCATCTTCAAATATACTCCGAAACTTTGGGGAAATGTTAGTGTGAGGGAAGATAAAAAACATTTTCTTAATTGGTGAACAGTTGTTCTACATATACTGAAGTCAACAGAAGTTCTTTCAATTAATCTTGGTGAGAACAGGGCTGCACCATGACTCACAGAGATCTACAAACAACACAGTGAAGCTCCTCAGTGTATCTGTATGCTATTATTGCTACATTTGCTTACTTGTTTTTACACAAATATTTAGATTTTTTACTCTTAAGAAGATTAGGTCCATTCACAGCTGGAATCCTCTGTTCATGGACTGGAGAAGTACAATAGAAAGGCAGCTTGAAAATCTTTCTCTATCCTTCCTGAATTTTAGCCTTGACCCAAATGGACCACTGTAAGCCCACATGTATCTCAAGTAATTCAGTCTTCCCACTAAATTTGTTACAGTGGATTTAGTTTAGGATATTTTAGATTATATCATCTTTCTTCAGCTAGACCACTTGCTGTGCATTATACTTCTTATTTGTTAATCCTCTATTTCCTTGAGACTATTTCATTTAGATATTTTTAAATAAGGGATTAGTACATAATCCACTCATTTAGTCCTTCCAAGAAAATATTCACATTGTAATTGCAACTTCGTCATTTCATATGATTACAAGCGACTTCTCAGACTGAAGATAGATCCAGAGTTCACTGAAGCTATGAATCAGGACTTAGGGATGCCAAGATTTGTAGCAGTGTTACGATCTTAGAGCGCGTATCCATACCTACTCAGTCACTGGTCCAGCCAGTCTGCGAGCCAGCCCAACAAAATGACACCCTATAGCAGGAATCCATCAGCTATCTCAGTTTTCTAAGAACAGTGACAATTATCTTCTTTGGACAATTAACACTGTTTATTGAAACTGGTTTCTTACATCAATATACATCTACTTTTCTAAACACAGGAGTGAAAAAGTGTATTATTTTCCTAAGTAGTACTAAGAAGTACTCTGTGACTTTGGGTAAGGCATTTCACCCCTGCAGAATCATTCCTCCATCCCTAAGAATTGATAGAGATACTTAAGCATCTTTCACCCTTCCAAGGACTCAGAATGAAGGCTGCTGTGATTTCGGTCATGTAATGATGAAACATGAGGAAGCAGAAAGGATTTTCCCCAATCAACTAGAGAGCCAGGTCTACTGCTCTCTCTGTACAGTGACACTTGTTCTGCAGTAGTATAATAAACACGTGAAGACTGCTTAAGATCCCCTCACTATTTAGCTGGGTGACTTTTGTGATTAAGCACATTGTGTTATTTATGTACACATTCACTGACTTATTGCCTAACTCCATTACTATTTCAGTGTCTTCATTAAGACACAGGAATACATGCAAGATATTGTATGTAATTCATAAAGGTAATAGATATTTTCTCATCTTTTTAATTTAATATTTCTTTCTTCAAATGCTCTTACTCTGTCACTTGATTGTTTTCACATGGAGCTATGTAGAATGCCCTTTACTAAATTAAACATTCTCCAGTATTGCCTACTACTTTCATATTTCCAGACTCTCAGGTATTCCTGTATTGTGTTTGTCCTTAGAAAACTGTAAAAATATCAGTGCTAATGCCAATCCATTTTTTAGTACCTTTGTTTTTCTATACAAATGAAAATTCTGCAGGTCTGTTGCTTTGAAGCCAACCCAAGCCTCCACCTGGATGAAGTAATAAAGTACTTTAACATATACCTTGGAAAATGTGTACACATTTCACTGATTTGGGGGCAGAGGAAGGAAAACATGGGAGAGGCAGAAGGCAAGTGACTGTTAAAGGGGCTACAATTTTGCTTTCAGTGTGCTTTCAGGTTTATCTGTTAGTAGAAACTTCTTATCCTTTCCCACAGTTATTTTCTGAGCACTTTGTTCAAGGAACTTTGGTGTGCCTTTATTTGTGGTCACATTCCCTTTTCTGCTACCTTCCTTCTCTATCCTGAGTCTGCAACATATGTTTTTTCTTTCTGTACTATTTCACGCTACAAATAAAATGCTTTTGGTCTAAAATAAGTTACCTATTAACAGATTACAACTACATTCATTAGCTTTGCATCTGTGAAAATCACAGGGGTCAGCACACCCGAACTGCCAGTGATGGGAAAACCACCCCCCTGACAAAGGTGTCTCCCCTTCTAACACAAGAGAGATGCAGTTTTGGGGGAGGGCAAGCAGGGTCTGAACTCACAGCATTGGTCCTTCAAGCTTCAGCCTCACTCTGTAGGTTTACCCCGAGCTGCTCAGACCAGGCACGGCATGGCTCATACTGACCCAGACCTATTACGCCTGGCTTGACCTAGCTCACTGTTCCAGATGGATTTTGATGCGTCTGCATGGTGCCTGACTCTCATTTACCAATGTGGGACAAATGCAAATGATCTATACAAAATGGTTCCTTGGTCTCTTTCTCAGAAGGATATTCTGAGTTTATAGTTACTTCAATTAGCAGCTACATGGCTGACAAAGTCTCTGGCAGATCATTAGGGCTTAAGCTCACAAACTCTACTTTCAAGAGACTTTTAAAAGGTTCTGAGCACTAAACCTTAAGCTTTGCTTCAGAGATGATTAGAAACCCCCAACACCTTTGTCAACAGCAAGTCTAAGAATGTAAGCACGTCAAACTAAGGATACCAAAGTGGTATGGTTCTCATCATAACAATAACTTCAGCTTCAGTTGACTACATCAAAACAAGACTGCACACTGCTGTCCCACATTTCACTTTCCCAAACATTGTATTCAAACCATGCTATTCCTTCAGACCTGTGAGCAACACTTGGCAGCATCAGCACAGCAGAGATGCAGCTTCTGCAGCATTACTGCAAAGTACTTCTCCTACCCTCCTGCACAGGGGTGGCACAAGCCTGCAATATAGAGACTGTCACTCTAAGTTGTTTCTGAAGCATGGCAACAGCAGCTCCCACAAAGCCTTTCTTTAGCTCTTCCCTTCTATCAAATGTATCAGGAAATACACAGCACATGAAAGCGAGCTCACAAAGCAGAACTTCTCACTCACCGAGTTCATAAGCATGAAGATAGGGAATGTATTTTGATTGCAATTGGCTGGTAGAATCTTACGACTTTGAAAAAAAAACGTTAAGTAGTTCCTAAAAGCTACAAACATGATTGAATCCACCACGTGTGAGCGCCTATGTGCAGGAATAGGGAGCTTCTGCTTCAAACGTGTACACATTTGCACGTGTCAACATTTATAAGCAGGTCAAAATTCAAAGCACACACTTAACATTAGCTTTCTCCTTTTCTCATGTCCAGGTACTCATCTATTCAAATCCATTTTTACATTCAATATTTTAATTTAAAGGAACAGACAAGCAGAATACAGACAGCATTTGATACCGTGCTCCTCTGTTGAAATGTGAGGAACAAATAACTTAATTGGGATTAATTTATTAACTAACTTACTATTAACTAATTAACTTTCTAGTTAAACTCAGATTTCTGATGACGGTAATTAATAGCTAACTCTCCCATCTTTTAGTATTTAATAATATAATTATATGAAGAAACAACACTTATCTGTTTGTTTTTAACAGAAATTTTTGTTTTATCTGGCATAGCTAATGTGAAATCTCTAAATGCAACATAAACCTTTCTAAAATGGAAGTAACCTGGATGCAGAATTTGGATATACAATGAATACGTAACTCAAGTTTACAAATAAATGACAGAAATCTCAGTTATCCATGCTGAAATCAAGATCTACTTAGGCACACAAGACGGACACTGATGAACAGCGACAAGCAGCTCCTATTGTCACTTCTTAAGACCTTTGCACAATTCTGACTTTATAAGCAGCAGGTGCAGGAGAAAAGCAGAGAAGTAATTAACATAAAATTATATTACATTATGCCATCACCCAACAGGTGTACTAGCAGGTGATCTTTCTAATTATAATGCACTCCAACATTTTCGAGGCTGTTACTGTTTCTACATAATAACCTGTGAATACAGACCATTTTTACCTCACTGCACAGCAACTAATAGCCATGGCACAGCAATTGGAACATCCAATATTAATTCTATGAATACTCTTCTTTGTTATATACTTTTGGAAAAGTTTCAAACGTAGAAAGATTAAAGCAAGTACCATTATTAATATAGGTAAGGCCTTAAACTAATCCATCCGAGCATTTTAGAGGGCTGAGAACCTGCAGGACCTATTGTACCCAATTTATATTCTAACTTCTGAAAGAAACTGAAGATGGAATAAAGGAAAAAGAAGTTGAATGAGAAGCTCTAAGTAGCCTTTCTCCTGATGGGATGACATATTACTGAAGTTCATAAATATTCTTCAAGACAACCAAACATTTCAAGAACTTGAAGAAAATATTACAAGATGCAATGACAACATTCATGACAACATATTTAGTAACAACAAAACATTTCTTTGCCCCAGTCTTGTAACGAAACAAGTCTCAAGAAAGATAGTATCTCAAGCTATGAAACTAACTAGAAGCTTAATTCCACATGGGATTCAAACTGAGAGCTGCTGGGATTCAATGACTGAAAGAATAATAATAATCTAATATATGAGAAAGGCTCATTCCCCCCTTTGAAGTCTTGCATTTAGGAAAACAAAGTGGGAAGAAATCTCACAGATTAACAACGTTTTCAAGAAGCCCCAGTTTACAATCCCACTGCTGCTGTATGATCTTCATTTTACTGTTGGTCTAAATAGTTCCTTTACACTCATTGCATCCATGCCATTTTCGACCGAGGCCATAGACACAGCTGCCTAGAACTCAGCACAATACTACGTGTCAAAACATTCAGAATGGGAAATGAAGCCTGCAAGAGTGGATTAGCTGCTGATGGAACAGAAAACAAACTTGCTGTAATGGTGAAATGAGGCTACTTCTATTCCACTTCAACCCCTAGTCTGAGTTACAGAGTCACAGAGTCGCAGAATGGCCAGGGTTGGAAGGGACCTCAAGGATCATGAATCTCCAAGCCCCCTGCCACATGCAGGGCCACCAACCTGCACATTTAATGCTAGACCAGGCTGCCCAGGGCCCCATCCAATCTGGCCTTGAACACCTCCAGGGACAGGGGACTGGAGCACCTCCCCTATGAGGACAGGCTGAAGGAGCTGGGCTTGTTCAGCCTGGAGAAAAGAAGGCTGCGGGGTGACCTCATTGCAGCCTTCCAGTACCTAAAGGGAGCCTACAAACAGGAGGGGAATCAACTCTTTGAAAGGGTGAGTGACAGCAGGACAAGGGGAAATGGTTTTAAGTTGAGGGAAGGGAGATTTAGGTTGGACGTCACGGGGAAATTCTTTACAGAGAGAGTGGTGAGGCACTGGAACAGGCTGCCCAGAGAGGTTGTGGATGCCCCATCCCTGGAGGTGTTCAAGGCCAGATTGGATGGGGCCCTGGGCAGCCTGGTCTAGCATTAGGTGGGATGATTGGTGGCCCTGCATGTGGCAGGGGGGTTGGAGATTCATGATCCTTGAGGTCCCTTCCAACCCTGGCAATTCTGTGATTCTGTGATCCACAGCCTCTCTGGGCAGCCTGTTCCAGCACCTCACCGCTCTCTCTGTAAAGAATTTCCCCTTGACATCCGACCTAAATCTTCCCTCCCTCAACTTAAAACCATTTCCCCTCGTCCTGCAGTTATCTACCCTTTCAAAGAGTTGATTCCCCTCCTGTTTGTAGGCTCCCTTTAGGTACTGAAAGGCTGCGTCCCTCCCCTTCTCAACCCATCAGCCACAGAACTGTGTTTACCTCTCTAGCAAAAACTGCTTCTCCCTTTACATTTGTTGCATCTTCTGCTTTCCATATTCTTCTGTCAGATGTGCCTTTATTCAAGTAAGGCAATTTCATTCTCATTACCATGATACTAGGAATGGGTGACATGAAGCATACAAGACAACTCCTTCCCTTCAGACCAAAGGATGGATCACATAAGCCCTTGCTTGTATGAAAGCCCTCTCACTGTGCATGGAATTCTGAGCTTTCATCTACAAAAATATAGCATGCTTAGTAATTCTGAATTATATTTCTATAAATATTTTTAATGTTTGCATCAAGGAAAGAACCAACAGCTAACAGATTTGTAAAGAATGTGTCACACACAAACAATTTCAGACATAATAGGATAATAAGAATAGGAACAGCAGCAAAACCAATGTAAATTCAATTTATTAAAACTTCACTAATATGACTAGTTTATTACGAAGTTAGGAAATCAGAATGCAGTAGGAAATTGAAGAAATTGAATTTGGTGCCAAACCAGTATGAACATGGCACTCGTGTGAGTGAACATCACTGTCAAATTAAAGGTACACCAAATAGGATTCTGCTGGTCCTCCGTTTAATATAGTTCAATATTTTGTTTTCAGACTTTCATATTCAAGTACTGTGCTCCACTTCAGGATTCACTTAAAAAAGATGCAGATCAGATGAAAAGAAAGCAGAGGACAGCAGAAAGAATGATCAGACATTGAGAAAGCACTGTCTGAAGAGAAAGGTAAAATCAACGAAGACAGCTTTGCATAGACAAAAATAAAATCAAGAGGAGACTTGTTCAAGCAAATACATGGAAGGTGCAGATGTATGTCATGTCTGCTGGGAAGAGGGTAATAAATCACAGCCTGGAAATGAAGAACAGGAAAATGAGACCAGATATCAGGAAAACCTTGCTTATAGTAAGGACACTTCAGACTGAATGCTTGGAAAGGCTATGAAATGATGTCATTTTAGGGAAAGCACAGATGCATGCTTGTTAGAAATGACATAAATCCAGCTGAGCCTCTTCTTTGGAACAGGAGATCCTCCCAAAATTCCTTCCGATTCCATTTGTCAGGCTTCTCTCTGAACTGCTGCAATGGATCAATTAATAATATAGAGCAACTATTACACGGATCTTTGGGATGACAAATAATAAAAGAATTGTATGACATAACTATTAATGGCATGCATGTACATTCATGTAACACTTTATGTTAATCTCTTTATGTTGACAGTTGCAGCACAAAACAGCATAAACCAGTTGGAAAAATCTGTTGCACTTAGAAAAAGCCCTGAAATTCTAGTACATAATATAGCTATTATAGAAAAAAAATGTCCTTAGCAGAGCCTAGAGGGACCAATTATTTCTTGTCTTTGCATCAAATGCTCAAGGATCAAAGAGATACACCAGGCTGGCTAAAGAAAAAGTAACAGGACACTGCTAACAGCAAGATCGTAACATTTAGAATCAAATTTTAATACATAATACAGTAAGTTGAACAAAGAAACTGTAAAAATATCATCTTTGATGCTTCAGCCTTTTATATGAAACTGAAAAAGTCAATACTATACAGCATCTTTTGACTTCAGCATGGATCTCCATGGGCAGAAAGCTGTGTCCACGTACACAGAGCAAGACTGGGGGATTAAGCAAGCATGCTTTGCTTAGACTCAACACAGAAAACTCCCATTGTAAATTCTCTTTGTAAGTCAGACTGCAATTAAAAACAAACAGAAAAACCTCACAACAACATGTAAATGAAAAAGACATTTAACAACCAAAAATATATGCCATTTTAGTGGGATGACAATTGTTACTGAGCCAAACTTCTACACTGATGACGACAGAAATTACACTCTACTCTTCCTACTTTGTGGGTGTGTATACAAGTGGATATATCTATATGGTACAGCCCACCAGTGTAAGCCAACATTGGAAATGCAGTAGAACAGTTTTTTCTCTTATATCTGGAAGGCACTGTTTCTTCCAGCAGAACACCCCTTGGTTTAGTGTCAAGGAGCTGTAGGAGGCAGCTCCTGCGATTCAACCCCTCCCCTCAACAGAAGCACTGCTTCTTAATCCAGCAGGAAATAACATTTGCCAGGATTGACAGCTGTGGATTTGTATTCAATTCCCAAATTAAAAACCAACGACAAGGCCTGGTTCAATGGAGATGTCAAGCAAAATGAAGAAAAGAAAAAACCTGCAGCATTCTCTGTAAAATACAAACATACATACATTTTGGATACTAAAGCTGGGAAAGATATACAATGGGATTAGAGCAGTATGCTGAGTTTCTCCTAAGTTTTTCTTTTCTTGTTCTTGAAACAACTCACATTTTGTATTTTTCTTCCTAAATATTATTTTCTTCTTACACATTAGAATCTATTTCAATAGTCATTTAAAATGCTGCAACAAATGACATGTAAAAACCTTCACCATTAAATCATCAAAATCTTCACAGATGACATTAATTATCATTCCATTCAAAGATGCATTAATTATGCCCTAAATATAATGGCAAAAGTTCTCATGCTTCCACAAAGTCATATGAATTGAAAATCAGAGCCCGCTATGTGCAGCTTGTATCAGAATAGTAAGAACCAGAAGAGGAAAGACTGACCCAGTAAAGCACTGTAACAAACTGCTCTTAGAAGCTCATTAACAGCTCCAACACATTGCTTAAATACAGGAACAGGGAGCATTAATTCACATTCAAGCTACTTCAGAAATCTGTGACACAAGAAAACATGGTGCTTTACTTGCTGCTCTTTACCTGTAAGAAGTGATCTTCTTTAGGTTTGTAACGGGCACACGATAGCCACACTCTTCCAAGATCTCCTCACAGGCAATTTCTTCTAAAGAAAGATGTGGCTTGTCTACGATGCCAGCACAGAGTTCATAAGTCACTCCTACCACTGCAGGTAAGGGATCCTCCAGGCGGGAGAAACTCTCCTTGTCCTGGTTCTGGAAGAGCTGAGGATGTTGCCTTTCTACTTCACACATGTAAACAGCTTAAAACAAACAAACAATCACATAAGGAAAAGAAACAAGAGGATTCTTTGAGTTTATTCGTATTCAAAGGAAAAAATATATAGACTACACAAATTTGGAGCAGAAAGTTATTATCACGAGAGCATGTGAAAGCAGCAAGTATCTGGTTGTGCTAGCTATTAAAATTATGACACAGAGAAAATACAACTTTAGAGAGCAAAGGATCTCCTCCAACTTCTGTAAATTTATTCTCTGAGCTCTATTTGTGCCTTTATGATTTGGGATGAGGCCATGCACATTAAAAAGGAAGCTAGCTCGTCCAAGAAGTCTACACCCCAGAAGCTCCTAACAGCTTCCCTTCGTTAAGCAATGTGGCTATCAGGATTTAATTTAAACTCCACAGTTATTTTGCAGGAAAGTTGGGTTGCACATAATGTACCATGTGCACAGTGATGAGTCTTTCAGCCTGTCAACTCAGCTGTTATTTAGAAAGGGTATGAAAAGCATGTATGTTTGTTTGGGAAAAAAAAAAAACCCTTTTGAACATATAGTTCTTTGCACAGATTCCTGTGCGGAGTTTGAAAAAGACTTCTTGAATTAATCTACAAACAGCTGCCACTGTAATGCACTCCTAAAGAAAGTGCCAAATTTTAGTCCTCATTTAAGCAAAACCTCTCACTGATGTCAACTGAAATTTTGCCTGAGTGAAAACTGCAGGAACGGATGTAAACACAAAAAATCACTGTTGACAAATCCAGATCCCTATCACTTTGGTACCACAGTAACGACTTTTCAAGCACTTTCTAAACCCCAGAAATTGGTGCCTAGAGTTCCATCAGGTTTCTTGTGACAACTCAGAAGGGTTGTACAAGAGATCAGTGCTTCGTGGGTGTTGTTCAGATTGGTCTGGATAGAAACAAGAGGTGCAGAAGTGTGCCCAAAATTCATCATTGTCCAGAACTCAAGATACCCAAAGCTGTCTGCAGTAGGTACATTTAGGCCCTTGAGATACAAATATTTAAGGAAAAGAAGCCTTCATTTTTGATAGACACAAGTAGAGCTGTTTTCTTCTTAAAACGTAGTAAGGAGGAGGAAAAAAAATCTTTGAAGTGTGCATACTGTTGTTAATACACAAACTTTTAAAAGCTATGAATTACCATAAATGACAACTACTTTCAGGATCTCTCTGAGATGAACCCAATGCTTTTAAGATTGTGTTGCTTTGTCAGTATGGACATATCTTTATCAGTATATACAAAGTGGAGCAAAGCATACATTCCAATAAAGGACTTAGGCACCAAACCAGGATATAGGTAAGAGTGTGGGAATGGAAATATGAAACTGTGATTACAGTAACTCTCTGTTGTAAGGCTGCTGAATCCCTGAAACCCCTTCTGTCATTCCAGCAGGCACCTGCCATCCTCCTTCTCCCCCAGCACAACTGGGCTCCATGTAGATCAAAGTTATGTTCCTAGAAGGACCCAATCCAGCAGTCTTCCTCAGAGAAAAACCCTGGGATATGCCAACATGCTAGCATACTAGCAGCTTTTCTCTGTCAATAAGGAAGAAAACAAGCTGTACTAATCACTTCTTTAAAGAGTCCAAAAATCAGTGTTCAATCAAGCATGGACTAGTTACCACCAGCCTTGGAAAGGTTTGGACTGAATTTCTCTCTCATACAGAAGCAAAACCCTAGTACCAGGGACCAGTCCCTCAGACCTCTCTTGAAGGTAGAGAACTGACTGCACAAGTGATGCACCCAAGGTCCTAAGGTAATGGATCAAACATCAGCCTGTGGTCTACTGGCTTAAGTGCACTCTTTGGATGGAAGCCTGAGACATTCCTCTTCCTCATTGCAGGCTGTTTGCTTACTGCAGAGGCATGAAGAGCTCAGAGAGCAGAAACTAGAATCCAGCAGTCACTCACTCACTAATGCTGTGTCCTATTGCTTCCTCATCTTCTGATGGCTTACACTACTTTGGTCAGAAACAGCCACTTCATTACCATCATGAAGCTTCCTCCATCCTTGACCTCTCTCAAGCCAGTCAGGTAAGCTGCTTAACCCTCAAAATCACAGAATTTTAGGGGTTGAAATGGACCTATGTGAATGATCAAGTCCAACCCCCTGCTAAAAGCAGGTTCCTTACAGTAGGTTGCAAAATGATCTGTTTGCAGTCACATCAGACCTCTGCTAGTGCTGCATAAGGGAATGTGGTGGGGATGTATGTACAAAGATGGACAACTGCCTTCAGAAACAGCACGGACTTAAATGGGAAAACCTGATCAGCACACCACACCCCAAGGCAAGGCAAGCACATATGTCATCCACCACACATGCAGGGGACGAGCCTGCTGCCTGAGCTGCAGCTGTTTGCTTGCAAGAAGAAAGCTGTATTATCATCTTCCGTGGGATCCTGAGAGAGGCAATGAGAAGCCTTCGCTTTAATTTCTGCTCGGAGAAACAGGCATCAACGCAGACAGTAACCAGCTGATGGAAATAAAAGTGTTGTGAGTAACAGGGGGACATGGTTGTATTGACTGAGCTGCTACAAGGTACTGAACTGACCACTGGCCCCCAAGGCCAGGTTTGACATCCCCATGGAGATGATATAATGGACATTACTAAACATATATCTATGCCAGCTTCTGCTTAAGATTGCCTCAAAGAGAGCAACAGCTACATGAGTGATTTTACTCAGCTGGCAAGTAAAAGGCACCGAATTACTAATAAACAGATAAACAAATTCCTTATAATAATCAATATAGTGCTTCATGAGAAGTAAACACTATTATTACAACAGTGTGGCACAAAACTGAGCCTGTCAATCACTGTTGGTAAGGACAGCATGACACCACCCCAGAAAGTTTCCAATGAAGTCTATCACAAACAATCTTGAAATGGTTTCTTAGCAACAGTCAGTGAAATATCTTGTGAATTTTTTAATTTAAGATGCAGACAATATGCATTTCATTTTTAACTTCCAAAAAGTAAATACTGCTTTGCATAAAAATAACTGATTCAAAAGTCAGAAAATACAGTATATTAACTTATATTCCTAATAATGTTCCATTAAATGAAACTGTCATTGTGTGAATTAAATTATAGCATAAACAGTCCTGTTTTTCTCATATTTTCAGTTTCCAAGTGTATAACACATAAAAAACCACAAGCTACTTTTAAAAAAAATAAGGACCATTGCAATTCTGAACAAAAGCTGACAGCTAGGTTGGTCAAGAATCAGCTTCAAATAAAAGTAACTCATTGCACGAGCTGTTTGAAATGTCCCCAGAAGAGGACAATGGCATTCCCAAAAGCAGGGTGTGAGGCTACCCTCATCACTCGTTTCATCTGTAATGGAAATTTCCTTGGTTAGAAATTCCAACTTGCTGAAAAGGGTGGGCTGCTGCACAAAGAACGGAATATAGAACAAAGATTTTATCACCACAGATGCACCAACTTTTAACTGCTAAACCCTTAAAAGCTTGCTTCACTAGAGAGCAAAAGTAAATCTAAAAAAAGAGGATTACCTGGGCGGAACTGCTTCACCACTACAAAGCACTGCCGAGAAGTATTGAAGATCAGGATTGACACGCTAGGGAGAAGATAAAAAACACGAGATCAATGCTTTATGAAGGACACATGCAGCACTATTAAACTTACATCTTGTGAATTTCATTTTAGCTACATAAATACATAGAAGAATTATTAAACCACAATGCAACAAGATCCTTGACCGAGATCCATCAAGATGCACAGATAATGGGTCATGTTCCCAAAGCCCAAATTAAGTCACTTTTGCCTTCTGTCATTTTGCAGATAAAGCAATCTACCAATCGATTCCTTCTTCCCAACAACAAAAAGACCCAACCTAGTAAAACATCTATTTGATAGCAACAAGTCAAAAATTCCATAAAACCAAGACCATTTTATTCCCTCCTATAAGGCCCATATTAAAATAATCTAATTTTTAAGCACCTTTCAGCCCTATCTAAAACCAGACTTCTGTATAAGCACAGAAGACACCTGATCTGTGGCCATTTGCTCAGCTGGACCTTAAAAAAAGGACACCACCAACTTTGTCCAGACTTAAATCTGGAGCGCTTTTAACTGCTACAACTTTCTATGGTTCAAAAGTCAGATTTTAACCTTTCCCCTGTCCTTCAAGCTATTTGAAATCCCTGTCACAGGGAAACTGATTCCAAGATGCCCAGAAAGTGTGGAGAATTGATCCTCCCTGCTCTGATCTCCAGTCAAATTACTCCTACATTTTACTAGTTAAAAAAAGTTGGTAGCCAATCAAAACCTGCAGAACAAGTGTATGTTGTGCTTCTTACCATCGCAGCACTCTCTCATTTGTTGTGCCCAACCATATGCAATTGGAAAGTTAATTCATTATTCTATGAATTTTACAAAAGATTATACTAACAATGGCAGATATGTAGCATTTAGTCAAACTTTCAACTTTCTCTGTAAGAAAGCTGTGCATTTATTCTCTTTATTTGATTTCATATCGAAGTATAGAGCTGACAGAGTAACTGCTACTTGATGATTATTAAGAATATTTGTTAAAGCTTATTATAATAATATTTAAAGAGCAAAACAGAAGAGGGAAGTCCAGATGAGAACATTTATATTCACACTTGTTATTCTTAAAGATTCGTACTGCACATCGATGGTGAGATGCCATTTGTAGGCAATTTTTAAGCAATTGTTTTAGTCTTTGGAGCTGTTGGAAGCAAATAGCGAGCAAAAAGCAAAAAGGTATTGTTTCTGTTGAATATATATATATATATATACTTGACTGGATATATATATATTACTTGACTGTAATTCCAAGACAGAGCGCATTGCCTGAAAGTGGAGACAGCAGCAGCCCAGAGCTAAGGGGAAAGGGAGTAGTGGGAACTTCTGAAGGATGCAGTTGTCCTTTCCCTTTCTTCACTCCCACCACCCCAAGCCCAATTTTTCCTTTGGCTTTCCTTCTTCAGCACGTCTCATTAAATAAATCGTACCAACTCATTAAAAGTGGCTCAGCTATTAGACGTTACTTTTTTCCTAAGAGTCAATCACTTGAGATTTTTATGGAACAGATGGGAAAATTAAAAACAATCTGTCAGAATTAAGGAACAAGATCAAATTAAGCTGGAAAGGAGTAGCAGCAAGTTATTACAATTGTCTGCTTCTCACACCATCTTGAGATGAGAGGGTACAGAGATGGCACAAATCTGTAGAACTTTCTATTTAATTACTTTCAATTTTCTGAGAGACTGACAAACAATTCTGAACATAAATTTACATTTTTTAACAAACTGCAACGTACAAGTTCTAATATTTCTTGTCAGTTGAAGAGCCAGAGAGGAGAAAGTTCAAAATTAAATACTTTAAGATGAGTGTCACTCTATAAATGCCAGTTGGTATTTTTTATTCCACAAGAAACAATAAAACATGAAATATTTCCACAGGTTACCCTGTGTATAACGTAAGAGAAACCACTTGAGGTATTCAGGACAGTTATCTGAGTATGGCAGAAAGCTAGGACAAGACTGTTCCACTGATCTAAACAGAAGATTCCCATGACCACTGCTTTCATTGATTTCCCTAATGCAGCAATAAGTTTCAGTCATTTGGTCTGGCCTGCAAGATTAAGAAAGCACATGGACTGCTCCAAAAGTAATGCTTCCTATTCTATTACATCAGCCCACAACACCAGAGGTAGATGTTGGTAGTACGGCAGCAGAGGATGAACCTTCCCACCAATATTCCTTCTTGTTGACATGTGACAGATGGCAGCAGAGGGGCAGTCTGACAGAATGGCGTCTGACACGGAGGTGCGTATGGAGCAAAGGTGAATTGAATTCCTCTGTGCAGAAAAAATGGCACCCAATGGCACCCACTGAAATTCATCAGTGCTTGCTGAACATTTACGGAGACCAAACAGTGGATGTGAGCACGGTGAGGCAGTGGGTGGCACGTTTCAGCACTGGTAACAGCAACAGTGGGTCACCTCCACTGGTACAGATATTTACCAGCACAGCTCTTGTTCATCACAGGCAAAAATGCGTATCTAATGGTGGTGACTGTTGAAAAACAGTGTTTTGTAGCTGAAAATTTGCTCTATCAAATAGTGTTATTGCGCTCATTGTATCTACTGTATTTCCCATGGAAAGAAATAGGAGGCAATACTTTTGGAGTGACTGATTCCTCTTCTACTATTAAAAGAGTGATATCCACTTAAATACTTCCTTTATATCTCAAAATACCCCTTACAAGAATTTAGAAGATGCCTCTGTGGCATGCCACTGACCTAAACAACTCCTCCAGGTTCTTCCTTCTGTGAGCCTAGTACAGCTCTGTATTTATTGAGCTTACGGTAATGATGCTTTATGGCATTTCAGCAGAGCAGACATTGATAGAGAAAAGACATTACAGCTTCGCATGCTCACAGCTGAGAAAGGCAGGCGGTGCTTCTAGAAGCAATGTAAAAAAACATGGGATCTGACAGCAGCAGTGCTAAGGTAGGGAACTGATGATAACCAACATCTTTCTAAAATGCGCACACACAGACGGAGGGACAGGAAATTAAATCTTCTGAAACACATCCCAGCCATTAAGATCAGTAAACGAGCTTTGCCAAAGCTACAAGAACCAGTACGTCTTGAGATCCAATACTAAAAGCACGCTTTTTTTCCTCTGATTTTGCTGAGGTTATGGGCTTTCCTTCTTGTTGTTGCTTTTTGGGGATAGGAAGAGAATTTCAGCTTGTAATTGTTGGCTTTGTAATTTCTATCTTGATGGTTTCAGTTGTTGACCTGGGCTACTGCTAATCCACAAGCAACTACTAACACTCACTAATTGCTTTTCATGAGACAAACTTTCAGAATGCTTTAATAAACAAAGATTCATCCAGCCTTTCATTATTCCTACACATGACTTTATCGCCTACTTTACAAACGCTTATCCACAAAACAAGTAAATAAGTAAATGCATAAATAAAGCCCAGTTAAATAATAGCAAAGAAAAGGACAAGATTCTCTTGTGTTTCACTGAATGAAATGAGACTCTCAAGGCTGGAGATGAGGCTTTTTAAAAGATAATCTTGTACTAATACTACAGTACGCTAAGTAATTGATGGGGTAATAAGGGCAAAGAAATTGACCTTTCTTTAATCATCCTAAGAGGCACTCAGGACCCTCCTTGTGCAGGTGGGAACAGGGAATGTGTGTATGAATGTGTCACACAAATAATTCTAATCAAAACTGAATAAAGGAAGATGAAGCACTTAAAAAAAGACTGGCATTAACATTGAAAGCCAGAGCTTTCCCAACTATTAACCAGCCACTTCCACCTACTTCTAAAGGCTAAAAATCTCATATTTAGTTGAAAACCTATAATAATCTTTGTGCTGCTTGGAAATGATAATGTTCCATGGTTGGAGACTGTAGGAAATAATGCTATTTGATTAATGGGAAAAAGAAAGGAAAAGATAAAGAAGACAAACCCTCACAACACTGTCAGAGCCCGTGCTAATTCAACTGACATTCTCAATAACAATGAAAACAGAATAGACAATGAAAATGAGATTCATAAAAAAAGAAATAGAAGAATGGCATGCAGGAATAAAAGTAACTAATTGATTTAATCCGTCCCCATTGATTATCAGCATATTTGGTATTTCAGATCCCCCTGATACAATCAGAAGAAAATAAATGTAGTGTGCAATCACAGAAGTATTTAGAAAAAATGTATTCATCTCAGCTGGACAGCAAGTGAATATGAAACATACATGTAGCACTTTGTCCTTATATGGCCTCATACTGGAGCAAATAGGAAGATTCATGAATCGTTCAAGACAGAAAGGTAGTAAGAAAAAAAAATCACTTAGATGTGATACCATTGTTTAAAGCGTAAATTTATTTTTGTTCTTAAAGTTATGTGGATTAAGTTTTCTGAACACAAAGCTGACAAACTGATCTTTCCCATCACTTTCTGTGTCAATTTATGATTCCTATCAAAAATAATTATAAGGGAGGATTCATCCTTCAGGGAGGCCTTTGTCATCCCAAGTTATTTCAGAATTATTTTGAGGGACCACAAGAAACAATTGCATGCATCCTGTGTTACTTCTGTAATCAGATGAGCCATCACCTTCACAGCTGCACATGCCTGAAATTTACAATACATAGTATCTAAAGTGCTGTGTTCTTCCTTTTATCAGAAAATCTAGAGCATCCAGTGTCTTAAGCCAGAGGAAACAGCCCATTTTCAGAGCAGACAAGTAATAAAGCTGTACCCTTTGATTATTCTCCAGTGCAATTCCTTCAGTTTCCCAGAGCTTGAACTATAATGCAGAGAGTCCTGAGATTAAACGTGTGTGCTCGTACAATCTTTATTGGTCTATTTAAGTCTTCCTTCAAAGCATTTTACATTTTTCAAAGGCCAGCACCAATCCAATTGGCTACTTAAAATGCAGCCTATTACAAAAGCAAAGCTATAAGCTCCTGACAAAAACATTCACCCTTTCATACTAATCACAGAAAAAGTGGATTTAGCAAAAGATAATTAGAGATGTCTAGAAGACTTCTGTATTCAAATAAAATTTGAATGCTTTCTTCAATACAATTTAAATATTTATTACTAAGTGAAACCAGGATTAAAGTGGCAAGATGCTTGTGCTTAAGAAAATTAATGTTACATTGAAAAAAATCAAAAGGAAGGCAGGTTTCAGTAAACTGAAGTGCAGCAGGAAGTTGTTCATGGCACCATAAAGCAAGACATGTATGTTTGATTAATCATCAGGCTTGCAGAAGAATGACTTAAGAAGTGCTAATAAATCCATATATGTGCACTTCTAAAACAATCTCTATCTAATTGTAAAGTAGCAATTAGTACCCAGGCAAAGAATAAGGCACAGGACAACTTGTTTGGAATAAACAATCCTCCCAGCAGGCTGTTTTCATCTAACAAAGGAAAAAATAGAAAGTAAATTCAACTGCAAAATAAATGAGACATCAAAGCACATTGCTCTCAATAACATTCTTCAAGAGTCGTATCTTGGCCTGTATCCCAGGATACCCTTGGAAATGAAAAACTGCATCTCAATGGGATTCTTTCAACAAAATATTTTAATAAATAAATTCAGGTTTTATTCTAACTTGGTTAATTAAATAAATCTTTGTGGGCATTAAGCATAGAGTAAGTCAGTCTGATGGGCTTCTGTTCCAATTCTTAATTATTTGTGAAACCACTGTTTATAAATGTTATCACATAATAAGACCACTAAATGATCTATCTAAAAGACAGAGGTATGACTTCATTCCATAAAGGCAAAAGCCAAGGATTTAAAACAATTTGAGAATTCAAGGACAGCACACAATAAACATGCCAAGCATTCTGCTAAAGCTAGAAAGAGATAAACAAGCAACTTCGTTTCATACCTATTAAAAATCAAATATGAAGTGAATAGCAACACATTCTCAGGAGTAGATGGTGAGTCTCATCACCATTACTGAGAAACAAATAGAGAATCACATTTTACCTACTTTCCCTATTTCTAGAATAATCAATTTAATATCTCCTTCCTTTTTGAGAGATATTTCCAGATAAAATTCACAAAATAGAGGCACTCTAATTAGAGAATCCTTTCTCTTCATAAGATTTTCATAAGATTACTTTTACCAATCCCAGATGCGGGTGATGCCCATGTTACTGTCTCTAGATGATGTAAACACTTCTGGCACTCCTTTCAGACAGAGCATGTTAAAGTCAAACCCATTCAGAAGCAAAGCAAAGACCTTAGATTTCACTGACTAGAAGAAAACAGCCATATCCACTTCTTTTGCATAATACTGAAAGATACTTAAAAGAGAAATTTCTGAAGTTGTAAAAACTAGATGTCTCTAATTTGGCCACCAAAGACCTCTATTTGGAAATGTATGACTCATCAACCAAAACTCTTATGTACGTGCTTACATTTAAGTATTTTTATTTACTCATGTAATTTTCCAATGAATCAGTGCTCTGAAGAAGTAAGTACTTTATTGCCATCTTACCCTATTTGGTAGAGCTTATAAGCTAGATGGTGATTTAATGGCAGACTATGCTTAATGCTTAAAAAGGTGAAAGAACTCGAAAATCTGGCTTCTGATTCTGTGTTTTTCTCTGATAACTGTACAGCATGAAATGCATTTACTTTTGCCTCACCATACCATTATCCTGATAGCATCCTTGATAAACAGATACTTGCTCTAGAGCTGGTCACATCCAGTGACAGGGATTACAGAACATGCCTTCCCAGATTTTCTTAAAGCCAATTGTTAAAAAAAAAAAGTTTCTTAGCGTTTCAATTCTGAAATATTTTCTGCACAATGCCATTCTTTCTTGTTCTGTCATTGGTTGCTGATGAAACAAAATGGTTCTGGTCCGCTTGCTAACATTCCTTTCCATTTTCCTGATAAGCAGTAATTTTTCTCTCCAGTCACATCATCCTCTGCACGAACATGCCCAGCCATCATTACTTTTTCCCTCAGCTATTATTTCCCTAAGCTTTTCATCATTTCTGTTGTTTGCTGAATTACATCTGGTACATTATCTCCTCTACTGTCTTTGAAGATAACGATGAGAACTCCACAGCACTGACACCCTGGAGATGTTACAAAGACAGGAGGAGCTTTACAGCACAACGTATCACTGCACACATGCCACCCAAGAAAGATTAATTTTTTCTTAAGCTGTAAAGATGCTAAAAGGCTGTATTTTACCCATTCTAAAGCTACTGTGATAATTCTTGTGCAAAGGAAGCATCTGAGTTAAATTTCACGGCATCTTACGATACACCAGGACATAAACCAGAAAAATACATGCGGGATTAAATTTCCATAAAGCCCAACCGATCCGGCATATGAAACAGGAGAAGGAATTTAATCTACTCCTATAACGTGCTCAGGGCACATGACTTCCACCATATCTCCAGCACTGCTGCTGCAGCCACCGTGCCGGAATAGCAGCCGGCTGCCTCTGGCTCCAGCAACCCGGTCTGCAGCCATGCGGTGTTCAGTGGGGCTGTGGGTACCCACCCCAAGAGCAGCTTTCTGCCAGGAGTTCTGTGGGTCTCAAGAACCTGTGGGAGACCACACAGATTTCCTCTGTTCCCTTTCACCTGCAAACTGATGGGAAGCTCTACTTGTCAGCTGTCTCTGCAGTACATACAGCCTGCAGCGTCCTCACTGAGCAAACACTTCAAATAAGAATGAAGTTGCTTTTAATGAGAAATGAATTGTCTCTTACCTTCAAAGAAGTCAATCTCATAAAGCAGCAATATTATTTCTCCCCCCCCCTTTTAGAGAAACGAGAAAGAAAAGGCAATTTTTAAGTCAGGAACTATTCCTATGACACTGCGACATGTTTTTGTAGTCTAATCCAAAGTATAACTGTGCATGTGCATCGGACCTTTGCTGTAAGCTTTTGGGTCGTAATGCATTTTTCTTGTCACATGACATTGTCAGGATCAGGAGGAACTCACCTAAACAATGGAGATCAACCTCCTCAATTTTCCTTTTCCTTTTAAATGTAATCTACTTTAGAGTGACACTTTGATAGTTCTAAATAGAGACGTAGCCATAATTTTGCTTTATATCCAATCTGAAAGGTGTCCTTCTAGTTGTCAATTACAAACTTTCCTGCTCTTGAACATTACTACTCCAAGCACAAAAGCAAGCATATGACTCCGTACTGACCTTCATCTGTTCCCAAATTGTGTCTTTTAAAAGCCTTGAATCTGCTTAAGGGGAGCTGCTGAAACCTGAAACGAACTAAGTCTATTGCTTTATAGAGTAGATGAATGTAAAACTGAAGTATTACATTTCAGGCTCTTACTGTACTAAATATAGCAGAATTAGGATGCGGGGGAATATAACCAGAGAGTGAGTCTGGTTTTAGAGACAAGATTCTTGTTACAGACATCGATGACTATTTTGTAATACTTGGTCTATTTCTGTTTCTGACAGAATATCACTGTAAATGGGCAGAAGTAAAATGTCCTCCCAGTCAAGAGATTTGTTCTGAATAGCAGTGATCTTAAAAAAAAAAAAAACTCTCCCCCTAAAGAGCACCCTGCATTTAGATTTTCATCTCTTGCACTCTGCGTGATTCTCTTAAAGATGCATTTAATAATGTGGAGACAAATCAGTTGAGTATGTGGAGGAAAAGTACCGGTCTATACGCATGTGCCAAAGAAACATGAACTGAAATGCAAATCCTTGGGACCAGAGTTATAATGAATGCATTACTTACAGGGAGAGTAGTGGCTTTCGACTTGATAGATTCCTTGACAAGTTTACAGTTTTTTGACAGTCATCAGATGAGAAATGTAGCATGTATTTAAGTATATTTAATTTATTTACAAAAAAAAAAAAATCATAGGAATGTTCAGGTCCTAAGAGACTTTGGGTGATCACCTGAGTCAATCTCCTTCTCATCCTAGAGCTAACTTCAGAGGTAGGTCTGGTTGAGCAATACTCAACTGACTTTTCATAGAATCATAGAATCGTTAAGGCTGGAAAAGATAATCTAGTCCAAGTGCCAACCCATCCCACCAAGCCCACATCCCTCAGTGCCACATCTCCCCAGCTCTTGAACACATCCAGGGATGGTGACTCCACCACCTCCCTGGGCAGCTGTGCCAGTGACAGACCACTTCTTCCGGGAAGAAACCTTTCCTAATATCCAACCTGAACCTCCCATGATGCAACTTAGTTTTTAACAATATCGTTTTTGAAAGTCTGCCTTGCTAACAGTTGATTGTGTGACTAGCAATAATTTTGGAAGAAAAAAAAAAACAACAAAAATCAACTCTTTAAATAGTATAGTGGGATTGAGAGTGAGCATAAATTGTTCAGCATAAATTACAACCTAAATAAAGCACTACGGGCTCAAATTCAGATATGCAGTAACTAAGAAAGAAGGGGGAAAAAAAAGGAAAGTCAAATAAAAATGTAGCATTTCAGCTTGCACCAGTGTTATGCCAGCTTCTGGATGCATAAATGATACTGATAATGAGCCCTCCTGATATATGTTTAAGATTTTTAAAATAGGTGACTCACACCTAAGGCAAGTGAAATGACTGCTGCAGTCCTCATGTTTTCCGCTTTGTTAAATTCAATCAGCTGTTCATCTGAACAGTTGGAAAGGATACATTTATACGGAAATAACTCTCTTGCTAAACATTTTCCTGTATCAAATATATATTCTGATAAAAATCTACTGAATATTGGCTTACGCTGACCTCATCCAAAACAAGAAAAAACACTGATGTCCCAGAGGAGCTCAGAGCACAAGCTCTCAGTTTACTGTCATACAGCACGTATCAATTGTACGGAAATTTATAATGCCTTTATATGTGTATTTTGCAAATCTGGCATTCTTATCTGTAGTTCAATTTAGATAAACAGGATTTTTTTTTTTTTTTTAAACGAAGCATTTAATGGTATTACAGCATTTTCAGAAATAAAAAAGTACTTTTGAAAAAGGTGTCCTAAATATGGGAAACTCCTACAATCTCCCTGAATGAAACCATCATTTCATAACTTTATGCAATCATGATCAACAGCACGTGTGTCATGGAAACTTCTCTTCTTCTCCAGTATGTTATCCTTCATTAAGACCCTTAAACCTGGTAAGGGCTCTATAAGCGTGTATTCCCCTACACACATATGGAAATTATTTTTCCTTACTACTAGTATCACAGCTATCTTACAAAGATACAGTAAAACATAGTGTATCAAAAGCTGACAAGAAATTCTTGACTAACCCATTTGAGAATAATTGATTTTCCATTCGCAAAGAAAGATTCTGCAAAAGCATGGATTTCCTATGCAGAAAGTTCACATTATTACCTTTGATTTCAGAAGTTGCCATGAATTTACTTGTGAAAGAGCATTAGGCATTCTGCAGTTCAACAGTGATCACTAATAAGTTTGGATGGCAGCTGTTGTACATCTGAAGCTAACAAATGTTATGTGGCCAGAGATGACTGGCACGACATGTGTCTGTAGCCTTTTTATACAGTTATGTACTGAACTATTTTAAAAATGTTCACAAAAGTCCTTCAGAAATACCATTCTCAAGAAGTTCATGGAAAAACAAGCCTTTAATATTTACCCCGCTCAGTTAGTTGCATATGCTCACACATTATCACACAGTGATACAAAAGTAATGACAAATTATTTTTCTGGAAGTCATGCCCTCCTTAGCACTGTGACTAGAAGCTGGATTCACTTGCTTGAAAGTACAAGGCATATATTAAATTTCCAGCAATCAATTATCATTTCAGCCTTTGTATCTATGATCATAAATCCCAGCACATGCCCATATGGACAGACAAAGTGCAAAAACAGAACAGTCTTCCAGGCAAATTCCAAAAGCAAGTGTAAAGTTCAGTAATGAAATATCACTCTCTTTTCTGTCTTTAACCTCAAGCAGTAGAAGTTTTTTTAAATTTTCCTCAATTTAATATTTTCATAGACATCCTGAAAGCCTTATGTTCATAATCTTTATACTGATAGAAAGTGTCACTATCAGCAAAGTGATGCGAATATCCATCTCAAGAACCTACACAAAAAATATATTCGCTCTAAGGATTGAGAGGGTTCTGACAGAAAAATTTCAGAAAATACAAATGATTTTACTTACCTCACACAGAAGAAGAATACATCCCTCAAGATTACTCTGATTGTTTCAGCTACTTTTGCCATATGTGCTTTGCTACATTTTTACATGAATAAATTCAGAAAGGCTTTTTCCAGGGAAAAGTTGCTACTTTTGCTTTTTATTTTTCTATTTTTCAATACTTGAATTTTCAGTGACTAGATCATACATTTGTACAATGTAAAAAGTCAAATATTTTATTATTAAATAACTCTGAGAATGAGTCTCTCTCATATACACTCTATTTGCTATTATTTTGCATTAACTGATCTTTAAAGTCAGAAGTTAATTTCTTTTTTTTCTTAATAGGAGAAATAAAATTGGAAAGACAGAAGAAAGCCAAAGGCCATCCATTTCTTTCTGTGTGCTTAGAAGAGCATTTTGTTGTACAGAATGAATGATCTGAAAAGTCTGAAATATTTGCAAAGCTACTGTGCCTTGCTTGAAACATCATTACATGCCAGTAATGGAGCCGGTGAAATAAAAATGTTAGCACAATACTAGGATACAATTAAACATGAAACAGAATCTATGTCTCATTTCAAGTAATTGCCAGTGACAGAATCAAACACTATGACCACAACTTAAGATTGTTTTTTAACTTTACATTAGTACAATGTGTGGGCTTGTATTTTCACAGGTGAGGGAATATGCTCATACACTCAAGTCTATATCATCTATCTTGAATCTATCTATGAATAACACAACCGCATATATATGCATATATATGCACCAGATATACGTATATACATGTAAGTGCATGGGAGCAGAGCCCTTCCTTCAGTTGATATTTTCACACTCAAGGAAGAGAATTTCACAGAATTCAAGTTTTAATTCCATCTTCCATTCCATCGTTACATCACGTGCAATACAACATGTACAAAAGCTCTAATACCTGACAAGTCAGGCACAGATAAATCATACTGAAAGACATAAACCATGAGAAGATTTGAAAATTTCTGCTGATTCTGTTTAAAGCAATGGAGAAGCATCTGCATTACACAAGAAATGAGAATTGAAGAGGAAGCTAAAGGAAAAGAAAGACAGGGAGCTGTTGGAGAGGGTCCAGAGGAGGGCCACAAAGATGATCAGGGGACTGGAGCACCTCCCCTGTGAAGACAGGCTGAGGGAGCTGGGCTTGTTCAGCCTGGAGAAAAGAAGGCTGCAGGGTGACTTCATTGCAGCCTTTCAGTACCTACAGGGAGCCTACAAACAAGAGGGGAATCAACTCTTTGAAAGGGTAGATAATTGCAGGACGAGGGGAAATGGTTTTAAGTTGAGGGAGGGAAGATTTAGGTCGGATGTCAGGGGGAAGTTCTTTACAGAGAGAGTGGTGAGGTGCTGGAACAGGCTGCCCAGAGAGGTTGTGGATGCCCCGTCCCTGGAGGTGTTCAAGGCCAGGTTGGATGGGGCCCTGGGCAGCCTGGTCTAGTATTAAATGGGGAGGTTGGTGGCCCTGCATGTGGCAGGGGGGTTGGAGATTCATGATCCTTGAGGTCCCTTCCAACCCTGACCATTCTGTGAAAAACGGGATATTCAAAACATTAAGGTTTGACCACTGGAAGAATATAGTGTGAAATACAACTTGAAGACAAAAGGAAGTAATGTTATTCCATCTGTTACCTGTCATGTGTCCTCATAAAGTCCCAAAACTTCTTAGCGCCATTCTGGGGGAAAGAAATAATAAATGTGTCAGTAAAATTAATTCCAAGTGTGAACTGATTATAATGAAATTGAGCAAAAAAATTTAACAGTTTTAAAAACTTGGTAGAGATGATTTTATTGATGAGATTATTCTGGATTTTGACAGTATGCATTACAGATGTTGGGAACTATCTCAGGGCATTCCAAACCTTAAATACACAATGCCATGCCGACTGCTAATGTACAACACAGTCTTTGGGTCCAACTCTGGCCACAGCGTCAACTCAAACCCCCAATTTAATCACCATGTACCAGGAAGCTATATGCAGCTAAGTTTTAACAGTAAAATAACCCACAGATCTATGTTCTCCCATGGTAGCTGTGCAGAAGAATAGTTTATCTTTTCAGGACAGCTCAGCATTTACCACCAGCTGAACTAATTTAGGATCCAGGCTAAGAAGGTTGAAGCCCACCTAACTGATGTTTCATACTTCGGTTTCTGCTTTCCAGCATTAACACATATACTGACAAAACCAAACCAAACCACTGAACATGTTTGCAGAGTTATTTCCCTGACTTTATATCCTACAAAGAGTGATCCTCGGGTAGCCTCCATGCCACTGCTTACCACTTGTAAGTCATCTTGTCCTCCACTCTCTTGAAATGAATGACACCTACCACAGCTGAAAGCAACTCCTAAAAGCACTTTTCCACAGTGACCACATACACACTTACTTGCACACTTATCTATGTTCTGTAATAACCTACATCAGTCCATACATACTAGTTAAAAGAGACATGTATATAATTCGGTACCTATTTTAAGTCTATTAGACACGTGGCAACATTTTTCAGCTGTACAACTCAAAGGACTTCCCTCCTAAGTCAGGTTTCTGTGTTACAGAATAGGACTCAAGGAAATTCATTCAGTTATACCTTTTTTGTATTAGCAAACAAAAACCAGACCAGCTGAAGACATACAAACCTTAAATATGCTTCATGTGAAAAGCAGCACAAGCTCTCTGTTATAATGTATACTTAAGCAGATGATCAAACCCTAAGCAACTTGTTAATGATTTAAAGCAGGTAAATGCAAGCAATGAAAGAAGAAACAAGTTCAGTTGATTGGTAAAGGTGCCAACCAATATAGAAAGGCTCTTCAGCTCTATTACAGATGTCATGACTACCAAGTACACAACAGCTGGTGGGGATTAGATAACAAGCACTCTGGTTCAGAGATTAAGCTCCTGAGCTTTATGAGTTTACCAAGCTTTTTGGAAGAGTGACGGTTTGCTTGCTAGCTGGGTTTTCCTTCATTCCCACAGCTCTAATTATAAACAGTTGTCCACCTCAAGAGAAACTCTAGTCTACTCTTCCATCAATGCCTGTGCATAACTTCTGTAGCACTGACAGGAATCAAATGTATGCATCAGAAAAGAAGCCATGTCAATGCTCAAATGCAACAATGTTGAAAGAGAAATAATGACAGCAAATTCTCAGCATGAACTGAAATACTAAAACCCTTGGCCATCAAGCTGAGTATACCCAATCTGTTCCACCTGGTGACAGACAGAAGAACAACTCTGAAAAGATATGACACAACACATATTTGCAACTTAAAAGCACAGGCCAGTGCTGTGTGATAAGATAATTTAAGGCATTACATCCATAAGTTCTGCTCAATCCTCTTGGAGATTTATTTCTGCATGTGAGACGAATGAATGTCTGGTATTTTTTCTTGCTTGCAGACTACAGTGCAATCTGCTGTTTGACGTGAGTAATTTGAGGAACTGTGAACTAGAGATAACACCTTCTGTATGTACCTTCATATCAGTTCACCAGCTTCAACCTCCTCCTGCCACCACAGGTAAGATACCTGCCCATCCATTCTCCTGTTGTAGTTTCTCCTTCCCTTGACAAAAATATGGGTGTCCAACTGATGGAGATGACAGACACGCCTACATCAAGGCTATCCTAGATTAATTTATGCTCTTAGTCCTGTGATATTACTTCCTACGGTATGATCCCAACAACAGTCCTCCTGGCTTTTTCCTCTTCCCATCATTTATTATAGAATCTGATTGCTTTGGAGTACTTAAGGAATGGTTTCATACAGCTGAAGAAAATTAAACCCTGGAGAATGAGCCTTAACCAGATGGAATCCATGAGATCTGAATACCATCTTCTCACGGGTGAGCCCCATTAACATTAGCAGAATCTACCTCATAGGTGTGCATGCAATTTTTAACAAAAAAGGTAAAAGAAACTTAGTATGTAAAAACAGAAATGAATCAGAATCATACAAGATAGCTCTTCTTCTTGTAGTTTGTAAGTGGTTGGACAGCGCATAAAGAACTTTCACTAGAACATAATTCAGTTAGTTTAAGACTCAAACTCAAAACAAGTCACAGGCTAAATTAATTTCAATCTGTCCATTCAAGAAGCTGGTTATGATGATACACTCTGACTGGACAATGTTACGAAGCTCTTGTCTGCCTATATTTGAATAAAAAAATATTTTATATGATCAACCTGCACCTGTCCAAATAAAGAAATCAATAAACAAATGAAACATTCCAACATCTCATTGTTTACAATGGCAGAAACTCAAATGAGCACCAGTCATGCCCTATTGTCCAAGTCAAATGTAATTTGAACCCAACCGTATGGAGTTGAGTTCCTATTGTACCCAATGTGTGGTTCATTCCTAACAGACTAGTATGAAGGTTGCTAATTATTAATAGCATGTAAACAGTTACCAATGATTCTTATGCTGCTTTACATACTTTACAGAACATTAATTCCAACCTGTTTCTAACCACCTATGTGAAGCTGTATGTAATATCTCTATCTTAGCTGTAAGACAAAAATTTTATTTGCAGAACTGATCAAAATTCATGCTTTCAAAAACTGAGTAGCCATGACTATTTGTTATATTAAACTGCCCCACTCTGTATATCCCATCTTCTGCCTTTGACAGCACTTCACTTAACATCCCAATTACAGATCCCAAATGCAAAGAATTAAAAGATGCAAGTGATCAACATACTCTCAGGAAACAGCAGTGTCTTTGTGAAATGTAAAGGCTCTCTCAAACACTTAATGTTGTCCATTTTAATACAGATACATTTGTTTTACTGTAAGTAGTCCATTCTCCAATGTCTGCTAAGGAACAATCAAAGTATCTCTCAATGAAGTGTGAGAAGTAAGCATAATACATCCTGTGAGGTCTTAACATTGACACTTAGTACTTCACATTTAAAACAGATTTTGTTGTTATCCTTCAAATGGGAAATGCATCCTCTTACGTTTTATAAAGACATGTCAACAGTCGTTTGTATTACTTTTTATTTGTTCCGAATAGCAGTTTTGATACTCTCAACAGCACTGTATAAGACATAGCTGATTTGGTAAGCCTCTAATTATAATGTAATCACGCTCTAGTTCTGTGCTCAGTGATCAGGTTCTGGGATGCTGTAGTGCTGAACTACTGCACACAGTATGTGTACATTAATGAAGCTGTATTCCAGGAGAGGTAGCGTATGAGACAACTTCGTTCCAGGTTACTCGGAAGCCAGATTACTTACATAAGAACAAATTGCATAAGAAAGCCATATCAGGTCAGATGAGATGTCCACCTTGCCTGATACACCACTTTTGACAGTGAAAGGAAAGTTTAGGGATAGAGAAAGCATACTGCAGTGCTTCCCCGGGACACTCCTTCTGACCTCTGACAAAAGGTAGTTGAAAGATGTCAGAAGACAATCCTGCCACAAGGCATCCAAATTAAACACAGTCCTCTCTCCTTTTCCAACCCAGAAAAGCAAGCAGGAATAGCAATTTCTATTCTACTTGCACGCACAATAGTTTGTCACAAGTTTGACTTGATAATGCCATTGACAACTTAGAATCACAACACTGTACTACAAGCTTCCCAGTCAACATAAGAACAACTTGATCTCTTTTGGCTCAAGTGATTGCAGGACAACCATGCACTGGAAAGCACTCTCTCTCTACTTGGTTAAGTGTCGACAGTAGATTTAAGTTCAGCAGATGTGACCCCTACCAGCAGAGAGCTGTTTATGATGCCACCCATACCTGATCTCCACATTCTCCAGGAAATGAAGACCCTTCCTGCATCTGCTCATTGCCATACTTACAGACAGGAGTCTGTTCACACCATCTATGACAGACAAGTTAGACTTGACTACAGCCTCTGATCAGAATACCATTCTTTTACCCACCTACATCGTCTGGCTAAAATGCCTGGAGACACACTGCACCAGGGATATAGCTGTCCTCTGCCTTTCTCCACTACTTTATGTCATATAATGTCTGAATGATGCAGTCACATTGTCAGGCTAGCAAACACAGAGGATCACTTTTGCTCACTAAAGGAATCCACTGAAGACTTAGCCCAGCCTACCCAAGAAAGAGTAGAATAAAGACATGAAACATTCACTGCCTCTGATCTTACAGGGTGTGCTCCTCACGTGAGAGACAGATGATGGAGCTTTCCCAAGGACCACTGCACTCCCATTAAAGAATGGGATCTCCTGACAAAGCAGAAGTCTTCAAAATTACAAATGATATGAAGATGGTGGATATGAAACAACTGTTCACTTGTTCCCAAAAGTGAAAAGCACTTTGTCATAGCTGGCTTCCTGAAGAGAAGGGCCAAGGCCTACCTGGATGCTGAACTGGCTCCGCTCAAGGAAGCAGCACAAGGCCAGCAGTCTCCCTTCCTTTCTCTATGTACAAAACAATTAACTGATAGTTTCTGAAACACCCAGATGCAAACTGCATTACACACAGGTTTTAAAACTTTCTAATTTAAGATTTAGACTTCCTGGCCTCACTTTTATGGAAGTTCTACTCCTAAGAGTAAACTAAAAACACGCCACTATAACCGACATGAGAACGCTCCAAAAATCTCTTTAAATGCTTTCTTTAACAGTAGGAAACAATTGCTACATGATGGTTAGGATGAGGGTGTCTAAAACAACTCCTCACCATGCAGGTTTACAGTAACACATCTCCTGCAGTGCCTCTACAGGGAGGCTAGACCACTTAAAAAAAAACAAACAAACAAATTTAGTTAGAATTGCGCCTATTTAAATGACAGTCAGCCTTCTTGTAATGAACTCTGTATGGACAACGTGTGATGGGAGCAGAGAATGTATTTGCCTGGGTCCTACTTAAAGCTCCTCTTTTATTTGCTTCTTTAAAGCAGTTGACAATTTAAACAGCTACTGAATTGAAAATGTTGGCCAGGAGCATCTCCTGTGTTTATCCAAGGAAAGCTGCTGCTTGGACAAAGTTTCCAAGGACTGCACAGTATCACCAAAGTCACCCCAGTAAAGGGCCAGTACCTTATTAGACTTTTCCAGACTTTTCAGGAAACTAATAGCAGGCTAAGCAAGCTGATCACTTAAAATGCAGCAGATTTGTGTCCAAAATAAGCAAACTTCACATATGCCACTAAAAAGAGGGAAAAGAAGTATGTATCTGTCCTTGACAATGATTAACTTCTTACTGTTTACATTACAGGAGAGACAACAAGACGTTTGGTGACCTATTGTGATAGGCATTAAAAATAGGTAATGGGAACAGTTCCTGTTGAATGATCTTACAATTCAGTTAGAGCCCAAAGTCGGTGTAAACAAACAGAGGCAGGTAAGGAAGAAAGGCAGATACATAGTATACATGGTATAGATAAGCTACATGGAGATGTTATGAGGGGTAAAATGACAAACAACAGTAATGGCCCCTTAGATTCTACCAGTTGGACTGGGTTTAAAGCCGTTACCCAAGAAATGAATGTTCCACGTGTGTGAAAAAAATAAAACTCCTGAAGTTGACATAATTATAACGTAAAAATAATTCTGCTACTCCATTTATCCAGTTTCACAGTTCTAAGACAAAAGAACAGCTGATGTCCTTAATCCAAGGGTTACGACCATTCTTTAAGCAATACAAGTTACTCCGTAGGTAAAGAAAAACAGGTAAGGAAATTAGTTGGCAAATAATGGTCTTTAACCAGAGCCAGCAGTGCCAAGCAAGTGTGCAGTCCCTGTTTAATCATTTACATGTCACAAAGCAGTAAAACTCCCTACAGGAAAAATCTGATTTTGCTGTCTTCTCAGAGAAATACTCTCAGAAGTATTTGTGTATTTTTCTCATTAAATGCAAAATTATTTTCTGTTGCACACTTTCCATATTCAACTAGAGTCACAGAATATACTGAGTTGGCCGGGACCCATGAGGATCATCAAATCCAAGCCGTGGAATCCAAGTAATCTTCTATAAATGTATTTATACAATTTGGTACCAGTGTGCATGATGCTGCCTCTATCCATGTGGAAATTCACATTTCCTTGTTGAGGAATCTACTTGAAGAACACCAAACTCATCACATTATTAGCTGGGTCTTTTCAGGTTAATCCACATGAAATGCATGCCTTGGGAATCAAGTAACTGATTCTGGGAGACAGACAACAATCTGTACAATTCAGGCAATTCCTGCAGCCTCTTGCTACTTTATTTTCTTAAATGCTCTTAGCTTAATGCTTTTCACTCAAATTCACCTTTTTATAATCAATAAAATCTGCCAAAAGGTACATCTACAGTAACACTAACTCAGTAATTCAGTAGTCCCTGGTTTATAAAATATATGTTCCTATAATAATAAATTATGCCCTGAAGATGTGCATCAACTGTTGCTTCTTTATCAAGCAGTCACAGCTCTTGGATTACACACAGTGGACTTCCCCTGCTATAAACCCAACAAGACAGGAGACACTGGATGCTACAACCGAAGGCCTTGGCCTTCTGTACATGAACCCTTCCCTTCCTTTCTTCCCTCGGTACAGAAGTGCTCATACCAGTTGAAATTTCCTTGTTACATTTCTTTGTTCAGCTTAATGGAATCTGATGTCACACCTGTAATATTCAGTAATATTCAGTGGAGATCTATCAGGATTTACTAGTATAGACCATTTCTTGTTAGCTGAATTATTAATGCTAATACTTCACATTTTCACTTTCCAATCAATTAGTGATCAAATTACCCTGCATTGTCTGAATATTTCACAGCACTTTCAACACTATGCCAAGCACAGAAAAGCTATCTAAACAAACAAACAAACACGTTAGCTTTGATGCCAGAAAATCCCCGTTCCCCAGAGTTTGGGATTGTTTTAAAGAAATAGAGCATTAATCATCAACATGATACTGAGAAACCCATTTGAATAACAGAAATTATAAGGGAAAAAACAGCTTAAACAGGTTTGGACTGGTGCAATTTTCCAAATAAGAATAAAATAAAATAGCTGCTCCACATGCTTTAGAACTTTTGTTGCTTCCTGTTGAGTATTTCTGTTAGATTAGTAAATTAGGGGGTGCCTAACATCTGTCTTTTTTTTGTTTATAGGAGGTAGGGAGCTGTTGTGCTGTCCTGAAATATTGTTTTCATTAACAAGAAAAAAAATGGTGTAAACAGTCAAAAATTAACAGATAATTCATATTCAGTGTTTTCATGTTAATAGAACATCTTGATCAAACTATTTTGCATACAAAAACTGTTTGAAGCAATGGCTTATTACAGTTGTAGGGCTTTTTCCTTGTCTACTTCAAAGGTTTGATCTGTGAGAAGCAGGGAGATGGCTGTCATCTTTTTACAGAATCATGGAATGGTTTGGGTTGGAAGGGACCATTAAGACCATCCAGTTCCAACCCCCTGCTATAAGCAGGGACACCTCCCTGTAGAGCAGGTTGCTCACAGCCTCATCCAGCCTGGCCTTGAATGCCTCCATGGAGGGGGCATCCACAGCCTCAATGGGGAAATACTGACAGATTTTATGAAAATATTACATATTTTCCAAGAAAAAAAGGAGCACTTTCAGCTGGCATAAAAACATGCAACTTAAAAAAAAAGAAAGTTATCAATAAAATCATTCTAATCTTCATTAGTTGAGTGTCTGGCCCTCTTTCTTTTCCTACTGAAGGTATGTATCAATATTAGCAAACTGTCTTATGCCTGGATATCACATAACAGAACTATTCATGTAAATGCGAATTGTTTCTATTAAAGTCAATCTGAGGGTACAGTTTCTTAACACTGTAAAATCAATCTAAACTCAGACTGCCTCTTTTTCTACCCCAGCTGCACATCTCTTCCTTACCCCTACCCCACCTCTTGCAATTGTGCAACCATGCTGCAAGCTGGTTCTGGATCATGATCTAGAAAAATGGGCTCCACAACAAAAAAAAAAGAAAAAATGCATTTTAGTAACTGACATGAATGTAAATGCCATTATATACATACCACGTTTTCACCAATGACTATTAAACAGAACAGTCTTGGCCTCTTCAAAACCATTGCAAGAATAAGAGATGTATCTGATAAGAACTGTTGGAGAGAAAGACACATGCACACAAAGAAAGCCTAAATTACTATTTCAGTTCACACCCACTAATCCACTCCATCAGACTGCACATGCTGGAGTAAATGAAGCCTCATCTTCAAAAGCAATTTGCAGAATTACTTGCTGATGTTGAAGAACTACTTCAAAAGAGTTTAAGTGTTATGGAATTTTACTGTTTTTTAAACAAGCCACTGTTTAAGCTCAAGAGGGAAGGGGGGTGAAGGAGGGAGTGTTTGTTTTTTAAACAAAGGCTTTAAGATTTCATTCCTAAACTATTCTGAATGTTTATTTTAAAAGCATCATGATTACTAATAATGGCATTTTGCAGTTTTTAACTTACCAGCATTCCAATGCTTCAGTTAGAAAGGACTGGTTTAGTCATTTGTGCCTTTGTGGAATGTGCATGCTAAAATATACAAATGGATGACTTTTCAAATACATTAAAAATAAATGCTGTATCTAAAATACAAAAATACTGCTGCTTGTTGTCTCTAACTGACTAAATTAATAATTCTGTAAGTAAGACTAAGACCAGCAAAATTCATAGGGGCAAATCACCCTACTCACTACAGAGCTCTGTGCCACCACCAGCTGACACAGCACTTCTGGGCAGGGCAGAGCAGGGCAAGACTGCTGTGGTCAACACTGTGCTCATTTCTTCTATGAGGATCTTGAGTGATAAAGGTGCTCAGCTCTGTACAAAAGCAAATTCTCTGAGGCATGGACTTGACTTCTTATCTGAAATTAGCAGGAAGACAAAGTTCCTTGAAGAAACGTTAATAGACACCAGTAGAGACCACATCAGGGTTACCTAAAGGGATGTGAAACCTAAGGTCATAGACTACAATTTTTACAACCCATATCAATTTTCTCTTCAAAGTGAGGGTTATTCTGGTAGGAGTTTGTAATGAAACTGCAAACAGATGGTTGTGGCAATGGAGTTTGCTGTTCAAAGGTGCAATTTTTTCACACTTTAGGAGGTAAAATAAACAATGAAGAACACACTAATTTATTCAACTGTTAATGCAATACTGGGCCAAGCCACTTTGTCCGTTTTATGTACATCAAATGCCAGAACAATTACAACTAAGATACCTGATGTGTAAGTAAACTTTCTCATATAATCCTCTGGAAGTTTACTTTTCAGGTCACTGTTTTTTTGTGTGTACTTTTCAACAATGGAATTGTTGCAGTTTAGTTTGGCATTCAGCTATCAGTAAGATCACTTACCTTTGAATGAAATTTATAAAACATGACAATTTAGCATATATGAATACATTAAATCAAACCTCCTTTCTGTCCTTGTTTTCATATGCTTTTAAAATACTTTAGTATTAAGAGAGGTCACACATATATATTGCATGTGCTTTATTCAAAGACAAATATGTTGTAGCATATTGAAATCTATACTACAAAGTGTAAGGATGTGGTGCTTGCATGAAGAAACATGATATGCATAATGGTCACTAACATCATTTTAAATTATATACTGAGCTGGTAATGTTATAACTTGAGATGCAGATGGGGTTTTTCTGATATCAGGTTGATTCCAATGAATTCTATTGTACAGAACCAATTGCTAATAAGCAGGTTTCAGAAACAAGCTGTAAATGAATATTCCAGTGCTCTTTTACCTAAATTCCTACAGCCCACTGTATCCACAGCAAACAAATTCACCTAGCATCTTTACCATCTTTCTCCTTTGTTCTACGTTGTTGTTGTGTTGTTGTTTTTAAAGCAGTAGTTGTCTGATTTTGTTTATTTATTTTTGCAAATTTGCTATCGAAGAGACAAAAGGAAAAGCTCAGGAAATGTCAGCCACAACCATTTCTTTTGCCCAGTCTGACCCAGGTCAGCACTTCCATCAAAATAGGACCACCTCCCTTTCCCCACTTCCTGCATGGTCTCCTGCCCTGCAAACAGCACAAATACTTCTCCAGCCACACACAGAGTCACACCACAGATGGAAGATGGATAAAGGACCTAGACAAAAAAAGCTTCTCCATTGCCAAGCCTGCTGCCATTGCACCAAGGTATGCGCCACATGGGACCAGCATAACCATGATTGTATCTCTCAAGTTCTTTAGTCTTCATCTCCAAATAATGACGGATGTGCAAGACTTTATGAAGTTCAGTGGGATTAATACACATATCTTAGAAGAGGAGCTGATGCTAGAAGCAACTGACACAACTGTCCTGGGTATACCATGATCAGAAATTCGTAATGCTTCATCGCCTCAATCCTGTGTCAGAACAAGCAAATGTGCTTCTAACATTAAGAGCACATCCCTAAGGAGAAGGAATATGGGTCTTTGATTAGATTATTGTATGCCTCCCACATCCAGTGAACATTAAGGGAAATTAAAAATAAAATTCCCCAAACAATCTCGGAGGTAAGAAACACAGATTCAATTTTTCAAAATTAATTTGGTGTTAAGGAAACTAGCATACTTCAGATTTTTTAACTAGACAGTTTAAAAATGGAAAATAATCAAAATTACACCCCAGCCCACCGCCCCTTTTGTTCTTATGTCACAAAAGGAGAATGTTAAGTTTCATCAAAAGTCTTCTTTCTGGAATCAGAGTAGCACTCCTATTAAAAGCCATGCAACCCCCAGCTCATCACTGCGAGCAGTCAGGTGCTTACAGACTCTGGTGCTACAGGAGACACGGCTGCTGGCTCCAGCCCAGAGCCCAACAGGCAGGGAAACACCCAAATGCAGGGCTGCTGAGAACTTCTACATGCTCTGTATTTCATTTCTTTTTCCAGACTTCTCCTAATTTGTATAAATTAGTATATTTTTTGAACTACTCAACTTTACTGATACGTAATTAACTATAAAGAAATAAAAAAATAAAATAAAATAAAAATACCCTTGTTTTAAATGGAAAATATCTCCAGGAAGCCTGTTTTCATCTTTTCTGGTCCATTGGCAGCTGACATTTTGGCCGCAGTTACCAAGATAAGAGGCCTAACTACTATCAGAGTAGTGATAATCAATGACAGTCAGAGGAAAACAATCCGCACTCGACATAACCTACTTGGGTTGGTTATGTCTGTGGTTGCTATTTCAGAACAGAGTAACATTCAGCACATGATATTCATCGCATGTCTACATAATATGACATCTCACTTGATATTCTTGAACCCTTCTTGTACTCATACAGTGCACTCATCATGTTCCTGTAACTCCTATTCCCCTGACAGCTTACAGGTAGAGCAATCCCAAAGAATTCCGGACTGCTCAGGACAACCAATTTAGAATATCCAATCCCAAAGAAGACGTTCACACCACTGACTGCCAGGATTCAAGCTTCTCAGCCCATCTCTGCAGGCACAGTGCAGAGAGAAGCAAACACAAGTGCAGTCAGTGGAGGGAGAAAATGAATCTTAAAATCATCAGTCTCAAGGCAACCACTACGCCTACAAGTGTAATTTCTCCTTTGCTACCCTAGGTCATGACCCTCATCCAGAAGAGGAAGGAAAGTGTCCTTTCAACATTAATTTTGCTATGCCACTCAAGGAAAACAACACTGACAACCCTATAAAACCACAGCGTACGTTACCACTGGTAGTTCAGCCAAACATTAACCACCACCATCAATTGTCTAATACTTCTCATTACCTCTTTAGTCATTCTAACAAATTCTACTGCAACTTATACATGATCTGATTAAAATCTCTGGCTGACAAAGAGCCAGCAGAAAAATAACCTAGCCCTCTGCTACTGCAGCCCTGGACTACTGCATTTCCAGACTGCTAATAAAGCTACATTAAAACCCATACACTAGATAACTGTCATTGCAATTTCAGAACCAAATTAAAACTACTGACACTGTCACATGAAGATAAGAAAAAGTCTGTGTATATATTAGACTGTCATATCATACAAATTAGATTTCTTTTAAAAGGCAGAAAATTAATTGTACATAACTTCAAAGTTTTACAAATGCATCTGTAAAGCAATAATGTATATCACGTAAGTATGATTTTTAAAAGTAATTTAGAAATCCATTGATTTATAACTTACGAAGGACAAAATATTTCTGATGCAGGAGTCAAATCAGTGCAGGAACAATATAGCTCAGTGAGCAGTACACCTTGCATCACACACCAATCTGGTACGTGCCAACAAAGAACCAGCATTAACAAGATTAACCAAGGTTAGCATTCGGGAGAGCTTAAGTTCCAACGAGGTTGGGAACAAAGCCAGGTGCAGCACCGTGGTGTCTCCATGGAGAGGCAGAGGTAGGAAGGGACGCCTCCGACACACTCTATTCCCATTGGAACTCAAGGTTACCACTTACTGAAGGTGTTTTTATAGACAAGGTCTGGGCGGTTTTACCATGTCTGCTCAGTAACTTTGAATACCATGAGCTTTATAAATATAATTTTTGCTGGTTCCTTCAACAGAATATTAAGACATTGCAAGCTATAAGTCCTTACCCAAAAGTGTAAGAGTAACTCAACTCTCAAACAAAGAATGAAGTTCAAAGATTTGCTCCACAGATTTAGGAGGGCTGGACCGAGAACAAAGAATTAAGTTCCACAAATACTGCAGACAATTGCAAATCTGCCATTGCAAGAGCAAGGTGCATTCTTAGGACTAAAAGAACATACAAAACGTACCACTGCAGCAATCCCCTGCCAAGGCACAACCAGCTGTTCTGTCACAAGGGCTAGAGGAGAACCTACAGGCAGAGTGGAGGAAAGACACAAAGCCAACTGCCATTCACCTGTTCTTTTGATTTATTTCTATTAAACAACAACAACAACAAAGAATTCCAACATTTTTTCCATTCAGTGAGAAAGTTTCCTTCATTGCTTGTTTTCAGGAGGTGGTTAAACTTCTTCTCCCCACTTCCAAATGTAATTCCTTACACTTAAATCTCATCATTTATATTGTTACTTTTACAAATTAATTCTTCTCTATGGAGGGTATCATGGTGCTCCAGGGAGGCTCATATGTTCTGATGGTTCATGTGAGAGCAGTGAAGCTCCACACAGATCAAAGAGAAAGCAAGGAGATAAACTGGATGAAAAGAAATAAGGTTCTGCAGGCTGACAGGTCAGCCAGCCATCCTCAGCAAGGATCTACTTATGGAAGCAGTCAGGTTTCTGGAGGAACTATCCTGAAAAGCACTGTAGCAGTCAGTTCTGTACCAATGATTACTGACTGGTGACAGTGAATGGAAGGCAAATGCTCTCACATTATTCTTGAACGGAGTGGTACAAAGCAGACGAGTTACTGATTGAGTTTTATGCTGTACACACTGCACTGCTATGAAATGCCATTTGAAAGAGCAGCCCAAGTTTTGCAGGAGAAATGAGCTGGTGGCCACATCACTACAGCTGCAATCTTCTTATTTTCTAAATAAAGATGATGATAAACAAATTGCTTTATATTTGCCCTAAATAAGGATCAAGTACAAACAATGCAAACGGAGCCCTGACCTCATCAATATATTGATAAGGAACAAAAATACACCATTGTGTTCAATGAGGTCAGATTTTCACAAGTTTATAGAAACATATACTAAGGTTCTCAGCACCTGGTCTTTCAGAGCCTGGAATGTTTTAAAGTTGAGAGCATTAAACAACAAAACATGGTGTTATGTACATTTCAACTTTACAAATAACAGTAACTATTATGGCTAACTAAAAAACCAGCTAAAATCGTTCTAACGAATCACTAAAATAACAACATTATCAAATTCTATGCAGCTGATTGCATAGTCAATAATCCTAATTTTAAAAATCTTGTGTGCTCCATTTCCAACTATTTCATACAGAACATCAAGTGTCTGCAGTAGTCATGTGTCAAACTCTTGGAAAAAACAATTTTCTTCATTAAGAATCTGATCTAGTGTCCAAATTACGTATAGATGCAGCTGTTTTAACTCCAGAAAGAACTAATGAATTAAAACTGAAATTTTCAGATGGACCTGTAAATAGTACGTTGTGTGCCCTATCAGCTTGCTGAGCTGCTTCTTTAGTCTTTTAAAGCTATTGTTTGTTTTGTTTACTAAATGCACACCTCGATCATATGCAGCATGACACACCAGAAGGTTTTGGCTCAAAAATGTAATATTCAAGTTGCAGTGGGACTGCTGTGTCTCATGCTTTCTGTGTGTACTCACTTTTTTTCCTCTCGTACAGCAGAAGGTCTGGTCTGTACAGCTCTAAAAAGCACACAGCACTTACTGACTGGAAGGACTGCAGTGTGTGGAGGGAAAGGAACATGGGAAAGGAGAGGCAGGTGAGAGGACGGCTCCAGAAGAGACACTCGTGCCATTCCCACGTGATGCACAAATGTACTTTTCACACAGTGAGCGCATACGACATATTTTAGATACTACAGCACAAAGAAAAATAACTCCTAGAAAGATAATAAGGATTTGAAGCGCTTGATATTGAAAATACCAGACGACATCCCTATACACGGGGAAATGAAAACTAGAAAGCACAGCAACATGCAACTTTATACGTGTGTGCTTCTCCTCTACACAAGGAAAAAAAAAAAAAAACCCTTAAAAAAAACAACAGCCATGGCAATTTTGCACACATGCACACACACAGAGGGTCACAAAAGCTATGAAAGAGATACTTAACGGAGGTTCCTGAGCAGATGACAAGCCATTAAACTTTCACCTTTAGGTAGTTATGATTATTTGATGTGTCTTTTATGATATCTCCCATTTTTTTTAATTCAAATCTTCAGTGTGTTTAACAAGCAATTCTTCCATCAATCTTTGATGTGTTTTACTTATAAAGCAACGGCAGTTTTCAGTTGAGGCTCCTTAAAGTTCCAGAGAAACCATTTTCCACTCACTTGCTTTGAAAGCCATTAAAATAACTTGATGAAGAACAGCAGCAGGGGGCTAATAGAAGCCAAGGCTTAGTAACAATCTTTAGATTTTTCTCCTAAGACTTTCTCACAGACCCTCCTCACAAAGATCCTCAGGGCTTTTCATCCTCTCCTTTCTCCCCACTCCCCCCCCCCCCAACGCAGTTCAAAGTGACAGATGCAACCAGCTCCAGGTTCTGCTGTTTTCTTCATTTTGCTTTTACCTTCCAATTGTGAAAGACTCCACTGAAATGTGATTCCAAAAGCAGCAGCCACCTCCTTCTCATCTTTCCACTGGGAAAGAAGTAACGCACGGAAGGATTCAAGAAGCAACTCCAAAACATCTCCTAACCTCTCATCTATTCTGAAAGGAGAGCTGGTACAGAGAAATGGACCTGTTGCTTAACAGAAAATACAACTGACATTCAATTAACCAAATTAATTAGTGATTAACTGAATTGATTAGTGATTTATATGCTGTTCTGCATTTTAGCTCAGTATTTCTGAAGGCTTCATAATGACAGAGGTGCTGGAACAGTTTAAAGAGGTTTAACCTAAAGAACTGTGCAAGCCAACGGAAAATTACCTTTAATCACTCTTTAAAAATGGGAACTGCTTGTAACAAATGGCCAAGTTGTCTGCTGATGGCTCCATGCAAATGTAGAAATCAGAGTTTAATGGAAAACAGAACTATTAGGATAGTATTTACATCAGCCAGAATCAGTAGAGCATACTGTTTTGATCTATGCTTTGCCATGCAGACCAACATTTTATTTCTCAATTATTATGGCCACTTGAAGTACATCTTTGTTGATCACTGATTTGGGGGAACTTCTGGACCTTCAGCACTCTACTTATACCACAATTGCTGCACTCGAGTGACACCACTGTGGTCAAAATGCATTTCTACTTTAATTAATTCAGGCTTTGGGACACAATCACTCATCCCAGACTCCAGTTACAGGTCCCTGTTCTTTTAAAAATTAAGCTACTTCACAGTACACATGGCTTATGAGCAAACAGGGACTGAAGGAGGCCAGACATATATCCTCATCTTTAGGACAGAGGCAGCATGTGGGAGAGATCTGAGGTCAAGAAGGCAGATGGCGGGCACCGCCATTATAGCTAAGTCACCTCTTGTCCTTATAACACTGAGCTTTATGTTTTACAGTTGCTGGCTCTCACAATTTGTGTTTCTACTTTATTTTGGCAAGCTCATACTCCCTTTTCTGTATAAGAATACATTATGAAATAACCTCTTTCATGTCTGAGATGAACATCAACAAGCACACCTTTTGCCTCTCCTCCTGCTAAAGTAACACACTGTGCAACCACTGAAGTGAGATGCTTTTTTAGTGAGCTTTGCTTGAAAATCGAAATCAAAAACAAAACAAAACAAAAAAATCACTGGAGAAATTCTAAGTCTGTGAACTGGCACAGAGCCCTATCAGTAAACACACAGAAAGTCTCTGTTGGCTTTCTGAGATAATTGTATCATAAATATAGGAAAAAGATCCAGCAAGACCTGAAAACAAAGAAGTTCACTAAGTACAGAAGCAATATTCTGAGCAGCAGTAACAGTTATGTATAATTTCCTACAAGCATGCAATAATTTACCAAATTAGAAAAATGTAGGGCTGGAGGGACCTCACAAGATCCCCAGCACATCTCTTTCAATGGTGGCAGGATCAAACATATGTTATGTGAGTGCTGTATAATGCATGCCAGATACAGAATAAGCATCTGAGCGTTATGCACTCAGAGCTTCTGTTCAGGCTGTTCTATTGCTCAAGCTACTCAATCATTCTGGCAATTTTAGGTTTAAAATAAACACTTGCAATACTATACATGTAGTGTTGCTGTAGCATTGTTATGCCAGCAATACACAACGTAGAGTTTGTCACACTACAGAATCACCATTTAATTAAAATTACCACTAGCATTACTCTTTCCACATTCGTTTTCAAGTATCCATGATTACTTCTCCAGGAGGATAAATTCTTCTTTTCCCATATTTTGTATTTTCAGAGAAAGCACATCTCTCACCTTCAGGAGTTTAGCCTCATTTCCCTATAATGTATTCATCACCACTCAGCACATCTGTCCCAGCAAATCCCATTTCCTGTCCCATTCATGAGGCTCAGCAACCTGGAGCTTCAGTGATTGCCGCCACACTTTTCCCATGGCCTTCTCACCTCTCCCCCCCCACGCGCCCCGCTCCCATTGTTTATCATCTGTTCTCCCCTGCTGCAAACTGCTGTCAGATGTTCACTTATCCCTAATCTTGCTCACTGCCTTTGATATTCTTTCTAATCCAACAACCTGTCAACCGGGGCATCAGCCCATGTCCAGACCAGCTGCTCTGTCACAGGCCCTAAGATTCCCTCTCAGCTCCATGTGGTATTTAAAGGATTTTGACACAGCAACCACGACGTGAAACAAATAATTAATGCTGTTTTGAACAGCAATCGCGGCTTTAGTATGACATGAGCTGACCACTAAGAAAAACCGAGCTTTACTTTGTTTAAACTTCAGTAAACTTTAGCATTACTGTGCTAACAAGCCTTTGATCGATGTCTGGGGGACAGCGCCGAGAGGCTGAGTTCTGAGATGCAAAAACTTGTTACGAAGTTACGGAGAAGAAGGAATCCCAGTGCAAGGCAGAGAGGCAGCAAACTTTATACGCCTGCTGCGTAAAGCATATTTGTGCAGCCTGAGCTTGTAGTAAGAGCTTTCAAAGCACAGGAGCTGACCTTCTGTAAGCTAAAGACGAAGATACAAATGTGTTTTAAATACAGCAGGAGTTGAGGTAAAATACTTATTGAAAATGCACTTGTATTTTCAGGAATATCAGAAGGCATATTTTCATCCCATACAGACCATCAAAACTTGACATTTTAAAGAATATTCCCACTGACAGAGAAGGTCTCATTTCCATAATACTCAGATTTGCTGTAAACACTCAAAATGTTACAGCGTTCATCTGCTTAAAACATACAGAATACACATAATGTCATAGCTGAAGTAGATTCAGATGACAGATTTTTTGTGCTGGGAAAAAGAAGTATCTGCTATTTAAGCAAACATATGTATTTTGATCCAAACTGAAAAATAAATACAGCATTTCGTTGTTGAAGTACACGAACACTATTTTATTTCTCAGATCTAACTGCAATTACTACTAAGGAGACAGTATCAAACGAGTCAAAAAAGCCACTTTACACTCCAGTAAAAAAAGAAACAAAAAAAACCAAACCCATAATAAAAAACTTGATGATGGCTTTTATAACATGGTTCAATCACATGGAACTAAACCACTTTCATTCTTATGGCTGTGTATACCAGGACATCAAGAAAACGCATCTGCAGTAAGTACCTTGATGAACCTGAATTCTGCTAGTTAAACTCCATTAAACCCCTGTGTGGACAAAGTCATTCTGTTGAGTTTACTGCTCCCCTAGGGCATGAACAGGAAAGTTAGCGTGGATTAAGGTAGGGTATGAATTCAAAGTGCAATGGTACTTTGAAAGTGGTTTAACGTAAACAGCACCAGACTCTTTGTTGTAGAATGAGACTTGGAGTCAATCAGGAAAGTCCTGTGTAGACAAGCCCTCACAGATCAGGCTACTGGAGTAGTGCTGTCAAAGGCAATGGTTTGCAGCCTCTTTACCTCCAGACCTGGAAACATCTTCCACGGAAGCTGCAGACCTTTGGTAACACATTAAAACCTGCTAAATAGCCTGGTTCTCCTAGCCAGCTGATGGACCGTCTGCACGTAGTCCAACAGCCCTCACAGAACAGTGCACGAGAACCTGCAAAGTACTGGCTTAAGGTAAAGTCAACATACGTATTTCTTCCTAGTGCTTGGTCTCAACTTCACAGATATTCCAAAGTCAACCAAGCTGTGTAGCCAGTGATGACATTAATGATATATTAAACTCATAGCAGTTGGATGTCATGATCTTCCTAAATCCCTTCCAAATGAACTAGTCTAGTCTATTTTAATGCTCACTTACCTAAGGGTAGGCACATCTCAGCCCACTGCAAGGATGCTACAGATGATGCACAACAGAATCTTATTCTTTCCAGTGAGTGACATTTGTTGTCATAAGTTTACTGACTCACCATATGACTGACCTAAAAATGCAAAGTTTTGTTGCTGTCAATTAATTTTCATGTGTTTACTTCAAACAACTCCATATTCTCTTCTGAAAATACACTGGATAAAGGCATTCACACTTACACAGCTTAACGTTCACTGAAACAAAAATGAGAATTAGCTTTCTTTTCAACTCCTGCTCTTATTTAGTAACGCTTCTCATTTCCTGCCGTGGTAATTCATAAATATCTCATACAAATATATCTTGCACAGACTTCCAGAACTGAATTCAAGTCTGTATAGCTGACTCAGAAGCAGATACACTTAGATTCCGTGATTTCTTTTCTTAAACCTGTGCTCTAGTTACAAAGAATACTGTTCCTTTCAAAGGAAACTGTGTTCCCTCCATGCTTAACTCCCTAACATTGTTCTTGTGAAACTTTCATGCTTCCATTCTTCCACCCTTACAAAAGAATCATGTTGCACTTCAACCATAATTCTCCAGTCAACACATCAGCAGCCGTATCAGTCAGATCAAAAATCTCATCCAGGATCCCAGGTGCCTGAAGAAGAATATATTGTTAACACACTCCCAGCTTTCTGCAACTTGCAGCTCAGAGACTTCCTCAGCTAGAAGCAACATGCTTGCTTTTAAGATTGATGTTATGGTCTGAAATAACAGACTCGTCAAATTGAAGAAAAAACAAATTTTGCAGTGAAAACAGCATCTCCTTTTATTGCACCATTTTTATGAAAAAAATGAAGTGCAAAATAAATGTATTACCGACTAGCACATTTCCTACTGCTTGGAGCCTTTTGAAGATTCAAGAGAAGACTTACTTGTTTGAACAGGTAACTTAAAAATCTGTTTACTCCCTCAACAGCATCATTTTTAACTGTCAAAATACAAAAAGAATGTTTTATGTTTATAAAAAAGCAGACGGAAGTTCCAGAGAACATTTCAGGCAGCTGGGCACATTTATGCTGCTATTACCATATAAACCATTTTTATTTTTCTTTATGTAAAAATCAGACTCTTATTATTTTAACACTGCACAGCTTTGCTCTTTTCATCTTCAAAGTTTTCATGACATAAATGATACAGGCCTAGCTTCTACTCTGCATGCACACAGCTTATCATAGAATCAGGTCTTAATCTTCTTGACATCTCTGAGTCAGTTAAATTGTAAAGACACAGAAGCAGAGTGGTAGCTGATAGCCCCAAAAGAAAGCAATATCAAACCTAAGATTAGAAATAAGAAATGCCTTATTCATTAGTGAATTGTATGCTACCCCTCAGGTATGTTTTCCATCCATTATAAAGTTCATTGTGTGTTAAAATCCACAGTAGCATTGAAAATTACTTTAGAATGACTGTAAAACTTTAAGAGATTATAATTTAATTCCCTTAACACTGAATGAAAGCATCACACCTAAAAATTCTATTAAAGGGAGCATTTTTCACAGATCTAACTTCAAAATAAACTATTTTAAACATTAAATCAGAAGGAAACATGAGCACAACTACTCTGAACTGTGGAAGGGATGTGAAGCTCACAGAAGAGCGAAGAGTTCCAGTTTACCATTACTGATCATATTCTTAAGTTGAGATGCACAGTTTTTCAGGTTTATTCCACATAATGGAAACAGATGCCCATCTACATAATGGAAATAGATGCCCATTCACCATTCCACAGTTTTGGAATACAGCCTCACTCACATGCATACTGGGAAAATTAATGACAGTTGATATTAGTCTAGTAACAACTTCTTAAAGTTCACGGGCAGAATGAATGCATATGTTTATACAATGGAAGGAAACTGTGGCAAGAACTCCCTTGCCAGAACAACCTTCAAAAACAAAGCTATAGAAGTCTGGGCTAGATCCACAAAACATTTTTATGTGAGCTCTGGGCAAAAGTTCCCATAGGTGCCCAAGGTGTTACTCCTCCATCTAAACGCTTCTCATGCTCTGCCTCCCATGGAAGGACACTTCCCAGCTCAGAGGTCACCAAAAAGAACATGCCAAGTCACTTACTCCTGTGTGGAGCTAATTTAGTTGAAGGGCTAACAAAGGTAGGTTTGAACTGGAACAGCAGAGTGAGAGCTGGAGCAAAAATACTTTTGCTTCTGCTAATTCTCACAGGGTAATTACCAGTACTGCAGACAAACAAATGCATGCACTAACATATTACTACAGGAAGATTCACTAGAGCTCTGCCTGTCAAAACCCTATATTACAGTCCAAACCCAAAATTAAGAACCACTGAAATCCCATACAACTGTTATTAAGAAGAACACAGAGAATGTAGATTCCCATTTAGGTTCCTAAAGCTGTCCCAAATCTTCACAACTCGGCCCAGCCTCAGCAGGCTTTGTAACCTTCATTTTCTATTATTATTTTTTATTTTTTGTCTGTCTAGCAGACAGGCCAGTGCCTGGCTAACATACACAAAAGAGAGCTGAAGATTTACACTCAAATGTGTTTCCCAGCAGTGAGAGCACTCTCCTGTGATGTGGGAAGCAATATTAATTGAAGCAAGATCTTGCAGCCTGACTCTACCACATCCCAGGGAAATGCCCTAGCCCTTGGGCATAGAGTTAATCTCTCATTAGCCATCCCTCTGGTCTCTTGAATAAATTATTTATGAAAAGCAAAAAAAAGACTTCAATAGGAAAAAGTGAAAAGAGATTTACCATGGAGTTCCTGGTAGAGAAGCAAATTCTGTAGGTGATATATGCTTTAAAAAGGAGCCATTTTAGACAACACATCAGTTTGCACTGTGGGGGCAAGTACACACTAATAACAGCCAGATGCTATCCTATATGTGAATGAGGACAGAGTTTACGGCTGCAAATCCCAACTAAAAAGTGAAGTCCATTCCAAGGTGCTGGTAGATTTTTATTTTGAAACACAGTTTTAAACACAGCCCTCTGCATTGGGCCTATCCAAATCTGCCTACAGTTTGCTGATTTCTACAACTCCTTTGCTGCTCTTCTGTTTCTAGTTTTGCATTATATAAACATGGATCAAATCCAAGCTTTCACAACGCAGGCAAACTTAAGACCTGAGCACAAACCTAACAAGCTGTGTTTAACATGAAAGGAACCCACCAGACTTGATTCAAAGTACACACAACTCCATTCCTGCATGCGTCCACAGATCCTTGTCTGAACACCCTGATACTCGGCAAAACATTGAGCTGGATGAAATACCCAGTCTTCTGGCCTACAGTTCTGCCTGCTGGTCAGGAGCGCTTTGCACATACAGAAGCCTTCCAAGTCTCTGGTTCCACTTGATGAGGTTTGACACAATCACTTTCAGCATTGGTAACCTATAGAAGCTAACAGCCTTACCCCCTCAGCATTTCTTATTTAACCCCCCTACGGATCACATTCTGGTACTCTGCACATTTCTGGCAGTCCGCAAACTCGCTGGAGCAATGGTAGTTTACAGCTCAGCGGGATGCAGGTTTAATGGATATAAACAGACTTGGAGGATAAACTGTGATATAAATCATCCGTATCTAAATTTATATTTAACCGCTGAAGAGCTCATTGCTTTAGCCATAGTGATGGGATCAAAATTATCTCCACGTAAGTAGTGCAATTTGTAGATGAAATATGTAAGAATCCATGCTATGGCTTAATTGTTCTTGAATGTTTGGAAATAATCTTAAAGTGACATACTGTTTGCAACAATTCTTAATAGATTTTAAAATCACAGAATCATAGAAAGGCCTGGGTTGAAAAGGACCTCAAAGACCCTCTGGTTTCAACCCCCCTGCTATGGGCAGGGTCAGCAACCACTAGACCAGGCTGCCCAGAGCCACATCCAGCCTGGCCTTGAATGCCTCCAGGGCCGGGGCATCCACAAAATGACAATCTGTAAGGACAAAAGTATCCTCCATCAGAATTAAACAAACACAAAATTATGCATCAGTAAATCTTCTTCAGACTACAATGAATTTTAGGGGACACATCACATTTTGTGAAACAATATCTGAAAGACCACTTCAAGCCTTCCAATTACATCAAGATCCCATGCATTTCATTAACTAAATAGGCAAACTGGTTCCAGTTTTCCCAGCGTAACAAATGTTATTACTTAAACTTTCCTCATTTAGATGATTCCACTTGTTCAAAAAGACCTTTCAGATTTTAGACACTTAAGTGTTTACGCATTTCCTGAGGTTTTCAGCAGGCCTAAACACCTTTTAAACAATTAGACAAATGACTAAAAATATCCAGCATTTTTCTTTGGTTACTAAGTCAGTTTTTACATGAAAAAAAAAGTGCTTTTCATAAACTTAGGGCCTGTCTCCCAGGACAGGTGCGGGCAGTTGTGAGTTGTGTGCTGTTCAGCATATGCTCTTATGCTGGGCCCAAGCTAGATTTTGTACAAACGCCATATAAACCTCCATCATCCACCTTCATTTTAGGATAGCGCTGAGGCCAACAGAAACAATCTCTACCCTCAATCAGCCCCCAAACATCCATCCCTAACCACCAGATTATCACCTCTCCTTTGCTAGCGTAAACACTTGAATTGGAGATCTGGTTTAGGTCAAAAATTATTTCTTTTTTGACCAATTAGGCCTGACTTGGAGCAGACCCCTGACCCAGCTGCACAGACCCTCGTACAAGGAGGAGAAAGGAAGCGAAGCAGCAAGACAGCAGAAAATGCAAGTGTACTTCTTTTGGCAGCAGTGCCATCCCTTGTCAAACCACAGCATGTGAACAAACACATCGTTGTTTCTCAACGTGCTCAACCCGTCTGAGGCACTTGTACTCAATTAAATGTAATTTTGTAATAGTTTCATACATTTTAATTGAATCCCATTTTCTAAGTAAATACAGCATGACTCAGAAATGAAAATAGAACTAATAAGTGCCATTTACACACCAACCCAGCAAAAATTCAGAGTATGAAAGAACGTTCTTCAAGTTTCCTTCCGATAACCTAAAAAGAAACAACTAATTCAGTGTCAAACTTACAGCTGTTTGCAAATCAATTTAATTTTCCCAACCAACGAGCAGAGCAACCTGCTGCGGGGAACCTGCGTTAGATGACCCACAGAGCTCTCTTCCAACACCTCTGATTCCGTGATTCTTTAGGAAAACCACATATAAGATAAAAAAACAACTCTGAAATCAGGTTGGCAGCCGCCTCCAGCAGCCAGCCTCCCTCGCACGGCGACGCCACCAAGATGGCGGGGGCGGCGCTGCGAGGGGCGCGGGGCAGCGCAGGGACCCGCCGCCCGCCTGCCCTTCCCCGCCGCCCTCCCGCCCCTTTCGTCAGCCGCCGGCCTCGGCGGAGGGAAGGGGCGGAGGGACGTGGGGGAAGACGCGGGGCGGGCGAGCCGCTAGCCGCCGGTATTCGCTCCCTCGCTCGCTCACCTGCCGGTAGGTGAGGCGGAAAGGCCGCAGGTAGAGAGAGGACGTGCAGGGTTGGAGCGCCAGCTCCTCAATGGCGTCCATCCCGCTGAGGGCGGCAGCCGCCGGGAGGAAGAGGAAGAGGAGGAAGGGCAGAGGCGCGCGCAGCCGCTGCAGGCCGGGCGAGGCAGGGCCTGGGTGCGGGCACGGCGCGGGGCCGCCGCTCCGTCCGTTGGGCAGCCGTGACGCAGGGACGCGGCGCCTGCCTTCTCTGACAGGAGCTGAAATGCCGGCTTTCTCCCCAAAAAGGGGGCGAGGCAGCGGCACGGAGGGGCCTTTTTAGGCTTGCCCTGTGCAGAAGTACCTATGTGTGAGGCTGCTTTCTCAAAGGCGAACGTTTGCTGCCTGTTAGCTATTTCTGCGTGTTATGCTAACGTCAGTGCTGCGCTCCAGTTCTAAACAGAAACCAGAGGTGTGACGTCAGTGCTGAGTTTTGTCTCAGTTTCATCCTGATCCTGGCTGCGTGTTCGGCTCTGCCAGATGAGGACCTGGGTGTTAAAGGACAGTCCCATCTGCCTGCGTGCCTTGGGAGAGACCTGATGGCTCTGAACGGCTCTGTGAAAGGAGTGTAGTGAGGTGGGAGTCAGCCCCTTTTCCCAGGTAACTGGTTGGATGAGAGGTAATGACATCGAGTTGTACCAGGGGTGACTCGTAGAATCATTAAGGTTGGAAAAGACCACTAAGATCATCCAGTCCAACCCCATCCCACCCCCGCCATGCCCACTGCCATGTCGCTCAGTGCTACACCTCCACAGTTCTTGAACACCTCCAGGGGTGGTGACCCCATCACCTCCCTTCCAGCGTACGGCTGCTTTAGCTCCCATATAAATCAAATTATTTTATGAATACATTAGCTACGCTGAGAATAACCTGCAGTTCTTCCCATCCCTTTATTTTTTCTTTTCTAATCTCTTCCCACTGCATCATTAATAAGTGTATTATCCCTTAATGTGGTGGTGAGAGTCTTAACAATATGGCTAAAAAGAAGATAGCTATCAATTACAAAGCTCAGTGAGAAGTAAGTGAGGCAGCGTTACATTGCAGATTGCCTGTTGTCAGCTCTGATAATGCAAGTGACAAAATAGTGTGTTTTGTGGAACCAAGAAGTAGTGTCTTTTAAGAGAAATATTTGTAAAACTTTCATGACAAGTAGGCAGCTGAATGTATTTTATTAGCTGACTATTTGAAAGTATTGGTGTGACTGTTTGCATCGCTGGATGTATCCCTGTATTTCTGTTTTTCTCACAGTGATCTTGAGGTCATTCAGAGCTCCTGGGAACTTAAGCTATATTTTGCTATTAAATTATTTTAAGTCTTCCAAGACCAATTTAAGTATAAACACAGTTTCCGTGCACAGCAAGTTTACAGTATCTCTGTTTGCTTATGTTGAAAGTTACCGGGTACCCAGGTCGGCTCAGCCAGTTAGATTGCCCTCTTCAATAAACATTCTGACACCACTTTGAGGTTTTGAGTGTGCGTATGTTTTTGGGAACGTGTCATAGCATGTGATGAATTGCATATTCCATTCTTATTCTTAGGTGGGAAGCTTTTGGGGTTGTGCGTGTCACAGACCTGGTCTTGCTAATGTACCTGCAGTTGTAATTGGAAGTAGACTTCTGTATCAGATGGTGTTGTGAGCAGGCAGCTGAACTAAGGACATAACAGTAAGTTTGAGGAGCTAGTTTAGTGCTACTATTTTACAGGTGAAATCTGAGTGAGAAAATAAATAGGAAAAATATGCGGTGAAACTAGTATTGAGCAACTGGATAGGAATTTTGTTACAATTAATGTGTAGATACCGCTTGCAGCAACTCCAAGAACAATCCTAGGAAGGAAATGCCCCTCTGCTCCCACCTGCTCCCATGGACAAAGGGGAATAACTTATCATTGAATGGGTGAGGTGTACTTCTGCTTTCTTGTTTCCTTGCACTACTTTTGTAGCTTGCCTGCAGCACAGTGACTGACTTGGATGTAACTGCACTGACTTCACAACACCCAGCAAATGCAGAGATGCTACATGGCAGCTTGGCTCTGGGGTCAGGAGAGCCCTGTTCACACAGTGCACACAAAGTTCCACCAGAGCAGACGTGCCCACCATGTCCTCACCACTTTTGCTGGAGTAACTTGATTCCAAAGAACATTGGGAGGCATTTGCTCAGTGCTGCCCCATATGGATTTATTGCTGCAGATTGCTATCAGCTTGCAGATCTCTGTACCATGTTGTGTGTTACTAGACATGTCCACATGTCTGTTCCTGTTTCAAAGCAGTTCCTATTTTAAGGTGGTTTCATTCCTCCAGAAACATGAAAATGGGCATTCATAATTCCAAGGTAATCAAGTGCTGTGTTCGTGTCTATCACTTACAGAGATGGTTCTGATACTTAAGCAGATGTTTAACTGCTTGCAATGTCCTTTGGTTTCAATTAGCAATTTTCCGTAAATATCATTTACATTTATATGATATTGTCACTAGATTATCAGTTCCCACACTTCTTACATCCTGGATGACTCTTTGCTATCACAGTTTCTTTGCAGATCACTATCCATTTTTACCACTATGCTCCTAATTGAAATAGATACAGATAATATGCTTCCAGTACCAATTGCCTTGTTCCATCACATCTTCCTTCCTAAGTGTTACTGTTAATTTGACTCCCAAAAAACCTGTCAGAATGACAGGTTGTCTTTCATGGCAGCACATTTATTGCTTTTTCTTCCTCAAAAAGGATTTCTGTGTTATGTCTTTTCGGAGACTTTCAAGGCAAATCTGGATCAGGCCCTGAACAACCTGATCTAGCTGTGCGTGTCCCTGTTCATTGCAGGGGAGTTGGACTAGATGACTATTAAAGGTCCCTTCCAACTCTAAGGGTTCTATGATTCTAAATACCATATGTAATGTTGTCATGAGTGGTGACCTGGACCTGCTTGTATCCTGTTATAAGTTACTAAAATATAGATGTTTTGTGTAACTCTTATTACCAGCAAAATTTCCAAACAATTTTTTGGTGTTATTTTAAAAGAATTTTCTTGAACTTTAATTTTCTTTGCAGACACAGACTTTCCCTTCCCCTGAAACACACATAGATGCACGCTCTGTGGTATGTACTTTGCAGAGGGTTGAGTTGTATCCCTATTAGCTTGTTTTATGCTGTTTACTTTAGGACACAACTGGGAATGTTTCCTCCACAAGTTTGCTGCTGCAGCCCCACTGTTTTCCATGTGCAGAGGGGAATGTCCCTGCTGAAGCTTAGCAAAGTGCCTGAGCTGCTGTGTGTGTTCATGCACAGTTAGGCAGCGCATTTCCTGCAGTGATTTCTGTACATGTGTGTGTGCGTGCTTTTAAATTCAATTTGTCTTCACCAGGCTTACCTTGCTCCTTGGCATACCATTGCTCATGACAAAATCATTGAGTCCAGAGCTTTCCTTATCTCCAGATATTGCAGGATATCATTATTCGCTCGTGTTTCTTTTGATGTGTGTGAGTACTCTAGTTATAAAGATACTGCAAGTATGAAAGCCTCAGCAGTTAGAGGCTCACTGACTTGCCATTCTCAGCTTTCATTTTTAAAAGTTATTTCTAACCATCACAATTACAGGAAAAAAGTGAGGAAATGTAAACTACACCAAAGCTATCATTTGTGAGCTGCTAAGCACAGGTCCTGTGCCGAGGAGATGCCACCAATTTAGTAGCAAGGCTTTGATGTCAGGGGAACACATAACCTAAGTCCCCAGCAATGGGCAGAAAGAAGGAAGCCAGCAGAGCTGCCAAAAGATGGGTAAAAGATCCAAAATCCAGTATAATTTGTAATTTCGTGTTAGAAATCTATATGGGTGACAGCATGAAAGCACGTCCTCTGCACGTGGGCCATCCTTGCATTGCCACAGAGATGTTGTGAGTGCCTCTCTGGGGATAAGGTGCAGGTTCTTTCTATAATGAAGTGGCTGTTCTGATGTTTGCCTTTAAAGTTTACCCCCTGGGCTCCTGCAGAAAAGCAAGCCTGAAGCTGCCAATATCTCGCTTTTAATTATTACTCAGTTCTGGGGCATAACCACCCTGGTTACATTCATGAAAGTCAGGATCGTGCTTATGCAATTCTTCTGGCATTTTAAATGGAGCCCTAGAGAAATTTCTATTTTATTTTAGTAGTAACTTATCTGAGGGACTTATTTTTGGTGGTGTTGTTTTAAATGATTTACATTTACATTACTAAATATAAAATCAGAGGTCCACACTATGGTATGTAACAGTATGTTCCAACAATTTTATTTACCATCAGTTGGTTCAGAGTTGCTTTAATCACATGAATAGCCTCAGTCAGAAGGACTCAGAGTAATTATTCATGTATGGGTTTGCAGACTTTGGTTCATAAGGACTGACAGCATGAGCGAGACAGGAACGGTGTGTGGTATTGCTGGTGTGCACCACTCTGGGTTATGGGAATATTTTGGTTTGTTTCCCTTAGATCTTTTCATTGGCTCCTGCTTGTTTTGAGAAAATCAAACTGAGTCTCTTTGAGTGAGAAATGACCATCTTTACTTTGCAAAGCCAAGTTCTGTCTTGTGGGTATAGTGAAAAGCTCACCTGTTTCAACTAGAATAGTGTCATTTTTCAGAAGAGCTGGAATTTAGCCATCTACCCAGGGGAATGAAGGACTCATACAATGCCTTGGGTTGTACTAAATACTGTAAACAATATATAATTGAAATATCAATACAATTACAGATACAGGTATCATGACATGTTATATTGATCTCTAAAAATAGTGGAGGAAAGAAAACTCTTCACATAAACATGTAGCTAGTATGTCAATGAGGCAGTTCAACAGGTATTCATAACAAAATATGACAGGTTGCAATATGGTATAAAATAGAAGGAGGTGAGAACATTGGAAGTAAATTCTGATTTCTAGCTTTGCAGATAGGGGAAGAACAAACACATCGCCTGTGGAAAAAATAAGAAACAATATGTATGCAAAATTCAGATGCTTTTTAATTATTTTAATTACTATCCAACAAATGTTGCCTACAGCTAGCAGAGTGAAAATGATTACAGGGAAGACTTTGATTTTTCAATAAGCTCCTCTCTAATGAGGGAAAAAAAGAAAACGATAACACCTTGTTGTTTGTGTTGCAGTACCATGCACAGCTACAATCTGGGTCTCATTATGCTAGAAATAAAGGTAGAAAAACAGTGAATTTCCCTAAAGAGCTACAAACTGGTTTATACAAAGAAACAAACAAGACTAACCCAGAGTAATAAGGAACAGCTGAAGAAGGGCAAAAGAATAAGAAATCTGCTTTTCTTTGTCCAATACATATACAATAGAGCTGAAAGGAGAAAAGTATATTGATTTCTCAGGGAATCTTGATGTTCCAGTTGTTTGGAATTGTCTGTAAAAACGACTGGAGCCCGACTGGCTGAATGCTTGAGTGTTGGCCATGACTCCAGCCATGACCCGGGTATCTCAGAGCTCTCCAATCCCCATGACACTGAGCCTGGTAGCCTGCCTTGGACTGCAGGCAGTAAAAGCCTGTGGGTCTTTATCTTCAGGCAGTTTGCCTAGCAAGATTTGCTGAAGCTGTGGGAGCTGGAAGCCCTGCTCCTCAGGAGACTACCAGCTGGGCTGCTCAGAAGCCGGGGGCTGGCGCAGCTCCAAGGGAAGCTTGCATGTTTTCCAGAGGAATTTAATTGAATACTTGTCTCTATGAAACGTTTCTGTCCAGTAAATTCAGATGTTCCAAAGGAGAAAAATATAGTTGGAGAATTGTTTTCTACCAGATGTAAGAAGCAAGTACCTGGCTTTTATTTTGACATATTTCAATATAAGTATATATCTGATTTATGAGATAGAATGGTAAGAAGCCACAACTGGCCATTTTCCTGCCTCTTCTTCATTAAGCATGCAATATTATTTTCATATTTATTTGTATTGCAGTAGTGCTTAGGAATCCACAAGTTTATTGTACACATCAGTATCAAAACAGAACAAAACAGACTGAATGCTTTTAAGAGATTCTTGTGGTTAGAAGCAAGTTGGAGGAGGGCTCTGAGGAAGGACGGGCTAAGCTCTGCACAACCCAATTCAAGGGAGAGTAGCTTTCATCAAGGAGAGTGAGTGCTTGAAGGACGGCACAGAAAGGAGAGCACCACTGTAGTGGAGGAGGTGGGAAGCAGGATTTAGGTGCACAACTTAAAGTCAGGAAACAAACAGGGGTCAAGTTGATTGAGTTCGGGTGGCGTAGAAATAAACTGTTAGCTGAGCTGAACTTTCAGCTGTTGTTGAGAGCTCACTGAGAAGTTGGAGACCGGTCCACTGGTCATATGAAGGGCTGTGTAAGAAACAAGGTTCTGAAAAATTAAATCCAAGGCGTTTTAAATCGGTCCCTCAAAACTGTTGGCATTGACATTTCCTAGCTTTTGAGTGCTTGACTTTGAAATCCTGGCAGTGTTTTTTTTGTAATAAGTGTTGTGCATCTAGACAATAGCAATTCTTTAGTTCTAATTCAGCACAAAAACAACCAAAAACAAATGCACAAAAACTGAAGAAGAGCTCCACATTTTTAATTTGTGGATCATTTGGATTTGTTATTTTGTAGTATGGCCTTAGAGGCCACAGAAAATGTAACCAGTGCATTTCGATTGGAGATTTGGGCATTAGCATGCTCACAGCAAAAGCAAGCCCACATATATCCGTCCCTAATCTCTGCTGATCTCCTGACGCAGTCTATTTTCACCTTCGTTTTGCCATGCTCCCTCTCTTAATGCCTCTTCCTTGCCTGTAGACTATTCATTAGAAGGTCTGCAGAATGGAAGGAAGCATGAGTATTGCAAACTGAGAGGTGTCAAGATGATGAAAAGTCACTGTTTGGCCACCTGCTGAATAAGTCATTGGGGGCACTGAGATCTGAAGCTATGCAGGGGATATCATTGGTTCTAAATCTATAGAGAGCTGTTTGCTATATTTTTTAGTTGCTGAGTTTAGATGTTAGACTCTCATAACTGGATAAGCTGAATGAATAAAATGCCCTCCTTCATCAAAATCAGGGATTATATATAATTTTAAGTAGAGTGCTCGCCAGTAACTACTACAGATTTTTGCTTGGTATTTTAAAGACACTCAGTCCATGGATGCAAATATATCTGCATGAGAGATTGCTGTGACTTAGAGCCAGTCTTTGGCAGAAACAATAGAACAGACTCACAAACAGGTGGTTCTCATCACTGGACGCATAATGCTGTATGTATGCATTTAGCCTTTTGCCTAACGCCCTTATCCTGTAGAGAATGTGGTTCTTTATGGCCATAAAATAGAAGTATTTGCTGGCGAAGGTGACAAAGTATGTAGTTCCCTGCAACATCCCACTCAGTATCAGGATAAATATCTCTCAGTTATCAGGTAAACCAACAGCACATGAGCTCAGGACAGCGTTGCTCTTTTGTGTACCTAAGAAAGGAAAATACATTTACAGCAAATGTGGATGTTCTGTTCTTCGTTCATGTGTGACCAAATTCTAATCTCTCTCAGTGTGCCATAAATCCAAAATAACCAACTGAAGTCAGTGCAGTTCCTGGAGATTTGTGCTACTGGAAATGAGAACAGAACGGAGATTTTTTTTTTTTTTTCTCTCTCTCTGGTAACAGTGAGAAGTAAAGCTGCAATGTCAGCCTGGCTTTATTTTGTTCCTTTGCTCACGTCATAAAATGGACATCATTTAAACCTCTTTTTTTTTTTAATATACATTTGGAATGTAACAGAAGGAGAGCCTTGATGGTTTCTTATTTTACAGGAATATAAACATTAAAAGTCATTTTTCTTTTACACATGAGTTAGGAAGCATAATTTACTTGAAAGAACCCCATTATATACTCAGTACTTTATTTGTTTATCTAATTGAATAGAAGAGCATTTACTGCAGTTTCAAAGTTAAGCCAATAAACATTTGTCTTTGTATTGCAGCAGCAATGTTTGACAATTGGATTGGGCAGCACCCATTTTAACTTCAGTTTATTTTATAGTATTGATGAAGCAAAACTCCCTTGCTTGCACAGTTTTCACAAGTTGGATATTTGACAAAAGATACTGAAAGCCTTTCTTACAAGCTGCCTGTGTTGCCTCATCCTTGTTTCCAACACCACCTCACAACTTTGTATTTTGCTTCCCATATCCCTGGGCACATCCTTCGTGCAAAAAGGCACAAATAAGGAGCAAGGTTTTAAAAGCACTTACATGCCTTGTTTCTCTTAAAGTTTAATTTTCTCTGTCAGTTGACAAAGCTGTTGGCACTCTTAGATATAAAAAATATTTGAGAATACTGTGTAGTTTTTTGACTCGCTGTATAAATGGCATCCTGAATTGTGCAGTCTGTATCGAATAGCTTCTGGAACATCTCCCCTAATCAGTTCCTTTTGGGAGCAGGATAACCACGTCCCTTCTGAAGCAGTGTCAGTGCCCTCCCCGCATGGGACTACAGATGGGATCTTTGTTACAGAGGCATGAGATCAATTCCTGATTCCAGGCCGTGTAGTAAGTGCATTCCTGACTGAATGTTACATCGTTTTTATTTTCCTGGGACAGCATTGCACTTTGTATCCTCACTGAAAGAGCTATGTTCATTAGATACAGGAAGTCCTGCTAAACATCCATAACGTTACATCAACAGCTGCTGGTAGATCTTTGAATGCAGTGATCAGGGGAGAGTTTGCAAGAGATTTGGTATTTCTTTGCAGTGATTGTTTTCTTCAGTGGGCTTCAGAATCTAAATTTCTGTGTGTGGGGGGGGGGGGAAGGCAGTTAATCCTTAAGGTTGTGTAGAAAACTTTTAAAACATGCACCAGATGGGAGTCAATGCAGTAGTGTCTGCAGGCAGACAGATACCCTGAAAAGCAGGCTGAAGGCTGACACTATTAAAGGAAAAAGAGCTGCAAAGCAGTCATGCAACGTAGACACCGTCTATACGGTATGGGGAATGGGCAAATCTGCAGTGAGCCCTGTCACATTACACATCATTGATGGCTTTGATTTTGACTGTGGCTCAAAAGAGACTCAATTTTCTCTCCTGTGCTCTCTTTGTTCTACATAGACAGTTCCCGTTACTTCCTTTGGCAGTGCATACAGATAGCTGACTCAATAATGGAACTGACTGGAAAAAAAGGTTTGCATCTATAGAAAATAACTTTGTATTTCTCTGCTTGTTTTCTGCAATTCCCAAGCAGGAACAACAGGTATTAGAAGTTCTGGGCAGAAGAAAAGCATTTTCTCCCAACAGCAGATCATGATTATTAAGTGATTATATGTTTGATTTCAACTGTTTCAATTTGAGTGAAAAACTTGTGTTGGAGTTGGTAAGCAAAGTGGCTGCTTTAGGCATAGCAATGAGAGAAAAGTCAGTTTACAATGCTTGGATGCAAAACTACGTGCTAAATTCTATCTTGCAGCTTCGAATCTGGATGAATACTCAGTGTCAGCAGTGAGTAGGGGATGAGGCTTCAGAAGATGGTATATTACGTGGGCAACAGAGATGATGTGGGCTTAGAGTATGTGAAAGCATCTTCACTCCTCTCCTTTCTAACACAGGAAAATTTCATAATCGTAACAACTTGCTCACAGAGAAACCTCTCCCAGTTGAATATGGAGAACTGGTGACAACTAATGGCTAAGACAGGTAGGCAGCTGGTCCCAGAATGGATAAAGCCCATGCAGAGGAATTGTCGTAAGACACAGCAGAAGTAAACCATGCCTGGGTGCTTGGTAGTCCTAGGCTGCTGGTGCTTTTAATAATACGTGTGCAGGACCACAAGTGGTACCATTTGCTTTAATATTAATAACCAGTGAGCCAGCAGAATAAGCCAGGATTTTATTAAAATGAATTCTGATCCATTCATGCGTGGCTCTGGAACAAAGATGGAAACCCTTATGTACTGCCGTATATTACTTCAAGATACTTAAAACAATCCTATTTTCATATCAGCTACCTTGTACCTGGACTTCAGTAACAGATCCATGCTGGTAGCAATACCTGCTGTAGTCTCCTGTGCAAATGTAAGAGCAGGTCTCAGCTTCTGCTTACAAAATTATTGCAGTATTACCTGTGTATGCATGTTTTTTGCCTAATGCATCTTTACAGGGAGATGCTATACTACATCGCAGTAGCAAAAAACAGTGGTATAGTGTCCAAGCTTAAATGAGAAATAAAACATATATTTCCACCATTGGGTATGATTCACAATAGAGCACAAGCACCAAGAGAAACCATCTACTTTTGGCTGATAGTTGATGAGATATTTTTTGGAAGTTTGTGGACAACTGCAAATTCCACCAAGTCATGGCTGTGTGGGGCTGTGTAAGGCACAGCGGATAAGGATTTACATGGGGAGAAAACACACTGGTTCCATACATGGGGAGAAAACGCATTGGTTCCAGAATACCACTGCCTTCCTTCTCCCCTTCCTCCACTCCTAGCACAGGATCTCAGGACAGCATGCAGCACTGGTGTCTGTTCTACCTGCAGCTCAGTGACAACAGGAATGTTCTTCCAGCATGCAACAGGGTATGAGGTAGGAGATGGAGGACTTAGGTTTCATGTTTTTTCCTTTTCACCATTCTTCTTACCCCTCCTTCCCTTGGTTTTGGGGTATTAAGTTCTGTTGGAAGAAAAGGGTAGGAGATCTGGCTTTAAAGGAGATGAATCCGTGAAAAGAGCAGGACTCTTCAGGCTCTTGTTTCTACCTGGTCGCAGATCACAAAGTCATCTCTGCTGCTCCAGATGCTATGTGCATACCAGACAAGATGCTTGCAGCTCTTTAGTGTTGTTCACATCCACTGTCAGCCACCAACACCTGCGTGTGTTTAATAAAGCTAGATTTCCACCTTCCATCCTGCAGTTTTAGTCATAGCAGTATGTTTTGCAGCTCCCACTCCATGCAATCGGTATGGGTTAGTAACAGTGATGTTGTTGGTAGGAGTTGTAGAAGGGAGTAGGTCCCTTGCTGAAGGGAGTGTCAAACCCAATGCTGTCAAGTTTGTTCTCCTGTGTCTCAGCAGCTAACTGAGCAGGAAAGTGTTAAATCTCCTCCAGCAAGGCTGTAAGGAGAGACACTGCAGTCATCCTTACCTCCTAAGTCACGTGCAAGCCTAGGAAAGGAACAGATCCTCCAAATTAGGTCATCTGTTTGCTTCATTGTGAAAGATTTTTATTAAAGTGAAAAGTGCTGTCTGTTTCTTCTCCCAGACAGAAAACAAACATTGGCATCTAGAGTGGTAGGAGATGAATATTTGGTGCTGGGCAACTTGATTAAAGTGTATTCCTTGCAATGCGCGGTGCCTCCCTTATCCTGCCATTGTGTTCATACAAAAAAAAAAGAAAGAGGGTCTGCCCTTTCCCATTGTATAGTCACATTTTCCAAGTTCAGCCAAAATGGGTCTTATAAAAAGCTTTAAAAATAAGATGAACTTTGTCTTTTAGTAAGACACTGAAGAAACTCTGAAATGAAAGCGATCTAGTGCATTTTGTGTATGGGAAAGCTGTTGTAGACAGTGTTCTGGGTGATCTGCCAGTGCAGGAAGATAATACTGATAGAAATGGTCATGGGATGAATGTTATCTGAGCTTTACTTAAAGGTTTGCTAACTAAATTTGAAGGTGAATTTTACTCAAAACATTGGGAAAGTTTATAGAGGAAGAAGTGATTTGCAGCAGAAGAGAATGCATTTGTGTTGTTGTTGTATTTTTATCACTGCCATCACCAATATCAGCATCTACATTTATCTACCAGTGTACATTAAACTAGCGATCCAGTGATGTAATTAACAGGCATTATTAGCTGCAATAGCCTAATTCAATCAGCTTTAATGGAAGAATCTGAGAGTCTCTGCATCATGTTTGCTATTACCAAGAGACAGTTGCTCATGGGCATTCACCTGTGTGCAAAGTGGCCATGAAAGAAAGAAACAAAACACAAAGAAAACCGGAGTTCTGGGTTAGGCTATGTCCTCAGCTCTGATCTGTGGCACTTCTGTATATTTTAAAGATTCAGTCATGGATTTTCTTAAGTGTCTATACACTGAGTTTTACTGTACTGGTTCCACCACCACCAGACTTGGTAAACAAAGATGTGCCCAGGGAAAAACAGACATGGTAACAAAGATGTGTGTTGCCAGCATAAATCTGGTTAGGTTAGTATGGGATTCCAGCAGCCAAAATAAAACAGTTGTACAGAGCCAAGAATTTTGAGATAGAGAGGGCTGGAGGAATTTGAAATATGCTACAGAAGTGGAAGAAACAGGACTTGGCAAAATCCTTGATCTCATTAGAGAAACAACAGGGCTCAGTAGCCAAACAACAGGGTGGTGTCAAAAGAGAGAGTGAGATGGCAAAAGCCTTGGGCAGGGACAACAGAGGATATCCAGGAAGGGCCGCCCGAGACCTGGGGCTGGATGGAGATGAGAAGTTAGCACTAATATAATGCCATTGGCTCGGGGTTTAGGTTCTGTGTAACTGTAAATTCCTGACCTAAAATTCTTCTTTGATACGATCAAGTGATCTCTACTGACTAAATAATCATGAGAGCCAACAAAAGCACAGCATTCTTGAGAAATACATGATAAATACAGTTACTGCACCTTCATCCATACTTACCTACACAAGGGTTAAAAGGAGGGAGATAGTTTTGATGTGGTAATTTATATAACAGAAAAATGTTTTGCACTAGAATAATATTGAACAGTTACAATGAAGAATCTAATTCCTTGTGCTTAACTTCAGTATTGTACTGACGAATTTATTTTCAGCTTTTCTCTTTCTTAGCAATAATTGCATTCCCCATAGATGAAATTTCTCTGTGTAACTTGCATCTGAGAAGCTGAACACATCAATGCTTGGCAAGAGAATGAGCCAAGTGGTGTGGATGTTTCCGTAGTCACCAGTTGCACACTAATGCATATTGATTGAGAGGAGAATGGCACACATACCAATTCCTCAACACAAAGTAAGATCTCTCATGCACTCAGCTAGCATGGGGTTTTTGCTGTATGATTTTGGTTTGAGCACCAAGTTCAATATGAAAAAGCCTTTACTTTCAGTTAATTAAAATTACACATTTTATCCAGGAACACATCAATAGATAGGCGTGTAAAAGGCAGAGATTTTATCTCTCTCAAAGAGAACATGTGTTTGGTTGAATCTTGCTCTTTGAATTTGTGTTTGTGGCTGATTACCATTGTAATCAACAAAATATAAATCTCCCAGTCAGCACTCACTGGATCCTGATGGTGCCAAGGGAAGAATTTTGCAGCAAGACCCCAACCCCTTGAGAGCATAGGGTTCCTCTTATGCTGGAAATGCTGAAGCAGGGCTGAGTCAGTAGAGCGCAGCCTGCATTGCTCTGCCAGTGCCTGGCACCCCATACCCAGAGCTGAGAGGTGCACGTGTCCCTGCAGGGCCCTGAGCCTGCCGTCGGGCTGAGACATGGCTGATGCCAAAGTATGCAAAGAATGGAAATGAAGGTTCTCCTAGCCCTATACAACATACATTTAAGAAAAGAAAAGAAAGGAAAAAAAAAAAAAGCCTAGATCTCTCATCAAAGTAAAATGTAATTAGGGGTATTATTGCATACTTTCTTAATTGGAACAGCTTGTGACAGAGAAGTATTTGGGAGGATTTCAAGCGTGTTCTGCTCATGTGGAAGCACAGCCCGATGAACCCATGTGCGCATGGAGCAGCCGAATGGCGAGCATCAGCAGGATGGCACATCCATCCAGAGTGGTTTGTGTACAGAAATTTGTAGCTCTGGGCTTAGCATCAGAGAGTCATAAAATATGCCAAACTAAAAGGGACCCACAAGAGTCATCAAATCCATTTCCTCACATATGATCCCCCAAAATTCAAATAATATTTCTTAAGCTATGTCACTAGAAAGTGCCACTGCAATTTTTCTGGGCTGCTTGGCAATGTTGAGTCACATTCCTGTGAGCACCGGCCATGTTAATATATCAGAATGTATTTTAAGTGAAATCTTTTCTCCAAAAGTATAAAGGAGCAATCACAATGTTGTTCTGGCTTGCAGTTACTATTCCAAATTTGAAGGCAGTGGTGTTAATGAAAGCAGTGTGCAGTTATCCTGGAAAACCTTATTCCCGTGATACCCATCCATGAGACTGAGGCAGCATCTCAAGCATGGGAGGAATTCCCACAGACAGAGCAATGGGGTGAGACCGGTAGCATAGACAGAATTCAGCACATTTAGGGATGGATAGACAACAGGGGTGAAAGATGCCTTCGTTCTTCTTGTGCTACGGCCAGAGAGGTCACACCATAGGGGATTGCTCACAGTCTGGCTGAGAGCCAGGTATTAATTTCTCTGAGTTCCTGTGTGGGAGTAGAGAAAGAGAAGGAGAGTTGGAAAAGAAAATGAGATGAAGATGCTAACACAGTCTGCCACTGGGTTTCTTCTTGGACAGTACACTGCTCTCACAGCCCCAGAGTCAGTGTAGGAACAAGGTTGTGATATTTTATTCATACTGCTAATAATTTTCATATCTAATGATTATTAGGATACTCTTTTTTTTTTTTTTTCCTTTAATACATCTCTTGGTGGAAATTGTGTGCATCTGGAATGATTTAAAGCAGTGCGTTGAGACTTATTGCCTGGCATTGAATAGTTAAGTTATGAAACATTGGACACTGGAGTAATAAAAACCTACTTACTTTGATCTTGTAGTTAAAAAATGATTAAAGTATAGAATTGCATGTGCCGACATTAGACCTCCACCCACAAAGAGATTTAAAACTGTCGGGGGAAAAAAGAAAGTTGAAAGACAGCTTAAGTGTAATAACTCAGAAATTGAGCTGCTTTTTTAATTTCAAAGATGGTCAGGATAAAGGGATTTTTATACCCTATTTGTTATACAAGGCCTAAGAACCTTATCCCAAGATATTTCCACTTGCATATTACCGAAAAGCTGATAATTGCTTGACAGGTCAGAGAGCTGCGTTTCCGTATTTTCTGTTGAGCTGAACTTGGTGAATTTACAGCAGGATTTCTGCTTCCCCTCTTGGTACCTCCACAGAGCTCAGGGTGACCCCTGCCCTCCCTTCTGCTTGCGTGCTGCAAATAGATGACGGAGCATTCGGTGATAAAGTTTGCAGGGATGAAAAACTTTCTTCTTTTAATTGCACACATATTGTCATCTCCTAGGCACGTGAGATTACCTTGTGGAATTGCAATTATGAACTTATTACTGGTTTATCTAATTGTTAAAGAATACAGGGAAGTGTTGAGTTGGTTTTCTGTCCACTGTCCTGTAAACTGTGCCAGTGAAGGCACACCCTTACACCCCCACACGATCCTGACTTAAGTCAGTAGGAACCCTTTGCTTTTGTATAATCATTCTGTAGCCAGAATAAAAGACATAAGAGGATATACTCATTTATGCTAGTAGTATGTCCACCCAGCCCAGTATGAATCATACTTTCGTAGCAATGGCTGTGATAGAGCAAAGTTAATGTTTGATCTTGAATTGTCCTCAATCATTTTGATTCTCTGTCCAGTCACAGATCTGTAGCATTTTAAACATTGCTCAGTGAAAGCAAAGACTTTTAGAACAACAGCAACAATTCAGCCTTTCTCAATATCGAAATTTCAGTGTTGAATCTGGCAGATAGGGTGGGCAAGAAGCTCATTTTTTCTCAGCCAGCTGGGATCCACTTCTCCATTTGAAAAGGTTGCAGACTGCAGGACAAGCTCCTGAAAGAGAAGTGTTGTCCTTGTGGAAGTGACACTCATCTTCCCCATGCACACAACAGAACCTTCCTACCACGCAGAGCTTCCCTCTTGCTCTTCCCTGATAGGGAATTTGTTTCTATCCCAATCAGTTGCAGGCTTATTTTCTGGGCAAATTTGGATTTTCACTCCTCCATGAGATGGAAAATGCTCCCACAGAGAACAACCTAGCATGAGAAGACAGGGTTTGCCTCTTGGAAAGGCAGATGTATACCTCAGATCTTGGTCCCTTTGGAACACTGGTCTTTGAGGTCTTGAACTGGTTTTGGTTATCACTTAGCCCTAAGTTAGGTTCAACAACAACTGACAGTGGTAACCTGAAAGCATTATGTCACAGGGGATGTGGTAGAAGTGCATAAAACATGGATTAGAGTAAAATGGGGAAAAAAAGACACAGTTCCACAGAAAATCATAGCAGAGAATATCTCCATGTTGTGGCAAACTTCATCTGCACTGAAAAATATTACCTGGCTTGAGAGTATGTCCACACAGATTTATGGAGAATGGGACACCAAATGCCTTTGGGTTCCTCCAGAAATTCTCAGTCTGAAGTATTTATAGTGCATTTCAGAGGATCAAAGTCTGGGGTTTTACAAGGGCATGATGGAAACTGACATGCTTTTAAATGGTCAAATTTTCTATCCCAAATGCAAACAAAATGGCATCTTCAAGATAAAATACGAAGAACATCTTGAAACTTATATGTTAGAAATTAGTTATCTAGCTCACAGCAAATGACTATTTATAATTGCCTATAGGGGTACCTGACATCAGATGGTTGTACTGGTAGTATTAGAACTCTATCTGACAGTTTGGAAAAACACATGGCAGGAGGTGGGAATGTTGATTTGTAGGCAACATTTGGAGGGGAAGGAGGGAGACAATGGCTAAGAATGTGCTTTACTTTTTAAGAAAGTGACATTCTTACCACCAAAACAAAAACCCGAGAAAGAAAGCACATTCCAAAATGATATCATCGCATTCCTCTATATGGACAAACACACTTCACTGTAACTGCTGTTTCCTGCATTTGTGATTTCCCTTGAAGAGTGTTTCAGTGAGAGATGTTTTCAAATAGGAAGAGAAACTCAGTTTCAATGTCCTTAGGAGCCTCTTGGCAAAGCCAGACTGTCTCCCTAAGGCCAAGACTACTGGCTTAAATAACAATGTCTGGGTTAGATAATACCCCAGCTTGTAAATTTGTGACGTAGGTAGAAAGTAGCTTTTCCTCTCATCAGCGACACTTTATTGACAATCTGCGCATATTCAGAGCCCCAGCTCTGTTTTCTGTCAGATACTTGAGGCTGAGCAATAGACCCAACGTGAGACTTTTATTTGTTTTGTACTGAAGGAGTCTGCAAAATGTATTAGTTCCCAGGAGGGAACCACAGGAGGATGGCGAGGCTCAATGGCGTGCGTGCTGCAGTGACTCACTGAATGCAAACTGCTGCAATGCCTGACCCAGGATGTGGTGATCCATCTTCAGGAGATTGCACCAAGCCATAGTTTCCAACCCGCCATCAACCACAAATTGAGACCACAGTGGTGTGCAGGAGCTCCTGCATGAATTTCTTCTGCCCTGGGTTACACCAGAGGTCAGATTATCAGATCACAAGATCATGACAGCTTCTCTGGCCTTCACACCTGTAGGATAACAAATGTGGGAGATGCAGTCATTGCCTAGACTCACTTTTCTACCACGGGAGAGGGCATTCAGGTTTAGGAAGCAGTGAGTGCACGAGCAGCCACAGTTCAGAATGAGGAGCTCTTCCCCATCTTTCTACTGTTTATTATTAGCATCCTTAATCTGGCATTCAGACACTGCCGCTAACAGTGTGCAAATTTTGAGCACCTAATTCATTCCTTTCCCTTCCATTCTTTTTCCATTCTGTTCCCTTGCCACACCACGTATTTATCACCAATTTCAAATGCAAGTCCAGAGGAGCAGAGCCTGCCTCTGTGGGCATGCTCCATGTCTGATACAATGAGATCTTGTTCTCAGTCAAGCTTACAGTGAAAACAGTAATGCAAAATAACATTCATAAAAGGAATTACAATTATTGAGACCTTTACTCAGACTGATAACTCAGTCCTCATACCAAACAAGTCAATTTCTGCAAGGAATACTTCTTCACTGACATCGTGGTCATGATGAAATCTCACTCAGTTTCATGAGACTTCGATGAAGAGCCACCAACCACAGCAGAAACCCCACAGTCCAGCAAAGTGAATTGCTGTGACAGAACCGGGCACTAAGGGGAAAGTCCCTTGCACTCTTTTCGATGCCGTTCCCCTGTTGATTGCAGCTTAACTCCGGTTCCTATTCCGCTTTTATACAGTTGTGATCCTCTCCATCCTTCTGCCCCCGGACTGACAGCTGCTCCTCCTGTCCTTGAAGCACGAAGGGAAACATATGACTGGCTTGTGGCTCTTCCTCTCCTCAAAGCAAGTGACAAGGTCACATGGCAGTTGCATGTTTCCTTTGTTATCCTTTTGTTTGAAGATAGAGGAGTTGCACCTGACTGGGACTGCAGAGGCATTCAATTAAACAAAAGCATTTTATTTTAGGAACTGTGTAATGAAGAGGAAACCATTAGACGATCTTCTCTTCCTTCGGGCAAGGAAAGCATTGACAAGTGCTATATTTAGTTGTGAACTACACAACCTGCAAAAGGATTTCATCCAACTGATCAGGAAATGAATCCCCCTTCACTTCTAGCAACATGAACTTCAGCGAATGGAAGCAGCTCACACCGTGCTCAGTATTTTGTTCCTAAATGCATTTGTATTAAAACCAAACTAAACTTAGTGCTGAGATAGCCTAGGGCCTACGATAACTGAACTGGACTGGATACAGCAGTGTGCATGAGAAATGGCATGTTCAATGAAGACCCAGTTATGGCGAGACAGCCCTCTTGAGCTGAAGGACCTTGATGTGTTTATTTATGGCTGCTGATGAGTCATAAGACACATTTGAAGACAACTGGATTCTCAGATCCCAAAGGAAGCTTCCAAAGTAGTGTAGTAGAACTGTAAACTGAGCTAATTACAGGTAATTTTTATTTGTGACAGGAAAAAGCTGTTAGCATCAAAGCCTAATGTAGAGAGATGGGAGAATTTCCCTGAGCTACGTGCTTTGCTGCTGAGAAAGCAGAGCTTAGCAGATGGAGAAAGATAGAACCGATTTCCAATTTAGTCATTTAATGTTTTATGGTTCTTAAATTTAGCAGAGTAGGTCACTTTTCTGTGGTCTTTACAAGACTTTCCTTTCTGAGGACTAATAAAAGGGATTCTGTAAAAAAAAGCTACGTATCATATAGCTACATATACAGGTTATCAGAATTGTCTCTTGTCCAAAAGAACAAGAGAGTCTGGTGCAAACTTCATGGCAGCTGCCCTTCCTACCAAACAAGCCTGAACATCCTCGCTCTGTCAAAACATCCTCTGAGCACTGTGGCTTAGATTCAGGTCTGGCTGAGTCTGGCTCTTCAAGCACACGTGGGTGAGCGAGAGCAGAGGATGCAAGTAGTTCTTCCTTTCTTAACCTCTTTCCTGATGTTAACCATCTCCTGACTGAACGAGTAGGCTCTTGGCAGAGAAGAAAGTAAGCGTGAGCCCTTTCTTCCCCATTCTGCGTATAGTTGAGATGTAGATTATAAGATATTACCCAGCACATTCTTATGGCATTCTTATGGGGAGTGCTCTGGCACCAGGCCATATTGATGGCATCCCTGGATATCTACTTAAAGAAATACAGGAAAGTAAAATACATATTGAATGGCATCCCTGGATATCTACTTAAAGAAAACAGGAAAGTAAAATACATCTCCACCACCCACATAGGCACTGGGGAACAAGTGAGAGATGGATTCATTCCAAACCCAAAAAAAATATAGAGTTCATAGAGTGAATTGCCTTTTGCTTCCATTGACTACTTAGAGATCTGGCTTGGACTCAGCAACCTGAGATCTAGGCAGAAAAAAAATGGGCGAAAGGAGTTGCACTCAGAAGACCAAGATGAGAACAATAGATGACTCCTCTTGGGGCATGTTTCATCATATTCCTGGTGTAAAGTCAGTGTCCCAGGGCTAATTCCTGGAAGCATCTTGATCACCTTTGTACTGTCAAGTCCCATACAAGTTGAGGGGCCATTGGGTAAAGAATTAGAACATGCCTACAAGTTATCTCGGTTCCCATTTACACTGACATCACTATAGAGTAACTCTTCCAGTGCCAACAAGAACTTCTCTTTATGTTGTTGACACTTAGAAATGAAACTTAGTGACATGACTCTTAGTGAAGGAAACAGAAACACTGTGAGTGTGGGAGCTTCAATGAGCAGTTTCTAAACTGGTGAAATCCTAAGAGGTAGTGAATGCACACAGTAGAAAAACCAAAATACAAGGATGATTCTATAAAAAATCAATAAGAAAAGCAGACTGGGCAGGGAATTTTGCCCAGCAGGGGAAGGGAATCTTTATTTGGAGAAATATGATTTCATTGTGCCAATTGTAGCACTTTTTCTTATCTTGTGCTATTGCACAAATGAAAAGAGGCGTCTGCAAGAAGGACTAATAGGCTGGGGCTAATTTAGGTGTGACTGGGTATAAAAACACAATCATTTTAAAGCGAGGGCAAAGTACTGCCGGCGATCTGAGCTGCATATCTCAGGGTTTCAGTTGGCTCAGACCGACTTCCTGTCACTGTCCGCCATTATGTATCAGCAGGAAATTACACTTTTATGAGTGATTTACCTTTAAACAAACACTACTACACAAACAATATGGTATTGAATTTGGTGGTTTGCCTTTTAAGTATTACAGTGAAAGATTGTAACAGCTGTCTAAGCTGATAACTACTACCTAGGATAAGAATATTGTTGACTGAGTTATTAGTCGATTGTTCAACTAAATCTAGCTGCTTCTTTTTTAACTGTGTGACATTTACCGTTTCTTTAAACAATATAGTTCCTTGAAATACGAATGTAACTGGTTCCTTGGGTGGGAACTGTATGGGTAAAGAATTGTTTGGGAGATCGGATCACATTTTTAATTTTAATTTTTGCATTTTTTGTTTTTATGTGCCTCTCGTGGCTGGCTCCTTGTGGGAATGGTCTCCTAGGAGTAAATTTCCATGCAGCTTTCTAGATTCAGCAGATGAGCAACAACCATAACCTGTGTCTAAGATGACTGAATGCATTTTGGCAGAGAAGGGATGAGACAGTGTAATGTGTTTACAGCACATCCACTGCTGTGACTTTCCTAAGAATTTATATCTTGAGATGAGACTCCACTTAGCAAGGTGTTGAATGCCTGCAGCCTTCTAGAAGACACTCCACTAATTGCAAAATCAGGCACAGCGTGTGAGGAGGAGGTTGACCTTGCAAAATTCTTATTCTGTTTTTGAACAATTAAGACTAATTTGTGCCCAGTTTAAACTTCTAGACTTTGAGGCTCCAGAGTCTGGATTGAATCCAAGGCCCAGTGAAGTCACCTGGAGATTTTCCATTGACTTCACTGTGCTTTGGACCAGACTCTTGGAAAGGCTATTCCCATGAATTCAAATACCTAAAGCCAAACATGGCTTCACACAATTGAAAAATCACCTACTTAGCATGTTTTCAAAGACAGATCCACTTCTCAGCAGTAACAATAAAGAATTGGTTTGTAAGGGTGGAAATATACAGAGTGGCTCTTCAAAAAGACTATGGCAATACTCTAACACTAAAGCACTGAAAACAAGAATTTTTAATGCAGATTTTATTAATGACACTGAATTAGATTTAAAGGGAAAAAATCATGCCAATATTCTCAAATTAGAGCTTTTTTTGTTTTATGCATTTGAATAATTCTTGCTGCACTCTTGGAGAAAGAAATATCTCATTATTTTGGGGCCTTCCTTTTGTTGAATCTGTTGTACTACCATTCTGAAGTAGATTTTTTGATGCCAGCTTTGGTGATATGCTGAAATAGATCTACCCCAAAAACCTGTTTTCATCAGATTCATTGCTATGCTTCAGAGACAAGTCTGTCACAGGAACTTTGCATCTGCTCAGTGGTCTAGTTGCATATAGGTGCTCTTTGCAATAGAAACACTAACTTTTGTGAAATGTTTTCACTAAAACAAGCTGATATTTCTGTTTTTACATCTGTTCTTTTAAACAAAGTCACTTTTGAAATTTTTTTGACATTTGTGCATAAGACATGTGACATGTGTGCCCAGAAGCTTAGAGCACAGACCCTTCTTTTTCATATTATGTGGATGAAAAGGGAGGAAAGAAAGCTTACAGAGGCTTTATATTGCCTTGTAAGCTTTACTGTCTACTTCTATTGCTTATTTCCTGCCTTCATCTAAGTTTTCAAAGGCTCCTCTCTTTGTTAGCAGACTAATTATTTTGACTAGTAGGCCAAAGCATAGATGCATATTGGATTAGCAGTGCCCATTAACTGTCCCTCAGCAGGTGGAAGGTTTGATTCCGAATAGCTTGGTGCTAGTGTAAAGAAAGAGCCACGTCCTGGAACCAAATGGAAACCATGATACTAAGGAGGATGAGACCAGATGCGACCTCTCTTACTGGGAAAAGCAGCTCCAGCTGATGTAGCCATCCTTGAAAGAATCATAGAGAATTACAGTTGACTTTTAATCTCCTCATTGATTTTGGAGCATAAGAGTTATTGGTCACAGAGAACATAAATACCTGCCAAAGTAGGAAGAATTACAAGAGGTGATGATTTTGAGGTTCGCAAATGCAACAAAATGGCAGAACAGTGTTGTGTACAAATAGAATGGGACACTTCTCTGTTAAACAAGTTGTCAAAAGCACTGCCTCTTAGTGCAGAACAATAAAATAATCTTTTCAAACAGTTTAATGGCCAGGATGAATGAAAGAATCTGTGTCTGCTTTACAAATGGCCTGATTACTGCCTGCTCACATGCTTGTTCTGCAGTTGTAGTACATTAGAATTTGAAGTAGGATGTTGTTAGCAACTCTTTGTGTGGGGTGGAATTTGAATCAAAAGCTATAAATGACCTGGGACAGCAAAAATGAAAGTGCAATTGCTTTCTCACATGACCTTTTTCTTTTAGTGTCATTAAACTTAATCAATGATTAACCTTTGGTTTAACAGTGCCTGTCATTTCATAGCAAATCAAGTAGAAAAAATGTTGTCTACCTGAATAATTCCCTAGAAAATGTCTCTGAGGTACATTAGTAGTTGGAGAGGTGAGAGGCTGGCTCAAATGTGTATAAACAAAAAGCATCTGAAGTGTAAAATCACCGAGTGCAATTGAGGGAATGAGAAATATCTGACTATCCGTTTGACTTGTGTGTGAACCCAGATTTTAGGAAGGTTTTAGGAGCCTCCTTGCACAAACAGAACAGCTTGGAGCTCACTAATAACTCATGAGAAATGGGAATGGATGATTTCAGAGAGCCTTCATCTCATTTAGGTTGTTTTTGCATAACAACTTTATGTGGTAAATATATACAAACAAAGCGCCTTAATCCAAGATTGTCTGGATATGGCTGTCTTTTTTTGATCTTCATTGAGATCAAATGAGATACATTGCTTTACCCTGAATTAAGTTCTAGCTGGAATGAATTTCCTTTTGGCAACCAATTAGGATGTTTAAAGAATTTACTTTCATTTCTTGATCTCAGAAGTATTTGTGGACAGTTCACAGGGACTGCGTATTACTGTGCCTGACTGTTATCAGCCTGGATAATTATCTCATTTGCATATGCTAACAAGGTACATTATAGGTATAGTGTTTTCACATGCCTTTTATCCAATTAGCTCATTGTACCCATCAGGCTTGTGTTCTCCCCCTCTGTCACCAAATTAATAAGAGCTGTGAATTGAAAATGGTTTCATTCATATGGTGTGTCTGTGCAGACAGACTTCACTCAGAAAAAATGTGGCTTCTGCTGTTCACAATATTTATTTATTCATTACACATGCAGGGAGGGTCTGTAGGGTTCCCCGATAATCTGGGATGTGGGAGATGCTGACTGAATTCAGAATTCCACAAAAACTTGTGTGCTAAAAAAAAACCTAAAGCTCCCAGAAGGACTTCTCGCCTTCACCTATATCACCTTTCGTCTGAGGGTGTGTGGAATGATTAACCTCTGCTTGCTTTCATTCATTTTGTTTTCAAAAGGAAAAATTGCACACAGTGAGGATCTCTTTGCTCTTTTTTCCTACACCTGACTGGTCCAGTGCACTTTGTTTTGCATTACCAGTTCAGTTGCATTGAAGTGGAATTTATTCAAGCGATATAGCTGTGTTCCTGTGCTTTTGTGCGTGAAACCGTATCCAGTTCCATTTATTATAAACTAAGAGGATTTGTGTGGAGGCTTGTACCAGGCGGATAAAAAAAGTAATAAGTTAGTTTTCTTTCTTAAATGCTGGCAGAAAATATTTATGATTTTGCATGAAAATCATGGTGACACCATTTCCCCTTTTGTAGATTTCGTCCTGTTGAGCAGTTACTTACTGAGCAGACCTGGGCACAGATTTGCTGTACCAGCATGCCTTAGAACCTGCACGTTGGCATTTTCTTGTGCACCAACTATTGGCCAGCTGCATTTCATTTCAGTCTGCCCATCTTCCATTGCAGCTGCTGCTGGCCAGAATCAATCTTTGTCACAGTCAGTGGAGTCAGAGTCAGAGTATAAAGGAGAACAAGGTTAGGCTTATTATCTCCAATGCTCTTTTGCATCTTACCCTTCCATGAATCAGGAATATTCCCAAGGAAAACAGCAGTACCAAACCTCTTTGTGAAGGAAGGGTGAATTACACTGGAAGTTTGTCAGAACTGTGGACTCTCACTGGTGCATTCAAATTAACTGATCATGGAAATAGTGGACATGTTGAATAAAAGTCTTATGCGTTGAAAGATAGGTATGGAGACATTTGAGGAACAGGTCATATTTTATTGTTGTGGAATAAAAACTCAATAAACTTATTAACTCAATAGCCTAATTAATCAATGGAAATATGAAAAGGAGATAAGAAGTGGCCGACAGCAAGACAATAGCATGCAGGCAAGAGGGAAATTAGTTTAAAAAAGTGTGGAGAATATGTTTTTCAGTTACTGTTTTCTCCTTTTCCCTTTTTAATCTGTCTTCCACATTATTCCAAGCAAGGCAGCTGGCATCTGTAGACTGTTGTGCAGATGGGTTGAGGGGAGCACATGTCCCAGTTACGTGTCTGGCACACGTCAGAAGTGGCTGGTGGCTGACTATTTGCCAGCAGCCAGCAGTGAGGGACGCGCACCGTAGCCATGTACGTCTGACAGCACGTGGGTCAAAGGCAGAGGGTGCAAGGAAATATCAGAGTAATGCCTCTCAAAGCACTGACCACATATGCGGATGCCTGATAGATGCAGCCTGCAGGATGAGCAAGTTTCCTGTTGGGATTTGTCATTTTAATGGAGTCCTAAATTCCCATTGTGACTTCCAAGGCATACACGCTGTATGCACACGGCATGGGCAAACAGCTCTTGCTTAACCAACTTGCAGTTTAAGCACAGGAGCAGCAAAGGATGGGAGAACAAAGATGAAACTCCCCATTACTTGGGAAAGGAACTGAAAGGTGGGGAAATAATGTTCAGAGGCACAGAAGTGTCACGACATAGAAGAGAACTGAATCCTGTTCTTCCAGATCCTTGGTGAGGGTTTTAGCTACAAAGTCATCTTTTGCCCACGTCTATGCACTGATTTCCCTCCAGAAAAAAAGCTACTCACTTTGAGCATCAGTCAGATGCAAACCTCTCCGGGATTTTGTCCCTTTCCTCCAAATTTTCACTATAGCATATAGACACAAATGAGGGTAGGCCTGGGGCTAGGCTCAGCACAGCTGGACGGGGAGGCCTGGAGGATGAGCCTGGGGATCCTCCTTCCAGTGGAGGGAAGCAGGGTGGGAGATCAGTTTCAGATACACTCTCTACCTCACAAATATAAACTATTCAACCTTCTGCATTCCAGCCCCCCCCCCCCAGGGGACAGGCCACCCAGTTTGAGAATAGGTACATTAATAAACCAACAATATCTGTGTCTGCATCTAGATCTAATCTGCATCTGCCAAGTAAGATTCACCATTTCCCACTCCCGGCAGCATCTTGGCAGTAGTTTTTGAGCTCGATTCTCCACCTGTAGTTTGTAAGTCTCATATACCAATGTTGATTCAGTGCCTGTCCCTCCTTCATCACTTCTTTTGACTGGCATTAGGGAAATTCAGGCAATCCCCAGCCCTTTGGGGCTGCTTTCAAAGCTTTGTTGGTTAATCCAGACAAAGTTTCTGTTTAGGTGAGCCCTCATCAGAGCTTCTCAGCTCAGCTGCAGTCTTTAGCTTCCTCAGCAAAAGTTCTTTACCAGCACCAATGTTTCCCGTTGGGATCTGCTCGGTTTGTTGTGATCTCAGAGCTGGGATCGTCCAGTGAGACCATGATGGCACCTGGGACTAAGCAGTGTCTCTGCTTCCCCAAGACGCCTTCCTCCACCCTTCTTTCTCTGTCTGGTCTGAGCTCCAGCTTCACACAACAGTGTTTAGTACCTTCAGATTAATTATTTAGCTACATTTTGGCCAAAACACTCCAAATATTAATGCAAACAAGGCCTGTCTCTTTTAACTGTTTCCCTCTGCTTGCTGATAGAAACAAGAGGAGAGCTCTTCCCCGGGGACAGTCTGCCCATCTGGAGCATTCAAGCTTTCAGGGGCTGTTTTTCATCTTCTTCCCTGGCACAAGCTTCTTGCAGGGCTGGGCTACATGTTCACAGGTATCTATATGACATTGCTGATAATACCGCAACGAGCTGGCATTCATCAAGCATTTGGTTTAAGCCTGTCTTTAAAAAGGCAGGTAGGGGCCTGTGGCACTGGAAAAATGACCAGGTTTTCAAATCATTCATATGGAGTTATCTGGACACATGGCTACCTTTCATCACTTAGGCTGACGCCAAAAATGGATTATAAAGCCAACATGCCTGTTGAAATGTCTATGTGTATTAAGCTGTCACGGACTTGTTTGGGGTCAGAATAACACGTGTACTATACTTCTTTCTTTTTTCTTTTTATTTATTTATTTATTTTGCTGTCCTGATTTTCCTCTGAGACCGAGAAAAAAGAAGACACAGCTCAACCTCAGAAAATTTAAGTAACATTGCCACTAAGCAGCAGTGCTTCTTGAAGGCATGCATAAGCCAAAACTCACAGCAATGGCAGAAATAAATACAAATATCTACGTTATTTTCCTTATAAGAACTAAACTCTTCACGAAATACAAGCACAACTATATCCACCTGCTCACAGCTATCTGTACCACACTGTAAGAACAGACAAGTAACCATACCAGGTCAGACCAAGGTCCATCCAGCTCAGCATCTAGTTCTGGACTTTAATCATTAGCAGATGCATTGGGAAGAGTAAGGAATGGGCAAACCTGTAAGATATTTTCCCTGATACTCTTCCAGCATTCAGCTATTCTCAGTCCAGGGACTCCCTGAGCTAGGTGTGGTTTCTATACGTTTAGTAACCTCAGTGCAATTCTGTACAGCAAACTTGTCCAGTCGTTGCTTGAACCCTCATAAACTTTTATCATCCACAAAATCCTTTGGCAAGCAATTCCAGAGATCTACTATCTATTCCATGCAAAACTACTACCTCTTGTTTGTTTTGAACCTACAGTATAACAAAAAATAAAACAGAAAACATGGACAATCCATCCTTATCCATCTTTCCTGTGATTACATTAAGTGATCATGCAAATTAATACAAATGGTTATTAGATTTGGCTTTACATTGTTCATGGAGCTATGCTGACATATTCCAGGCTAGCAAATGCTTGTCTTCTGCAGGACTTGCTTGGAAAATGAACAAAACCTTTATTAACCAATAAAAGAATGCATGCAAAAGATTCTCTGGCCTATACAAATAACTATGAGCAATTAGGACAAGATGTAGGGTTTGGTTTTCCATTGCATGACACTAATGGACTTACACTTGGAGAAACTGTGTGTAAATCTCTGTGGATTGGAAAGGAATCATTTCAATTAAAATCCTGTGTGGAAATAAAAAGAAGTATGGTGCAGCACAGGACGATTTTGTTCTTAAAGGTATGCTTTGAGAGTCAGAAAAGGAGAATTCTATTTATTTTAGCAGTGTCGTGGTTCTAGGCTGTAACATTAGTCTGTCCAGTATGTCCTGACTGTGAGTCAGTGGCATGCACAACCTCACAGTATTTAAGGCTTTTTATTTAACCTTTATCATTGTGCTGCATTTTGTTCCCATTCTTGTACGTTTCCCTCCACTGCTACCATTTGTGTCACTGCCATCAAGGCATTTGTAAGGGGATTATGCTAATAAATGTCAGCCATTGAGCAGCAAGGCCCACAGAGAAGGGAGTCAGCATCTCGTGCAGCAATGAGGGCAGATCTGCAAAGGATTTCAAGGGGAGAGAACTGAGCCAGCCAGAACCCTGGGAGTCACTGCGGGAAGGGAGGAACAAGAAAGGGAGAAAAAGAATAATGAGAGAACTTCCACCTTTCCCTGCAAGACTTATGCAAGCTGCTGATAATGTGTTTTATTCGTTCCTTTCCTTTGTTCTCTAACCATCTCTTGAGAGACATTTCAAAGAAAAAAAGGTGAGGAAGAGACTAAAAGTCTCCTTTTAGATTGAGGAATGCAGGCTCCACCCTTGCTCCCAGCTCCATCCTTTTTGTGCTGTTGCAGCTGGGGAGCCTCCCTGGAGGCTCTAACTTAAATCTGGGGCTGGTCCCCAGCCAAGTGGTCCAAGGAGCAGGGCAGACATTTTCTTCCTTTCATGCCAGTGTACAGAGATGGTTGGTCAAAAATCCCTCTGAGAAGAGGAAGACTCCATTTGCTGCTCCACAGGGCAGCTGGAAAGATGCAGGGGCGATGGGAAATAACCAGAAAAGGTCAGCCCCTCGCACAGTGCTGCTGTGCAGAACGTCCCAAGCATGCACAGGAGGAGCCATGACCTGGGTCGATTTTTGTGCACAAAAGTGTGGGGCTTCCACAGGAACTCTCTGTTCTGATTTCATATCCACACTTCAAAAAGGTGCTGGCAGGTTGGAAAGGTGCATGAGCAATCTGAGATCTGAAAAAGGTTTATGGTAGGAGGCTAAAAGGTTGGTGGAATTTGTCGGTTTGAAACGAGGCGAAGGGGTGACTTGATTGTGGTCTACAAGTATGAGCATGGGGAAAATGCAACAGATGTTTCAAGCAGAAAATAAACCTGTAATAAAATCCAGTGGTTGGTTGTTGATGCTAGACGCATCCAGCTCAGAAGTAAGGTAAAAATTATAGGCAATTAACCATTACTTAGTGGAGTAAAGTTGGATTCTCTGTTTCTCTTTGAGCCAAGGGCAGATGACTTCCCAAAAGCTCCTCCGCAAGATCTGAAGATGAAGAAGAGCTCATTGAAGAGAGTTTTATATCGTGATTATACAGCAGGTCAGATAAATCATCATCATGATCCACAGCTATATTTCTAGCAGAGGAGATCTCCCATGCTGATACCCTGGAGTTCCTGCTCTGACAACCCTCTCATGATCCTGGGTTCGCAGGAAATCCATATGGTCCACATTTACATTGTATTTATATACACCAGAGAAAGCATTGAGAAAAACGTTTCCATGCTGGGTAATCAGAATTGAATCTCACTGAGATTACAGCATTCAACATAGGGCTTCAAAAACTGAGATGAAGAGCAATAATAACTAAAATAGACCATTTTTTTTAACTACACAATAGGTCTGCTATCAAGAGTAACTGATCTCTGATCTGCTAGCAATTGTATTAAAGTATACTTCTATTGTGAGAAAATTTATTGTCTACGGGTACAATGGGTCCAGTCACCTAAAACCAATATGATCCAATGCCATACAGCCTGCTGTGCAGAAGAGGCGTAGAGGTGAGTTGTTGTATCTGGTCACCTGAGCACCATGGGCATCTGCTGCACTACATGTAGGTTCTGGCAGTCTTTGGACACAGGTCTCTATAAGTTTAAATTAAAAAATAAAAATAATTAAAAAAAAAAAGCAAAGGAACTTCTATGCTTGGGTTTGCATGTGTGTGTCTGAGAAAGAGAAGAAAGAAAACCACTTTGTGGACTGGACTTAAGATGGTTTCTGGGTTAATGTTCTCACATCCATTCTGCAGTGACCTCTACTGGCAAGGGCAGGACCCATAATGTTCTACACATGCCCTTATGTTAAGGGCATCTGCAAGCGTATTTATTAGCGTCTTTATCTGAACCTATCGCATTACATTGTGTCATTAGTGTAGGGCCACGCAGGTAAGGTTATGGAGCTGTCATACGAATGCACAAAAAAAGAAATGCCACGAGGCATATGAAGGTGGTAGTTAAACACAGATAGTCAGATCTGATTAACAACAGTGATAAAGGAATGTCAACATACGCCAGTCTCACTGATTAAAAAGAAGGTAGCTGGAAATTAGCAATTGCTGCAGGTAGCTTAAGGATATTGTTATTTTTTCACCTTTTGAAACATCCTTACAGGCATGTTTGCCAGTGAAGTCATTGAGCTGTTTCTTCAGCACGCAAGGAATTGCTGTCATGCAGCAACTCATAAAAGATACCCATTGCTCTTCTGGAGGGATCTAAGCTTTTAATGGCAGAGAGTCTCTGCTGCTATAAATCAGATCAGTGCAATTTACTTCATTGCTTGCTTATTCTGCCAATGAAGCTGGTTCCAAGTCTTTGTATTGCAGTTGTCCAAGAGCACCTATGAACAGCGGGCTATTTCTTAGCCCTTAGACAAACCCCCAGTGCTCACTGTTGCAACTTGCCTTTTTATATCTCTTCATATGTGTATATACATACATATTTATATACATAATTTGATTTTCTTTCCACAATCATCATTTGTCGTGTCAGAATTGCTCTGTTTGTAGATCTGCCTGTAATCAATAAGGCTGTACTTCCATACAGAGTGCAGAGAGCAGCAGTGTTTCTAGGGACCGTCCTCAATTCAGATACAGGTGGCAATGTTAAACCCTTGGCTCTCCATCTCACTGTCATAGTCTAAATATGCATGGCTAGTTCTGGCTGTGAACAGGAGCTCAAAGCCAGAGCACAAACAGAGTGATGAGAGAAAATTAGTTTGCAGATTACATATGTCGCTTGTAAGCTGAGTTTGGGCTATATGTTGGTGGCTGAGGAGAAAGATAAGAGCAGAGCAGCAGTGGTAATTCTCAGACTGCTGTGCCGGCCATAGGTGACTATCTGATCCAGGTGTAGCACTGGTAATTTGTAAGATGTCAATGAAAAGTTACACATTTACCAACACCCGTATCTATAATGCAAGCTGACCACCTTTTGGAGATGTCTTGGACGGGAAATTGGAGCATGGAGGACTCCTTTCTCAGAGACTCACAGCTCTGCAGGTCTCCTCCTGTGAACTCCTGAGACTCAGCTTACCCTGTTACAGCCAAGGTGCAGGGGAACCTCATAAATCTTCTACAGCCCTACCGTGTGTTGTTTAGTGCATGTTATCACCCTCGACATCTCTAGTTATAGTAATCACTTTTAAAAATGTATTCCTTCAGCTGCAGTGTCAGTAATTAATCAAATACCTTTGTTTCATTAGCCATAATAAAACGTTTGGTTTCATGTTTTTAGGTGTTCCTCTTTACAAACCTCTCATGCAGAGTGAATTTCTCCTCCTTAGCACTCAGTCACTGCAGATGCTTTGAGATTGTTGATAAGGTGTTTAATTGAAAGACTACAAAATCATTTTCTTTCTCATATCAGACCAGGATCTAGAAGGGTTGGGATCAGCATCAGGTCTGCTTTGCATCTGCAAACATTGGCTCTGCTCTTTGAACTCCGTAGCTCCCAATTGACTCCAGAGAGCTGCTGGCCTCTGTTCTGTCCTCACACCGCAGCCAAAGCTTCCTCCAGAGCTCCCATCCCCACTCCTGTCCATCCCACATGTCCTGTTGCTTAGCAGGTCTCCTGTTGGTTAGCAGGAATAGGATCGGCCCCTGTAGGAAAGGAAAACTCCTGAGAGTCTGTAAAGAAAGAGAAAATGAAATGAGTGAACGGAAAATGTGAATTTTCGTAAGGATGGAAGGGGGAAAATAGGAGGTACAAACCCAGTGCTGCATCTGTATTAATTAGAGAGTAGCAACAACAATGGTACATCTGCAGTCCTTGCCATAACACATTGCCCTCATCAAGGGCTGCTGTTTCAGGACTTCATCCATCACAGCAGCATTCACAGAAGTAAAGCACACCCAAGCCTGGCTTCTCCGTACCTCTGACTTCATAAATGCTGTATATAGCACAGAATTTCTCTTCTGCTGCTTTTCCTTTTTTTTTTTTTTCCCTTGGGATAATATATATTTTTTAATTTTATAAATCAAGCCAAAAAAAGTTGATTCTGGCATACTTCTGAGAGTAAAATAATTGTATAAGTCCTTGGCAAACAATCTCTGCCCAAACACGCATGCAGAAAGCAAGTTCTCACAATTATGGTTAATGCAAGATGAAGTCAGATTACAAAGGCCTCCAGCATGATTTCTAGCATGATAATGCTGAGAAGAGGAGATTAGGCTTATCACAGACAAAGCATGTAGTGTTGGGATTTCAGTAATTCAAAAACAGCCACGGTGCTACAATGTACTTATAGTGCTTATCTGCAGCAAGACGTTCACAAATACTCCAGCTTTTCAAAGTGAGGCAAAGGAGGGCTTTTCTGCCCAGTTTTATGCCCCTATTAAGCACAATCCTGAAGTGCAGGCATAATTTTCAGCACGTGGAGCAGCTCTATAGGCTCTGCTGGGAAGCAGCGTGCGCCTAGAGGTGCACAGGTGCTACTCATTACCTGGGTGCTCCTGTGGTTTGTTGTTTTGTTGGTGGTGTTTTTGGAGTGAGGCCTTATCTGAACCTCCTGCAGCTCTGTGCATCTGCCATGGGATGTCTGGGAGCACGGGCTGGCAGGAGCCTGGAGCAACCCCCCCCCCCTCGTTGGTGGAGGGCTGCAGTGCAAAGCACAGAGCTGCTACACCCCAATGGAAGTCAAAGTTGGAAGAAAGCCTTTAAGTGCTGGGTACGGCGCAGATCCAAAACCCCTTATAAGCTGTGTTCCCATGCTGTGCTGCATGGCTTGGAAATAGGGACTGTTGTAGAATACATGGTATGCCATTGTCTGTACCCTAATGGTATCCTGCTAGAAAGATGTGGTTGCTGGTGCTGGTTTGGCAGTGGCAGATCCAAGGCCCAATTTCTTTCTTGCCCTTGTCATCACTTTTCCTTTGTAGTTACATATCAGGATCTCACAGTACCAAGTTCTGCAGCTCTGGTCATTGTGTCCAAAGGCTTATGCACCTTTGACTTAGAATTACAGAATCATAGAATTGTTTGAGCTGGATGGGACTCTTAAAGGCTATCCAGTCCAATGTGAACAGGGACATCCTCAGCTCCATGGTGCTCGCAGCCCCATCCAGCCTGACCTTGGTTGTCTCCAGTGACAGGGCACCCACCACCTCCCTGTGCAACCTGTGCCAGTGCCTCCCCACCCTCACTGTAAAAGACTTTCCTTATATCCAACCTAAATCTACTCTCTTTAAGCCTGAAACCATTTCTCCTTGTTCTTTCACCACAGACCCTGCTAAGGAGTCGTCCCCATCTTTCCTGTAGCTCCCTTTTAGATACTGACAGGCTGCTATCAGGTCACCTGAGAGCCTTCCCTTCTGCAGGCTTAACAGCCTCAGTGCTTTCAGCCTGTCCTCGTAGGGGAGGTGTTCCATCCCTTGGATCATTTTTGTGACCCTCCTCTGGCTTCACTGGCGCTTCCCTCACGGCTAGAGACAATCTTTCTTCCTGGACAATCTGAACAGCCAGCCATGGAGAAATACATCCTCCAAGCAGCCATCATGTGAATTAGCCCAGCTGGAAGAGAGCCAGGCTACAGGAGCAGCGGTGCTGAGTCAGACCGAGGCTCACCCAGACCATATCCTGCCTCTGGCCAGCCACCAGCGGATGCTCAGCAAAGGAATACAAGAGCAGGACAAGTACAGTGGTATTTCCTCCACTTCATCCTCCCAGTTTCTGGCAATCTGAAGTTTAGGGACTTCCTGAGCCAGGGCTGTATCTTCATCTCTGCGGTCTACAAGCCTTTGATGGACTCTCCTTTCAAGAATTTTCTAATTGATTTTTGAACCCATTTCTACTTCTGGCCTCCACCACATCCTGTGGCAATAAGAGTCACAATGCGGTTTTGTGTTGGGTGTGTTTTGCTTTGAATCTGACACTTAATCTTATGTAAAGGCTCCCCAGTTCTTGCTCTGAGAGAGACACATTTTTATCATGTTCTCCAGGCCATTCTTGGCTTCACATACCTCTCTCATCTACTGTCCCAGTGGTCTCTTTTCCAGCTGAACAGTCCCAGCCCATATGATATACTTCTTTATTTTGAAGGCTTTCTGAAGCTTTGATCAATCCTGTTGATCTCCTGTGAACCTTGCTAGTTCTACTCTGTTTTCCCAAGGCACAGCTAGCAGCCCTGCCTGCAGTGGTGCAAAGGGCACAGTATATTGCTTATAGAGTAAAGGAAGTCCAGCTGCATCCCATCAACATGCATAAGACATTTAATTCACTAGTTCAACATCACCTTGAGAACATTCTATGACAAAAAGGATGGGGAGAAGAAGGTTTTTTTTTTTCTCAATTTCTTTTCTAATAGTTCCGTATGTCCAGCTTTTATTTCTAAGAGCTGCTGGTTCCTGAGTTAAGTACTTATAGCACTATCCACAGTGATTGCAGTGTCTTTCCTGAGCGGTAGCAACTAATGTAATATCCATTACTGTACAGACATTGTCGGGGTGTGGATGATTGTTTTTTTTCTTTTTCCTTTTTTTTGCCCTGTAAGCATGACTTTGCATTTGTTGACATGAAACTTTTATTTGTTAATTTATCATTCATTAATGTGAATGTCACTGGCAGTGTGGGATTTCTGGAATTCTTCACATCAGTATTACGATTTTTATTCTTCACATTCATCATTAGCTTTTGACAAACCTGTGCATGGTTAGTAGAGCTGAATGCTTAGAGTCCTGTCATTAAGGTTACCATTGGACACAAACCATAAGGCTTTGAGTTTTATGCTGGTACGATGCTCTTCCCTGAACCAAAGCTGTGTTGGACATCTCAAAACAAGAGATGATACTGACAGATTCCTTCTTCTCTTGAATTACAAACACCAATTGCTACCTCACCATTCTACAGAGAGCACTGAGTTGAGATGCCTGATTAGTGAGATGAGTGTAATGCACACGCCTGGGGCTATTCCAGGCACTGGAGCTAGTCCAGATGGAGGGGTACAGTGATGAGCTTGGAGCTACATTGGCTGCAGATTGGATTCCAGGTTGAAATTAAGCTATTGATTTTCTCTGTGAAGCTTTAAATGTTCCACTACATTCACGTTTTGAAGACAAACCTCTTCCAATGTCAGTCTTTTTGTTCAGTCTCATCCTAATAGGCTGGGATCTCCTTTTCCATGTGTGGTTTGACTCTGTAAATGCGAGAGGTGCTTTGTGGGGCCCAATAACTGACTGCTACATTAGGAAGCAGGGACACAATGAGGCCAGGGATTACTTTTTAAGTTTACACTGGATTGTGAGTGGCCACTGCAGGGTGGGAAGAAGAAGTCAGCTTTCCTTCTGACAGATGCTGCGGAGGGAGAGCCAGGATAGGTCGCTTCCGATGGGAGCCCGTGGTATGAAATAAATAAGGGGAAAGTGAGAGTGAAAGACACATTGTATAAGATGTACAACTGGCTAGATTCCAGCATAAATATTCATTGAGTATGTTAATTAGCAACTATTGCTGTTACTCATTAACTAATTTATTCAACAAATAGCATTCAAGCCACTCTAGAACATTGCATACTGTTACTGCTAAAAGGGGTATCAGTTTCCCTGGCTGTCACCTGGAGACATTGATACTCCCCCATCTTTGCAAGTACTTTGATATGTGGAGATGAAAACTGCTACAAGGGGCCAAGGGAGCACAGTATATCGCGTATAGAGTAGGAGAAGTCCAATCTCATTCCCAGCAACATGCATAGGAGATTTAACTCATTAGTTCAACATCAACTGGAGAAGAATGGCAAGTCTTTGATAAGACCTCTGTTTGGATGACAGCAATAGTGTGTAGGTTTGCAGAGAGTCTGCAAAGGGATGGATGGGCTCCTTTGTAAACTGACTTCTGTTAACAGAGCGGAATCAAAGTGAAATAAAGGGTGAACACAAGGGATTCCACTAAATCTGCTAGGACCTGGCTGCCAAAACTACAGCTGATAGAAAAAGAGTTGTAAGAGAGGTTGGCTTTACCAAGTTACGGGACAGTAAAGCAGCAAAGGGATTCAGTGTTGGGGAATGGAAAGTAATGCACTTCAGAGAGAAAAGATTTGAATATTATGTATGTAATGAGGGCTTCTCATCTAATTATTACTACTCAGGAAAAGGAAACTGAAGACACTAGGGACAGCCCTATGGAAATATGGAAATATCACATCAATGCTCTATAAAGGTCAAAAAGGAAATTGAATGTTAATAATTATTAGGGGGGGGAGGAGCGGGAACCAACGGGAAAACAGGAAAAAGTAGACAAGATTATTAAGCCATTCCTTAAATCCAAATACATTCAAACAAACCTGTCCCCTCCCTCCCTGCCCCCCTTCTTAAAAGCACAGAACAGCACTAGACTAGATCAGTGATCAGGTACTGTGATAGAATATGGTATGATAGCTATGGAGGAAAAAATTCTTTGTGAAGACTGAACAAGCAAACTAGAATCTTCCTTATGGGGGAAAAAAAAAAAGATGAAAGGCAACATCTGAGATAAACCTTTTACATCCTAAACAGCATGGAAAAGGTAAATAAACACAGCTGCTCTTACAATGGAACTGGGAGACATGCAGAGAAATGATCAAGCAGTAAACTCTTTCAGAAAAAAGAAATATGATTTCATACCACATCTAATGGAGTTGTGGAACTCCTTGCCCAGGGTGTTACGGAGGCCAGCACTATAATTGTTTTCAGAAAAGGAACAGACACATAGAGGAAAAATGCCTTTAGTGTCTATTGAATGCAGAGGCTTAGGAAGTCATAGACTGCTAAAAGCTGGGAGGAGGCAATGCTCACAGGAGAGTGACTGTAATGCCCAGCTTTGGACTCTCTGCAAACCTGGTATAGGTCACTGTCAGAGATAGGTTCTGGGGCAGCAGCATTCATGGGCTGTCCTCATATACGCATTTTTATGTCAGTGTTCTGCAGTGAGATCTCTTTGAGGTCCCTTCCACCTTATCTTCTCCAATTAGGCATTTGAAATGAGCCAAAGGATGAAAAATCCTGAGCTATGTCTGTATGTTTATCTGCCTATCTATGTATCTATCACCTACTTCCCCACTACCTACTTATCTATTCAACAATGTCTGTCATTCAGCAGGAAACCAGCGAGGCTGAGGAAGGACCTTCTGTTCAAAAGGAGGGAAAAGAAAGAAAAATGCAGGCAGTGGAAGCAGAGATGAGTGGCATGGGAAGAATACAGGGATGCTGTCTGGATGTGCAGAGATGGGATCAGGAAAGCTAAGACACAGATAGAACTAAACTTGGAGAGGGATGTGAAAAATAAAAAAAATAAAAAATAAAAGGATTCTATTGGTACATTGATCATAAAATACAGGCAAAAGAGAGCATACTCCTTTGATAAATGAGAAGGGAGAACTGGCTTCAACAAACATTGAAAAGGTTGTGGTGCTCAACAAGTTCTTTGTCATAGTCTTCACTGCCAGTCAGGCTTCCCATACTTCTTGTGTCCCTGAATCTTTACATGGGGATCAGGGGAACAAAATCCCTCACACTGTAAGAGCAGAGCAAGACCAAGGCTATCTCATGAGGCTGAATGTGTACAGATATACAGGGCCGGACAACATGCATCCCAGGGTCCTAAAGGAACTGGCTGCATGGTTGCTATGCCATTCCCTGTCATAAAGTTGTGACTGTCAGGCAAAGTCTCCAGTGACTGGAAAAAGGGGCTTATCACTCCCATTTTTAGGAAAGGGAGAAAGACCTGGGGAATTACAGGCCAGTGAACCTCACCTCTGTGGAAAGATCATGCGGCAGATCCTCCTGAAAGAGATGTTAGAGCACATGCCAGATGAGAGGTTGATCTGAGAAAGAGAGAATGGCTTCACCAAGGGTAGATTGTGCCTGACCAGTCTGGTGGACTTCAGTGATGAACAGCATCCACAGACAAAGAAAGAGCAATTGATGTCATCTACCTGGACTTGTGCAAGGTCTTTGATGTGGTCCCAAACCACATTCTTATCTATTTGAACATAGATAGTGGAATCAAGTGTACTCTCAGCAAGTTTACTGATGACACCAAGATGAGTGGTAGAGTTGATCTGGGCAAGCTTGAGAAATGGCCCCACATGAACCAAATGAAGCTCAGCAAGGTCAAACATCCCTGGCATGAGTTTATCCCATCTTAAAATGATCCTAGGAACGGCACTTCAACCAGTCCAGGGACCTTTTCCAGTAAGTGATCACCATGTAAACACCTTAAATTTGGCAGATCGCTAGCACAGATGCTGTCTGTTCCATGCCAACTGGCCGCAGTGTCCAGCAGCACTGCTGGGCATGTTTAATTTACCAGTGTGCATGTGGCTTCTGTGCCTGGATCCAATTACAGGATTAGCTCCACAGGGACACAAGGGATGAATTTATGAATCGAAGTGGTGCAGATTTGCTGCAACAGTCAATAACAACATTTTTACATGAGGCCAAAGGAAGAGATGCTGCCCAAAGAAAACCCCAAAGATTCTTATCTCAGCCCTAAGAGATGTGTGCATTCTGGAATGACATCACTAACAAGAGTAGGATGCTCAGCTGGAAACTAGAGGCTGAGGGCTGAATTAGAAAGGGGAATGGCCTGGAGGAAAAGCCCAACAAAAAAAGGAAATAAAGGAGCAAATGAAAACATAACTGACTTTTGTACAAAAATAAGACGATGTTCTTCTAGCAGAGCTTCTTAGAACTAGTATGTAAAAAACAAAGGGAAGTAGCAATTAACTAAAAAGAGTATCCAAAGCCAGCCCCTACAACAAGTTGCATTATGTTGGGAAATATGTAAGAAATTATTTGACGGGAGTTTAAAGTATGAGATAAAAGCATTGAGAAAAGAATTTGTTTTCTGGTCCACCATCACCAGTGATTCCAAGTCAGTCCTAGTGACTGCATCACATTTTGTACTGCTGATTTTTAAGGTAGTTAAGACTGAGGCACACTGCCCTAAAAATGTTTGTTGCATTTTAATGAAGCATGAAAAATATCAGTGAGCTGATGGTGGCGATGGGTTGATGGTTGGACTAGATGGTCTTAGTGGTCTTTTCCAACCTTAATAGTTCTCTGATTCTATGATTCATGCTCAAGCAGACAAAGTAGTGCTGCGTGAAGTCTCAGCTGGTCCTCTTCCTGCATTAACTGAGGCTTGAGGGGAGCTTGGAGATTTTCTTCCCTAATTTGTACTGGGTCAGCATTTCTCAGGCCTTGCCCTGAAAGATCCTCTGAGCTCTACTTCAGGAAAGCTTTCCCTTGCGTTCCTATTTTAATTTGCTTCCAACATATTTTCTCGTAGCATGTAGACAGTTTTTTAAAGAATATTATAATTTTTGGCAATATTTTCCAGCTTTATTTTGAGTTTGATGCAACAACTCACACTCAACAGGCTTCTCTTTAGTGCAACAAGGAAACAACTTCTTTGGATAAAGTCCTCATGGGAGAAGAAGATTTTAAATTAGCCAGAGGAGGGGAAAAAAATAATTGTTTTCTTTCAAAGAAGAGCAACATGTACCTGTGAATCAAAGAGATTTCTGCAGCCTACGCTCAAAAAACCCTGGAGAGTCCCTCGCAGGGAGGATATACCCCCAGGGAGAGGCCATCTCTCCCTTCAGCTCCCCACGCTCTGGCTGTGGGAGATGATGAAGTTTGCCTCTGCATTCAAATAGCTGTGAGCTCTGGCTCCAAGCCCATCCAGTCTCTGGTGGGAAACTGCTCAGCAGCTCAGCTGCCCAGGTGTGGGCACTCACTTCCTCTACCACGCAAATGGGGATGCCAAAACTGCTGGGTGATGGGAGTAGTACCAGTCCAGTGGTGAAATCTCATGTGTTGAGGCTGCAGGAAAGGCAGAGCAGCTGACAGCCAAGTGGTTTTCAGGGACACAGCCCTGGCCCATCCAGCCTGGCATCCCATAGAGGCACCATCTGCAGGCAGTGTCTTCTCAAAGGCCCAAGAGGAAACGGATAGAAACCACAGGATCATGTTTACCTCTCTTCCCTTGGGAAGATACCCTCAAGGCATTAATTTTGGGGATAAGTCCAGGCCACATAATTCTGTACCCATTTATAACAGAGGTGAGGGAAGTGAGTGCTTACCATCCTCCTGAGGGAGATGTACCTCAAATAACAGCAAATACTGTAATTTCTAGATGATGCCTATCTACTGCGTATCCTTCCTCCATCCGGTTACCAAAATAAAGCACATCCTTTAGTAGCACTGAATATAAAAAGCAGCCCCATTTTTGCCCAGAGCAAAGACAGGGAGTCGGCTGTTTTGTCTGGTGAAATACATAAAGACTTCTTAATGTCTCACAGGGAACATCTCATTAAAACAGCCTATCAGTTTTGCACTTAAATCCATTAGGCTACAAAGTACAGGCAAGAACAATAAAAAATACCTTATTTTAAGCTTCAGTTTCTTAACCTGTTTCAGTTTACATACTTAACATCAGGAAAATAATGGACTTGCTCAGTATCACGGGTTTTGCCCATCAACAGTGCACTGGGGGAGATACACCATTTTGTATGAATTAGCTACAAGGCACTTCTTGGATTTCCTTGCACTTGCATGCATTGTTCCATTCACAATTTATGGTGTCTTACTTCCTTTCAAATAAGGACAAATATTTTTACATAAGCAAGACATCACACAGCTCCAGCAAATTCTATTTTGATTGGGTACTGAAGGACCACACTCACAAACCAGTCACATGGATTCCCCCTCCTGTCTCATTGTCCACACTGCCCGACAATCAGTCAGTTGTCTTTCTTGGCTTTTTTTGCTTGGAGCAGCTGAGTAAAGCCACATGCTCTCTGCATAATCAAACAGCTGATCCTTGAAGACTGCATGGCCAATCCTGACTCAGTAGATATGGAGACACTGTTGCTAGCTGGCCTTATGATAGGTTCCTCGTGGCTCCTGAATAGGCAGCAGCACAAAGGGATGAGGAAAGACATTCAGGGCACGTGAACAAGTATAAAGTGTGGCATGGCAAAGCATGGCTTTGTTTGCAGGGAACACGTATCTTTCAGCCATGTCTTCATTTGCTGCACTGGGATGTCACATCTTTGAGTAAAGTAGGATTGCTCCTACACATTTCACCCATAGATCCATCTCTTCTCCTTTTTCAAATGCTTATCCTTTGCAGAGGAAACTTGCTGGAGATCCAATGTCCGGACTAAGGACAGAAAACATGCACAGAGACCCCATTCTTCCCTTTAACGAGATGTCATCTCCATTTAACAACTTTCTGGCAGAATTTTCAAGCGTTGCAGATCTCACATTCCAATTACATCAGTTGGTATTTTGCTGTTTGGCAAAGGCCACCGATTTCAGCAGCTCACTGCATTCAATAACAGTAGCAGAGATTACCTCCAAAACAGGGCGACAGGCCTAAATAAGCAAGTTCCATGCAAGGAGCCAGATCCTTGGCCCAGCTGGGGCCACTTTGCCCAGCTCCGGCAGCACAAAGCTGTCACCAAGCCAGCCCAAACAGCTGTTGAAGGATTCCCTTGGCGCAAAAGAATTCCTGAATGGCAAAGAGCCACTAAAGCAACTCCTACACAATCTCACTCTCTGGTCCCCAGAAATCCCTGACAGCTGGGACAGCACAATGGGGCCAGAAGCACCTGTTACCATTCAGAGCAGCCTAAATGCTGCTCTATAGGGGAATGAATGGCAAAATGAGCACCCAGCATCTTTAGGAGCGCACAGAAACCTGCCTTTATCTTCTTGCATCCATGGCCGGAGGCGCATCGTGGGAATACATTTTCCATGCGCTGCTGTGGTAGGGTCAGAAACTCCAGGCACTCCGTGCATGCCCATGCCTTCTGATATTTGTGTTGGTGGGGACTTGGAGTGAGGGAAGAAGAAGGGTGAAACCTTGCAAAGGGAGGGAGCCTGCAAGCAGTCCCAGGTTTCACAGATTGGCATCTTTCTGTATAGACCCCAAGATATGAGGTTCCTTCCAGAAATGTGGAGCTATCTACAATTAAACAAGTCACAGAATCAGAGAATATCCTGAGTTGGAAGGGACCCTCAAGGATCATCAAGTCCAACTCCTGGCTCCACACAGGACAATCCAAAATTCACTTGCCATATTAGTTTGTTGTTTCAGGTAAAACCTAGGGTTTTCACTCAATGTGAAGTCCCAGCCAAGCCTATAAGAATATTTTCCTTCATCTTGCTGGCCCTCATGATCATCTGGTCTTTGTCAGTCCCCAGCTGCCACAGACCCTAAATGCCCTTGTGTGAGATGAAACTCCCTGCTTACCAGCACCTATCTGCCACAAAGTTCCTCACTGATGACCCTAGAGATTCTTCTCTACCCAAATTTTGAGTCTGACACTGTCTGAGCTACATTAATCCTTTGGCACAAGGGAAATTATGAACTTGCTTGAAAAACAGAGATGTCTCAGGACAGCATGCTAGATGGGCTTGTTCCCCCAAATAGTCATGAGTGACCAGGGAAGGCTCTGAGTTGTTATTCATTTCTCAAGAGGGTGTAAAGCAGATTTGTTCAGGTTATGTTCAGGTTTAGGTGCTAATGTTCAGGTCAATTTAATTTTTTTTCCTCCAAGATAAAATTCTATCAAAATTTCTAAAATTGATATGAATATTACACAGAGAAAAATAAAGGAATCCTTTGTTATTTTTATTTCGTTGCACACACACACAAACCTCAAATTCCAAATTAAAAAAAAATAGGATTCCAGTTTTGTTAATAATCCTCCCCTAAAGCTCACCATGGGATTCACCCCCAGATCAAGACAGATTTACTCAAATGACAGTATCAGCATCAAGATTTCAAGCAGCACCTGAATGAAGCATTGTCTCTGTGCCGTGCTCTTAACACACTCTTGCGCTTATTAATTGGGTACTTAATAAGAATTTGTGAGGAATCTACCCTTCATATAGCGCCAGTGTGAAAGGGATTAATATTGAAGAGATCTAACAAAGGACACAAAGACAGGCTCTGACCCGGAGACCTCCTAATCAAGGATTTAGACAATATACAACAGGTGAATGCCCCGGTAGGATAAATGGAGACAGGAAGGAGGAGTGGAAGACAAGTGCATTTGCCTAAGCTAATAATCATAGTGATCTCAAGGGTCACAGGTGGTCACTAGCTGAACCCATGACTCAACAGCCAAAAAAGTTTAGTCCAAAAGATAAATGTGCTTTACATGGGCACAATTCAAAGCATTTTAAAAACACTGGAAATGCACACTGATGAGGCTTCAGAAGCTGAAATATTTACCTCTTGGATTTAATCAGTATTGGATGCAAAATGTGTGGATATAGTTAAGACTGTACTAACTGTTCTCAGCAATCCCCCTATGTTCCTCAGTGCTAAATCACCTTGCTCTCTCTGAACCCCATTAGCTAATGCCTTTCTGGATTCGGTATTTACTAGCAAGCCCTTCTGACACAAACTACATTTATCTCAAGTGGTCTTCGTGTTCTATTAACTGAACTCAGATGAGTTCAGTTGAGCAATGAGCAATGGCTTTCAGTCTGAATTTATTTTTGAAGATTGATGTTTTCTGAATAGAAGATCGGTGGTGCACTCAGAAATCTTCTCTCTAACCTTTCCAAGTACAAGAGGTGGCCTAATAAAAGCTATGAACATATGCCACAGAGGCATTTTTGCCACAGAATGAAACTCCAAATACAAAGTCCTCAGGAATTTTGCATATTACTGGAGCATATAGATACAGCCAAAGAAACCAAAAGAAGTAACCAAATGCAAAGGCAATGGATACGGACACACAGCTCATGTCTGAGCTGCAAAGATTTGCACATCAGTAAGCATATAGAGATGTCAGGTCCTCACACAGATCTTATAGATGCAAACATGTACTTTGCTTTTGGGGATAAAACGTTTGCCTCTGGGCTGAGGGTGGAGGTGAAACAAATCATGATGGTAAAAGCACAGTTCTGATATGGGTTATATTTACAATAAGGTGCTTTGCTGCTGGAGAATACTGTTAAAGCTGCATTGGCAGAGTAGAGGGTTGTGGGCCTGATCCCAGAGTGGCTGGCAGGTTTGCATACTGTGTATTATCCCTTTCCAACCTTCTCTTCTGAATAAAAAATGGTGTGGAATCTAATTTCCTCCCTGAATAAAACATGAATATAGATAAGACAAAGTAAGGATCCAAAGACCACAGCAGCACACTTTCTTGTGCTTCTTACTATTCAACATCATGGCAGCTCACATATAGAGCAGCTCTAGAAACCATCTGTCATTGAGCAGCTCTTTATTCAAATGAAATCAACTGTGAAGTAATCATGGTTCTCATTTTTATTATCTCTCCTTACAGTGAACTTGATTAAAATCCAGCGCACGGTATGCAAACAGGCTGTTGTAAATTTGTACTCTGACAAAAGGGGAAAGAAAGTGATCTGCCCACGTGCCTAGAACTTTGTCATTATACATGGGGACAAAAAAAGGAAGGGGCATACTGGGTTGCATAAACAAGTTTGTCCGGACACAAACTGTCCTAGCCCTATACAAAGGCCACGTCTGCTGCGTGACACCATCAGAGGGGCCGAGGAGAAGCTAATTTTACTAGCAAGTATAAAAGGCTTGGGTATGTACTGAATAAACTAGATAGGCTGGCTTCAGCAGCACGTGCTTTAAAGTCTTTTGCCCAGGAGGATGATCTGAGCTTCTGAGGAATGAACTCAAAACAGACATGATTCTCCTTTCACTTCTGGCGGTGTAAATGGGGAGTGATTCCATTGTATGGCTGGTATGAATGAGACTGGGAAGCAGTCCCAATCAGTCAATCATTCCCTGCTTTGTCTATTCATTAAAACCCTCTTCTCCTCTGCACAGATGGCCAATGTACTATTGTACTCAAAGAACTGGCCAAGTTAAAAAAACAACAAAAAGGAATATGCCTGACAAGTCAGCAATAAATGTTTGTTTTTCAAAAAAAAGGGGGGGGGGGATATTAGGCTGCTTCTACACAACAGACTTAGGCTATGAATATGCACACATATGTAAGTAGATATAGATATGTATATATGCATAGATATTCAGAACATATATACATACATACACACACACATGTGTGTATAGATATAGATATCTATCCAACACCCACAGATTTCCCAGCACAAGGCAAAAGGTGTGATTTTTTTTAACTCCTTTGCTTTGGAAAAGGCAAAGAGAGAGACTGAAGTGATGGGCATTTGGTAGAGCAGCATTTTGCAGCCATGTCACCTAAAGAAAGAAGCATTTCTAGAAGCACAGCCATGAAGCATGAAGGCTTTGTCATGGTTCCTGGGGCTGCTGGCTGCTGGAAGCAAGCACTGGGCTGCTCTGGAGGATGGAGGAGAAGAATAAGGGCCAGGCAGGCAGGGGATGCTGTGTAATTCCTGACATTCTCCTGGGATATAACCACAGGAGAGATGGTGCCTACCATGCAGCAGTCCTCAGCTTGTCTTCATGACCCGTGGGACAGATTCTGTGGAAGACTGGACACAAAATCTAGCTCCTTAGCCCTAATGGAACTCAAGTACCACACCTCTGTATGTCCCATAGAAAAATCCTATAGAATAATCACTTAGGGTTAATACTGATGCAGATCTCAGTTCACCCTGAGATCAAGGTTGATTTTCTCACATTTCCTAGGGACATGCTACAATCTTACTGAAGTCTTAGAGCTCTGGCTAGTCACAGAGATCCACAGCACATGTGGGGGCCACAACATTCCCACTATGTGCACTCATAGTAGCCAAAATGTTTTTACCATATTCCCATCGCATTGCTAAAATGGTGATGTGAGTCATGCTGTGAATCATAGAATTGGAAAAGACCTCAAGATCATTTAGTCCAACTGTCCAACTGTTCCTTAGTACATCTACACGTTTCTTGAACACTTTCAGGGAGGTGACTCAATCACCTCCCTGGGCAGCCTGGTTTAGTGTTTGATAACATTTTTGGAGAAGAAGTTTTTCCTAAAATCCAACCTGAGTCTCCCCTGGTGCAACTTAAGGCCATTCCCTCTCATGCATCACTGCTATCTGGGAGCAGAGGTCAACCCCCCCCTCTCCTGTCAGGGAGTTGTAGAGAGCAATAAGATCTTTCCTGAGCCTTGTCTTCTCAAGACTGAACCACCCCAGCTCCCTCAGCTGGTCCCCATAAGAGTTGTGCTCCAGACCCTCCACGGCTTTGTTGCCCTTCTTTGAATATACTCCATGGCCTCAACATCTTTCTTGTAGTGAGGGACCCAACACTGAACACAGTACTCAAGGTGAATGAATGCTCTCACTTGAACAAGAGCACCCATTACCTGCACCCAGCTGGTGGCTTGCTATTAGCTGGCATGCAGCAATTCATCAACAGGCTTCTGGGACAGCTTGAGTCATGACAGTGGTGTGCCTATGTGTGGACCATAGCTAAGCTGCTCGGGATACAATAGCTGCAAACATGGAACCAAGATGTTTAAAGTACTGTCTGGGACAAAACCTGCCTGTGGTGAGAGTAAATCTCCCAGGCTGATTGTGCTTTATGCTAACTGCTGCTCAGGACTACCCTGGGTAGCTCCCAGGAACAAACACTCTCCCTTTAATGTCTTCAGCTCATTTAATCTACCATTGCCTGGACTGAGAGTGTCTGCAGTGTGATGGCCACAGCTTCCTAACCTGCATGCTTCTTGCCTTGGTACGTAAGCACTGGGAGTCACAAGAGCTACCCACAAGTCCAATGCCATCTGAAACACTGTTTATCACCTCGCACTGAGAAGAGCATTGAATATTTGGAGACTGTGTGAGTGCCACAAAGGTGTTCTCCACCAGCTGTTGCCTTGCAGAAAATGTGCTGACCTGATGCATCACTGAAAAAAAACTGCATATGTAATAGATAGACACAGGGAATTGAGTGCTTTACGCTACTTGACTTGTCTCTGCTCTCTGTGCATCTGGTACAAATGTCCATGCCTAAATCATAAGCTGCACAGCATGGAGAACTTTCCTCCCTGCAGTGGAGTCCCTGATGCCCCATATTGATTCACTGACAATGGATTTTGGAGGCTTATTGGTCTCAAAGAAATAGAAGATTTGATAAAGATGGAATATATTTGTGTTAACTAATGAGTATTCAATCCACTTTTGTCTGGAAGTTTTAAACTATTCATTGTGAAAAATATGCATAGGGAGCACTGCTTACAGATAACAGGATATTCACGGTGGCTCTGGTACATGTCATTGTTTCCTGTGCAAACAAAATGTTGCTATAGTCCTTCAGTGAAGAAAATGATGCCAATAAAGAGAATAGAGAGGAAAATCTCAGAGAGCATGGGGCACCTCTGAGTGCACAGGATGCAGCTGCAAGAACAGAACGTCTGTTGTGTCTGCACTCAGTAGGAACTCAACTATGCAGCACCCAAGAAATAAAGGAATTTACCTGGGCAACAAAAAGAAAACTGAGATTATTTCAGAGCTGTATATACAGATACTGAGGTTCCTTGGCAATGATTTCACCCATTTTCCTGAGGCGTGCTCTGCTGGTACATAAAAACAGCATCTTCCCATGTCCCACAGGGATATGTTGTTAGTCACTCGAGGTGGGGCTGTGGGCAGGGTCAAGCAATCCATCTAGAGGTGAAAATGTGGGAGCAGTTCTCCGTCCCGCTTCTTTTCTTGGGGTTTCATTTGCTGCATTTTTAAATAATGAAAACCAAATCAAAACAAGAATGCAGCATCTGAAATGTTTTGAAAACACAGGGCCCCGCTTAGATGAAAGCAAACCGTGTTCCTTCGTCAGGTGGATGGAAGTCTGCACCCTCCTGTGTTTACCTGCTCCTTTGCTAACCTCAGTTCACCTTGATGGCATCCAGGGAATCTTTGCTACAGGGCTCATGCATCAAAGGCTTCTGCTTCTGAGAGTCTCATTGCTCTGTGCTTCATCAGATCAGATTCTTGCACATCCTTCCATTGATCCAATGGGCTTTGGGTCCTTTGTGCCTTTTCCAGCTTCCACATTGTGACATTTCTCAGAATTGCTGACTTATTTTGGACACTGCTCATATAACCTTTGGTTCTTAAAAATGCCATAGCTAAAAACATGTCCAAGATAGACCAAGATAACTTCACCTCTGGCTAACCCACAGAGTTGGAGCAGTAGAGAGAGGTTCTGATGAGTTGGAGACATTCAAGTACCAGGAGAAGAGGCTGTGCAGGTCTCCTCAGAGTCCAAGCAAGTAACTCACCCTGCTGCTGCAATTCAGAGACGTTTTAATGAATAATCTAAGGGTGGTCATGATGGCAGAAGTATGGGAAGATTGTTTTTTTCAGGTTACAAGTAGCCCTGATGCTGTCAGACAGCTCTCTGGATGCAGCATATACACAGGGGTGTCTTTGGTGATGTCCTGCTGTTGAACAGTTACAGAAATAGGGCATAATTTAAAAAAAGAGAAGAAATGAAACTAAATTATAAAGCCTGGTTTCTTTAAGTATACAGCCTGGATAAATCTATTACTTGTGTAATCAAGCCACTCACAGGGCTGGCACAAGGTAGGTACCTCTCTGAAAGACTCTGTGAATGCACCTCGTCACTGCTAGTGAATATTTTTGTTGTTGTTTTTGACCTGATATGTCTTCTGCTGTCCCAGACCAGAGCCTCTCTTAACAGACAACACTGTTTCTGATGAACTGAGAAGCACTTTTGCAGTCTGTGCAAAATGCAGTATCCCGAGGAAATTAAACTTGAAGCTGTAAATTAAAATGACTCAAAATTCAACGAGTAGAATTTACCTTTACGCTGTATTTTCTTTTAGAATGAACTCAGTGCTCCTTTTGCTCCAGGCTGTACATCTTCTTAATGCATATTTTGAAGCTTAAACTCACATTCTTCATTTTCTTGAGTAATTATATGCATAGAGTCACTGTCTCTCCATAATTTAGCACTGCAGTAATTATGATTATTTACAAGATCAACTGAAGATGACCTGACATGAAAAAAGCAGACCTGAAAAAGGCTAACATGCCCCAAATCTTATCTTTGTTTTTCCACCCTTATCAGTTGGCTAAATAAAAAGATACTATCTCACCTTCCAATCAACTGCCTTGTTTATATCCTTAGATCATCATGACTTTAGCAGGTCTCTTATCTTGTCCTCATCCTTGGTAACAGAGAGTACACATGTTGCTACCTATAGCTGCTGTACTGACGTGTTATCACTACGCTTTTTAGTTATTCTAGTTATACAAGTGACTAATTTCAGCAGCTTTGAAGACAATGATAGAAAAAATAATGTTGTATGGGACCTCTCAGTGCCACCTGGTCTGATATCAGCTCAAAGCAGAGCCAACTTCAAAGTCAGATGCATCTTCAAAGTTAGATTGGGTTGCTCAGGGTCACATTCAGACGAGTCTTGAGCTCCAAGGATGGAGACTCCACAACAGTCAATGATCTGAATCTCTTACTGCTCTCTTGAAGTTGTGTAATACTTAAATACAGCCTACCGTGCAGCTGTTTGGTGGGCTCATGGGAGTTCATGTACTTGTTGATGCAAAGATATTTCTTGGTTCTTTGGATATGTTTTTGCTATGCATGCGTTACTTCTTGTTCCTCATGAAAACACAATTATCATAGACACTGGAATGGCTAATAAAGGCAGTGTAAGCTGCTGCGTCTTTCTTCTTCATCTTTGTTTCTCTCGATTTTAGAGAAATATTTCCTGCCAAATTGTCTGAGCATTTATCATATTTTGATATTCTTTTTACCAACCTCCCATCCCCCCAAAAAAGAAACACAAAAAGCCCCAATAAAACCTCAAACACTGAAGCTATAATTAAGAAACCTTATAAACTAGAAAATGAACCTGAGGCAAAATCATGGAGCAAAAAACCATGTGTTTAATCCAAAGACTGTTTGCCTGCCTTTGCTTGCCTCCAATTTTACCTGATCTCCATTGACCTGAAGAGAGTTTCCAGCTATCCTGCTGGCATGCTGCACTGCTGTGTTTCTGGCATTACCTTAGGTCCTGTGGACTCAAGAGCTCTTTCCTCTCATCCACAATTACGTTGTTTGGGTTTTAGATATCACTGTGACACTACTGTGGACACCATAGTATGTAGCAAGCAGCAAAAATGGTGGAAGAGAGCAGGAACACTGTTGCAGACAGATGTTTTAGGCCAAGGGAAGGAGTTTATGTATGATTTATAGAGGAAAAAGTGTGAAATATTCAAGGGTGTGTCCTGTTCTAGAAGATAAGTATTAAAGCAAATCCAGATTTATAAGTGGAAGTAATCAGATATATGTTAAAGAGCACATTTTGCTCTTTCTAGCATTAATGCCATTAATAGTTAAATGAAAACATATGTATTATTTGTAATGCTTGCCAGTATTTCAGGTCTGTATAATATATTTCAGGAAAAACAACCTAAAAAGTTTGCACCGAAGCAAGCAGGCTAAGAAATCTCTTGAAACCATTTCTGATAAACTGTTGGTTTCACCAAAATTAGTTTGAATTTTGCTGCAATTTTTCTGCTGAAACATTTCAGGCTTTCAGACAGCAGCCCATATCTTCAAATGAAGGACCGACATTTTCCACTGAATATTTTGCTAAAAGCAATTTATTTTCCACTTTAGTAAAATATTTCCAAGAAAATAACACCAGTTTTCTGTTGACTTCTATTTGGCCCTGCCTTTGCAAGAACCAAAGCCCATTTTAAGGGATTTGGATAAGAGTCTAATGCACTTGAAATTGCTTTACTCCCACTCAGCTGTCCTAATTCCTGTAGTCTAGCTCTCTGGCCCTTCTTGATGAGTAGACTGTAGTATGACTCATCTCCTTGACCTACCCAGCTGTTCTTATTTCATTTCCCTTTGCTGGGTCAAAGACAATCAGGTCATTTTTTTCAACCTTTCCAAAAAGAAGGGAAATTAAAATTTTTAAGGGGCAGCATATCGTGACCAATGACACAATTACATAGTCTGATACACAAATTTGATGACCTGGATTTTGAGTAGGACTCAGATATTTGATATTGATTGATAACATTTGTAGCTATTTGGTTGAAGACAATACCATGATAATCATGACATATCTTGCTGATTTTGTAAGGTCAAGGAAAAATTTCCTTTGTGTAGCATTACACTGTAGCTCAGATGTAATACAGGGAGTTTTCATCTTCCTTTGAAAGATTAATTAGCAGCCACATCTAAAAGCAAGTTACTGGCCTTAGTGAGCCACAGGTCTGTTCTTTTATTGCAGTTCCTTTATATGTAACTACAGAAATATCAATATAGCTTAAGGCTAGTCATTCAGGTTTCTGTCTACCTGCAGATTCTTGTCATGTTCTCCTTCTGCCAGGTTTCTTGGAGGAATCTAGTATGATAAGCATTACACTTCTCATCGTGGAGGAAAGATAACAGGATGGGAGAGTTAAGCTGGGCAGGAAAGAAGGATTAATGGGGGGACTGGAAACAGATTGGAAAGAGGAGGTGATGTGTTTCAATAGGCTGGCCAAGGCAGGCAACATTTCTTTTTCTTCTGTGGCTCAGAGTCAAAAACTCCATTATCAACAAGCAGACAGGAGAAGAAACAATTTGCAAAACATGAACACCTCAGTTTTATGTGTCTGGCATAGATCTTTCTGAATTTTTTCCATCTATATTATTTTCCTCTTCAGTCATAAAACAACCCAAAAAAAGAGAAGTAGAAGGGACAACACGATTGGTGTGATGCATCTACCAGTCCTTCCTTTGAAAGCAGAAACCTCTGCTTAAATGCTCTAGCACTTGAAAAGAAAATACAATTTCATATATGAAATCAAGTAGGAGGCCAGCTCTTTCTTGCCTCACTCCCATGAACAAGACATGAATAAGACAGCTCAACTTGCATATTTGCTGTGAACTTGATGTGAGTGAAGCTCTGGAATGTACTCCCAATTGGCGAAAGAGAAGTCAGTCCCCAGAAGAAGCTCCAGTTAGATCCAAGTGCCCTGAGTGTGTAAATACAGATACAAAGGCCATAGTAAGCAAGACTCTTCTATTGTGCAAATTAGTTAGTTCTAAGGTGGGGATTTAGGGGGAACTTTGTCCTGCAGTGGATAAAAGCAAGTGAGCTCTTCAGTACAAAAAAAAAAAAAAAAAAAAAGAGTCAAGAAAAGAATGTGCAACTAATCCAGATGAAAGACCTACGGGCAGTCTTTAAAAACATGTTAGTACAACAGCCTGGGAAGTTTCCAAATGGATGCCACATCTTGAACATCTTTCACAGCTTTACATCTGCCTTCAGTATGGAAATGAGAGAAGGGAAACGTTGATAGGAGGGTTGAGAGGAGTAAGTTGGGTGCTTTGAAATGCAGTTGTTGTTCTGCGGCGCACCCCCTTGTACCCTCATGGCAGTTTCTCACTTTTACAGAGATGAATCTGTGCCATGCCAATTTTCTGCATTTGAAGGGCAGGACCAGTGACAGGTTTGCAGTCCTAGATCTCTTTGAGATGTGAGTTCTCAGTATCAAGGTCAAAAGCAGAGGTTATGATCCCTCGCCTGCCTATTCTTCACATTGCTTCTGGCTACGTGTACTTCTTTTTAGACATGGCAGATGGTGAAATACTAAAAGTACAAAGGATTACCCAATACTATTCAGTAGCAGAGCTATTTGTGTATTACTGTTATTTTAGAGTGGGGTCAGGCCTATGACATCCTCACTATGTCTTTCACATCAAGCTGCCCACAGATATGTAATTTTGAAGGCTAAGGGAAAAATAATGTTATTTGCCCTGCTTCAGAATCCTGCAAAATATTCCCCAAATGCCTTTTCTCCAAATTTGAACGTAAACAAAATCTGTGATTGTCTACCACAAAGCATATACTGCTGCTGATTTTAAATGAGCTGTGTGTGCCCAGGGCACTGCTAACACTGCATCAGACCATGCTTTCTATAGGCCAAAATGCACTGAAATCCCAATGAAGTCTTAAATTTTTTCTTGAGCATAAAACTCTAATGGGAGATCTTGAAGAACTGTAGTTGTTTGAAAAACTGCTCTGTGGCTTTACTGCTGTATATCATGTATGAGCAGAAGGGATTAGAAAAAGAAAGGAGAAGGCACTTAGTTCCATACTGTGAAAGTGTTGATAAATTCATGTGTCTTGAAAGTTTTTGGTGGTATGCAAACATAGAATTTACTGCTGAACTCTGAATCTCAGAACTGAAGAAGTTTCTGAATCAGGCCAGAAAATGCCTTTACAAATTTGATATGCTTTCTAGAAGCCTTTTACAAGCACTGTAGGAGGACATAGACCAAACTGCTTCTGTGTTGACATCAGCTTCCCTATAGTATGACTCTGAAACTTCTAAGTCTTTCCAAACCACTCACAAAAGTCAAAATACTGTCTCCATGTTCATCAAAGCAGCAAAGGCACTGACGGAGAGCTGCACTCCCGAGCAGAGATGGGCACAACCTTGCGTAGGAAGCTACCAGCTCACAGGTGTTTTGTGGAAGTCGCAGAGCTGACGGCAATGTTGGAGCGAAGCACACGATTGGATTATCTCACTGACAAAGATAAAGCCTTGGCAGCTGGTGCAAAAGGAGGGAATACTCAGAGACAAGCCCTATTCTCTCAAACACGAATAGGTAGATCTGAAATGACTCCACAGCTGGGTGAAGGTTTGACATGGTTGAAAACTTTTTGGTCTCTCTTAGCAATTGTGTATTTTGAGCAATTTCCAGTATCTAGACACAGGGAAATCTGAGGGTTTTGTTTTATTCTCCATGTGAACAGAAAGCTTTTGGCTGCAATTAATGAGGGTATGACAAGACAGTAACACTATCAGAGTGAAAGGTGGTCATTTTTTGGACAGTGGAAAAGTCTCCAGGAGAAGGGGGTTTTGTGGATATTTTTCCATAATACAGACCACACAAAAAGTTCTTGCGTATCTTCAGTACACAAATTATATTTGCTATTATGAAAAAGCCACAGCAAATCGAAGACCATCATTTTGTGCTCATGCAACTTAATGAAAGGTCTCACCTGAGCAATCACAGGATCATTTCTGAATACCCAGAAGGTTCTGTAATGCAGGTATTTTTCAGCATGCAGGGGTAGGCACATTTAGCTGCATGCTGTGGTGCTCAACCTCAGTGGCATAAAGAAGGATTGCTCTGACACAATACAAGGCTCTGGCTTCATCCTCCTGCCTCTTGGAAATTTTTATCTCCCTAATACAGAATATGAGGGAACTGAATCCCTTCAGATCAATGTTTTCCAAACCATAGACCTGTTCATGTGAATAGTCTAAAGATGCATGAATGCAAACCATGCATTCCCTCATACTGTGTGCTTCTGAAAGGTAAAGTATCATTTCTCTGTGCATCCCAAACCAGAACCAGGCCCAGTGTATTTAAATAACCATGGCTTTAACTTAAAGGTCAAAGGAAAATGAGTAATGAACTAATTCACAAACAATACAAAATTCAGAAATGCTTCTGGTGTGCAACGTATGTGGCTGTTATCCTCCTTGTGCCATTAGAGTTCATAAATACAATGTAAAGGAAATGTCCTTTCATCTAATATTAACAATCAAAATCTGAAAAAAAAGACCATTGACCTTAACATGAACAGAATTCAAATGAGTAATAATTTCCTCCTATTTTAAAAAAGCTTTCAATAAATTTATTGTTTTTAGTTTTCAGAGGGCTTGGCTGGTGTGCTGGGAACACTGCTATTTGCTTATCAAGCTTCTGCCCATATATATTCTGAGTTAATGGAAAGCTCTCCAGCCTGGTGCTGGCTACGATAGGGCTGTGCTCATACATGCACTGTTGAAGGGTGGGTAGAATATTCTGTATTTTCTCAAGCACTGTATTTCATTGTGGATTTTTTTTTTCTGTGTGGGTGAGGGGGGAAGTGGATTATAAAATTAGGACTTTATTTTAGTTGCAATGTAATTGCTTCAGCCTCCTTTAGATGTTTTGAATAACTTTAGAAGTAACAATGCACAAAAGCACAGGAAGCAATATGAGAAGCAAGACCTTACCCAGCCTAGTTAAAATACTTTGGCCACAGTTTACAGAGTTGGGTGTACAACATTATGCACTGAGACTTCATGCCTAGAGAGGCACCTCCACACTTCTAGGCCCCACTGCCTTAGCTCTGACATTGCTTGCATAGGATAAATGCAGAGGACTGAACATGCTGTGTACCTTAGCAAACCACAACCAGAATTTTTCCCATAGTGAGAGGGAAGCAGGGCCTCTCATTTATCTCTTTCCTTCTAGGAAATGATTTCAAGGGCAGAAATTACATATCCTTGGGCATGAAACAAATGCACCTCTGTTCTTTCCGGTGCTGTGGGCAAGTCACTGCCTATCCCAGGGACTGAGTTCTGTTCTGGTTTAACCTTGTTAATTTAGTCACTGGAGTGCTGTGGAGATGCTCTGTGTAGCTAATGATTTTGGGTTATTTTCACGAAATGACTGCATCACTGCACATTGTAGTTGTGCCTGTTGTAGTCTGAAAGAATCTTTGAAACACTTTTGCTCTTCCTGCCAATATCTCTGCAAAGTGCTACACAGTTAAAGAAAATAAGTTGCTATTTTATGTTCTGCTTGAACTCTGGTTTCTGAGGATGAATCTGGCCTGGGATCTGAAAGTCTGCAGTCTGATAAAAAAGGGAGAATCCTCAGATAGGAAAACAAAGAAATCTGGATATTTTCACCCTCAAAGATACAAGGAGGAAGAGGAAACTTTGGCAGAAGAGAGAAACAGGAGAGCATGCTGTTACAGCTATTTTCACACCTGAGGAAAAGAGAAGGGGGCGGCGCAGAATGGAGAAAGTGAAATTTCCTGATCTATGGGATATGTCATGAGCTGCAATGAGGGTCTCAGGTCTTCATTGCAATCTCAGGACTGCTGACCAAAACCTACAGAATGCTGAAAACTGGTAAACCTTGGCATGGAGCACCACACTGCTCTTTTACTGTTTTGCCTATATCTGTGAGCTTTTCGTGCTGATGAGAATGAAAGAACAACTACTTCTAGCACGATTTGTAAAGTCTGGAGTATTCTGCACTTTGGCAGTAAGGATTAAGATGAAATCAACAGTGCCTGCAAGGCTGGAGGTAGAGAAGTGTTTGAGTGAGCACCTGGATGTCTAGGAAGTTTTCTGCACAAGGAACAAAAATGATGAACTATGTGGGTCCATTTCTAGGAAGAAGAACTGATCCAAATACATTAAATATGGAAGAAACACGTAGTGAAGGAACAGCTTGGGAACCACCAGATTCAGGAACAGTCACTTGAATTTAACAATTTGGAACCCCAAAACAGCAGCTTATAGCATGGGGAACTGTGAGAGTTTTATAACTGTTGCGTGGTGTATGTGTGATGAACTCAGTCCTTTCTGTCCATAACTCTAACACACAAGACAGCGTACGAAATGGCCAGCTCTCACAAACCAGAAGACCAACTTAAAACCAGACAGATATTTCTGTGCTATAGCGGCACCTAAGGGCAGCCAAGAGCCTGAGTCAGTGTGTGGTAGGTACTAGCATTTACCGAAGGAAAAAAAAAACCAAACCTTCCCTCTAAAACAAGTAAATGGAGGATAAAACAAAGATAGGGGGTGAAGTGATGAGTCAGGTGCCACACAGGAATTGAAAATGTATGCTTACTGCTCTTACTTTAATAATAATACGGTTTTTTTCTGCCTTACACCTTCTGCATTTGTGCTCCTGTCCATCAGCTGTTCACTGGTGCCAGGCTTCTTTTATTTGTTTGCTAGGGAACTACACGGAAGAGAATCACTTCCCTATGGGGAAATGATTAATTAGGTGAGCCAGCCTTTTAGAGGATGCACCAGGCCAAATCCTTCACTGAGTGATCCAAAAATGCCAGCAAAGCGGCGAATATTTACTAGGTGAACTGGAAAGGTTTAGAAAGCCAGGTAATACCTGACCTGTGAGAAACATTCATCCAGACACACCAAAAAAAACATCTTTCCACAGCAATCTTCTATTGCTGTCAATCGTTCTTTCCACGAGAGATGTGTGAGCTGGGCCTGGTTTTGATGTCATGAGCACAGTTCCCTGACAGCCCACTGAATGACTCTGATTAGCACCAGCCTGAGATGTAGGCCGCAGACTTTCAGGGGAGTCTCCTTGTCTCAGAGCTATTGTTAATGCTTCCTGTTTATTACAGTTCAGCACAAAGCATTACAGGTCTCCAGTCCACATCACAAAACAGCCCGAGGAGACGAAACAGTTTTTAGTGAAGGCGTCTTGCCAGCTTCTGCATGTTTCCAACAGCGGTGACAAGAACTGAAACACCTACAATGTGCCCATTGCCCATGTCCCCTCCTCCCAGCTATTTCAGTGTAAGTTTGACCACTTCAGGGAGTCATTTTGAAGTCATTTTATCTCTCTGGGAATCATTTTTATTGTTCTCTGGGGACCTCACTATTTCTCTTGCTGAAGGCAGATCTGGGGTAGTGGGTGGACGATTTACCTACACATCAGGAAGAGAAATCCAGAGGGCTTGCAGTAGGGAAGATGTGTGTATGCCTCAAAGGACAGAACAACAGCCAGGAGCAGAGTCAGACACAAACCTGAAGAATGGAAGCAGACAGCGAGGAGGTTGTGGTCCAGGAAGCAGGGCTCAGACAGACAGACAGAGGTAATCATAGTTGAATTAGTGAAGCTTCAGAGTCAACAGGAACACTCTTACTTCCCTCTCTCTGTTATGATTGAAGAGCCTTTTCCAAAGGTAAAAGTGACAGCTAAGCACCTGATCTTCATGATTACTCAGTACATACTACCTGAATTCCCACTGGCTTTCAATGGCACTGAATTTAGGACTAAGAAGAAAATAGTCTCAGCTGTGATTCCAGATACTCTTGCTGATGGATCAAAATTAAATGAAATAGGTGCTCAAGACAGAATGCGCAAATAACCCCTCATCAGTGCTACAAAGTGCAGTCATGCTGGCAGAAATGGGTTCATGAGCTGCACCATGCTTCCTTTTGGCCTCTAGGCAAAGCTGTACCACGTCCCAGTCATTGTGCTGTGAGGTGAGCTAGGCACATGGGATGTGAACTGCTTGGCTACAGTGTATTTGTAGCCTTAATACTGCACCTGAAGGAAGACATGAGTACATGCAGTGAAGAAAATGCAACAGACATCTCTTAAATGATGAGTTACACAAAGAAGGGGAGCAGAGCTTGCCTGTTCACTCGCTCTTCTAATCCGAGTCCTGGGGATGTAATCCAAATGGTAAGGCTCATAAAAACTGAAAGTAGGTAAATCTCAAAGTGTGTAGACAAGCTGTAGAGCTTGTTGATGTGAGATGTCATTGGTAAAAGCCTTAAATGGATGCAAGATAAAGCTGCATGTGGTTATGCAGGAGAAATATGTTGAAGATTATTGAATATGCAAAGATTATCCCTTCCCAATTAATGATATCCATGAACTATGAGTGACTGAGAGCTGGGATACCCAGGAGTTCTCATATTTACTTGACATGTCCCTGCAGTCTCCTTAGGCTTGTTGGTTATTTTTGAGAAGAGTGTACTAGACTATATGCACAGTGGAATCATTACAGAAATATAAATGATGATTCTATGATTCTATCCATTATCACAAGTGACAACAGTGGACCTGATCCAGTATGGCCATTCTAATGCAATTAAACATTATTATGCATCAAAGAAAGATCAGTGGCTCCAGGTTCAAGCCAGAAAGCTGGCAACAACTCTCGGCAACATCAGCAAACACAAACTGAGGGAAAATGGAGATAAGTCATTTTAATGTTGTCATTCCAAGATGGTTGATGGTGTGCGTTACCTCTAATCAGAAGTACCATAGACCTTTCTTCTAGTTTTTGGCTTAAAAGTATATGGAGGCTGTCATATTTTGCCATGTTTGTTTTGAATTTGATGGGCTCTGTTCTTTGGAAATTTAATCTCCAGCCATCACATGCAAAGCAGAAACCGATTTGAGTATGAACCCAATTTTTAAAAAGGAAAACACGTGGCAGCAAGGTCTCACCCGCTAGACAGATCCTGAAAACTTTCCTTATGGCTTGTAACAGAGCCATCTACTGACTCTCAGATATTATTACACTGATATCGATTGCCTCTGTTTCTTCAGTCCTCAGAGCCAGGCAGCATCCTGACTGTGTTCATGATCAAAATAATGATTCGATATAGAAAGCATGCTCTTAATTGCAAAATGTTTGTGAGCTACGTAGTCATGGGAATGGAAGCAGAGATGATTCCTTGGCCTGGAACAGAAGGTTGGCTATCGTGGAGGCTAGATAGTGTGATAGCTCTGAACACTAGCTGAAGAACACAGCCGTGAGAACGGTGTTATTTGATGAGAGCTCAGAGCAGATGGGCAGTGTGGTTAATTAAGGAGCTAGGGATAATATTTCTTAAATAAATAAATAAATAAAAGAAGTTGGGAAGCAGTTTAAGAAACTGTAATCTGAATGTATGAGATCTCTTGGAAAAGAATAATTGAGAAAGTGAGTATTTATGAAAGAAAAAAAAGAACTCTAGAGTCCTTTAAGGTACTGGAATACGCTCCCAAATGAACTAAGTGCTTTTAAAATGGATTGTGATAAGCTTATGCAGGTGATTGGATGTAAGGTCACCAGCAGTGGTGGGGAAATTGAATAAGCAAACCAGGAGGCCCTCATTATTCCTATGTGCCTAATCTCTATTAATGTCAGGAAAGCTGATCTATATTACACCAACTACAGATCTGGTCCAGGGAATTTGTTAGTGCAAAGATCTTTAGAGACTGCTGAGGTTCTTCTCTGTAGACTTTGTAGAAAGAAAAGCACAGCATATTTGATCAGGAATTCTTGCTATTGTTGTCAAGCATTTACACTGTGGGGATTCTTGGAGGTTTCAGCTCATCAGGATTCAGAGGTGCTCAGTGTTGTATTAACAGATCTCTTGCTTGTTCCTGCTGTTACAGCTTAATTTACTTCTTAGATAAAAGATGCAAGCAGAGGTGGAAAGCATGTTTGTTAAGGGAGCGTCTTTGATGACATATTTTATATGTATAACCTACGATGTAGATAACCCATATCTATCCTTTTAAAATACCATATCTTGAAAATGAATTTTCCCTCAGATGGTTCTTGACTGACTCACGCTCTCCTTCATGGGATGGTTTCATAGCCCACAAACTCCTCAGATCGTGGTGGAAACTACCTACTGAAGGAGTCTGGGGTGGGGAACAGGTCAGACATGAGCAATTCTGGGATTGCAGGAGACAAGCAGCAGTACACGTGAGACTCAGACCGATGGGAAGTCAGGCAATGGAGTCCTATGTTAAATTTGCCCTTAGAGTGCTCACTATTTAGCCCTCACTTTTCCTGAAATTGTAAGGGTTTTGGCATCTAAAGTTCAGATTGTACACATGAAAATAGAGTAGATTAAAGCAAAGGAAAACAGACAAAGAGAAATATCAAATACTTAGTTCTCCCATCTGTGAGATGATGATAATATCTGTGCAGCCATGAAAAGAGGTAGAAGTTACTATTGTCCACAGAGTAGTTGGTAATGGTTAGGGTGAGCTGAATTACACTGACTAATGCAGGGCTCTCTTTGAACAAAAGCATTTACAAAGAGTGTTTAGGAGATCTGAAGACTAACAATAGATTAATAGAGTTGTTAGAAGAAATGAAAAGGAAATTGAAGTATGAGTAATGCAAACAAATTTCTATGAAATAACAAAAAACCCCGTTATGACCATTCTTCTTACCCACTTTGGCAGTTAACATGTCAATTATGTGTTTTGTAAAGAGAGTCCAACATTTTAAAATGAACACAGAAAAGATTTTATAAGCAAAATTTCATTTGATCAAATCTTTCATGTTGGTAAAAACATTTTTCATGTGTTGTATGATTGGCCTGTGGTAATGTCCCAGACATTCTTGAGTCAAGAACTTGGCATGATTAAGGAAATTAGCATGTTTGAATAAGATGAAGGAGTTAGACTGGACCATGATGAAATGAAGAAAATTTATTATTAAAATGGGAGTTTTCTTACAAGTACAGAAGTCAAGTTTCCAGTTGAAATTTTTTGCATGTCACTTGTCTGAATGGTGGCTTATATGCCTAATTAGACACTTCATAGGAGGCCTTCTTGTGTCTTAAAACATGGGACTAAAACTAAGCATGTAACATTGATTTTATCTTTTAAAAATAAGTTATAACAGGTCTTCGAAGAACAATCCATGATAAGTTCAGCAGTAAAATGGCAGATAATTTAAAATTCAGTAAGTTTCACTTGGCCTATTGGCCAATTGGCCTTACACCTTTCTAATCCATGGGTATGATCTGAATTTTCTTACCACTTTCTTTGTCTCATTAAACCAGAGTTTAATTGTACATCGCTGTACTCTTGGAGAAAAGTTATCTATCACAACAGACATCCCTTCTTATGACGTCAGCTGCAGCTGTAACAGACAGTAAAGTCATTAGCAGTATATAGCTGACTTACACTCTTCCTTAATGTAAATACTAAAGCATGGTATATCTATGTAGAGAAAGCAAATTGTAAAGAGCCTTGCCACAAGAAATAGAGAAGTCACGAGAACTCAACAAGCCTGTCTGATGCACTGCCCCATAGCAGTGGATACAAGTTATTTTAAATATGTTTCTATATGTTTTTGTTTCTTTTTCATATGAAAAAACCACATAAATCTTCAGTTTTAAGCAGAGAGTTCAATTGCAGAAGATTTCTAATAATGCTTTGTATTTCAGGATGTTGTAATTTCATTTTCTTCTATGAGTTTACACTGCTTTGCTTGGAGTATATATATCACATATATATATATACTGATCATATATACCCCAGAGTAAGAATCTTCAGTGAAAGGATAGTACGTCTGTCAGTGCTAGACTCCTCCTGATATAAACATGAAACAAATGTCAGATTACTTTTGCTACTGCCCAGAAGGTGGTGTTCTTTCTGGAGTTCATCAAAGATGATAGGTTGACCCCTGGAGGAAATCATACACTCTGTAGTAAAGTCACAAAATAGATTTTGTATGAACGTTGTAAGTGGAGATGGGTCAAGTGGTATCCCTTTAATGTGAATGCTGGCAAGCTCAGCCTGCTGCAAGAATGGCAGTGATGTGGTTTACAGTAACTCTCGTCATTCATTTCAGCTGGCAGATCAAGTGTGCATTCTGCTTCAGAATACTTATGTGCATTAAGACATTTGTACACACTAGATACAGCTGTTTTGCACAGAGGAACAGGCATCTCTATTAATAGGAAAATATATAGATTGCTCTGAAAGTAATGCCTCTTATTTATTTCCATGGAAACTACAACAGACACAAAGAGCACAATAACACTATTTGATAGAGCAAATTCTCAGCTACAAAACGCTATTTTTCAACACAGTCACCACCATTATTTATGCATTTTTACCAGTGATGAATAAGAGCCTGCATACCATGCTTGTAAATATCTACACCAGTGGAGGTGTCCCACTGTGTCATAGCTGTTATGATAGTGTTGTTGCTGAAACACATCATCCACCACCTCACTATGCTGACATGCACTGTTTGGTCTCCATAAACTTTCAGCAAGTGTTGACAGATGTCAGTGGGTGCAATTTTTTCCACATGGAGGAATTCAGTGACACACCTTTGCTTCATATGCACTTCCATGTCAGATGCCATTTTGTCAGACTGCCCCTCTGCTGCCATCTGTCACACAGCAAAAAAAATTAATGGAATACTGGTGGGAAGGTTCAACCTCTATTGTCACACCACCATCTGCCCCTGGTGTCATGGGCCAACATAATAAAATAGGAGGCATTACTTTCAAACCAGCCCTTGTATTTTATGAAGAACAGCTTAACATATTCTAACAGGGCACAAGGGGATTATTTAATCACAAGGCTGACAGGGCAACATAAAATGTTCATGTGAAGAATTCTTCCAATTTCAATACCTGTTACACTAAAGGAAACACAACGCTGCTAACATGAACAAAAATGTGACCATCCCAAGAACCTCCTGTCACTATCAGAAGAGAATCAGTGACAGTAACCACAAGCACTGAGTGAAGTGAGCATTCGCTGGGATTGCCTTTCATACAGCACCCTGTGGAAGAAACACGAGAAAAAAGATCTTAAAACATTCTTCCCCATGGAACTGCATAATCACCTATGTTTCTTTCTTTTCCTCCTGGCTCAATATGAGCCTCACCCAGCAAGTCACACAAGTATTTGTTTATCTTGAAGTGTGTAAGTAGTACAAATGAAGTGAATGGGATTATTCACTTCATGCTCAGAGTTAAATGTGCTTTCCTGGACCAGAGCCACAGATCTCAGCAACTTTAATGGTCTGAGCCATAAACATGGGCTACATAGATTCCTACTCTTCATCAAAATATTGCAATACTGGATTCCATCTACAGTGTGCATGTCTGGTTGCCAATTTTCTGGTTGCAAATTTCACTAATTTGTATTGTTTCACATTGTGTTTGAGTTTTATGCTGTTATTTATGGCATGTAAGACCTGATTATCTCCTAATACACATTACACAGACAAAAGATAATTAAAAAATCATATTAAGGAGTACTTTCTATTCTTAACTTCTTTGGCTACTCTCTCACAGCCTATTTTTAATATGTGACAAGATATTGAGCTTACAAAAAACAAAACAAAAAAACAAAAAAAGACAGCATACTTTTTTCACATATTACCAGAAATAGTATTAAGGTTGTCAAAGACAAGAGAGAACCATTCTCCTCAGTTTAAATGTGGTCTCATCCAGAACCAACATTGGGAATGAAAAGACCTAATGGACTGTTAAGTCCTCTAAATGCAGACCATACACCACAGTACACAAATAATTTTGGAAGATTACCTGGAAACTTTGAAATGTCCTTTCAGCAAGCAGTCTTTTTCAGCCAGCTTGTAGCAAATATCACCTTTCAACTTGTGAAAAAACTATTTTAACACTGGAGCATTTAGATAAAGAACCACAGATACCCCTCCTTAAATAGATATCTCACTATATGGATTGCAAAAATTAAGTCCAGAGAGTAACATCACTAACAACCACGAACAAGGAGAAAAACAAATCATCCATCATCCAATAGAGTAAGAATATAGTCTCATGTATGACACCACATTACTTAGGCTGATCCACCTGTTGCCAGGCTTTCTTTTTAATCAGTTATACTGTTAGGAAGTATTAGCAATGAGAATTAATCTTAGTTGTTTGAAATTATCGTGTGGGGTTATCAAGCCTCAAACATAAAGCAGTGCTCACACATGACATGGATAGTTACATGCCTGTGCATGGTATCATACTGTGGTTTCTGTAGATAGTACTACAGGACAGACTTGGTAGACCTAGATATACCATCACATTTGTGATGCTCATTACCTGTTAGTCCTGATCGAGTGTAGTTTATAGTTCTCAGCTGTATGAAGCTATATTTGTTCTGTGCAGACCAACCTCTATCAGCCTCACCTAGAGACTGCCTATATGCATCAGATTTTATTTTATTTTTTTAATAAAATGACTGAATTCATTCGATGCAAATTTGCTAACTGCTCCAGGGGATCTAAAGTTACATTTCTCAAAAAAAGAAGTATACCTACAACTGGAAATGAGATCAAGTACAGAGGAAAAATCACAGAAAACATTAACTTATTGAAATGAACATTTTCTCAGAAAATGGTTAAAAAAATAAAATTGAGGTGAAGTGCCTGTTGTTCTGAAAGTACAAAGTAATTATTATGAGAAATGCACCTAAGTACAACTACCTTCTTGATAGCTGAGTCCCACCACATAGAATCCGCTTCTGGCTCACAGAGTTGCTCACCACAGACAAGAGGGGACTGGGACAGTCTGCAGAGAAGGATCCTGATTGCTCTGTTCTACATCCTTCCTTAGCCATGGTCTGTTGACTGCTATAGGAGGAGGACGCCAAGCAAGAGAGGTTTGCCTGGCCACAGAAAGACTGTATTTATGGTTTTTTCTGGTATAGTTATTTCAATTAGTCTAGAGACAGATGTCTTGTAAGAGCCAAGAAGCAAGAAAAAAGAATTGTAAAGTCCTGTAAATATTTATTTCCATGAATTCATCAAGTATGAAGTACAGAAATTTAAGCTGGAAAATTACTGTTTTCCACCCACTTCTTCAGTGATCACAGCAAAATTAGTCACTAAAATGTGGGTAAACTCAACATACTCTGTAACATGATGGGCTGTTGGTGGTGACCATCAGAAAACATATTCTGTGTTGTTCAGTATATTTTATCCACCACAAATCGTTTTCTTGTGGACTGGGGAAGCTTTGGGTAGGGTGAGGTCACAGGAAAGCAACATGTGAGTCTGTGTTGACTTTGCATATTTTAAGTACCACTCAGGTCAGCCAGGAAAATAGTAATGTCTGGTGTTCTGGCCCTGTCAGAGAAACTAAGCTAGAGAAAAGTACCCGTGGAACAGCTCTGGCTTTCTGTTTGTTGGTCCATTCTCATGGCCAGGGCATAATTCAAGTTCACACATTTTGCTCGTGGTCTGACATGTCCTAAAATTGCCTGTGAGTGTATGAGGCCTCCAACCACACCGCCCTTCTTTGCCAGTGTGAAGCCACAGCCCCCGAACATCTCCTCAGGCACCCCAACCTGCAGAGCCAAACCTGAGCTGTGTGACTCAGAAATGACGTGTTGAACATTTCTGCAAAAACTTCAGTTTTGGCACTCTGGAGACAAAGTCTTCCTCTTGCTTACTGAAAGCATGGCCACTGCTGGCTGCTGGCAGAGGCTGGTGGGCCTCCTTGCCAGTGCAACCACTGGGGGAAACCTTAGGGCTGTGAGAGAGCAATTCAGTGCCCCAGGCCCCAGGGGTGAGGAGAAGGGAGTGTGCAGGGGGTGGCCACCATCTTGTCTGCTCAGGAAAGCCTTGGGGGCGTACCACCATGCCTCCCCTCACGCCTCACCACCGGCCCACCAGCAAGCACATGGAACCACCGCCCTTTGCAGTAATGAGACTCTTGGCAGGTAACAAAAAAAAAAAAAAATCAGCATTATTACTTCCCTTTTGCATAAACACGTACGATTAAGCGCAATTATCCATGGTGTGGTGCAGGAGGCAATTAGTTTCTAAGAGAGACATGTGCTTCTGGAGACAGACTTTCCTCACGGGAGAGAAAGACCTGGGAGCGGAGGGGCTGTGACAGGAGCACTCCTCAGCTTAAGTTCTGTGATTCTGTGGTTCTCAGCTAGGGCCATTCTGGGCTATGTGCTTACAGAGATTTATATTTAGAGTCAAAATGAGAGGTGCTCAGAGTTTACGTGCTTCTGAGGTAAGGCAGACACTTCGTGGGGAGTGTTTATGTTAAAATGCACTTTCTGACAGGGTCACCTGCCCAGCTGTGTGTGCAGGCGCTGCCGGCGGCACTTCTCCAGGTGATCAGGGCAGGAGAGGCTGTGGAGGTGAGGAGAAGCCTGCAGGGATGGTTGAAAGGCAGGAGCAGAGCCCTGCCCATGCTCAGACATGCTCTGCACTGCAAACCAAACCCTGCCCATGAATTCAGAGGAAATTTAACAAATGCTCAAGCCTTTCTCCTTCAGATCCGCTCAACAGCACTGCTGCTCTGAAAAACAGTGTGCATTTGCCAGCTGCAGTGAGGCCCAGGCACTCTGAGGTACCGTTTGGTGAGAGCTGCCAAAAGCATGCTGATGTCTGATCGTTGCCACTGCATGCAGTGCTCCTGCCAGCTGGCCTCCTGCTGGAGGAGAATCTCACACAACGGCCTTCTCCTGGCATAGGCCTGCATGCTCCTGTGAGCTCTTTAACATCTCAGAGCTCCCATGCATGAAGTGGATGTATTCCCTTATCCCTCCACTTTCTCCTCTGCAGGGCTGTCCGCTCTGTATGCAGTACAAGAGCATTCATTTCCAGTAGCTGGGGCTTGGGGGTGATTTGTTCCATGGAAGCTGGCACATCCCATAGAGCTCGGTAAAAATCAATCACATACAGATTTACTTTCAGAAATGTGATACTGACTGGCAGTTTTGTTATTCTCAGTGCTTTCTTCCAGCAAACTGATGATGCTGATGCAACATATAACACATATAACAGAAGGGTACCAGGGCACTTTATGACAAGAAAATATAAATATATGCAAAGGGTGTTGAAAATGGATGGCAGAGCCATCTATGCTCCAGTATTAATACAGGATATGACACAACCACTGAATAGACAATTGGTCAGTTAATAACCCGGCTGAAAGCATCACTACAGATGCTGGCAGGCCCTGACACCAACCTGTATTGCAAAATGTTTGCAAATACAAACCAGAAAGTTCTGTTTTTCACTTGTGCCACAGCTGTGCTTTGTAGATTGAAACAGATCTTCCATCCTCAAGTGAGGTGTGGAATTAGAGGGATATTGCATCAGCACTACAGCACTTGGCAGCCCCTCTCCTTTTGGAACAATTAACAGAGAGAACAAGACAGAAAATCAATACCGAGGACTGATGAGCCAAAGCCTGTAGTTCAAGTGAAAATGTTTGCAGTTTTTCTTTAATGTGTCACAGAGTCTCATGTAAGTTGGCCAAGAAAAGGATGAATGGAAGAAAACTTTCATTCAAGGTTCAGAAAGCAGGTCCTGTGCTGTCCCCACTATCACAACAAAAGGTAATACAATAAAATGTGGGGATAATCTACTGCAAACCAACCAACTCAGACACCACATACTTTTAAGGTGATATTAGACTTAGGAAATGAGTTTGTTTATTTAGCCCCTTTTCCTAGATTTCTACATGGGGACGTGGTAGATATTTTGCTATTATTTCTCTCTGCTGTCTTCAGGCTGTTGTATGGACTTCTCCAAGTGGCTGTGTACACTGTGCCTGCGTGACTTTAGCATGTATTAGCGTGTCTGCCTGGGCGGTCTGCACTCCCAGCTGGGCAGCCAGGGAAGAGTCAGGACTTGTTACACTCGTTTGTTGCAAAACACAGAGCACATGTGAATTTTCTTTTTTATCCGCTTACATAAGCACTCCTCCTTCGTCGTGCAGTGCTGTGCAGGGACAGACGATGGCGCTCCAACATCGCCCTTCCTCATGCTGCTTTAAGCTCAGGGTTGCAGGTTCAGCTTGTTCTCAGGCCTCTGATCTACTGACTTGCCATTTCACTTTGTGAATCACCGTTTTCCATCCATCTCTCTTGGAACAGTATTGTGCATAGGCCTAAATAGCTCTTCTCCCTCTTTGGTATGGGGCTACAGTATTTTGTACCAAGTTCTATTGACTGTGCCAGAATAAACAAGTGAAATGCTCAGAGCTTTCCATCACAGAAGGCAGATTTTCCTTCTTGATTGCTCCATCTTTCCCTGTTTATTTGTCATCAGCGGGGACTGTGGTACACCGCATGAGTGATGTTTTACCGTCATTTGGTACAATAGTTAATATCTCTCCTGACACCATCTAAGACCACATTTTCTTTTTATACAGCTGCATCACACTGGCAGCATGTAATCATCTCATAATCACCTCATAGGCGCAGGTCTTTCTCTGCTTCACTCAATTCTAGCAGATGAGTTCCCAGCTTACAAAAAAGGTTTTGTAGTCAGTTACTTCTCACAACAGCCTGAATGTCATACCACTGAATTTCATCATATTTTTATTTATATTCAGTCCTCAAGTTCGCTCAGTTCTCAAACTGCATCCCTAATTCTTTTCTGTATGGCTGATGTCTCCTAACTAGGTGTCATTGACATTGACATTAAGACTGCTCTTAATAATTATTTCAGATCATTAATGCCATGATTAATCATTTAATTGGTAAGACCACCTCTGATGATCGCCATTAATAATTGTCCTCTAAGATGAAATTTCCCACCTTCACATCAGCCATTACCACATCTCCTTAGCCAGCTCCGTATCCACTGCCATTAGGTATCCATTTATTCAAAACAGAAGAAGAATCATACACTGGGAGGTCTTGGCTAACATTTCCCAAGGGAGTTGCCACAGAAGAAAGAAACCAGTGAGTGAAGTTGCCCCCATGCTGTTTTTGGGTTGGTAAAAAATGAATGCTCCCTGCTATCACTCAGAGGAGAGAATGCTCCGGACCCAAAGCTGGCCCTCAACCACACTGTTAGATTTTTTCTCATTTATTTGGAGCTCCCTAATAGGGTAGATGGAAAACGAGCAGCTGTGCTGAGGTGCACTGGTAGCTTCTGTGCTGCTGCAGGACTGCCTCTATGTCACAGCTCTGTACGCTGGCAGCTTTGGCTGTGGGGAGGTACTAATACCTGCTAGAAGCCCCATGGAGTGGTGGTCTGATGACAGCTTAAGGCATTCAGGAAACCATTTTGCTTTCTTTGCATTTTTTTCCTTTTAGCACAGTCACCCTCCAAGTGGCACAGATTAAAGCTTTGCCTGTGAAGCAGTAGTGAGAAATCAGCCCTTCCCTTCCAGCTCCATTCCTTCGGGGAATTTGGTGCCCTATGGAAAGCAGGACACTGCAGCCAACCGACAGGACAGTGCAGCCTACACAAACGAACGTGCTGTGCCACATACTGCCTTCACTGGAAGGGAAATCTCATTGCTGCTGCACAGTCAGCTCATAGAGCTCCAGGACTTGCTGCAGTGTCATGTACAAGTAACAACATTCAAGTCCTGCTTTGATCACCTTGGGAAAATGAGGCCCAGTGATTTATTCAAGGTCATCATGCAAAAGCAAGAATCAACACTAGCACCAGTGCTCCCAACAGGAAGGGTGGGAACAGCACATTTCCTTCTCCTTCACCTTTCCAGTGCAGACAACCAAGGGCCTCAATGAGAAGCATGGGGGTTAAGTGCTGCTGAGGTACTCCACCTGAGAGCTGAGCTCTGATAAGACTGCACACACAGCCTAGTGTGTTGCACGCATGGAAAGAAAAGAATAGATTTGGATTTTAAACTGTTGCTGGTATTCTAGAGCAGTGTGCTTGAATCAAACTAGCAGGTTCTGCTTTGGGGTTTTCCGGACAGTAGGGAGCACACTTCCTTTATTTTTCAGCAGCTGTGCTGGACATAACCAAAAAAATCCTCTGCATTTCAAAGGAGGCTATAAATGAAATGCTCATGATGTGGTTGTGCCAGATAGTCAGGGAGCTCAGTGAAAAAACTTTATAGCAGCCCTTCTGGTGGGGAATGGCTTGTGTAGGTGTGTGGCAAATCCTACAGCATGGTCTGGGGATGTGATTCTGATCCCCGTGTGCTAGCCACCATTTAATTACATATTGCACAGCTTAAAATCTTTATAGGATTTAATTTTTAGAATATGTAGAAAGTTCTAGCCTAACGTACTTATGATTCAAATATATGCAGTTAATTGATGTTTCCCGTGGCTTCCAGATGGTCTAAAAGGAACATTTTATATTGCCCTGATTACTAGCACAGGAGAGAGGTTTTAGGTAGGAAATGGAGCACTTCAACCTGAGAGCAATATTTGCATTAAAGCTTAGGAGCAGACAGGGAGGTCACAGAGAAGAGAAACATACTAGCTGGGCATTCTGTTCTGCCATTTGTTCACCATGTCACTCTTGCATTGATCCTTTTCTTTAATGACACTCAGTACTGGGAAAGACAGTCATTTGTAACCGATTTTATGTGCTTTTTACCTGATAGTGGAGGAATACAAGCACTGCAATGATATGGAAATTATGAACAACTTTTGGCATCTGTTCCTCCACAAAAGAAACTTGATGGGAGTGGCACTAATCCTGCTCTTCATTCCTTTGGAGAAAGATGAATCTGGTCCATGCATTTTGAATGCATTATGGTCAGAAAGAAATGCAGGACTTGCTCAAGAGCACTTCTTGGGTCATACAAGTTGGTAGTTTGCTAGGATCATCTTAGGAGAAGGATCCTTCCATAGACTCAGTGTTTCCAGGGTGCCTCTGACTCTGCTGTTGTTTTCAGGATGTTGCTGAAGGTACTGACAGCGGATTGTACATTGTGGGAGTTGAGGGGTATATTTCTCAGCCATCGATGCACCTGGAGTTGCCTTTAGTGTGTCGTAGACTTTTTTTTCCTCCTCAGAACTTGACAACTCCTTATGGACCATTCCCAGCATGAGAACAGACCTACTGAAGCACATATGTACATACCTCTCAGTCACCTGCTTTCCTCCAACCTCTGGTAACCTTACCTAGGTAAGCTTTGAAAGAGGCAGGATGTTGGAAAGACCTTCCTTTCCAGGATAATTTTATCCTTTGCACATCTTTTTGTTAAACTCACTTCCTTTTTCTCTAATCTCTGGCAATTCCTACTTACTCTTATTCCTTCAGATGTATTTTAGGGTAGCTCTAAAGCACACAAAATTCACTTGAAGGGCCTTTGTGGCCATGTTCAGAGGCATGCTGAGATGCTAGCACTGAAACTGATGTCTCTAAGTTCAAAACAGTCTTGAAAATCCTTCTTCCTTCATGCTTATCTCTGAAGATACCTGTTTTCCAAAGACACTACTGGTTTGGCATTAGAATTCCTAAGGTGTCAAAACCTCTTCCTTGTGCTATACCGCAGTGGGCCTGACATTTTAAGTTACTGGGTTTATCTCTGAGTGAATACAGCAGGTTTGGAATAAGCATTTTCTCTGCGAGGCCTTAAAATAAGGGACACTGTCAACCCAATTTGAATTTACTCCTGAAGACACAATAAAGGGAAAAATTTAAACGTTCTCAGAAAACTATTTGAAAACTCATTTTTATGAATGAATGAATGGTCTATATGTACTGCATGCCCTAGAATTACTTGTTTGCCTATTTGAAGAACAGAAATAGCACTACCTGACCTACCTTCCCTATTGCAATCAAGCAGTTCTGTTTAAAGGCATGAACCTGGGATGTTAGGTAGCATCACCATGCACATACTTTTATAAGATAAGAACATGCTTAGGAAACAGGGTCACGAAACATAATTCAAGTAACAAACTCAAGGAAATGTCAGCTGTATCACAGGTCCCTGAAGACAGAATGAGTCCCATTTCTCCCTCAGACAAATGGTTTGCTCCAAGTACTTCATGCTGTGCTGTGCACAATGAATCACACAGCTTCTATACTCATCTGCACCCTGGGTCACCCAGTGGGGATTCCTTCACTGCAGCCATTCAATGCGAGATGCTATAATAAAACTTGCTAATAATACTTCCCAGCTTCACTGTAACTTTGTCTGCAAGCACATCGCAGAGAACAAGAAAACCATTCAACTGGAGAAGTGTGAATAAAGTTTGGACAAGATAGTTTGCTCAGCTCTGATATGACTTTGCTTGCTAGCAAACCATTTAAGAGGCTTAGTGTTGGTTTATTTTCTTTTATATTTTATGACCTAATACAAGTCTTTCGGAAAAACATAATCAATAGGCAAAAAATCTTGTTTCTCTGAGGCAATTTTTTATCTTGGCTGGAGGATTTTTGTAGAGCTTTAAACAGGGAAATGCATCTACTCACTAAAGCTAACAAACATTTATGTATTTCCCCTGTGATGCACAGAGGAGAAGGACAGGGGAAGGTAACATCTAAAAGCAGAGGTGTTTTTGCTGTTACCCTTCAGAGCTCCAATCGTCTCCTGGTGTTCCAATTAGCTCTGTAAGTAGAAACAGAGTGGAGTTGGGGTTAGAAGGTGTACCAGGTCGGAGCAAAGGTTTGCAGTCTCACCGGATCAGCTATTAAACCAGCCCTTTAGCAGCAGTTCATTTATTCATTTTTTGATTTGCTTTTGCTTTTGACTGTAGACATGCTGGGAGCCAGGGTGAAGCCTCCTAACATGTAATAGGGCAGCAAGTTGCATATGTCTCTTTAGTTTTGCCTGGCGGAGTGGGAGTTGCTGACTGGGGCTCCATTATGAAGTTCCTAATTGAACTGCTCTGTAAGAGGAAGACAACTCCTTCACTGAAGCCATTGGCCTCAGCCTCAATTTCTGCATGACCTCAATTGCCCCTGCTCCCTCTGCTCAGGGAGAGAGGCAGCACAGTGGGATCAGTAGGTGCCTCTGCAGTGCCCTGCTCTGCTGCCATGCACATCAGGTGGAGGGGAGCGCAGGACAGACAGGACAGTTTGGTCCCCCAGCTCCCTGAGCTGCAGAGGAGTTCCTCCTGGCAGAGCAGCTAAGGAGGAAGAGGGAGAGTGGCACTTTTTTCTCCATCAGTGTTGGATTACGGAGCAAGTTGCTACTTTTGGGAACTGCCAGCTCAGCAGGGCAGAGCTAATGGGGAGCTGTGTGTTTTCCCTTGGCGTTGCTGGATCTCATCCAGCATGGGATTTCTTATTACTGGGACTCTCATGAAAAGTATGTTATATAATAGCATTTTGCAGCACCTTCCCTTTGTTTGTACCCAGATGCCTTGTACACAATGCAAATGTAGAGCCTGTGCATCGACTACATAGGAGTGGCATTGAGAAGGCAGCTTTGCCTGAAAGCAGAATCAAGACCCTGGGGCCCATGTGAATTTGAGGACGGGTGAGGTTAGTGCACATTTAAGAGCTGCAGCACAAAGGCTGGGCCAGATTATCCATCCTTTTGACTCCAGAGGAAACAGGGAACAGCTTGATCCTTTAGGGCTGACAAAACCCCTCAGCATGAGGCTCACCACAGACAGCAAGAAGTAGGTAAAGCCAACTATTATGGCAGTCCCCAAAAATAGATTCTGTGGGGAGGGCACGTGTCCAGGCGCTGCCTGGGCTGGGCCCCGAGCAGCCGGTTGCTGGAGCCCAGAATAGAGCTGGCGATGCACTGGGGCTGCTGCAGAGCTGCTGGGGAATGGCAGGAAAAAAGCACTCCCTGCTGCCATCACCCAACTGTACCCCAAGGGAAAGGGGGAATATGGGGAGCTTGGCACTCTATTTATGGACTAGATAATAGGGATGACAAAAGCAAAAGGCTCTTTGGAGTTTTCTGGCAAATAACAGCACGAAGGGAATCATCAGAATGGCTGGTTGGGTCTCAGCACACTATGTGCCTTCGTAAAGCAGCCTATAACCCTTTCCTTGGCTCTGCCCCATCTCATTTAGCCTTTTTTTTTTCTTTATTCTTTCAAGGTCACTTTATTTTTGAGATTAATTCAACATTATTAAATGTTACCACAATGTTTCCTGCCTCTTGCCTTCCAGTGTTGTAATGTGATGTTGTGCTGATCTCATTCTCTGTGCATTCACCATTTCTTAAGTTAGAATGGACTTTCCAAGAAGCTGTTCCTCTCTGCCACAAATAATACTATTGTGATCTGTGGCTTCAATTGAATCATCCTACTATTTGATAACTTTTCCAAAGAGGTTCATTCTAGCTTGTATGAGTATTTGGGCTCAGTCCAAAGGAAATATCCTCAGATCTATTGGTTCAACTGCCTATTCTTGCTTGACTTGTACAAGCAGATGCATGGCACCTCATCCCACTGTGTGTCAGAGCAACTTTGTTCCTGCCAGAAGAACCTGGTGAGATGATGAGACAAAGGGCTGGAGAGCGAGCACAAGAATGGGTTAGGGTGAGGGCAATCTCTTTTTGTGAAATGGCTGAGACTCTCATTCCTGTTACTGATTATCATCAACAGCATGTGTTTCTTGAGAAGTCTATGCTAACTGGAGATTTTAAGTTATTAATAGCTCAGTTTTATTATAGCTAGACATAGTGGGCACAAACTGATAGGCTCATTCTGCAAGATGGTTCCAGACATTGCTAGTCTGGATACCAAGGAGTGAAACATGGCTGCAGCTACAAGAGATTTTTGTGGGCTTTTTTTTTCATTCCAGTTTAAATGAGTTAGGGCTACGGCAACATCAGTTTCATTTAATCCTAGTTATGAGTCCCTGAAGTTTTGCCTAATGAAAGCCAGATCCTGATGCTGTTACTTCTGTTGAATTGACCTAGAGTTAGAGGGGTAACACAGGGAATAAATAGAGACACAGCTGGAAATCTAGTCTGTAGATTATGAATTCCTCTGGGGTTGAGAGTATTATATCATTTGCCTGTGAAGTGCCATCATGCTGTATAAACAATAAATAAATGTAATTTTTCATCTTCCTTCTTAATTTTTATTGTCTTGCAGACTTGGATAAAGCAGCATTTCCCTCTGTTGTAAGAGCAGTAATATCACAGACGCTCTAGGAGTTACACAGACAACATTATGCACCTGATTTAGCTAATTAACAAAGGAGAAGCCACGTTGTGCACGCAGTGTTTGCTTCCCACTGGCTTCTTACATGCTGTGCCTATCAAAAGAGAACAGCAAACATATGCAGAGAAATGAAAGAAGCCTCTTTGATTGTGTGGACTTTCTAATAAGTGGCATTTTGCATTTTCTAGATCAAGGTCTGGAAATAACACTGGCAGTAATTATGCACATGTGGCATGTCACCTTGATGCACTGGTATGGAATTGAAAGGGAGAACAAATTTACATAACTAATCACTGACAAACAAGATAAAGTGATTGCTATTAGCAAGTTAACTTTTCTCCACAATTACCACCCCGTGCTTTCTGAGATGCCCCACCTAGCATCTCTGTGAAGAACAAGGAGGGCCTGCTGAGCTTCAGATATCACCACACTGCCTTTTTCACAGCAAATCATTGAATATCCTGTTAACTCACTTTTCATCCTTGGCTGTGAAACTGAGAATTGTTCCATGGGAAGAACAAGAGGGAACAGGAGCCTCATTCCCTCTGGCATATGTATGGGTGGAGATTATGCACAAATAAAAATTGCTAAACTTCACGGATAGCCTTAAAAACTGGGTTTAGAACTCTGCTCATGGGGAGAACCAAAACACCAGGCAATCACTGGTTTTACATGAGTTTTGAAACTATTATTTTGTTATTTTCAAGTTCCCAGGGGACACATTTCCATGCTTTCCTCTGCAGTTATTAATCCTGGAAACACCCCGGGATTTTCCAGTTGGTAAATGGGATTATAGCTGCTGAGTTGCTGGCATTAAAGATTGTGAATCTTAACAGTAAGTGCATTCACAGACATTCCTCTGTCTCTGGCAAACTTACACTTCATGTTGAGAAGAAGGTGATGTGAGTTTCTAGGTCTGGAAGGGGATGTGATATGTGGGACTCCTTAAGCTGCGCATGAGATTGCAAAGCTCAAGGCTATTTTTCTGTAGAAAATGACCTCCCTGTCCCCTTTCATATGCTGCTTTGTGTACTTGACTTTTCACATTTATACTGTGAAGGTTTCTGCCTGACAGCAAGATTCTTCACTTAAAAGCATCCTGCAGCCTATTCCTATGGTTCTTGTCCTTAATTTTGGTCTTGGGAGCCAGACCAAGAGCTCACAAAAATTTACTTTCCGGTCACTCTTCTCCAGTTCACAGAAGTATCAACTAAGCTGTTGTCTGGAGTAATCCAGAACAGTGCAATCTGCTGCCCAAGTCACTGGGCCCCATGGCAAGGTCAGAGAGATGCCCCTGGTTCAAGACCTTTCCTGGTATGTCCCACTGGAGCTAAAGGCTCTGCTCTGCAAAATCTGTCTTGTGTAAGGACGAAAGGAGAACCGGCTGTAAAGTTATGCTGAGGAGAAACAGAAGCAATTTCATGGAGTCCTTCTGAGCAAAGAAAGTTGTGGGGTTTTGTTTTGTTTTGTTTTTTATTATTTCTCTATTTGTATTTATAGCTCTGCTCATAGAAATGGGACATTCAAACCCATTCTTTGAAAAGAAAGAGAATCACGCCAAAAACATTTCACTAACTACAGCATCATTTTTCTCCCTTCTATCTGGAACAGTCCTCAAAGAAAGGAAAGGCAACTGAGCATAATTAGCATAGACTATGCCAGATAATTGAAAAACAAAAATGGAGCAAAAGAATAAATAGAGAGGGTGGAGAAAAGGTCCTCCTCACTATATACAGACACAGAGAAAGTGGGGGCTAAGACTGGGGCAACATAGTCCCACTGTGCCTTCATTTAGTAACGTTTAGGTGTGAAATTCACATCAGCAAACCTGTGTTCATCAGGTTAGCCTGGTTTTTCTCACCTTCTTGTCTGCCAAAGGCCATTCTTCTCTGAACTGGTCATGTTGGCAAAGTTCATCTTGTGCAAAGACTGCAGAAGAGTATCAGTGTAAAAAGGGATTACTTCATGGTGAGATGAAGAGTTTGTCTTATCCTACATGCAGCCATTCACATGCATGAGATGGCATTCCATGCTGCATGCGAAGCAGCTGCCCTAACTCAGTATGGTGGGGTTGAACTAGAAGCAAAGGGGATCTAGCAGCTATGTCCAGAGATCACTGAGTAGGAGGTCCTGGGTAGGCTGAAATTTCATGATCCAGAAAAGGAGAATGGCAAAGATTTTTCTAATCTAGGCAACTAATTTCCACCAGGAAGCAAAAGAAAGTTTTATGCAGTCATTTTCAGGCTGCACAGGGTGTTCCCTGAAAGCATTAATGTAATTGAGGGTTTTCTGATGGCTGGACTCTCCCTGGACTGGAAATAGTGTGTATAAGAAATGGTAAGAGGGAAGGGTTTGTCAAAGCAGCTGCAGTCTTCAGCAGACATGTAAAGCAGAAATGCTATTTTCACATGGAGTAGAATTCTAGAGAGCTAGGAGATCATTACATTCTGAAAGGTTTTGATTATCATTTCTGTGGGAAAAATATGTATTTGTGTGTAGAGGAAATGGGTGACTTGGGTTTATATCAGGTTTATGTCAGGAGATATTCTGTCTTTATCATATATGGGAGAGTAGAAATGGGGTCTATATGCAGGACTTATGTTGACTGTGATTTCAGTGATTCTTCCCGGAAATGATCCCACCTCCCCTGGCTTCTTGAATGAGCTACTTCTCAAAGCAGAAAAGAAGGCAGCAAACAGATAGCAGAATAGAAAATCAGTGTGACATCTGTCTTGCATATATGCTTATGTTTCCTTTTCTGATCTTCTGTGAGTTTTTCTGGCACAAAATGACTAAATTTCAACAAGTTCAAATCATGCCTCACATCATCCTATACAGCAACTTGTTTACCCATTATATTACAGGCAAGCAATTTCAATATTGACAGATTGGCTAAAGCCCAAATTTGATATGCTGCTATTAGCATATTTTTACTGTTTCTGTGCTTACAAAGGAACCAGAATGTTCCCTGGCAGTCAAGGCTAATAAGTATGCAAATCATGATCTGTGCTTATAGGCACGCTCTTTTTTTGGTACATGAATCACTATGCCAATTTGGCACTCCCCTTTCTGATCAGAGATAAACAGAGCTGCAGGGATTAGGGTGACAAATAATTTCTCCTGAGAACTGTCTGGGCTTTGAAATGTGCAGAATTGTGTTTAATCCCTCTTACTCTGCACAGTTCATGTACTGTAAGAAAAGCTACCTACCAAAGGGTTAATACTCAGGTCTCTGTAGTAGAATATAGGAACCCATGAAGGTTTCTAATTTTTAAGTTCACTTTTAAGCTTAAATCTTCGTGAGCTAAGAAGTGGCTTTGTATCTAATAATTTTAGGGACTGAATAGAGATTTACATTACAAAGGGATCTGTATGAACCAAGTGCATGTGGAACAAGATCTTAGCACAAGCAGTGATCGTAGTTAATATGCATATACATTTCTCAAGCTCACATCTCCCTTATCTGTGCACTTTCTTTAATCATGATGGTCTCAGAATGATGAATCGCACTTCTTTAACAGCTTAGATCTGCAGAATATGCCCTCCAGACCACTATTCCTTGTACTGCTGGGCACTGCCACATGATCCCTGTGTGTCTGGAGCATTGCTTTGTCATGTAAGAGTGACAACATCATCTTTTTTGTTCCTTCTGTGCTTTTTTAGAACTGTGGGACCACTACTCTTCGCTGTCAAAAGAGCACTGTGCATCGAGAAACCTGCAAGGCATTTAGGCATTACAGCAGTGGAGGTCACTGAAGTGCGTAAACAGACAAAATTATACTGGAGGATACTAACGAAGATCAAAAGGAAAACTTAAGATTCCTTTTATGTTGCAGGCATTTCTTTCTCCCAGCCTCAGCCAGTCCATCACGTTTCACTATCCCTTTGTTATCTGCGCCCAACTCCTCTCTGCTTACAGTAATAGCTGCTGTTTTAAGTCCCAAGGTATAACTCTTTTATCTCAACTAATGCTCTTTTGAGAGCATCAGCAAAAGGACTGGGAAGTGTCATCCATGTTGAATGTAAAAGGCAGTCTCTCCTGTGTTTGAATATCAATGTATTTGATCTTGAGTCAAGCCACGTAGTGGATGATTTGGGAGCTTTGTGTGTGCCGTTGCTGATCAATCCTTTTATAATTCTTTTTATTGTCTTCTCACTAGGAAGGCTTGAATGTGCAGCTTGCTTTATGTTGGCCATTTTTGCTCAGAGAAATGAAATGTGCTTACCTTGTCCTTTTCTCAGGCCTACTGAAGTTAGATGCAAGCCTTCTTCATCACCTTTGGAAACTCTCTGAGCTCACTTGAGCAACCTAGATTAAAGATCATATTATATATGGGAAACAAACACACAAACAACAAAAACCAGTGCACAGAAAGCCATGAAGTCACCTGTTTCCTACTGGAATGCCCATTCGGATGATGCATCTTAAAAATTCTGATATGTACTTCCAGCTGCCAGGGTCTTGCTGAACATCTGGCAGGGCCATATAGCCCCTCAGGAGCACACAGGTCCTCACAGGACCAAGGTCTTATCTAGGACTTGAAAGCCCTGATCTCAATTTTCTGCTGTGTGATGGATGTACCTGAGCTACTAGTTTAATCTCTCTAGGTCCCATTTCCCTTCCCTAAAATGGGTGCATTTTATACTTGCTATGAGAATGGATAAGTACAATAAAACACTCAGATATGACTTGACTTGAAGCAAATAATCTAATACTGAAAAATGTTTGAAGGGGAATATAAAAACTCAAGGGAAGTGGGACAGTAGAATTCTTAGTGAAGAAATAGAAAGTCATTGAAATCAAATGGGAAAAAAAGAGTTTTCGGAAAGACAAAAAAATGTAAGACAATGCCCAGTGCTGCAGAGAGAAAAATGGAGAGGATGGATTCCGTTTCTGGAATTGTGGGTTAATATTAAGTTTTATCCAATGTCTCTTAGATACATGAGATGACTGCTCAGTCACAATATTAAAAAATGGCATTATAAGCAAGCTTTTCTTCTCACCATACTTTTAATGAAGGTACACATGAATGCTTACAGAAGACTACCTAGATGTCTCCTAAGGCAACGCTACCATGTTTTGGCAGATCTCAGGATGCTAAGACTTGTTAGAAAGTGGTCAATGGTATGCATTCTGAATGCGTCCTTGACTATGTGTCAAATGCACTGAAAAAGCAGCTTTCAGAGCAGCCCCAGGCCAGGGGTGCTTCGCACTCAACCCATTCTCCATTCAGCCACCTCCATGATCATTGCTGACTGTGACTGCTCAGGCACAACCTGGACTCTTGACACTGCATTCTCCTTTGCACATGCTTACTGGTTTGGCACACACAAGGCAGGAGAGTCTGTTTTGTTACCCATATTAGGGGTAGTAGCATAGACATTTTTTGTCTCTAATTCCCACAGAAACTTTTCCAGTGGGCTTCAGCGTGCTCAAGACCAGAATGCTAATCCATGCCATAGCATTTGCATTGCAAGTACCAAAGAAAATCACATCTATATGTATGATTGATTACATTTTGTCTTGCAACGATAATGGGCAAGGGTAGAATATGTACTGCTGGAAGGAAGAAGAAAGCAGGGCTTAAATATCCATGCAAAGATTTAGAAATGGCGACAATGCACTTCTGAAGACTCCTTACTCACGAAACAGTCACTGCTCCTGAGGCCATTGGTTTTACAAGTGGTGATTCAAAACCAGAGGTAAGTGCCAAGGCTTGTGATGAAAAACTGTTTTTAATAGATAGGGCTGTGAGTAACATTGACCACACTGTGAATAATATTTCTCCACAGAGGAGCTTCTGTTTCAGCATAAGGCCCAACTGTATCAGACAACACTTGGGCTCAATAACCATAAGAAAATAGCCTCCCTTCAAACTAAAGAGTAGATAAGAAGGTCGTGGTCTATTGTCTTGGTTTTCCACAGTCTCTAAAATGTAGATTACTACCTGAAACACCAGTGTAATGGAGAGGTTCTCAATTTTCCTGTGGGTTCTTCCTATGGAAGGTAGATAATGGGTTAAGAGGCATTATTTTATGTGTTATTCAAAAAGTGGGAGCAGAGCTACCCAGAAAGAGGCTCTGGGTTTCTTTTTAATTAAATGTGCCTGATACACCAATTAGGCTAAAATAATCTTGTTTCAAGGGGATGTGGTGTGGTAACAAAGTTTTGCAGATAAGCATTCTTGATAGATGTGCCACTTGCCTACAGTCTTGATGGAAAGAACATGATAATCTTGCCTATTCCTTAGTACCAGCACTCACAAATGTTTCCTACAGCTATTTTGTTTGCTTACATAAAGATTGGGGCTTGCCTAGGTTATTACCATTAATAAATTATGAAGTAAAGAACACAAAAATATATGAAGATGTACATCTTAAAGCATATTGCTCTTTAAAGAAGAGTCAGCCCCATAGAAAAAATTCCTTACTTTTTATCATGTATCAGGATCTACGTTCAAACCACAGATTTAGCATGCAAAAATACTAGCTTTTTGTGGATATCAGAAGGCCTCATGTATCTGTGCAGTATAATTCCAGATCACAGTCTGAACTGAGGGGTGAGCACCAGATAAGAAGGCTCGACTAGTCCAGAGAGGTCAGAGCTCAGGTGCAAGCAATGCACCTGAGTGACTGGAAGAGGTGGAGCCAGGATCCACCCCTCCTCACCCTCATTTAAGGGTTAGCAGCCAAGGGAGTGGTATCTTTCTGGATAGAGATTGCATTCTTCTTTGGCTGTTGTTGGAAGGGGTGAGTCAATTTTTTTTTATTTTTGTTTTTTTAATCCTGCTACTGCTCTGCAGGGTTTGTATACCCCTAGAAGGCGCTGTTATCACCTTCTTTTGCTATATGTGCTGCCTGTATAGTTTGTGCTAATATGGAAAAAAAAGAAAAAAACTTCTTAAAACTCATACCATGCTAGTTCAGAACCATTCATTATTGTAACCAAAGGGACCGTTCTGATGATCTAAGCTTACCACCTTCCAAACCAAGGTAAGAGAACTATACTTAAAACCCTTACTAATTATGTGATATTTGAAAGGCATGCAATTTAAGATTTTATGTATCAAATCTAACAAGTTATATCATATCCCTAGACAAGTTATTTGACCAGTTAATTAGCCTGCTATTTAAGATTTGTGTTTCATTAGAGCATGACCTGGTACAGTTTCAGTTTCCAGCAAGTAGCTGTTAACGTGCAGTGCCTGAAGGCTGCCTCATGTTTATCAAGGTAGGTGTCTGTAAATTATTGTCATAAAACATTTTCTCTTCAGATAGAGCCAAACTAGATATACTTTAAGCATCTTGGTGGAACTGTGTCTCCTATATCAATTGAAATTTTTAAGAATTAAGTACCTCTGGAGGTCTTTTCTGACCCTGCTTTGAGTTTTTCGTCATATTTTATGAATGATAGACAACAAGATTCCTCAATAGACTCATTTGCAGAGCTGAATCCGATTTCACTCTCCTGTGAAATCCTGTTCCTTGCCCATACAACAGCTGTGCTTGAGCTGATCACCACAATATTACACTTGGAGGATGTCTAAGTATCTGTCATTACTCCTATACTGACATGAGGCAATCTGCATTCCAGTATACATAACCTGCAGTGAGAGAGTGGGTGGAAGGAAACTTACTAGCTTGATGGAAGCTGACCCTAGTTATTTTCATGTTATTATTGGGTAGTTCATGTTGTTGATGTTCTTTGCTGTTTTGTTTTTTAGTTTATTGCACAAGAAATATATTCCAATCCTTTTTTTTTTTCTTAGTAAGGTAAAGGTTGTCTGTGCTTGAGATAAAGCTTTCTGACTCATTCTCTCTGCTAGCTTTCCTGTTTTGATCTCTCCATGATGTGGAGACCCTCACAGGGATTTTTCTGTATGCACTGTACTCATCATCCTGACAAGACTGATATATCTTCAGCATTGTAAGCTGCTGCTTTTTTATTTTCCCACCCATTCTAATACTTCAAAAATACTGGTAAATAAGCTACCCTTACAATGTGATATACATGCTGACTTTTGTCATGACAAATGTATTTAGTTGCCAGCAGAGTAGCAAATACATTAAATAAGGAGTCTGTTGCCCAAAAGAAAAAGGTTAATTTTTTTGCATTTTGCCTGTTACTGTAACTGAGTGTTCCCTATCCAAGTCCTCCATCTGTGCACACACTATGGGATATTGCTATGCAATGAATTCCTGATTCAGCAAAATACTCTGAACACATGCTCAGCTTTGAACATGCTTCAAAAAGTATTTGCTGAAGCAACAGAAAAAATAATAATTTGTCAAAGAAACAGCAAAAGCAGGCTGAAGGAGGATGAAATATGTGAAGAGACAACATGAAATCAAACAAAAATAAACATTTGCCTGCTTGAATGGGAGTAGGTTTCTATGGATTGATGTATGGAAACTGGGTTGTACCTCTGCTCCAGAAAGATCATGTGATGATAGGTGGGAAGTAACAGATCTGAGACCTCTTGTGGGACAGTCTCCTAAATTTATGTACAAAAAGTGCTTCTTAGTAGCAGCATATGTCTCAGGTCTTCAAAGTCCTGGAATGCTTTTTGTCATATATCCATAATGACCCACAGCTCAGACAGGAGAAAAAAAAAAAAACACCAAACACAGCTGCTTCTAGCCCACTGGCCATAAAATCATTTTCTAGTGATTCCAATCTCTTATGCCCTTGTTAAATTGCCCAGGCCAAATCATCTGTCAGGCTTATCCAGCAATAAAATTGTTTTGTGCTCTTGTCAAGTGTCATACCAATTTGACAGTGGTGTTCAGTATTCTATTCTATACTTCAAAGCAAAATTGTGAAACAAGGCCAACACCGCCTCTAGAGATGGGAAGTTACTGTGGTGAACTTCACAAGTGTGAAAACTCACACCTGCCAGCTCACTAGGTATATCATGTGTTTCTTTTCCATGCTCCCTGGATCTGGATTTCCAGATCAATAATTTTTCTTTCTATTTTTTACAAGGGTTAGCTGCAGAATGTAAACTCAACATTTTCTTAATTACATCTGCAACTGTAAATGTCTGTAGCTATGCCAGTGCTGTTTCTATTCTCTTTATTTCCTCTTTTTTTCCACATACTATCAGAAAGAGTGCATACAAATGGTCAAACTACCCAAACAGTGAAGAATATTACTTCACTAGTTAAAAGCACTGAAAATCAGAATGTGCTTTAAGGCATGAAAGCAACTGGATTGGAGATAGCTAACTGCTGAATGAAACCGTGTCACTGTACTGTCTGTTGAGCAATAAAGCTGCTCTGCTGCCATTGCCCTTTCAAGAGCATCCTCCAGTTACTAGTACCAGAAACAGATGTGATGTTGGGGACACCAAAGATACCAAATTATTCTACATCATGTGTTGTTGAATGGTTTATCTTGAAGCCTGCTTCCTTCTTGCTTTTTCTTTGTTGAGGGTCATGTAACCTTGGAGACTTGTACCCTTTATCGTAGAATGGCTTGGATTGGAAAAGTCTTAAACATTATTCAGTTCCAACCTCCTACTGTGCATAAGGTTGCCACCCACCAGACCGAGCTGCCCATCCAACCTAGCCTTAAATCTTATCTTTAAATGAGTCTTGTCTAACGAAAAGCATTAGGTGAAAAGCTGAAGTAAGCATAAGGTAAAACTGAAGCCTCGCAGCACTTAATTTTCTGCTGACTTCAGTGGACTTAAAACAGCATCTGGGTTAGTTCACAAGTTTCAAAATGTATTAAGTCCTTCTGACTGGAAAAGAAGCAATGGTTGAAGATGGTGACGCTCAGTAAATACATGCACCTGCAGCAGATCTTCATTACCTCACAGATGGGGTGGGTTGTGTCTACAGAGCAAACTGTGTGTAACTACCTTTCTCTAAATGCCACATTCTATGGTCACTACTACTCATATATAAAGCTTTCTGAAAAAGAAAAGTCTAAGAAGCACAGAGGAGTGCAAACAAGCGAGCATACCACTCTAGCTGCTGTATCTTTTATAGCTGCCTTTAGATTGTTCTGCCCTGTATTTATGAAGCATCTATTAACTGGTAATCTCCAAGCAACTCAAAAGCACCCATGAATTCAGGATGAAGGCTCTTTTGGTGCAGCGAAGTATAATTACACTGCCACTGTCTTTCCCACTTTCTTTTCCAACTGGAGAAACAGAGACAAATTAATCACCAAGTTTTGTCACCCTTATTTAAGTTGAACAATTCTTTTTCTGAATAGTCACCTCAATTCCTCTTGGCTGAAAATTGTACTGCTTGATTTGGGAAAGAGGAGCAGATGCAGGTGTTACATGTCTTGTCTCAAAGTTTTGATAAAGGAGACAGAAAGAAAATCTGCTGGCTTTCAATTGGCTAATCAGAAATTAGAGTAACTAGTTTGAAGTTAGAGAAAATCATCCATCTGACAGGACTTTTCTGTGGGGCCTTGGCAATATCAGACTTGGCAGCATGTTAAACCATCTTTCACAAATCCACCGTGTTAACCCAATCCCAGAGCTGATTCAAACACTTTCTGGTAGGTTGATATCTTTTCTAAACTGATGATGGTGGAGAAAAAGCTTAAATGTATGGTTGTGTGCTTAAAGAAATGTCACTGCTCAATTTTCTGAGTTCTATTATATTTTTCAAAGTAGGAACTCCCTTTCTCTCAGTGCCATCTCCGCCTTCCTAATCAGTGCTGAAAATGGTTCATAGGAAAGGTTGGCTTCTGCCTGTGATAAGTTGGTAATGTTCACGTTCAGGTTGATGATGTTTTTGGTGATATGTTGAGGGATTTTGTCCCTCAGAATAAGAAGCAGTTACTAATATTTTGCCCACAAATATCTAACTCACAGGTCACCTTTTTCCATTAAAATGTTCCTCTGAAAGAGCTACACCTTTTCACAGGTTTTCATAGATTCACCTTGATCATCTTCCCCATTCCTCCCTCCAATGCACTACAAAATGGAAAAAATGTTCCCAGATAATTTGCAGGAGTGCATTATACTTGCTCAGCGCTGCCTAACAATTAGTGTCACTTGGCATGTTACTGTCTTTTTCCTTCTAGAAGCAAATTCAGTAGCTATTTCAAAAGAATGGGGGTGGTTTTGGCAGCTATATGACCTAGATATGAGCCTCAGATAGGGAGTTTTTTGATTGTTTTCAGCAATGCTGTCTTGGCTTATCTCTGGGTTGGGGATGTGAAGCTCTGTGTAAGCATCCAGCTGCAATGGAGTTAGGCAGCTGGAGTCCTGGCTGCTCGCTTAGGGCAAAACGTCAAGGGCCAAGCTGCATGGAAAATGCCCTTGGCAGATGCTCAATGGAGGGAGGAGAGGAGAGAAGGAAGTAACAGTGAGTAAAGCAGATCCTGCAAACAAGAAAGGGGGAAAAAAAAGCTTTGCTGCACCTGAGATGGTGAGATGGTTCTCTTCTGGGTTTGCATTATCTGGTTTCCAGCTTTGTCTTGGAATCCTTCTCAGCTCAGCAGAGTACAGGGCAAGAGGAGTTGAGTATAGCTCCTCCCTGCTCCCAGTACCAAACCAAACAGGAGATCTGCAAAATGTAGAGTAGACTAAGGGGGTACTAGTGGGGGAGTGTCACACCAGACTTCTTTCGTCACCTCTTTGAGGAAGAGCAGTATTGTGTCAGAAGGAGATTTAGGGCAGAGCTGCCTGAATGCCTGCATTCTGCTGTGCACACAGGGACAGGAGTCAGCGAGTCAAGTACCTCCAATGGGACAATGTGTTCATTTTCCTGCCTCCAACTGCTGCCTCTGCCAAGGACGTGGCAGCATGCTGCACAGCCTGCCTTATCTTCTTCCTGGTTTGTCCATTATATTAAATTTTGTAGGCTGGTAGAAAGGAGGCTGTGCCAGCTTGTTGTCACCTAAGAAAGCTCCTGTGTCATGGGGAGTCTTTGACAGCTTCATTTGGGAAGCTTTGTTTGTCCTCTGTGCTGTATTAGTAGCACAAATGGGTGGAAACTGAACCAACTATCCAGCCTCCAACATATGAGCTGGGATAAGCCAGCTCCAGGAACATTTTTCCTGTATTTTTTTTTCCTGTATTTTTCCTGCTCACTGCAGGAGATGGTGGTTTTTGTCCAGAAGAGCTGGAGAGAAAACCTAGCAGGTGATAACGGTGCAAACAGATTGAGAGGATGGCATGGAGATAGAAAAAATGCCAGATATCTCCAAATCCAAGTGCCTACACTTAGAATCATCTGTCACAACGATTGCACCAAGAGTCTGTTGACTGCAGACTGATGGTTCTCAGATATTGTTCTTAAATCCCTTCCCGTGTTCCTTTACCATGATCACACAGGTTGGGGTGGGCTGTAAATGTGAGAACAAGGAGACTTTCAATAAAGCTCATCCTATCCAGTATGGACCTTTGAACCCGAAAGCCATGTGTGAGAGATGGCTAAATTTAGGTGTGTTGTCTATAAATGGCAGACAGAAAGTCTTTAACCATTAGCTGTTATCAGAGCTGGCTCCTACTTATTAAACTTCCATTGCCCTAATTAGGGCTGCATGCAGGAAGTGAGGAGTTAGCTGGTTAGGGCATCTTATGAAAGCCATGGGGAATTATTTGTGCTTATTCATATCTCCTCACTGATGACTTCAAGCACCTGTAAAAGAATGAATGAGTAGAGTTTCCAGAGTTCTTTTGGTAGCAATTTACTGTGCTTATTTTCCTTGTTTTTCTTGTTTAAGCAAGTGGGGGAGAACAAGCCATAAAGTCCAGTTCTATACTAGTTTAAATGTTGAACTGCTTAATTTTGGAATTGGAGGACATGTTAATGATAGCATAATCCAGTTCAAATATATTATTGGTTAATTGTATCCATACTGGGTGCTCCTTTCCAGCTGCAGCCTCTTGTTACATTTCCCCAGCCCTGTGACACCAGTTTCCATGTCTCTCCATTTTCTCTGTTTCAAGCACATGAGTAGATTTATTCACTTAAAGTGAAGGATGCTTAAGATCCTTAAAGTGAAGCATATCCTTAAGGGTTTTGCTGGACAAAGGCCAAAGATGTACGTTATTGCTCATGTCTCATCATATACATGAGCATCCACTAATAAACAAATAAAACAAGTTCTGTCATGTGCTAATGGCACTATTTTCAATTTGCTAGCTGACATGTTTTCCTGTGCAGATGTTTTTGAATGTAAACAAGGAAAAAACAGCACTGAAGTGGTCAACATTTTGGTTTTCCTTTCATTCCACAATTACAATTTTAAGAATGATTTCCCCTTAAAACTTGCATCTGTGTGTGCCTTGGCATCCAGAGTGGCACCATTTGTGGAGCCCTGAAAGGAACAGTGCATTCAAGAAGTGCTGACACATACAGCTTCACTCCAACTATGGGAAAGCACTGCTATAATTAACTCCAGGGATTCTCTTCATTTTCATTAAAATTACTATATATTTTCCCCTGTAACCTGAACAATGACTGCAGGGTTGTGTTTTTTGTTGTTGTTTGGTATTTTTGCCCTAACCCTTACTTTTCAATTCACACTCTTTCAAATGAATACTTTTTTTTTTTGAACTTTGATCCTCTGCCAAACCTTGTATAAGCAGCAGTTCATGAAATAATGTTTCTCCTAATTTATGCAAAGATTGGGAAAGCATTCCCACTAATGCTACAGATGGCCGTGCCCTGTCTGTAGCTGCTGTGTAATCATATTAATGGAGATCTGACACTTCTGCACACTTATAACACAGTTATGCCATCTAATAGGTTTATTAGTCTAAACTCAATAGCCCTGCCAACCTGAGAAAATCTGAAGGACAATCTCTTTCTTTTACGTTACTGTTATGTTTTCCCAGGCACTTTAGGAAACAGAGATGAACGAGCCTTGGCTAACACTGAGAAAAGCTGCTGAACATCTTTACTGTATGGTGAACCACACTGCTTCCTAACTGTGCCTCCCAGTCTGTGGCAGGTACATCTCATCTCTGTGGCAGCTCCCCCTGGTTAAAAATGATCATCTGTGAAGCTGTGTCCATGCAGGATGGCTGTGAGCAAGTGTGAACCTTTCCCCTGAGGTCAGGAAGCTTTGAATAAAGCCTTAGGCAAACAGGAGATGTCTGTGACTGCTGATCACACCTCTGAGGAAGGGATCTCTCAAAAGCTGTCCCAGTGGGGACCAAATCTCTGAGGATCTTTGTCCCATTTGGATCTAGAGGCAAGAGGGTTGCAGTGTGATATCTGTAACAGGACAGAAGTAAAAAATGCAGAGATCTGTGCGGGTTAGTACATGAGATGGCTCAGCACACTAATTATTCCTATTCAGCAGCGGCTCTAACAGCTTTCTTTTGATGCTTAAAGACAAATGTAATAAGAAGATGAGCTGAAAATGATGACTGCTGTCTCAGTAAGCTGCAGAAGCTCCATTAACACAATGTGTTGGGACATTCTTTTTCCCTATCTCTAAAACATCTGTAGTTGCACTGAGTGCCACCTGAATGTGTGCCTGTGTCTCCAGCAGGTACAGCACCTTAGCAGTCTCTTCCATGAGCAGATAGCGGCTGTTTCTTGAGTGTTTCACTGAATGACAAAGCACAGGATTGCGTAATATATCTTCAGCAGGTCGCTGATAACCTGTTTCAGTCCATTCCTCCTGCTGTTTGGAGTACACGTCTGCTGTGCACACTGTAAATGAGGAGCCTGCTTTATGCATGGAGATCAAGGGATCTGATGAATGACAAAGAGACATAATTAATAGGGAAGCAATCTGAGAAACAGCACTGGAATCTTTTCGCCCACAAATAATGTGCCTTTTCACGTGATATTGAAGATCTGAGTCTTGTGGTGGAGCACACTGTGGTGAAATTTCTCCCTGTGTTACCTTGGTGGACTTCCCATGGCAGAGGCAACCCAAGCTTTGCAGTGCCTTTGGGTGGAAATGCAGAACTGAAATACAGAAGTGCAGCCCTTTGTTGAAAATTGCTGCTCAAGGCAGGGAAGAAAAATCCTAGGCTAAAGCAGAGGCCCTGTGGGACTTTCTGCCCTGAGCCTGCTCTTTATCAGAGCTGATGGCAGCAGCCTCGGTGCATGAAAGGCCCAGATCTCATGACCTCAGAGCCCTTTCCTTGGCTGTTTTTATTAATCTTCTCTTGTAAAGCTCCTCCCTGCTATAAGCTCCAGCTCTGGCTTCTCATTAATTGCCACTTAAGAACCGGACTGGTGGTTTGGACAATTAATAGCCTAATAAGTGAAGGAGCCTTTCACCTCAGGGTAAGAAATTCAAATCCAATCTGCAGCAGTAGTCTGGGGAAGTCATTAGCTGCAGATGGCTCATCAACAGCCAGCTAAACTGTGGCGGGGGCTCTCCTGCCCTCCTTTCTGCACAAGGCACCATGTCACTACACCCCCAGTGTCCATGGCCACAGAGCATGGGCTGATCCAGGTGAGAGAACAGCTCCTCAGCCTGGTGTCCATTGGTGGGGTGATGCTGATTTGTTCCCTGTGCTTGAAATGAGCCCTGTGTGTAATGTGAGCATTCTGCAGGACAGACAGACTCATCAGGGCTCGTGCACAACACTGATGAGGTGAATGAAGGAGGTTGTGGTTTCAGCCGCCTGTCTATCTCCCTTGAAAAGTCAAAAACCATTTATCTGGCACACTCATATTCAGACCAAAGTCTTATTTCTTGTGCAGCTTAAATTAAATCTTAGCTTGGCGTTACTCATCTTCTGTGACCCAAATTAATCTCTCTTTTTTAATTATCTATAGTATGATTGCAGAGAGAATTCAGTGCTGGTGGAAGTAACTGGGTTCACAGCTGTGGAAATGGAGATGGAGACACCCTGTCTCATGCTTCAACTGTCTGAAGGACTGCTGCAGGACCATGCGCTGCCCTTCATCTGCTCCCAGGCAAGGCTAGGGAACCTGTTCACGTCACCCCATGAACCAGTTCCTGTAGGCATTATCTGCAGATGCTGTCAACAACAGCTTGCAATTTCATTCTTGCGACTACAGTGCTGGATATGTGGGGATTTAATGAGAAATTCAATCATCATCCCAAAACCCGAATTGTGTTTAAAATACGTTTCCACCCTGCCCTGCCATCTTGCTTCTGTTTAGTGTGTAGACAGCTCTATGCAGATGGGAAGTGAAACTGGCAGACTCCTTGGTGCCCTCTGCATCCCTCGACCTGAGTCACAGCCTTTGCAGCAGGAAAAAATGCAGGTCTTTGCCTCAATTTGCAGAGCAGATTTTGAGAGCAAACCTGTCATCACCAGTGCCCTAAGCTGATAATGTGTATGGTGAGCATGGGGAGGTTAAGATGAGGACATCTGGTTTGTTCTATTTCAAGAACAATATCACCCGTCAAGGGGGAGGGCAGACAGTTCAGCATGGTGGCATCTCTAGCCAGCTAAATACAACTGGGCTCATGAGTCAGTTGTCTTTCTAGCATGGCATCAGACAAATATCTGAACTGTAGCATACAAAGGGTCCTTTGTTTCTATTTTAAGAGCTCTGTGAACAGAGCTAGAATACTGCAGCTATTTTCCACTACGGTTTATTCCTCCACGCAGTTAGAGTCTGCTCTGATCAGGCAACAAAATCCCAGGCTTGGAAAAATCCTCGCCTCATGATCAGTAAATTCTGCTGAGAGCAAAGCAAGGTAAAAACATGAAAAAAAAAAAAAAGAGTTGGTGGTGTGGGCACAGAGAAATAAAAAGAGAAAGCAATGCAGAAGAAGACGTCAAAAGTCATAACTGGAAAGGAAGGAAGATATCAAGAAATGCAATTGCAAATCAGAGGAGAGACTGGACAAAAGCAAAGCATAGCAAGATCTGTTATTAAAGAAAATGTACAGACCTATAAAAGTGGTTGGGAGGAAATGATAGCCTAGCTTCAGAAAAGCTCATGGTGCTGGTCTTGAGTTGCATTAGGGAAGGTTCAGTTTGGATATGAGGAAAAATTTCTTCTCAGAAAGAGTGATAATGCACTGGCACAGGCTGCCCAGGGAAGTGGTGGAGTCACTGTCCCTGGAGGTGCTCAAGAGCCATGGAGATGTGGCACTGAGTGACATGGTTAGGGGGGGACGATGGGTTGCTGGTTGGACTCCACGATCTTAGCATTTTATTGTTTTTGAGGGGTTTTTTTTCAAATCTTAATGATTCTCTGATGATTTTATAATTCTTTAGATTAGCTGGACCTATCATGGCCCAGCCTCAATGGCAGGGTACCTCTGGCCTGGAGAAAAAGAAGCTCCAGGTGAGACCCAACATATTTTTTGGTGAAAGCTCCCCTCTGGGAAGTGGCTCCAGTCCCCCAGTGCCAAATGTCTCTGGGCTCTACCAGAAAAGGAACCAACCAGAAAAGGAACCAGCCAGCAAGAAAGGAGGTCTTTTCCACCTGCAGTCTGCCTGGCTCCAGAGCTTCTCCTCTACTTCTCACAGAAACAAGCTTTTTCTTCATGCCATGCTAAAAACCTGCAGGTCTCTCTTCCTAACTTCTGAATTTCATGAAGCAACCTGAGAAATGTGGAGTCTCTGATGCTGTTTCCTGAGGCAAAGCATTTAATTCTGCAGCACAATGATCTTTTGAAGTCTGTTAAAAAATGGCCCATTCTGCTCTAAAGGCAGGAAATGAAACTTAAGGCATCAAATCATAGTACCGTCATTCACCAAAAGCAGACAGCACATTTCAAAAGACTGACAATAAAGTCCTGCAAATAATTTTTTTTTTTTTCCTCAGAATTTGCCCATAATTGACTAATTTCCAGCAGGGAAAAGAGATAATGAGAAGCTGCTCATCTCTTGGCCCAGGCCAGCAGCAATGCTGTGGGCTGTAGCTAGCTAGCAAATTGCACCAGCTCAGTCCCTCCAGGACTAGGTTTTAAGTGTTAAGCTCTTGCAGCTCTGCCACCACTGGAGCGTGCCTGCGGGACCTTGTTCCAAATCTTTGCAGCACGTCATTTGCCCCCCGAGAGAGTATTTCTTGTTTATGTTTCAGAGAAAATGTTGCTTTTTTTTTTCTCCCAATCAATTCCCTAACATAAACGTCCTTGGCGCAGAATTTCTAACATTGACAACACTGTACATCTTTACCTCTCCAGGGTATTGCTTTCTTCTTTGCAATAAAATAGGTCTGCTGCAGTGGGAAAATTCCCAACCTTAACTTACACACAGCAGCTCTTCTTTTCTTGGGAAGCAATAGAGAGATACACTAGCAACTGTTCTCTGTATTTATTTTATTATTCACACAAATGTGAATCACTAATCAGCATCTATCTTAAATCACCATAAACTTCCCGACTAGCTTGCTTTGTCTTTTTCTCCAGGCAGCCAGCCCAGCTGGTTCCCATAGGTACTAGCAAAATAAATCCCTGGGAGAGAGATCTAACATTTGATTCTTGCAAGCAAAAGCTTCTAGTATTACAGCCCAATAAAACATCAGTCAGCGCCTGGCAGTGTTCCTTTCTTCTGCTGCATCAGCCCAGCCCCTCCCTGATCTGCATTCCCTCCAGCAGGCAGAAGTCTAATTGAAATATTGACCAAAATAAAACCAATTCCCATAAATATGTACTGTTACCATGAGCTATAATTTTGTTCATTCATTATTACTCACAGTGACAGCCTGAGCCCAGGATGAGTAAGGGCTGCGATGGCAGCCTTCAAGGATGGTCCGTCCCTTTTCACAGGGATTCTGTACTCGTGCAGCATTTAAAGAGAGGGCCACATCAGCTGGAAGAGCTCTGCTGGCAGAAATGGCACCGCATTGATTTTTGCTCATTGAGCTCCAAGCTCCTCATGCTGAAAGGGAGAATGTTGCCATCTGCATTGCATATCCGGGGGCTTTTTAAGCTCCCTTCATTAGGTCGTACTTAGAGACAATGCTCGCTCTTGATTCAGAAACTATGCACAAACATCTTAAATGCATTCACCAAGCTTCTCCCTGTGGACAAAAGATAGCTCTAAGGGCAGAAACTGGAACATGACTGGTGTCACAGCCCATCTCCATCACACACCTGTCACTGTATGTGACAGAGAAGAAAATAGGACTTGGGACAGTACTTTGTGATAGAATAAGGTCTTGTAGATATTTACTGTTCAACTCTGGGACCAAACAGCCTTCAAGAAAAAAGACTGACCGTGTGCTAAATTGCACACTGCCTGCTTCTGTTCCTCTTGGGTTGCTTCCTGAGCTGGCCCAAATGCGCTGTCTGAAAAATGACTGACAGGGAGGCTTGAAGGGAAAGAGAATAGGAATGGAGTATCCTGCTGCCATTTGTGACAGCCAGAGAGGGCTGTAACACGCACTGGAGGCTGCATCAGCTCCAGATGAGTGGCTACACCTTAGTGCAACAGCAGCATTTCACCTGTGTTCCTTGACAAAACGTATGAATATCAATAAATGCAGGAAGCAGCAGCCCCTCAGGCTCCTGGCTGAGTTCTGATAAGTGGCGCTGTGTCAGTTTGGATCTGCTTTTGGCCTTTACCAGATGGAGGAACCGAGTGTGTAAGGATGCCAAAGAAGAGCCATGTCATGGATGTTGTTGGGAAAGGATGGAAGTCTGACTGCACCTTGGCCCAGGAGAGGAGTTTGCAGTGAAGAGGAGAGGTACTGGAGGACTGCAGCAGGGTATATTTTGCTGTCCAACAACACCAGGTAACCACAGATTGAGTCATTCTGCATGGCAGAGCATTTAAAAGATTGGAGGTTATTGCTCGTGTGATGCAGGATGCAGCTCAGGTGGTGTGAGGAAGGATGCTGATGTCTGCTGGGAGACTCACATGTGGTGGGGGCCTCCCAAAAGGCTGATCTCATGGCAGAGCAGGTGCTGCAGATGGCTGTACTATGGTTTTCTGTGTATGATTCCCACCCTCAGCCACTGTAAAGCCAGGCATAAGTGAGAAGCCCAGCCCATTTGGCTTTTGTCCTACTTTCTTTGACTTGTATTTTGACAGCATTCATATTCTGGATGTTTTCTGCAGTCATTGTTTAGCTACAATGTGCCACTAGTTATTTTTTCTATAATCTCAATGAAGCAAGCTTTAAAGAGTGAAGGATGAAAGCAGGAGGAAAGAAATACAAATGGAAGAATAAAAGAGTAATCATGCTCTTATGAATTGGAGTTCTGATGTTTTATGAGTACTGTTAGAGATGTGTATAATGCAATTTATTTTGATGAATAGAAATAGCCATACATTTTCCTATAAACTAAGTTCAAGCAAGGCAGTGGAGCACTGGACGGGGAGCTGGAATGCTCATCTCTTCTCTGCACAGCCAAAATGACACAGTGCTCATGCAGACAGAGCCTGGTGGCTTTAGCAGAGGTAGATTCTCATGCAGCATCCATCTCCCACCTGTGCAAGGGGTCTCAGTGTCTTTGGCAGAAGTGATCATCAAATCATAGAATGGCCTAGGTTGGATGGGACCTTAAAGATCATCCAGTTCCAACTCTGTATCCATGGACAGGATTTTCCTCCACCAGCTCAGGCTGCCCATGGTTCCATCCACCCATCCAGGGATGGGGCACCCACAGCTCTCTGGGCAGCACTGCCAGAGCCTCACTGCCCTTGGAGTAAAGAATTTCCTCATAACATCTAACCTAGATTGCCCCTCTTTTAGTTTAAAGCCACCCTTTGTCCTATCACTATCAGACTATGTAAAAACTCAATCCCCCCCTACGGCTTATAATCTCCCTGGAGTTGTCTCTGGAGATATCTCTGTCAATGAAACTCCAAGCAGTAAAATGCTCCTGAGAGAGGGTGAAGCTGCAGACCAGACAGTGTAAGCAGGATGCACTATTACAAGGCCTCAGCACCTTTCAAAACATGACATCTGCTCATCTCTGCTGTGTCTGCCCTCAGGAAGCACAGCAATGCCACGAGCACAGCTCACCCCCTTGCTCCCCTGGTCCCATTTTTGCACTGCTGTAACAGTATTACAGTATGATCACAAAAGTCCAGGCTTTTGTATCCACATATCCCCAAAATCTTATCAAGAACATTTTAAATGCAGTGTGCAGGTTTTGTAAAGCAGGACAATGGAAATGCACTGGTTTTGTCAATCTATACCATAGACAAATATTCTTCTGAGACATTGGGGAAGACATTACTACTCACTCTATCTAGAAGAGAGAGGTCTTATCCTCTATTTAATTTACAGGACTGTTTATCTTAATGTTATAAAAGATTTCTCACCCAGAAAAGGAGCAAAATTGTTAGATGTTTCAATAATCGCTTCATTGGAGAACAGAAAAAACAGAGGCGCAGAGGCTTCCCCTGTGAGTGAAGCAGAAAGATGCTAAAAAAATTAGGTTGGTAGTTCTTGAATAGTTGAGGAAATCTCTAGGAGTCTAATTAGCAGGAAAATGTGCCCTTTCACTGACTTCTCAGTCAGAAGAAATGCAAAAAGAAGATCTGTCTCTTCAAGATCACAAATGGGGCAGTGGTAATGCTATGCACATATTCCTTGGAGCATTCTGGATTATGCACAGTTCTGCAAGCCTTTACCAAATCTGCATATTTTTGGCCTTTAGCAAGAGAAATTGTGAGATGGCAAAAATTGTACATTCTACCCTGAAGTAAAATATCTACTACTTCCCCTCCGAGTGACTTAATTTTACAACCAAAACAAAGACAGGAGGTGCAGTTGACACATACAGATTTTGCAACTGGAACCAATGCTGGAAGAATATTTACGTTCTTCATCTGATTGAGGAAAATGCCGAGAAATCTGCTCTTTGATAAGTGTCAAGTTTCATCACAAACCGTGACTCAGCAGCACAGTCTCTTCCTTACTCTGTTTTCTGACCTTACAGCACACCATGAGTACTTACTTCATAACCCCAACAAGTTGAACAGGACTAACATGGTGCTGAAGTCCTATTTGTTTGAGGAACAAGCGCAGCACTGAGGGCCCAGAATTAGAGAATTTGACTTTTCCCTCGTGGTTAATTGTATAATTTCAATTAACTTGTGCTAACAGAAAAGATGAGCAGAGACCAAAAGCTCATCCCATCCGTTCCCCATCACCATGGCTCTCTGTGTGGGAAGGGCTCATTTTCAAGGTCAGAGGAAGCAGCATAGGAGTGGGCTTGCTGCAGTACGTGTGCTTTTGTGTTTGTTGTCCCTCCTGGTCCCTGCAGCACTTGCACTAGGACCAGCTCTCAGCAGCAGGCAATATCGACTTCAGCACACTCAGAAATAAAACAGAAATTACTTCTGGATGAATTATTCAAATATTTGTTTCTATTTAAGGGGACTTTATGGTCTTTTCAGTTAAATAAAATATGATAGTGACATGATCAAACATGTAAGCATCCTTACCCAGACTGGGAGGGAGTGAGAGACCAGGACTGAGTGTAACTCCCTCCCTTTGTTTGCAGGACAGAGCCCAAATCCCACATTCTTGCCCTCCATGCAAAATATTCTTCTTTCTTTTCTTATTTTCCTCTGAATAAAGGCAGAATGATGAAAGCCTTCTGGAACGGGAGGTGCCCAAGGCCAGGCTGGATGAGGACCTGGGCAGCCTGATCTGGTGGAGGTAACCAGCCCACAGCAGGGAGTTGGTTCTCAGTGGTCTTTAAGATCCCATCCAACCTAAGTCATTCTATGATTCTGGCAAATGTCAGCCACCTTTTGCTAGCTTTTGATTTTGGGTTTGGACTATTGTAAAATGTTTCAAAAATTGATAAAAGTACTGGTATTATCACCAACACTGATGGGCACTTCAGACATCATCTGTTCACATACTTCCCAGCATGACCCACCCAGGGGGGCTTTCTCAGCCTAGCCACAGCTCAGGATTGCGAACTGGGACATCCCATGCACAAACATTGCCTGGAACCACAGTTTGGAGAGAAAATAAATAAACGGCATGGTCTTGAACTGTGCTGTTTTCACAGGCAGAAAGAAGAGTATTATTTCCTGATCATCTCCTCACATGTAAAAGAGGAGCGAATGCTGCCTCTATTCTGTGCTCAGATGTGAATGGGGAGGTCATCATCTGGTGTCTTATCGTGCAGAGATCCAGCATCCAGAATACCACCCAATTTCTCTTAGAGCTTGTAGACGTCTCTGCAGTTTTATCAGCAATGCATCTAATTCCACAGGGCCCAATTGTCACAAATGTGGCTGGCTTGGCTCTCATTCATTCTTTGCACAGCTAATGGTGTTTTCTTTTTTTCTTCGTTCTATTTATTCTTCCCTCACTAACTCTCTAAGAAGAATGCATATTCTTATGGAGAAATTTGTGTCAACACTCCACCCTCCCATAAATATTGTTGTTATCTGTGATTAAGAGCATATGTCTCAGTCTGGTGCATCCAATGCTATTGTAGTTATTTCTTAATTGCTCTTTTGCAATGGAGCAGAGAATGTAATGTTAAGTATCAGCTTTGTTTCATAGCTCATAGGGTGAACTTGGTTAGCAAACATGGGTAAAAAAAATTAGTTGCCTTTACAGAGTATTATTTTAAATGGGACAGATTTATATATTTATTTATTTATTGCTAATTGGGTATTTTATCTCCTGAAATGCATGGCTACTTGGATCAATGCTGTATATCAGTTCTTTTGCGTAAGTGAAGCTGAGCCTTTGGTCCTTAAACACATAAAGAATTGCAGATATTCTTGCAGCACATCATGCTGGATTCTTATGTCCTTCAGCTTTTTCTCATCCGAAAAACCTGCAGGCCAGATCTCAGTATTACTACTGAAAATCAGAATTGACAGAGTCCTCATAAAAATGCAATGGATGTTTATTCTTTCCCTGGGAAGATGAAACCACAAAATCTCTGAGACTGGGGCAGACAGGAGAAGGATTTGTAAAGGTCTGGGAGCAGCCACCTATAGCTGAGCTGACAAGGGGGAATGAAGATGACATCTCCTGGGGTTAAGATTGAGACCTGTCCCTTTCCACGAGCGTGGCAGTTTCTGTCCAGTTTCACCTTTATGGCCACCCTCTGACAGGCCTTTAAAAGACAGATAAATCCAAACAGCAAATTTCTGGCTATACATTCATTAGGGTGCCTTTATCAATCAGATTCCTTCCTTTGCAATGGACTGCTCCTCCTGGCCAATTAATTTGCTCTACAGTGAGTTGTATCCACTGCTGTAGACAGTTCTGTGGTGTTGCAGCCACAGGTTTTGTGCAGAAGGGGTAGGAGACCAACCCCAGGTGGGAATTTCCAATGTTTCCTCCATGCTTTGAATGTCTCTCCTTTGCTCTTAGCACAAAACTGAATTTTAATTCAGAGCTCCTCAGCTTAGAGGCTGAAATCTCAATACTGTTGAGGGAAAATGGGTATTTTTTTGCCAAGAGTTCAGCCAGGACCCCAACAGTTGCCCAAAGCAGTGCATGCCTCCATAAGACTGCTGCATATCTCAGCTCTCCAAATGGAGACCACAGCTGGGAGCAGAGCTCTCTATTCCTGAACAACCAAAGGCTTCAGGATCTTGGTACAAGGATTGCATTTTTATTTTATTTTATTATTTATTTTTTCAGCAAGAGTGTTGTAGAATCACAGAATCATTAGGGTTGAAAAAGGCCACTAAGATCATCTAGTCCAACTGACTAAGATGCAAGAGAAAGCACTGCTCAGAGGGATGGGGCTGAGTGTAAGCCTGGAGGGAAGCATGCAGCGAGCAGCAGGAGAGATGGGGCTATAAATCCTTTTCTTTTATGCTTTGCTTTACTGAGTACCTTTACACTTTCCTTGTTTCAGAAACCAAACATTTAATTTATGTTCAGTTTTCCTGAGCTCAAAATGCTTATCCTTCCTTAGACCCCACATAAAGGGAGGTCTGCACATTCCCACTGTGGGACCCTGGCCAGTCCGGGATCTTCACATAATCAGGCCCCAACCACATCAGCATCTGCTTTACCGTTCCTGTGCCTACAGTGGGCAGAACCAAACCTCCCAGGTGTCTGCATAGGATGAAACTCCCTGTGTGCAGCACACTGCATAGGATGAGAGTTAAGCAGGAGCATTATGATCCCCATCCCAGCTCTAAGGTGGAAGTACCTTCTTCACAAGCAGCTGGAATAAAATTGGAGAAATCTGCTATTTCAGAAGAGTTAGGGAGATGGGAGAGGCACCCTGGTTGCTGCTGAGGCTGTGCAGCTTTGAATCTCTAAGGGCAGCAGCAGACTTGCCTGCTCTTTCATGTGACAAAGGAGAGAGGTGATGGAGGGAAGACATATGGCCATCACCTTGGTGGTATATCTCACATGTACTACTTAGGGGTTAAAATGCCTGTTCAGGTGCCAAGGAAAAGGAATAATTTAATTACTCCTGCTTTAGCTGCAAGCACAACAAATCTACCTATTATTCTTGCAGGGGGCATTTAATTAGACACGACAGGAAACAGGGAAGAGAGGAAAAAGCAGCACAGCAGAAACTTGCAAGTGATTTGGGGGATCTCATTGCACGGCTGTGCAGAGCCCTGTAGACTTGACTACCTCTTATCTTTCTGCTTCATGTTGTTGAATGTCCCCTCCCTGGAAGCATTAAAGGCCAGGCTGGATGGCGCTTTGAGCAACCTGCTCTAGAGGGAGGTGTCCCTGCCTATAGCAGGGGGTTGGAACTACATGATCTTAAATGTCCCTTCCAACCCAAACCATTCTATGATTCTATGATTCTTCCTTTTGAACCCCCCTCTCCATGACAGCATTGTCCCAGTCTTCATGAAGAAATGGGTAAACTCCAACCGATTGCAGCCTGGTCCTGGTTCAACCCGCTCTGCCCACACCACATCCCATGGACAAAGTTGTGTGACAGCAGAACAAGAAGCAGGCTAAGATGCTGTGAATGAACTTGGAAGCATTTCCTTTTCTCTTCCAAGAAAAAACCATCCTGGAACCTTCCAGTTGTGTCACACAGTAACTGCATTTTACCCTAAGCCAGGACCGTGTGCCTTATAAACAAAGGGGTCTGTATCAGAATCTTTGAAAAACCCGAAATCCCTTACACTCTCAGCTTAAGACTTGCAGCTTTCCGCCTTAGGAATAACACAAATACACCTAAAATACTGTCTACAGACTGTTGTCACCATAAAGGGTAATATATGTCTGTGTCTTAATCTTTTTTTCAGACACTCATAACTCATCATCTTGCCCAAGTAGAGTGTCAAGCTTATTTTATTACATTTCTGAGAATCAGGATGTGTAAATAAATGAAGGAAAAAAAACCGACACTGTTGAGACCGTTTGGCTTCTGGGGTTTTAAATATTACAGTGGTATCTGAAATTTTCTTCTGAGTACATCTAGCATTATTTCCATGAGGGCCTCCTAGGAGTTCTTGCCCTGTTCAGTTTTGTCAGGCAGGGAGGCATGAGAAAAAGCCTACTTGGCCATATACATTTTAGGAAAACTGAAAGAGATTTAAGAGAAAGAAGAAGGGAAATTATATCTCATTTTTCCTTGTTTCTCATCAGCAAATTATGAAATTTTGACCAGCTTTTTATTGCATTAAGAAGGCCTTTTAAAACTTTTAAGTATCTTGGAGATTGTGGTAACACTAAAAAATCTCACACATTAGTAGACAGAAAAATGGGTAAGAGCTTTTAATAGAGAATCATCCAAAGCCAATGGCCTGTGCACAAAATGGCCTTTCAGCTTGATGACACTCTGTCCATCACCGGGTATTCAGCCCTCTGGCTGTTTGTTCTGATGACAGCTCTGGTGAAATTGGGACTTTCTGAGAGCCTGTGATTTTTAGCATTGATTCCATCAGAGCCACAGTTTGGCTGCTGAAAGTTTGAGGCTAATGGGAGCAAGACATGAGCAGAAAAAGTGGGAAGGCATTGGCTGGCTGGGCAGATTAAGCCAGCCTGAAGGAGGAGTTCTCTTCACACGCTCTGGATGATTTGGGCTGGCAGAAACAGAGGACTGCCTGGGTGGTGCAGGGCATAGGGCTGGCCATAGGCAGTGGAACTGAGGGTTGGCTGACCATCAGGGAGATGTTCCTTGTCCTGACACAGCATCTGTCCCACAGTAGCTAGGAACTGCTTCGTTTCCTCCTCTACTAATTAACAGAGGTCAGCCCATTTTAAGCAAGTCCATCCCAAACTTAATGGTGTCCAATCACCCTGCTAGAACCCAGTATCAGCAGTGAACTTAAATTTGCATGCTGGTTTCTCAGGTATGGCTGATGTCATTTCATACTGGGATGAGCTTACATCTTTAAGGAGAATGCACACATGCATAAGTGCTTTGGTAGAAAGACTGGGATTTTTTAGCAGTAAGAGATGTGCATGGAAAGTCAAAAATATCCCTTTGCAGAGTCAGGCTCAGACCAGCTTCTCTTTTCTCTTACGTCAAATGACCACTATCTTCTCTGAACTCTGCAAACTCACTGTGAATGCACACAGAAACACGCTCAGCTACAACAGCAAAATAAGGCCTTTGGGTTGAGTTCACAGAAGGTTTTGGTCATCAGATTCATGTAGTCAATCAAAAGCTGGACTTGGAACGGCTTATGGGAATGATGCACTGATAAAAATGGGGAAGGAGGGAGTGGGAGTGCAGGAGGGGAGGAAAGAATTGATTTATGATGAAGCCAAGGCAGCTGATCTGAAAGAGATAATTATTCTTCTATAACTGGCCAGGGAATGGGGGAGCCATTATGTGGATGAATGGAGACAGCAGAAGCAATTTGTCAGCCTGACTTGTTTGAGTGAGTAACTTCAATTCCTCCTTGTCTTCTTCTAAGCGATTTTTCTTTCATTGTCACATAGGAATGTGTTTTACATTTCAAACTCTTCTGATGCTTGCCTGAGCAAGGGAAGAGAAAAAGGAGGACTTCTTCACAAATATCAGCCATGTTTTTTTGCAGCTGTGCCCACTGGCACTACTGAAGCTATGCGCACACTGTGTCAGCAGTTCCCAGTTTCAGGGGATTTCAGGCTTTGCTGGATAAGATCCCTTCCAAATGAAAATTTGGAATTCAAAGGACACAGCCCAGGAGCTGCATATTTCAACCCTGTTTTTCTATGAGTATTACTTATACATATTTTTCAGATAGAAGTGAACAAAAGGTTTTTTTCCTGAAGCTTTCTTTCTCACGCACTCCAAAATTGCTGGGCATTTTTTCTGAGGTTTGTTTGAGGGGACAGCTTGTGCATATTATACAATGCTAAATTCTTTCTCTTTGGAGAGAGCCATCTTCAGGATAGGGAATTAAAGCCAGATGTGGGATAGAAGGTAAGCATAGGATGAAGCCCCCCCCCCCAGCTCTGCATCTCAACACCCGTGTCCCTCTACACTACCCCTGACAACAGACAACACCAAAGGTATATTTTTTCTAACTTTAATTTGGCTGCAGACCATGAAAATGCTCCTTCAGGGAAGATGCTGACAGAGATCAGCATGGCGACTCTTATATGCGTAGGCCTGTAAGAAAGCAAAAGCAGCATCTCCCTTAGAGTTCCATGGTTAATTGCTATGCTACTCCTATCCTATCCTATCCTATCCTATCCTATCCTATCCTATCCTATCCTATCCTATTCTTTTCTATTTCCATTTCCATTTCCATTTCCATTTCCATTTCCATTTCCATTTCCATTTCCATTCATTCCATTCCATTCCATTCCACTCCACCTTATCCTACTCCACTCTATCCTATCCTATCCTATTTTACCCTACCCTACCCTACCCTACCCTACCCTACCCTACCCTACCCTACCCTATCCCCTTCCCTTCCCTTCCCTTCCCTTCCCTTCCCTTCCCTTCCCTTCCCTTCCCTTCCCTTCCCTTCCCTTCCCTTCCCTTCCCTTCCCTTCTGTTTCATACAATTTCATTCCACTCCATTCCATTCTTCTATTCTAAAGCCTAGACAGTGATAAAAGTGAAAAGCACCTTTCCAAGTTGTGCTTTAGAAGAAAAAATAACTTTGTTCTGCTCTCTGAGTGGAAGAAGTCCAGAGAGGGGAACTCTCTGGACTCTGAAGCTCAAGTGACCTGCCAGTAGCCCTGATCAAGGACTTGCCCTTTTCCTCGTCATTTCCTTGCTGTTAGGTTCAGAGTAGCTGTCTGCCCAGTATCTTGGGTGCTTTAGAGCTCTCCTAGAGGCCTTACCATCCCCAGGAACAGCACAAGGCTCTGTGGTCCTCTCTATTGCGGACACCAAGCATACTAAAGCTAGCCACTGAGCCACTGCATTGACTCATGTTTCATTTCTTCAGTCTTTTATTGTCTTGGAGATTAGTAGGAATTTTAAAAGCATCTGAAGTTATGGCAGCTTTTGGAAATATATTCTCTCTGGTGTAAGCCTGGCTGGAAGCAAGGAGACAGCTGTGCTGTAGAGCTGCTTTCCAGTGTCCCCAAGGAGGAACCATTAGTGCTTTCTTCTGATCACTTTTAAGGCCTGCTCCTTGTTACATTCTTAAATTAAACTTTGACTACAGCAGTTACTCGAAGGGTAACTATTCCATGCCTACACGAATCTTGACAAGGAAATTCAAGATTGGACGCTTTTATGATTTAGAATCATTAAGGTTGGAAAAGACCTCCAAGATCAATTCCAACTGTCAACCCATCACCACCATGTCCACTAAGCCATATCCCCACTTATGAGGTTATACCACAGAGATTCCTCGGTACCTTTCAAATTTGGGAAGATATAGCAGAGCTGATGCAAGGCTCTGTCATTTTCTGTCCCCCAGGTGTGGTGCTGGGGAGGCAGGGCACAGAGTCAGAAGAGGGGTGTGTGTGATCTCCCTGTTCCCCAGGCTGCTGTTCAGATAAGTCACGTTTCCTGTACCTTTTCCCTAGATGAGCTCATAAGTGCAAATACTTGCAACTTCAAATGTGTCCATTCATTATTGAGTAGGAAAGGATAGCAGAGGGCTTCTGTCAGAGCTTGGAAAATATAAAAGAAGCCATAAGTATTGTTAGTAAAAAGCAAGTTACTAAGGGAAGAAAGGGGGATGGAAGGAACACATTTATTTATTCCTTCATTTATTCCTCTGAGACACAATTAAAACCTTAATGCATATTTTGGGAAAGGACTGTGTTCTCCCCTTTGTTTTATGTACCACCCTCAAAACGAATCATGAATTTGCAACAAAAGGAAGCCTTTCATCCCAGCTTTAGCTATTTGATTCAAAAGTTTGAGAAAAAATGACCCCACAGGGCCCTGTTCTGCTCCCTGCATCAGTACCAGCCAAAAACATCTCTGATAACTGAAGGGTGACTGTGGTGCAAAGCCTGGTCTGAGTGGGGGGAGAATCGTGGCAGAATAGGGCAGAGATGTGCAAATGCAGCCGTGGGTCAGAGAGCAGCCCTCCAAGGACTGGCTGGTAACACTCAGAGTTGTTGCTACATGTCCGGAGGGAATGCCCTCTCCTTCAAAGACCTAATTCATTTTTCATGACAGTTCGGACTTGGCCTTTTATTTTTTTTTCCCCAGAAACTCGGAGGCGTGGTGGAACAAAGCTGTTGGATGTGGTTTGTGACTCATAAAGAATTAGCATCTCTCTCAGGTTGGGATATTTAGTAAGATATTGGTAATTAAAAGTCAGCTCTATATAGCAGATTCTTTTCATTTCTCTCCTTCAAATATAAGGAAGAACGAAGGCCCAGAGCTTGTAAACCCAGAAAAAATGGGAAGTGCCTTTCTTCAGCCGAAAGAGTTCCTCTTTGACAACTTAAATGCATTTATACTTAATCTGTGTAGCCAGATGAGCAGCCAGGACAGCCTAGAAATGCAAACTGCAACCACAGAGCCCAGAGACAATCTTCCTCTCCCTTTGATAAGACTGACACATCTCATCCTTGGCTTAAAATAACCATCACTGTGTTTCCAAACAGTGAGGGTTTGGAGAGTTTAAAATTCCCTGGACGGAGATGAAGTTTCCCGTGCCCTGTAGGAGTTAATCTTTTTTTATTAGGGAAGTTAATGTGGTATTGATTTTGTCTGGGGAGAAAAAATATACTGGCATATTGCGATACATGCGAAGGGCGAAAAGGTTTGACAAAAAAGGAGATTAATACTTTTTTTTTTCATTTTGAGAACAATTCCCATCAAATCTGTAATTGTCTGACACGGGAAGCTTTTTTTTTCTGTGAGTTTAAACATTTTGCACTGTTCTTCTTGCAGCTACAAGTCTCTTTCTTTCCCTTTTTGAACACATACGTAAGAGAAGAGAAATGTTATTCCTTGCTATGAAGTGTTGCAGTTAGGTAGCAGCTGTGATGGTATCAGCCAATATGTTACTTTTAATGATCTCACTCATACATTATGAATGAGGAATCTGAAAGGCAGGAAAACATGGCGTGCATAATCTTTAACTGTTCAGCTGCTAAAGAGCTTTCTACATGAAAGTTACAGTCCTTCTGACTTTCCTGTTTGCGAGAACAACTTGGCATCGTGCTTGGCTTTAGATCAATGTAAAATGGATACGTAGTCCAACGGCAAGCCGTGTTAATGGGTTTTCATGTGTTCAAAAAAACCCAGCCTTTAGACTGTCAGCTTTGTTCCACCCCAATAAAATTAACTCATTAATTTCAAAGCAGTGATTTTGCCTACTGGATCTCATGGTGGCAGGGGACTTGCCATAAGTTTTGATGCACATGCTTAGCAGATGATGGGGCTTTGGGGTGCAGTGCTAAGCTTGCAGCCCCTTCTCAAAATGGCACCAGAAAAGGGTATTTTGAGGGCTCCATTTCATGGCTTTTCAATCAGCCATCAGCTCTTCACTATCCAGGACCGGATTAACCCTGCTGAGGATGCTGAAACACAGCTGACCCTGATGGGGCTCTGCAGGGACTTCTCAGCCCCATGATCTGCAGGGACTTCTCTGCCCTATGATCACCTTGCCTACCAGACATGCAGTGTCTTCTCACTGCTCAGGGTTTCATCTTCACTCTCTTGTTCCCCTCCATCATTTATTTCTCTCTTTGTGCTGGAGAAATGGGAACTGACTGTGCAGGCATCCCATAGGATGCTTTAGGTAGCTGTGTGCAATCATTTGCTTTTTCCTCTCAGACCAAAAGGCCTGATACTTTAGCTCCAATCCCCTATAGACAAGAAACAGCCACAGACTTCTCTGATACTACAAGTAGCTGCTGCATGTACGCCCTGTCCTTCCTGCCTTATCTGTGCTGGACAGAGAGAGGAGATTCTTGCCTCTGCCTTAGAACAGCCTTTTGAAAACTGTGTCAGTCCCCACCACCTCCAGTCAGGCTCCTTGTCATTAATCTCTTGGAGTGGTTTTGCTGGCTGAACGACACCAGGTCCTGCCCAACCACTCCTGTGCAGAAGCAAGTCACAAGCACCAAGTTACAAGCTGATGCCCCTTCTTCATACAAGTGGTTTTGCAGCAATGTAAAGGATATTACCAATTTACCTTAGTCCCATCCAGCTCATGATATTCCATGATTCTATGATTCTACGAAATTAGTCTCATTCTATCCAACCATTTTAGTAATAAACTAAATATATTGCTATGTATTCCCTTTCCTTTATACAGGATTGCAACACTATCCTTGCACAATGAAAAATCTGGAATATTCTTACACATTTGCTTTCATTGCACAATAAAAGCACTTGTATGTCCTCCTTGGTTTGAGGGCCAACAGGGTTGGAGTACTGGGGGCATAGAGCTTGTTCCCATGCTCCTCTCATATCATTCAGCCAAGGGCAGTGGAGGTGAGCATAGCAGAGGAGGAAGAGAAAAAAACTGATCCCGCTGAAGATAGAAGGATCTTGGAAGACCCTTCTGCAGCTTTTAAGAATTTTCTTTGTGTGAACTCATGTCAAATCAAAGCAGGAATCACAGGGAGAAACGGTGCAGCAAGTGCACTGCAGGAAATGAAAGCTGATTGTGATTTCTCTTGCTAATTTTAGGAAACCATGACTTTACATGCATTTCTGGATTATATTTATATGCAAATATTTTAATATGGATGACATATCAAGAGAGGAGTGTTCACTGCCCTCCTAACAGAAAAAAAAATGAACATTTACATCCGATTCAAGAGAGCACTGTATAGAAGGCAGCTAGAAGGAGAAGCGCAGAAATGTTGATTTTATCCCTTGTAGGCAGGTATGCTGAGCCGCTCCTGTCTTCACAGCATGGCACGCACTCAAGAAGAAGAAGGAAAAAATAATGCAATCACCTCACTGCAGGGATCCCTTGTTCTTGGCATAAGGATTACTAAAGAAGAGATAGGAAGCACAATGCGCATTGGAAGAAGGGCAGAAAAGCACCCCACTGTTCCCCCTGGGCTCTGCATGTGCCTGCAGAGCATTCTCACATACATTGTGTAAGCACCTAAAGTAATACGTGGTATGGCTGGCTGTTTGCAAATGGCTGGGGGCTGCCAGGCTTCACCAAGGCTGGGAAAATTGAGAGCTTCGATTGCCTCTATGTGCACATTTGCTGGGAAGATGTATCCATGTGAGTGCCCAGTGCAATGAGTAGGAATGTGAGGTCCCTGTGCGAGGCCCCCCATCTCCTGCTGCCGATATCAGACTAGCACACCAACCATGAGTCCATCCATGGGCCCTGGAGCCAGGTAGGCTGGGATGGGGCACCTGAGCTGTGGTTTGCTCAGAAGTGTGGCTGTACACAGAGCTGAGGCCCAGCTCACAGCATGGGCAGACCTTGGCTCTGCATCAAGCCAGGTTCAGTCCTTCCATGGAGGCAGAGGCACAATTAGTCAGAGGCTGCTACACTGGGAGTATCTGGCATACAGGGTTTCTTCTGAGGTCACCTCTGACAGAGCATGAAAGATGAGGGCTATGCCTTTAAGAAATCCTCTCTTGGCCACAGCAGTTCATTCCTCCTTCAGGTTCTTTGCAGACGTGTCGCCTTATGGTCAGTGGCCGTGATCCAAGGCAAGACATGATGAACTGTGACTGTCCTTCCTATTTATCTTCACTATTCTTCCTTTTTTAAATATAATTCATTTCCTTTGATGCCCATTTGCTGCTTAGAGTCAAAAGCCTCATTCGTTTAGATATTAATTTGCTTAGGCTTTACTTTCCCATTTTTGCTTCTTTATATTTAATGTCCATGAATTCCACAACTATGACCATCTGCAGTCAAGGGGCTTCTTGTTATCCAGATTTTGGGATCTTAACCTGCATTTTTTGCAGCCTTCACTACCTACTATTGTAGTTAGATGCCATCAGAGAAAACCATTTGCCTACTTATAGGCACCATGCTGATACTTACATCTCAGGAACACACAGAATCATAGAATCATTTGAGTTAGGAAGGGACTCTTAAAAGTCATCTGATCCAACTCCCCTGCAATAAACAGGGGCACCTAGAGCTTCATCAGGTGCTCAGAGCCCCACCCAGCCTGACCTTTATCTACTCTTGAGAAAAAAATTATGTTAATATCTTTAAATGAAAGGCACAGGACTGATGAGGATGGCTTTGCATACTGCTGCATGTTGTCCCATGCATTGTCCCCAAGGGCTGGGCAGTGTGGACTACTTCGCCCTGCTCTGCAGACTCCTTGTAGTGTAATGACATAATAACTCAACCAAGAAGCAAAACAAGGTCTGATGAAGTTTTCTCATTACCGGTAGATATCTGTGGGCTCTTTTGATGGCTGCAGTGCATTACAGTTCATCTAACTGCACTCTCTCCCGTTTACTTATGGTATTATCTTACATTCATTTTTCCTTCACAGGGAATATAAAATATTTTCTCAGGCTGACAGACAAGGATTCATGCTCTGTTCTTTCAGTAATTTGGAAAATGAAAATATACTGCTCGCAGGGTGGGTTTTGTTTTGGACAGATCTATATTTTATCCTTTCATGTCAGAAGTGAGACAGATTAATGGTTTCTGGAATTTATTTCCAATACTGATTTTGTTTCCAAAGTTTTGAGAGCAACGAGACAGATCTGCAGTCCTGTCCCCACTGGGAAAAGGAAGTGGCATCTGTTCCTGCTTTGTCCTCAGAGCTGCCAGCGAGGGTGTCTGGATCAGCCATCCATCCTCTGCCAGCACATGTAGTCAGCCGGCAAACCAGGCCAGAGAGCCCTGTTCTGCTGATGTAAATGAGAATTGGCCTGGAAGTGCTCTAATACATGGGAAGGAGCCAACAGTCCCTCCGATTGTTGAGAGAGCAGAAGAGTTTTAAATCATCTTTATTCTGCTTGTCCTTGGGCGTTGTGCTAAGCAAAGCTCAGACTTACCAACCTTGGCTTCCTGCTCTGGCCATCACTCTGATGTCTGTTGTGCTGGCTGTGCCTGTGTCACACAGCAGGTAGGTGCAGCTTGTTGCTTTCTGTCCTAAACAGTGTTAAAATGCTAAGTCTCACATGGAGCCATACCTCCTTACATGTGAGCTACTGCTTCTGCCTGGTCCTAGTGTGAACATAAAGTTCTGTGCTGAGACTTCTCAGTCTTTCCATGAACATTGTGATCAGCCCCAGGTTTCTGTAAGGCATGTTGTGCAGCTTTCTGGACGTTGTTAATCCAGGATGGCAATTTTCCAGTTACATACGGCACAAAGCAGTCAATAGAGAGAATCAGAAATGCCAAGGGCAGGGCCTCAGCCAGGAGAGACCTGAGCATGCAGCCGAGCAGGGGATGGAGGCAGGGACCAACGCTGTGCTGCCTGTGTCACAGATGCCACTCACCCTCATCTCCCTGCTGACTTCAGTACGTCATCGAAGCCAAATCAGATCAGCACGGTGCTTGCTGTAATGCAATTTTCAGTGTGAAGTGGAGCAGGAAGAATAGCATATCTGAACTCCAGAAGAAGCAGTTCACACTGACTTTCTGACACAACAGATGCCCAACACTCCCTCCCTCCCACAGCAATTTCTGCACCTCTCCTTAGTTTGTCGCTGAGCTGGAGCATATTTTGCAATCCAGACTTGATTTAAGCTCTTTGGGTGATGGTGAATTCACAACCTCCCAATCTAAATTGTTCTAATTAATTCATTGGTTAAGAATTTCTGCCTTACTCTTTACCTGAATTTATTTCTCTTCAGCTTCCAGCTGCAAAATCTTATTATGCTGTTGTCAATGAGATTAAGGTTTCCTCTCCATGCAGGTACACAGGGTAGCATTAATCTCTCCTGTTTTAGACATCTGCAGTGTACATCTATATCTGCACTAATGGTTGGTGCTACAGGTATGGTCAAAGGAGAGAAACAGAGTCTAACACAATGCATGTTACATCCCTTAAAATAGATGCTGAGCACAGATGAGACAAACTACCCTACAGAAGTGCCTTTTTCTTTCAGGCTGGATGGGCAGCTCAGCTGCAGACAACAAAATTTAAGGGAGGTGAACCTTCAGAGACTGCAAGTATTCACCACTTATTCAGGTGAGGCTGTTTGGGTCGAGTTATGGTTAAACCTACTGAAGAAAGAGACTTCTATGAAACTGACAGAAATGGCAGGCTTCAGGCATACGTCTTAGGAAGGCTCAGCCCCGTTCTTCACTCTGTATCAGCAGATGCTGGTTGGTGGCTGGAAATTACTTCCATCTCACTGCAGAGTCTGCGCTGCGTCCATTTGTCAGTGTGGTCCCATTTCAGCTTTCAGGCTTTATGCATGTGTAAATTACACTTGTTTCCAGCTCTCAGTGTTTCAGGGTTACCTGGAATTTATCTTGCTTCCCCACAAGTAGATTACATGGAAGAAGGAGTGTTGATTTCTAGAACTGAGCAAACTAATGAGCTGATATTTCTTTTCCGTCATCTGATCTGAAATTATTTCTACCTCAGCCCTGGAAGAGAACAGGCTATCGGGGTTACATCCAAAGAGAGTTCAAAGCCTGGTTTTTAACTATATGGAGAAATGGGTTACAATCAATAAGATTCAACTTAAATTGATTTCCTATAGGGAAGAGACTGCCCTATAATATCTGAAAGTCATTAGTCAATGTCTCTTTGAAGTATTGAATTTATTACGAAAACCCTGAAGAAATGCTATTTTAAATCCATGGAAGCTTATGTACTTACTGGATTATAGCTGTGTATTAAATATAACGCTCACCATCTAATGAATCACAGCAGCATTTTCACACTATCATTAGTCTGAATTTCTTCTTGGTCCTGCACACTCACACAAAAGGTACCTATAAAATGCCTTTCTGGCATTATGCCCACTTAATTATCATCTTGGAGATTATTATAATGGGAACAAGGGGATCTCCTTTGAGAGTACAAGGCCCATATAATAGCTTCTTTATCCATTAACGTTTAGGATCTTCCTTCTGATGCTCCAGATGTCGGGCAAAGGCTTCTGGGTTTGGGGTGTTTGCTGGGGCTTGTTGCACTTGTCTATCTGCCCAGCCATAGGATTTTCTGTCTCGGCAATATGTTTATATTTACTGTCTCACACAGGCAAACGTGTGACTCAGTGAATGTCCCTCACCTACATTTTGCTGTAGCATAAAGCACATAGCATCTCAGCTTGTGACTATAGGCTACATCTACTGATGAAACCCACTGAGCGTGAGTAGTCCTGACAGCTCTATCAGTGGGATGTTTTATGGGGCTTCAGCCAGCCCAGCGCAGAAGATAGCTGCTGGGATTTCTGCCTGGTGGACAGGGCAGGGAGGTGTGATGCTGAAATCATATTTTAGTAGGGGAGAAGTCAGAAGGCAACACGTTGATGAGTCCTGGCTTTCCTGGGTGGGAGCCGTCCTCAGTTTCTCTTTAGGACAAATGATCCAGTAAGACCGAGGCTCACATATTACCTAATTTTGTCATATTCTCAGCCAGGATTTCTACTGATATTAAGAGTAAACTTCTCTAGTAAATAAAAACACTGCAGTTCGAAAGCTCCTACAGGGTAAATCAGCAAATATTTGTTCTGCTGCTGATGAGACGTGGCCAGGTCCATTAACAGAGAAAGCAATTTATTCCCAAGAAATAAAACTACTGAATGATGAAATATTAATTTATATCACAGGCTTTGTGTCAAATAGATTGTTGTTCTGCTTATAGACTAGAAACAATGGGTTTTTCTCTTGATCCTTTTAAAACTTTAGCAATGTTTTGAATTATTAGAGCATTGGTAGTTCTGGTTCATGAATTGAGGAATTAGGTTTTATTTTCTTTTCTTACCTTAACACCCTTAATAAATCAGAGTTTCATCTCCTATCTTATTTATTTGTTTGGGGGATGGGGAGGTGAGTGCAGCTATGGGAAATGTTCAAGCTGTACATGAGGAACTGGTCTCAGCATGGAATGAACTGGGCACACTCAGGCACACAACCAGAGAATAAATTTACTCTTTCTAATTACCTTGCAGTTTTTTCCCTCTTGGAGCATCTGAGCCAGGAGTTTCTGCAAAGTGTTAGAAATAGAGCAATTCCCAGCTGCATGTGAATTCCTGAACACGATTCCCTGTATGAGAACAGAGCCTGCTCAGCCTACTTGTGCACTGCAGCACTGCACAGAACTAGGTCTATAAAGAAGGTGATGTTCTTTGATGGGACTGAGCCTGGGCTGCTAAACCCAAAGTTATTAGCTCTGCAAGCTCCAACCTGCAGAAGGATGGAAGTTTGGGTAGACACAAAGAAACTCACTATCTGCATGCTCTGTTGAGACTTTCCTAAGCAGCTGCTGTTGGACACTGGTGCAAACAGGGTAATGAGCTAAACAATCCTTGGGCTGAGCAAGAGAGTCCTCTCAAGTCCTGAACATACTCTGAGAGATGTTGCTCATACCCCTGTCTGGGTACTGCAGGAGTTTGTCCTCTTTAAATACAGATCTGAAAGTTTCTCTCCTCTAGTTTTACTCTTCCTTTTCAGGGGTATTTTCTGCCACAGGTTACAAACTAATGCAGAATTACAGACATGCTGATGCTACTCTGAAAAAACAATGAAGCTGCATTAAGATACAGAGTGGCACATCAACACTACCAGGCTGAAAATTTGGATCGTTGTGGTCAGATATGGAAAAATAAATCCCAGAAAAAGGATGAACCATTTTGCTGGTGTCCTGGAGAACCAAGACATTCAATATGGGAAAAAAAAAGCCCGTCATAGCTACTTCTCCCACCCCAGAGGCCTCTTCAGACTGTTTTTGCTCATGTACTTGGTTTTTAATGAACAGAGTGCTGAAATGGCTGTTATTCTGAAACAAAACCTCTCCCACAGTGGGCTCTGAAAGTCTGAGCACTCCTGTACAAATCCATCCATATCAGCGATCAGAAGCGCCACATAAAGAGTGTACAAAGCTCCTGGGGAAGGGCAGGGAAGGGCTAAGAAGTAATTTCATCCAAATGGCGTAAGTTTGCTGTTCATTACTTACTCTTGTTTAAAAGGTTCCTGTTGTCCAATCAGGGCAGAAGCAGCGGTACCCCAAGAAATGTCTGTAGCAATCACATCTTGATGAAAAGTGCTTATAAAACCATCAAATAAAGAAAAATGTGCAAAGCTCTAAAGGCTGGAGGGCTCCTTCCTCCTCTCGGCTTGCTGTTTGAAGCAAGTTTTGAAAGCTTCTGCAGTTATTTCAAAACAAACAGTATATTAATTTTCATTTTGGGAGTTCTTGTTTTTTGTGGTTTTTTTTTTCTTTTTTCTCATGCTTTTATAATTAAATCCAGGAACAGAACTGTCATTACAAAATGTAAAATTCAATATTTTCCATCTTAAACACATTGAAACAAAATAAAAGCTCTCTTTTTCAGGTCAATGGGACTCGTTCTTCTATATTAAAATGGTTTTTCATATTCAGAATGAATGTACAAGTAATTTGCCTGATGCAAGAAATATTTCTAGTAGTAGAATATTTGCCTGAAAATTCTTCTCCACTCATTAAATAAAGGTTTTTCAGTAGTGAACAGAAGATAAGGCTATTCCCCAAAGCCTAAACATTTTTACATATGGATGCAGACAGTGGTTCACTAGGGCAAACAGTGGATGTTAATGTACTCTTGCTAGGAAGAACAACATTTTAGACTTATTTTTTAATATGATGAATTTTCATCCTATTATATTGAGAGTCTCAAAAATCAGCGGGAAACTGAATGAGAATATTTCCACTATTATTAATGGTTTCTGACTTTACTGTTTGTGAAGGCTTCGATGGGAAAAGAATGGAAAAAGCTGGGAATTATAAAAACTAGTGCTGATAAGGGAGGAAGAGGAATGGAGATAAGGTGTTTGGAGGGACTCATGACTGGTGAAGTATTTCTGAATCAAAATGTTTTATTTGCATTCAGACTTTGTATTTCATGTTTGAAAACAAAACAAAACAAAAATATGCGATGCAGTGGGGAATTGCAGATCTCTTCCTTGAGAAAAGTTAGCTCTCTCCATGCTCACATGCCTTGCTAAAACAGCACATCTAAATGTAATGCAAGAAAATAACATATTGATTTTGCCTTTAAATGTTATAATACACAATCTGTTGTTTCAGGAAAGGTTAATTGTGTTGCCCAAAAGAGAAACATGCTATTATATTCTAAGCTATTCCTTTATGTAATGAAAGAACATTTAAAAGATATTACTGTAGGTCTGAAAGAACATAGGAGAGGCTAACTATTAACTTAGCATACAACATGACAAGAAACAGGCGTCTGTGCTTATTGGAGGGCCAGCTTTTGCCAAACATGGCTTAAAAGATCATTTATTTGTATATGTGCCAAAGGCATCATCAGCCCCCTCACTCGTCACTCACTTCTGTTTTCCTGCATACAAATGAATTTCTCTACCTCCTTGCAGTGGTAGTAGAGGTTAACGTGGAGTGAGGCAGAGACATTCAAGTAAAGAAAAGGAATTTTGCAGTTCACTATGCCATGGTCAGTGATGCTGCATGCCAATCTGTGCCACCCATTCAATGACGCTCTGCTGCACCCTATGTTTGGCAGGTGCCACCACTCTATGGTTACCTCCTGCAAGGTATGTTCTTTAGCCTCATCAAATAAATCCCTGTACATTATCTCATGGAGGTCCTTGTAGAAGGCAGTTAATCTGAGCTTAGCTGCCTGTTTTAGGTTCAGATGCAGGACCCACTGGTGAAAACTTCTTTTGATTACAGTCTCATTAGGAAGCTTAGAACAAATAGCTGATTTTCAGGCAGTTAGAAGTAGATGACTTCATTTGAGATTAAGATACCTAAATGTAAGTGTTTGTGTATGGGCTGTCTGCTCACACTGCTTTTACAAATCATGCAGTTGTGGTCAGTGCCATCAGCAGAGCCAACAGAGAGATGGTGAGAAGACCAGTAGATGTGGTGTGTGACCTATGTGAGATCCAAATCATTCTGGGGTTGTAACTGGGCAACTAAGTGTCTCAGATGACAATAGACAACTACATATAGACAATGGAAATCAACTGATGTGTTCTGTTCTCTTCAAGTCTGCATCAGGATCTGCATTCAGATGGACTGTCACCAATGAATCAGTCCGAGAGGCTAAATTCCATGAATGCATCCAGATTTCATGCCTTGCTGCTTGTGCCCTAAACTCTTTCTACTCCTGAAGAACTGTAACAGCATTTTTACCTTTAGCTGAAATTCTTTCTTCTGTGACATGAAATGATAGCTCTGTAGGCTCCATACTGCAGTCTCTCCATCATATTTGCCATTGAGTACAATTTTCCTAAGAGCTAAGGAGGGAGTCATCAGAGACATATCCAAGAGTGCAGGAAGTCTGCATGCTAAGGCATGCCCTTTTTTTGCAAAATGTTGAGTATGTGAATCGATTTAGACTTCAAGGAGATCAAAGTAGGCAGGCAATTAACCATTTCCAGGAATTACAGTCTGACCCCTGCAGCATAATGCATGGGGGAAGAGATTTTCACTGCCAAGCCTGCTGTTTCATTTGGTGTCTTGGAGAAGAAGTGCTGACTAGCTAGACAGGGTCAGATCTTGTCTCAGTGTAATCACTCTTACCACCACCTTTGTCTTGGGGTCCCTGTGAGAGGGAAAACAGCATAGGAGAAAGGGGTGTCTCTAGGTTCTGCTGGAGTGGGAAGGCGCAGCATTGTGAGATGGCAGCATGTCCCAACTTCCCCAAACCTAAATCTGATGCGTCCCTTCACCAGCCACTGAGATGGACTTTTTATAAAAACATCCACGTCGTGTGTTCGTTCTTCATGTCTGGAGAATTACCCCTCTACCTTCATCCCTTCTGCTTGCATTCCTTCCCTGTCTCTGAGCCACCCATTTCTTCCAAATCTTTTCATCCATACTTCTTCAGGAATATTTACTCAATTACTTGGGGATTAGTGGCTGTCACTCAGCAAGAATGTGCTCCCCCAGGCAGCTCCCACAGATAACAGCTGGCAGAGGCACACTGCAGGCTTCTCAAGAGTGGAAGGGAGGCAGAAAGTCTTCTGTTTAAATAGATACGACCCCAAACTCAAAATTTGGTTGTGTTTTATTTTGATACAGAATTCTGTGTTGTTGCCAAATCAGCCTCTTTCTCCTGTTCCTTTTTATGTTGGTTTTGTTTCTGTAATGATCGCATTCAAAAATACCCTTTAAATCTTTTTCAACTTGAAAAATGACTTTTTAATGACATTGAAGTTTTGATGGAACTGTTTCCATTTTCATTCCTTCTATAAAAAGAGCTACAGCAAACTTCTTCAATTTGTGAACAGAAATTTAAATACATGACAAAAGCACAACATTTTCAATGACATTTTTCTTTCTTTTCATGTAAAAAAGATTATATATATGTGTGTATATACATATTTATATCTTCCCAAAGCTGCTCTCACAAAGAAATAGAGAAGAAGCTTTCAAAACTGTTGCAGCTGATTTTCCTTTCTCAAAGCTGGAATCAGACAGTACTCATGGGGATGCTAATGCCAGTCCTTTTCTCACAGGTTCCCCAACAGGAGAAGAATGAACATTGCAAAATTTACTATATTAATGTATGAGCTCCCCATGGAACACATCCTATCAATTTCTGCTAGTTTCCCTGGAGTTCAGGTATTCTGTGCCAACTCTGGTGTTTACAGGACATTAGCAACTTGTCTGCTTGTGATGGCGGAGTAGAAGGATTTACCATGAACTTCTAGCTAGCCTCTCTAGCAGTTCTTCCATTTCCTGAGCATCCCTGTCTCCATCTTCCTCCTTCCCTCCCCATCTCTTTTCCAAACCATTTCCACGTTCAACCTCACCCTTCCAACTGCACAGTTCAGACTCTTAGCCAGGCATCATTGCAGTGGAAATGCTAACTCATGGCCTGAACCAGTGATTGAGCACCTGGTGGAAGGCAGGGCCAACCCAGGGCAGCTCAGGTGCATGCAATGAACCTGAATGACTAGAAGGGGTGGAGCCAGGATCCACCCCTTCCCAGACCTCATTTAAGGGCTTGCAGTGCAAAAGGGAGTACCTTGCTAGAGATCCCTGTATTCCTGAGGCCTTCTGAAGGTAAGCAGCTTTTTTCTTTTGTTTCTATGCCCATGGCTGTTGTGTTTGAGCAATCCCTTGCTTGCTGCAGCCTAGGACCTTGCTGCTCTGCTGCTGCTGCTGCTGCTGCTGTTGTTGTTGCATTTTTCCATTGTGTTGCAATCTTGAACACAGCTCGCAAATCATTGTGTCCTTTTCTGTGCTCCTTACTGTTTATCTCTTGAGTAGGCAGTCCTAATTAAGCTACTAATCATTATTTCCCCAGCCCTTCACTTTGAATTAGTTCTCTCTCTCCACTATCCTTAATGGGTTTCATCTTCTCCTTTGCTTTCTCTTTTCTGGCTGTCTACAGATGTTACAGCCTCAAGCATATTGAATGCCTGGGCATCTACTAAACCTACTTTCTGACTTCCCATTAATATTCCAAGATATTTCATTTTATTTGTTTAATCTACTTCTCTAGTGACCTGTGTTTTCTTTCCAGGAGGGTACATCAAGCCCCCTCTCGTGCTTCTTTCTATAATCAAAACACATCCACCCTGTAAGACCCCTAGGCAAAGCCATTTTCAGGAGTATTCTTATCACAATACACCTATTTCCTGCAGTTAGCTTAAATTTGGTGCATGCACAACTCAGCACACCATACTGCGTCCTGGATTTCAGTGTCCTGCACAGAGTACGAATCTCCTTCCTACCCCTTTTCATTCCACTTCTAGTTTGGCAGAGACTACATTAGCAAGCTTATTGCTATGGCTTCTCCTGGAGCACATGTTGTGATTCCATTTACAGAGAAGCAATTTCTCCATTACTAACATGATGCCCTTTCCAGAATTAGAAACTATGCTGTAAAGCTCTATGTGCTCTATTGGCTAACAAGCCTTCTGTGTTCTCTGATTTTTACACCTTTCTGGCTTAAAACTCAATTTGTTAGAGTAGGCACAGGTTAACAACCAAACCTGATTGCTTTAATGACTGACTGGTATTTTAATTCACTCTTTTAGCATTTGTTGCATGATACAAATATTTCTTGGCAGTTATTTTGATATTTTAATTCTGATAACTTGAACTGTTTGGCCTAGAATAGAAAGAAAGTTTGCCAAGCATGTGTGATACAGGTGCATCTTCCTGCTCCTCCTAATAATACCATGAGATTGCTTATGGGATACTTATGTCTGTGCTGGACCATTATTACTCATCTCTCAACCTCCTCTTGACAATTAGCCTAGCTCAGTTCTTTTAAAATTCTTCATACTGTTCTTAAGGATGGGTTTTTGTCTAGTGCTTTTACATATAACTTTTCTGTACCTCATTAACTTCTCATTTATATTGATTGCTACTACTTTACTTTGTTTCTCTCCATTTATTATATAGTGTTATTTTATTTCCAGTTGCTGCCTGCCTTCCACTGCTGAACTAAGATGGCCTTTTGCCAAAATTGTCTGTTTGACATCAGTTAGTCTGCCGATACATTGAGACTATGAGCCGCCATCCTGACCAATAATGTCTCCTTGTTCCTTATTTTCTCACTTTCCTCCCAGGCAGTCTGCCTGTCTCCAGTTACTGTCTCTTGTTTCTACTTATATAAAAAGCTTTATGGTCAGAGACTTCTGTCTTTGCACAGTATCTACATGAGCTTGATCTCTTGCAAGGACTCAATAATTCTAAGCTATGGAGTCATGTTCATCAGAGGGAAAGCCTTAACTTCTTCAGAAGGTCCTACAGCACACTGTTTCCTTTGACTGTGGCTTTCTCTGATTGCTTTTACCATGGAAGAAATGGGAGAATGGAAGTAAAAATTCCCTCGTGCTCTGGTTGCATTAGGAACTATCTAGGTGATGTGAATACCTGTTTCCTTTTCTTTTAAATAACACATTGCTGCATGTCATAATCATTGGCTTTGACTAATGTAATTATTAAATACTCAAAAGTTGTAGCTGCTTTTGTCAAAACAGATCAAATTTAAGCTTTTATTAGTCTCCATGCAAGCAGTGTGGGTCTGATAGCACATCAGCTACTACTTATTATTCACCAGTACGATTGGAAGGGAAACAGAAGAAGAGGGTTTGTGTATGTAATGCTATTTTTCAATTAGTTTGCTTGTGGTTTTCAGCATTAAATTGGATAAGTGAAAGATGGTGGATAGGACCCATCTGCCAGGAAATTGCTAGCATGTGGCCATCTGTTGCTATCCTGCATTTGATCAGTGGTACAGAGTGTGTTGATTAATTCATTCAAGTCCCTCTGAGGTACACTGCCTGCCGAAGAGTATACATCCCAATAAATAAAAATTCAATCAGTGAAAAGCACTTTCTGCAAATACTGACTAATGTCACTATTGTGTAGAACAAACACGAGACTTTTCCTCTCCCTTTTTCCCTCCTCTCCCCATTCCAGCAGAGCTAGGCTGCCATCTGGAAGAAAACCAACTCACCTGCTCAGAAGGAGCCTCTTTCACATATATTGCAGCTCTCTCAGATGCTGAATATTTAGATGCCATGGAGAGAGTAGACAAAACTCCTAGCAGTTCTAAACTCAGTAATGGCAGGATGCTTCCACCAAGATCCAAACTTGTTGGATGGAAGAGCGCCCTGAAGATGTGTCATGCCCTCAGGACATGTCAGAGACTCAGCCAAGGCTGGCCAAGAAAAGCAATGCTGATCTGGAGGCCCCTTAATTATCTGTACAGGAAGCTAATCCTGAAGGTGTATATGCTGCCCTTAGTGCAGGAAAGGATTTGCGTGTTAGGTATCTTATCTCTGGGCTTTCTGGAGAAAAAGCCTATATGGATGATTTTGAAATTCAAAAATCAATGTAATGAAATTAACTAAAAAATGGAGAAGGATGCAGTATTGCAGGTGAATTAAGTCATTACCCTCTTTTACCAGATTCCATTTCTTCTACTATCTCAAAATGGATAAATTAGCTCATCTTTCACTCTTTTTCAGAAGGGTTACAATTATCACAAACCCCAAGTTTGCATCTCCAGCCCTAATTCCCAGCATCTTCTGTTTCCTCTTTCTCATTATCAATGCCACCACCACTCAGAGCCTCCTACAGCTCATGTGGACTTCTCTATATCTGGCAGCAGCGGATAGTAAGAACAGCCAGACATCAGTCTGTAGAAATTCTAGAGAGGTACATAGTCTGAGGTTAAAACAAGATGGATGAAGGTGAACTTCAGGAAGGCACTAGTTGTCACACACAAGCAGTACTAGAGAGGGATGCAATGACAACAGCAAGTAGGCCTTCTGGAAGTAGTAGCAACTGTTCTGGAATATTTAGGCTTCTGGATCAGCCGAAATATTAGCAGGTTTTCAAATGCTTAACAATGTTCCTTCATTCTCAAATATTTGATCATGTCATAACATCCACTTGCAAGGTGTCCAAGGTCAGGCTTCCAAAATTCTTTGTGTGAGTAGATAAAAGATCGAAAGCATCACAGTATTTACTCTGTAGAGTGTGGGGAATAAGTATTTCTGCTTACAAAACTCCTAAATCATCATCTATATTTTGTGGCTGTTTGGTTAGCACATCACAGCTTGCTTAGACTTGTCATTACTTTTATAGCCTTGATGAGGCTTACAATTTTTTTAATACACCAGATACTTTAGTAAACCCAGTGGTACCATCTGAGGCTTTCATTAAGGATGTTGCAACTAGAAATAGCAGTCATCCTCAGAAGGCAGAGTGATCAAGTTCATCTCTTGTTACCCAGAATAATTCTCTATTTATCTTTTTCTCAAAACGTTTTAAATAGTGTGTTCTTTTTCTGCTAGAGTGAAATGCTGCTAGCTCACAGCCTTTGTCCTTCCTTTTGTCATGCTTAAACTCAGAGGAGCAACAGAGCGACTGAGCAGTGGTAAGAGCTGAATTAAGAATGCTATCTTCTACAAAGCAAAATCACAGATTAAGTTGCTTCCAGGGAGAACTGTTTACTATTCAGCTTTCAAATAAAAAAAAAAAAAAGAGAGAATGAATAGTATCCCTTAGCAACCTTGACAAAATCCTTGATTTATAGCAAGAAATAAACAGTTAAGTGCTATTAGATACAATCACATCATTTCTCAAATCAGAGGTAATTCAAAGCTGGTGAGGTCCAGAATGGTATATTTAAGCCCTCAGATCTGAGTTGAGTTTATCCATCTTTGCAAAATGAGCTTTGCCAAAAATTGTAAAATGTGAGTGCAGCTTTGAAGGAAGAATGAAATTCATCCAAGGTGACAGCAGTCTTCTGCAGTTGTCTGGCTCCTGGGAATCTGCTGGGCACTTCCCTTGTCAGAGTGCTACAGGGGTGAATGAGCTCAGAAGTTGAGCAAGATTGCAAAATGCCAGGGACTAAAAAGACAGGGACTTTAGGGGCTCAGCCACTTCTGCATCGCTCTGTCACAGTCCCTCTCTAGCTTCTGAGAATACTTAGAGTTTAAGGGAACAAACTCAGATGTAGCTCACATCATGATGGGAGAACTGGCTGAAAATACATACACTGAAAATCTCTGAGCTCTGATCCTTTCTTTGCTCCTAGGATATTACAACCTGAGGTGCATGGCAGCAGAAAGAAATGCCTCTAACAGAAAATTACCACCTTTAAGCATTTGTTTTTGCCTTCTCTATCTCTCCATTTGGTAGTTCAAAGGTGGGTGACTTCACTACAGAAGGTACTACAGGAGTTAGTGGGATTGCCCTGCAGATGTATTTTGGGTATCTGTGATCACTGTGGAATTGCTTCTTATCAGTGCCCACAAAGCAGAGTTCTGGGTGGGCAGAGTGGAACTAATTAATTGGAATTTATTGTAATATTAAAAAGGAAATCCTCATGAGTAGAATCTAGAGGAAAAAATGTCAAGGTTTAATTGCTTTCTGTGTTTTTGCATGCACACCACAGACAGCTGGCACAGATTTCCTTTGCACCTTCAGGGATCAAGTGCTCTCCCTATTTCTGGGAACTTCAGCCAGGGATTTCCACAGGCCCCAGCACAGCATGCTTACAAACTTGCACTGTGCAGCTGGACTGCCCCATTATCTGCTGGGTACCCAATGGCAGGGCTCTATGCAACACAGCTAGGAGCTTCTTTGTAGATATTGCTGACCTCAGAGGGATGGTTTCCTTGTTTGTGGAAGTTACCAGACATTTTTCCTTTCTGAGGGAAGGAAAAAAAAAAAAGAGAAATGCAAATGTAATAGCAAGGAAAAAATCCAAGGGAAAAAAAACTATATTTTTTGCAAATCTAAGGGAAAAAAAACTATATTTTTTTGCAGACATTTTAAAAACAGAAGTGGGGAAAGCTTGAACAGCTCCAGGCATTGCTCTCATCTAGCTCACAACAAGCTGCCAGACCAAGGAGCTCTGTGCAGCCCTGATGCATCTGCAGATGCTGCTTTTCCAAACTACCCCTGTCCTCAATTAACATACAAAATCATCAGCAGTGACAACAGGCTTTCCATACCCATGACCTGAGCAGTTTTATGGGTGTTTAGCAGGCACCAGCTCTGTGTCTGCAATACAGGACTGTTTGCTTCCAGAACTGACTTATATAGTTCCCCAAATGCCTGTTTATTACAGGATGTGAGAATGATGGGACATGCAGACATCTGTGTTAACCTCGCTGTGTTCCCTGTCTGAGTCCTGCCCTAATTAAATTTGGGAGTCTTGTAATTTCTCCATGGACCAGTTTGCAACACAGACATCAAGTTCTCTCCTGAGATAATTAAACTGTTATAATCTGTGGGGTACATTTTCCTGGGCTGCACAGTTTATACTTGGGGTTATAAAAAGTGCAGGAAAAGCTTGAGGTTTTATCATTTTTCCATCTCAATGGTAAGTAACAGTTCTTCAGCTGCCTGGGAAATCCCTGAGCGCTATTGGCAGTGAGGTGCATCACAGTACTTGACTCCACCTCTGATGCACAAATGTGCTGAAGTTCACTTTAATTTGTAATACACTGTACTGTGGGGCCCATTAGAAGCCAAAATGATGTATCTGTTATCAGTAGCTGGTGCTTTTGTTTTTCTCAGTGAGCAGAATGAGAAACCAGCAATCCTGCTGTGCTGAGGCAGGGCTGGAGAATAGCATGGCCCACTCTCAGCATTCATCTGGCATCCACAGGGACATGCTAAGGGGTGTATTATCTTTATTTATTGAGGCCCCACCACAGCTTGGATCACTCTTAACAAGGTCACCATAATCACATTGCAATCAGGCTGCCCTTTTCCTTCCCACTCCTGTAATTAGTGTTTGCCCTTGTAACTGGAAGATTAACCACATGACCTATTATTAACCTCTCTTCACCTATTATGGTCTCTTTGGTATTCTTTTTTAATGCAGATACTGTTGGTTTAATTATATTGTATTAACATGGGACAGATTCTCAAACATGTAGGAAATGTGGTGATTATAGATTCAGTGATTACTGCAAGTATCAGAAAGTGCCAATGTTGTGTAATTAGAGAGTAACTCCAGTGCAACAGCACGTGGTACTCACTACAAATCACTGGCTTCACATGAAGATGATACACCCTATTTCTCTTTGAGTCTCAGTTCAAGGCATCCAGTCCTAGTGCTGACAGTCAGGAGCCAGATTTGGAACCAAAATAACTTCTTCCTGGGTGGCTGTGTATTCTTCCACTGGAAGACCTTCACACATTGCCCCAGTGCTTATTCTGCATCTCCTGGAGCTGTCTAAAGGCCACCCAAGGCAGGCTGCAAGAGCCATAAGAGGAAGGACAGTTATATCATCAATTACATTACAGTTATTACAATCTATTAATGGCTCTGAATCATGTTATCAAATTATGGCCTCCTGAGATTTCTTATCCTGTGAATCTAATTGAACAAAATCTGAACAAACATTGCAAACAGAACACTACTGACTAACAGACCTCATCATTATACTGGGACTGAGGGCTGGGAGCCAGTAGAGCCTTTCATATGCTGTGAGTAGCCCCTACAACCAAAATAGAAGTCTGTATAAATACTTTGAGACCACAAGCCACCTCAAAAAATATTTTACATTAACTCACTGGTATAACAAGCAAAATGAGATGTATAAATGATACTTGGACTTATTCATCTCATGTTGGCTGATCAGAAACGTGCCAGGCTGGATGGGGCTTTGAGCAACCTGCTCTAGAGGGAGGTGTCCCTGCCTACAGCAGGAGGTTGAAACTTGATGATCTTAAAGGTTCCTTCTAACCTGAGCCATTCTGTGATTCTGTATCCTTTGGCTTCCTGCTGAACTACATGCTACACTTCCCAGCTTTAAGATCATACCCTGCGTCACTGCAGGGATGTGTGCATGCACATGGACATCTCTCCTGACCCCTACACCATGATCAGAAGATCACTTAATGCTTCGTTACCTTATCCAGAAACACACCATAGTCCCAGCTTTACTTAAATGGCTAAAAGAAAATGGATGTGGGGTTTGGTAACAATCCTAGCTGCCAGAGAGCAGAAAAGGAAGTTGGCAGCAATATCTAATAGCTTCGTTATGGCTTTTGTTGGTTCTTCTTTGGTGCTCTCCTCTCTGTCATGGAGCATGGTCCTATCTCTCCAGTGCTGTAACTCAACATCCATCAGCAACCAAGAGCCTCCAGTGCTACCTATTAAGGTCTTGGGTTCTGGGGATAGCTACGGCAGACATAACAGGAGAGGTAACATTTAGGGACAGCCTGCTCCAAAAAAAAAAAAAGCAAACAAAAAGAAATGATGCAAGCAGCTCAGTGGGATGCCAATTTTTTTTTTTTTTTTTTTTTTGCCAACAGAAATGAAAAGTTAAAAATTTAAGTGGCATTTTAATCTAACAACTTCATAGCAAGTGAAAATAAAAGCAATAACAAAAAAAAAAAAAAACAAAACCTATGACTGCATTTGTCATCAAAATTATCACTATAAAATGATCTCATAAATCTTATGGCCTCTAAAAAATACCTATAAACACTTTATGTTTTATCTCTATTACAATTTGCTGTAATCACTAGGGGAAAATTTGAAAGCTGTCTAAATCTCACAGACAAGTGGAAAGAAGGATTTATGATTTATGGTGTAATCTTCTTTCGTCATTTTTGGGGGATATCAGAAGTGATAGTTTAATCACACATCTATGACAGGAAATAAAGGAAAGATGTGATATAAAGGGAGAATTCAATTCAAGCAGATATTTTACATGGTCAGGTGATGGAAAGAAAATTGTCCATATCTGCAGCTAATTCAAATCCACTTACTGTAGGTTGCTTCTTAAAATATTTCATTTTCTATTTAATTTGGTTGTGACGACTTTGAACTCCAGTAACTGATCCTCATTTTTTATCTACACACAAATGACTGATTTCTATTCTACAAGACCAAGGAAATACCTCCAATGGGGACCTGGCAGAGTTGGTGAGACCTCTTGCAGTTTTGTTTTTGCTTTCCGGTAAAGTTTTGATAGTATCTTCCAAAATGTCCTGAAAGAGAAATGGAAAAAAAACATACTGTATTTATTTATAAAGAGAAATGGTGAAGCTAATCATTATCTGAGTCCAAAATGACGTATTTCTTACTTTCCCATGTTGTTGGAAGGATAAATTATCTGAGATTTGCAAGTCAACACTGTTATGATGTACCTGGAAATTTTGTGCACTGCTCACAGGCCTGGCTGAGTAACCATAAAGAATCATAGAATCACAAGGTTGGAAACTACCTATAAGATCATCTAGTCCAACCGTCTTCACACTGCCACTGCTACCACAAGCTACTAAACCAGATCTCGCAGCTCCTCATCCAGGCACCTCTTGAACACTGCCAGGGACAGCAATTCCACCACCTCCCTTGGCAGGCCATTCCAGTGCCTGACCACTCTGAGAGAAAAAGTTCTTCCTTATGTCTAAAGAAACCATAAGAAAGCGATGTTCAATGGGTCCAGAGCTGAGGACAGAAGTAGCTGCCTAGGAACTGAAAGAAGAATCATTAACATTCAGAATCCATTTGACAGAGAAGAGAGAACATACAATAAACTCTGAGATCAGGAAACCATGCAAAAACTGTCACATAGGATGTCTCTTAGGGATTCTGTTAGCCCTGTCTAAGGGATGAGACTTCCCTGGGACCTGAATCATAACTGCTTCTCTCTCATCTGCAGTAGTATAGCATCCCATAGAGCGCACATCTATCAGAATGGTAGATGACATCTGGTGTAGACAGGAGAGAGGATCAAGTCTTTACTTTAGTGGTAAAATGCAGCACTCACTGAAGTTCTGCTGGCAGTAGATGGTGGTTTTTTTTCTGCCTTAAGGTTAAGACTGCAGTTAGCAAACTTAACATAAAGTTCTACAGGGAGGTATGCAGATGGAAGAAGATACGAGGCTGTAACTCCTCGTTTCTGCCACAATGCAAATAGAAAGGGGGAGTAGATCTCCCTATTTGTAACAGTATTTACAGTGAATTTCCCAATGAAACACTGAACAAGACTTTTTTTTTTTTAAAGCCATTGCTCTATGCCACTGGACACATCTTAGCCACGGCCCTCAGTCTCCCTGAAGTTAACCATCCCTGCTGTACAGGGATAAAATTTTATTCATGGCTATCTCTGCAGAGCTCCCACATTGCTATCAGCATCCTACCTGCTGCCCCTTGGCAAACACTTGTCCTGGCCCATAGACCTTACTAAGATTTGAGACAAGCAATTCTTGCAGCTTGTGCATCTTCACATCAGTGTCTGTTTTACCATTACTGATAACAAGCCATGAGCTGTTTCTCCTTCTCACCAAGAGAAGACCACTTGCTTTGGTCTTGGATGACCAAGAGTATTGATCTGATTGAGTTATTGTTGTTTGCCATGCTCAGAGGTGATTTTCCTAAAATCATCCTGCTTATTCATAAGCCACGTGTTCACATCATTTGCATGCAGTGGTTTATTTCTCCTGCTTAATGGAAGATGATGCTTTACGTGGAGAAAGACCTTTTTTTGGTGAATCATGCAGAGCACTCAGGACACAATTTGCCTGTAAGAAATCCTGGAGATAATGTGACCTGACAACATGGAGTTTGGTTCTTCATGCCCAGTACCCAAAGATTTGCCAACATGAAAGTTACAGTTCATGATTAATACAGCTGCAACACAAATTTGGAGAGGAAAAAAAAAAAAACAAACCACTGATTTACACAGAAAATCCTAATTTATATATTATCATAGTATGATCTTCCTGAGCTGGAAGAAGCTTGGTGTAAAGCAATTGCAATGGCAATATTTCAATGACAAAGAAGGGAGTGACAAGAGCAGGCTGTAATTTCCCCATAGAACTTTGTGTGGGAGTTCAGCTGCGTGCATATGAGTATGAGAAAAAGAAAGGGACAGGCAGAGAAAGGAAGAAACTTGCTGCATTATGCATTAATGCAAGTGTATGTAGGCAGAATACAAGCCAGGATTTTCTCTCTAGGGGGCCCAGAGTTAGGTCCTTAATTTCTTATTGAGGTAGTAATGCATAACTGTTCCAAATGAATTCTAAGTGTGAAAAACTGCTCACTATTTCAATTGTGGTCATATTAACAATACAGTGTTCGCTCACATTGTTTAATACACTTATGTCTCTGAATAGCTGAGGATAGTAGGAGATTGTATCAAAGTCTTTAGCCCAAAACTCAAAGGCCTTTTTCTTGACTCTTCTGATAACAGAAAACTTGCAAAACAAACTGAATGAACATTTTTCCACCCCCAGATAATTTAGAAGGTATATTTGGTTTGCTTGATATTAGGCAAGAAGATGACTCCTGCGAGAGAATCAACTCAGTTTTGGAAGATGACTTCTCATGTTGATTTCTGACAAGATAAAATCCAGCACACTCAGACCTCAGTGGCCTCCTACATTTGTGTGGTAGGGAGAGGGTATTGCAGAAGTGCTCTTATGCTCCTTAAGGAAGTAGCAAAGTATCCAGAGGTTCCAGTGTTTAGTGGGACCTGACTCAGAAGGTGGGAGCTCATAAATAAGAATTAGGCCTCTCATTGAAAAAAAAAATCTACACGTTGCTTCAGGAACCAAGCACTGCGGTATAGGAGTTGCTCAGGCTTTCACATCCCCACAAGCAGAGGCTAGTGCTCCAGTTCTTCTCCATTGCTCCAACATGCTGAGCACACCCAAACATCTTGCCAAAACCCACTAAATTGTACAAGGGACCTGACTTTGTGTAAGTTGTCATCATTTTAGTTCAGAGCTTGTGGATATAATATGATTTTTAAAAGCCTCATCCAAAGCTTTCAGCCTAACAGACAGCTTCTCCTGAAATGACAGCTCCTCCATGTGCCACGTTATCTAACACCCCAGTAGTATCTCTACACATCACTGTCACCTCCTCTCAGGCTCACAGACCTAGAGCCTGGTAATTTCACAGCTATCATTTTGCCAAGCCCCATCTCCAATGCTGTCTCTAACACAGGACCACGCTGATTATTTCTTTGATTCTATGGCATATTCAAAGCCGTTTGCTCTTTTCTTTCTTGCTGTTTCTGAACTGGGATCCAGCTTCAAGAATGTATGCTATGTTAAAACACTAGTGTATATGTGTTCACTCAGCAGTGGCCCCAGACAAGGATGCTACAGTTTACCAGCTCCATTCCTGCTATTTTTGGAGAGGAAGAATCACAGCCTACCCTGAGTTAGAAGAGACTCACAAGGATCACTGAGTCTAACCCCTGGCTCCACACAGGACCACACAAAATCTGAACCCTTTGTCTGAGAGCAGCATCCCAATGCTCCCTGAGCTCTGACATCTTGAGACTGTGTCCACTGCCCTGGGCAGCCTATACCAATGCCTCAGAAGTGTACTTTTGTTCCCACAGCCTGCATACGCATATCCAGCAGCCCTGGCCCCTAGCCACCTTTTTGCTCTGGTTCATCTACTTCTGAGCCACCAAAAAAAATATTATTCCTACATACACGCATACTTGTTTGTATGGGTCTAAATACACAGGAAAGAATTAGATGCTGCATTTCAATAATATTTTCCCCTACAAGGAAAAGGTAGAACAAAGTTGTGCCCTTTGTAATGATCATCCTCAATCCGACCCTTTTCAATTGCCCCATTAGTCCACTCCTTACCCCTCTTCCTAGGCAAACTGAATATTTCATGATACTGACAAGCAGAAATCTTCCAAGGCATATTTTCTACTTTCGTGACAGCTGACTTACCACATCTTCTTAATATTCTTTTATCTCTATTCTCTTCATAAAGATTTTTTAAAAGATGCCAAATGGTTTTTTCACCCTTAAAAGTCCCCCCAGATCCAACCATGCAATAAACCATAGCCTGAAATAGTTTACAATTCTCAATTATTTTCCAGTAGTCCTTGTATAACTGTGCTGGAAAAGAAGATGGGGAACTTCAGTGTTTTTTAAGAACTAGTGTCAAAACAATTCTATCAGCCTATGGCGCTAAATACTTTAATTACTGTTTTTTTAATTTCAAGAGACAAAGCTTCAATTGTAATAGCAGAAACATCCATCAGGGAGGGCATCTTTGCCTTACGATTAACAGCTGTCCTGGTAAAACTCAGAGTTCAAGATATTTGCAGGACTCCATTTTAAAAACATCAGAGGAAAATGAGCTTGAGTGAAAGAGGAATATTTAGTACTTTCCCTATTGCTGCAGGGGCCATATGGAAATTAAGGAGTCTTCCTGGCATGATACTCTACACTCTTGATGGGATTATTTCAATGGATGCCTGTATCAGCCAATATGATTCTAGCTATATATGTCTCTGTTCATTGCAGGGAAGTTGGACTAGATGACCTTTACAGATCCCTTCCAACTTAAATGATTTTGTAGTTCTTAAGACATTCTCAGAAATTATGCCTCTGAAGCACAATTTCTAAAGTGTAATGCTATCATGTGATGGAAAACACAGCAAGACAGCAAGGTAGAAGAGTCCCATGCTACAGCAAGTAAGGATAAGCCCAAGCAGAGGAGCTGTGGATACAGAAGCAAACAAAGAAAAACTTCTTACCTTCAGAAGGCTCAGGTATGCAAGGATCTCCAACAAGATATCCTCACCTCCACTACCAACTCTTTAATGAGGTCTAGGAAGGCATGGGTCCTGGCTCCACCTCTTCTGGTCACTCAGGTTCATTGCATGCACCTGAGTTCCCCTGGGCTAGCCCTGCCTTCCCCCCAGGTGCTCCATCACTGGTTCAGGCCTTCATGACTTAGCATTTCCTCTACATTTTGTCACTTGAATTAAATTAGAGAAGCAGCCTGTGCTGTTACAGGGCAGTGATTTGCCTACTGTCAGCACTGAGTGTTGTAAGTGATGACATGAAGCCAAAGCTAATTTTGGACTAGAAGAGTTTCTAAGATCTGTGTACATAGAAACAGACGTTTTTATCAGCAGAGTAATAAGACTGCTTTTGTTTTCCTCTGGATAAGTTCTGCACACAGTCCTAGATCACTCAGCTACAAAATTAGCTCTGGGCAAAACTCTTCCAGACTGAATTGTTTCAGAATCACAGAACAGCCCGGGTTGGAAAGGACCTCAAGGATCACAAAGCTCCAACCCCCCTGCCTCAGGCAAGGCCACCAACTTCCACATTTAATACTAGACCTGGCTGCCCAGGGCCCCATCCAACCTGGCCTTGAATACCTCCAGAGATGGGACATCCATAGCCTCTCTGAGCAGCCTGTTCTAGCACCTCACTACTCTCATAGTAAGGAACTTCCCCCTGACATCCAACCTAAATCTTCCCTCCTTTGTTACTGTTTATTCTCTTTCTGTTTTTGCTCTTATTGGTATACAAATACCTCTGCAAAACTCAGGCTTGGTCAAGCTTTGTTATGACAGTTGGTAATGCTGCTCCCTGTAACAAGACAGAGTAGGTGCAGGGCTGCCCTTCCTGTAGGCAATCACAGTATTGTACGCTCAGTTTGGAACATGGCAAGCACTTGTCCTTTCCAGGAAAGGTCTTAGAGGTATTTCAAGACTGACTCTCTTGAATCTAGGACATCTTACATGACTAACAACCCTGCAATCTTAGTCCAGTTTGATTTCCCATCCACTGTAGTATAACCATGTATGTGTTTTAGAGTCCAAATGAGTTACAAACCTTGACACATCTTCTTTGGAACATTTATTTTCTGAAACATATGCCCAGGTGGTGGTAAAATAATGTCAACTGAATGTAAAAGGGACAATAATCCAGAAATTAACACCACAGCCTCGTAACTTCATGGCTCTCGGAAGTTCTGCGCTGAAAGCACACTGAAGAGAGCAAGATGGATTGCTGGGTTCACTTCTTCATTAAAATGAAGTTATCATACTTTTCTACTTCACAGAGAGAACTTCAGTAAATGTTATTAATTGTTTGTAAAATATCCTTTACAACACTGATGGAGATGTTTCTGATCGCTATCAAAACTTCAGAAATGAATATAACTCATTGCAGTGCCACCATGAGTGAACAATAATTCAATCCTCCTGATAAGTTTCCAAGTTAAAAAAAAAAAAAAAAAAAAAAAAAGAGTAATCATCAGTTACAGGCATTTATATAAGACCTAAGTGTTTCAATCTCTGCAGAAATTTGTAGCTTATATACCTAGGCTGACAAAATGCAGCAAGGGTGGTGCAGACTGAACTCCCTGCAGCCAGAGAAGTGAATTGAAAGGATATAAAGGGTGGGAGTTTGTAGTAATATGAGCAAAATTCTAATCACAGTCCTACCTATCTGAGCAGAACAGCACCCTACTGCAACAGTGCTCAACCCTGGAGAAGATTTCTGGGCCAAGGCTGCAAATCATGCTACTAATTTAGCTTTATCTGGAGAACTGGAGTGAAAGGTCTTCTTGCCTTCTCATATCCATCTGTCTGTACCCTGTGTCAGTGATGCATCCCATGCTAGTAATTCTGGATATGTTTACAATTGGGCAATGACTCATTGTCACAAGAAGAACACCAATAGTTACTGTGTAGGGTATAGGGCAGTAGGTTAGCAAACTACCCACAAGGTCCGTTTGCCACATGAGATTGGGGATGCAATGAGGCTCCTGGAAAGTCTGAAGGCTCTGAGTTAGGTCTTTCCACATTTCCTCAGCAAGGCATCATCTTCATCCACAGGTGTCCACAGTCTGAGTGTGCTAGGGATAGAGAATGTGTGGAATTGTGGGTCCTTATCACCATCGAGAAGAAGGGAAAGTGAGGCACAGACAGATGGGACATACTGTCCCATCCCAAGCCTTCCTGAATTCCACCATTCAGACCCAGCTGGAGGCAGCTGATGAGCCACCTGCAGGTGCCAGGGACCAAACTCAGCTCTTCATTCCAAGCAGGAAAGGTATCTTTCTGCAAAATAAGCGGTCAACGTAACTGAAAGCATCATCTTGCTGAGAAGGGACTGGGGGAGCTCTTCTGTTCTCTGTCATGGGAGAAGTCAGGAGATCACTTCAAGCACTCAAACTTTGCAAAGCTCCAACATGTCAGGCAATCAGCTGAACCTCAGGATCTCACTTTCTCTCTGAAAGCTGAACAGTGAAGTGTGTGTTGATCATTTGTGGCTGTAAAAATCCTTTCCTTGCTGAAAGCCAGAACCCTTTCCTCGTTTTCAGTTCCATTAGTTCAAAAATCAAACAACCAGCTCTGGAAGTGGCTGCTGAGACACACAGGTCTGTGAGCTTTCCCTTAGTCCTCTCTTTGGGCTTCTTTTACAGATAACGTACCTCTTCTTTCTAAGTGTGGCAAGACCTTTAGTCTCTGCAGGCTGCTGTTTCACACAGGTTCTCATGCAGCCTTTGCCTCTCCTGTCACACTGACAAATTGGGATCAGCTTCCTAGGAGGGAGGTGGCAATGACCGTAATAGATTGTGCATTGCCACAGCCTTGGCTGCATCATCAGAAGGGCAGGAAACGTGAAACAAATGGAGGTGCCTCTGAGCAGAGCACAAGCTGCCCTTTTCCAGGCTCTGTCTCCCTCCCACCACAGTACATGGCAGCTCCTGACCAAATCCAGTGGGAAGAGGTGTTTTTGTTTGTTGCCTGCAGAGATCGATGAGGAACGAACACAAAGTGCCTGCAGCTCCCGCGGCAAAAAGCAGATTGGGTGCCAATGAATTGCATTGCCTTGGAAGCAGCCCGCGAAAGAACCGCTGGCTCCTACAGGGTTCACGTAGGGTCGTTCATCACCATGACTCTCAGCAGCCTGGAAAAGAAATTAAAAGTGGCTAAAAAAGACCTTTTTGTTTAGCCGGAGGATATGTAATAGATCAAACTGTTTAAAATATCCGCATATCGCTGAGCTCAGGCATGCAAGTGGGTTCCTGCAGCTTTAAAGGTGGCAGAGCAATCCCCTGCACCGGGGTGATGGGCATGTTGGTGGCTGATGGACAAGACAAAAGCATGGTCCTGAAGTTTACTGCTGTGAGTGACATGTAGTAGGTCACTGCTGTGCCTACATGTCAGGCTCCTGGCTGAGCTCAAGAGCTGAGGAGAGAGATACTGTATTGGCCATGTGGAAGAGAGTGGGGCTGGATGCAAGAACACAGGGCTTTGTCCATCAGTTTTGAGGCATTGCAAGGCATTCTTACACTAGAAAGGACCACAGCATGCTTACTGCTGTACAGATTAAAAAAAAAAAAAATGGAACAAGAAGCAATCCCTGCTCATGGTGAGTAACTGCTGATCTTCAGTGTTGAAATTTCAGCTGCTGAACTTACTCCCTTCATTGCAACGAGTCAATCACTGCTAAGGTGAAAGTGAGGTCAGAATAACCAATGGAGACAAATGCAATCACCACATGCTTACGTCACCCATGGTGCACTTGCACACTTGGCAGCAAGGCCCTGGTGTCCCCTCAGCAGGTTTCATGGCTTTCTATGAGAGTGCAACCCATCTCACCTTTTCTGGCCTGGCACCAACCTTCTCCAGCTTTTTCTCTTACTGGGAGGGAGTAAGCCAGCTTCTTCAAATTCAACTCAGATGTGCACAACCTCCATAATACAGAAGATAACCAGTTTTCAAACACATACATTCATCATAGAATATTATGATTATGGAATACCTTGGATTGAAAGGGCCCTTAAAGTCCACTCAGTTCCAACCCCCTACCATGGGCTCATTGCCCCCCACCAGATCAGGCTGTCCAGGGCTTCATCCAGCCTGACCTTGAACATCTCAAGGAATGGGGCACCACAGCTACTCTGTACAGCCTCTGTAAATCTTGCAGAAGAGGGACAAGCTGTAGGTCTCCCTGTTCATTGCAGAGGAGTTGGAGTAGCGGCCTTTTAGAGGTTCCTTCAAACTTAAGCAATTTTGTGATTCACCTGAACAGCAGTAACTGCTTTGCAGACCTCACCTTTCACAGCTGAGATCAAACTTGGTGAATTTAACAAAATATATATTTATATATCATCTGCACGTGCATGAGGAAAAGGGCTGTCTGGTGAATGCAGGCTTCAAGATTTACCTGCAGTCAGACAGCACATACAGGTCTTGCAAAATCTTATATCCTGTAGGCACATCAGTGTGGCCACAAAACAGAAAAGCATCTGTGCATATTTTTCTCTCTCCTCTCACTTCAGGACTAAGCCTATAAAATAATAATGTGCTTTTCAAGTATTATCACTTGTCTTTGATTTTCTGTAAAGAATTGCATAACAGCTACAGTGCTATTAGCATTCAGCACTCAGATTTTTTGCTTTGTGCTTTCTCCCTTATTCCTTTTGCTTAATAAAGGGATGAATTTTGCTTTTGTTAGATGCCTGATGGCCCAGGAGGTTGGTCTGCCCTCTATTCAATGGGAAAACATGTGGCTCACCTATGTGATAGCTTCTTCACAACATGCCAGCTCCATCCGTGCATTAGGAGGCAGGGAAATTCAGATCACATGAAGCTGGTGATGCTGCTGGCAACCCAGCCAAGGAGCCGGGACTGAAAGCTATCACTGCCAGGGGCAATCAGGTACTTAATGGCCACATTTGCAAGCCCTGGGATGTGAGTCAGTTGAAAAGTGCTGTGTGCAAGGACTGCTTTTCCAACATGGGCAGTGCAGATAAGGCACATAGTGACAGCGCCCACAATGTGTGGTTAATGTAGAGGGGCCACAGGCAGGGAGCAGCCAGATTTGGGAATCTTTGCAGATAGCTGCTGTCTTCAGAAGCTGCCTGTGATGCCTGGGTCAGATGGAAAGGTGCAGCATTTTCCCTGCACTAGAATCTGGTTGCAGTGCAGCAGAGCATCACAGCCGGGTCAAGCGCTGTTCCCAAGAGCATGAAGGACTTGTCCCTCTGCCTCCCCCTGGAATAAGATATTTTTACTCCTGGAGCCAAGGGAGGGAAAAGGCAAATACTCACATTTTCTAGAGAAAGGCGATGTTTACTGAAGTTCCCGGCGCTGCCACTAGATGCCTCTGTTATCTGTAAAGCCCTTCGGAGCGGGGCATGCGCCCGGTGCTGCAAGCAAGGCTAGGAACTGGGCTCCAGATATACAGAAATCCTGATTGCTTCAGCCTCTTCCTCCCTAATGACCTTCTAATTAGCTGGGTCTGTGCTGGCAATTAGGAGGGATGCGCTGCTCAGGCTCGAACACCTGTCTTTTCTTCTGCTGTATTGTGGTGGCTCTGGAGGAGGTGACACAAAGCGTGGTCATGGAAGGGCTGGACCTGCACACTGCATTGCTGTGACTGCATGCTCCGGGGTGAATCTATACGTACCCAAGAAGTCAGACTCCTGCAAAGCCACTAACCCAAGCGGATGTTTCCCTAATTAATCCTGAAGTGTTTCCTTGTGGGCATAATGTGGGTCCAGAAAAGAAGCTGATATTGTTCAAATGGGACTTTGGCAGCTGGTCAACTTTCGTGGCTCTCAAATTGTTGAAACTCCAAAAGATGAGCATTTGTGCCTCATCCTTCCAGCCTCTGGGGAGGGGGGCAGCGGTGGTCGGTAGAAAAACATGTGCAGCACTTGCTCTGTTTGGGATGATGCCTCCCTCAAAATGATCCTGCCCAACGGGACAGACTCTTTAGCAGGATCTGTTATGATAGAAAAAGGGGAAATGGTTTCAAACTAAAAGAGGAAAGATCTAGATTGAATATAAGGAAGAAGTTTTCTACAATAAGGGTGGTGAGGCACTGGCACAGATTGGTCAGAGAGGTGGTGAGTGTCCCTGGAGACACCCAAGGTCGGGCTGGATGGGATTCTGAACATCTCATCAACCTATAGGTATCCCTGTTCATTGCAGAGGAGCTGGACTAGATGGCCTTTAAGGGACCCTTCCACCTCAAAAGATTCTATGGTTCTATGATTTATCTGAGCATCTCTTAACTTAGGAAGAGCAAATGTTACTGATGTGACGGAGTTGGTTTCCTGGCCAGGCTTCATGGGGCTCATGCCAGCATGCACAAAGTCCACATCAGGCCCTCAGGTAAATATTACGGACAGATACTCAGCTCAGAAATCCTTTAAGATACTGATTTATTGGTTTATGATTTAAGATGCTGATTTATTGATTCAGGACAAAAAGACCTTGTTTGTGTCTGAGCACTCAGTCTCGCAAGGGAAAAAGTAGATAGATCTCAAGCTCTCTGTTTAATGAGCTGAGCAAAGTGCTGGGAAACCTTCAGAAGAGAACAGAAGTGGGCAGTCCTGACAACAACACCTACAAAGGTCTTTTGCTGCTTAATTGTTCCAGTTTTTGGGAGCATGTTAATGAGCACTAGTGAATGTGTTGGGGGCTTAGGGCTTTGAGTCATCTGGCAAGACATACTTTTTTAATTGACACTGTAGGAGGAGCAAAGAACTGCTCTAAGGAAGAGGCGTGAAATATTCCTAGCAACGTTATCTCAGAAAATTTCTAGGATCCAAAATACCTTTGCAGATGTCTAGAAACAATTAGTTACTCTATACACAGAATCGTAGAATCACAGGATGACTTGGATTGGAAGGGACCTTAAAGCCCTTAAAGTCCCATCCCCTGCTCTGGGCTGGTTGCTCCCCCCCCACACCAGTTCAGGCAGCCCAGGACCCCCATGCAACCTGGTGTTGGGCACCTCCAGGGATGGGGCACCCACAGCTCTCTGGGCAACCGGACTTTTATACACCAAATCTGGTGTAGGGTGATGAGGCACTCGAACAGGTGTCTCTTACTACCTCCAGAAGCTCTGGGGCTCCTCACGGAACCCCTCCTTCCAGCACCCAGCTGCATGTAACTGTGTTTTGTGCAGCCTAGTCCAGCCAAGAGACCTGAAGGTTGGGTAACAAGCCTTATAGTCATGATGGTGCCAGCACAATAGTGTTTCAAACAGGCTCATGTAGATGTGTTACTGACACTGCGCAGGCCAAGCTATTTCTTTGCAAGCCACACATCGCCTGCCATATTTTCCTAAATTAAAAAAAGATTCAGATGAACAATGGAAAATGAAGCCTGAATTAACTGATATCTCTCTTCTCTCAGTGATTTGATTGTGTTTTCCCTTGGGCCTGTGCTGCTCTGTAGGATTATGGCTTTCCAGAGTCACTGGCATAATGATAACACGACGAAGAAATATGGAGACTCCCCTCTCCAGGCTAATCCATGCCAAGAGGATACTGAAGGCAGGAGATAAAGGAGTCACTAACACCGAGCTGCATTTTGCTTCTACGAATTGCCTCCCAGAGGCTGCAGCCATTTTGCAACCTTTTTAATTTTCAGAGAAAATGCCTCTTGTGCCCATAATTAAGAGTTTAATATACCACAGGGTCCTGTTTATCACGATAACTTATATTGCAAAAGAACACATAAACTCTGTTCTGTAGTTCCTTCCAATATCTTTCAGCCAGTCCATTAGATGGGGCTGTGATACTGGGGATTTTGATCACAGATATTTATTATGCCATTATTATTCATTATATTAATAAAGAAGCCATTCATTTCCTTTGTTTCACAGATCTGGTGAGGGTTTTAGTAGCACAGAGCACTTCGGTTACCTTCATCGCTGACTGACCATGTTCACGAGTTTGCAGGATGGACATCAGGCTGAGCTTTCTCTTCCTCTCAGCACCAGACAGAAGGTGTGTGGATCTGAGGCAAAGACACCTGTATGTATGGCATGCATCAGAAGACATATGGAAGCAGTCTTTAGTTTCATTTGGCAATTAATTGTATGTTCCCAGCTGGAATATAGTTTGAGAGCTCAGTTCATCAGTAGGAAAAAAAAAAAAGAAGAATTCTGCATAATTGTTCTAACAACTGTGAGCAGAGGGCCCTAGAAATGGAACAGCATCACTGTACTGTCCTATTAAGAGTACACATGAGATTTAGTGGCAAAAAGTCAAGATTGCTTTAGTTTCTCCTTGATGCAGGATCATACGAAGGGCAAAAGTAACTGATCTGCCATGTCTCAACCAAACGTGATGGCTGGAAGCTTGTTGAGCAGCCAAAAATACATGAGTTAACATATATGCTGTGGATGTGTGTGTAGTATGCTAATGTATAGTGATGTGTGACAAATACATGATATAAATCACAGTGTCTCACGACTCTCTTCCCTTGCTGTTCCACCCCAGTTTCAGAAGGCTGCCCAGTCTCCAGCTGACTGGTCTCCAAGCTCCCCTGTTTGCATATTCTAGTGAGTGGACTGTATGCCCTTGTTTAGTTTCTTTTCTCTTTCCTGTGCAGAGGACACAGGGAAATTGAAAGCCAGCCTGATGCACACCAAGGTGATTGGAGAGGGAGAGCCTCTGGTACATTAGCCATTAGGAATCAGTACGAAGAAAAGCTTTTAGGATGCCAATCTCAAATGGTTTGGGCCAGCGTTAACAGCCTCAAGCTTTGCCAATTGGATTTATTATCTGTTTTCACCTGTCATCATTGACAGTTCTGATTGGTGAGCAGTGCAGTACAAATCCTGCAGTCCACTGGGTCTGTTTTTGTTCTTGATTTCTTTGGTTCAGCTCAGTGAGAAAGCTGTGACACTGTGAAGCAGACTTGAAATACCCATCCCATTTTCCATTTACAGCCTGGCTGCAAGCATCTCTCAGCCTGGGGAGTACCCAGATGCTGCTTTGTAAGGGTGGGGAGGAAGAGGTGAGGTCAAAGCAGCTTCCCTTGCTCCCTGGCCGATACCCAGAACAGTGTGCAGAGCCCATCAGACCACACTACAGCTGTTCCCCTCTGCAGCACATCTGGATCCTGTCCTGACTCTGCCTCCCCATCACAGAGCTCTGTGGTCCCTGTTCTGGAGAGAAGAATTACTTCTGATTTTAGTTTCTGAAGCAGAGTGGGACCACGCATGCCTGTGATGCAGACCTCGAGCTCTGCCTTAGCAGATGCATTTTTAAGCCAGTAATTTTCCATACCACTTTATGCTGCAGACAAGGCCTATTGAACGGTGTAAAATAGAGAGTGCCTAACATGCACAAAATCTGTAATTATACATATCTCAGCAGAGACCTTCACTTCACACTTCTGCATTTTGCTAGGCTGAGGCACACAGACAGTAGAGAAACAGCTGCTTCTGTTTCAGGTCAGTTAAGTGTTGCGTCAGGATCAAAACATTCCTCTAGGCTGCTGTAAAATACAGCATTTAAACTGAGAAATGACTGGTTTCTCCACTCCTGTACTTTCCTACTTCTTGCTACAAGAGGGGAATTGCTGGATAAAATACCTTGAATTCTAGTGGTCCTGCCAAAGCCATAAAGGTCGCTGTCATCACTGAGACTTAGTGTAATAGTTTGGGCTGGTCCTCATTAGAAAGAGACACTGCTGGAAAGGCAGTGGTATGTTTACCCTCTGTAGTGGCTGCAGCCAGAGTCCAGGGAAGGATTTGATTTTCCAGTTAGAAAGCAAGGAAGAAATTGAGTCTTAGGAATCTAGCACGCTGCATGCCATGAACTGCCAGCAGTGTGTTGCAATGAATGGGAATGTGTCCCTAGCAGGTAATTCCTGGCTGCTCAGAAGAGCTCCAAATACAGGGGTCTATTAATCCAGCTGTTGTTTCATTAGATGTATTTGCTTTCATTTCTTGCTCCTAATTATTTTCTGAATTACAGGTGCATAGGAGCTAGCCTACAGGTGATTTTAACATGTGGTTTGCAAAGAAAAAGACAGCATGACTAACATAACCATAAAGCTAGACTATGACAAATCATTGGTTGGCCCCATCTGATCGTAATTGCTGTTTCCTTGGGCTGTCAGATAAAGGCAATAGTCCTCTGATGTACAGCTATACTGGGATTCTGTGTGAACCTGCACTGCCAATAACCACCCACATGCTCTAACATCCAAACTACGTTACATATTTACATAGATTGGCATTGTTTCAGGCATAAATCATCCAAAAAACATAGTTTTCCATTGGAAAATAATATGATGGCCCACCCTCCCATGCTGGATCTTGCTGCCTAGAGCATTAAGCAGTCTAAAGCATTTGTCAAGAGCCATATGTTGTGGTTGCCCAATCCCTGGCCAGGCTGAATGGGGCTGTGAGAAACCCCTCTAGCTCTAGAGACAGGTGTCCCTGGCTTTTAGCAGGGAAGTTGGATCTAGATGACCTTAAAGGTCCCTTCCAACCCAAGCCATTCTAGAATTCTGTGATTCTATGACAGAATTCTCAGATGCCTATATCCTTGCCTGTATCCTTGCCAGCATACATTTTAATGCCTTGCTTGATGTCAAGGAGTCAGAAAACAGAAGCAGAGAGATACGTGCATTATTTTGGAACCTCAAAAGTGTGCAGGGATGCCCAAATCTGCTGGGTTTCCTTTGTCAGTATTCCAGCTTCAGGGGGAAAAAAAGAGAGAAATCCCATGGGGCTTTCCTCCATATGGTTATTTACTCTCAGCGCACAATATACCTTGAAAATATCTTCTCTGCTCTGAGCCCTTTTTTGCCTCATGTACATCAAACTATCACACAGACATATCTGGAAATGTTGAGCTCTCACTTGGGCCAAGTAGGTTTTGCTGGAAGTGTCCTCTTTTCCATCCAGGCAGAGTTCTTGGCTATTACACATTAGGCTAAGGTCTCTAGGCTTCTCATGGGTGAGAGGAGTGATAGCTTCCAAACATTTCACTGTCTGCTGCATTGCATAAGCAATTAGCATACACTTACTGAGAAAATTTTGACCTATTGTTCATTTTATGTGTAGTTGATCTGTGTATCGAGAGGATGTCTGATGCATCCCAAAAGTTTTAGACTCAATATTATATCATATTTGGGCTTGGGAAATCCTTGACAAATATGGCCTCTCTAGAAAAAGCATGGCTATGCACTTAGGTTTCATAGTGCAGAAATTCTGATCTATGAAGTGGAAGTAACTGGTATCTCCAAAATTATAGTAATATTAAAAACAAAAACCATTAGAGTGGAAGACTAGCTGAGAGAACCAAAAGGTGCTAGGGAAATGAGAAAGTTACATTTTTCCCCCCCCTCCACATTTATAAGGAATCTGAGACACAGCATTTTAGATTTCTTTGAGGTGGGGTCAGTCTTTAAACATAGAGACTGTAATGATTTTAAAGATACTTTGGCTAAAATGCTGTGAAAAAGAACATGAAACAAAAACTCTGAGGAAGAGGGGAGAGAACAACAAATAAAATATGAAGAGGATACTATAAAAAGTGGAGAGGAAAAGAATAAAACCAGAGAGAAAAAGAGCAACCTTCTGCCCTCTGAACACATCTACACACACTCACTCACGTCCATAGAGCTCCATAGAGGCCAATTTAACATGAAGAATTTGCTATGCTCTCAGTGGTTATGTTATGTCCTCTAAAGTAAATGACCAATTCATCACTAATGAGGAAACCAGTTAAGCACCTGATTATCTCCCATCATGTGTCAAAGTCCCATTGACTTCAGCAAGTTGAAATCATTGGCCAGAAGTCAATGTAAGTATACATTTACTCATCCCTTGCTTTGGCTCAGAGGGCTTCAGGGCAGAGATTATGGCCATTTTAGGAATGTGAAACTGGTCATCAAATCCAGACACTCCCAGTTGCAAGAACTATGGAGCAGATGTTAAGACCAGAGGGATCTTCAGAACATCTGTTCTGCATCCCTTTCCCCCTTCCCAGCAAGCTGCCAAATACTTCTTAAGACTCTCTAACATAGCCTGAACCCTTCTTCGCATGCTGAGCATCTAACATAGCTTTGGGTTCACTTATGTACAGAACTGTACATCTTGATTTGATCCCTGCTCAGATGGACTTGAGCTGTTATCATACCAATTCTACCGAAAGGAGACTGTGCCCATTCTTTTTGTCTTATTACCTGCACTAAATCCCTGAGCTACAATGGTCTTTATAATTTCTACATCTCTACATCTATGCTAATGCACACTGAGGGAACGTCTCTAAGTTTCATCATACATTTCATAAGAATTTTTAAAGGTTATTTTTTACTTCTAGTTGTGAAAGGTCTTTTTTTTTTTTTACTGGGCATGTTTTATAGTTACATTTTATGACAAAGTTCATTAAAATCATTAATGGTCATTTGAATTTTTAAGTTTCACTAGCATATTGAACCCTTTCAGTCAATGAGGAATTGTTAAATCTGCCTGTAAATACTCTAAGGGAAGAAAGGACAGAGGCTGGATGCACAGCCATTATTTGCCTTTGGACATGACCACACCGGGGTGAAGGAGCAGCACAGAGGATGGAGAATGGGCATTGCTGCCAGCTCCAACAGTCCACATCTTCCTCCTCACACTCTTTCCCTGCTCCAGCATGGGGTCCTTCCCATGGGAAGCAATCCTTCAAGAACTGCTACAGCACAGTCCTCTGTGCAAGGTACCATCCATAAACAGGGGACTGCTCCATCATGGTGCCTTCTCCACAGCTACAGCTCCAGCCTGTTCCTGTGTTGGCTGGCTTCAGCTTCCACAGAATCACAGAATGGCCAGGGTTGGAAGGAACCTCAGGGATCATGAAGCTCCAACCCCCCTGGCACATGCAGGGCCACCAATCTCCACATTTGATGTTAGACCAGGCTGCCCAGGGCCCCATCCAATCTGGCCTTGAACACTTCCAGGGACGGGGCATCCTCTCTGGGCAGCCTGTTCCAGAACCTCACCACTCTCATAGTAAAGAACTTCCCCCCGACATCCAACCTAAATCTCCCCTCCCTCAACTTAAAACCATTTCCCCTTGTCCTCCAGTTATCTACCCTTTCAAAGAGTTGATTCCCCTCCTGTTTGTAGGCTCCCTTTAGGTACTGAAAGGCTGCAATGAGGTCACCGCAGCCTTCTTTTCTCCAGGCTGAACAAACCCAGCTCCTTCAGCCTGTCTTCATAGTGGAGGTGCTCCAGTCCCCTGATCATCTTTGTGGCTCTCCTCTGTACCCTCTCCAAAAGCTCCCTGTCTTCTTTGTACTGGGGGCTCCGGGCCTGGACACAGTACTCCAGATGGGGCCTCACAAGAGCAGAGTAGAGGGGAACAATCACCTCCCTGTCCCTGCTGGCCACCCCTCTTCTGATGGAGCCCAGGATACCATTTGCTTTCTGAGCTGCAAGGGCACACTGCTGGCTCATGTTAAGTTTTTCATCTATCAAGACCCCCAGGTCCTTCTCCGCAGGGCTGCTCTCAAGGACCGCTCCTTCCAGTCTGTATGGATGCCTGGGATTCCTCTGGCCCAAGTGCAAAACTTTGCACTTTGCTATGTTGAGCCTCATTAGGACCCACCTTTCAAGTCTGTCGAGGTCCCTCTGAATGGCATCCCTTCCTTCAACCGTGTCGACCGCACCACTCAGCTTGGTGCCGTCAGCAAACTTGCTGAAGGTGCACTAGATTCCATCGTCAATGTCATTGATAAAGATGTTAAAGAGCACCGGTCCCAAGACAGACCCCTGGGGGACACCGCTCGTTACTGGCCTCCACCTGGACATGGAGCCATTGATGACCACCCTCTGTCTGCGGCCTTTCAACCAGTTTCTTATCCATCGAGTGGTCATCAAATCACATTCCTCCAATTTGGAGATAAGGATGTGGTGGGGAGCCATGTCAAAGGCCTTGCTCAAGTCCAGGTAAATGACATCAGTCACCTTCCCCTTGTCCACCGATGCCGTCACTCCATCAGAGAAGGCCACCAGATTGGTCAAGCATGACCTTCCCCTGGTGAAGCCATGCTGGCTGTCATGGATCACACGCTCATTCCTCATGTGATTAAGCATGTCATCCAGGATGATCTGTTCCATGATCTTCCCAGGCACAGAAGTGAGACTCACTGGCCTGTAGTTCCCAGGGTCCTCCTTGCTCCCTTTCTTGTAAATGGGAGTGATGTGACCCTTCCTCCAGTCATCCAGGACCTCACCTGACAGCCACGATTTTTCAAATATGATGGAGAGTGGCTCAGCAACCACCTCAGCCAGCTCCTTCAGAATCCTGGGATGCACGCCATCCGGCCCCATAGACTTGTACACATTCAGTGTCATGAGGCGGTCTCGGACCTGCTCTGTCCTCACGGCGGGGGGGGATTTACCACCCCAGTCCCCACCCAGAGGTGTAGGGATGCAGGGCTCAGGGATGTGAGAAGTACTGGAATCCTGGCCGCCAGTGAAGACCGAGGCAAAGAACTCATTCAGTACCTCAGCCTTCTCTCTGTCCATTGAAGCCAGTTCTGCTTTTACATTTACCAAAGGAGGTACACTCGCTTTGGCCTTTCTCTTCTGGCCAGTGTACCTGTAGAAAGTCTTCCTATAGTTTTTCACGTCCCCCGCCAAGTTCAGTTCCACCTGCATCTTGGCTTTCCTGATCCCACGTCTGCAAGTCCAGACAGCATCCCTGTATTCTTCCCAGGTGACACGGCCTTGTTTGCAGAGCTTGTACGCACCTTTCTTTGCCCTCAGCATGCCCAGCAGGTCCTTACCGAGCCATGCCGGCTTCCTACCTCCTCTGCCCCCTTTCTTGTTCAGAGGGACAGAGAGTTCTTGTGCTCTCAGAAAAGCATCCTTGAAGAGTAGCCAGCTCTCCTCAACATCTTTGTTTTTAAAGACAGCTCCCTGGGGGAACTGGGCCAACAGTCCATTGAACAGCTTAAAGTTTGCTCTTTCAAAGTTCAGGGTCCTTCAGGATATCCACCTGCTGTGGCATGGGTTCCTCCATGGTTTGCTTCCATCACCATGGTCCTCTTCATGGGCTGTCAGGAAATGTGTGCTCCAGTGCCTAGAGCACCTCTTCCCCCTCCTTCTTCACTAACCTTGGCGTCTGCAGAGTTTTCTCTCACATTTTCTCATTCCTCTCTCTCACAACTGCTGCAGAACATATTTTACCCTTTCTCAAGTGTGCTATCGCTGAGGTGCCACCAGCATCACTGATTGGCTCAGCTGTGGGCAGCAGTCAGTCACTTTTAGAGCTGGTTGGAACTGGCTTTGATCTAACATGGGGCAGATCTTGGCTCATTCACACAAGCCACACCTGCAGCCTCCTGCTACCAAAACATTGCCATGTAAACCCAATAAAACTGGCCAAGCCAGGGCTGATTCCTAAGTCCTGTCCAGTACTCATGTAAATGGATGGATATCAGTGTGGGGTGGAGGGAGCAGAGCTATAATGCAGTGGTGAAAGTCTTCAAGGCTCAATCTGCTTTCCATCAAAACTGGTATCATCCAGCCCCACACAAAGTGCTAACTTAAAAAGGAAATATAAAACAAATCCAGCACAGAGAAAATAAAAGAATTTAGATATTAAAAAGAGAACTGAGTACTCAGATTCATGTTTTTGGGTCAGTGTGGCAAGATGTTTTCATCAGAGTTGAATTTACCCAGCTTTTCTGCCACCCCACATCAGGTGCATGCTATTGCTATGCTGCCAGGGCTGGCAAAGCCAGGCTGCCCAGGTAGTGAATCTCACAGCTGAATAACCAAATGGCAGCCCATCTAGACCAAACCCCACTAATCCTGAAAACATTTTTTTTTCTGCTTAGGAAGAGGACTGAATCAGAATATGTCATGTTCTGATTATCCTCCTTGTCTCTCTGTTACAGAGAGTGAACCACACTATAATTTGTATTTTAAATGCTGGTGTGATTTTCCCATGTTTCTATCTGGGAATCAAGCTGCAGACATTAAAATATTTTGGTAGGAACCTGTAAAAATTTCACTTAAGACATACCGGTCCAAGCAATGCCAAGGAATGATGCTACCCTGTGGCTGAGGAGGAAAATAAGATTTTCCCGTTTCCATAAGCTTAAAAAAGACTATGGAGCTATGCATGGAAGAAACAAATATGTACATCCCAGCTAAGCAAGACAAAGCTGCCCTTAAGCGATGGCACAAAAGTTCAATGAGATAATCACATTAGCATTACTGAGCTAGCCATGCATGTGAAGCACAATACAGCTCCTATTTCCTATTTGTCTGCACTATGAATCTAAAATATTCATATTTTATTGTCCTGAGTTGACAGCAGACTGTTAGAACAGAAGAATGGCTGGCTTTCTGTCTGAAGTTACACGTCTTATTTAATGCAAGCTTGAATGGCAAGCAGAATTAATCAGGTTCTCAATGCCACTTTATACAAGGTCATTTGCACTAACAGTCCTTAAGTAGAGCTAGGGTCGGGAGCCTGATGTCCTTTTCATTGGCTTAGATATATGTATTCCACCTGCCCAAAAAATCCTGAGAGAATTGAGCACTCAACTTCTGTGCGATTTCAGTAGGATTTTAATGCTTAACCTGTATTTATGCCTCTCTGGAATACGTCAAGTCAAGCCACAACAGGCACAGGGCTGCAGCCTGCTCTGAGCTGGCAGTGCCCTTCAGCCCCACATACCATATGTCTGAGAGCAGTGTCCCAGTGCTCCCTGAGCTCCAGCACTGATGCTGTACCCATTGCTCTGGGCTGCCTGTTCTGTGCCCACCGCCCTCTGGGCACAGCCTTTCCCTAACCCCCAGCTGACCCTCCTCAGATACAGAAAGCCCATGGGAACATCTATGTTGTCTTTGTGGTTTTTGACTTGAGAAGCCGCAGCCGGAGGCCTGGAGAGCTGAGCATGGTGAAAGGCCCAGAGCAATGCTGTCTGTCACACCTGCCTCAAAAGGAAGCTGCACTGAAAACAAGCGACTTTCAATAAAGGCTGTGCATTCATTTGGAAGTAATGAAAACAAGCAGAAAGCAGCCGAGGAGCCCTTCTCCGGCTGCATACCGCTGCTCCCTGCGGTCACACTGTCACCACTGCCCCCTAGAACTGAATCCCAACTGGACACAGCTGCCTGCCACAAGGCGCTATGACCCCACAGAGAGCTGTGTACTGAGGGACTTCACTGAAATTCATGAGTTGTAGAAGAAAAAATACATGGGGAATTCTTTTCCAATTTTTTTTCCAACTACTGAAGTTGGTCTTGGAGGCTGGTTTTCTCCCAGTGCCTCACAGAGCTCTTATACACTTCAAGCGAGGAGGAAGCTCCCTGCTCTGGTGGTCTTCAAGGAGCAACAGCCAGCCTTCATCCCCTTCATCGCAGCAGCACTGTGGGCTTTTTTTGTCCACGTTTTCCATGGGTGCTCCATGTGCTCCCCTGTGAACTGACTGCCCACACTGCACAGTGGCAGTGAATTCATGTGACCAGTCACAGATGCCATCAATCCGCAGCATTCACTGTTCTTCCTTAACTTCTTAGCATTCAGGAAGCAATGCTGGGAGAGAGGAGGAGGAAAAAAGCTGATTTCTGCACAGTCATCAAAGTTACCTAATGGTTTATTGATCATGTTGCTAGGAAGGAAATACCCCTAAAGAGCGGCAGTCTGCATCCCTGAGGGTTTTAACCTCTTTTCAGTTAAACGTGATGGCCATTGTATTAAGACTGTGGCAGTCCTGAAGGATGGCCAATTCCAATAGTATGTTCTAGAGAAAACATAAGACATCGATTTTTTTTTAAGTGCATTTCACGAGCTCATTTCCCACCCTACAACCAGGCAAATCAAAAGTCTTCCTCTCTCACCTGTAATGAGTGCTCAGCTTCCACAGTCTTCTTGAAAAGTCTTGCTGGATCCCCACATGGCTTGGTTGACACCTTATGTGTTTAAATTGGTGCTTAAAGCCATACTTGGAGTTTACTGCTCATACCTTTGTCATTCACTGGATATGCTGATCCTGTTCTCTTTTTTGAAGCTGAAATATAGCTTTTCCACTGCTGGGCATTTGCAGCAGCAGCAGGATAAAAGCAGCAAGTTTTCCTATTCTCAGTTTGCACTTTATCGTCTTCCATCAACGCAAACCCACCAAATCTGAAATTTAGAAATACATTCATTAACAATTTCTTTCTATAGCACAAACCCAAACTATTAAGGCAAACTAGCAATTATTCTTCCACACTAACATCAACATAAAGCAGATTAGAAGAATTAAATGCACAAGAGTGCAGTTCTTTTATGATTATGTACTCTTAATCTTCAGAAGATGGTTAATTACATTTTAAGCAGCATAAGAGCCCTAACATATTTGTATGTTAATAAAAATTCTCACCAGGGGTTTAAATCTAACATGTAGTCACAGGTATAACTAATGGCATTTTTCAGTAATGCTGTGAAAAAAATATGCCTGTAAGTTAGTAGTTCACACAGAAAACTGCTGGGAGTTTTTAATTTACTCTCTAACTATTCTCCTAATCATTCTCTTATCATGCTGGGATGGCTAAATGCATACAGATTATAATGATGGTGTGCACCCTCCATAGCAGTGTCAGCAGTGACATTTGTCAGTGTTTGAAGTCGGGCTGCTGCAATGAGAGCTCTGCAACCGAGGGAAGAAGGGAAATGAAGGGAGATGATACTGCAGCCCTGCTGTTTCACTAGGGCTTACGTTTGCTGGTTTAGGGTTTATTCCAGTTCAGAAAGTGATTAGCCTCTAGCCAGCACAGGTCCAGACATCTGACTGTGATTCAGAGCTTTTAGAAATACTTGTTAACTGTGTCACGCTCAGAGATGTTGAAGGTCCAAAGAGACTTCTTCCCTTGAAATCCTAATAACTGAAGACAGAACTGTCATTTATCCTGTTTCCAGCCTCCAGGAAGCTGGAATAGAATCATAGAATCATAGAATGGCTTAGGTTGGAAGGGATCTTAAAGCCCCCCCCCCTCAGATCAGGCTGCCCAGGGCCCCATCTAACCTGGCCTTGACCACCTTCAGGGATGGAGCATCCCTAAACACCAAGAGTTGAAGTACAATTGACATTCTTTATCCCGATCTGCTCTTTGGAAATTTCAAGTTCAGACTGTCCAGGATTTTGGCTAGGGTTAAAAGTAGTCTGACGCAAGGTTGAAATCCATTTTGCATCCCACTCCAAGCAGCTCCAGCAAAGCAGATGAAATGAGCTTTGAGTGGTCCCACCGCTGGGAAAGAGAGTACCAAAATGGGAGGCACATGATTTCCTCCCAGCTTCACCCACTGGATTCACTTCATCCACTGATACCAGAGCAATGCAAGCTCAAGAGAATGAGTATAATGGAGAAGGGGATAAGGAGGAGCTGGTGATGTCTCCTGTAAGCACAGAAGTCAGTGGACACTGGCATTGCCTCGAGTATGTTTATTCTTACAGGTTGATCTCCATCATGCCAGTTTCACCTGTGGGAGCAGTCTGAGTTTCAGGAAAAAGAAGTTCTACAGCTTAATTTTATTCTTCTATATTATTTGGTCATTTCTTCCCATAGTAATTTTCCTCATGTCTGCCTCCTAATACAGGCATTGTCATTCCGAAATATCCCCAGGGCATGTAAGATAATTTGGGAAAGGAGGAAAGAACTGAACTTTTGAAATATGTTTCCTAATTATTAGTATTCCTCATTCTAAGCCTTATTTGTGGCAAGGATGACTCATTGCCCTTGAACACCCACTGCCTATCTATTTCCTCTAATGTTGCTTTCCTTTTTGATTTCCCAGATATGGATAGCTGACTGCTTATCTATTCCTACCATTAAAATGATGCATAACTGCTGCATTTTGTGGATGGAAACATTATGGACATTGAAATGTCTTCACAGCCCCATTTGCTCATCTGCTGTTATTTACTTTCCAGCAGACAATATTCAGTACACAGGCGCACACAGTGTCGAAGTCAGCACAACATTCATCACATTGATATCAGGGCACACACTGCACGCTGCCACTGCTGCAGTAACAGCCTGGACTGGAGGATATGCAGAGCTCCCCATCTCCCTTCAGGCTCTAGTACAGATTTCTGAGCTGCAGCAGCTCAAGAAAGGAGCTGAGGCATGGCTACCTGCCAATGGGATGCATTCCTGTGAAATAGGAAGATGTAGAGACCCACAGTCAGCATCTCTGGAAGAGCATCCTGATAGTCCTGCTACTCAGGCAAGTTGTGTGAAGCAAACACCCAGCTACCCAAAAGCATGTCCCAGGGAAATCAGGAGTGTAGACCACTGTAGATGGCTTAGATCAGTCCAGGGCTTGAAAGCAGAAGCCACAGTGCCTTGTACTTGTGTATTATCATGTGCTATGTCCTTTATAAACATCCTGTAAAATTTTTTTCTACGTGGGAGAGTTTCCACTTCAGTGATAGAAGTGAGTAGGTAGACATGGTCCCTGGAGAGCTGGCAGCAACTTAATGACCCCTTCCTATGTGTACTATGATAGACTACGATGATGTTCAACCAACTAATAGGACTCCTTTGGCAGGGATCCAGCACTACTGAGGATGAGGATGTTGCCCTTGGGCTCTCTGAAGACCTTTCCTCTTCTGGGTAAGTCACCAAAAGCACAGATTGGGCATCTCTTGAAGGTACGTGGCTGGTCACAGGCTAGCAAGGGATGTAGCTCATTGATCCCTGGTGGCTGGGAGATTGTCACTGCATACCTGTCTCCCTCTCGTTAATTCACTGACAACTACCCTCAGCCACTTTTTGAGAAAATTCCTGTGTTAGCTGGACATTTGATAGCTGCTCTGATATGCTTAATGCCTCATACTCCTAAGAGAGACCAGAGAGAAACCTCAGTTATTGAAGGGAGATGAAAAGTGGATTGTATGTGTGCGTGATGAAGCTCTTCTGTTCCACATTTTGTTCTTGTTGATTCAGCTTTCTTTCAGTCAGCATTCACGACGTGTCAAAACTTCTGGCTTCCCATTCACATCAAGATGCTCTTCAGCCTAGAGCAGAAAACTGCCACACAGTGCTGAAAAAGAGCAAAAGACCCACAACAACAACATATGCAAAAAGGTGCGTGGATGATAGCGAACAAGCAGAGCCATTTGGAGAGCACTGGGGGTGGTAGGCAGCTGGCTGCAAGGCAAAAGGATCTGGGACAAAATCCTCAGTCTGAACAGGACCGGGGCTCAGTCCAGTTCCCCTAGAGCCAGATCTGCTCCAAGTAGCTGTTTGCCTTTTCTCCCACACGGTTCTGAATTTTTTATCTTTTTCTTTTGATGCTTCAAACAAGAAGCTTTGCCATATGGAATTTCACAATTACTCCAGCTTGTAGTTGTCTCCTACCTCTCACATAAAACAAAGCAAGTCATTCCTGACATCTGGAGGCATCTGGCTGGAGAGGTCGGAACCAGCTTCAGACAGCGTTCACATTGGTTGGGCTTGTCTTCAAATTCCAGTTCACACTACTGTTTGACACCACCAGAAAGACAATTGTGTAGTTTTTACAAGCTGTCTCTTAATGTAAGAGTGAGGAAGAACTTTATCAAGTCAACCTCCTATCCCTGTGTTCCCCTTCCAACCTGGCCATGAATGGGAGAGGATATGGACCTAGTAAGTAGGTGGTCAAACTTCCTCAGCATCTAGTACTTGACATCAAATAATGCAGTCAGGTATACATTCATTTATTGCAGTGGAAGAGAAGGCACAAAAGGTTGCTGATCACAGAAATTTCTGATACTGTCAGTCACTGCCCCAGCCCTAGGTCAGAGTCACACTGCCACATTGCTATGTATGATGAGAGTCAAGAGGGTGAAAGTACTCACAGATATGGGAAGATGAGCATATGGATAGGAATCTTGATTCAGCTTTTCCTCAGCACAGTGTGGGTGCTGTGAACCACTGCTAGACTAAGAGGTAAGGGCTGGAAAGAGCATTGGTGACACTCCTTGACTTGGACTACTCTTCACCTCTTGCTTTAGGGACTGAGCCTGTATATCCTGAATTGCAAATTATTTGGCTTTGGGACCATTGCCCATTGTGGTCTTTAAGGATACAAATATGCACAGAAGACTGAGGAGAAATTGGTGGAAAAATAAGGTTTTTGCAAAATATTTCTATTTGAATGTCAATTTTACTAATCTTAAGGTTGGGTTCTGTATTGCTGGTGTTCAGGAGAGCATGTCACCATGATCCGCAGCAATTTCTTACCACTTGTTTCAAGCAGACATGATGAAAGAATTTCATTCATACAAAAACTTCATCTGTGTTGACTGTAGTCTGGAAACCTCTGCTCAAACAGGGAATAGATTTTATTTGACATCTAGAGGGTGGGAAGTTGCATTATTTCCCATTTGCATCCTCCCACATCATTCCAGCTGAGTGTAAACAATTCCTTCCATCCTCACCTCCCTTTAACAGGCCTTTGGCTGATCTGAAGCCAAAAGCCACTACTTGGAAATATGGGAAATCACAGAGCATCATAGAATCATGAATCATAGAATGGTGTAGGTTGGAAGGGACCGTAAAGATCATTGAGTTTCAACCCCCCACCAGCTCAGGCTGCCCAGGGCTCCATCCAGCCTGGACCTGAGCACCTCCAGGGATGGGGGACTCACAGTTCCTTGGGTAGCAGTGCCAGGGCCTCACCACTCTCCAAGTAAGGAAACATTCTTGACCGCAGATTTGCTGTAACTTTGAACGAGTCACTTTATCTTACATCAGCTCTACAAGCAACGAAGCCTCACTGGTATTGTATTAATCTGCAATCAAAACTTCACATAAGGATTACAGGAATAAGCTACTGCAGCAAAAGGATATTCTTCATCTGGATGACCCCTTTGTTCCACAAGTGTGCATTATTGGCATTTTCACATCTGTTCATCACTTGGAGCAACTGTCTTTTGTCCCTTATTAAGCTCAAGCATCCATTTCCCCCTCCCATGCTCCTCCACACCATACTTTTTTTTTTTATAATCTAAACACATTTTCTAAAGTTTATGACATGCTGTGTAATTAAAATCAAGTTGGCAGAAAAGAACTGTTTCATCCACTACAGCTCTTTTCATTTTATAATCCTCCAGCTGGAGTGCAGGTGGGGAATTTGAAGTGCTCCCATACTCAGTGGCAACAGCAAGGCCAAGGTCATGGACATGACTAATGACACTGAATGTTCGCTGTGACCCTTCTTGAGGCAGCCTAACTTTCAGAAGCTTTACGCGATGCTTTCTGACAATGAGATCTCATAGGCTATTTTCTATGAGCATCCGAAAACCAGAAATCACTTCTGCAAGTTGTGACTTCTGCACTCACACTGGGGATTGCACAGGAAAGGTATAAACTGCTCAGCACTTCCAGTGCCCCCAAGGCTTTTTCTCACTTTTAACTTCCTTCTGTTATATGTGAACTATATTTCCATTCTCCTTGCAGACTCCTTCCCAATATCTTGTTAAAGTAAATGAACTTTAAAATTGGAGGTGGTTCTCCAGAGAAGTAATTCAGCAATAATTCAGCCTACAAAAGTTCCCAAGTCTGTAATTTATTGATTTAGCTAACAGTTTGTACTGTCTGGTTAACAGTTTCCTATCTTATTACCCTGTGTTTTCATTATACCCAACCTGTCTGGTTTAAGGAATATCAATCTTTGGCAGCTTACAATTGCTAACAGTAGCTGTTAAACATCTCTAAACTTGCCTTTACTTCTTTTTGGAGCCTCTTAAAGCTTCCTGATTTGGAGGGTTGGCAGAGAGTTAAAAAGATTTACTTTTCTTCCCAGGAAAAACAACAAAAAATATTTTAATCCTCACTTTTGTCTCCAAAGGAGAGACAGACGGCTCTGCACTACTGATGCTTGCGCAAAATCCTCAGCTGCACTTCCCATCCAGCCTGCAGAAAGCGTTCACGAGCTTTTTGTCACGTCATCCTCCTTCTTCATAGCCATAAATGCAGACAATGCGCGGTTGCCTGGTAGGAGGAATAACAGAAAGCATCAATGCACTTTATGACTCTTGGCGTGGAAGACAGATGAGATCTTACTGTGTTTTTAAGACAGACTAGATACTGACACTTGTAGCTGAGGAAAGTTTCCCAAGGTCAGAGCTGCTAAAATTGGACCTGTAAAGAGGAATGTGTGAGGAGAGTAGGAATAATGCAAAGCAAATGTTCGGTACATTTGGATATGTGAAGCAACTTTAATTCAACAAAAGTCAAGCACTTTGTTCTTGTGTTTGGAGGGTATTTGAATGATGAAGTAGGTAATGGCTTTCAAACTGTTGTCTGAGTTGCAAAGGAAAAAGAAAAAAAAGGTAGACAATAAATTCAAAGTTCACATGTGTCACAGTACTGACGCACATATCGGGAGCACTCTCATGCTCTTATAGAAATGCTGGCCCCACGGTGCAGTCAGGAGCCAGGAAAAGCCCTCATGACTAGAGTGACCAACACACCAGCTGCCTGCTCAAAGAAAAACCACACACAGACAGTTTTTAGGCAAGAGAAACAAAGAAGCTCTTCATCAGTTGCTGTAGACAATAATTACGTGCTCAGTTTATCAGCTCAAACCTGGCTCATCTGCCTCGCTGAAGGGCTGTAGGGTAATGATATGATTTTCAGCTGGTATTTAGAGGCCACTCATCCCATATGGCTAATATGAGCATTAATAAGGAGGTCTGCTCAGGGCACTGAGAAGTTCCATGAGAAAGAAAGTATACAAGCTTTCCATCACACTGATAGAAAAGTGATTATTTGTCCGGCTTTATATGAAACTAACAGCTATTTCTGTACAAGCAATGGAACTATTTTGTGAGAAACAGGGAAAACAAGATCAATGCCATCCTCCTGATAGAGCTATCTGCCTAGATCAGGCTGGTTTTTATGAATAAAATCCTACATATTCTGCTGTCTTTAAACAGATGACACTGCTGAGAGCTGAGGCTTTGCTCTCATGTGGGTTCTGGCTCTATCATTGCTCACATAGAATCACTAAGGTTGGAAGAGACCACTGAGATCATCTTGTCCAACCCTCAGACCATCCCCACCATGCCTACTAAGCCATGTCACTCAGTGCCATATCTCCATGTTTCTTGAACATCTCCAAGGATGGTGACTCCACAAATTCCCTGAGAACAGACCTGCTGGATTTCCTATTTCTGGAACAGCACAAGTTATTAGGGAGACTTTGAAGGGAGCTGTGCAGATGCTCTACACTCATGCAGTGACCATTCCTTCTCCAGAGCCCAATTATGTCTTGATATCACCGCTTCCAATGTGTGTCTTGTACACCTGCTTGGACTAACAACCACACAGAGCTCCTTAACCTTTCCAGTCTTCCAAAAGAAATGTAACAGCTATCTCTATCGTTTTCTTCATTTCCTCTGTGATGATCAAGTGACTGTTCTGCATCTCCTGCCACTATTTTGAGCCCAAGGACTGCAGCAGTCTAGACACATTAGCACTTCCAATGTTGAGCTCACAGGCTGTATCAATTAGTGGGCTGATTTCTGCCCACATATCCCAGGAGGCAGCACTTATAGTCTCCTAGACCGCAGCACTGATGAACAGAGACTGTTCACGGATGGCAGAGTCTCCTCACCCAGGGGACTGGTTAGTGTGTGCTGTCCCTGCCCCTCTTTGCAGGACTACTTGCTCATCTAATGTCTTTCCAAGACAATGTTTCTTATAGAATCAATATGGTTTTGGTGGGACTCCTGATGCAGCTCACAGCTTTCTTCTAAGAATGGTCAAGCTGATTCCCTCTGCATGGCAGAGCACATTCTCAGCCCTTAAGCAATGTTCTTGTTCCCGCAGCATCATCCCACTCATAGACCAGCCACTGGGAGCTTTTATGTCTGCATCTTTTCCCCCTGACACAACTGAAGAAGATGAATCTCCATAACCCCACCGCCTCCACACCCAGCAGCACAGGAGCACAGCTCTGGTGAGGCAGCCTGCATGACTCAGAGCTCTCCGTGCAATTGCAGCAACCTTTGTTAGGAATAAAACCTATAGTTTTGACCAAAATAAACTCAGCATTGGGCTAGGTTGAACTGGCCCATTGTCATCAGACAGGCTATGTAGTGTAGCTCTCCTCTCCCATCTCTTTTCTTCATCATTTAGCTCAACCTCCTGCAAACCTTCTGGCCCATCTATTGCCAGGTATGAATAAAATAGTCTGAGCTGTACTTTGTCTTCTTTTCCTGACAAGTACCCCATTTTGAACTTTCCAGCCAGTTATTTCAAGCTGGTGGTGGCATTTATCAAACTAACAATATCTGGTTATCTGGTGGTTAATCAATATTATATGGTAAAAAATAGAATCCCACAATTAATAGTGCACTGTACAATAGCTGTGCTCCTGTGCTAGTCTGGGCTTAATACAAATTACTTCTTTCTCTCTCTCTCTCTCACTTTGCCTTCTCTCTGGAGGAGAATTTGGTATAACAATTATTGGAACTTTGTAGCTGTTCAAGGATAAGACAGCTTAGCTGTTGGCTTTTCTACATTACTCACCCAAGGTTATTATGGCCATGGATGCCAGTGATAGCCTGGAGTCTCTGTTCTGCCCAGACATTTCTTGTGACATATTTGTGCTGAAGTTACAACCCCTAGAGTAAAGTCCTAGAGTAGAGATTGCAAATCTAAATGAAACCAGAGCTACCTGTGGGTTGGAAGACATCAAATCAGCTGTACTGGGAGAGAGAACGTTCATCACTTCAGTCTGCTCTATTCCATTAGAAAAGAAAAAAGAAATCACGGTCCCTTTTCTCTAACCAATACTCTGGTCAGAAAAGCATTTATCTTACATCTATCTTCAGTGCTCACTGCTGGATTTTATGATTGTGCCCCTTCAGCCATATAAGAGCAATAGGAACCATTCAGTGACCAAAGATTCTCTCCACGTCCCTGTCAGGGCTCTCAGCTCTGAGCCCATGCTGAAATACCGATTTAACCCTTTTAGTGCACTGTCAAGAAATATTGTTTGATATGAGAGCTCCCAGATTTCTCCCTCCATTTTCCGTAAAGGCACTGTTGACCAACCACAGAGATAAGAAACATGTTAGTATTGACTAAACCCAAGAGCAGGATCCCAAATAAGCAGACACAGAACGTCTCTGCTATTTTTGGTGTAAGGGATGCTCATACTGGCAACATGGCTCACAAAAGCCCATCCAGTCTCTTGTTCTTCTTTCTTGTTACGGTAGTGTCTTGAAAACAAGAAAGCAGCACGATGCCGTTTCCTCCCCACGTCTTTCTCGCTGCCTGGGGTCCCCCAGAGGGACACCTTCCACCTGCTCACTCAAGTCAAACCAGATCCCTTGTTGCTGTCACCTGAAGAGTTTCATATGGTGATGGGGTGAAGTATCTGCTGACAGCAAACAGAGAAAGCCACCCCACTCCAGAAAAGGAGTTCAAAGCCAGACAAATCCCTCCTGTTCACTCTTTGTAATGGAAAAGACTTTGGTGAGGATGGGATGGCAGCTGCAGGATGTGCCAGACTAAAACATATGGGGTGGAGGAATAGGGCAGGCAGCATCTGCACCCAGACCCTATCCAGACTCCAACCTAGCAAGTCCAAGGAAGAAGCAAGAGAGAAAAGAAGCAGGCTCCTGTAGACAACTATAGGAGGAGCTCTGTTTCCCTGTCTGACATCCCTGCTTCCCCAGTCACGTGGTTTGCATTTGTTTCTTTTTTCATGTGGAAACACTGCTTTCAAAGTCATCAGCAGGGATGAGCGGAGCAGCCATGCAGCCGTTGCTAACACGCTGTTCCCACCTGCAACTCGGCAGCTTTTGACAAAGTGGGAAATCCTGCAGGGACTCACGTGGCATTGGCAGGTTTGTTTTCCTCCTCCACGCAGACAGTCTCTGTATCAGCAGGAAAAGGTGTCAAGGAAGAGGAAGCAAGAGAAAGAGCTAGAAAAAGATGCAAATTAATTAGGAGATAGCAGCAGTTTCTGTGATGTTTAATATTAGTCCTTTTCTTTTAGTAGAGAGCACTCTAGCTCCTTTGGGGAAATGTGCTGCCAGCTTTGGGCCAAACATCCCAAAATCAGACACCAGCAGAGCCCTCTGGAGCAACATAAAATGAACCCTGTTGAGGAACAGGCCTCTTCCATAGGGCACAGCCCCATGGCTGTCCCAGCACACCCCTCCTGAAGCTCAACCCAGCCACTGACAGACAACCTCAGATTCATCAGACAGATTTATTATTTCCTGTAAGATTCTTCGGATTTATTCAGATCTTCATTAGGATGTGTCACAGATCAGCCATCAGATAAGAACAGAACAAAACAATAGAAACAAGGACAAAGCTTTCCTGCTGATGAGTCCAAATCCCCACTAATGACATCTAAGCAGATAAGTAAGAATCAGAGCAAGGCACATGACTCAGGGTGTATCTGCACTGCACTGCAGTCAGGAGTAGAGATTGGAGCTGCTGGGTGGAAACTCCCACTTGCCTTCCTCCAGCTATGCTGAAGAAGCAGTGCAGGTTTGTTAATGCCCTGAGTACCTCCAAAACAGGGACTTCAGCAGCAACTACACATTGCAATCCAATCTGTTCTTTCCCTCTTGCTAAGCTCCTGACCCAAAACACGCATGAAAAGGTTAACACACACTGCAACTACTCCTCTAAATGCAGGGTCTCCTAATAACTATGGTTAACTCCAAATGATCCATATCCCGAAAGTGCATCCCAAACTCTCATCTTAGCACTCAGGCTGTCCATTAATTGCCCACTTTGAGGCTGCTGGATTCAGTTGGATTGGTTTAGAAAGATATGTTTAATGTGATTAGCTGCAAAGGATTTGTTTTCAGCCAAAGCAGCATCCTGGCACACTTGCCTGCCCCACTGAATGCTAGTGCTGGCAGAAAGCAAGATACTGCTTGAAAGAGGGGAATACAAACCATTCCTTTCTGTATCAATGTGGATTTAGACAGGCTTAAACAGATGGAAAAATTATAGCCAAGGACACTGGAATGGGAGCCCATGTCTGGATCCACTTCTATCCAAGCTCTGAACTGCCTGTATGATCTTGTACATCTGTTTCCAGTTCTCTCCCTCTGCAAAACAGCCTTTCAGGATTGTCAGTGCGATGCAGTAAAAGGGATGAGCAGGGCAAGTAAGGGAAGAGAGGAAGAAGGAAAGAGAAGAGTGAGAATAACGTGTGGCTAAAGGACTTCCACTGCAAAGAGTGGTCTTACAAACTAAGCTGAAAAGTTAAGTTTTGAAACTATTGCGTGAAATGAAGTTATCCCAGTATAGAGATCATTTCAAAACCATAATAAAGACATTAACATTACCCCCCATCATTCTGGACAATTTTCTTAGAAAAAAAATACTAGCATTGACTCTGGGATTTCCAGTGAATTTCTGGGCTTCCTTGAGTAAGCGAGGACTGTGATCAAGAAACCGGTAAACCCACTGCTTGATGCTAATTGCACCTACACTGTCAAGGTCCTCTACTTGTCCACTCTTCTTCATTCCAACTTCCATATGAAAGATCTGTCAGTTTTCTTCTCCTCATCAGGTCAGAAGAGAAGAAGCATTTACAGGGATTTCTACCTACTGGTGAATATCAGTGGTATGTCTGTGAGACTTTGTCAAGCCTGGGAGAAGAAAAGTCCTTCCTGTTCAGGTCATACTTTGACTCTTTGAATATTTTTGTTGCCTGCACCACAGCATAGTCTCTGATTCAAAGTTCTCCTTGCTCAGTAAGTAACAAAACCATTCAGAGATGGCAGAATTGTAGATAATCTCATGGGCATCCATTAACTCCTTGTTTGCACTTCTAATAGCCTAAGGAATATTTTCTCCTCTTCATTTTCCACCTCCCTGCTTCAGCTGCTGGACTGAGAGGACAAACTGAAAGCTTCCACAACACAACTGTGGGCAGGCCTCTCTGCCCACTTGCTCTCCCTCCCTGTCATCCCTGGAGATGAACATTGCATGGTATCTTCAGTCATTAGCAAGACCTTGCCAAGCAGATTTCCCATGGAAAATCGACAAATGCAGCTGTCACTTTCTTGCAGCATCTGCAGTGAGAGCTTCTGTTGAGAAGGGATATTTTTAGCCTGGAAGTGCTCAGCCAACTGGGCAGAGGCTGCCCATGGTGCTTGAGGATATAAAAGGAAAGAGGAGGTCTCAGAGGTCCCAGTATTGTCTATTTTTGGAACTCTGCTGGTGATATTCTTTGCAAGGAAGGTTGTTCCCTCTTTATGAGGGAGTGTCACATGTCAATCAAAATTGCAAAATTCACACTATGTCTCTGGAGAATGTATCCTGAGCCATTCTATTGGGTAAAACATACATTAAAGAACCTATCATGGTACCCTAGGGGATAGGGAGAGACCAGAGCTGCCATGATATGCATTATATCAAGTGTGCCTGGCACTTCTATAACACAATTGTGTTATAGAGCCAGTCTGTGGGTACCTCCTTGCCTTTTGCTGCCTATTATTAACGTGAAGGAGAAATGCTGTAAGTGGTGAAGGGAGTCAGGAACAGCTACTGCAACAATCATTAGCTGGAAATTAATCATGGACACCAACCAGAGATACTTCAGGATAAGAGGCATTTCACTTTCAGAAGACCAATCCTTGAAGAAGTCAGTATTGTTAAAAAACACAAAGAATTGGCAGGGTAGGATAAAACACAGTAAGAAAAGAGTTCTCAAAAAGTTCTTTGTCACTTGATTAAGATAGGAGGAAAAGATTCCTAGTTATTATCAGTGATCACAGTGCACTGAGACTGATGAGTCAAACTTGCACACTGACATTGGACCTATGTAAAAGTTTCCAGCCAAGACCTACTTTGCCCCTGGCTCAGGGCCCACTTTAATAAAAGAATTCTCTTGGTGATGCTGCAGGATGTGGCCCAGCTCTTGCTCACACACACGCACACACACACACACACACACACACACACTCAGATAGAGCCCTGACCAGTCTAAGATGACATTTCTCCCTCTTGCTGAGCTAATTCGAAGGCCCAGCATTTCCTGGCCCTGGGTCTGGACATGGCTGCACAGGCAGGGGAAGAGCCAGCACAGGCTGTGCCTGTTTAAACCACCCTGTTGCCAGATGTGCAATTCCAACTTGACTTCATGCACCATACAGCCCCTAGCAGTGTCCCTATTAGCTTCTTCTAAAAGCTCAATAATCTACAGTTAAACAGCAGTACATCTGTAAGAAACACATGCAGACTTGAGTTGGAGTTCTGATTGAATCCAGGGCAATGACTTGTAGACCAAGAACCATGCACATGGGACAAAACCCTGCCCTGGTCTGCCCTGTGCAATTCTAACCAAGTCACCTTTGGCCACTGTGACATGGAAAAACTTTCTGTGAAATGGGATAATATTGTATCCTTTGAATAGAAGAAAGCTTGACCACAGTTGCACCGCCTGGATCATGCGTTCCTGCTCGTGGGAGCCTATGTAGAAATTACTGTATACAAACACTTCCAATAACTGCTTTTGTAGATTCAGTAAACAGAGCGGTTAAAAATTATACCCTGGGTGAGTATCCAACAGTGTAACCTTTTAAGGTTGGAAATGAGTTCTGGATTGCCTGAGTAAAAACGGCTTTTAACTAACAGGATGGAGTCTAATGAGAGATCAATGCCTATTGTGGGAGAATTATCCTCCTCTCCAGGAAGCTGAAGGAGATATTTGCCACTATAAGGAGTGCTGAGATGTGGGAAAGCGGCTGTGAAAATGGCAGAGGTTTGATTTTTGGTCATCAGCAGAATGAGAGCAAAGCATGGTCACACTGCAGCATGAGAGAAAACTGCCACACCTATTCAACATCTGGATATTAACATTTAGCCGTCCTGCAGAATCGATGCACGGAGCATACCAGCATGCAAGCTAACAAAATACAATGGAGCCCAAATAACAATCACTGCTTCAATAGTCCCCTTTAGCCAGCCAGAGACCTGAGGGTGGAGAGCCCTGCACACAGCAGAGCAGCCAGGGGATGGGAGGAGAGGAGGGGAAGTCGAGACCTGAGGACTTTATAACCCACTGCAGAAGGGCAAGCTCCAGCTATACAGAGCTGGATGTTAGGCTCCATCTCCTAATCCATTCATTAAAGTAAAACAGGTGGGATTTGGAAGACTCCAAGCTGCTCATAGGAACTTTGTAACTGAAAAAACTGAAGCCTTGTAAGTGGAAAGTGTGTAAATGCAACATATCTTCTAACACTGTTAGGAAAGGATTCTGAGGAGAAACATCAGATTTGCCAGCTGGGAGGCAGCTGTAAATTATAATCATGGGCCAAACTACAGAGTAGATCTGACGTGCCAAAAAGATGCTACCAACTTAACTGGGCATTGGGTGAGATCACCAATTCCACCGAGGAGATATTGTAGACATTTTTTCAGGTTATGAAATAGTTTCATCTTCCCAGGTATCTAGAAAGAACCATCCTTGTCACATCAGTGAATGAAAAGGAGAGATAATTGCAAAATAAATCACCTGAAATGAATTCACTGCTGCTGGAAGTAGAGGGTGGTTGACAGAGAAACATGCTCACCTCTTCAAACCTCCTGTAAGGTACTTCAGACAAACAGCCACTTAAGCTTTTGCACTGGGCTGGGAGAAACTCTGAACACAGCGATCCATTCAGTCCATTGCAGTGATAGAAAGGCAAAAGATGAAAATTCCCCTACAGCTTGAGGCTTGTCTTCCTCAACGCTTGGCTTCTCGCATCATCTTGGTTTATAGGCTCTCGAGGGGCAGCTAGGTTAATTGTTTTACCAATCAATTTTATGGACTCAAAAAGCCTGCTAACACTTTAACCAGAAAATGATGTACTTCCAATGGCTTGGAACAGGGAGATGGACTCAGTGGCTTCTTAATGTCTCTTCAAGTTCTGTCTTTAGCAATCTCAGTTTGACCAGTAAGCACCATCTGGTCTTTGACCAAAATTTCTGATGCTGCCACTAGGTTCAGAGGATCAGGATACTTGCTGCCCTTGGAAGATGTGCTACAAGGAAGCACTGCCTGATCCAAGATGTAATGAGAGCAGTGCTGTTTAACCAGTGGGAAAGGGAATTTGATCCAGACCTTCTCTCCTCACTTGGGTGGCAGGGGTTGAGTACTGGAGAAAACATTTTGCCTGTAAAATTCCTGCTGAGGATGCTGCATGGCTGTAAAGCGTAGCAAGGCTTGTTAGCAGCTAATGCGCTTCTTGTGGGGTCATCTTTGTGCTTTGTGTTCTGATTATCTGCCTAAGTGCTTCCATGGCTCTCAGCAGCATAGGAGCCCAGCCATTTCTACCTGGGTGAGTGATAAGAGAATCCATCACTATTACCTGCATTACCTGCTTATGTACCCTGAGTAGCTCTGCTCTATGAAGTGTTGATAATGCTGCACTTGCCTCCCTAAGACATTTATTTCCTTCTCCCTGCATTAAGCGTATATTTGATTATGCTGGAGGAAAATCTCATTCTGAAACTGAAAACCCCCTCCATGCACAGCTCCTCTGCAGCTGACCTTCTTCAAAGTCACGAAAGCAGCCTGTGTCCTTTAGGGATTTCTCCTTATCTGGAATTAATAACTTTCTTCCCAGGATAGCCACATCTCTGTGCTAAAATTCCGGAAAAAAAAAAAAAAAGCCAGGTTTGAAGCCCTGTCCTAGGTTTGGGACCTAATATTTTCTCAGTTACTCAGACACAGGTAAGAGATTTTTTGTCTCACAGCTGAGCCTGCTTTGAGCAGGAGGTTGGACTAGAAACTTCCTGAGGTCACCTCCAACTTGAATCATTCTCTAATTCCATGATTCTGTGCTTTTTATTTGAGGCAAACTAAAGGGTGCATGGTCTTAAAAGGGAAAAAAAGTCTTGCAGCTGCCTTCCATACACCACGTGACTGTGCTAAGACCAAACCTTTTGTCAAGGCATGGATGCACCATGCCCACAATTGATGCCTGGGGGTGCAACACCTAATACCTGACCAAGGTGACCTCATCTGGGCTGAGCTGACGTACCTCAGAAATTAGCAACTGATACAGGAGGGACAAGGCCTCAGTTTCACTCTTTCTAGGGCTCCCTCCTACACCAGACATTACTGCACGTCCAAGGCAAGCAAATACTAAAATTACACATAGTTTCAGTGATAACTGGAAACCTCTTGCACCTTTCGTTCTACCTTTGTGCATTCACACACATGTGCCATTTACAGCACCATCTCTTACCTTGGGCTATCAGCAAAACAGAAACATCTGATTTCTATCCTTTCCAGAGAAAGCTCACCATCCTATTTTGGATGTATGTGTATATTGTCAATTTAGGCTAAAATCTTCAACATCACATGGAAGAGTGTAGCAATTGGACAGATCAGTACAGTAAGAAAGGTGTTACAACAGAGGTGTGGCAACAGAAGGACCAGTACAATAAAAAGATACTATAAAAGAAGGGAAGAAGATTGCTCACCCATATCGATAGATTCCAGGTTCACAAGGAAAAGCCTCACCAAGGAGGAATCTCCAGAAAGAGAACCTTCTGCAGTGGTAGTCAGCCCTTAAATGAGGTCTAAGAGAGATGCAGCCTGGCTTCACCCCTTCTGGTCACACAGTAAACTGCTTTCACCTGTGCTTCCAGGACTGACCAGGTCTTTTCCCCAGATGCTCAATCAGTGGTTCAGGCTATGACTCAAATGCTCTCATACAAAGAGGTTCTGACATCCTAAAGAGGTCCTGGCTGGGACTCCGGAATGAATCTGTGAGTTTTCCCCCATACCGGACCTGAGTCACTTTACACTCCTATTACATCTCTTTTGCACAAGGAAACTATTTTCCATTGAGTTTTTCATCTGTGGTGTCTTTTTTTTTCTTTCTTTCCCCAGAGAATGGAGAAGCAGAAAAACATAATGCAATAAAATCATAATCTCACCTCCTGTAAACAACTTTGTAGATAAATGCAATGAGAGGTGTCCTGCGTATGAATACTGCCAGGCAGTCCTTTATAGATCTTAAGCTTGTATTGATCTCTGCATCCATAAAAGCTCTTGCTCATCAGGCATAAGAGAACAGGCTCAGTATGCATGACCACACATGCCAATGTCAATGGAGCTATAAAGCTACACCCTCAGAAAAATAAAATGTAAGTCAGATTTGAGTTCAAAAGAATGGAAATCTGTGACATTAGGAATTAAAAATCAAAGTCTTCTGACCCAGATTAACTTTCTTTGCTCAATCACCCGTACATAACATACTCTAAATCAGCTCCTGGAGATGTTCTTTTGCATGTTTTTCATGATTAATTGAATTAGCAATTGATTTGTATAATATGACTCACTTAGAAATAAAGACACAGCAACCTGACAACACACGCACCACTCAGGTAGCAAGAAATCTCAGTTCCTACAGCTAATCTCACCTCAGTCCTCTCAGGTGACATAGATTTGCTGTTTACCACCAAGAAAATCAACTAGCACAGAAAGCGTGTGCATGCTCAATATGTGTGTGCATACAAAAAATAGTGCACATGCACTATAAATGCAGAAAAAGTGTAGGCATTGAAGGTTCTTCCTAAGGCTGACCTATATACAGATGCTTTGCTGAGCCCTGAGTTTGACCCTATGCAGTGCAGGGGTTGGAGCTGTGAATCATAGAATCTGAGGATCATAGAATATTCTGAGCTGGAAGTGACCCACAAGGATCATCGAGTCCAGCTCCTGGCTGCACACAGGACCACCCAAACCCTGTGTCTGACAGCAGTGTTCCAATGCTCCATGAGCTCCAGGAGCTTTGGGCCATACCCACTGCTCTGGGCAGCCTGTTCCATGCCACCACCCCTGGGGCAGAGCCTCATGGAGGAGATACTTCCCCATGTACCCCATCCCTGCAAGACACACCATGATTTCAACCCACCAGGGCACAGCATTTCTTTGATGCGCTCTGAGCAATGCCTGCATGCATCGATCCCTTCCCTCAGCTGTGGTTCCTATGGCCCCGCAGTGCCACAAGCCCTTAGGAGGTGCTAAAAGCTTTCACAGGAGCTGAGGGAAGGAGCGTGGCTAACAGCAGTGAGGGAGAGCTGACCTTTCCTCAGCCCAATTATTTTGATATTTAAAATGTGAAACCAGAAATAAGAGTTCATCTTTTCCTGTGCTGGAGATCATTATGCAGTGAGAAATGGGCAATACTGTGAATTATTATAAACTGGCACCAGACCGAGACGGCTCTTTTTCTTTTCCCCATTCTTTTTCTTTCTCAAGAAGCATCCCCATTCGCAGAGCAAAGCAGCGGCTTTTCGTGAGAAAATAACATTTTTATGCTTGTCAAAATTTCCTTTCATTTAAGCCAAGAAGCCACGACTGATGCCATGTCTCCTTTTCTCCAGGGCGTGAATCCCTCCCCAGCACCAGTTAAGTGGAGGGAAGAGTGAACTTTATCTTCCCTGTCAGCTTGCCTAGACACTACTGGGAATGGGAAGGGGCAAGATGACATTTTTCTGCTCCCTTCTACTGCACTGGTTTAACCCTACTGATCCCAACACACTCGGATGAGTATTATTCAATCCAGTCTAAGCTATGGCCATTTCCAGGGGCAGGGGTCATTTCCCCATACCCATTGCACAGCTGGAGAAATCAATCCTGATTTGTTAAAAACAGCATCCCTGTGTGTAAGGAGAATGGGCCTTATTCCTGTTTTCCTCTGAAATATTTTCACGTCTTTGAAGTGGGATTGCAGTTTTTAGGAGGTTCATGAGCAGGCAGAGCCTCACTGACTTAAGGACCGCAGGATTTGGCTCACTGGTCATCAATCTGCATAAGCATGCAGCAGCTATGTAGTCATTACCATAGTAATTCCCCCCTTTCAGGATTTCTCTGCTATGCATACACATGCTGGGGAAAGAGAATCATTTTGTTCTCTGCAACTGCATCATGACATTAAGGCAGTGTCCCTGCTGGCCTGCACTCCTGCCTGAATAGGGCTGCTCAGCAAACTTGTGTAGAGCCTTGTTTTGTTCGAAAGTGCTGATTCCTAGAAATGAAAACTGGCTTTGTGGGAAATGGTCAGTTTTGATGCATTTTCCAACTCTTATATTCTCTCCTCCCTTTTTTTTTTTTTTTCCTATAGAGAAAGGGGGTTTGAATTAGCTGCAACGTACTGAAAACAAAAAAATGCTGCTTGCTTTTTCTGCCCAGAAAATTAATTACACTAGTGAGAGCAAAATTCTTTCAAACTAGGGATGCTTTGAATCAAAGGGAAGTATTTCTGAGACTCGGACTGCCTTTTTCAGATTTTCATTTCTCAATGTGTTTAGCTTTTGATGTTTTTACCCTCTTTAAGTCGGGATTTTTTTTTAATCTTAAAAAAAATATATTTGCGGGGTGGGAAAATAATCTCCTGCTCAGCAAGACCTCAGTGGATGTTTCAGTGCACATGACAAATGTTACAAAGCAAGTCACTGTTCTCATCTGCTCCTGGGGGACCTGGTACAGCTTCTTATTGTTTTCATCTCTTTGAAAGACAAGTCATCTAGTCTAAAAAAATACATTTTGCTCTTTCAGATAAAGGAGCTAAAAAAAAAAAAAAAACAAAAAAACACCAGGTTTGAGTCATCTCTCAGTATTATTTTAATTTTTGGTCTGTTGAACAAGGAGTGGGGTTTAAATCAAGTGCTGTGATCTGGTGCCAGCTGCTGTTACAGGGCTGCAGAGGCTGTGTTGTAACATTCACCAGACACTGGTTCTGCTGTTACAGCCTTTGCAGGTATAGTCTGGGTAGAAAGGAAAACACAGATTTAGGACTGATCTCACTGAAAGAAGGGGTAAAATGCTATCTGTGTATCTTTGAGCAACCAGGTCTAGTAGAAGGTGTCCCTGCTCCTGGCAGGGGGTTGGACTACATGATCTGTAAGTCTCTTCCAACCCAAACCATTCTGTGATTCTAGGATTCTGTGATTCTCTGATCTTCAAGCCAAAGTCTCACAGAATGTCAATAACTGATACTTGCTAACTCTGGCCCAAATTCACTTCCCATGTGTATGACTCAATTGATAACAGCACAGCATTAGATCTGCATGCAGACAACTTTGGGGGTAATAAACCCAAATTTTCCTACTCATGATTGTGTGGAATGTGGAGATTGAAAGAAACAGCAGCAAATGATTTTGGGTATAGTCCAAGCCCAATTGAACCTTCCCTGCATTTCTCAAACTGAGAAATCCTGCAGCACTCCCAGCCAAGCTCTTTCTTGCAGCCTCCCCATACCCACAGTGCTCAGAGCCCTCACTCAAGGAGGGTCAGATCTGGCCAACTTCCAGACAAAAATACTCCTGCTCACGTCTTTGCTACAGGCTACGGAAACAGCAGGTGAAAACATCGCTGTGCTGCAAAGATCTTCCTAACAGCTGGCAGGCAGCTCACAGGGAGATTAACTCTTCAGAGCTTGCCACTGAGTTCATCTTCCTCAGATGTTTACACTGTCAGGGGCAGTATGAGGTAAAGGCTGAAAAAATAGTGTTGGTTGGGTGTTTTGAGTAGGAACAGCATAATTTGGAGACTGAAGAATGTTACACAATCAGGATGCAGAAAATAGCCTAAGATATTCATCTGGGCATAAATTGCTTTACAGTAATGTTCCTGCCCTATCCTGACTTGAGTCAAATGTGCAAGGTTTAGCAGAGCTACCAGGATACTTCTCCCAGGTAACTAGTGGGAGGACAAGAGGGAACAGCCTCAAGTTGCACCAGAAGAGGTTCAGGTTGCCTATCAAAAATAATTTACCCCAGAAAGAGTCGTGATGCATTGGCATAGGCTGCCCAGGGAGGTGGTGGGGTCGCCATCCCTAGACGCGTTTAAGGAAAGAGTAGATGTAGTGCTTAGGGATATGGTTCTGTAAGCATTATTGGTGGTAGGTGGACAGTTGGACTATATCATCTCAGAGGTCTTTTCCAACCATTATCATTCTATGATTCTGTAGCATAAAAGTAGCAGACTTGGAACTGCATGGGAAAACCAGACTTGCTCTTTTACAGACTGTGCAAAGAGGGGTAGAGGAGCATGATCAGGGAAGGTGCTAGAAAATGCTCCCATACTGCCAGGAAATGTCCCTACTGCTTTGATGATCTGCCTAGTCTACATCTTCTGGGATTTTTTTGTGTTTTGTGTTAGCCTTTGGTAATAGCAGCAAGACCACAGGAATAACATGGGATCAGTCCTGCTTAACTTAGATGGCAACCTGCCGTGAGTATCAGCACAAAATGCACAAATCCTACCTTTCCAGTCTTCCTCTTCTTGAACACTGAACCCAGTTTTGGAAACTGTATTTCATCTCTTGGAAAGTAGGTTTTTTTCTGTCCAAACTGTAGAGTCTGTAACAGCAGCATTGTAATGGGACTCAGAGAGCAGCTCGGTCATTAGAGTCAAGAGAGAAGGTTATATTTAATTTGACCACTTAGCATAACGCCGAGCATTTTGCAAATACTATTAAGGTACCTCTCTTTTTTTTCTTCTTGCAGAGATTGTCTCCCAGCAGTCAGGAAGGAGATCTATGCACATTTAACGTAAGCATCCTGGGGTGCATGTCAGAGCAGGGCTGTGCCGTGGTGGTGGGACTCAGGGCTAATTAAGGCCCGACAATGTGTCCCCAATTCATACCGACACTAGAAACAGTGGCTGATAGGGAAATGCAGGCATAGCAGCTGCTCTTTTCACAGCAGTACAATAACTATCTCTTTAATGGGAAGGGATGTGGGGGAGGGATGCTGCCCAAATAACAGCACCTGCCTGCTTATGCCACACCGCCACGCTGAAAATCGCAACAGCTAATCCTCCTTGCCTGTCATGTTAATTGTTATGAAGCCCCTTTTGATATCAACCTATTTGTCCTTTGACTGAAATAAATCAGGCCTTAAGCACTGCATTTATCTCACTGCGATACAGGATCAGAGGTGAGCGCTGTGGGGAGATTTATATAATGGGAGCAACGTACAGCACGCCGGGGTGGTATTTATGGGCTCAGGATCTTTTCATCAGGAAAAGCAGTCTGTTGACATTGTTCACTACAAAGAAAAGTTCAAATGCTGTATATTACACTACAGCCCTAATACACCATTTGACATAAGCAGGAGGTAAATAATGCAAGGGAGGAGGGGGAAATGCCTGGCCAGCTTTCATAGGCAGCACTGTTTTCAGCTGGCTCAGCAAGGTATTTCAGACTTGTAGACAAGTATGTGGTCCAGTAGCTTCATCCACAGCATTTGTTCATTTGATACTGGTGTTATATTGAATGGCATTTGCTGAAGCTGGAAAATGTATTTCTGCAGAGCCCATGGTGTGCACAGGCACAGCCCTTTTGGCAAAGGATGTTCGGCAAGGGAAGGAGAAAAGTTAATGCCACAGGGGCTGAGGCTACTCTGACCCCACCCTTCCCACCCATTACCTCCATCACTGTGGCAAACCCGTTGTTTGAGATACTGAGAGAAGACGCTCAGAGGAAGCCAGATGGAAGACCTTGCAAGACATCCTACATGGGGAGGCTGGAAGGTGAGTGGTGAGGAATGGATCCTGGGCTTCTTTGCTCTCATCACCATGTTTTGTCAGCAGAACATCTCCATTTCTTAGGAATGACTAAAAATGACCACACCTGAATTGCTGAACTGACTCCACGCAGCAATCTCAGATTCTTATTTGTTCCACCAGTGAATGGATGCTGTCATAGTGGTCTTCTACCCCTTGTGAAATTCCCTCTGAATAGCTCCTGGCTAATTGCTCCTGAGGGTTTGCAAGGACATCTCTAAAAGAACCAGGATACGCAGTTGCAAAGGATGGGGTTATCTGCTGCAATCCCTTTTTGCCTGCAGGGATGGCAGGCACAGCAGGCACAAGCCTGTCTGAATTTCACTAAGCACCAGTGAATGTTATTGAAAATCTTCCCATATTCTTTATGGTGAAAAAAATGTAGATATCCTACAGTGACAGCGTCATCCACAATTCCAGAAAATCCTGTTAATCTTTCACACCTCCTAAGAAACACCTGTCCTCTATTTTTACTGTTCATGTTACTAATGGAAACCAAGCAGTTTAACTCTGTTTGTGCAAATGTGCTGCTCTGCCTGTGAGAGCAAAGCCAGCAACTCCCTTTCAGATTTATTGGTGTCACTGAGGGAAGGAACTTGGGGTGTTTTAAAGGGGCAAGTTCCAGAGAAGTGTAGAAGTGTTTCACACCCTCTTTTCTATAGGAACTTGAAACTATTAGATGAGCAATCCAAACTGTGGAGAATTTATGGAAAAAAAACACTGCATACAGTCCCAGAGCACAAGGTAGATATGAGTGGGGATGATCTCACCCTATTTAAAGCCAAGGCCTTCTTTCTGTTCATTGAGGTAGTTGCATATAACTTAATAGAGTGCAGACAGCTGCTTTTTGAGGAGAAAGATGCTCTGCTGTGTCATCGGCTCCAGGTCCTTTCCCAGACTTGCACTGCACCTGGGTCCCTTCTGCTTGGTTTCTAACAGGAGCAAGGTGGATGTGTACAGCAAGTCAACGGCTTTCCTATGTGCCCACCAACCAGCCCCCACTTCTTAATAAATCCTGAAGCCCATTGACCCATTTTATTCAGATTTCCCAGAGAAGCAGAGGTCCAAGCAGTACAATGCTCCATTTCTCATGGAAAAAAAGCAGCCACTGCAGGAGAGAGAATCTGTTGGCATCAGCACCAAGGGGGAGAGTGAGCAGTGATCTTGATTAGACATGGGGAAATGTGTAGACAAACATCCTAACAGCTGGAAGATCTTCACAGAATGGTTTGGACTGGAAGGAACCTTGAAGTCCATCCAATTGCCTCCCACCTGCTCAGGATGCCCAGGGCCCCATCCAGTCTGACTTTGGGCACTTCCAGCGATGAGGCACCCACAGCTCTCTGGGCAGCAGTGCCAGGACATCATCACCCTCCGAGTAAAGAATTTCTTCATGACATCTAACCTAAATCTCTCCTCTTTTGGTTTAAAGCCATTCCCCCTTGCCCCATCAATATCAGACAGTGTAGAAAAGTCTCTCCCCTTCCCGCTTATAAGCTCCCTTCAAGTACTGGGAGGCCGCAGTGAGGTCAGTCATGCCTTGCACCTTATTAGACACTAGAGAGTCCATGCAGGAGGCAGATGTGTGTAGATCAGCAGGATGCCATTGCATTCTGCTCTGGAAACTACTCGTACATGCTTCAGCATTGCATAAAATTAAGCTTTTGTTTTAAAAATGGATATATTTTTAATTTCGTATTGTGTGCTGTAATTATACAGATCCATCCTTGAGGAGAGCATTTATGCCTGTGTGTGGCATGAGGTGGATGTACACCTTGGGCTACAGGTGCTGCAATGCTTCTGGCATCATGCACCGCCCCAAGAGATCCTCCAACCACCCATTGCTGCCGGCAGGGAGAGCAGCTCTGGGGAGGCACTGTTCTCTGACAGCTGTTCGACACCTTCTGTGGGCATCTGGGTGAGATGAGGTCTCACCTTGAGCTAGTACAGCCATTTCTGTTGTCTTTCATGCCTGTAAAGTTTCTTCCAAATGGGGCTGCAACATAATTACTGGAGCACAGCCCATTCCCCATATATCACAGTTAATTGAGCTTCTTTTTTCTTTTTTTTTTTTTTTTTGTCTTTCTCCAGTTACAACATGCTTGAAAATGAGCTTTGGTTGGTTTTGCTTTTCCAACTTTAACACCGCTTTGCAGGAAAGGACAGGTTTTCTGTGAGAAGTACTGTTCACAGGCAGCAAGGCTGTGTTTGCAGGCTGCAGAGAGTTTGAATTTCAATTTCTTATGACATTCTTTCTGGCTCTGAAACTTTCAGGCTCCATTACACACTTTTGTTGTTGTTTCTGTTAAAATTTGCAATTAACAGCCTGACTTTGTGAAAAGCAAGCCGTGAAACTGGTACCACAACCTGGGTACTGGGTCATTTCTGAGTATGCCTGCCCATCTGTGCCCATCAGCATCTTCCTAAAACAGAGCCACCCGTTCACACTATTTTGACTCCTTTCTTTTTAAAGCCTCTCTGCTCTCATTAATTTGCTTTCAGTGTCACCAGCAGCTCTAATCTCTCATCAATACGTAGAAGTTCATCCCCTTTCCCTCTTCATCCAGCTCTGGAAGCAGTTGTACCTGCAGCCCAACACATCTCACCTCACCTCAGATGTGCCTGTAAAGGTTTTGTCACTGTTTACAAACACGTTAGATCTGCCCAGTGGTCCCTGCTGCACCTTTCATGTGCTGTGCTCGGCAAATAGCACTGATCTGCGCCTTGATCTGTAGTCAGCAAAATCGTTTGCTCACATTTTCTACATCAAAGCATGGAGGCGGGGGGAGCAGCCATCTGGTGAATTAACTCTAATAAAAATAAAAGGAGTCTCCTTGCATAATAGAGTATTAGGGGATGATACTGCAGGGTTGTTGGGACAAACGGCTCTAAAGGGTTTTTGACAGCTCACAGGCATCTTAGCTTATGTTGCAATGTAAACATCACGAAACCAGAGCTCCATTAGAATCTGTGGCAGTGTGTCTATTGATTGCAATGAGGCCATGATTCCTTCCCCACATAAATGCCTTGGTCAGCTGAATCCCATCACAGCAGCGTGCAAAGTGTTTATTCAATATGGTTGTGCACCATGAGTTACTTCTTTCTTCCACTGTCCCTGTAAAGTTGTTTTAACATTTCCACTGCTCATCTAACTTGTTTCACTGCTTGGGATTTTCCAGCGGCAAAAATGGACTTCTTAAGATGCTTAAAAGTTGGTCCTTACTCATAGAATCATAGTCATGAAATGGTTTGGGTGGGAAGGGATCTTAAAGCCCACCCTGCCCCAACCCCTGCCATGGGCTGGTTTCACCCGACCAACTCAGGCTGCCCAGGGCCTCGTCCAGCCTGGCCTTGGGCACCTCCAGTGATGGGGCACCCACAGCTCTCTGGGCAGCAGTGTCAGGGCCTCACTGCCCTCTGACTAAAGATTTTTTTCTTAACATCTAACCTAAATTTACCCTCTTTTAGTTAAAAACCCAACCTCTTAGATTAAAACCACTATCAGACCTTTGATCCTCCTTGAACTTCTCTTTGCAGCAGAGCACTTCTCCAGAGAAGGGAGAGGATTTCTCTCGAAGGCAGCAGATCCTGAAGGGATTGCAGCCTTTCCCCGGTCAGCACGTGGCACCCACTGCATTCAGTTCACACCACTGACTTCTAATATCAACTTCTTAGGGCACAGTGAATGGATACTAGCTCATTCCTGGTTCCAATTCTAGGTGAAAGGAGTTTGTGCTCAAGAAGATATAGGGTGACTTGCAGGCAGGGAGATTTTATTTTTAAATCAGGTCCAGTTTGCAGGCAGCTGGCATCAGCTCAGATTTCATTTGGAAACTATCTGCTCCAATTTGCTGTACAAAGAAAAGAGATTAGGATTCTATTTCTGTTTAATTCTGATCAGACCTCCCCCTTCCCTTCCATGACACACGCATCCTCACACTTACATACCTGCCCACATTAGTTAGGCTCTTGTTTCAAATGTATTTGAGGTTCCAGATTCACTAAAGAAGTAACAGAGATCTATTATTTGGTAGATAAACAGAAGATTGATTGGCTGAAAAGGACTTTCATTGATGAGAAAAAGGCTGCAGGTGCCCCACTGCAGGGAAACCACACCTAAAACCACAGCTGTTGGGTGGTTATAGCAGATCCTGTGTTTGCTGAGTTGCTTGTGCACAAGAGGGTAACTGCACACATGCTCCTTAGCAAGAGTAATCTGTTACATTTGCACATGGATCCCCACTGTGCTACACCTGTGTGTGTCCCAGAGACCTCCCCATCCACATGAGATTATGGTAAGGGAAACGGAGGTGAGTTGGCTTTTTTCCTACCAGTTGCCATTGACAAGACAGGGAAAGCACAACCAGTGTGCTGTGGTTGTGGGAGCACTCTGTGCATTCACAGTGATGTTGGCCAGAAGGACCTCTGAAGATCACCAGCCCAACCTTCCATCTGCAGCTAGGTCAGGCAGCCTGAGCTGTGAAACTTTCAAGGATAGAGGCTGGAGCAGGCTGCTCCAGTGCTGCAGCATCCTCCTTCCAAACAATTTCTCCATCTGTTCAACCTAAGCAACCCCAGCCACAGTCAAAGATGCTGCCTCACATTTGAGAACAGCTTGGCTCCTTCATTGCTATTGGCCTCCTCTTGTCCATAAAATAAGGCCCAAGACCACCTCCGCAGCATCCTCCTCAGCTTCTCTAAACCCCTCTTGAGCATGGAAACCCCAAACTGAATATTTTATGGCCTCAGTCATGCTAAATAAAGAAAAATGCTAATTTCTTCTGAACTGGTGGCCACACTCAAGCCCAGTACATGGCTGGCTGGATCTGAGAGTATATGGTTGGCTCAAATTCAACAGAGCATGCTCTGTAGCCATGACTGGTGTTACTGCAACCTTTGTGTAGAATTTTCCATGTCTCCTTGTGAGCTCTTTTGCTTCCTTCCTTTTTATAGCTACCCTGTGTATACATAAATATACACGTATATGTTTATATGTACAGCTATATGGGGAATTCAGAACTGTTGGGCTTTAGGAGGAAAAATCTGAGGAGGCTAAATGAAACGGAAAGTTGCTGTGGCAACAGCTATTGGGCAACTTAATTGTCCTTATAAGTGAGAGGGTGTACAATAATGATCTAGAAGTCCCATCCTGCAGTTTCAAAAGAGCTGAGCTCCAAAAGTGCTGGTGTTTCCAGTGCAGAAAGACCTAACGCCTGTAATTAGGTTTGTGTCTGCATCCTTACCCTCATCTCCTCCTCACACAAGAATAGACCTGACATCATTTGCTCAGTCAAGCTCTAAACTTCAGCAGTCCACACACCCACAGCCTCTTCAGTGCAGCTCAGTTTGTCTCATGCCCACAGCTGGGTAACTTCCAGAAGCAAAAGGGAACTATGGAAGCCTGCAGGGCACTGCAGATCAAAGCGCAATGGAAGAAAAATTCCTCCTCCTCCCTCCATCTTCTCCAGGGCTGGGTGTGACAATTACTGTCAGAGCCTAGCAAGGTGATTTTGGGGCAGGAAAATACAAACAAAGCGCAGTGACCCGAATTCACCAAACACTTTTAGACTTCCTCCCTTAACAGCCCATTGCCAAAGTCAGGTACATCCTACCTGTACACCCAGATGCAGAGATTGTAGGGTGGATGACACAGGGTGCAGGATACCACCCCATGCTCCATTTATCTCAACACAAAGGCTTAGCTCTGGGCCATTGCTCTCCACAGTAATTGTCTGCAGCCAACATTGTGCTCATTTCTAGCCCTGCCTCCCCTTAAAGCTGTGGGCAGATCCAACATCTGCTGTGAGCAGCTGAGTTGTATTATAATGACTTTTTTTTTCAGCTGTGTTGCAAACTTTGTTGTCTCTAGCCCTGCCCCTGCCCCAGTAGTACTGCTGCTCAACAGCATTTACCCCAAGGGGTTGATAATGTTTCACATTACTTCTCTAGCTCAGGGCTAATTAATTAGTATTTTGCTAAACATTTATATTTGCTAAACAGATTCAGACCCTTTGTGAGGAAACAGCATTTGGCTCTAATAATTACCAAGAGTCAAAATATTGAACTGAAGGAGGAAAAAGGAGCAAGAAGGCAAGCACAGATCTCATCTTTTCTCTATGATATGGTTTGGTTTCAAGACACTTCCTGTTAATGTCCTCCTAAACCATGGCAGCCACTAGCTTCTCAGAAGTAGAAAGTCAAAATCTACTTCAACAGTGCCTTTTCTAGAAGCACTGAGCACGTGCGAGAGAAGCGATAAGCCTTCTGGCAATGGAGCTGTCAGTGGAGCAGCTATTTGTAACATCATTGCTTGGCAGATGTCCTCCTGCTTTCCCTTTTGGCTTTGCTCTGCACATCCCAGTTCTGGAGGGACAGAGTAACAGTTTTACTGGTGCAGGATTGTTGTTTTGAGAGGGGATGGAAGGGGCAATTCTGCAGCAGAGCAATTATCAGCCAGAAGGCAATTAAATGGCCATGGGTGCAAGAGAAACACCTAGAATTACCGTGGGTGGTACTAGAAACACCTCCATGCATATTTACCAGCACTGTTCAGCCCCACCCCTTGTCTCCCCACCTGCATCCAATCTCTGCTGCCTCTTCATTTTCAGCCACCAACTCCAGAAGAGTCATCTTTCTGCAGAATCTCTAGGAGAGGTAGTGGAGCAGGAAGACTGGTGTCAGGGTGTAGGTGCTTAGGTTGGGATTTGCCTCGCCTCACTTGGAGCAGTTAGCCAAGAGCAGGGTCTGATTTGTCTCGCTACAGAGCAGATGTCAGACAATCAGCTGTATCACACTTCAGACATTCCTGGTTTTCACTGAACGTGAAGGGAATGTAATGGCTCATCTCAATGAGAGGCTTGCAGTCAGCCCAGATGCTCCTGTGAGCAGCCAGGGATCCTGACCCTATGAAAACAGCAATGTTCATCCTGTTATTTCCTATTCACATTCAACAGTGCTAGCTGTTCTTGATAGGACCTTTTCCCTTGAGCAAGTATTCCTGGGGTGTGGTGGTGACAGTTCCCTGCCTGTCACTCGTGTGTTCAGTACTTAGAACAAGCCAGGCCCCATAAGTTGGTGTCATCGTTATTTGAGACTGAGACCATCAGGGAAGACTGCGTTTGGTGTGGATGGGGTTCGATGGGTTGATGGTAGGACTAGATGATCTTAGTGGTCTTTTCCAACCTTAACAATTCTGTGATTCTTTAACTGATTTGGATCCCAGGAAAAAACCCTGGCTCTCAAAACGAGGTAACTTTTCGTAATTAATGACACACTCTTTAGTCATCAAGTCATCAATTAATTTACATTAATTATATCAGACTCACATGGAAGCCCGTCATTACTGAAGACAGTCCCCTGAGTGCAGAGCACTGGCTGCTGGTAAGGTGTGCTCAGTTCTGGGGCCAGCAATGTCCTCATCTTCTCAGCAGCCAGACCTTAGCCATCAGTCCAGGGAGCAGAATCAATGGGCTGGAAGTACACTTTCTCCATTCCTTCTGGAAATCATAGAATCACAGCATATCCAAGCTGGGAGGAATCCACAAGGACCATCAAGTCCAGCTCCTGAAATGACTCTGGATAATACAGCTTTCCACACTGAGCATTACAAGTACCACGCACCCACAATGACCAGGTCTGAACAAGTTCTCTTGCTCAAAAGCTCTGCTCCCAAATTCACTGCTGTACTGGTGGGGTGGCACAGTCCCTTGCTCCAGGGCAGTGTCACACAGGTTCTCACTTCCCCCAGAGATGCTGCTATGACCACAGGGCCTTGATGATCAATGGTGGTTTTAATAACTTCCCTTAAAAAGAACTCATTAATCCTAAAAGCAAACAAGTAAACAATCTTCTGAAGAACACAAACATTTTTTAAATCATTCATGCCACTACTTCTTCATTTTTTATCTCCTGTGTTTAAGCACAAGTTGAACACGTGTAGCAGAAATCAGCTTGCCAGCCTTGATTTCTGGCACCGTTCATAACTGCCAGCTAATTGTACTGAGTGATACATCTACTTGATTTATTTGCTATTCAAATAAAAAAGCAGAACATAAGACAATCATCATGAAAATGTCTAGAATGCGTCACATGAATGTGTGAGAGATTAATTTATTAATATTTAATCAGTGATTTTGAAAAGGTGAAGTGTCTAAAAATGAAAAGCGCTATGAGAACTCGGTTAATGATGAAAGATGCAGAAGATATTTTATTTATGCAGCTTGACTATATAGCAGGCAGAACAATGCAGCTCCAAGCAAGGACAAAGAGATGGCCCCTGCAAGGGAGTTTGTAGCAGGAGGCAAATTCTAGGTCCATTAAATTGGCTGCTTTCCTCACTGAGAGTGAGCAGAGAGGTCTAAGTACAGCTGGTCCCAGTAGCAGTGATGGCACAGCAATAGCTCTGTGCTGGGACAATGTCTCCTCTTCCCCTATATGAGATACTCACACTTTGCCCATGCTTCCACACTTGGACCTTGCCCAATTCCTGATCCCCTCCTCCGACTCAGAGATAACACTGATGTGAGCACCTACGTACTGGTATTTGCTGCATGGATAAGTGCTTATACAGAGAAACTCATCCAATGACTAGGGTCAGGACCTCCACAAGGCTTTTTGCTGCCAGGCACAGCTTTGAGCTGCTCTGTGTAATGTACACTGAAAATCTTTGCTTTTTATGCCATGATACTAAGTATATATATGTATATATAGATTTGTGTGCACCTCGTGTATCACAAACATTTGAACATAAATCAAACTGCCTGCAGGCAATGCACTTAGCAAATATACACCCATCTGAGGTGTGAGCAAAAAGGAACTTTCAAAGCTATCAAAGACTAATATTTGCTTGGGTTGGGTAGCCACATGAAAGCCAAAACTTCTAACTATTTTGTAGTGTCTTCACTTTGATATAATCTCAGCTGTTCCTATATTATCTTTTGCACATGCAAATACGTTCCCCACCTTGTTCTCAGTCAATTTCCAACTGGTTTCACTGCAGGAAAATATTGGAAACAGCTTGATAAATTTTCTTCCTTCCCTAAACATTCTTGCCTAGTTCTCACTGAGAAAGGATAAATCATAGAATCATTAAGGTTGGAAGAGACCACCAAGATCGTCTAGTCCAACTGTCACCCCATCTGCACGATACCCACTGAGCCATGTCATTCAGTGCCACAAAGTCTTGAAAGAAGAGTGCAGGCTGCAGGAAAATGGTTGCACTTGCCACCACCATTAAGGATATCAGCACTTTCATTGCTTCATCCATGGGAAACCATTGGGCAGACTCCAGATCTTCTCTCACTGAGGCGGTGGTTAAGGTGGAGTATCCATACACACATTGGCTCTATAGAGTGGGTAGCTGGGATTTCAGCCTTTGTGTGCCACTGGGGTAAGATGAAGCCCCCCAACCCTCACAGATGATCCAGGAACTTCTTGCCTTGCATTCTGAATATGGCTTCCTATTTACCCAAAGAGAGTCAGGCTGTGTTTCTCCATGGGAAAAACGCCACAGCTTATCACCAGGTGCCAGAAATTTCCACGCATTCCCACTGGGAAGGAGAGTATGAATTCATACAATCTCTGTGACAAAGCATCACCGCTCTGTTTTCTGTCCTGTCACACTCTCCCTTCTTACACATCTCCCTGTGAAAGCTCCTCCTGGGCCAGGATCAGCTATGACAGATAAAAGCAGTTTATTACCCTGGGAGGCTGAGAAGCAGCTACTACTTACTGCCATGCAGTCACTGTCAGAGGACACAGCAGAGCTCTGTTGAGACACAGGCTCTGGGCTGATGGGTTCAAGGGTTACTTTTGCTGAGACTCTCCAGGTGAACTGAGGTACTTGTTCCCTTTAAACAATTTTACTTGCATTAACATTTTTTCCCATTCTGGTTTATTTAGTTCATAAGAGCCAGAAGGTCATAAAATATGAGAACAAAAGGTCTGACGTACATGATATCATCTTACAGTGAATGAACACTAGAATGAAAATGAGCTCACCTGCATAAGCACATACATGGTTTTGCACAGAGATATTTTACTTTGGGTTTTTTAATTTCTCAAGGGAAGATCAGACCCTGCTAAGCATCTTCAGTAGAGAACAGGCTGTGACCTGAACAGCCCTGTGCTGGAGGTGGCAGGTGGGCTTCATGGCTTCCAGGGGTATCCCTTTGTCTGAGGAGCAGCCTCCACCCTTGCTTGGGTGCCCTTAACCCAGATTCATGTAGCAGGTGTACCAGCATTGCAGACAGTGGAAGAACTCGTTCCTCTTCCTTCACCCTTGAAATTCAACTGAAAGCAGTTTTCTCATACCAGCACCTGCAGAGCTCTGCTTCTGGGTCATATTATTTGATAGGTTTGGCCTGTAAAAATCTTCTTTGTCATGTTTTCATTAATGCCACATATCATTTGACGTCCCTCTACAGCAGCTACAGGTTTATTCCTTTTCCTCTAAACTGAGATGTGAACTCTCTATTACTCAGAGACTTGCCTAAATGATATCACTTAATAGGTTCTCTTTGCCTCTCTTGCATTTCCATAACTTGTTCTTTAATCTCCCTTTGATCCTGAATACCAGAGAGATTTATGTGTAATTTATTCTTACGTTGTTGTACTTGTTTAATCTTTCATTTTCGGTTGGATTCATTTTCAAACAAGAGCACTTGTTATAGGTTCAGATTATTGTTGACAGTTGGGACCTACCTGCTCTTTCTAAGATGAGTTTCCATTACTGTTTTATCTTTATCAGTTCCTCTTAACATGTATTTAATTCAGGGGCTCCAAGAGATGCAGCATAACTCTTTTCTGCACCAAATGGAGTTCAGGATTTTCCCTTTCTTTGAGACGTGCTTGATTAGACCTTCCAGCTCTGAAGACAAAAAATATGACATCTATTTTTCCACCATGTTCACTTTGCCTGTGATCTGTAACATCAGTTCCATCTCCTTTTCCTCCCCTTGGATCAATAGATGAAGCTCTTTTTTCTCCAGTTTTTTTTTTTTTTTTTCTTTCTATGGGGAGGAAGGTTTCAACAAATGTGATGCCTTAGGAACACTCTCATCTTGGTAGGTCTAACAGATGATGGGTGTCTCTGGATCCATCTCTTGCAGAGGTACCCAAATTAAAGCCTCTGGCTGCCCTCACAGCCGACTGCACTGACAAAGGAACTGATTTGCTCTCTGAGAAGATCACAACCATCTGTCCATCTGATTCTTCAAAACAAAAGAGAGATGAGCAAGCAGCTGTCTGGCTGCGGGTGAAGCTGGCTGGATAGCTAGCTCACCAACACCATGGAAGGTGATCCACAAGTGGACAGTTTCCCTTCAAAGGAAGAAGGTGCCTTTGGGAAGAAGCTAGGGTAACTGAAGCAGAGAAGAAAAAACTCCCCAGACGAGATGGAAACAGCCCATGCCTTTTCAAACTATATCAATCCCCAAAGAGCTCTGGGTTCACCTTGAAATCTGACATCAGCCCAGATTTTACCATCAAAATAAGGCTCCAAAGGAAATACATACATATATATAAAAAGAAGAGTAATCAAAGCTTCTAACATACATGAGAGTCAATAATTTGTGAATATGATGTCCAGGTCCTGCAGAACAGACAGCCTACAGATGGGTGGTGCTATGGAGTAAACCTGAAAACCATACAATCATGGAGCCATGAAGGCTGGAAAAGACCTCTCAGATCATCAAGTCCAACCCTCAACCCATCACCGCCATCCCACTAAACTGCATCTCTCAGTGCCACATCATCATGGTTCTGCCTGGTGAGCCTGTCTTGAAATGGTGTGGGAAATGTGAAGGAATTGAGGGTGGAGGAAAAACAATACAGTAATTCTGAGGAAAAAGAAGTGAAACTAAAATTGAGGGAGTATATCAGCAATTTAAGAACAAAAACAAATGGTAAAAATGGAAGAAGCTCTCAGTTTAATTCCCCACATAGAATTTGGATTTATTGTAAAGGAAAAATCAGAATGTGAGGCAACTAAAAAAAAAAAGAAAGCTAACTCTGCATATAATGGCGCCATGAGGAAAAAATATGGGAGAAAAATGCCCATCTAACGTCTCGTTAAAATAGATTTAATCTCATCTCAGACCACAGATGCTAAAATGATTTCATCATAATTGTATTGTTATGAAATGACTGTTCCATGTAATCTTCGCTCTGAATTTCTCAGCGTTACAAGGTTTGATTATGAGGGGAAGGAGGTTCAGCATTAATTTTTGCATTCAGCTTTGAAGAGGTGTAAGTAGGAAACAGAAAAAGCGACGTCTAATGATAACATGTGCAACTTTAGTGAAGTTGGAGACATTTTAAAAAGCAATTTGGTGGCAGACTTGATGTTTTGCAGCATTTTGTTCTCCTATTTTGTTTTCCAAAGTTGAAGGAAAGAAAAAGATCATCCTTTTCAGACCTGCTCTCCATTTCCAGCTCATCTGAATCGTTGCAAAACCTGCAGGACTATTCCTGAAAGACAGCAGTGGGCACATGGACCAAACCCAACATGACTCTCATCCATACTGAAATTAGGGCTTCACAGTCTATTCACAGCTCTGATCTAGACCCTGGCTAGACTACATAAGCTCTCATAATGCTTTTTTGTTCAAAATGACAAAACAGCACTCTTGGCCATGGTTGTTCCAATGGTGAGTGTCTCCTTCCTCTTCCTCTGCACTTGGAGGGGCTGACAGTGCTCTGGCACAGCTGACATAGTCTGGATTTCCTGTGCACCCCCCAGCTTTCTTAAGGCTGCTTTGGGTTACAATAATCCCTGAACAGGAATGGCAGCTCCTCCCCAAAATCCCCTATCAGCAGATCAGAGTGAAATCAGCCTGGAGATAACTAAGGAGCTAAAGGGCATTCAGCTGTGCTCCTCTTTATCAGGCTTGCATGGGGAGACCAAGCAAAATGAGACCCTTGGTGCATTATTAAGTGGTTCTATCAGCAGAGAAAAGCAATTAAAACTAGATTCCTACAGGTTTGCTTCTGAAGTTTTGTGCAAGTCTCCCTCACAATGCCAACAGATCCCCTTCTACAGCAATCTTCAGTGTAGAACCCACTCCTTCCCCAGGGTCTCTCCTGACCATCTCCATCTCCTCCATGCACTTTCACCTTGGGCACACCATGGTGGTACTACCAGCCTGTGCCATGTTCTCTATCTCTACTTTTGCAGCAAAGCACAGCACAGGTAGCAACCAGGAGCTTTGTGGAGGAGCTGCTTGGGCATGGATTCAACCCTCTCCCTTTGACAAAGTCTCCTATTTTTACAGAACTTGTTGGAATTTCATAACTTGAAAACCTTTAGCCTCCTGATAAATGTTGTTGATGTTGGCCAAGTCATTGAGAAGCTGTGGAGACAGGCAGGGGGTGCAGGCAGGCGACCAAAGCTTCGTTGTCTTCAGCCCTCAGGCTTAGAACCAAATCACCAAAGAGAAAACTCAACCATTTCCCCAGGATGTGTGACTTGGACAGGAGTCAGATGGGCCTGATCACACTACGAACAAATGAGAGGGAGGGCATCCAGCAAGAGCAGCCAGGTGGGTTCATAACATTCCTATGGAGACTTTGTACTGCCTTTTATCCCTTCTTGCTAGTAAAGCCCTGTAACCAGCAGCAGTTTGGAGCATTACACAATAAGCACTCAGAACGGTGACAGAAGGAGAGCAGCTTGATTGGAGCCTGCTGCTGCCACTAATCTGCCTGCTGCAACTTCTGTTGTTGCTATTTTGGCTGCTGCTTTTTCCATATTGTCTTCTGCAGCATGTTCAGGAAAGCTGGGCTATTGATCCTAAACTCAGCTGTACCAAACTCCAGCAAAGAGCGGGGAGATGTCAGAACAGCATTTAAGTGGTAAAAAATTATGGCCAGAGATCCCACTTTGGTTGGTGTTATTCAGGACAAACTAGATCTGCAGGGTCTTTTGTTGTTGTTGTTGTTGCCCAGAAAGGTAGTGGATGCTCCAGGGATGTCTCTGGAGACACCCAAAGTCAGGCTGGATGGGTCTCTGAGCACATGATGGAGTTATGGATGTCCCTGTGCATTGCAGGGGGTTGGATCAGAGGGTCTTTAAGGGTAGCTTCCAACTCAAATGATCCTATGATTCTATAATATAATGTGGATTCCACATAACTAAACCAAAGGAGGTATGTGGAGTTCAGGGCACTACCTCACTGTCCAGCCCTGAGGAGCTGTGCAGGGATCAAAGACCTTGCTGCCTTCTACGATTGTCAGTAGAGACCATTCCTTATGCTGAGCTTGTAAAGGGATACCATTGTAAATCCAGGAGCAAATTTGTAACCTAAAGTTATCCCCGTGTCTTTCTTTCAAAAACAAAAAGGCCTATGCTTTGGGATCATACACTTCAGACCACCCCCAAATCAGCAAGGTCCTCCAAGCCTGCCACATGTGAAAGTGCTACAGCTGGTTTTCTCCTGTGTTGTGTTTTTTTAATCTCATCCATCATATTTTCTTGCAAAAGAGCTATCTCCTCCTCCCCCTCCCCCGCTGACCCCCAAAGATTTCCTTCAGAAAACCCACATGAGCAACATGCACATCTGCTCTTAAGCCACAGTCATCTGTTGTTCCCTGCAAGGCCACTGCATGCATGGGGCCATTGTGTGAAGCAGCAGGCCTTGTTTTGGTGCCAGGAGCCTGCACTGCACCATGCAAGGAAGCTGTGCAGCTCTCAGGCTCCTCCACAAACACAGTAGGGACAAAGCCCCAAAGGATGCAGCAGGGACAAGTTCCAACCTGGGAGAAAGCCCTGTAAGATCCATTACAACAGGGCAGAGCAGGCCCAGCAGCAATGGGATGTGGTATCCTGCCAAACTGGGACTGGGAGCAGAGATGCACCAGCCTTTGCTTTAACACAGTTCTCACAGCTTGGGCCTGAGGAAGCAAACAGGAGCTGCCAAGGAGCTGTGGAACTGGGAAGGAGGAGGTTTTGCAGAATGGATGTCTAAATTTACAGGAAAGAGGGCAGAGTTCCAAAAGTGTATTGACAGTTAAATATCATTTTCCTCAGTTAATTAGTTTCGTAGCTACTGTTAACAATATATCAAGTGAACTGAAAACTTTGCCAGCTACGCTGGGAAATGCACTGAAAATGCTTCGACCCAGCACTCTCATATTGCCAAGTTTGGATGGTAGGATTCTAGGAGCTTGTGGAGTTTGTCTCAAGCCTCTCCTGGATCCTTCCAAGCTGATCTGCAACCCCTGTAAAAGAGTGCATGGTTCTGTACCTATGTGAGCTGTGTGATTTGTAAAAAAATGTAAACTTGAGATCATGGCAAGGCCTTTCAGGTGAGCAAGGTGTGACACAGCTCAGTCTCATAAGATGACCCGAATGGTGCCATCCAAAACCATTAGTCACATGTGAAAAACTTGGCTTGCATAGATGGCTTTGTCAGAGTTTTGCATTGGAAGGGACCCATAAGGATCACTGAATACAAGTCCTGGCTCTACAGCACCACCCAAATCCAAACTCTGTGTCTCAGAGCAGTGTCCCAGCACTTCCTGAGCTTAAGACCATACTCAATGCTCTGGGCAGCCTGTTCCATGCCCACCACTCTTTGGTGAAGAACTTTTTCATAATATCCAACCTGAAGAATCATTAGGCACAGAACTAAGAGAAAAAAAAGAAAGAAAGGAAAAAAAAAAAAAGAACAACTAGTGGAAGATAGGTCAGGTATAACCTTTACTCCTGTAACTAATTGGTACATCTCACTCAGCACCAACACTGGACAATTATTCCGCAAACGTCATTTTCCTTTCCCCACCTTCCTTTCTGTCAGTTCCCAGCCACCTGCAGAGGGGAAGCAGTGGCACACCATATGGCCATCGCTGCTGTGCGCTGCTGCACATCAGCTGTGCAATGAATCCAGCCTCGGGGTTTTTTCCAGCAGAACTCTGATTGCTTCTTTCACAACCTCAGAGCACATCTTGGGTTTCACTGCTGCCACTTGCCTCCAGATCTGTAAGGGAACTGCTCGCTGTAACAGATGAGCAAGGAGACCAGGCAGTTGATAGGGTGTGATTGCGGTGATTTCCAGTAGCCTGCTTTGCCTGGAGCTCTCAGTTCTTCTGCCTGTCCATTTTCAGACTTCCCTCATATGTCAGGATGCTCAGCATGGACTTGGGACTGGAGCATCACCTCCCTCCCAACAGAGGTGATGCTGTGGATGCTGTGATGCTGTGGACACCCACTCTGGGACCCTCCCTGTTTCATAAACAAGCAGTTATTTGTCTTTTTTTCAGTGCTTGGACTCAGGAAAGCCTTTTTCTTTTACTACTCTTTGGGAGAAAGAATTCCATGGGGACACCTGTGCCAAACCCAACCTTTGGGCTTCAAACAATAAAACAAGCATCACTGGGCAGCAAAGCCCAGCAAAAGCAACCCAGCAAGGAGAAAAGTGCTCGGGGAAGCCTTATGGCACTGCAGCACCATGGAGGGCCTCGGGGTGTCCTGTGGCAGCTCATGCTGCAGGGGTGGCCAACAGAAGTCAACCCACCCATCCTACCTCTGGACCTGCTCACCACACCAGGGTGCAATTTAACACTGGATTCCATAGTTCTTGAGATGCCTGTGAGGCAGAGCAGAGGAGGGGGGCAGGGGGTTTCCCAACGCTAATTATCACACAGTCTTTAGCCAGAGCAGCACCTCCTGCCAAGGGATTAGGCAAAGCATTGTTTCTCCCTCAATAAATCTCTACAACAAACACCTAATTCTCCAGGCGCTGTATAGAAAAATTAATCCTGATCCGTCCCTTCCTTCTTTTTTCTCAGGCTAGGATGTTTCCCTACATTGATCCCCCTGGACATAGCAGTGATGCTCCAAGGTGTGCAGGGGGGATGGTGGAAATCAGAAGGAGACTGGGACAGGGACTGTGCTCCTCCAGTGTACCCAGACACATCTCAGCAGAGGCCAGGACTCCGCACTGTTTCTGTCTCCCTGGGTGCAGCAAGGCAATGGGGAGGCTGTTTCCACCTCCAAGTGGTGTCATTGATGGCTCTTTGCTAATTAGCCGCTGAGCTTGTTCTAATAGCTCAAAAATGCCTTCTGGCTGGACATAGCAGCTGTAGTGGAAATTTCAGCAGAAGGAGAAATTCCTGGCTGGTCTCAGAGGAATCTAAAAAGATTCTGTAAGATGTGACAGCAGGGTGAGATGCTCCTGCTGGCCACTGGGATATTTCTGGCAGACCAGGCTCCTGGCAGGAGCTAGGAGCAGCATGTCAGGTCAGAGCCAAGTGCCTCTGTATGCATGGGACCTCAGGAGTCTCCTTCATTATATCATTCATTATGTCAAGTCCTGGAAGGAAAGGGGACAGCAACAACCTCTGCCTTATCCCTAATTCCCACTTTGAGGAGAAGACATGAACTCAGGCTGAGTTTTAATCAGAATGGAGGTGGAGTTCCACAATTTCCCATTAAATGACTGCATTTTCCATACCATCTAGCCTACTGCTGCATAATTGCTGACGGTTCCCCAAAGGCCCCAAACAAATGTATCCTCAAAGACACCATTTTTCATTTTGCTGTACTGCCTTCAGCCCAGCCTTCCTGTTCCCATCCTGGACATAGGTCCATGGGGTGCTCCTGGCATTTCTGGACACATTTCAGCCCCCAAAGCAGCAGGAGGACACACCATTCTTGGCCAGAAGCATCCTGACATCATCGGGTGGTGTGGGACACCACATCTTGGCATTGTGTCTTTTATGGAAAAGCTTTATTAATAAGGCCCTAACCTTGCTCCAGCATCACCATCTCATGCACCCTTCGAGACACACACGACGCACAGCGATGCTGGAGTCAGCGCACACAGCCCTCCCTCAACAGCACCGGGGCTGTCAATCATTTCACACCTGCTAAGTGGTAGAGTGCTTCTCCCAATTTACTTATCCATCATTTTTATTGAGAAATCTCCTCTAGTCCCACACAGTTATATGAGTTAATGGAACAGTGATTAGGGGATTCTGCTGGAATGAGCTGCGATTTCAGGCATGCTGGTGCAAAGCCGGTATGACACTGTGTCGCTTCCAGCACAGCTGCTCTGAGCAGGATTTGTTCCCTCTGCTGTGAGTTTCTAATCGTTTGCATATTCCTTTGCTTGTTTTTATCATTTAAAAAATATATATAGTTATTATTTTTAAAGCCATCTGGACAATTATTTCTGGGTTGCTTAGCAGGGATGTTACTGTGCCAGTCTGCTCGCACTGCAGAGCTTCTCTTTCCAATTAGCTCTTTTGGTGCCAGCTCGATCCCCACTGAGCTGTGGGGCAGTCACTGCTGCTGACATCCCAGCAAAGGCAACGAGCAAGCAGCCTCTCAGCCCATGGAAACACCGAGGCACAGAAACTGAGTCATTTAGAGCAATACAAGGGGAAAATTCTTAAAGAAAGAAAAGTGAAGTTCCCCACTGAGTCCTGTTTCTGTAGGTCCCAGAGCACTTCAAACATGTATGAGAGCTTTCACATACCATCTTCTATTAAAAAAGCTTCCAGAGGTTATATCCATGCTCAGCTTCTGAAGTTTAGAGATCTCCTGTGCTTCCTCTGTAAATAAATGTCAACATCATTCTGGCCTAAACCTACGCCAGGGAGGAGCAAGAGAGACCAAGAGGGGGTCTGGGGGGGATGCTGTGCGACTCCAGAGATGTCCTGCATTCAGCCTTAGCACATGAATCTGCAGTCGATGGGAAAACTAAAGCAAGGTAAGCTTTAGCTAATGTAGCAGATATTACAAATGTGTGTGTTGAAAGGCACTGAGGGACATTCTCAGCTCATCAAACCTCGTGTTAATGGAAGCTTGATAAATGCGCACTCATCAAGAAGGGAATAGAGCATCACGCTGATGTCCTTAATCAGACACAACCCAGCAAAAATACTGGCAGCAAGGTATATCACATGTCCATGTTCTGTACAGAAAACAGAATCATGGGATCGTTGGAGTTGGAAGGGACTCCTAAAGGCCATCTGGTCCAACGCCCCTGCAACAAGCAGGGACACTCACAGCTCCATCAGGTGCTCAGAGCCCCATCCAGCCTGACCTCGGGTGTCTGCAGGGGTGAGGCATCCACAACCTCTCTGGATAATCTGTTCCACCTGCTGTTACTTTCAAATTGCACTCCCATCTCTCTGGTCAGTTTGAGGCAAGGATTTTGCCTTGGAGGTGTCGAAGGAAACATCAGGACCCAGCAAGCAATCTGCAGGTCCCCTCCCATGCCCTCTCTGCCATCACATTGCCCTGTCTGTGCTATAGCAGATGTTCAAGCTGGCTGTTCACTTACTTGTCTATAGAGAGAAGCCACACTTCAACAGTGAGCTCTTCCCATCCACTACAATCTCTCTCAAATGTGCCTCAAACCATGATCTGCTTCTCCATGTGTCTCTGACAGTCAAGTGTCTTGTTTAGCACATAAACATCACAAAGCTCCAGGAACCAAACTCTTTTAAAATGACAATTGATTAAACATTCAAGCTATATAAAGTACTGACGTATTGTAAATACATTTTAAAGGGGGTGGGGGGGTGAAAAAATCTTTGAAATTCACTTTCAGCTTTCTTTTCAATTATTTATCACAGAATCTAAGCCCATTAAAGTCAGGCTTAATGGGCTTGTTTATATATTACAGAAAACATTCTGCTTTTAATTGCCTGCTGAAAGGCTCTTGCACTCTGTCTCAGCTCTGCAGCAGTACTTAACCGGAAGGCAGAAGCCCAGTGAGGCAGGCGGTGGGCAACCTCCCCCCCTGCACACCATCCTGGGATGCTGAGTGTGGATGAGACCCTTCCCAAGAGACCAATCTGTCCCTTCAGAGACCTTCTGCTGGTGAAAACAGCCAGCTCTCCTCCCTGATTGGGCACTACAGAAGGTGACCAGGTCGACTTGATGATATTCCATCCCATTTTGCTGTAGACCCATTACCTCCACAATATCGTATCCATAACTATCCCAAGGTGCAGAATTGCTTTGCTCATAGTTTTTCTTCCCAACATTCCTCTTTTTTTGTCTCTTCACTTGCTGGAAATGATCAAAATTGTTTCCATGAGAACTGACACAACTGAAGTCCCATGCTACTTAAGAGGTGGAGACCTCCCAGCCCCTTGGCATTACTCTTTGGTGGATCAGACACTGGCTGTGCCCTGCTTAACCAGCTGCATTGGGCTTGCAGAGCTAGGCTGAAGGGCACAACTGAAAAAGGTGCATCCTTACAATGGGGAAATGAGAATATACCTCATCTTCAGCAGCAGCTCCCTGAGAACTGCGAAGAGAACAGGTTTGTCCTGCTGGCATACATCAGTGAGACTCTAGAAAAGCTTAAATAACCTGTGTGGGTTGGGAACATTACTGCTGGGAGCTCCGAGCAAAGGAAGAAAAGAATGAAACTACAAGAAAAGGGAAAAGGGCAAAAGAAAAAGGGAAGGAGAAAGGAAAAACTATGAAAACGCACACAACCTGGGGCAGAAATAGTTCACATCACCCCATAGGTTGTTCTGTGTGAGGACTACAAGTGAACATCAGCACTCCTGCACAGGCTGCACGGCTATTTCAGCCCCTAGATTGTCTGGAGAACCTTCCTGTGACCTCCCTTCAGATGGCAGCACTGAGAAGAGAGAGGGCTTCTTTCTGCAGATGGGTACCAAGCGCAGGAACAGCGTTCATCGTCTGTCATTACTGGTATTAAAATAATTTGGCCATACAAAAACAAAAGCATACATCATGAGAAAAAAACCCACCAACTTTGGCATTTCTTATTTTTAAATCCCTTCCAGCTCCAGTGACCAGTACAAAGATGGAGGAGCAAGTTCTCTGAACTCATTTCAGAGAAACAGTTCCAATTCCTTCGGAAGCTTGATCCTCAGGTACCTTCAGTTTGGAAGAAAAGAAGAGTTGATGTCATAATGACTTCTGAATTTTGTGCTGAAATTACATTTTTGGCGCCATTAAATCCCACTGTGTGCTATGGAGGATATAATGTAGTACTCATCAGAGGCAGGCAGTAGTGAGGTTTACTGGCACTAAAATCAATAGGCACTGAATAAAATGGCTCCAAATGATTTAGGATCATGCACACATCTTCTTTTTGTAAGCTTAAAACCATTTGGAGAGGCATTAATTCATTAAAGGCCTCTTGAAGAATGTCATCATACTGTGTAGTCTGGGCCTGTGCACATCAAAAGCATCATAGATTGTGGCTTTTATTAAGGAGGCTGGAGAATGTAATTCTTCCTGGAGTACAACAGGCTTTAAAACACAGTGCACTTTGAGATCAAAACAATGTTTATAGCATTGTAGTTACTAAATATTTTAACATGTACAATATAAAACATAATGCATCCTGGAATGTGTGCTTATGCTACTGAAGTAGCCTCAAGACTTGTCAGATCCATTACAAACCACCATGTAGAGTATTTTATTTGTTTCCATTTCCTCCTTTTCCTTTCTTTTTTTCTTTATTGACTGTATGACATTATCATTTATTTTTATTTTTACACAAAGCTCAATGCCTTTCCTCACAAACATGTGATTCACATGCCTGCCCTTTGAATATGGGCAACTATATTTTCATGACAACAACGAGGTTAAATCCCTTACTGAGAGATACAGTATGACTCCATTAAAAGGAAGGTAGTCTGTGAGTAACTGGGACTCCATGATCACAGAATCATCATAAAGTTGAGCTGGAAGGCACCCTTAAAAGCCATCTGGTCCAACTTCCCTGCAGTGAGCAGGGACACCCACAGCTCCATCAGGTGCTCAGAGCCCCGTCCAGCCTGACCTTGGGTGTCTCCAGAGATGGGGCATCCACCACACTGCCTCACCCTACACAAGCTCACAGCTTGAAGTGTAACTGACACAGAAGACAAAAGTCAGAGCATTTCACTTCAGACATACTGGTTGATGGAAATCATGGAATCACAGAATATCCCAAGTTGGGAGGGACTCACAAGGATCGACTCCAACTTCTGGCTCCACAGAGGACCACCCAAAATCCAAACCCTGTATCTGAGAGCATTGTTCAAATGCTCTTTGAAGAAGCTCAGGGGCATGCCCACAGCTCTGGGGAGCCTGTTCCATTCCCACTGCCCTCTGGTGAAGAACCCTTCCCTGATACTCAACCTCCCTTCAGCCTTCTCTTCTTTGGGCTGAACAAATAAAGAGACTTCAGGTGACTCAGTGATTCTAACACAGGCTGTGATCATGGAGCCACTCTTAACACTGCATCTCCTGTTTCATTGCTTCAGAGCAGTGTGATGGGCTACGGTGCATGTGCTGTGGGAGATGCACAGCAGATGCTGCATGTACATGCTGTGCATGATCCAGAGGAGCATGGATAGCAATGGCAGTGAGACTGTAGCCAGCCCTCCCTCAGGATATGTGTCAATGCATCCCAGCAGCTTTCTGTGTAAGAGAGCCCTTTTGATATAGGGGATCTCTTCCTGGGGGTAGGATTTCATGTGCAGGAAAGGACAGCCCCATTCCTATCCCCTGCCTGCCAAACCACAACAGAGCAGCTGACCATTGGTTTAAACGCTTAAAATCAGACCCTTCCTTCAAAACAGATGTGGCTTCCCAGTCTCAGAATTAGCTACAGGCAGCTCAGGGCTGTGGAGCTTTTGAAGTTCACAATGCTCTCGATATGGGGAGGGAGGGCTGGTTTCCCGGGGCTGAGTGCTGTGCTCGGCTGGGACACAGCTGGCTTTGCACCACCCTGGAAACATCCCATTCTACAACAGTTAACAGGATGGCTTAGGAAAACAGAGGGTGTGTATGCAGTTACTTACGGCTGTAAATAAAACATTATGGGGCATTGAATTACATTGGCTGCCTCCTTTCTGCCCAGCCCTGATGCACAGGAATGATGGGCATGAGCACAACGCGGTGTGGTCAGGCAAATCTGACAGCAGGCATGATTCTCCATGGTCAACCTGAGCTGGTTCCCAGGCTGGCATTTTCCATTTGACTTCACAGAGGAGGTTATTTTGTTCCTTAACACTTGGAAATTTGGCACAAGGACAACAAAATGAACTAGATTTGACCAGGGAGTGTGGGTAAAATTGGCATGTGCTATTTTATCCCCATATGTTTGATAAGGTCTTCTCCTGAAGATTTTGACAGAAGTGGGATGGATTTTCCTCCTCCTGCTAGACAGAGACCTACGTTTAAAAAAAATAAATTAAAAACGGACACTTTATCTCAATTCCATTTTGCAAAGATATTTTCAAGGATCATTCTTTACTCTTCCTCACACCAAAAAATACAAGAAAACTCCAAAGCTGACCCAAGAATACATCTTTATACCTGGTCCACTAAGGCCTGAGTTAGTTGATCTTGCACCACATCCAGCCACCCCTGCAAGCAGCCTGACTGCAATGGCCAGGTTCTGCTGCCTTTGCAAGGAGTGAAGGTTCCACACAGAAGCACAGGGAATGTGAACAGAGAATCACATAGTATATCCTGAGTTGGAAGGGACCCATTGAGGATTATTGAGTCCAACTCCTGGCTGCACACAGGACCACCATATGACTAAGAATGTTGCCCAGATGCTTCTTGAACTCTTGCAACCTTGGCGCAGTGACCACTGCTGTGGGAAACCTGTTCAGTACTCCACCTTTTTTTTACCAACCTGAAAGAGGAATCACAACTGAAGAATCTTGCAGGTGAAGGAGGAGGCAATGAGAAGAAAGGCTGGTTATCTTTGTGAGAAATTCCTGGGCATATTCCAGCAACTGAAGTTCAAAGAAAATTACATTATTTGAGAAAGCTTTGAAAATATTCATTGAAAGTTACAAAAAAACTGCTACTCAAATTCCAGGGCTTTCCCTCCATTAATTGGAATGCAAAACAGGTTTCACCTGTCCTGATTTTTCCACCATTTTTACCTGTTAGCAAAAGAACATCCTCCATGGAATAAGCTTCAACATATCCACAACCAAAGAAGAGTTGAAACTTTGGGATTTATTTCATAAATATTAATATTTACATATCTAATACAATCCCTTTTTACAGAGTTTATATTCAGGTGCCTGAATTCTGAGGCAGAAAAGCACCACTGTTTCCTTTTCATATCAGTCTGATGTGGGACAGCACTGTGTTCCCATGGGGTGAAAGCTCCCAGCTTCCACCACATTCAGCAGAAGACACAGTGTCTTCTGACAAAACTAAAAATCATTCCATGGGTTGGTTGCGTGGTGGGGTGGGCTGGTACAGAGGTCTGCAGGATAATGGCTGGTGACATGCAGCTGTTCAAGATGCTGAAATAGAAGGGTACCCTACAGAAGTGCCTGTCATCCTTAGTGCACCTCCTTCCCATGTATCAAAGAGGTTGGGGCTCAAGCCTCTTGGAAATGGATGGTATTTGGGTGCTGAATATTTGCTGTGTGATAACAGGTTCATCACTGACAGGGACAGCCTTTGTGTGGAGCATCACAGCAGGGCAGATGCAGGGGAAGTCCTGTTCTGCCATTCCCTGGTATGTGCTGGCTCTACCTGGCCAAGGTGGGAAGGTATCCTCCTGGCATCACTGCAGCACTCACATGGCAGTGGTGGGATGCTCTGACAAACCACATGGAGCTAGGAAACTGAGGAATGTGTTTTAACTTCTCTCACTGCTGGTTTTCAGAGTGGTGCCCAAGATGATGCATGCAACAAAGCATCTGTTTTAGAACGTTTTCCTCTGTGTATTTATCCCAGCCATCTGCTGACCTTTAAACCAGTTCTAGTGCAGGATCCTTCCTGCAACTGCCTATGATCCATGTCTACTGCCTCCCAGGACCAGAGCATCCCTATGAGCATAGCTAGATCTTAAGCACAGGCTAAATCCCAGGGAGCATCAGTACGAGCAAGCATCAGCTCTGCCACGCTGTTCGGGATGCTCCTTGTGGAAAAGAAACCGCGCCACAGTGTGTCATCCCATCTCCAGGGAAATGCAGAGCAATCAAGCCATTAAGAATATATTTCAATCTCTTCATAGCAGGTGTGAGACACCATTCTCCGGCTGCTGACAGGAAATGTGTGTGCAATTCTCCGAGGTACCAAGCTCAGAACGTGCTTCTTAAGGGTTTTGCTGCTTAAAGAATTCTGCGAAGTGCAAATGGCTCTCATAAAATCAGATAGTAAATTGTCTTCTCTGTTTGTCCTGAAAGTGCTCAGCCAGCTGGGTCTTTACTGCACATTGGTGCCACTCAGGAAGCACAGCACACAGCCGTGCCAAAACCATGTGTGGAGCATCAAATCTGGGTTCAGAGTTCGTCTTGGAAGGCTGTTCCAAAGAGAAAACTGAGTTCAAAGTCCTGCGAGCTGTGAATAAATGAAAAGAAGAAATCAGCATTTCCACAGCAGCTGTGTAGCAGCATTCCCTTCACTTTCCTCTGCCATCCTGCCATGGGATGAACCAGCACAGCATAAACCAGCAGGCATAAACCAACAGCCTCCCAGTCAGGTAGACATTGCAGCACTGCCTTCTGCTATTCAGCATAGGGAAAAAAAAATTAGGAAAAGCAAACTCAGGCAGAGCTAAGGAGGATTTTAAAGCCTATTTGCCCTCCTGGTCCCAGAATAAAGGTGATTACATAACAAAAGCTCCACAGAGGGACACAGCAGACATGTGCATGGTCACTGTGGGAGAGGGGCTTTGGCCATGTGCTGTCCGAGTTGGCCCCAAGCTCTGCTCCTCTCCAAAAGCACTGGCGGCCATGGTGGGACCCTGGTGGGGGCACATCTCCATCAATAGGGGCTGTCAGCACCGGTGACGGAGGTGCTTTTTTAGGGAGCCATGACCAAGGAGCTGGCCCCACACGAGCATCTGTTGAAGCCTTGGACATATGGAGCTTTTATTCCTCCTTGTGGAGGCACGAGCGCTTTCCCCACCTTCTGCCATCCTCCCATTGTGCAAGGGGCTGTGAGAGGCTCCGGGGACAGCTGCTGCCTCAAAGCTGCCTCCTTGGGGGATGCTACAAAGGGCCCTGTCCCCATGTCCCCTGGCTGAGTCACTCCCATCAATCAAAGGGGCTCGGTGAGCCAGGGGGTGACTGACACCTCGCCTCTGGTTACCAGGGGACATGGAAAGGATAATGTATTTTTCTTATTTTTTCTTTTGTAAAAGGGAAAAAAGAATGTTCAGGAAAAAAAAAAAAAAAAAAAAAAGCTGGTATGCTGCACCTTCTATGAAAGGGAAAACTATCCTCTGAATTTCTGTGAATTTTGAAAGATGGATATTTAAAGATGTGGAGGAAAAAAGTAGTCATTCAGAGCTAATTATACAGCTGTTGAAAAGCCCAGTAAATATGTTACTCAGGGATATATAATACCTTTGATGTAGTTGTAATCCGACTGAAGTTATTAAAGGTTTTCACAGCTGCAAAGCAATCCAGCTTAGGAAGGTTTTTTTTATCTTTTTTTTTTTTTTTTTTTGGTAATTTGCAGAAGCAGAAAAGAAACTCTGCTGCCAAAGCAAAATGAAGATCCTCATATAAACACGGTTGCACAGCCTAAGAAAAATTACACCAATGCTGAATAGCATTAACCTGTCCCAAAGCTTAAAAGAGTTTACGGAATAATAAACAGCGTCAGTAACTCCAAAGGGGCTAAATTTCAGAAAGGCTCTTCTTTAAAACAATTAAAGCTTTAAATAAAAGTGTGACTTTGCAGTTGGGAATTTCCTATTCCCTTCAAACCCACAAGGAGTATAAGCTATAAATGCTCTGAAAGAAAAAATACATAGTGGGGCATGAAATACAGGAGGCTGCTAGTAAAACTCCAACATGTTCATTTAAATTGATCATGGAAGCAATAATATCACTGGGTTTTGTAAATGGATGGGTTAAGAGCTGAAACTTTATTGCTGTTTTCATTCCCCAGGGCCCTGTGGTAAAACAAGTCTCCGCACAAGATCTCCAGGCACTGAATGAATTATTCACTCAGTTATGGGTCATTAAATGAGGCTGAGCAAGGGCCAGTGTCCATTATTACATTGTGGTGTATGAAAAAAAAGACTCATTTTGTGGAGATTGGCATGGAGATCAGCATCCTCAGTCATTTCTGCCATGGCTTCTTCTGAACTTCTCTGGCAGAGCAGGGAGCTGTGAAACAGCAGCACAGCTGCACTAAATAGAGCAAAGGAGGTTTGAGGTTAAAACCACAGGTGAAGACAGGAAATGCTAAGTGCATTCAGATGCTAATTGCAAAAGTGTCTATGGCAGTTCAAGCTGTTACTGTCCTGCAGCTGCTTTTTGTCATCCTCCAACTGAAGGCTGCGTCCCCCAATGTGTTCTTGATTTTGTTTAGAGAAATCTGCTCATGGTTTTAGTCACGAAATCACAGAATGGCTGAATTTGGACCTCTTGGAGGTGACGTCACCTGGCCCAATTTCCATGGTCAAGCAAGGACACCTAGAGCAGACTGCCTAGGACCAAATCACCTTTAGCAGCATTTGGTAGGACGAGAAACAGCCTTGAGTTGTGCCAGGGGAGGTTCAGGTTGGATATCAGAAAAAACTTCTTAGATAGAAAGGTGAGGGACTGGCACAACTGCCCAGAGAGGTGGTGGGTCACTGACCCTGGAGGTGTTCAAGAGCTGTGGAGATGTGGCACTGAGGGATGTGTCCAGTGGGCATGGTGGGGTGGGTTGGATTAGATCATCTCAGTACTTTCGGCTTCAAACCTTAATGATTTTATGATGATTCTATGATTATTTTTTAAAATAATTTCTAAGCCAATTTCAAAATAGATTAAAGTAAGCTTCCTCTGGGAATGAGGTTTCCCCATACAACCCATCACTGTCCATTAATGAAGGTGGGGTAACTTTTCTCCTCTGTTCAGAAGTCCTGAAATACAATTTTGCCTTTGCTCTCATTTTTGCCTTGAAAAGAAGAGCTTTTTTAGGAGGTCAGGAAAAGAGTGAAGTTGCTGTTATCTAAGTAGTCCACGCCTGTAGTGAGAGACAGGATTCTTTACATACACTGATCTCTGGGACTGGCAAGCTGGAGTAGCCCCTAATCCAGCACTATCTTGTATGATCAGAGGCAGATTTGTCAACGTGTCCCTGTTTGCACACCGTCTCTGGGGGGATGATTCAGCCAGACTTTTACATTAAAAAGGACAAAATTCAGTTCAAACTTTAGGGCCTTTTCAATCAAATAAATGGCTGGATTTTTGCTGACCTAGGCATTTTGGTAATTATCTTGATTTCTTTGTGTTGTTTTAGTAGGAAAAAGAAACCTCTAACATTTTTAATTGACATTTAGTAAGTGAAAAATGATGGTTTTTTAGTTGAGATGACCTTCTGCTTAGAAATTTAAAAGAAAAACACTTCACAAATCCTCAAAAACAAACCAAAAAAGCAGGGAGTCCTGACTGCTTTCCTCCTACTCTTTCAGAGCTGTCTGAAAAGCAATTGGAAAAAAGAGGGGGAAAGAAAAAAAGAAAAGGTTATTATCATGGCCACATTTCTTGCTGCTTACTCAAGCAAAATTCCCAGTAGTTCAAATCTCAAGGCCTCCTTTTAGTTTTCAATCAGACAAAGAGGCATCGCATCCATTGAAGTTAATGAGAAAGCATCCAAGGTATGAGTGAAAATTGAGAAAGAACTTCAGGATTTATGTTAATGACTTTACAAGACTGTATCCTGAGTAAGGAGGGATTTCTAATGAAATGTAAGCTCAAGATGTAGTAAATGCAATTAGTTTGTAATATTGCTTTTCTCAGTCCTACTTTTTATAATGTTATTGTTGAGCTTGACCAACACAACTGGTCTCGAGGGGTGAGGAGGCAATAGCTATTCTCTAACACACTCTTTCATTTTTGAGCCCTCAGTTCAAGCCCTTCAGGACACTAATTATCCAAAGCTGTTATCATCTGACAGCTGTCGATGGCCTCTGTGAAGTGAGGTGGTGGAGACAGCAGTGGTCCCAGTAGGCGAGTGTAGGCGAGCACTGTGTAAACATGACCACCGTTTGCCTGGTAGTTTTGTTGGCAGCTTCAGAAAAACAACTCAACCATTTATGGAAACAAACCTGTCTTCTTCCTAGCAGGAAACACTTCAGTTTTAAGAGAAAGGGGTGAATCACTGATCAGAATGTTCCTCCAGTGATAGTGCTGGTAGATCACTGAAGAGCACATCCCTCTGATGTTAACACTGCAGGGCAACCTTGGTGATATTCGCACTCCAGAGGTGTCACTTGGACACACTTCAGGGACACCGACTTCAGGCAGGAAGGTTAATTCTCTTATCAGCACGCTAAGGGACAATGGGTGGAGATGGGGTTGCAAACCCATTATGTTCACCTGGGCCTTTGTGTAGGACACTGACCCATTCAGCCTTCTGTGTCCCAATTAACTAATAGGTACATAGCTCAATAGGCACGCAACAAACTTTATTCTCCTTCTACTCACTCCTTCTGCTAAAATATAGAAGGTTTGTTCTTTAATGGATAGGGAATATCATGGTCCTACCACCAGGCGCTAGTTTCAGAGAGAAAGAAGCTGCAAGTATCGCTTCATTTTAACCACTCATTGCCAAAATTACTCTACATATCCCTTTTCATACTTCATGATCAGCTAGAAATAGATTCAGCAGATTCCCTACACCAAAGCTGGTGTAGGGTGGCAAGGCCCTGGCACAGCTGCCCAGAAAAGCTGTGGATGCCCCATCCCTGGAGACATTTAAGGCCAGGTTGGATGGGGCCCTGGGCAGCCTGATCTGGTGAAGGGCAACCAGTGCACAGTAGAAGGGTTGGAATGAGATGATCTTTAAGATCCCTTCCAATGCAAGTCATTTTATGATTAGCTCTGTCTATGTTCATGTGGATGTAGATGGCTCCTGCTCCAGCTCAGCAAGAGCACAATGGTAGATGAGGCTGTTCAGCTTGCTGAGTGTCACCAGGTGCTTGGCCATCCCTGAAGAGACAATGGGCTGGACATGATATTACCAGAATCTTGCAGGACCATCTCCTCAACAACCAGGCAACTCTGAGAATGTTGGACACCCACAAGCAGGTAGAATGAGATTTAATCCTATAGATACCCACTCGAAAAGATAACATTGATAGGTTGCCTCTATAAAATAACTGAAAATTAGAGCTGGAATTAATTTAGGTTGTGAAAATCTTTTTGTCGATAGCCCCAGCATTAGGAAATGACCCTCTCTCAGTTGATGGATCATTCAGACACTATAACAGTGTAGAGCATATGCAGCTAGTTAAATGACAGAAAATCAAGCAGGAGTGAAACAATGAATAATAATAAGTATGCTACTGCCTCCTCTCTCTGTAACACCTCTCCCACTTAATTAGATAGAATTTCACTCCTCTGAATATGACAAACTGGGCAAAAATTCCTGGCATAACTCAGTCATCCCACTAGCTGTGATGAGTAACTAAAGGAAATAAAATTCGCTTCATTTCTAGAACTTACACTGCTGAAGTAATACTCAAGAAAGGGGGCAAGAAAAGAATATTGTGTAATACAGCATGATTTATATACATGTCTTGAGCAGATAATTCAGACTGAATGATGCTTAAAAAGCTATTATAGACTTGCTTCCAGCAAAGAAATAGCCTGTAACTGCCATTAAATGTCTGCCCAGGGCACTTCGGTGAGTTTGGGATTCTCTTTCTAGATTAGCCAGGGGAAATAGCTGAAGTCTTTGATAATGCAACCTTCTCTTTCTGATGGTGCTGGAACAACTGTATGCTGTTAGCATGAGGCTGCTGGAGATGATTGAAACATGTATTTTTAAACATGCAGTTGTTTAAAAATGATTAACTCTATTCCACGCTGCAATACAGGGAGATCTTCCATTAGGCCAATTGGCTGCCATATATTTTTTAGATACATGTTGAATCACAAGTGATGGGCAAAGTCTTTCTGCCAGGGACTCTTGATCAACCCATTTATCATGACAAGAAATGATTGGGATTTTTTCTTTCCAGTCAGAAAATGCTGATTCAGGGACACAAACACTTTTTGACAGGAACCATTGGAGAGTCCTGCTAGAAAATGCCTGTGAGCTGCAGGAGAGCCCCTGATCTTGCACAGAGACCCAAAAAGAGAACTGAGCACAGGGACAGGCACTTGCTGTTCCCACATCTGTGTGTCCATAGTTCTCAGCCATCACAGCACCCACTTAAGAAGGTATTTTTCACTCCATTTTGACCAGCTAATTCTTTCTGAAGGAGCAGACATCACTGCTAGCCATAAAGACTGATGGAGCATACAGCCCAACCTAACAGATGAAGACCAAAATTATGCTGCAGCACTGAGATCCATCACAAACCTATCATGAAAATACTGAAGCCCCAAAAAAGTCCCATGGTGTGAGAACATCATTTTCCACTCAGCTCAGATGAGGATTTTTTAAAAGCCAGCTTCATCCTTGTCAGGCATGGGCACTGCAACAAGCACAAGATGTTCATTATTAACACCCCAAAGTACAAAAACTCAAGAGATGTGGTGAAGGGGCTCTTGTCAGATATGAAAAACAGGATAGCACAAAGCAATAGCCAAAGGAAACATCATAAATTGGAACACTGGCATATAAAATGTATAGTGCAGGTGTTATTCAGAGACACCATTTAAAAATCCCTGTAAAATCTCAAGCACAATATTTTTTTATACCTGAAGAGTGGCGTACCCATTTTTCCCTTCCAGTTTTAACACTTGGACTTAGCTTAGGTAACATTTGGATGAGTGAAACTGGAAGGGAAACTGCAGGCTTGCTCTGAAAAGCCCAAGATGCAGAAGAAGACATACATAGGATTTCTCAGGCATTTCTCCTTCCATCAGTTTGAGCTCATGCCAGGAAAAGAAAAATAATTGGGGGGAGAGAGGTAGGGAGGAAGGAAATTTCCAAAGCAAGGCAAAGGAACAGCTGTGTTTAACTGTTGGCTTCAGTCTCCAGCTCCATTTCCTTGCACACATTTAAAGGAATATCTGTGTTTAGTCTAATAGAAAGCGTCTGTCTGAAGGTGCTCACTACTGCTGTGAACATTTTCACAGACACTGTGCTCAGTCCCATCTGGCTGGGTTGTTGCTGATGTCATTCCATACAGTGCTGACCAAATCACTGTTAACAGTTGTTTTTTCTCTAGTAGCTCTTCCTCCATTTCAAGGAAATGCAGGTCAGCAAATAGCAAATGCCTGCCCTATGTCTTGCTACAGAGCAGTTTTCCAGATTTATCCACCTCATTTGGAAGGGAAGGCTTATTACCCTGACCAGGGGAAACTGCCATCCGTAGGCAGGGTCAGAGAAAAGTTAAGAACCACAGGCCAAGGACATTCAGCTTTAAGCACTTTGCAGACAGATGACTTTGGGCATAAGACTGAGTTTGCACAAGCTGGTAGGGGTCAAGGAAGAGAGAAGAATAAGAAGTAGGAGGAGGATAGCGCTGTAAAACTTTAAGGACACTGACAAAAAGTTAGTCTTTCTGTCACCAATAAATAAAATACTCTCTAGTCTCCCTCATGGGTTGCTTGTGTTCTGGTTCAATAAATAACTTGCAGCAAAGGTAGATGCTTTTTATGCATCTTTCCTTCACCAGCTTTTTGAAGGCACAGACTGCTGACAGCTGCTTGGGAGCAGACACCTACTATTGCTTCCACAATGCTGTTTAGTACACTTGAGCCTGTATTTTGAATTTTGGGAGTTCCCAAGCTGCCTGGAGCTGCCATTCCCTGGAGCTGGGCTGCAGCCCTGGGTACTGGGCTGCTGGCACAGCCCAGGGGCTGGATGATGCAAGGTGAACACCTGACAGCATTGACCTTTGCACCAATGTATCTCTACAGAAGCCCTTTGGCTTACAAATGCCATATAATGGTTGTCCTAAACACAACATGGGAGGGGGGAGAGGAGGGACACATGGGTCAGAGCTACTCTTCAACATGGCACCACCCTGGCTTGTGGGGAAAGGAATCAGCAAAAGCAAGAAGGACACCTGAGCTCAAAAATATATATATATATGCAGAAAGCAGTGGATTACTGCCTGGCTCTTTAATTCCTTTCACAGGGTTGCCTGCTCTAGCTAAAAGTTTTTGTAGAAAAGGTCATCCATGAAGTCCACCACCCATGCTGAGCCTGGATGCGCTGCACTCCACTGGAGCAAGGCTGCAGTGGTGACCCCCAGGGCCCTTCTGGGAAAAAGAGATGTGTATCTCAAAAGCTTAACCCCTAAAAGACGTTTCAAAGCAAACACTACCATCTCAAAGGCTTTCTGCCCACCCTGAAAGAGCACACAGCAGACAAGCCCCAGTAGGTGAAGCAGAGGGGAGCAGGAGGTGGCAGCTGGGTGACAAAGCGGTCACAAAGCAGTGCCTGCTGCCACAAGCATTACTGTGCACTGTCCTTGACTCCACCGAGAAATCAGCCCTGGCGTGAAAGAATCTTCTAGATCCTACTGAAGATCAAATCCTGCAAGGCTGTCTGCAGACAAGCATTGCATACCTCTGTGAAGGGGAATTTCTTCTCTGAATAAATGGCTGGAGGCTGCTGTTACTACCCCAGGGTATTGCTAAATTCTGCACTGATGGAAAGATTCAGCAGGCTGACAACTAGGAAAAAAAATGAGAGCTGAGTACTTGGCGAGTCCATCCAAAGTTGGACGTTTTGAGATGACTTTGTCCTCATATAGTTATTATCACCGGTCTTTTATCTTTTGAAGCTCCTGAGCGATGTTTGAGCCGTTTCTTACAAGGCCTGCTTCTACTTTGTAGAAGTTTCTGCCAGTTGCTTTCACTGTTGTTTTTACATCCTTTTAACCTTTTTAAAAAATCACTGTTATGAAAGGTTGTTGTAGAGACACCCTCAGCTGTTTTTATAAAATATGCTAATCTCTCCATCTACCACCTTGCCTTGTTTTTAATAGAGAAATCATCTTCCATTAATATTACATTAAAAACACCATTTCATTACATCAAGGGCTAAACTCTGCTTTCAGAAGTCTGCACACAAAACTGCAGAAAGGAATGGCGTTTCCATACAGGAATCCAACGGCAACATCTGGTCCCAGATGTTTTATTTATTTGTAATTTAACATAGAATTATACAATATTCATCATTTTGCTGCTTTCCATTTCAATGTATGTTATTTGTACGAGTTGAAGAGGCTGCCTGAATGCATTTTTAGTGCTCAAACAAGGAGAATTCAGTATGGTAAAGCAAAGCCACATGTACTTTTGGAGGCTTGGAAGTCTTCATGAGGAACTGCACACTTTTAAACAGCAAGAGATGCTGACATACCTTAACTAGAGCATTCAACATTACTTGATTTTGCTAATTTAATACAATTAAGGTTCCTCCACTCCCTCACCCCATTCAACTAAACTGAACCCCTCATGCCTGTAAAGATAATTCTCCCCATAAAACAGAAATCATTGTTAATATTTGCAAATCTTATCTCTGGAATGGAAATGGTGACCTGTGGGACTGTCCCACTTTTCAAGCAATTCAAGCATTAAGACATAATTTATGCACTTGAGAAGAAATTTCCATATCACAGAGATTGCTTCATTCCTTGTTATGACTTATGAAGGGTGTTACTAGTAAGTGAAACCACAGAGGTCTGTATTACATAAGAACTTGTTTTGACATGTATAGTGCATCTTCTTTATGCTGATAGTCCAAATGTACTACTTCAGTGCAGCTAAACATTATTTCAAGGTTGCCCAGACCAAAACCTAAAAGCTAAAGGAAGGTTAAAATCCCAGACAGCTGTGACACTTTGGACAAGTAGTCTGTGACACACCATGATATTTCTTTGTTTTGTTTTGTTTTTCTGTTTTCTGAATATTTACATGGAAGGTATGGGAGATGGTCCACAGGGGAAGAGAAGGAACGAGCAAGGAAGGGAGGGAAAAAAAGGAAACGGGGAGAGAGAAAGGAAGAAAGGTAGAAAGTAGGAAGTTAGGAATGGAGAAAAGTAGGAAGGAAGGAAGGAATAAATGAAGGAACTAGCTGAGTACTGCACCACTAGACCTTCACTGCACCTATAGTGTCTCACTATGAGTAGCTTCCCTGAGATATTTCTCTGGGCCCTGCCCTCACTTTCCATCACATTCACATCAAGCAGGACTCCTCATCTATCCCGTGCTCCTTGGCTCCATGCTAAGTTTCTGCAGGGAAATTAATCCTTTTCTCCCCAGAACAGCTTTTTCTCTCCAGTTCTGACAAGTCCCATAGCACTTAAATGGGTGTATTACTTATTCCAATGTTTTGCTCTTTTTGGTAACTATAGTTAGTCAAGTATTATTGCATATTACTGTAAAACCGTACTAAACAAAACAGAAAAGTATGGATTCCTCTGAAATTCCTCCCTTTAACACGTTACATGCTTTGAAGCCTTATCTGAGGTTTACTGTTAGAACTCTGGATAGAACTATTACACACACACTTGTCTTTGCTACAGGCTTGATCCAAGTCCGCTCATAGGCAAGTGCTTGTTCCAAACAGTGCACTTTATAGACATGTGAGAGGGTTTACTTAATTAGAGCCCATAATATATCCCACAAAGACAGTCATCAAAATAGCAGCTCGCGATCCCCTGCATAGTCACTTTTCCTATGAATCAAAAATAAATTATTCCTTTTTCTTCCTTGCGGAAGAGCGTTGCTGAAAACAAGCTACTAAATTTTGTTTTTAGGGCTCTCAGAAGCGTAAGTGAGATATATTAGCTGTCTGAGGACAGAGAACTTTCTATTCTTGGTGGAATTCTTGTTGGTTTAATTGGGCTTTATAGAAAAAATAATGTTATTTTAGAGGAACAACTATAGAGTGTGGGTGTATTTTTACGCACTCAATTGCTGGCGTACTAAAAGTCTGCTGTAGAATTAACCTTACATGTATTTATTATTTTCTGTTATGTGTATAAACAGCATTTGTATATTTAAAAAATATGCACAATATTACTTTTACACAGATGTAACAAGCCAACCAGAATACCAGCATATGTGCTGTTGATGAAGATTATAGTCTGGGCAGTTGCAGGGAAGTTTTTAACCATTTCTCAACAAGCCAGGCTTCAACTAAATACTTACTAAATGTCTCATATTCCCATTTTCAGAGATCTTTCTGGCTCCAGCTGCATGAAACATTAGCAACCCTCTGACTCTCAGCCACCTGTAAGTGTGGTCTCCATGAGAAGATCAGTGATGCAGAATCAAAGGGTAAACCTGGAGCTGGACTCAATGATCCTTATGGTCCCTTACAACTTGGGTTATTCTATGATTCTATGAATTTGTAATTTCATCAGACATAGCAGCACTGCATCTTCCATCTTCTTGACCTTGTGGTTTCAAGAGGGATCTATACCACTGTTGAAATTATATAACTTTCCAGCCCATATCTTGCCAGCTGCTCTGCTATTGTCTTTTTCTTACCAGAATAAGTAACTTCCACTTTATAACAAGCCAAATCCCCATTAAAAGCATGAACTGATCAATGTGAAGTAATTTAAGGAAGCTATTGCGAGGAAGACATTATAAATTACACCTTTTACATTGGCTGAACAAAACTTTCAATGGGCATCACAATGAACGTCAGGTTCTTTCCCTCACTTTAGATGTAGAGGAAAGAAAAGAACAATCACACAGTGTTAAGAAAAGCAAGCTGGCAAGGAATCATGGTATCTTGTGCTCTTGTGTAACGTCTAAGTGTTTTCAGCAGACTACAGTTGAACCTGCCCAAGGAAATCAGAGCTATGAGTATGGATTCCTCTGTCAGCATAAGCTTTTCATTCACACCTTACTACAGCTCTTGACAGCTGTGGCTTCCTTGTCGGATTAAATGTATCAGGCTTCTGCATCTAATTTCAAACCAAGTAAGAAAGAAAATCTTATTAAAAACATGCAAAGGTGGGAGTGTGGGGAATCGTGAACACAGACCACTACAAGTAGTCACGTGCTCTGGGAATGCAGTAAGTTCTTATGTCATATGTAGCTAATAGTTTTTATGGTACTTATTTGTGGCAGCGTCTAATAAAATCTCAGTATTTTCCAAACACTCAGAGATTGTTCACTCTGCAAGAAATTCAAACCTGAAGCCTATGGGAAGATGCAGAAGATGTGAGGCCCCTCTTCTCAGCCTGTGACAAAGTAAGGATATCCCAGCTAGCACCAGTAGATGATGGCACTCTCCCAGTATTGCATGTCTGGCTTTGAAGCTGACTCATGGAGCTGTGCAGCAGAGCACTCTTACTGCCCAGTACTCTGTAACACAGCAAGGATTAAGTGTTGTTTCCATCTGACAAAAGCAATGAAAATCTTGGAACAAACCAAATAAGCTATCAGAAACTTACTTAAGTCTCCACTGTTGGGAAGGAGATGCTCCCATCTCTATTTGGTTGGCAGAGACCAAACTCTTCATAAATTGAGATCTATTTAACACAATGCCTACTCTTTGCACAGTCAGTATAATCTATTATTAGCTCTTCCAAAATCCCAGGCATTATATTAACCAAATATTTTCAAATGTTTTGTTAGAGTGGATGAAACTGTTATATATTAGAATTTGGTGGACTTAGTATCAAAACAATATTTTCCTTTACTCTGTAGTACTGTGTTTCTCTTATTCTCAGCATATATATGCTATGCTTGTAAGACAAAAGCAGGGGTATCTGGGATATTTGTATTGTAAGGATATTAAAGGTATCTAGGTAGATAGAGTTAATCTGAAGTTTTTGCTTGAAGTCTCATGTCTAACTTAAAAGTGCAAAAAAAAGAGGAGTGACCACATAAGTTTTCAAATGCCTACATTTATTTTCAGATGCATCAGTAGATGCTATAGCCATTTTTTATGCATATTAACATGGCTGCAGCCAGCTATAGGGGCCTCTATATGAAATTCTGAGTGGAAAAAAAAAGAAGAGGAAAGGAAGAGATTATCACCTTAACCAGCTGCTGGATGGATGTGCTAAAAATCTTCAGAAAATGAAAAAAGTCTCCTAAAGGAGCAACTGAACAATGTAATGAAAATATGACATCCAGGACTGATGGGACCTGTCTGTAGTAGAAATAACTTTCACTGACACATTAAGGACAGAAGAATTTCCTGTGCTGAGTTCCTGTTATGGATGGTGATGGGTGGAGGGTCTCACTGCTGCACAATGGCAGGTACAAGAGAGCTGTGCTAAAGAAGAGCCCAGATCTTTGTTGAAGGGAAGGAGCAGACAGCTTGCTGCAAACTGATCCTCTAGTGGTTAATGTTACTATAAAAGAAGCTCAGACAGAGCCTGCTGACAAGCATCAAATATTTTCATCCCCCAGAGAAGTTTGGAAATCTTTAGAAATGCTTTCTATCCCTGCCTATAGCCTGTCCTTATGAGCGGTTTTTCTGACACAGGCTGATCTCAGTGATTCCTCACTTGAGAAATACAAGCAGCCTGTATTATCCTGCTATCTGACTCAATGCACAATGCAGGTGAAATTTCTAACGATTTCATTTGCAGGCATTCTATCTTGGTCTCTAATCTCAACAGATCTCAAAGATAAGCAAAATCAAGGTACAATCCAACCAAAAAGTCTCCAAGAAAAATTCAAATCTAAAAAGAGAGGCAGGATGACTCAGGGTTCTTTCCCCAGGGTTGTTTCTGAATCTGTTCTCCAAAGAGGTTACAGAGGGCACTGAACAGTAGAATATACTTTCAGATCAAGCAAGTTTCAGATCTAGCCATTTATAACCATTAGCAAGATTGTATTGTGGGTTAGAACCTATGAGTTACTGTCACGGCTAAGGATATTGAATTAGGCATTGAACAAACTTAAAACCAAAGACAATCTATGGGTCACAGAAGGTTACAGATGATTTTATGAAGAAAAAAAAAAGGAGCATTAGAAAAAAATCCATCTCCCCTTTCATCATCCTTTTTCTTACACCCAAAGAGGTCCATTTTTGTCTCAATTAAATCCTGCTTAATGGTGTCTCTTTTTCAACGGCAAGGCCACATTGCCTCTGCTAGCAAAGAATCGTCTCTTTGGCAAATGATTGGCAAATCTTGCTTTGGGATCTCTGTCTGGAGAGCACTTCTTCAAAATATTAGTGTAATTTGGTGCTGTCATTTCTAAAGCATCTCTTTAATGAGGGAGCTGTTTACCGGTGACTTAGGCAGGCGTTGCTATCTCAGAGATCATTTATATTTCACAACACTGTCAAATCCTGACAAGCTGCAGATTGTAACAGGATGGCTTCTGCTTTTTGATGCAATGTTTTTGGTAGTCTCCCCTCACACGTGAGCAGGCTTGCTGTTTGAACATTGTCAAACGAGGGGCAAGCAGCTCCAGGGAGGGGGTAGGTTTCTGCTCAGACTGACACATTCAATTTACATCAGTTATGCTTGCAGTGGGGTACACATTTTTCTAAAAGAGGGTGTTAACAACAGACTGGTCACGTCAGCACTTATTGATACGCTTTTGCCATTCTCATCAGTGGGGAGGTGAACGTTCTCCCAGCAGCCACTCACATCAGATAGCAGGGAAATATTTCCTGCTGGTGTGCCGCCTTCTCTCTGGACACTGCAGTTCCATTTGCCCCTGCTGGAGTCAGCCCAAATTTTCAGGGGTGCCAGTCAATGCAGCTCTGCTGAAGGCAGCGGAGAGATGCTGACCGCACTTAGCTGGCAGTTTGGCTCTCTAGGCTGCGTCCTCAGATTTTCTACGAGCTACGTGTCTCATTTAAAGCATTTCTCCACAAAGACCAGGAGAAAAAAACACTTGCAAGCTCATGGCAAACGAGTGATCTGCCCTACTAGCAGGCTTTACAAGAAATTGAACTGAATCAAAACTAAAATTTGCTGGGACAAGACTGCCCAGCTGCAGAATTACTTGGATCGACTGTTTGAGAGGTCTTCCCTAACCCACCCTCCTTACCGGGCCTAGCAAGATTTCCTGCTCTCCATGCCCAGCTTGGCAAGGGTGTGAGGCACAGACTCTGCCATTTTCAAGGGCCCGGTGGCACTGCAGCAGCACGGTGGCAGCTGAGGTGATAGGAGAGGACAGATTTTACAGCCCTGTGTGCCGTTCAGCAGCTCGCAGGGACATAAAGGCTCTGCTTTCATGCACGGCCGGTGCTGGCAGAAGGCCTGGGCTGTGCCCTTTCATTTCAGACAAAGGCTCTCACACTGTGGCCTCCGGTGCGGAGAAATCTTTTGTGCCCGTGGAGCCGGCGGGAGAAGGAGCCTTCTGGTCCCAGAGATTATAAAGAAAACCTCTTCCTTCTGCACATGGGCCAGATGAAGAACTGGAGAAATAATGCCTTTTTTATCACAGTAATTACAGTCCCCATTGTTTTAATGACAGTGTTGTTGGGAAACAGGAATAGGCTGCAGTCCCAAGAAGTTGTTCCAGTGTACACAAATAAACGATTGATTATATTGTTGTCAGATTAGGCAGAACACTCAGCCTTTACTTATACAGCCATTTTCCCCCACAATCCTCTGTGCATGTGTGTATTCGTTGTATTTAACCAGATTATGCAAACTACACAGTCCAGAGGAAACAAAAGAGCTTTTTCTCTGGAGAACTTCCTTCAGAACCTGCAATGACAGGCTGGGATGGATGAGGGAAACCTCTGTCAACACAATGCAGCCTGCTTAATGTGTTTATTTACAGGGCAACATACCCTGCTCATATTAAACATTCCAGGAATCACTGGTTTCTGCTATCTCTTAAAATAAACTTTTCAGACTCACACTTATCTACGTGCTTCTGTGTGTATTAAAAGATAGAAGAGCATACAGAGGTCTCAACAGGCTGGGAAGGCCTGGTCTGAAGCAAACTGGGTTTGTAGAAGAAATGGCAGTGAAGCAAAGGATGGCTTGGGAAGAAATGAAATGAGTCTGGAAGGCATTAAGATATGACTATTGCTTGAGATAGCTTTCAAGACACAGTGACTCACGTAAGAACAAATCTGAGAAAGAAATCTCTGAGAAAGGGTTGTGATTTGGTGACTGCCTCTTTCACTGGGTGGGAAACAAATCCAGAGAGCTCCTCTGGGTGCAGCTTACAGGATGTGGAACACTAGGTCAAGACATGAGTTTTCTCCAGCCAAGAAAACTCAACAATCAGCCACGTATTTAATCTGTTGGACTTTTTATTTCATCACTAGATACAGATAGGCATCCGCAGAGTGCTGTGCTACCCTTGGATGTCAGGAATCTCCTGTTAGTGTTTTCTGCTCTCCACTATTGACTTAGGAGAGAGCGAGTCTGACAAGCTTAGGCTGCATGTTGGCTTGTAGACAGCCAAAGCTGGTTGCTGAGAGTCCTAGGAAAAGGAGATTGTATGGAGTTATTTTCTCCCCAAGCATGTCTGAAGGCCAGGACCATGCAGACCACAGCTTTCTTAAAAAAAAATTTGTGGACCAACTTTCTGAGTCACTGATCTGAATTTGTAACAGATCTTGGAAAATTAGAGGAGTCATAAAGCATGGGAGATTCTATTGTGTCAGTTTAGAAATAGGCCACTGATAAAACCCTGAGTAACTGTCAGTTGGTTCATCTAGAATTGACAGCACACAAAATCTGGTAGAGAGGAAAAAAATTTGGAAATAATTAGCAGATAGAAGCATAATTAATGCAGTCAAGATGAGTTTATGGAAAATAAGTCTGGTCAAAAAGAAAGTTATTGATGTCCTGAAGAAGACAACATCAAGTATTCTGAGAAAGTTAACTTTTTGTTGACACCAGGTACCACCCAAGGGATAGTCCAGTCTTTACTGCGCAGTTTGAAATCCATTAAATACTTAACAGGAGTTTAAGAAGAAATGACAAGGTTTGTAAGAGAGCAAGAAGACTGGGTCACAGTAAGAGATGACTTGACCTCATCCTATGAGGAGGAGGAGAGGAGCTGATGTCTTCAATCAGATGTGCACGGTATCCTGGATGATGGAATCTACACTGAAACTAAAGATAACGTCAGCAATAGGGGGTGGGTAATTGAGCATCAGAATAGTTTGTCCAGATATCTGCTAATTTCTCTTACAGAAGATTGACGCAAGATTTTAAAAAGTTATGAGGTCATCTGGCTTCTCTCTGCATTTACTTGCTTTTGCTTGACCCCAAGATGTGCTTACCATCCTCTACACCTTGCTGAGCTGCAGCCATAAGTTATAGGTGCACAGTATAGAGGGGATCAAAGTGGAGCAAGCTTTCATAGACCTCTCAGCCTGGATGGCACGGAGCAGAGCCCACCTTCTGATCAAATCCAGCAGTGCTTGAACTACCTGACCCTGATTCACAGACATTCCTGTATTGCACTTGAGCTGCTTCCACCACAGATCTTCCACTCCTTAATTGCACTTGACCTTCCCCACAAATGGAAAGGGTACCATAGGATTTGGCTTATTAACCATCATAGCAGCAAGCCCTCAGGTATTAATGGAGAGTAATTGATATAATTCCAAGCTTACAGTAACTTGTGTCACTGGGATCAAGCATCTGCCAGTTTCAGGGGAATTTAGCTTACAGTTTGGTGGTTTGGGGTTTGTTGATTTGGGGGTATTTTTAATTTATTGTTGATTTTTTTTTTTAATTACTAGAGAGAAAATAATAATCACTAAGTGATTTGAGTCTATGAGTCTTTGACATTTTTAGAGTGAGCACAGGGAATTGGATTTATTTCACCATTTTCAGAGGCTGGTGGTGTTAGTAGTACATAGAAAAGCCAGGGAGCTTTTCCTATATAGCATTCACAGGTTTTTAAAAGTACAAATCCTTCAGCCTTCCCAAATTTTGTTTTTGCTTATTCCAGACTTAACACTGTGGGAACATTATCTGTTTCTATTCAATAGCAATTTTAAAAAGTTGAGGGATGGAAAGTTGTTACAGTTGTAAGATTTTCCTGTGCTTAAAATTCTTACTTATTTTTAATCTGAAGCATCTTAGCATCAATTCGCAGCAAATGGATCTTGTTACTTCAGAAGTAAAAATGAAAAAACACTTGCTGCAAAGTTGCATTAAAACAATCACCAAGACAGCAAACTGTCATCCATAACTTTGAAGATATTCTGTTGTATGTTAATAAACCTTAAGTTTACCAAACTTAAGGTTTATTAAACTATAGGCCAAGGCCATAGGCCAGGGATCAGGCAATTTAACTCTTAATATGAAAAGCTGCCATTCTGTTTTAGAAGGAGTTCAGCAATATTGCTTGTGCAATATATGTACAGCTTGCAGGCAACTAATAGAGAACAAGGTGCCTACATTGATTTGAATGTGGCTGTTATCAGGGTGGCCATATGCTTTGGCAATGAGCTGTCCCTCAGGTGAACCATACATACAGTAAATGGATATTGTAAAGTGTTTTTTATTTTGCTTTGTTTTTAACAAAATAGGGGTGGCTACCAAGAGAAGATCATGGTGTTTAATCTCTGGAGCATCTCTGCCTTCTCTCTGATACAAATCTTTGCTTGCATTTGCTGCAAGCAAAATACATTTGGTTAAAGGAAGAAGGGTAAATTTCAACTGAGGAAAGCACTGGGGCTCTCATTCCAGCCAAAAAATGCTTATTGCCGCCTACAGAAGACTGGCCGTGGTGTCAGGGTCTGAGCCCAGCATGCACACACACACCACTGCCTGGCCAACAGTCATGCCCCACACCACACTGCATCCTGCCAGCAGCATGAGAAAGTAAGAACTGCTCTCACCCGGCACCTCTCTCTGCAGGAGATTGGAAAAGTTGCATGGCTTTTCCTATATGCGTAGGGTGAACAAAATTAACTGCAGAAACAGAAAATTAGCCCTTTTTTTCCCCAAGCTGGGATTAACATTATTTAAAAAAAAAAAAAAAAGAAAACAACAACAACACAACAACAAACTTCACTTGCATCCTTTTGAATCATTTAGGAAAGCAGTGTGACAAAATGAGAACTACCCATCAAAGGACTAACTCCATCACTTGCCAAAGCAGGAGAGAGTTGTTCTTGGGCATTTGATTTTAATTTAACACCACACTTCACCTTCACAGAAAATAATTTCACATGCATGCTCTAATTAATGATGGGGAAACCTCAGCAGGTTTTGACTCTGACTTCAGTTTAAAAAAGAAAAAATCTGGATGCTGTATGTAAGCCTCATGAGGATGAAAACATAGGAAACTGGAAATCTTGTCTAAGAACAAGCTTTCTTGTAAGGCTCTTTGCTTTTTTTCGTTTCATTCTGAGATGGAAAACAGAAATGACAGAACTTCCCTGGACATTTCTGAGACATTATGCAGATACTTCTAAAAGAGAGATCTTAAAATGGAATTGAATTCAGATTTTAACTATTCTTTGTTTTCTATGATTCCTGGCCTAGGCAAAACTCTTCTTGATCTTATCTATTTAAAATATCGCTGGAAAAAAAAGAAAAAAACCAAACATTTTCTTGACTTCACTTTTACCACGAAGACAAGAAAGTTTTCCATGAGAATAATGGAAGAAAATTGAAATTTGCACAGAAAGCATAAGTTTTGTAGATAATTCAATTTTCTATCATGAGAAAATACATTAAACTACTCTGAAATTTTTGATGTTATTCTCTAGGAGGAGGGAAGATGACTGGCCAGTTCCCAGAAAAAAAAAAAAAAGGATTTGCGAACAGATTCTGGAGAAAACATAGATGTTTTCCATTTGCCCTTCAGCCCAGATATCTGCTCAAAACTTGGTAACAGAAGTAGAGGCCTGGATTTTGAGGTGCAAGGCTACGGAAGGAAGAGGAGGAACACCAATTCCTAAGTTCACTGTGTGGCTTTTGCTGGCTGGTGGGGCTGGGTGGAAAAGGACACTTCCAGGGTATCCCATTTCCTGCAGGTAGGATGTAAAATGAGCACAGCCATATCAGCCTGGTACCTGCCAAGCCAAATAGCTTTTGTTTTACAGAAAGCTATCTAGGGATGCACCACCTTCCTGGCTCCTCAGCCAGCCCAACACAAAACAGCCAGCATATCATGGCTAGACCAGTCTTACCATTCCCTCCTGTTCCTTCCTTCTCTTGGAGGTGTCCAAGCACTGTTGCCTCCTATCCAAAATAAAACCACCAAGGGAGGAGGAAACCTCTTAACCTCTTTTTTTTTTTTTTAAACACCTGTTATGATGAAATCTTGATTTCTAGCTGGAACCAGTAGGTGCTGCTATGTTCAAACAATAAATAACTATTCTTAACCACTGCCATTTAAAAAATAGTCCTATTTTGGCTCCTGAAACACCTAGATGCTTTTATATTTGAATGCTCTCAGTGTAAACCATTTAGATTTTGCAGTGGTATTTGTTGTTCTGGCAGGTTAAAAACATCTCTCCCGAATGGGAGAATGCCAATCAATGCAGCTACACCACTAAACAAATACAACTGCCTGCTCTGATTTGTAATCTGAAGTTATTTCTGTATCCACTTACAGAGGAATGTCATTGTAAAGAAATACCACGGAGAGCAAACATAGAGGCTTTTTCCAATATTACAATTTTCACACATGGATGAGTTTGGGTGATTGTTCTTGGGCCATGACACTGGAACAAAACAGTCAGCAAGTGAATTTATGTAGTGTTTTCCCTTTATTGCATTTATACGTGGAAACTGTGTTCATCCAAACAAGCACATCCTCATTCCAGGTTCTGCTCCCTGGCGCCACATTGCAGCTTATCCTTGCAGCTAGCCAAGGGGAAAATAATAAGATTCTTAGAAGGAAAAAAAGACTAGGCAAAACAAAGCTTTGGTTCAAACAGGCAAGGTGGAGTCCTACGACCTCCAAACCTGTGAGACCATTAGCAGCTGTTAATTTTTCCTCTAGACATCTTAGTGGTCTACACTGAGACTACATTCTGAGGTCCATTTGTCTGTCACCATCCCTGTTTTCTTGCTTTTACTTGTTTAGATGGGAAAAAGGCACCTGCAACCCACTCTTCATATAGCCCATCACCACTGGGACATATTTCTGCTCTTTCAAGGTCAACCTCTACAGCACTATCATGTCCAGCTAGCCAGAAGTCCTTCAAATGCTGCCTGGCCACCATGAATGGAAAAGTTTCTCCACCTCAGAAGTGCAATACCATGGGGAAAACATCTGTCCATACAGCTCTCAGTCCTCACACATCAGGGACTGGCGAGTCCTGACAGGATGGACGTTTTTCTGGAAGTGCCTCAGAAAGCATTAAATCCACTTATTGCTGCAGAAAGAATGGACAGCAGGGGTCTCAGATTGCACGAGCCTTCTATTATCAAATGCCTTAACCACACTGCTCTGCTTGCTATGTGAGTAGACGGCTGATTTTCTCTCAAAGCAGAAGGATGGCATCTTACCCTCAAAAACACCTTTCACCAAGTGACTAGACCAAGATAGAACTGAGAAAGGTACAGAATGCATTGTCAGTCAGATGTGGCGGGACTCAGATTGTCCACTGCCTCCCACACCACCAGAAAATTGAGTCACCTTTGCTTTAAGGTGGAACATCAGTATTGCTTAGTATTACTATAACAAGAAAATATGTTGTAGGGGTGATTACCAAGGCGTTCTCTGAGGGACGTGCTTTAGTGGGTATGGTGGTGATGGTTGAGTGTTTGGACTAGATGATGGCATTGGTCATTTCCAACCTTAACGAGACTATGATTCTTTTTCAGCCATTCTCTGATTAAGTCTTTCCCTCCTCTACTATCTCATAGAACTTTGGGCCTCTATGCCTAGAAGCATTCGGATGCTTATGTTTAGGTATTGGGGTGAACTGTCCCTGGAAAATAGGAAAACTGTTTCCAAGGACAGGAAAGCTGCTTAAGATAGGCATGTCTGAAATCTGGCTCTCTGCTCAAAATCCTAAAGAAGTTCCCTGGCTACCAGATTTTAACATACTTAAGTAAGAATATGCGCTAATAACATACTTTGAAAATTTCTGTGCCTTCCACAAGTCAGCACAGTTTCCCAACTGAGCCCAATTTCTAACCTACGTAATTGGAGAAAAAAAAAAAAAAAAAAAAAACAATCTCTAAATGCAGTTGCCAGGTATCACCTCAAAACTCAGGAAACAGAAGGCAAATGAAACTGCTGATTCACTTTTTTCATTACTTCCAAGGGAATCACTGGATTTTCTGAAATGGAACCCATTTCAGTTCTGAGGCACCACCAGTACTGGTGCTTTCCCAGAGACAGTCACCGGAACAACAGGGAAGATGGTGCCTCCACACTTCAGAATTAAGCAGGTGCTACTTCAGTGCTTACGGAGTTGGTTGCTGCATCATTATTCCAGGGCTTCTACCTTCTTTAGCTAACTCACAAACCAACGCACCCCACACCTAAGTCACCAATAAATACATAGCATTCATGTTAATGATACAAGCTGGACCAGACTACACAGGGTATAACTGGGGGGGGGGGGGGGGGGGGGGGGGGGGGGAAATAGAAAAGAGAGGTCTCAGAATTCAGCACTTCCACTTCTTTCTCCTTCCCAAGAGGGACCACCTGAAGGGGTGACAGGGAAGGAGAGCCCTGGCTTCTCTCTACAGCCTGCCTGATGTGTACCAGTTCTTCATATCTGCCTGAGGAGTCTCACCGGGACCAGGCTCTGATTCCTATGGTGCTGTTTTAATTAAACCATTTCATGCCAACAGCAACAAGTTACACTAATGAGAACAGATGTATCCAGTAAACAGTGGCATGTTTTCAGTTTAATCTACTTTAACCTGGATATATATTAATTCCTAAGTAAATACCTTAGTGGCCAGTAAAATGAGAAACAGATGATAAAAGAAGAAGTTTGCTTGTGACCCTTGAGACATGAGTATAATGTCTGGCTTGGCATCATTAATCTTATGGTCAGAGGAATACAGCCTCAGCATGTGTAATGGGAGAGAGACACGATGAAGCTTCCTCTCCACAGTGCCCTCTGCAAACAGTCACTTCCACATTTTTCTTTCTTCTCTCTAATTAGGTTCCCTTTGCCCTGACACACTCTGAAAGCATTACCAGCAGAAGAGACCTATCCATCTCCTCTCTTGAATAAAAACATGAGCTATTGAAGAAAGTATTTAAACACAGAGGACTATATAAGGTATCACACGCCTCAAGATAATTCTTACAGAAGAGCACCTTAAATAGATCCTTTTGAAATGCCCTCTCAGGACAATGGGTAAATAACTGCTCCAAAGAGTGTCAGTAAAAATCCATCCTTTGACGTGAGGCTAAATGAATTAGAATTTTATCACTGGTTTCAGTGGGGCCAGCATTTTGCTGTACATAACATGAATAGAGATGATACAGACTGACTTGTTTTAGTTTTGAAGAAGAAAGACTCCATCTTAGTCTGACAAACTTTTGATGTCAGTATTTAACTGAAAAAAAAGAGTTATGTGAAAAACATATCTGGCTTGGATTTCTTCCTCCTCTGCAACTAGTGAGAAGCAGCTCTTGACACTTACTGAACTGATCAAAACACTCACTTCAAATAACTTATGTTACAAATTTCATGCTTTCTATGGTTCATGAATCACTGGCAAATTGATCTTGATTCCTGGAAATGTCGTTGTTAAGCAGATATGATTAGTGACTAGCATTGCACAATATTTTCTCATCATCTGGCTCTTTGCAAGTTGTAACCTTTAGGCATTCAGTATACAGATTTTATAATTGGTGTCTTCACTCAGAAGGCTTATCTTTTCTGACTGGGTGATAGGCATTTTAAAATGATGCTTTCCCAAATGATAAATGAAAACTTCTACCCCTAGATAACACCTGTGGGACACAGAGGACATTCAAATATCACCACAAATAACCAAAGCTGTTTACACAGAGTAACTAATTTACAACTCCAATTTAATCAAGCTGAAAGAAGTACTTTCACTGAAAAACAAAGAATTGTTGTGATATTTGAATGTTTTCTCACGATTCACACCACACAGAAACATCTCTGTGTAATAGAACCCCACCCAGGGATTTCTACTTGGGGTCCAACGGGACCCAAATTCTCTGACAGTGCTGTGTAAGACCTACACAGAATGTCTCAGTTAATGGTCCTTCACACCATGTTAAAACTGAAAGGAATTCCACGATATCACAAGCAATCATAGTTAACATCAAGAAGGAAAGAAAAAGAAAAAAGAAATTAAAGTCTGACTGTAGTTAACTTCATTAAGTCATTTCCTATTTCCTGGGCAGACACACAAGGTGACTAAAAGTCAAGCAAGTTGAATGGTCTGTTTACTGATAAATTTGCATAATAGCAAAACTGTGTATTGCGACTGGCCGTTTATTGGTTCACCAGAAATTTGTGACAAGCCAGGGCTAATTCTATGACTGATCCACTCTCTCGCAGATAGCACTGTTGTAACTTGCCATGGAGTGACACTTCCTCAAAGTAATGCAAAGATGTGAAGCTGTATGAAGCTTCTTACTTAAACAAAGCTATTTCTTTCCTTCACCACGATGGAGAACTTGAGATGCTTTTCCAGATTCCAAGTGGAAGGTTGAAGACTATAAATCATTCCTTGTGAGTGTTATCTCCTATATACCCCCAGGTTTGGGCTCAGGAAGGAATGAAAAGTAACAAACAGAAATCCTTGGAGAATAAGGAAGGTAAATATTTAAAACAGTCATTGGGAGTTACACACACAGAGGCAATTAACAAATCACAGGATTTGTGCTCATTCTCTTCATGGCCACTAAACTTCTCCCCTCACCAGGCTGGCATATTAACAAATAACATGATTTGTACCACTTTCTAGGTCTGTTTTAGAGAAATGAAGAAAAGAACAACAGGGAGGCAAGGCAAACAACTGCAAGAAAAAAAAACAGTCATCTCCACCGTACTTTCCGAAAATAGGCTTCCTCCCTTCCATTAAAGTAAACTGCCTTGTTAATCATCATGCAGCCAATGAGTGCTTTTTTCCCCCCTCTTGTTCAAAAAGGATTATTATTTTTTCTTTAATATAGGTTATTAGAAATAGAAGAGCCACAAAAGCCAATTTCATTTGGAGCCTTGTTCCTGCTCACCCCTTCTTGCTGGCCAGCTGTGTCATTCCAGCCAAACCTCATTCAAAGCTGCCCATAAGCAGACTCCCCCTGGACATAACACGATGAAATTACCACTGGACCAGCACAGGTGCACTTATTTTGCCCTATTAATCTGGCCTGTAGGATGACTTATATAAATAAAATGAATGATTTTGTACTTGTAAGGACTTGATAGGGGTCAGTGATTTGCTGAACACCAGCACAATTTCTCAGCACAGAATGGGTAAACCAGGACTTAATGCAAAGTTTTAGATTAGCCATGCATGATGGCTTAATACAAGTGGGAGGAAGGCATAACACAGGGAATCATTACTCAGACACGTGCATTTATGAAATCATTAATGAGCTAAAGCAGCTAGCTTTTTTTTTTTTTTTTTTTTCTTCCCTTTTTAACTACAGACCTTGGTTTTAGGAAGACTGATCATGCATCCCCTAGTAGAAGCTCTGGGCAGAACCCTGATCACCTGTAATTGAGGGTTTTCTGCTAACTGCTTGGTGCCCCAAGCTCACTCTCCTGGAAAGATAGATGCTGGGCTCATACACAGGTGGATGATAGATGCCAACAGCATGTTCTTTGTTAGGCTAATTCAGAAAGGCTCTGGGCTTTCAGGAACACTAGCTCCTGACTGAATGAGAGACTCTATGAATTCTTTAACTTTCACTGCTCTCTACCATGCTAACTCTTTTTTCTAGGCTTATTTGAGGCTCTGTCAATACTTCTTTTGTGACTAAAAGATAAGGCTTCCTCTAGCCTTCTCTCTTGTTATGATTAGAAGAACAGCGATGCAAGCATTAAAAAAAGATTTTGTCTTCTTTCCAGTTCAACAAGCCCATGACTTTTATTCTCACCAACCTTCCTCCAGTTCTCTCACCACAAAAGGCAGATTTTGCTGGCAGCTATTTGCATTGGGTGTTGTGAGATTGGGAAGGGGACTGCTTTGCCTATATGAACACTACTTCTAGCCCTTACCTTCCTCTCAGCTCTTCAGAAATAACTCCTACAAAGCACTACTTTCCATTGAATAGCAAGGAGGAGAAAACAGCCCCACAAATTCTACCCTTCACTCACCTTCAACGTGAGCCCATCATCCTGGAGATGCAAAGAAGAAACACCAAGCTCAGCCTGAATAAAAGCAATCCTCAGCAGTCTATACCATTTGGGAATGATTTGGTACAATACTGCTAATGGAAACATGAACTTTGTCTTCTGAACCTTTTCCTGTTTGCACCCACCACTAGAACCTCCCCTACAGCCACAGATTTGAAGTCTCATAGAAAAGTTGGAGGTGGGATGTTCTTCCCAGGTGACCTTACTTCCAGCTAATCTCTTGCTTGTAAACTGTTTCAGCTGAGGTAATTTTCACAACAACCTTGCTGCTGGTAGAGATGAAAGATGTCAAAGAACATTCTCCTTGGGTCAGCAGAATGTCCATGAACAACTTTTTTGGAGGTGAGGAAGTATTTTCTACTGCATGGCAACGCTGATGTAAGCTGGAGCACAGTGTCAATTCTGTGTGTCTTTACTAATACGTTATGCAGCCTCTACCAGAGTTTACACAGCATGTCCCAAACAACAAAGTAGGAAGAAACTGTTTTTCAAGAAAGCATCCTCAGTTCCCAAGGGCTGGATTTACTTGCAAAATAATAAGTTGTGCCATGAGATCAGGGGGATTTCTTCAGAGTCTCTCTCCCATGTGTGCTGGCCTAATAAGATACTGATGGGACACCAGAGAAAAAGAATCATAGGATCATTTAGGTTGGAAAGACCACTAAGATCATCTAGTCCAACGATCATCCCATCCCCACTGTATCACTAAGTTGTGACACTCAGTGCAACATCTACTCTTTTCTTAAATACCTCCAGAGACAGTGAGTCCACCACCTTCCTGGACAGCCTGTTCCAATGCATCACCACTCTTTCTGAGAAGAAATTTTTCCTAGTACCCAATCTGAACATCCCCCAGCACAATTTAAGAAGAATTAGGGAAACACAAGAGTTCCTATTTCTTAGATGATGCAGCACCATTCCCTAGTGCATACTCTCCTCTTGTTTGCAAAAGAATATGAAATATTAGTTGAAAATACTCATATTATTACTGTTGTTATTTAGTGACTTATATGAATTTGGTTTGTTTACTATTTCTGTTTACTATTTCCTTCTTATAAGAATGTCATCACTGAGGGATGTTGTTCTGGAAATTCCTTTATATCAAAAGGAGGCAAATATTTTCTGCCATTCTTTTGCCTTATCTGGTTATTCCCTCACTGCTCAATTCTTTGGGAAACAAACAGACACATCAGAGATTAGCAGCAAGGCCAGCCGATGCTTTACTGCTCATCTGTGTTTGCTCACTGAGTCACAGCTTGGTCTGCCCTAGGTGCAGTGGGGCCGTGAGACATCTCCCTGCTCCTGCCTGGACCTGCCACCTTGGAACATGCAGTACGTGAGCTCCTGAGCTGAAAACAAGGGTTTTGCCAGGTGCTGGTGACAGCAGTGCTGCTCAGGGTTTGTTTGCTGCCAGCCCTTTTTTCATTTCCTGGGGCACAGAAGACCATGTGCATATGCACTCCTAAATTCTCCCCTCCCAGTTCACAACCTCCGAGATGGCCTGAGCACCCCATATGCAATGAAGAGAGGCCAGCAGCTTCACAGAGTGATTCATCACATCAAGAGGAAGACATTAAGACAAAGAGAGGCTTGTGTTGGAAGGGGAACTCAAACAGTTGTTGATGCTGCAAAATCTGAAGGGGCTTGGCTGATAAAATAAAAACCCAATCAGGTTTAATGAGCACTGGGGTACTTCCATTCTGTTAGAATAGAGACACCTCTCTAGCTGCCCTAGCATCTCAGGGGTCCTTCACACAGAGTATCTTTAGAAGAAAGCCTGCAAATAACTTAACAACAAGTATATTTTTCTTTATCCTTTGTTTTATTTTTGTTATGTATTGTTTTAAAAATACTTTTAAATTAAAATACAGATGATTAACCTCAGTATTTTGGAGTATCTTTTACAACTTTATAAATGGTCCTAGACTCACCTGTCCAGACAAATATGAGAGTTTTCTTCTCTTTTCTTTCCATATACTTGACATAGTATCAAAATACTGAGGAAAAGACAACATTATATCAAGACAGCATCAAAAATATTTGAAAAGAGGCTGTCTGGGCGCTCAACGTGTTGCAGTGAGCTGGTTAATGGCAGTGAGGTGTCACTGAAGAAAATCACTGAAATCATATAGGGCAGCTTTGGGGCTGAGCAGAACTGGAGCTGCCCCAGTATCACACTGATGCTTCCTGGCAGTGACTGGAAGTCCCAAGAGTGACCACATGCTTGAAGCAGGGCAATAGCCCACAAGAGATCATCAGTCAGCATACTGGCAGGAAAACTACAATCATGAAAAAAGAAAGGATAGGGGAAGTAAAGAATAAGAGAGAGCATTTAGTATCAGGGAAAGGACATGCACTGCATAGACTTGAAGGCTGTCCTCCACAGAAGGGTCTCACATCTGCTTCTGGACTTCTCAAGCAGAGGCATCACAGCCCACAATGCCCCAGATGGTTTCTTGTTTCCATGAATTTCTTTATTTAATCTCTTATCTTAAATTGTGGGTGTACTTTCACTGGGCTCTGTCAGTACAAGAAACCGTGTTATCTGAGGCAACGGCAAAACAAGTGAGGACAGTCAGATTGAATTGGAAGTAAATGAACCCGTGCTTCCTCATTGCACTCTCTACAGTCATGAGCCTGCCTTTCCCATGAACATTTGAAACTTGGCAGCTCAATTTGGTTTTGCTTGTTATTGGGAGTGATGGCCCTGGCAGGGATCCTGAACCAGCACACCACATGCAGTGGGATATTCTCAACATCTCGTTCCAAGCCTTAGGAAGCCAGGTTTCCACAAAAGAAATTGGGTTTGGAAATTCTTTACCCTCCAGTAGAGTGAATGCATGAATATTTCTGTTTCTGACCTGATTTTCCATCAGTTCCAGGGGGTATTTCAACTCTTTATATCTCTCAATTAGTGGAGGAGAGGCCGCCTTGCTTTGCTGTTTCTTCTCAAAAGTTTGCTGGCTAGTAGGTTCTGAATGTCCTGGGTGTTTCCACAGCCTCTCCCCTGTAACCCTTTCAGGAACTTTCTTGGTTAGGATTTTGATCTGTTTCGAATAGCTGGTTACTCCCAGCTGATTTCTGGGAGTACCGCTTCCTCCAAAGGTCAGCCCACCAGAAGTGAGGAGGTTCATTCAGCTCCCAGATGCTATTCTGAGGAAAAAAGGAAGCTGGCCAGTCACAGACAGTGATGTTCACACATTGCATCCACTCAATCATAGCCTTTCCCTGACTCACCAAATGACCTCAGCTATCCCTCAAGATGTGTTCCTAAGTAACTAGGAAGATGGCAGGGATGCAACTGAGATAAACTCCATGTGTCTGTTGGTGCTATGTCTCCAGTGCAGTGCTCACAATAGTTCAGCAAGCAAGCTGAGCTGAGGCATCCTCCTCAAGGAGAGACAAATTTTCCGCCCTTCGTGTCCCTCTGTGCCTTCCAGGACATGATGAAAGACTCAACAGGTTTTCTAGGCCCAGCCTACCTGGGTGCAAGATCCACCCAGGATGATGGGAGGGGAGAAACCGCTCTTAGTGGCTGCACTGCCTCTCCCCAAAGTTAAGAGTAAACTCACTGCTTCCCATACCAGACAAATTTTATGCTGGTAGCTCAATGCTTCCAAAAGACAGTGAGGAAAGTTTTAGGGAGTTTTGCTTCTTTTGCAGCCAGCAGCAGGCTTTCAAGCTCTCTCCATGCAGCAAAGCTGCAGTCACTCTTCTCAGACCTATTTCCCATGTGATGCAAGCTGAGTAATAACTGTATAGCAGGGAGGGTTTTCTCAGCCATTCATCTGTTCTGAGAAGTATGACTGCACCCTGTCAGCAGGCATCACAAGCACATAATTCATCAGTTATCCCAGAAAGAAGGAATAAATTACTTCTTGAGCCAGATCATCACTAATTGTAAAAAATATCCACCTCGGTGCATTTAATTCTAAATTAAATTGGTGATTTGCTCAGTCAGTCTATCCTGGCAATGCCACGTTGTGTATCAGTGACGTGATGTGTGGTATCAGTCTCTCCAGGTTCTTTTCTTTCTTTTTTCTTCCTTTAATGTATAACTTGCTCCTAGCAATCAATCTGAAAATATCAGCTAGTGTGAGGGAACATGCTGTCAATCCAACAAAGAAATAAAAGCTGTTTTATCAGATCTGTGTTTTTCACAAAATTTACGGTTACAGGAAACTGTGTTTTACAATCATGTCCCAAAGATCAGATTGTTCAGGTTATGAACAAATAAGAATGAAAACATGCTTGAAAAAAAATGGTGATTTAGAATCTAGTGGTTTCCATCTTATGGCGAAATCCATACCTACAGATTAAAATATTAAGTGATAGTTGGCGTTTTATCAATAAAAACTGACTTAACAGTTACCTATCATTCTTCCATTACAGGGCACACAAATGAGGTGTAAAATGTCTGACCTTTTATTCATGTTATTACAGCTCTGTTGGGACCATGAAATCCTCCAGGGACCTCTGGCAGTCATCTGCTCCATCATTCTGCTCTCACAAAGGATCAGCTTGACTGCACTGTTCCTGGAGATCATCCTTACAGACCTCCAATGGCAGACTCCCTGTCCTTCCCAGGCGATCTCAATGTAATTGAGCACTTCCTCAACCAAAGCATTAGCTGCTTGCTTCTGCTAAAGGGCTCTACTTGCTGAGGCAGCCTCACCCACCTCTCCTGCCAGGTGAGCATATTCCCCCATGGGTTATGTGGGTATCTCTTTAGCAGAAATCTCAGGAATTCTCTGAATAAGAAAACTTTGAGCAAGGGTCTGACTTAAAAACTGTCTGAAGGAGGTAGCTATTCAGATGAATACAGAGTTATCCTTTTCCTATTCGTGTGGCTTTTTGGTCGTGACCCCTGAAAATCAGTTTTCCTGTGTGCTTGGTGTAAGATGAATGCTAAAGTACTTTGCTGAATCAAGACCAAACGTTCACGTTTCTTTTCCTTAAGCAGCTGAGGCAATATAGGTTAAGGAATTTGGACAGCAAAGGAAACCTTAAGTGGGATAGCAATCAGTCATGGTAAGTTGATCCCTGTGCTTGATTTCCTACATCAATGTGGGGGTAAGCACACATACCTGATGTCATCTTCACACCAGTACAAAAAGATGGGCCTTTCTCGTCAGGCATTTTGCTACATCTTCCATTTCAGAGTCAGACCATATATGAACCATCACTTTGCTACCACTGCCTATTATTTTGCAAGGAAGTCCATAACAAAAAAAAAAAAAAAAGTTTTTTAAAAAGGTAGATTTCATCTATAACAACGTGAAGCAGCCTCTGAAAACCTCCTGGAACAGGAGCGCTCTACTTAGATTCTGAAAAAGACGAGGAAGGAAAGATCATGGGATATTCAGCTACTTTGCAGTGCTAATAATGTGTTATCAGATATCCCACAATGATTTCAAGTTTTTGGCAAGCTTGTCATGTAGCCTGAGTTAGTGTAAACTTGTCTGTTCTGGTTCTATGACTATCTACAATACATCTTCACATAGGAGTAATAAATGGGAAGTGTATGGAATTTCAACAGTGACACTCAGTCTCACTTTTTGCAGGAGAAATTAAATCTCTTTCAGCTGTCTGGCTGAGCAGGAACCTGAAAGCAGCCGGGTCCTCTTACGTCTGCCTCCGTGTTTGCTAGCTCCAAAGCCCTGGTGCTTAGAAATTCGACATCTGCAAAGGCACATGCAATTATTTCCATAAAAGTTTCAGACCATGTGCTGATTTATGCAGTGTTCCAACCAGCTAAATTTGTCTCAATTATTAATGCATTTACACCAGCAAGCAGCTTTCCTCTTGAACCATCTTCTAAACTTGTCTCTAGCCTTTTCACAAATCCTTCACTAACCAAACAGAAATAAACCTCTGTGTTCAGAACCCACACTGCTGTGGTCCAGGCCACGCTCTAATTAATGAACAGTATTTCAATGAATTACTTCTGTCTTTCAATATTGATTCAGGATGATGGCTGGCCAAGGGATGCCTTTAAGCATTTAGCTTAGAATCATGGAATCACAGACCAGTTTAGGTTGGAAGGGACCTTTAACATCACATAGTTTCAACCCCTGCTATAGCAAAGCACATCTCTACAAGCTTCCAATAAAGAACATAATTTTAGAATGGTGTTCAGATACTGTACAGCACTATGATGTGGAAGAAAAACAAAGTCAAATTACTAGTTATGCCTAAAACAAAGCAGCATTATTGTTTTTTTAATCCTATGGAATATATGCACTACGTACCATTGTTCGTGTGAGCCCCAGAAGCTGCCAGTTAGCACACAGCTGGTGAATTAGCCAGAAGAGAACTGCTCCTATAGAGCTGAATAAGAATAGCCACCACCATTATACATACACTGTGAGAGATACGACACAGAGATTCCTTCAGTTCAGCATAAGCATCAAAGATGTGCCCCTGCTTTCCACCATTCTCCTGTCTTCTCAGTCAAATACCGCCCAAATCACTCCATAACTGCAAAATGGTCCAGCAACAGCATCTTCCTGAAGCAGTCACCTTGCTAGCCTTCATCCACCATTGTAAACAGGGCCTCTATTCTGCAAATGTTACCTGCTCAGGCAATGTAAACAAATATTCTCTACAAAATCATAGATGGAATGGCTAGGCTGGAAGGGACCTTAAGGATCATTGAGCTGCAACCCCCTGCTGTGGGAAGAGCTGCCACACGGCTGTGAGGTGAACACCCACATTCAGTGCGCATCAGGTCTCTTCTCTTCCCATGAAACATTCTCCCACCTGTGATGAAATGAGATTTCAGCTGCCAACTCTGAAACTCCAGCCTGGCTCAAAGTCAGGCTGTGCTCTTTTTGGCACTGTGCATCATGGCATCCTGTCCTGACCCAGGTGGGATAGATAATCCGCAGTGAAATGCTGTTTCTGCCTTTATTTATATATTGTTGAAGTAAAGCTTCTGAATGTAGTGCTTAGTAATTGCATGAAGACTGGCAGAGAATTTCATTCCCATATTTCATTGCTCTGTCACTTTTGCAGCCCTCAAAGATTAAAGCAAAGAAAGGTTTTGTCTCTGAAGAAGCTGGAAATGGCTGATCACCCACGGTGAACAAATCTGGGGGGAGGGGGGGAGAAACGGGCTATCACTATTCTCAACGCAGAGGATTCAAAGCCGAAAACTGGCTGCATGTGTGTGAGAGGAGAGAATGCTCAGTGTGTGGGTGCCAGGAAATGTGGTATCTTACTTCCAAAGCAAAATCAGCTTATGTTCAAAGCATAACATGACTGCATGCCTCACTGAGGGCTAGCTCCTCTGCCTGCCGTGGAGAAATTACCATGACTGTAAAGCTGACATGATGGCTTGTGCAGCAAAATGCTGCTCTTTAGCAGTGAGTGAAGCTAGTCAGAATCTGTTGGCTCAGGAGCAAGCAGTGGCTCTTAGTTCCAAGCTGCAGAGCAGTGGACTTGTGCTGAGAGATATGAGCTACCTTCACTAGACATCACTGCCTCCTCCCTGCACTCAGCTATCTTGCAGATCTAAGCCATCTGAAAAGAAACCACCCTATTGTTTCTGTAGGGTTTGTAAGGTGGCATGAAGTCATGCTGGAGCGAGGATGAGTGTAAAGGTATGGAGTGGGTTTAGACCTTCGGCAGTCGTGTAGATTTAGATCAGTTTCAACCAGCCAAGAGAGATCTCACCTGTGCTGGATCTTGTTGCAGTGTCCACCTGGCACAGGAGCCTGGGAGCTCACAAGTATGTATTTCCCACTTCACTCTACACCAGTTTTCCAGTGTTCAGGCTTAGGAGGATTCCTGCTCAAAGATTCCAGTTCAACCTTGTTCATCAAGCACACCTCGAGCCACAAGGTACTGGAAGTAAAAAAAAAGAAAAGGATTAGGGCTTAAATCCCAGCAGTCAGATAATGTGAGAGGTAAGGTCTCCACTGTAAAGTTAGCTTAGCTGTTCTGTCAATAGAAAATATTTTCCACACTTGCTGTTTCCACTAAATCTTTGTAGCAGCTCTATACTGATGGCTCCATCAAATACACTTCCATAAGGCCAGCACAGGTGATGCTTTCTATCACTCCTTCCTTCCCTTTTTCACTCTGAGTGAGTTCAAGCACACAGTCTCATGTTGCAGTCACAAGGGCTCTCATTTTGTCACGAAAAGGCTATTCCTGCAGTAGACAGGAGAAAGCCAGATGAAGCAGGTCCCAAGATAACTTACACCAGTTGGGTTCAGGCTAGGCTTGTGCTGTGTAGACTCATTCATCAATCAGATCCAATAGTTTCCTTTGGAGATCTGAGATGCACACAGGCAAAGTTTGGAGCACTTGTCAAATTAAAGGGTTGGATGTACCCGAGTGGAACAGCTTGCCTCCTGTAAGGATGCAGCCTAGAGTGCCTCATCAGGATCTTTCAGATCTGCCCAGTGATTACACCCTCCTTTTCAGGAAGCGAATTTATCAGGTGTGATATGAAACCTCAAAGCAAAGCATTCTGTATCTCTGCTCCCATCTAGTAGTTAAGACCCTGGACTCTTCACGCCACATTGACCATACATAACAAATCATTTTAAGGGATGTTTTAATATCTGTTCCACAAGTCTGGATAGGCATACTCTCCGACACCTTATTAAAGCCAATAAACACATGCCTACAACCAAGAACTGCTGTGGCAGCACTTGGCTTTTTGACCAGGGTATCAATTCTGCCCTTGCACACAAGAAAAAGGGTATTTATTTTGACATGCTTCCTTCTGCTGGGCTCCGCAGGTCGTGCTGTTCCCAGTCATGCTCTGTGGAGTCCAGAGGATGTCAGCTTCAGCAGTAATATTGAAGGAGGTGAACCTTGTCGGGATCAGCCAAGGATTTCATCAGTGCAAGGTCAGTGCTGACACCTCCCTTTCTGTGAGAAACAGCTGCAAAGTGGCTGCTGGATGAGAGCAGCACCCAGAGTGCTTTCTGGAAGGTGCCATTTTAGGCTGGAGCATAGTGCTGGCCAGTGAGATTTGTTTCAGATATGATTCAGTGGCAAGCAGGCCATGCAAAATCACCATCACAGAGTGGCATAGGAGGAAAGAGTCAGGCCTTTAAATAAACGGTCATGGCCTTTAAAAGGTTGTGAAGTATTAGAATCAGAACATCCTTCCTAAGAAAAATAATAGGGCTAGAAATAGAGGATAATGAAGGCAACATTAGGAAAATGGAGCAGCATGAAAGGCTCTAAAAGCATTACATGTTGCAGATGGATCTATCAGGGGGGTCCTCTCCTGAGTCTAAAAGGCCAAACTTCAGAAGAACATGCTCAATGGAACAAACTTTGACAAGGATGAATAGGGCGAGGAATTCACAAAGAAGTGATTTCCAGGAGGTGGAGTTATCCTGACTTCTATCCATCTCCTTTCAAAAGAAGTAAACGTACAGGTAATTGCTTAGCTTAAACACTCTGAGTCTGCAGAACTGGTTGCCACTGAACAGCACTGGAGGTCACATCTTAATCTCCAGTGTGTCTAAAATAGAGAGCTTCCATGTATATGTTTCCTCAAATCAGTCAGCAATACAGGTTTGATCTAAGCTGCTGTTTGTAGCAATTTGTTGGGTTTTCTATTTATATAATATTGAAAAAAGCACTACCAAAACGTTTAAAAATAGGTTGAAACAAATCATTTTAGTAATGCTTGGAGAAAAGAAACAACATTTCTTCATTTCCTACGCTAGGTTTTTTCACTCCACCAAAAGTAATGAATTTTTTGGAAATGTCAACCTATATATCCTGTAGGATGATAAAATAAGGATAATATTTAGCTAGTGGTGACCCCATAATAGTTCCTAACAAAGGACAGAGTAAACTCTTTGTCACATGTGCATTAACAAAAATAACTCCACGACATATGTACCACTGTTAGTAGATTTCCTTTCCTGGGCATTTCCTTTTCACAGCTCCTTAGAAGTCGTTCGATGATGTTTGCTGGTGCTCATGGGTCACACAGGAGAAACCCATTTATCTCAGATGTGTTACCACTCTCTCTCTTTTAGCTTTGTGACGCCCTGGGTTTGTTAACATCACAGAATTTTCTTGAGTTTCACAAGCTGGGTCTTCTCTAAGCAGCTCCTGGAGCAGATGAGTGTTTGAGGCACCTCTGCAGAAACGCACCATGTATGCAAGGCTGTGAGCAGTCAGATCAGGCAAGGACTGACAGCACATCCTGCCTCTCAGGAGTAAGTGACTTGCAGGCATTCATGGCATTGCATCTGATGACAGTCTGTCTGACTTATCCTTATGTCATGCCATCTAAACTCCACTTAAGTTTCTGTGCTTAAAGTTGTCCACTGCTGATTTGAAGCCTTTAGTTGTGGCCAGCTATTACAAAACTCGAGGCACAGAGGCAAATCTGAAGTGTGAAACTGTCTTCAGCTCTCATTTGGAAGATCACGTCATAATAAAGGCAGCACTAAAAGGGCTGAAGAGCTAGGACAAGTGCCTTTGGGCCACATGAAACTGATGCAGAAATCAAAGACTCACACTGTTATTTTCCTCTGTGTGAAGATATACTGTGAGATAGAGAACAAGCATAGGAATCACAAACCCAAATGGTCTATGCAAAATGTATGATCAATCAAAAAAGGAGGGAAGGAAGTGAGATCTGCATGGGGTGATGGAAGGCTCACAACAGAAATTGCTGTTATTTCCACCGTGATACTCCAAAGGTAGCTATAAAAGCCACTTACTTCTCTTAAAGTAAGATGCAATTTGTACCTGGCATGGTTGTTGTATCAGCCTAAGGTATCTGCAAACTATTGACTAGAGGACTCTGTACCTGTTACAGTGATTCACTGAGGCACTGCAATTGCCATCCTTTATCAGAGTCTCATGCATCTGTATTTCTCCTTTAAAACAGAGTTATTAGAGCTATTAAACCAAAGGCACTACATTCTGCACAAATGTAGAGACTATCTTATGTTGTAATACACCCAAGCCATCCCATGATAGATAGGTAGATATATGGCTAGATAGACAGACAGGTACCTCAAGACAATGAGTGAATGAATAATTAAGCAAGCAATAAACAGGAGAAAAGCCTGGATACCTTACCCAGTGTATATCTATACGTGCTCATTCAGAGCATGTTTGTGCCTATGTGTTTGTGGATACATGCATGAAAATACACCCATTCTAAAATCAGACGCAGCTTAATATCAATTGCATCAAATCCTATCATACGTGTTCTCTCAAAACTGTATTAAATATGGCAGATTGGGTTGTAAAGATAGTAAAACACCATTTTCAGCCCTTGTAAAGATAGCAAAACACCATTTTCAGCTCTTTTTTGCAACTTCTTATGTTACTGAAATGTTTCACTTATGTGGAAAATCAGATGGGTTTGGAAATTTGCCCAAAACAGCCACCAGCTCAGTATATCTCAAATACTTGGAATCCTCTAAATATAGGCCTTTTATTCCGCTAGAAGCAAGCACTGAGGACCCTATTCTGCTTCCTGGAGCGGTGGTTTCATTTTCCCTTCCGAGCCCCACAATTCAAACTGAGGGGGAGAACAAAGGATCTGCTGTTCTCCCTATTCAAATGAATTTATTTAATAAACAACTCAATAATTTCTTCTTTGTTACAGGGATTTTTTTTTCAGGATCTTTATTTTGGAAATACAGTTTCTGTAGAGGAATTGCCAGGGGCCCATCTAGTCCAGTATCCTGTCTCTGACAGTAGCTAATGCCATGGAGACTTATGGAATAACCTACTTGTAAGGGAGGTTTCTTAGCCCTGAGGAGTTTGAGGTTGTCTGTGCCTGGAAGCCTGTGCATTTATACTACTGATTTTTATCCATACATACGTAACCACAGATGCTCTCACTACCCCTCTCCAGCTCTAATCCTTCCTGCTAGGTGCCCTGGCTCAGTGATGCCTAATGGCAGCTGCTTCCCACAGGTTCCCTGCGCACTGCATCAACAAGGGATAGATCTGCCTTTCAGTGTTACTGGAAGTCCCTATCTGATGAGGAGGGGGTGGTGCGAAGCCTGATTTGCATTCCATGCACTGTTTGATAGAGGGTGGGTGTGCTTTTTGGAATTTTTTGCTCTTTTTTTTCAACTTTTATCTCATCGACTTCCACTTCTCCCTTCACACATTTCTAATTCTTTGCTGTCTCTTTTCAGAGAGCTGTCTCGGTGTTTCTGCTATCCTATCTCTAGTTCTTCTTTTTCTCCAGCATCTTTTTAGAAACGTAGGACTGGAAGGACTCAGGATACTATTGAAAATCTGTCAAACTCCTTCTTAAAACTATTCCAAGATTCTCACCTTCTCATTAGAATCATTAAGGTTAGAAAAGATCTCTAAGATCATCAAGTCTAACCATCAACACAACCCCACCATGTCCACTGCCCACGTCCCTCAGTGCCACATCTCCATGGTTCTTGAACACCTCCAGGGACAGTGACCCCACCACCTCCCCAGGCAGTTGTGCCACTGAATCACCACTCTTTCTGAGAAGTTGTTAATATTCAACCTGATTCATTTCTGTAGAAACTCACAGCTCTGATGGCTGTAAACACCCACATGCTGATGCGGAGACCATTCACACGGCCCAGCTCACAGCTTTTTGTCCTTATCACTTGAGTTTTCTCACCCACCAGTTCCATCTGTGGCTGTTGTAGAGGGCACCCAACATCCCTCACATTGTCTACTTGGGGAGGGACTTTTTATAAGGGCATCTACATCAGGACAAGAGGAAATGGCTTTAAACTGGAAGAGGGCAGATTTAGATTAGATATTAAGAAGAAATTCTTTACTGTGAAGGTGGTGAGACACTGGAACAGGTTGCCCAGAGAGATTGTGGATGCCCCCTCCCTGGAAGCATTCAAGGCCAGGCTGGATGGGGCTGTGAGCAACCCGCTCTAGAGGGAAGTGTCCCTGCCAATAGCAAGGGGTTGGAACTAGGTGATCTTAATGGTCCCTTCCAATCCAAACCATTCTGCGATTTTATGATTCTACTTGAGCTGAAGGAGATGCTTTTCTCCTCTCTTCCTGAAAGACACCTTCCTCCATCCCCTTGTTCAGATAGAAATGTCACTAGCACTGATTTGTGAAATAATGAAACACTCTGGAGGTTATATGCCAAGTTTTTCCTATCCCAGTCTTTATGCATCCTTGAGTTTCATCCACTCTCCCATTTGTTAGATGAACATTTCAGGAAGGCTCTACGGTTCCAGCTTTGCTGATGTTCCTTCCAAACTCTGGGCAGCAATATGCAGAAAGCTTGAACACTTCAATGAACCAGCAGGAGGAGGAGACCAAAGGCCAACCATTATCGAATTAGCAAATATGTGCAGCCAGAAACAGGTACATGATGCCTGCAGGATGGAGGTAGTCTCACAAATGGAGATAGACCAGAAGGCAGCAAGGAAAGATGGCAGCAGCATGAAAGGAGGGGTTTGATGAACAGAGAGGTACATTTTACACAGACAAAGGAAAGCACTGAGTTTATTTACCCGTGCCACTGGGAGAAGGAAAAATATCAAAGAACATTAGGACAGACTGAGTGAAGCAAATAATTAGGCAAGTTAAATATTTGTCATCTTTGCTCTCAGATATGCTGAAACTATTAGTCATAGAGGGACCTGCTAAAAGCCAGCCTGTTCAGGGAATGCAGTTAGCTCCTCTCTGCATGCAGCCAAAAAAACAAACAAAAAAAAAACCCAGACTGAAGCAGCCCCACCTGAACACCCCAAGCAGATGTGCATCTAACCAGGGTTAAAATCCCAAGGCTGAGGAGTCCTCCCTCTCCCCAGACAATCCATTCCAGCATGCAGTACTGCACTTTGCTATGTCTTTCCTTTCTGTAATTTCAGGACAGTACTTCTTTTTCTATCCCCTATCCATGGGGAATGGCACGCTCTCTCTATCTTTGCATCCACCTTTTACATATTTCCAGCCAGTTATTACATCTGTGCTTTCATCACCCTCCCTGCCCAAGGCTCCTGGAAAGACCCTGTTAGCACAGAAGCCGACAGTCTCACAGCTCTTACAGTGTCATCCTATAAAAAAACACCCTTTCGTGCAAGGCCAGGTTTCTATTCCCAGTTCATGGCCTAAATCCTAACGAGGCTACGTGACTTTTCCAAGGTCAGACAGAAATCCTCGGGGAGAAGCAAGCTTCTTCTCCTGCTCTCCCTCCCTTCCAAGCCCACCTGCAGGGCTCTCCCCTCCCCTGGAAGCAGGGTGAGAGCCGAGTGCTGCAGGCTGTGTTTCTCCAAATGACTCACTTTCTCACTGTTTTCATTACATGGAGAAAAAGGTGACTCAGAAACTTCTCCGCAATAAATAAATCACAGACTGTTCACCGGAGCGAGCTGCAAAAGGACAGCACGGCTCCTCAGCGTTGCACAAGCAGCCTGCACAGCACCTCCTGACCGCACCAGGCCTGGAGTCTCTCCAACATCTGCCAGACCGTTTAGGATAATCTCCTTGCTTTATCTCATGATTGGAGTTGTGAGATTGTCTGGGGGCCCTGTCCAAGAGGCAAGCCCCCCACTTGCACACACATGCTCACAGGCGGCCTCTCCTCACTCCTTTGAGGGGCAGCAGGTCGGAGAGGTGTGATTTTGCAGACAGGGAACGAGGCCCAGAGAGATTTGGTGACCAGCCAAAAATCACACAGGAAAGCCATGTCAGCTCCAGGAATTAAGCCCCACTCTGCTGAGCCCCAGCCCGACAGTGTGCTTGAGCCCAGCTCCTGACTGTGACCACAGCACTGCTTTGTGCTAAGCGTGCACAGCTCAAAAGCTGTCTGTGGATCCTTACCAGAAAGGGGCTCGAGACAAAATATTTGGAACCATTCTCCTGGTTATCTGAATGTGGGCTTTTGGTTTTTAACCCTTCCACAGACAGAGAGAGGAGCTTTGAAAAGTTATTTTCAAAAAGCAGAGCTTTCCCACTGAAGCTCAGGGTGCTAAAAAACACGATGGCTGGAGAAGGTTCAGGGAAACCCCACTGTGGCCTTTCAGTATTTAAAGGGAGATTATAAACAGGAAAATCAACTTTTTACATGCGTAGATAGTGATAGGACATGGGAAAATGGCTTTAAATTAAAAGAGGGAAGATACAGATTAGATGTCAGGGGGAAAACCTTCACTGGTGGTGAGGCCCTGGCACTGCTGCCCAGAGCTGTGGGTGCCCCATCCTTGTAGGTGCACAAGGCCATGATGCATTCCTGAGCTAGAAAATTAGAAAACCAGTACTGTGGGATACTCTCAGAATATAATAAATGCAGTCACAGACTGCACAGGTCTCAAAAAAATATTCAAAAGATGAAAATCTAAAGCTGTATGATTTTCACGCTGACCAGTTCCACTCATTTACTTCCCACTCCCAATCTGTGGGAAATCCTGAAATATGACTTCGTTGCATTTCATAATAATATGTATTCTTCCTTACATAATCTCATCTGCATTTCTAGCTGGCTTTGCCCATCAGCCCATTAGTACTGTATTGATGAGCAAAGCTTATTTAAAAAGTGTTAGTACCATACTACATGATTGTATATCCTAAAGGAGAAGCTGGAAGGAAAAGCACAAAGCTGGAAGACACAAAGCTTCATATGCAGTGACCAGGAAAGCAGATCTCAATTTACTAAAGGAGTTTTTGGAGCATTTTATGTAATTCCAAATTGTACTCTTCTTTTGTACCTTATTTATGAGTTCAGAGATTGGTAAACAACCACTGTATGTTTGGAATAGAATATGGATGTGATTTCCCCGGTGATAGGTTTCATAGTCAATATATTCAGTTAAAGAACTGACAGCTGCAGTTTAGAGCAGGAAAGATTTGATTTAACGAGAGCTGTACCCAGCAATTGGCAGTTTGGTTAATGCAGGGAGGAATTTGGTTTGTGACTACCCTTTCCCTTCATAAAAGGCGAATAAGCTTCAGCTTGTGTTTCAGCACCCTGAATCAGTTCCTCTCTGCACTCCATTTCAGCCTACAAGATATGCATTTCCCAATTAATAAACATCTCATGCTTGACTTTTTTGGTATTTCAAGTACCTGCAGCATTGCTGAATGCAGAGCAGCTTGCAAGTGAGTGGCAGAGTGACCAAAGCTCCCAGAGCAAATGCTTCATCACCCACGCAGGAACAATGGATGCTCAGGGCAAATTTTCTTCCTTCTGAAGGGGAAAAAAAAAAAAAAAGAAGAAGAAAGATCAGAATTCATGGGAAGGCAGAAGTACTTTAAGTTTGCTCTCATGTCACACTAAACCATACATGCAAAATATGTGGGGCTGCAGAGGAGATTGCCTCTATTTGTATGGGGGGGATCCAGCTCACTCATTTTGGCAGGCTTTGCTCAGATAGGCACATTTCTTTCAGCTGCCTTTAGCTGAAGCTAATTTAGTCATTTCTGGTACAAAATACTTTTGAGTGCTTTAGTTTCATCCCTTAGACCACATGGCTATGCCACCAATGTATCCTTTGTGCTGTTTTGTGAAGCTGTAACCAATTAGTTGATACTGTCTTCTTCCCTTAGCCTATATTAGACACAGTCCTCCCTCCAAGTAAAATGAGAAGCTGAACAGACTGGTGTTCCTTCCCAGTCTCTGGTACATAGAATCATCACAGCCAGAGTGTCCTGGGTTGAAAAGGACCACACTGATCATCTAGTTCCAACCCCCTGCTGTTTGCAGAGTCACCAACCAGCAGACCAGGCTGCCCAGAGCCACATCCAGCCTGGCCTTGAATGCCTCCAGGAATGGGGCATCCACAACCTCCTTGGGCAATCTGTTCCACTGAGGATCAGTGTGGAGCAATCCCAACCTGTTCCACACAAGGATCAGTGTGGAGCAATCCCATTTCAATGTGTGGGAGCATCCCCTTCCCCAGGTAGGGCCAAGCAAGCTGATGCAAGCTGAGGTCAGTAAGATGTAGACTTGCACCAGACCCTGCTTCAATGAGCATAAAGACACGCACATAGGTGATGCTGGGACATGGAGCCTCAGCTCCTATTTGGGGCAAAGAGGTGTGTTCTGGTCTCTACTCTGCGCTTGAAAAGGCTCAGGGTGAACCCTGTTCCCTGAACACCTGCACAAGGACAGAGGGCTGGCTGTTACCAAACAACACAGGGAGGAAAATTTGTATTGCATTTACTTACCCAAATCAATCAGCAAGCAAGGAACTTCTGTTTGTTTTTTCAATTCTTTCTTTACAATGGAAAATCAGTGGTTTCTGAAAAGGGTGGACAGTTTTCTTTCTTTCTTTCTTTCTCTTCCTGGACAATATAAACACATACATTTATTTATTTTATTTTAAATCAAAAGCATTTGTTTTCCCACTTGCCTTTCTTCTCAGTCCTCTTGCCCCCTCTTCCTCCTTCAGGAAATGACACCACATCTTCTCTGAAGCATCAAAAGGCAATGTTTATTTTTTAAGTGCAAGGGTAAAAACAATGACTATATATTTACATTTTTCCCTTTTCTTCCTCTGGTAAGTGCAACACGACTTTAAAAGCCCCTCATGTCAATCCCTATAGAGGAGAGCCCAGCAGTGGGAAGAGTCTGAAGGCTCATGGGGTCCCAAGCTTGCTGATCCCATGGAAAAGATGGAGTGTTGCTTGAAAGGAGCACAAGGGTGGTGGATCGTAGAATCACAGACTGGTTTGAGTTGGAAGGGGTCTCGAAGATCATCTAGTTCCACCCCCCTGCCATAGGTAGGGTTGCCAACCACTATATCAGGCACCAGCTCAGGCTTCCCAGGGTCCCATTCAACCAACCTTGGACACCTCCAGGGGTGGGGCAGATCCCAGACGATGTGACAGCTGCTTTGGCTGATGTGACAAGTGCTGCTGTTGAGCAGCTGTAGGCTCTTCAGTTCTTTGCCTGCCTCCATGTGTAATTGATGCAGGGTGCAGCAATGTCCTGGATCACACACACACGATCTGATTAACTTGTGTGAACGAGCAGGGGGTAAGGAGTTAACCTCTCCAGTTGGAGTTTGGTCCCATTGCTGGTGCACTAGAGAACTGAGCCCTCTGACACTTGCTCTCTCTCCAAATTGCATTAGTCTTCCAGGCTCCACAGGGAAAAAGGAAGGAAAAAAAGGAAGAAGAATGAGATACCCTCACAGCCTGCTCAGACAGCACTTACAATCTAGTTAGAAGCATTCAGAGACTTGCCCCCCTCTGCTGCAAGGCAAGATGGGGACTTACTCAGCTGCAGCAGCTCATCAGTCTGTGTCCCCATGGCAGACCCCAGCCCTGCAATTATTGGGGCTGCAGAACAAGCTGCAGGGTTGGGAACTCTCCCGAGGACTGGGGCAGCTCCAACGTGGTCACAGAGACGTGGCCAGGTCCCCACGCTGTTCAGCAGGAAGGGTTTTGTGTCTGTCTTTTGCTGCAGTCTCCTTTAAAAACACAGCCACACATTTTAATTAAGCCTTCGGTGTCTATTTTCAACGCCAGATGTCTCAGCGCCGCTGTCCTTTCTTTTTTAATCTAATTTGATTGGGAATGTACTTGGCTGTATCCTATATATGACAAAAGTTTTTTTTTCTCATTGCTTCAAATTATTTTTCCAATCATGTTCTATATACTGTGCACGGGGGTGAATTATAAGGAGTTAGGCAACATACATGGTGTTAATTAGGATGGGGACGTAGAAGACAATTTATCCATGACTCCAGGGAAACCTTTATGTTATGCTTATAAAGCAAATGCAAATGGCCACGCCATACAAAGTGCTTCTTAAAAATCAAGTTACACACTGAAATAAAATACTAAGAGCAAAATTAGTTTCTTCAATTTAATTCAGTAAAACTTTAATAGCATCTGACCGCTCTCTGCAAAAGTCATTAAAAAAATTGTTAAGGAATTCACCGCTGACTGATAATGTAAAAACACGGCGGCTCAGATGCTGTGTCTAACAAAGGTCGTGGTGCAGCACAGCGCTGGAGCCCACACCTAATCCTGCGCTGCAGGAATGTGCTCGCGGGCCAAAGTTAACAGCCAAAGTCGCACTGACTGCAGCGGGAGGCTGATGGAGCGCGGGAGGACGTGGGAGCTTTGATCTAGAAGGAAAGGTTCAGGGAACATTCAAAACCCAAGCTGAGCCTTATGCACACATCAGTAATTGCATGTGCTAATCAGGTAAACACTTCTGAAAATAGGACAAGCTTGAGCAGGAGCGAGGCGGTGAATTAGGCGAGCAAGTGGCTCTCTTTAATCTCCGACACTGCGATAACCGGTGGAGGGTGGTGGAAGTTTCACGGCATGCACAATAAAATACAGATGGAAATTCTCTGAAATGTCATTCAATAACTACAGACAATAGCTCGTTCTTATGAAAACTGAGCAGCTAGCAGCAGGAAGATGAGAGGGAGCAGAGCTGCCGTGCACGCCTCTGCGATGGAGGCTCAGGAGAGCACACAGCTCTGAAAAATACTCTGCAAGTGCAGCTTTTCCAGTAGGGATTTGCAGAGCTGTAACCTATCTGGTGTGTTTTCTTTTGTGTTACACGAAGGGTGTAATGCGTGACTGATCACACGCGGAACTTTTCTTCTCCACTAAAGAATTTTCCCCGTTTTTTGGTGATAATTAGCACTCTTTCATTAAAATGCTGTGTCCCCCCTGGACAGAGCCAACTGCGCATGTCTTATACTCTGTTCTTCATAATATTTTTAAGGTCATAAATCTTATCAATTAATATTTCAGGGTGATTCATACCATTTCCATTATGCGGTAGCTGGGCAGGATCTCGCAGATAAAAGTATTTTCTGAACAGATTCACAATAATTGCTTTTTTAAATTGCTGATGGGGGTTCTGCCACTCAAGCAGTTAAGCCTGAAAATGTGCTTAAGAGATTAAACAAGGAAAACTGAGCTGGTCTGGTAGCTGGCCCCTTTCCATATGTTGAAGAGTTGTCACTACTCCAAATGTAACGCAACAATTTAGGATTTGCCTTGGTTCATCCTGCACACAAGAGGTACAAGGTGCAGCCACTGCCATGCTCAGCCAGGCTTTGCACAGCTTCACATGCAGCCACCAGGGCACTGAGGGATTCAGCCAAGGCACACTGTGTGCCAGGGAGTGATATGGCACTTGGAAGGGGAAAGCTGCTGCCGTCAGATTCAAATTGCGAGGTTTGCAGGACCAGAGCTGCAGCCCCAGCAAGACCAGGGATGTTCCATCACCGTGTGTCCAGCAGGAGGTGACCCTTCCTGTCCTTCCCAACATACAGCTCCCCAACCTGCTCATCCAAAAGCACGATTTCTTATCAGGGCGGTACTTTCTGAGGGATCATGCCCTGCACTCAGGGCTTGTTTACATAAATAAGCGGTTTGGAATCCATCATGAATCTATAATTTAGTATGAGTGTATATGTACACATACACACGCCTCTCTGTTGTTCAATAGTGTGTATTTGTACAGTTGTATATATGTTTTTATAACTTCGTTTATAAAAATAAACAATGGGGAACTCTTTGAAGTTTCTCTGTGTGCAAAACAAAAAAGCAGATGGAATTTTTCTCTCTTTCTTTTTTAATATAAATACAGTTGAAATACTGCATGTTTAACTCTCCTTTCTTTTAAAGGAAAGCCTGGTGCTCAGCTCCCCAGTGTACTAGTGAAGCCAAAATTCCAGGTAATTAGAGGTTTTGGCTGCTCCCATGTCAGGTGCCCAAAGACATGTCAAAGCTGTTTGATTTCCATTCAGTGCTGTATCTAATCTCTCCTATTCCCTTTTACAGCAATTTTAGGCACTGCAATATTAAGACATTTGAAGTCATCAGTTCATCCCTGACATCTGGTTAAACGTCCTGATTTCTCAAGCCTGAACTCCCAAAGTCGACAGGGAATCTGCATAGCACTGTAGAGGATAGTACTACTTACATTTTCCTTTTTTTTTTTTTTTTTTTTTTTTTTTTTTACTCTTTCTCTCAAAATCCAGTTTGCTTTTCAGGCTGACATCTCCAAGGATGTCTTCCAAAGATCTCTGCCTTATCTGCATGGGAAGTCTGTGCAATGAAGAGTTGAGGAAGCGGGGAGCAAGCATGTTAATTCTGTGTAAGCCCCAGAAAAGCGGAAGAGATGCAGGTGAAAAGCTGTAGGTCAAAGCTGAGGGAGGAGCAGGACAAGGAGGCCAACATGGTGAGGTGTTTGCAAGACAAAAGGGAAGGCAAGGAAGTGATGGTCAGAAGGGCCCAGAGTCAGAAGGCAAAGCCCAAAGCTTCTCAGTAATTACTCACAGGATTCTCCTTGGGGCTCCTGGTTTGCACGCACTGGACTGTCCCACTTTCCACTCTCAGGTCCTTTTGGATTTGCAGCTAAGATCCTTATGTGCCTTGTACCAATGGGACTCCATCCCTCTCTAGTGCCATTCTCACTGCTCTCACAGAAGCTAGAAAGATGGCAGTAAGTCCATTCTGAGGTCATTTTGTCCCTTCAAAAACAAAAAACACATACATTTATGAGGAAAATTTCTGCCTTAGCACACTAGAAGGGATGATGTACCATGCAAAGGAGAAAGGTGAATGAGACAATTAGAGGGATAATCTAATGGTCGTGCTAAGAGCAGAGGCTTTATTCTTCTGAAATTAAGCCTTGAATTTTATTCTCCATTAATAATGTAAAATTTGACTGATAAATGAAACAAAATCAGTGGTGTGGAACAGAGATAATAACGCAGGAATAAACAGTAATAACCATGCCTTGCTTTTACAAAGCTGGTCTTTTAATGCTTTGCAAAAAGAAGAAAGCTACCTGTAATAATGGTAATCTGCTGAGCTTTGTGAATAGCTGCTTTTTTATTCTGATCTTGCTGTACCCAACAGCACCCTCAAATTCTACATGGCACATGTTCTTCTGAACACCAGACAACAACCATAAGAAAATACATCATGAGGATGACACTATAAAAACAAAACGTACTTGCTTTGGTCTTGAGACAATTTCATAGAATCACAGAATAGTCCGAGTTCAAAGGGATCCATAGGGATCATTGAGTCCAACTCTTGGCTCTACACAGGACTATCCAGAAATCAGACCACAATGTACTGCAAGTTGACCTCTTATACTGGAAAAGTCTGAGTTCTTGGGAAAATACAGGTGGCAACAAAAAGATCAGCTTTTCTCTCATAAATATTGGAGAATATTTGAAACAGTTCACCTCTAGACAGATAGCAAATTTGTTCTCATAACACCATTTATTAAAAAAAATCATACAATCTATAGTCATAAAGCCTATAAATTTCAAAAGCCACTACTTCTAGCATGCTTATTGATTATTCTAAATTAGGTCAGAGATATTCAAAAGCCCTGTGAAATTCCATTTGAAAATAAGACAATCCAAGAAATATTTCACTGAAAGTAACAGGTATTTTTGTCATAACTGATTTTTAGGGACTATACAGCACTGTTCTTATCAGTTCACATTGTTTTCCTGAAATTTAGAATCTAAAACTTTCTGGATATAAAGCAGAGACTTGGAAGTATCATAATTACACAACATCTTGATTAATAAAGAAGCAACGGCAAATTCTTGGCTGGTCTAGGCATAGCACTACCTTGTACATCATCTTCTATCCTATCTTTGGCTATGTCTCCTAAATAGATTTTGGACCTATGCTTGGCCTTGCTCCGGCTCTCACTTCATCTCAGTTTGCTCCTGTGGTTGGGCTCCATGCCTGGACCCTGGATCATCTGGTTTATCTCTTGCCCAATCTGGGATTGTTGATGCTGTTGCCACCATCCAGCTCAGCCCACCACGTCCCAAGCTGAGACAATCCTTGGTTGGAAGAGAAATAACTCTTCAGAAAATTATTTCAGTTTGTGCCTTCTTTAAAATGCTGAATTTGGCAGACAAATTATTAAAAACCAATGGGGATTTCCACTTGATTAGCTGGGACTGGCTGCAAGAGTGTATCCAAGATAAAGTGCTCCCCACTGCAGCAAAGCCCTTTCCTATACAACAGTCCCATCCCTTAATTAGATCAGTTCACAAATTACTTCCGAGACCTGACAGATTTTGGCCCAACAATCTTTGCACAGAGAGGGGCTTCAAGCCAGCAGTACGCCAGGAAGATCAGCAATGTCAGGCACAGTGCGTCACGCTTCCCTGGTGCTCCCACAGGAATAGCATCTCCCTCAGTAGAAGCAGTCACACAGGCAATAAATATCTCTTAAAGCCTTTCAGCAGGGCACAGCAGAAAGCAGATTCACCAGCACTAGCAAAGCTTACATGAGGAAGCTAGTAAGATTAAGAACTGTATTAAAGGCTTTCTAACTGTGGTGCTGTACTGTGGTTATTTACATAAACACACAGAACCCAGTTCTTGGCAAACACTTGAGAAAAGTACTTGAAAAGGGGAAGAAAGAGAAAATGCTGCATTTTTTCACTCTCCTACTTTGTTTATGTGTTAGACAGAGGTCTTGGGGTTAGGGTTAGTCACATGAGACACTGTAAACTGATTTAACAGCAACCCAATAGAGGTGTTCCTCCATGTACACTCTCCACCTTCACCCACAGTGGTCCTAGCTTTGTGTTAACTCCTATCAGATCCTCTTGTGATTGACATACCTCGCTAAAATGTAAGAACAATACTCAGTCAGTAAAAGCTCTAATTCACAGAAGATCTACATCAGCCCCATGCCAGCACTAGAAGCACTGCCTAGTTGGGAGAAGCTGGGAGGAAGAGCAAGAGAGAGAGAAACAGAGTCACTCCTGTCATCACACCTTTTGTCATCAGCAGCATGGCCCATGGCCGTACACATCAGCCAGGCAAGGAGGCCAGCACTCTCTCATGAAATTCTTCATAAAGCCCTACCAAAGAATGAGGGTGCGTAAATCAGGCTATCAGTGTACTTTTCTTGTGGAGTGGAAAGAAGACTGTTCTGAGCCAAAATCCATAAAAATCCAAAAGCTCTTTCAGCTATTACTCCAGGCTTGCTCTGGAAAGGTTGAAATCCCTCCTGAGTGTGGATGAGGGCAGATTGAACTGAAATGAGGTCTAGCCGAGGACACTTGGCTTTCAGCACAAGGCCCTGATTTCCCCAGTGGAAAGCTGCCCTGAACATCTTCCGCTCGGCTCTGTTTACCTTGCTGTCCTCTCTACGGGGCTTCCACCTACACAGGGCAGGAGGAGAAAAAAAGTGGGAATATTTGTGCCAAAAACTGCAAAGCTGCAAAGCCCAGAGCAGTTCACAGGCTGAAGAAAACTCAGCCTCTCAGATGCAAATTGCAGCACCGAGAGGGGAACTTGGAAAGATGTGAAGGGCAGCAAATCAACAGCAGGCATTAGATTTATTTGAACAAGTTTTAGACTGCAGTTGAGTCTGTATTTGTTTATAGATTCTGCTGTTTTCATCCTCTCTCACAGAGGCTGGCACTCTTTTGATAACCTTTCCACTATGAGCCTGCTGAGCCACGTAAGTGACACATCAAGCAGAGTTCAGACATTGAGATCTGTGTGCTCTCTGCACTGTGCTGAGCCCTGTGGACCACTCCTAACACCAACCACCTCTGCTCAAGTGGTCTAGCTTTCACTCCCATCGCTCTGTACTATTTGTTTTCCCCGTATGAAAATCTCTTCTTGCCTGCTCAAGCTTTTACGTATGGGTCCCACTCAGATCTGCCAATGCAATTGCTGGTCTCACAGCCATTTTCTGTCTTGACAGTCACTACCTTCCTTCTCCAAAAAAATCTTTATCTCTGAGCTGCAATGAAAAATCTGTCCATAAAAAGACAAATATCTCAGCTCAGCTTCCATCTCTGCTGGAGTCAAAGGCAAGTTTGCCAATGACTTAAACAACATCAGGAGATAACGCTCTTCTTTTATCTGCACATTAATGGTCTTCTGCTGCCAATCTCTCCCCAGTGAGACAGACTTGTCAGTCCCCACACAGTGCGCAAAGGCACAATTACTTATGCTTCTAACACAAGATAGGGCCATCCAGGATTTTTCCATTGCCTTGGATGGGCTTACTGTGTGCTAACGCACAAGTAATTTGAACATCTGCTTTGATTTCACACAAAGACAATAGGATTTTGATTGGAGGACAAAAAGGAAACTGCAGAAGCAAGCGTCCTTGCACTCACCAGGATGACTGAGGACAACCTCCACTCCAGGCTAAGGTGTGCAGCTGTATTGTAGCAGATGTCTGTAGATTACAGAACCGGACAAGGGGCTGAGGAAACCAACTCCAGCCTCCTACACAGTGATCACTGCCCAAGGACAAAATCCCAGAGTAGCAGCTTGAGTTAAGGAAGCAAGGGGAATTAGGAACAAATTGTAATGTGGAAGGCTATGCCCATCTCCATACTTAAATAATTCTTGCTCACAATATGCATAGGGAGTGATTACACAAAGTATGACACGATGAACATATCACCATCTGCAGGGTCAAACCTGAAACCTTAGTCCAAGACAAGTTCCAGGTAACACTCACTGACCAAAAAGCATTTCAAGACTTTTCTTGTGCAGAGAGCCAATCTACAGATTTATGTATCCAAAACAAACAAACAACAACAACAAAAAAAAAAAAACAAAACAAAAAAAACCCTAAACAAATGATTTAGAGATACAGGTTCCCCATTATTTCATGCTTATATGACAAGCAAAATCTTCAGAAAATATGTATGGTTATTTTAGAAATAACATAAGAATTAAGTAATGCAGTCTTTATTAGTTTCATTGTTGGCCGTATATAGCAATTCCAAAGTTGTGGAAACAAAAAAAGCCTACCTTACTACTTTGATGATTTCAATACATAGTGCTGCTGGGATTTGGGAAGCTATATATACAGGTACTGGGTGTGCTCACACCAGGATGTATACACGCTTTTCATCCCAAATCCATTCAGGATATTAAAGAAAAATGGGAGGGGGTGTGTATATCAGAGTCACTGGTTACTCAGGATTCTCACCTTGCGTTTACCCAGCCAGTGGACCAGCACTAAGCCTCCTTTCATCCATCATCACTGTAACCCAGTTCAAAGCATCATTCCCAAACACATCCCAGAAGCTTAGAACCTTTCTTTGGATGGAGGTTTGGCCTCAGATAAATACTATTTGTCAAAGGAGCTATGCCAAACATCAGTCGTCAGGTCTGCATGTGTACCCACACCTACACGTGGCAGAAAGAGGTGTTACCACTTACTGCTGAAGCTCTTTACACTGCCTACATGCAGGATGACCCTGCTCTCAATCGCTGCAGATTCTGTTAAATGCTAACTGAAGGAGCCGAAGTTTCCCACGTGGGTGTTCTCTTTCAGATGAATTCTGCAATCCACACCTGGGGGGGGAAAGGCAGGAAAAAAGATGTTTGTTTTTCACTCAGATTTAAAAATCCTTAGGAAACACTTGTTTGGAAGCTCATATTTGGGGGCAGGAGCTTGGCAGCAGCAGCTGGAGGGCAGGAGTTTAATCAAAGACATGCTTCTCACACCCCCACCAGATTAAAAAACTTTGCCCATATTTAGCCAAGTTTATGCTTGAAAGATAACCAGCTCAAGAGGCTCACGCTCACATTTCAGAGCCTGCCCTCCTCGCCTGAGCAAAATGGGTGCGAGTGAGCTTTTCCCTGACCCCCATAGCTGTGGCATGGGCTGAAAGCAAGGACATCTCCCCCTCAATCTTTCAGCTGCATTTTTATGAGTAAATTAAGCAGCACCAAGGCCTGTAGCACAGTCTATAGTGTTTAATTATTAGCATGCTCCCTGGCACAGTTTTGGCTTGTCCTAGGGAGTACTCTCAGAGACTGTGTCTGGGCAGGGTTCAGGGAGCAGCACTTGCCAAGGGCTGTTCCCAATAGGCAGAAAGGATAAAGCCATCCTGTTATGGGAGGAAGAGAGTTTAGCTGTATGGACACGAGCCAGGCTGTGCCACTTGCTCTTAGTGCCAGAGAATGGGCTCTGGCCCAGTTTAATTACAATGAAGACATATAATCAGCAACTCCTTCTCTGTCAGGTGCTGGCACTGAGGAAGAAGGAAAATCAAACTGTGGAGAGAGGAAAGCTGGAAGCACTGGAGAGGAAGGGATGGCAGAGGGTGAGGGTAATCTCAGAGCTGGAGTTTGTGACAGGAGGAAATGGGAGTGGGAGCTGGGCAAGGGAAAATGTAGGAATGGATGGGAAGAGACAGGTCACGAGGAATGGTTTGGAAGGGGATGGGAATTGCTACTTATTAAGAGAAACACAATGAGGTTGCTAATCAAAAATGCAGAATTAAATGATGGAAAGAAAAGAAAAGATGAGATGTGGAAATCAACAGCTCAGGAGAATGGGGAAAAAAGCCAATCGGGCCTTTGTGCAAGCATAGGCTTAGAAAGGTGACAATGTCTGTCCTCCAGGGTATGTGGCTGATTTTAAAAAAGGGCCCAAGCTTTGTCATATTTCAAGCATTGCTCACACACTTCTAAATCTTTACCTGTGGTTTTCACCTGTGTCAGGTCTCATTCTTCCACGAGCAAGTTAATCTTCCCATTTCAGCGACCTCATGGTCAGAGAAAAGAAATGTCAAAAGCAGTTAAGGCAACCAGCCCTGTATGTAACCCTGAGAGAAAACATGAGGCAGTCATTTCCATCAATAACTCCCTATGGAGGTTCCCTTAAAGGTATCCTCGAAGGACTGTTTTAATTAACCATTTACCTGCTGCTTGTTGCCAGAGGCTTCCAGTAGCTGACAGTGCAGTCACTTTAGCATCACTTGTCACCAGCAATATGAGCAGTCCAGGCAGGATACAAGTATAGTCTTTGATTTCTGTTACCAGAAGTACAAGTTCCACTGGGGTAAAAATCCATACTGGGGAACCATCGGAGTCACCTGACATATGAAACACAAGGGGAGACCTCAGACACTGCTACTGTAACATAAATACATCCTTTTCATTTTCTTTCTTTCTTTTTTTTTTTTTCCTTTGTAACAGAATATTTTACTGACCCTGCAAAAGAGAAATCCTCTTAGCATGATCACTAGCCAAACAAAAAAGCAAAAAGCTCCCACTGCTATTGTGCTTGGAATATAGTAGTCAAGGTTAGCACATAATAGCTAAACAATATGCATTTGAAAGCCGTCAAGAGAATAGCACTTTGTTCTAATGAAAAGGATTGAAATGTTTTCTGCTGTCTGCCTTGACACCTCGTGTTACAATACTCGGAATTACTTCAGTCAGGAAAGCTGTCACATCACTCAGAAAGTGCCTATAGAGCACCAGCACCTCCGCAACAGTGCACCTGCAAGCAGGAGTTCGTTTTTATCTTCTATCCTTGCCAGAGCCAAATTTGCTTGGGGACTGCCAGAGAAAAGTGGCTTTCTGGTGCATTAGTATTTTTTTTTCTTTTATGATTGCTCCTTTGGCACCACATCAGTGTGGGTCATAACAGCACTAGGCGAGTTCAGCAGGAGCATCTCCCATGTGAGTGTTTGCTCATGCACTGTCCTGCCATTTTAAGCCTGCTTTTTTGCAGGATTTTGCCAGTTATTTCAAGAAGGATGGACATTCTGGTCCTGACTATATCAGGTTGGCAAGCAATTCCAGCTACAGGCTGTGCCTGTGCTGCTATCAGGGAGGTGTTTTAAGACAGAGCTAATGGAGGAACTTTCCTAAGTGGGGAAAGCCCAGCTCTGTAGCGAGGAGGAGGTGTGGTGAAACTGCATGAGATGCTGTTGGGTTTTAGAAATACTTAAGCACAGAGTCAGAAAGCAATTACCCTTTCAGGTGTAAATCAGTTACATAAGGGCATTCTGGCTTATAGAAACAGCTCCGAGCAAAACGCTGCTGGTTTGGAGGGCAGTTAGCAAGATCTGTAATTAAAGCAGCACAGAAGTCATTCCTTCTGCCCTCCTTCCACCTCAACGAAGACAGCCATGGCCATTCTCATAGGATTACTGCACAATACTGAAAAAAAAAAAGAAAAAAAAGTAAAAATAAAGTGTTACGGAGAAGCATAAAAGCAAAGCTCTCTAAACCAAAATGAAAAAGAAAAAAGAGGACAATGACAAAAAAAATGTATTTAGTCACTTCTTATGGTGCGAGATTCAGTTTCAACTTGGCTAGTGTTTCATGCACACACGTGAGCTGCTGTCCTGCACTTAGCATTGCTAGGGAACCTAGCAATCCTAATTATCGCTGAGGCAGGGCAGCACAGGGTACACAGAAGCCCTGAACCAGATATTTAGGGATCTGAGAGGTCAAAGACAGATACTAAACCCAGACACCCACAGAGTTAGGTAGCAGCAGGTTAACGTTACAGTTATGGCCTATAGGACCTAGTTTTACCTCTGTGGTGCTCTGGCTACCAAAATCCTCGTCTGGAAAAAGCTTCAGCCTAAGCACCCACTTTCCCAGAACAAAGCATCCCTCCTATTTTCATTTCCAACTGAGAACCATCTACCCTCTCTCCCTATCTAGCCTGAAACTAATCAGCCCCACATGTCTCTGCTATGCAGTAGTAATTACCCTCAACCTCAAGGCAAGGTTTTCACACCTAAGCCAAGGGTAAGTCAAAAAAAAAAAAAAACCTTTGAAAAAAGAGGCACAGTTACACAGCTGTTAAATGGTTCCTAACCCAGCTTCAGCACGACTCTGTCATGTGCACCTGACCCACTAGATATCCCCTGCCCATCTGAATGCTATTTCCAGTACCTCCCTCTGCTGACTTTAGACGTTTTCCCAGCAAACAATCCAGCACTGACATCCCAGAGAGTTGACAGGGAGGTCTGTCAGGCAGCAATTACTGAACTTCCTTCTTCAAAATGGAGCTGCCTTCACAACCACGGGGAAAAAATCCAGCCTGTGCTCCACTTTGAGTAGCTCCTAGAAAAGCAGAGAGTTAAGAACAAAGTTCTCTTAACTCATCAGAAAACAAAACCTTACATTTCAACTCAGTGAAAGAATAAAGTAATTTCATTTCTCTTTTCCATTGCAGAGGATGGTGCTAATAATAATAACTGAGAAAAAAAAAGTGTTTGTGGTGAATGTTCTTTCTTTCTTTAATTTAGCTGAAATAAAGCAGCTAATTAAGGGATAATATCCATGGAGTACATCAGACAATAAATGTTTTTTGCAGGTAATTAAGAACAGTCTTTCCGATAACTACGCAGTGTATTGCAAGCTTATATTCCAACGCAATGAATACAATTCCTATTTTTAACTATATAAAATATGATAATGAAGGAAGGGACAATCTTAAAAATATTGTACAAAATACAAAGCTCCTCATTCTTCATCAGAAGAATGTCTTGTAAAAAATGCCAGCATATTCCCATTTCTTAACTTGAACATATTTCTGACATCCAGAATTCTGGAACACTGAGGAAATTCATAGAGTCATAGAATCATCACAGAATCATGGAATGGCCTGGGTTGAAAAGGACAACAACGATCACCTAGTTTCAATCCCCTGCTATGTGCAGGGCAGCCAACCACCAGACCAGGCTGCCCAGAGCCACATCCAGCCTGGCCTTGAATGCCTCCAGGGATGGGGCATCCACAGCCTCCTTAGGCAATCTGTTCCAGTGCATCACCACCCTCTATGTGAAAAAATTCCTCCTAAAATTCAGAATAGGATAGGACAGGACAGGGTAGGACTGAATAGTTTAGTTGGAAGGGACCTTCAAATATCATCTTGTCCACTTCATTGCTAATCAAAAGTTAAAGCATATGATTGAAGGCACTGAGCAAAGGTGTCTTGAACTGAGAGGCAGTGGGCACCAACATCCTCGTTTGGAAGCCTGTTCCAGTGTTTGACCAGCCCTGCAGTAAAGAATTTTTACTTATGTCCAGTCTGAAGCTGCCCTGGCACAGCTCTGTGCCATTCCCACATGTCCTATCATCAGTTACCAAAAAGAGGAGCCCTGCATCTCCTCTCCATTCACCCTCCTCAGGAAGTTTAAGAGAGAGGAAGTTGTATTTTGAGATATTTTGCTATCAAAGATAATCATTAGATTAGCTATTAAATATAGTAACAATAACAAATACAGGAAATTGTGTGTATGGGGGGGGGGGGGGATAATAGATGTAACATAGATGTAACAAGGAAAATATTGTCAGGAAAAAGACTTTTTTATGCTGTCACTTTTTCTCAAGCGTCAGAGTTCATAGGCAAAAGCTCGAGTTTGCTGATGTTGCCATTTTCCTGGCCACACACCACCTCAGAGGATATTGCTCACCAGGTAAGAGGCTCTAGGTTCAGTTTCTACCTCCAGTCTTCTGCGGACTACTTGCCTCACCTCAGGCAAATCATTAAGCATCTTCCAGCCTTCATTTGATCTCAGGAGTCAGGGTACTATTTATTTTCTCCTGTCCTTGCCTTGTTTGGTTAGCTTGTACGCTCTTTGAAGAAAGATCTGCCTTTTCCTCATTTAAATAGCACCTCCCAAGAGGGCAATAGCTTCATCTTGTTTGTACGTACAAATAATGAATGGCATTCACCTGAATGTGCTTGCAGTCACCTTCAGTTCTTTGCTGATGTGATCTTGTGCTATGGAAGTAACTTCATCCTTTGAGAAACTGTGCACCACAATCCCCTAACCCAATCTTTTCCCTGTTTCGATAAAGCAGTTTTGACAAATGGGATCTTACTAGCAAAACTAGCAGCAGCAAAATGAAAAATAATGAGGCTAGGAAGCAGCAAGAAGCACAGGCACTGTAGTCTGAATGAAGGCATGGTGTTGCACGCCAAGGGCAATGCCTGTCGGATATTACCCTTAAGCTGCCAGCACTGCTGAGCACCTGTTAAGTAAGACTTATGGCTGGTCTGCAGGGACAGCACGGAGACTGCTCCTGCTCATTAAGTATGCAGGGCAGCAAATGCAAAAGTGGGAGACTACTACATCACACCTTCTGACAGACCAAATGAAACCAACTGACAGCCATGATAACATCACTACTGCCTCTGGATCAAGCAGCTGGGAGATTGGTGCTGCCCCTTGCCAAGGCAGCCAACAGCCATAACCAACACAGGTTTCAAAGGGGTCACAACTTGGTGTCTGAACTTTCAATTCTAGCTCCTTGTTTTAAAGGAAACATTTGTTAAACTTGGCTTATTTTGCTAACAGTAAATGGAAGTGAGGGGGGCAGTGAGGAATATCTCATCGGTGCTTCAAAGTCGTGGCAGAATAAGAGAAAAATTCACGAGCCATCTTTCATCAGCCCTTTCTTTAAAAAGTATCATCTTTTTGGAGAGAAAATGGCATCGTTTGGGCAGAAGGAAAAACAAAGACAAAACCTGCTCCTTCAGCATAGTGAACTTTCAAGGGTGGAGTTGGGTGGAGAAATGCATATAGCAAAGTCAAGGGCAGCAGGACCCTGGGGTGGTCCTTCCCATGAACCATGAGTTCTCCTGAACATCCCAAGACTTCCTCACATCTACCTTCGCAGCCCACACTGGCCTATCTCCCAGACCAGCCCCTGAGCAGGCTGAGGAGCAATAGACATCAAATCCAAAGCCTGTTGAGGGATTCACAAGCATCCCACTGGGGGACATGTCTAGGGAAGGCCAAAAGCAGATTCTGGGTAGAAGCTTGCTTAACCATCAAAGAGGATTTTTATATCTCAAGTGATGGCCAGATTATGCAGATTATGCAGATATTACCATTTTCAGGTTACAGCTTGAAGGAAGAAGAGACACAAAGCACAGGTGAACGGTCAATGTGCAGCTGAGCCTCCCATATCCAGACTGAGGTTCTGCTTAAAACCTGAGCCAAGTTTTATTCCAAATTGAGCTGAAGATCTAATTCTAAATTTCTAAGTTCAAAACCTTTGCCTCCCATCCAGCTGCAGGAAAAATACAAAAATATAGGGGCAGTGCCATTTGGGCATTTCCCAAAGGGGAAGTTGCACCCAGACCATCAGACTTAACAACTGTCAAAGGGACAATGAAAAATCACTTTAACTTTCAAGAGTAACAGATTGCCCATCAGGTACAAAGTCCAATCTGCCCTCCTCTTAAGGAGTGCATGTCAACAGAGCTGCTTTTGTGTTGGGTTTTATTTAAGCTGGTGTAGCTTAGTTCACCAGCCCTGGAATCTTGTCCTTTCCACCCCACCCCCTTCACTCTCTCAGAGGCAGCATCAGAGATTTTTAACATGCATCTTCTGAATGCTGTCCATCAAACTTATCCCATTCCTTTTCTTCATTCAGTTCAGCCATGCTTTCCTGTGGATATGCACACGCCAACAAAGAAGCTAGAGAAGGGCTCAAAAGAAGAGCATGGAGGCAAAGGGACCCAAAAAGTCTTGTTGCTGCTGTTGTTTGATTATTCAAATGTTCACAGATTGTCAGGAAACTGGACAGGTAATGCCTTTTCTAAACAGAGTCCTTAATTTGGAAAAAATACTAAAAGCTCAGCATTTCACGCTTCTACTGAGATACGCCTCTGGCCACCCTTTTATTTTTCATTCTGTCTTTTCTGAAATATTACATTCAAGAGAATACATTGCCTTCAAATCATGTACACACGCATGTTTATTAAGTCATTACCATAGCCTTAAGTCCATAAAATCACTGTGGACTGCAATAGCACATGTGCATCCAACAATTAGATGAATAAATTAACCCTGAAAAATCTCAGCTTGGGGTGAAAGAGAACAAGCTGTACTGTGTAAGTTGGAATGAGACTCCCGAAAAGAGACATCATTCTGTATTTAAAAGACTTCTACCTGGCTGAAGCTCCAGGGAAAGAAAAAAAAAAAAAAAAAAAGTAGCTAATCATACTGATGATTACCAATAGCTTGAAATTTCTGAAGTAAAAAGAGGAAAAAAATTAGTAGAAAACAAGGAGCTGGCAGAGCACACCGTTCCAAAGTGCATTACTCCGTCAGTGTCATTTTCTATGCGGCAGTGTTCTTTCAATTATATTTTCTCCTCTCTTCCTCCGTGGAAAGAAAATTGGCAGAAAAAGTTGCCTGCAGGATCAGAGAGGGGTATTTTTATCAACCTACAACTAGATTAAAATGCTTTATCTGAAATGCAGCAGAGGACTGGCCTAAATTAAATCCCATCTCCCTTTGCTTCTCAGCTCTGAAGGAGTATCACACAAAGGGGCATTTGCTTAATTTGTATTATTTTTTAATTTCTGTTGGTTTTAGTTTGCACTTGCACATGTTACCCATGCAAAAATGAACAAGGGAGGGATCAGAGGGCTAGCTACATAGTGAACATCCAGGGATGCTGAGATGGGATGCTGCTGGATTCAGTACAGGGGTGGGTCAAGCCCAAAACTCCGAGGGGCACCTTGCAGCAAGTGTACTGTTAACCTGGACACTGGTTTTCCATGCTTGCTGTAGTGCCCTCTTTACCTCCACAGAGAGCACTCAAATGGCAGAGCATTTGCAGAACCTGAGCTTGCATGAATTTTTAATGGTATTAATAATCACTGTTTGCAGTTTTGCACTGTAGCATGACTACCAGAGAGCGTTTAGTAACTAGGTCACCAGAAATGTCCTTCATCACCATGCCCATCACCTTACTGACATAATCACCAGGTGCTAATTGTACCCACACACATGTGCTCGCTTAATTACACCCATTACCCTCTTTCACCTGCACAGCCCTAATGCCCAGGGGTGGTGATGTTGCAACACAGATACAGCTGGATAAAAATGGGAAAGAGGTAAATAAACAAAGACAGGAAACAGAGATTGAAAAAGGAGGGCCTGAGTAGGTGTCACTGCTACCTAACTTGTTACTTCATGTGGTCAGGCACTGGAACAGGCTCCCCAGGGCAGCAGTCATAGCACCAGTCTTGCCAGAGTTCAAGAAGCATCTGGACAAAGCTCTCAGACGTAGAGCCTGATTTTTGGGTGGTCCCATGTGGAGCCAGGAGTTGGACTTGATGATCCTTAGGGATCTCTTCCAACTTGGGGATATTCTATGATTCTGTGAGTGAACCCCTGGGGCTTTTCCAGAAGGGCTGAAAACATTCAAGTCTCCTCCTTTTCACCTTTCTGAAGGGACTACTCCGCTGAAGATAGAGTAAAGGATCTGCAGGAGTCCTGTCCAGGATACCTGTGGATGGGTGTTCCAATTTCTTTACTATTGGCTTCTCTGGCTCCGTCCCATGTCAGAGCACACAGGAGCAAATAGCTATTAATTCGGCTCAGCAGCAATTGCTGTGCACAGTGGCTTGGGCAGAGAATTTTCATTTCATTTTCATACATCATTTACAGCTTGCTGCAGCCATTCCAGAAAGTCAGCACCAATCTCCATAAGTTAACATGGAACAAACAGGAAAGGAGATAGAATTCTGCTGTTGTTACTTAAAAGTCTTGTCATGTCTGGGCACATTTGGTGCTACCACTGATTTCATTTCCAATATATTTCTCTGATATAACGAAGTCATTTTCTCGAGAATATACAAGAGAGGCCTGGATGGCATTAATGTAGAGGGAAAAAAAGAAGAAAACAAACACATCCAATTTGCTTGTAACAAACCTATTTTCTGTATTGCCCTTTGCTTGTTGCTGGGTACTTTTCCCTTGCATTTTATGTTAATCTGATGTGCCGGATTCCAGTCTTCAACACTGCTGTAATAAAATCCTTGCGTGTCCTCAAGGAACAAGTGGAATTTCTCCAGATTTATAAGTGTGACAGAGATGAGGACAGGCCCAGATCTTGTCTCCAAGCTCCTCCTGCTTATTCCTCAGCTGAGACTGCTTTAAAAAAAGAAAAAGAAAAGAAAAAATACAGGTTAAGTGTGCTCTATAAATATCCAGCAGTCCTTCTGTACCCAAGTTTAGATAATCATATCTGTGTCCTTTAATCATTTATCCTCTCTGCTTCAGTTGCACAGTCTGTGAAGAGAAGTACAATAATAACTCCTTTGCAGCCTCCAATGGCTATAAGGCGGATTAATTAGTTAATGTTTGCACAGTACAGGGGCCAGGCCCTCTGCTGATTTATGCTTGATGCGTGTCAGCTGGGGTGGATTAAGATGTGAGCCAACACAGAATTGAGCCTCTTGTGAAGAACACACCAGGGCCCAATGCTACTAATTTGCCATTTGTTTAATTTTTGCTGTCTTGATGATGGCTTCACAGAGCTGGCAGGGCTTCCCACCTCTCAGTGAGCTCTTGCCTCAGCAGCTGGATGTGGGGGCACAGTGGTGCTCTTTGGGGAATATCTGAGGCTGTGGATGTAAAGTCACAATAAGGAAATCCTCAGAACAAGGAGAGGTGGCACACAGCTCTGACTCCACGAGGAAGGGAATATACAGACTTTGCTTTAAAACAAACTCGGGCAGTGAAGATACTTATTTTAGTAGGAAGTGTTTCCTGTGATCTCCTATGTCTCTGATTTGCACAGATGCAAACAGTACACTTAGGTACTTTAGTGATATTGACAAAGAAGCAATGGTGCATGTCCCCAGGGTAAAGCAAAGCACATAAATTTGACCCTAGTTTGGGGTTTTCCATATGAAAAGGCTTCTAGACAGTGACTGCATTTCACAGCATCAGAACATATGGCACTATTACTTGATCCACTTACCAAGGACAACACTAATGACTTTCCCTTAACCCAGCAGCATACACTGCTGAATGGTTAAAAGGATCTTCCTGTAAACAAAATGCTCAAAAGCCAGAGTGTGTACTGTTATCCTTCTCCCCTTTGCCCTTTGAATCCAGGCCAGGAACATCTCATGTATCATATGAAAGGACTGCTATAGCGAGAGCACAGTGACGGTTGTACTGATACCAGCTGCAGCACTGAGCACTGGTGTGCAGAGCAGCTCTGCTGCTGAGCTTGATTTAGTGCCTGCCCATTCCAGGAACCATGAGAAAGGCAAGAATATGGTACTATTTCCCCCATGCAAACTCAATCCCAGTGTCGTTTTCCAGGAGGCTCAGCACAGAGCTTTCCTACAACATCCCAAGAATGATATTTGGGTGAGCTTTTTCATGGAACATGACAGATTAATCTCTGTGAAGGAACAGGGATCCTCGACACTTTAGCCATCTATGTTAGATGCCCAAAACCAGATAGCATAAGTAGCACTTGTGAAATAATTGTAACTTACAGTGCACAATAATTCTGCTGATCAACAACGATAAAAACATCCAGTCCAAAAATTCTGACAGATGCTTAACTTCAGAAGGTATAAAGCAAAGACATGCCAAAGTAAAGAGGGAAACAGAAGCTCTGCATTTAAAACTACTGCAGCTTACATAGCAGCTTTTGTCAGGATCAGCTCTCAGGATAACTGCTTATGGGAGAATCCTGCAAGGCTCTTTGCCTTGCTGAAGTTAATAGCTAGTTAAATTTGATGGAGTTAAGTTCTTCTCTTCCTGCATGCATAGTGGAATACCACACCTGTTTAGTCCCTTGTATGTGGTCTTATTGCCCTGTGCTACATGAAGTATGACCACATTCCCAGATACAGTTTTCTCTTTTTGTTGCATCAGCCATGGGTCTATAAAAACAGTTTCAATGGGTAGAATTGCTGATTGCAGGAATGGGGAAATAGATCTGCCATCAATGTTAATATTCTTTGATAAGTAGCTGTCTAGAAATCACTTCAAAGTAAAGGAAAGACATTGATGTAATTTCCATCGAGAACAGTGATAGACAGACACATGAGCAGGCAAACAGAACCCTAAGTTAGCAGGATGGCACATACATATTTATGTATAAATGCATGCTGATGCAAAAGGGCGCTTTCAACCGATACAAAGAGATGTGAAATATTTTGGTGAGTCACTCTATTAACCAGGATCAGGATCATTAAATGAGTCAGGAATTGGTAAGCTGCAAGGAGACAACAAGCTGCTGGTGACTCTCTGATGGGGAAAAATCAAGGAACTATTTCCTGAGATTGCAAGGACAAAGAAAAGGACAAAACAGCTCTGACACAGAGTCAGAACAAAGGTGGCAGCCCAGAACAAGTAGTCTGAAATGCTGGAGAAAAAATGAAGAATTCCAGTTCTGGCTTTAAAATAATCAGTCATAGACTGGCATAGAATGAAGGTGACGATGATTATAAAGATTTAATATAGAATGTATTAATGAAAAAATATGAAGTCTGAGTAGTGAAGAAACAGAAAGAAACTTAAAAGTATTTGTTAAAGTAAATGTATCCATAAGTTAAAAAAAAAAAAAGGATTAACTTTTGATGAGCTTTAATCGAAGATGCTCTAAAGGCAGACTAACGTAGGGGCAACAATCAAAAATTTCTAGGGACAAAAACACCAATACCAAATCCTAGGGAAGAAGGAAGCTTGGAAAATATCCAAAGGACATTATTGCATGAGAGACAAAATAGGAACACTGCTTCTTTATATTCCTCTTCATATTAAACTCGTAGTAAACTGATGTCTTTCAAATCAACCGCAAAAAAATCGATCATCAGAACGATGCACATGTGACTGGTCTGGAAGCGTCAAAGTGAGAGTGCACCAGCATGACCTGTGCAGTTAAAAATAGGAGCATTCATCCCAGCCTTACGGCGGTGCTTAGGGGCCAAACTATGATCTCATTCTTGTTGGCTCGGAACAAACAGGCAGAGAAAGTTTGCCTGAGGAACTCAGAACCTTAGCAGAAAAGACAAAAGGTTGAGGAATGAAACAACCCAGGGAAAATGGAGTGGTCTCCTCACATGCACCAGTACAGATCTGTATCTTTTACCATCTAGCTACCAAGAGCAGGGTAGAAGTCATTCAAACTCACACCCATTGCTTGAGCACATCTGGCAGTGGTAAAGTGCCTGTTACCTTTGCTTTGGAGGGGGGAACATAAGTCAAAACAGAGACCTCGTGGGAAGCTTCAGGATTTAAAAAATTGTAGTGTGTATTTTTTGTAACCGTGAGGAGGCTGTATGCAGCATATGTGAAAAATTAAAAGAACATCAGGCAGCTGTTGGAGGTTTGCTTGTTGTGAACTCAGCTTTGGCAGCACCTTCTGTGAAAGGAGAGGTAGACAGAACAGGATGAAGTTTGGTAGCAGAGCCCAGTGGTCTTGTCACAGGATTTCTGCCCACTAAGAACACAGTTGCACAGCTATACCATATGTGAGACCATTACCTCGGACTTATTTATGAGCCAGTCATATTTCCTTAATTGGTTGACCTTACCTACCTTTATTTCTTAGACAACACTGGCAGAGGTGTATGCTTCTGTGGCATTTCATCATGACCTGCTGCTTACCAGAGCATAGAGAAAGCACTGAAAAGCTTCCATCTGAAAAGGTGCCTGGAAATTAAGCAAAATGGCACGCACATAGCATGCAGAGCTGAATGCTGCCCTGGGCTGTACAAGTATTCAAAGAAAGGAAAACCAAATATAAATTGCTATTAATCTTCCTGTGTTATCTTTGCCTGTGACGTGGGAACCATTTTGGAGACATCATAATCTGTTCTTCCTGTGAACAACTCTTCCTTATTTACCATCTTTATGTTATCCTGCTCACCAGTAGAGATACCTTCATTTATCCCTTCTCCAGCTTAACAACTCTTATTCTCATCGTTTTTTTCTCAAAAAAGAGCTCTTCCACATCCCATTCCTGCTGCCCATCATTTTCCATATATGCTGTATCTTTTAAGAGAGGAGATGTACCAAAAATGCCCATAGCACTAAAGAGTTACAAAGTCACATAAAAAACGCTCTATATTTTGTTCTCTGTTCCTCTCCAGGCTCTTTAACATCTGATTTGCTTCTTTATCAACATCGCAGATGATGTACCACGTCATTAAGGAACTAAATTTGAGATAAATAAATACAGTTTCACACAGATACAGAAGCTACTATTTGCAGCATGACCCAGACAGTCTTAGATGTAATTGCCAACAAATTAATCCACCAAAGTGTGCTGAACCACCAAGGCTATTTAAGGTTTCATTTTGGTAAATAGCAAGCACATTACAGGAGAAGTGATCAAAGAAAATAACCTTTGACTGAGCAATCACAAGTTGATTCAGTTTAATTTAAATGGGACAGTAAACAAAAAGAGGTCTGTAATTAAAGTTCTACATTTCAAATGGGCAAAATTTGAGAAATTAGGGGAAATAATTAGTGAACTCCACTGGACTAAAGAACTGCAAGTCCTGAATGTGGGAAAAGCCTGAGATTTCAGCCAAAAGCATAGAAACTACCTCCAGCACAACTCCCAAGGGGGGAAAACCAAAGCGTGTAAAAATTACTCCAAATTTAATAGAGTGAGTAAGCTACCTCAACAAAGGATAATAGCAATCAACCAAGAGCCAGCAAAGAATGGAAAAAAAGACAGCTCAGCAAAGGGAACAGTACTTTAGAGGTCAAGAGGCTCGAGACTAAAATGAGAAATGCCAGAAGTTAAACAGAATAAGGTCTTGCAAGGGATACAGATTTAAACAGAAATGTGCAGTTAAGACCTATGAATAAAATAAACAATAGGGAAAGATGCAGGGCAGGTAAGCAAGAGCTTAAAGACACAAAGATTCCTGCCCCAAAATTAAATGGACATCTTACAATGATTTTTCAGCAAAGATACCAGTGACAAGGAATGGCAAGATGGCTGATGATAACAAAAGGATGGGAAGGACCACATCTGAGAGGGGAAGCTAAGCACGGATAGCTTAATGCTTTCAGTAGTGTCTCTGGATTCTTGGGATTGCAGCAACTGTGAGCCAGTAAAACCAATCAGAGCTGGCAGGTAGGAGGGTTCGGAGAAAAGGAAACGGAATGGGAGATGAGGAGAATTAGGTGAGCTAAGAAAGGAGTTTAAGAAGTACTAGAACTAGATCTGAAGTACTAATGAATTGTTCCCAGACACCTATCCCAATTCCAGAGGCAGTAAAGCCCCAGTGGGGCAATGGGCACTGTCACCTCTCTATACCTGTGCTTAGCTCCTCTCCAAAAATCTCCCTTCAATTCATTCTTTCATATGGGAGAATTGCACATTTGAAAAATCTTCCACATAGTCTTGAGAAACAGCTAATGAGAATGTTCTCCTGTATAAATATTGGCTATAGGTTAGTCTCCAGAAAGGCCTGGAATAAATGGGATGACCTTTTAGTTTGGGAGAGCTTAAAATGTGAATATTCCCATAGGGAAAATGTAAGAGAAAAGCCTCTGGGCAATTTCTCATTGCTGAAGTTCTATGCAAATACCTTTCTAAATTAGAGCAAAATTAAGTAAATTTTGTTCTGCATGGGGAGGGCACATCAGATGGAGATGTAGTCTACCAGAGCTACTAAGTGAGAAAGTAAGTCACTTGGAGAATAATTTAGCTATCAGCTGGAAAACACATCACTCTCATTTGGCAGGGCATGCACGGCTTACAAAATATGAATCAGGTATCCATCGGAGAGGAAAATAGTGATACTTTTACAATAGTCTCTTATTTCAAGGGTGGTTAATAAGTGAGAAAATAAAACAGCCATCAATGCCAATAGGTGCATTTTTTTTTTCCCCTGGAGAGTCCCATTAAGCACCACACAGCCCTTTCATCACATTGAAATCATAATAAAATTTCCCCCTGGCCCCAGCTGCGCTGTGTAGACTTCCAAGATGCACCCCTGTCTTCAAAGAGCCTCCCTATGAAGAACTTTGTCACCTTACAACCTTCACATGCAACATCTGTCCTACCAAATGTCCCAGTCACGGAGGCCAAGTGCTGCACAGCATCTTCTCTGGAAGATGTGCTGAAATCAGCAGCAGCTGAAAGCCCAAAGTCCTTTGAAATTTCTGGTCTCCGATACACAGCAGAGCATCAGCCATTAGGGATGCCGTATTTCTGTCCCAGGTTTTCCGGAAGCATCAGACATGCTGTGCCTACATTTCACAGATGTCTGTGGATGGAAACATGTGGCATTTATTATGCACATACAGACAATCTGTCCAGTGTACAGACCAAAGGCCCGTGGCTTCTGGAAGTGCTGGGCATATCTTGTGCTCTATAGCTTGTACAAGCACATGCAGGGAATGTGTCTGAAATTTTTACTCTGTCTGAGCAGGCAGAGCCCCTGAAATCCCAGAGAGAGGTAACAAATTTCTTAACTTCAAATTCTTGGTGGAAGAGTGTGCTTGCCCACAGTGTACAATAGCCACACTCACTCCCATAGAAGACAACTGGGTCTGCAGTCACACGTATCCCAAGGTCAGTATTCTCTGTGCAAATGGGCAAAAAGCTCTGACCATTTCCCCTCCGATCATGTTCTGCAGCCAACCCTTCTCACAAAGGTCTTGTAAAGAGCACACCAGGCACAAGTGAGTAGTACGTGGTCAGCCCTCATCTATCAGCCTCACACAAACTATCAAAGTTCAGAATAAGACACAGCTTCTCTCAGGTCACTCTAAGTCAGTGCTATCCACACTTCCGGAAGGGTGGCACATCTCTAAAAAAAATAATAAAATTAGTCTTTCTTACTATCTAGGTAATCACAAACTTATGAGTATCATGCCAAGCTGCAAGGCATTGCAAGGACCAATTGCAAAGGCAAAAAGTTGCACAGAATCTGCTCCAGCATTAGGGATGTATATGCTCCCTGATAAAGAGGAAGCTTTATAGAGCTGATCAGTATATTTGATACCCAGATATTTCAAGCAGTCCTGCCCTGAGGTCCCTCTACGAACCATCCAATCACACACCACCTCAGTTGTAGCTTGGTGGGTGGAAAGGAAGAGTGATGATAGCATATGTCTTCTCCAAAGGTTACACCTGCCAGATGGAAAGGCCTCCTGAAGATGCAGTAGCAGCTAGAGGTTACTCAGCTGCTCGCCACCTCTCACTTTCCTTTCTCCACATAAAGGGCAGCTGAGCAATTACTGAAGGGAAGGAACGAGCCGCCTCTGCCTGCACACGTGAGGATCGCGTCACAGGAGCATAAATCCCGAATCAATGGCATTAAAATGCAGCCTGAAAAACATCAGCTTTGACAAAGCTTTATTAGCAGTATTTAATCACAGAAAGGTTCCTATTGCCAGCTGATCCTGGAAAACCCACGTGCTGCCAGCACTAGCTAAACACCACCACGGGGCACAGCAGGTACAGCAAGACCTGCCAGCAGAGGCATCCCATGGTCATGACATGTCCAGGAGCAGATAGCCACACACACCTTCAGCAGACACCTCATAACCATCTTCAGGCACCCTGCCAAGCAGCAAGGAGGAGGAAAGCAGCCCTGGATAGAGGATACTGGAGTGGGGAGTCCTGCTACAGAGCCTACATAATGTAGCAGCACAGGAGCAGTTCTGAAGAAGGAGACAAATGGAGGAGACCAGGGCTGGGCTCACCCACACATGCAGTCAGAAAATCACAGAATCACAGGACATCCACTGTTGGAAAGGAACCCACAAGGATCAAGTTCGATCCCTGGCTCCAAACACCACCATCCAAAATCCAAACCCTATGTCTGAGAGAAGTGTCCCAACACTCCCTGAGCTCCAGCAGCTCGGTACATTGGCCCTTTTGGCTGCCAGGGCGCACTGCTGACTCAGATGTAACTTGCTGTCAACCAGAACACCCAAATCCCATTTCACAGAGCTACTCTACCAAAAAAGAAAAAAGAAAAAAAAAGAAAGAAAGAAAAGAAAAAAAGAAAAACCTCCGATCATAAGAAAAAGAGGCTTCTACTTAACACAGAGCAAGCGAGGCATGGACCCACCCCCACCATCCCTGTCCTGAAGAGGAGGAAGGCATTGCGGTGGGACAGCCTGCTCACCAGCTGGGAGAATGAAGGGAGCCACAAAGGTGAGACCAGGAGAGGGGAAATGACTCAGGAGCTCGATGCATGAGGAATGAGAGGCATAAATGAGAACAGACACCCAGATGCTCAGAGCTGGGCAGCCACAGGAGATATCCAGATTAGAACAGGCAAATAAATGTGTGTGGGAGTGGGCATGAGATCAGAGAAGCAGGGTGAGGAGAGTTCAAAAACAAGCTCTGAAAGTCCTTCATATTCTGCTGAGCTTGATGGTGAGGAAAAGAAGCCTTTGAAAGCGGTGAAGGGACAGGGTGATATAGTACCATAGCCTGCATGAAGAGAATAGCACAACTTCAGCATAATGAAAATCTCAGTGCACTATTCTTCTCTTGCTTAGCCTCGTTTAAATCATGAATAATGTCATGGCAAACTACAACAGGTCAAAGCCAGTGGGACGGAGAGAAGAATCACATCCCTTTTGTTTAGAGAGGGAACCATGGGGAAAAAATGCAATAGAAGGAGATTTACAACAGTCAAGAGGAAAGCAATGATGGATGGTATAAGCAGGCACTGAACCAGCGGAGTCTGAAGGAGGAAGCTGAAGAGGCTGCAGGTGCAGGAAGGAGAAGGCAAAGTAGAACAAGGGGCAAACAAAATTCAGTGTAGTTCCAGTTAGTTCCAGTTAGATACGGCTTTGCCTCAGATCTCAAGGCTTCCTTTTCTAACTAGAGATGTGAAGCAAGGATGGTGATGCTAACACACATGGGTTCACACTAGTTTCTTGAGAGGACCTGATAAGGGAGGCCAGTGCTTCCGCCACCTCCTCTTCTGAATGACTTGAAAAGTACAGCTAAAAATACACATAGAACCATCCCTCATGCTGCGATGAAATGAGCTGTTCTGGCTCCCACATGACCACAGAACAGCTGTGGGTGGAAGAGAACAAGCTGAGTTAGAGAGATGTGGGGACCCTATCTCTGGCTTTGAAACGTGGTCCCCACATGAGAAAAGAACTGCAAATTGAGAGCCCTTGCTCTGGATACAACTTACTCCTAAGCCACTAGTTAGATGCCCTATTTTGCAGCCATGGTACTACCAGAGAGCTCCAAACTCTCTGATACCTGTGACAGCGTGTGTTAAACCAAACATAGGCTGCAACTCAGTTTATCTTATGGAGAGCAGAGAAAGCTCTCCAGAGATGCTGTCATTTCAGATGGAGTTTGCAGGGCAAGAGGTTGCAGGAGATGCCTTTTAAGACAGAGAAAAATTGCTTCATTTGTCACAAGGAAAGAAAAATGATTTAGGGAGTCCATAAAAAAATAGTTTGGGGGTCATAATTCTGTGTTTACATTCTCATGATGTAAAAGCAGAATTTCTAATGAAGAATGAACAAGAAAAATACTTCGGGATTGCAAGTGAATCTCAGTACTTTGAACTAGCCCTGGTACTTAGGCTTGCTCTGCACCAATGAATGCATGCATATACATTCCACTATCAATACATTATTGGAAGTGACAAATACAGCCTAGCCATGCTGCAAGAGAGGCAGGCTTCTGTTTCTCTCTCATTTGGAAAAAATGACATTGATAGCAAGCAAGAGATTAGCGTGTGTTGCTGGATACGAAGAATAGCAGTGGTGGAAAATATCCTCTATTCCCAAATGATAGGGATGAGTATATCTAATTAAAAAATAATCTTTTATTGTCTGCCAACTCAATCTAAGTTTCAATATACAAACCAGCAATTACAGGAAGTAGATAATCAGTTATGCATTTAAAAGACTTTCTGCTGAATTACATGTCCTTTAATTAGATGTACATTTTTAAAACAAAAATTGGATTTCTTGGAAGCGAAGGAGAAGCAGTAGCCATACTAGGAACTGACTTACTCTATCCATGCACAACATAAACTATTCAGAACAAAAAAATCACCTTCCTTTATATCATGTGCCCAAAATACCTCCCAGATCTAACTTTCAGTGCTCTAAGGAACCTTATCTTATCCTACGTTATCCTTCCACGTTTCAAAGCTGAATTTTAGGTGCTGAAAACAAATGCTAAAAGCTTTGAATCTGCTATGTTTGCAGCATATGCATCTATGTAATGACAGCACTAACATGATACATGTTTTTTCTTTTATATACACGCTTAATACGCAACAACTGCTGCAGTGATTACAGTTCAGTGATGTGTCTTTTTCACAGTATGTTCAGCATGCCAAACCTTTTGCAGATAGTAAGACAAAGGGCAAGAATGTCAGGCTTAAAATAATCTGGGATAAAAACTGATTCGGGCATCCCTCTTACTGTAAGCAAGGCCAAGGAGCAGATGTCATTCCAGCAGCACACATTTCTGCCATCACCACTCCAGTGCTCACTAAGGCCCATTCTAGTGTCCCTTACAGGAGACGCTGCAGGGTGTGTTGGTTGTTGGACACACCAGCAGCAAGGTGAAAAAAGCAATGGGGGTTATCAATTTTTTCACATTTGTTGATGCTGTTAGGTATTTTTGTCTTTAAAGATGCGCTGCTAAGCATTGGTGGATTCCCCACATCTCCTCTGTTTGCCTTACCACACAGTTCCCTCCACAAAAACTTGTGCCCCTCTCCTTTAATTCATTTAACAGTGATGGGCACCATTGCAAACGCCTCTTCACAATTTTTTTCTACAGGTACAATTTCTCCCTCAACGGCTGGCAGTCCATGGCACTGGTAGCTGTAAATACAGCAGTAATATCTACTGAACTAAACATCTGATTTGGTCTTTTCTTTTTAGAATTCTGGAGCGTTTTGTTATGTTTTAATGCAAAATAGCCCACAGAAGTGCAAGCACCATCGAAACAATCTGTAGGCATGCAGGGGTGAATCCTTCCAGTCCTACCTCAGATGAAGTATTCATGTATGCATTTCCATCAGCTCACCAGCATGTTCAGAAAATGTGTTTCCCTCCTGCAGTGTTCAGGACTGAACACATTTCTGCTCTCCAAGACAGGCTGTGAACTGCAGGAAATGGGGCTCCTTTGATGACCATTTTCTGGCAACATGCTGGTGACAAAGTCCTGGAGGAAAACTACCCCAACTGCAGGCCTTCCTCCCACATCCACTGATGATAAAGGTGGAGGCAAAGCCTGGGCCACAGGGTCTAGCAATGTGCTAATGCTGATTGACAGCTCCAGAAAGTGAAGAGGAATCTGAGTGCTTCATCTCCAAGCTTTCCACCTTTGAACAATCACTCCAACTCAAATACAAGCAGATGGAGAAAGATTCAAAATCATTTCTTTTGAATTGCATGGTAAGGGACTACCAATTTCCCTGGAAACATGATGCTTATGAGCTGATTTATGTTTATCCCAGATTGCTAGAGGAAAAATTGTCATAGGCATCCCACTGCAGCTGTGTCTATCCCACTCGAGTGTGAGATACCAGATTGGCACCAGCCCACTTATCCTGACTAATTGGATAAAATTATTGGCTTCCTGTAATTCACTGTTTTATTGGGATTTTGTTCTGCAGGGGAAGTTGGAATTGCCAGGCTGTAGCTGGTGGTGCTTTCGTGCTTTGGGTCTCCTGGACAGCTGCTAGGAGGCAATGTACTTATCATTCTTTGCATGACATTTTTGTGAAGGTGCAGAGATTTAAAAAACCTGTCTAAAAAGAGCTTTCTTTTCAGTTTGCAGATGCATCTCATTTACATAGGTTCACTGTTTAACTGGAAGGACAACGAATATTTGGCCTCTTTTAAACCAACTCCTAATACACTGTGCATCATCACGCAGATGTATTTTAATATGCATAAATCTCATTCTCTCAAGTCCATATCTATCCTTTGGTGGATACTCCTCTCAGAAAATATTGATTACTGTATGATTCCTTTTGAAGTCAGTCTATTGCATTTCAAGAATAGCTGTGACAGGCATTTCATGGTGCCAAACAGAAAAGTTAAATCTTACCTGGTCAGTTTTCACTTCTAGAACTTCTAAAAAAAATCACTTGTTCTTAGGATTCATTAGGCTGATTATCTATGGAAAATAGTTTCCAAAAAAAGTGCCAAGGTGCTTTAATGAAAATGGCTTCATTGATGCTTTTTCAGCCCTTTCCAAGACCCCTTTTCCCAGCCCTTTTGCTTTAGAAGCACTGCCCTCTTCCTTGAAAAGTTTCCCCATTGTATTCAGCCATTGTGCAAAATCCTAAAGTATGTTTCTAGCTAGGCAGGTCACAGATGGAAGAAGAACATTCCAGTCTCAAGAAGAATTTTTGGCAATGCAGTGTTCAGCAAGCAGACTGAGGCTCTGCTTGGAGCCAAGGGAAGCTATGTGGACAGCGCTGGCAAATCTGGCCAGTGCTGATATATCCTGTCCTCCCAGTGAAGTCTATTAGTTTCAGCTCAGCATCACACTCATATGGCTTCAGTGACAAGGAGCCTGGGCAGACCACACTCATCTCAGTCCGGATGATGCCTTGCAGACACTAACAGACCCTCCGTTATCCCCTTTGGATTAGGAACAGGACTCAACATCGCCTCTGAAATATCAAATGATATTTTTTGTGGGCAATCACTGCACACTTCATCATCTTCACTAGCAGGAAGAAATAATTTCAACGAACTCTTTGGTCAGTATTCATTTCAGCAAGAGACATTTAATTCTTTACCATGCAATTCTTCCCTCTGTTCCCCAGCTTCCTTATGACAAGAAGTTGGGTTCAATCCAAACAGATGCCTGAGCTCACACCATCATGTCTCGCTGCTGGGGTCTCTCTGGCATTACCCAGAGTCACCAGCACAGCCAGGTAAATGGATCTGGAATAAATTTAAGGGCTGAAACTGGAAAAGAGGGAGAAAAATTAAATTTTCAGCTTGCATAAGGGCAATCTAATAAACACATAGCCCCTGAGCAATGACTAGTTAAAATGCAGTTTCCAAAGAGCACATTTCTTTAATACTATATAGATAAGTTAGTTGGTCATATTCCCTGCCCTCAGCCACACAAGAGGTCAAGCCAGAAGCTCATAATGGTCCCTACTGGCTGTGAAGATCCATGAGTATTTGTTCACTTGCAGTTTCACACTTTCTGAAAAATTTATTCCAGCCTCTACTCTATGTCTAGATAACGTAGCTGATTATAAGTAAAAAAGGCCTTTAATAACAAAGTAAATCAATATAGTAATTGATGCAAAAGGGTTCTTTCTGAGTAACAAGATACGCCTCCCACAAAAAAGACAATAGCCTGGCCAGTTTTCCCCAGGGCTCCTCAGTTAATAAATACACTTTCATTACGGTAATGATATAATAAATATATAATTATGATGATAATAATGATATAATAAATAATGGTATATGGCAAAGATATATAAGAAAGGACAAACAGCAAGAAGAAAATTCATTCTACCACACAATTGGTATTGCCTTTTAGGATTGAACAATTATATCCAGCCTGCACTAGGGATGTGCAATAGTGAGGCAGAAACTGATGTCTCCTGGAAGAAATCATGACCTACAAGAGCTACAGCAGGCTGCAGTGCTGGGTTTCCTCACCACCCCTAATCATATCCTAACAACCAACCAGACCGATGGCTCTGCCACCTTTGGGTCAGCCTCAGCTTATCTCTCATCCTCATAAGGACAAAGCAATGATGACAAAGAATATTTCTTCATCTTCTGTCTCCCAGGAATGTCTCAGTCCAATCTGAAGCCTTCTTATCTGTGAAGCAATCCAGGATCACCGATATGAGTAGTGCTGCTTGTTTATGGTAACTTCGACTTTCTAACTCATACTGGGCCTCTCATATAATCAGCCACCAGGTGAAAAAGAACTGTTCCTTTTCTCTTGACACCAAATATAACTGAAGCTGGAATTATGTATACTTGCACTGCTCGCCTTGACTCCTAAAAACTCAATAGCTCAAAAATCTCAATTACAATCCTGACTTGTATTTATCATGGTTATTTCCCCACTCAGTCCAACATTGGCCCACACAGAAGCAAGCACTGGTTTGTTAGAGCAAGATGGAAAATTTCTTTGTCCAAGGTATTAGTTCACCTTCCTCCCACATTGCGCTGATCCACCAAATCTTCTGCTGCAATCACCTGGCATTTAGCTTTGGTTCAGTATAAAATGCATGGTCTTTGGTATAGAAACTACACAGTCCCATCTGAGAAGGATTTTAATCCTTGAGCCTACAGATATCAGCCAAGAAAATCCCACGAAATCAAGGGGAAATAATTTATTCCACATACATCTACCCTAGAGTTCTGTCACCATAATTCAAAGCACTGTTTTCAGAGATAGGCCACTGGCCGAATAGGTCTGTGGTGACAAAACAAGTCTTGCAGTTCTGAGGTTTCTTAAAGCACGCTCTTCATTTATGGTGGCTGCCAAACCATGAATAATTTACCACCTTTATGTCAGAGTGGTTGGATTTGTGCACCATAATTGCAGATGATGTCAGCTCAGGGATTTGTCCTGGGAGGCTAAAAGCCACTGCAGAGCCTTTGTCTTCCTGTGGCTGTTTTTTCAGCTCCTAAAGCAACAAGTAATTCAGAAGTATAGATCTGAAAAAGACAACCTATAATTAATATCCCACATGTAGTTAAAATGATGTTGAGAGATGGAGTGCATTTGATTTACAGTCACTGAAGTATGATTTCAGCAGCAGGTCTGATCAGCTGTAGCAAGTAAAGTATTTCACTTGCTGAAACACAGTCAACTGGTTTGAATGACAAGAAGCACAAGAATGGCCGGACTGCATATTACTGTCACTGAGAAACTCCTAATCCAAGTAGATACTTTGTTTGGAGCTCTGCCTATGTTGTACAGAACAGTGCGGTGCCATGCCCAGTGCAAGGGGCATTACAGACCCCCAGGTGCCATGCCTGCAGAGAAGCTGTTATATGAACGCTGGCAGCCAGAACATGCATTCAGTGCTATGTAATGTGCCCGGGATCAAGGGTACAAAGTCAATTTCTCAAATCCCTTTTCCCATACTGAATTGTGGCATCAGACTGTAATGTGAATACCAGAGTTAAGGAGGGGAGGGAGGAGAAGGAACACGAGGAGGGCACATGGGTGCAGTTGTACTCAACAAGGGGATACCTACAGGCACTCTGGTTGATGAAGTCTTACAACTACAAAAATATTCCTCCTACTTCCTGGCATGAAACTATTTTTACTTTGTCATTTATTGAGTTCAAGTCATTGTTTTCTCAGTTGCTTAACTTGAAATTGTGCTTTTACACAGCGCAATCAGTATGAAGGTACATTAAAGCCTCTGACTTGTATTTGTTGTTTTTCCAGAGGAATTACAGGATGTCACTGCCCTGCGGGTTCCAACATGACAAAACTTCCCCAGAACTGCAACACACAACAACAGACTGAGTCATGCCTGAGAGTGTAACTCAGTGAAATTATCCCATAGGCTGGGCTGGTTGGCCTCACCTAACAAACCCAACTTTGCTAAAGAACATCCTGGTGATTGCTAATTTATCAGGTAGCTCTCATGGAGCCAGGCACAGTCTGCAGTAAACACAGGGTTGGTTCAACTGCATTCAGAACACAAGGCTCACTGCAGATAACCATGAATTCGTCTCTTCTCTCCAACAGCTTTCAGTGAAATTAGGCAAAGGGGAAAGAAGCAATTCTTGGAAGATCTGAATGAGCCTCTGGGAGATGCAGAACCGTGGTCCATTACCATGGTCTCCAGATCACCTCAAGGCCCCGGGACAGGGCATCTGCTCACTCAAGGAAAGACGATTCCAAAGCCAACTTGTCTTACTCATGAAGTTTTTATACATTTATACACGTATAGCTGGTTTCTATACATATAGCTTTTCATTTACTAGTAATCAGATAGTTGGTCCTCCTAAATACCTGACCCTGTACATAGGAAACCGTAGTTAAAAGGCTGCACTTACGCTTTAGCTTCTGTGTTGACGTTTAGAAGGCTTTATTACAATGCAAATCCAGGGACTGGAACTCAGGCACTGCAGATAATTCCCATGTGGCAACTGTAAGGTGGCTGGAAATAGCTGAAATACTGACATGGTAAAAAGGAGGAAGATGTTTCCTGCAAAGTTTTGAGCCATTTTATTTTTCCTGACATGGAAGATGGAGAGATTGAGATGTCCTACAGTGCAGTTATTCTGGACTACTGTCAGTGCAGGTATGAAAACCTTTTACGCCAGTGTTTCAAAATACCTCGGATGTCATTTGAACAATTCAAACAGGCTAGACTGAAGACTCAGAGGGAGAGAAAGAGCTAGGATTGAAGTTAAATGGTGCAAAAGGAATGCAGCTAGGAATGAAGCACAAGGAGCCAGCCTGCTCTAGGAACTCTGCCCTTGGAACCTTGACAGATTAGAAAAACTGCAAGAAATAAGGGACAAGATTAACATGGAGAAGGTGGACCCTGATGGAGGGAAACCTGACTCACTTTGTGGAACAATTCAGGAATACCTGATAATATCTCAACCAAAGGAAGCTGATAGAGACCTCCCTCTTTGCTGCGGAGCAGCTGCTTCCAGGAAAGTCTTTTGCCTTTGCCCTGTTCTCCCCAACATTACCAGAGGTGAAGTGATCATAACCAGACGTTATAGATCATAAAACAGGGCTTATTCTTGCTAGCACTGTACACTCATATGTTTGGAATATGCCTCCCAAGGGTGAAATCATAAAGAAGTGAATGTCATTGCAGCTCCTGGCTTCCTTGCTTCATTTTGCAGTGGATACCACAAAAAGATTGTCAGTTCTAGGAATTCCCCATGTAGGAATGAGATCAAAAGAGCAAGGAAGGATTGTATGTTTCCTTGTCTTCTCTGTAAGTTAAATCTGCTGTGGAACATTCTCTTTCCATGCATTTTCTAGAACAAGTAAAAAATGACACTTCTCAATGAAAATAACTACTCCAAAACAATCACCCAAAAACCAGTAAAGAGAGGTAGATTTTGGATGAAAAGGGTAACTTTCAATATATTCTGGCATTTAAAAGTGAAATATTTTGTAGTTCAGAAAAGTGAATAGCCCATCTCAAACAACTGCTGCGTCCCATGGGAACTACAGCTTAGGGGAGAATTCCTCAAGGTTGTCCATGCACCTGAATGTACTGCATCTTCATGGAGGCTCTTTGTCAACTGTCCAAGCCATAAATGATAATCATGTGTGAAAGGAGAGAATGATTAGTGATAACTGTAGAAATGAGGCTGAAAACAACTTCAAGAAACTATTCAAGCCAATGAGGACATTGTCTTAAACAACCTTCAACAGATACTATTTTAGCCTGCTATAGGAAACCTTCAGTGAGTTTCCACAACTAACCCAGACAGTATCACCCAGTTTTTAACTACCTTTTCATCAAGAAATTCCTTCATGCTTTAATGGAGTTTCCCTTTCTGAACTTTAAGCCCATTACTACTTCTTCTATCCACTGTGGAGACCACACTGCTCCTTCTGCTCTGCAGCTGCTTGTTGCACATCTGAAGATCACCAAATCACACACCTGTCTGCTCTTCTCAAGACAAATAAAACCTAACGTTTTTCAGATTCATGTTTTCAGTTCCCTCCTGAACTGCTGCCTCTCAGTTTACCCATGTTTTTCATGGAAGGCAGTGTCCAAAAGCAGACATTATGTCCCTGCTGGGGTTTAAACACAGCCACGTAAAGCAGAAGGATGCTTTCACATATCTCATCTCTGTTAGTTTCAGTCCCTAATATTAGCCAAAACTACGAGCCCTCATTAATTCTTCATCTTCATAAGACAAACCTTAAAGATATTCCAGAATTCTGCTCTTGTGATCTGAATCAATGAAACTGTGCCTTGTCTTCCTAACAGAGTACCACAAGACGGTTGAAACCTTTTAATATTCAAGACTTGACAGATTGTTTATGTTCTAGGATTGGGATACTTCCCTTTGACAGTTATAAGAGCAAATTTACAGCTTGTGACGCTGTGAGGAGCCTGAAACCCTTTGGCACTTTGAAACATCAAGATTTACTTAGAAGTACAGTGGGTTTTTTAAACCATCTAAATATATCCTCTTAATTATTAGTTTGACTGTAACATGCCTCAGAATGCAAAGGCTTAAATCCTCATGTCTAATTAAAGCTATGTATGAAGAGAGAGGCAGCAGATTAAGGGGGATTAGTCTGTCTTTGCAACAACCAGCGAGTTGCCATTTTATCTGTTTTGAACCAAATACAGTCGCCTTTTAAAGATGAAGAGCAGGACAACAAGTGCAGTATGTACCAGTCCTACCATTCAGTGGTGAAACTAATTGCAGAAGAAAGCAAAACCAGACAACTAATACAGCACTATGCTTCCCATCAAGAGAAATGTGACGAACATTTACTGTGATCAAACCAATAATTTAAAGTGCACGTTACAAATATTTCTTATTCATGTCTAATTCCGGAAGCCCATCTATCCCCCTGTTGTGCTAATTGTCTTATATCCAAGGCCTCTGGCCTCTTGCCAGATATTTGCTGTTCTCTGAAAGGCTTCTCTATTCTGGAAGATAAATGCCAGCCCAGCATGGAAATGATTTAGCAGCCAAAAAACTGATGGATTTCCAGTCCTGATTCACCAGGACTATTATAGCTCTAAATACTGTCTGTCTTTTAGTAGTAGGTGTTGCTGTTTTTTAATACCACTGATATTTGGTGGCATTATCAGTAGAAGGGAATATCAGAAGAATTTTAAGCAAATTATTCAGACATGGAAAGAATGTTTCTTGGTACTTTGAAAACAAACATCACTTTCAGATCAAAGTTCCCAAACAAGGACTTAGCTGAAAGATTAAAATAAGTGAACTCTGACTAAATAAATTAAGTGTTGGGATTTTTTTTTAATGTCATCTGCAAAACAGAGCAGCACAGCACTGACTTCAAGCCTTGTAAGTTCAAGCATATTATATATCTAATACTTAGCTGAAGTAAACCAGGAGGAAACACATCCCTGTCCGTTTCCCCAGCCATAGGGATGGAAATGATCCAGCTGGATTTGTGCTTAGTTCCAGACATCAGAATCTGAAACTTTCCTTCAAAAAGTGATAGAGGAGGAGATAAAATGGACACATCACTTGCTTACCACCTTGAGCTCTCAGCCACACTCTGGTCTCACTGCACAATCTCTTGCCCGCAGCCCATGGTTCACCAAACCACCTATCCCAGGGGAAGATGGCCAACCCAACAGCTATAAGGCATCAAGATATCCAGAGAAACAATCTTTTTCAACAAAGTACTCATTGATCCCAAGCAGGCAACAAACTTCCATCCTGTTACTGACCCAAGAAATACAAGGAATCTGGGAACATGACTCTGCTATGAATCTCAGAGGTCTGGGAGTTAAGGTTTCTGCTTCTTCACTTCAGCATAAGCTGAAGCCTTAGTTTTTGGGGTATGTGCTTGGATGCGGGGTGGTATATCTGGTCCTGACAGACCGATAAGAAAGAAAAAAGAGTAATAAAAATATTAAATGTCCTTTTCATCAATGGTTTCTACCTCTGTTTCCCTACAATTCAGGGAATGAGCTCAGAATTAGTTGCAAGCATCTGTCTATTATTTGGGGGCTCTTTTACTTCATTATTTGAGCCTCTATCCACTACTGAGTGATAATGAACTCATGCTCATTGATTGTATGCCGATGAGGACATCTTCATATCTCTCTGCAAATAGGCAATTGTGCATCATCAGCATTACATGTCATTATGATGCAGCTACAGTACTTCAGCCCTTTCCTGTACTTTGATCAGCAAAGATTAATTACCCTCGACTGTATTATTAGTGGTGATTAAACCTAACAGAAAATAAATGGGACTGCAATATTACTGGGTTGTTATTTTGCCAGTGTGGTCATTTGCAAGCAATTTCCTTATGCGCAAATTTTTCTTAATCATTATTCTCTATGAGTTTTTTATCATGTATTAATTAGGAAGAGACAGCTAGTATACAATACCACATTACATGACATATGCAAATCATGTGCAAAGCCCACACAGAGCTATGTGTACAAAGCTCAAGTTGACTTGGGCAAAGCTTTAATTGAAGTCAGGGAAGGCCAGCTTGTGGTACAGTGTGATTTTTGTATATGAACTGTGCATGAGCATTGCACATGATTTGCATATGCCATGTCATCTTAACCCGAGATTTGATCAGATGGTTTACAGAGTCAGTTACTATTAGAATTACAACCTGCACTGATCTGCTATGAATTGTGACTGTGATAAATACGCAAGGAGAAACTTTCTACAATCACAGTACAGGTAGGAAAAAACATTAGATAGCTCTTCCTTGGACAGCACAAGTCCCGTCCCCACAACTTTCTCCCATGTTAATCAGATCACATATTATACAAGATATATATTATCTCCCAGATCACATATAATACATATAATACAATCTGCAGAAGCAGACTCATGACTGTGAGCAGGGATGGATTGCACCCTGGGCCTTTGGAGAGTCCTGCCAGCCTTATTTTCCTCCTCGTGTAGTTCAGTTCTCAAGAGCATCAAGAAATACAGCCCTCCTGCCTTTCTCTTTGCCTCGTCAATTAAACCAGGTCTCCTCACATGTTTTCTCACCAGAAGAGCTTGGTACCAACACGTTCTCAAAAGCACCTAGGACTTGACAAACATTGTCAGAGACAGCACATTACAATATTTTTCCCTCCAACACTTCAATTCTACAGTAGTAAAAACAAAACATAATAGTAATAATGATCCTTTTTGCATTCCTCTCCCCATATCAGTCCAAGAAAAAAAAATGTATTTTTCACTCCAGGCTCTTCATTTTCCAGCCAGAAGGCTCTGGAAAGAGAAGGAATTGCTGGAACAAGTCCTGGTGCATATAATGACAGTCCACAGTCTTGCAGCCTGTGCAAGTTTGCTCTTTCCTTGAGCCACAAGGTCATACAATAACGAGTCCAGTCCCCCTCTTAGGTCAGAGTTTCTCTTGTTCTCAACAACTGGTTGCTCAAATGCTTTTGCTGCCTTATTCTCAAGCAGTTCTGATGGCAGGCTGTGAATACTACAGTGAGCACCATGGTTTTAAACTACTTTCACGTAACTCAAGCCTGGAAGTGCCCTCTTCATCTCGCAGAATACCACTTAATGGTCTCCTGCAGACCGTGCCATTACCTGGGAGGCCTCGGAGCTCCTGCAGCGAGGTTGGCTCCAGCGCCAGAAATAACCAGGAAAGATTTTTCTGTGAGCAGAAAATTTCTGCTTTAAAACAGAAAACAGCTTGCTTTTTATAAGAATGTAATAAGGTCAATAAGAGGCCTTCCAAGCCAATACTCCATCTCCCGCAGTGGCCAGTAGTAAACACGCAGGGAAGAGAGAGAGCATGGGGTTTCTGATTTTTTAACTCTTCACTGGCAGGAAAAAGCATTCTTCATATCTGAACTAATGCAACCATATTTACAATTCTGGCTCTGGCTGTGTAACACAGTGTGAGTAGGAATTTCTTGGCTTGTCCAAGCCCTGCATCAAGCATTAGAAAGATATCCACCTCTATAACTTTGCTGGGTCTTTTATTTTTCCATCACTCAGCTCCAGAACCAGGGCTCATTTCTGGACAGGTATCACACCCATCCAGCCACCCCGGGCCCTGTGAGGTGCCGAACCCCTCAGCCCAGCTGGTTTGCCATATAACTCATCAATGCTTGGGAAATAAACCACAGGAATGGCTTTTCTTCGGCAAAATCCACATGGCAGCTTTATAATTCCACAGTGCCGCAAGAAAGAACATGTTTTGTACAGCTGCAGGGAGCTACAAATGCCAAAATGGAACATTTGCGTTGGATGCTGGAGTGTGTACATCAGCCCCACATTTGTTTAAATGCTCAGCTAAGCCATTCATGGCTGTACTGAAGTGATAGAGCTGGGAGTGTGTATAAATACAAATGCATGCACTCGTGTGCACTGCAAATCAAAAAGGCACCTTGCTGTCAAACGTGGGAAAGAGAATGAAAGGTGTAATTGTCAGAAGTCTCCTTTGCACACCTGATGCCACAACCACTATTATCATCTTAAGGGCATCTCTGAGCACCTGCCATGGCTGTGGCTCTTGAACTAGGTGGAACTTCTTCCAATCAAAAACCCACCAAGTTTGACTTGATTTCTCTCCCCTTTTCTGAGCCTCATAGCAAACAGATCCAGACAGTGCAGCTTGATTTCTCTCTTTAGGGATTGTTTCTTTTTTTACAGCTCAAAGGGTTTTCTAGCAACTTCAGCCATCATTGCCTGTTTGCTTTATGTATTAGGTGATCGCATCTGTGCTTGATAGAGATGTGATTTCACACCAGCCTTTCTTATTTTCCTAGCAGTCCTGCTGCAATGTGTATATAAATACACACACATACACGTGAGTGTCTCTGCACGGCTGGCTCGGAAAAGCACTCCCTGCCCTTGCTGCCTCCTGCAGCACTCACCTCTCACCAGATGGTGCTTTGCCTGTGCAGACCAGCATGCACACAGCCCAAGGCCAGCCCTACCCGCATCAAATCCCCCTGGATTCAGTCACTCATCCTCAGCAGCTCTCCTTACGGGCGCAGCTGCCACCATGGCACCTTGCTGGGTATCAGAGGAGGAGACAGGCAGCTGCTTCTGAGGCACTGCTGGCTCCAATGGAGGAGACACCAGAAGGCAGTGCTGAAACAGCAAAGCAGCCTGCATGCTGCTGCTAAGAGCTCAGACGTGCTCTGCCTGTCTGTTCTGCTCTTCCTTTAGCTAGCCCTGAGCTCTCTGAGCCTGCTGATCCATTTAAATTAAGGAGCAAATCCCCCTGCTGTTGTGCTGGGCCAGCCAAGGAAGAGCCGTGTTATGCTTTGCCCAGTTTTGTCCCTTTGGAATCGATGCCATCTCCATGTCTGCAGCTGGCGGGCAAGGTCAGCAGCTGGCGGACAAACAGCAGATCAGTAACAGCAACACATCCCAGGGCTCAGCCCCACTGGGACACAGCTCTTTGGCTGCACAGTACGCATGCATGTTCTCATGCTGCCCAAGGGCTGGCACACTGGTCAACTCTCCCCCATCCTGGAGGGCTTGCCAGCCAGGACACAACACTGAAACGCACACGTACTTTTTCTGTACAAAACAGAATTTTCATCCTGGGGACTTTCCTCATCTAGTGAGACAGTCTTAGAAAACTACACCCCCCAGGCATGTTCCTGCAATGTCCTCTCACTATTAAAACTAACCAAAAGGTTAGCCTCTTTAGCCTCAGGTATTAAATCTAGCAAAGAGGTTTTGTGGTGGCAAAGCACATCAGTTACATCACAACTGGCTCATATTCTCGTAGAGAAATGTAGATCAGGTTATTTATTTCTAGCAACACTGTCCTGAATTCAGGGTTCACTATCCTAAACCATCTTTTAGGAGTATTACAGTCGCAGCTTAATTAAAGTAGCAGAGCCTCTCTGAACTGATGAAGCTATGCACATGCACAGTAAATAGAAAATCTGGCTCTTAAAGAGAAAATAATGCAGCAAAACCCTACCTGCCCTTAAGTGATTGGAAGGAGGAAGACCAGATGCCAAGGTGAAATCTCTGAGTGCTGTTTACTCCCAGGCACAGGAAACAGAGAGATTTCCAACAGATCTGGAAGCTCCCCTTGTTTTATTTTGCAGGGAGATCCCCTTCCCATCTGCAGTGCCAGAACACATGCTGGGAACATTTCAACTGGAACTGGCACATAGACCTTGAAGAAGCTGCTAATTCCTGCTACGTATAAGAAGCTACAGCTGCTCTGTGTCGTGGCCGTATGAAATAGAGAGACAACCTTATTCCCTAGAGGCTGTTATTATCCCCCCCAATATTATTATTCCCAAATTCCATAGTATTCCATAGTTATTATTATTCCTCCAAAGCTTTGTCAGCAGGAAGCTGCTTGTAATCTCATCCGCACCGTACTGCAGCCAAAGATAGAGCCACCCCGTGAGGCATTTGGCTCGTCTCTCCCTGACTTGAGCCCTAATTGATCCAAAGAGTCTTTAAGCACCCTCTGCCCCCCTGAGCACCACCCAACTGCATACGCACACCACTACATGCCTCCTGGAGCTGGAACAAAGGTAGTCACAGACATGACGTGCATCAAAGCTCACAACTGCGGTGTTGGGTTAAGCCTGCTGTGCCTAGCGAATGGGAAAGCCCAGGACACTGCCCGTTCCGGTCACTTGCAGCCTTTGATCATGAAGTTGAGGCAGATTGCATAAAGAGGCAGCAACCCTTGCAGACCCTCCACTCAACCCCCTTGTTGTCTGAGCCCTGGGACATCAGAGGGAGGACCTGAGGGCGGATTCACCTTTCCTGCACATCTGTAGTGATTGCACTGGTGTCCATAGAGTGCTTTCAGGTTTGGGCTTGTGAAAAAAAAGGATCAGCATCTCATCAGAAGCTTCTTGCTCAAGGCAACAATTAGTTTTGCTCTCAGTGCTTGCATTGGAAACCCCAGATCATTTTCAACATGTCTTACACACTCAAGCAGGAATGACATTGTTTGACAATGCGTCTTAATCAGTAGTAGAAAGGAGACTGGAATGGGACAGGGAAAATCAAGACTATCTATAAATTTACACTAGGCAAAGAGGCAAGGAAAGACTTCGATGTTTGCATCCAATCTAAACACACTGCCTGTCCTTCGCTTATTCACAACAAGAAATTGCTTTAATATCAAGGCTATGAAATCTCATATTTTAAAAAGCCTTTCTTAGAAATATTGCCTCTTGCTTATTCAAACTCAACCTATATTCAGCCACTAGGAGAAAAAAAAGAAAGAAAAAAAAATATAAAAGGAAAAAAAGAAGCCCTTTCTCCCACTTTATTTTCTTCAGATTCAGTCCAGTGGAAATTCAGCAGCCCTGAATCACTCCAGCGTTTTGAAGTCAGGCTGTGGTTCCTGCTACCTGATCCCACATGTCTGGCATCTGGCACAGTCCTGCTTTTGTTTCCTATGACTTCAGCAGCAGGCTTTACTGATGTGTGGCCATATTTTGTGCAGCCCCACGGGTCAAGTGAATTCCATGTCTGTATTGGTTCCCAAGGGGCCAAGAAGGCGGTGGGGTATAAGCTCTCACATAACCTCTTCTTCTGCAGCCAACTTTCCAAACAGCTCTTACATGTTCACTGAGGGGCTTTTATTTAACTTGGCAACTGCTGTCACTTTTCATGTCCATTTCCGCTCCCTCCTTTTGATGTGTAAATTCTCCATGGATGCTGGCAAACAGGACAATTTGGGTATTGCTGAGGGCCCCTAGCCCGACTTCCCCCCCAACGTCTACAGTCATACAGGCTTCATTGACCGTCTTTCCTCCACCCTCACTTTTAATTTGTTCAATAGCCTGAACATGTACAGTCACTAATTTGACTATAGCAGGACACTGTGGCTTTCTGTACCCTATGTCTGTGCCCTGGTTCCTTTCTGAGTTAGTGTACATACAGATTGGTTGTGGTGCCAGAGCAAGCCTCATTCAGCAAAGCGTTTGAGCGCATGCCCGCAAGGAGCAGAGCTCTATGCTGAGGAAGGGCCAGACTCCCCAAAGTACCTTGCAGATCTATGGCTGAGACACAATGCTTTGTGACCTGTGGGGTGTTACTCATGGGACAGGCACATTGTGTGTAACAACATCTGATCAAGTTCATTCCATAACATGAAATCTCCGTGGTAAGCCTTAACAGCACTGGCTCTACCATCTCCAACTCCTCTACCCACATGCACTGTGCAAAAGCTGAATCTCTGATGTCCTGGCAGCCATAGTGACACCATTTCCTTTCCATCCACATCTTCTCCATATTCCTGCTCTACCAGAAACTTCAGGAAGTCCTAACTACAGAGAGCTGTCTTTAAACCATCCATGCTCTATAAAATAGACAAGGTAGAACTCAAATAAATTGAGAAAAAGTGCAGAGAAACTGGTCAAGGCCACAGCTTCTGCTGCCTGATGGGACTACATTTTAGTGTGAGCTATCCTAAATCATAAAGAAACCCAGAACTAGGTTTTCCCAGCTGGAAAACTATCTACTTTGCTCCAGCACAGGAAACAGGCACAAAGTAATGCAAACAGTATGAAAAGTAGAAGGGGTGTGAAATGGGGACTATACCAAAATGACCACAGTGCTCTCATGTGTCACAAATGCCCCTATGAAGCTTCATCAATGTAATCTCATTCTCCTTAAGTGGGGATAATACAGAAATGTTGGAAGGAGAAGGACATAGTCTCAGTGAGGTACTCAGAGTCCTGGAGGTATCAATAAATTCAATAAATGTACTACTGAATGGGAACTTAAATGAGGAGACACTGAAGGGATTCTCCTCAAGACCAAATTCACTCTGCTCATGGTAGTTGGTCAGCAGTGGGAAGGATGAGGATGCTGACAGTGGTTAACTATGGGAGAGAGGGATTTACTTCCTCTTTGCTTTGCTTGAATGGCTTTCAGGGAAGGGGAACGGCTGTCAGCTGGTTACAGTGGTGCATGCTTTCTCTGAATTTGCTTTTCAACTCACGGGCATTGAGAGCAGCTGGAGAGCAGCTATTTTGTTCTGTTTAAATGAACAGCGTGTGTGTAGAAGAGTGGTGTTCTCACCATATTCAGCCGTTGCTGTAATACCAGCTGTGGGAGATGCTTGCGGCTCAGTACTTGTGAAATTTTGGTTTCTGACTGATCAATCAACCTGCAGGTTGACCAACAGGTCCCAAAAAATGCTTTCCTGCACAGGCTGGTGCAGTTAAAAGTACACTTTGTGTTTTCAGAGCAGGGGTAGCTAAGTTATGGCCTGATCCTATCATCAGGAGATGGCTCCCATCTCCTTCAACCCTGAGAAATGAGTCACCCTAAGAAGTGGCTCTGGGACTGCAGTGTGCCACTCCTCGACCCACCTGTGGGGATGAGAGACAGTATGGCAATGCCTTTAAATGCAATATCCCAGAAAGGTAAGTGAAGGAACAAATGGAGTGTATGTTCCTACCATTTTAATAGATTCACAGAAAACACACTCTCAAGCCCTTTAGTTCTTCTAGGCTAAAACAAGGGCACCAATCTTGTTTTCCTGAGACTGTTAACACCTGAAAATCCAGAAGTTCATCTCAGTGTCTTTGAAGCAGTAAAACCTTGAAGATATAATGTGGCTTAAACACATGAAAATTCCTCCAGGCCTTAATTAATTTAGTATTCTTCCACAGAAAGACTGTTGGCGTTGTAAATTATTCATAAGATATTATAGACTCACTGATCTCAAATTTCATAGAAAATTACAGCAAAGCTTTCAAAACGTGAAAGAAAAAAACAGCTCTCAAATTAACCCCTTGCATAATATGCTTCTGAAATTACATTGGGAGTGGGGAGGGGGAGTGTTATGTGTTGTGATTTTTTTTTTCCCATATGATTCTATCATTACTGCTAATACATGTAATTGCCTTTTGTTTAATGAGCTACTCCACCAATTTCATATGAAAAACAACAGCGACTACCAGGCAAAACCCAAGAGCTCACATTCATCATTAACACTCAAGATCTTTCCCCATACGTTTAATAAAATGGAACAGTGGACAGAGCATGTCAAACAGCAACTGCTGGTCTCACATTGCCCGTTTTATTCTGCCTACATTGATCTCCTCTTGATCAAAACACATCACGCTGCAAAACAGAAACGCACAGAGCATAATGACAGCATCTTCCAAACGAAAACGACACCCAGTTTGGTGCTCTCTTACAGTACATCTTCGCAAATATTCCTGTCCTGAAGCACTAAGAAGAGAAGAAAAACACTGAATCTCTTCTTTGTACTGTTGCAGAGGGTTTGAAAACCTGACAAGTTCATTCCATAGCATACAATGAAATCCTCCAAGATCTGCATTTGTTTACTGCAAAACTTGGTGAAATTTAGAAGAACTCTCATGTACAGGGACGTGCTGGGTAATGGGAGCTTCTATTAAGATTTTTCTCACATAGAACAAATCTAATTTTCAGAAGGAGACGGTTTATATGTATGCAGTGACAGTAAAAATGGTTTGAATTCATATTGATGCAGACAAACAAACCACTTTTAACAATAAGTACTCTGTGATTTTGTTTAGTTAATAAGATGTTAGAAAGTGCTGTGTGCAACCAATGCCACAATATTATTCAATAGAGAAATCAAGATACATTCACTCTGGACTCAGATTAGACAGATCATCAGCAAACACTCAATAATCAGTTGTCTAACTACTCATTGTCACCCAGCAAGTAGCTGGGATACAAACGCACAAACAGAATTGTAAATACATCTCACCTTTCTCTCTCTGCCTTGAGAACTACACAGGACTGGAGTTCAAACAGAAAAATGCTGAAATACAGTGTATTCAACAGTGTATCTGTTGAAATCAGGCTTAAAAATATATTTCCTAGGCACTGGATATATCTCCATTCCTTACTGATTTTTCTTTAACATTCCCATCTCATGCACATTCCTACAACAAGCCCATCTCCCTCACCTTGTCCCCTTCTTCACACATGCTGCAACATCCCATCCTTCCCCATGTTTCCTAACCCTCACACATCCCTCTCTCAGCTCCACACCTCCAGATTTACACATACCCACTCTGGTCTCACCATTTTCCAGGTGCCCCCATATCCCCATACAGAGACTGACTGGGAACTGGACCCATACCAACATGCTGTGCTGACTGGTTGGGTGCAGGAATCCCTGCCATTCCCTCAGGGGGAATTCTAATAAAGCCTTTCTCCTTGACCCAGCTGTTGATCAGCACAAAGCAGGCAGGATTGCAATATATGAGAGCTGGCTATCCTATGTCAAAGGTGGCTGCAGCCGCCAGTGGATTCAGAAGTTATTAAGAGACTGACTGGCAGGCTGAAAATAATCTTAAGCCTCGCTCCCTTAGGAAATCAGAATAAAAAGGAATGATTTTGTTTGTTTTCTTTTATCCAGATACAGTGAAAACAAGAAACATCTACTATTCAACTGTGAGACCACCCAGAACCACAAGGTTTGGGGGAAAAAAAATCAGTGCAGTTATTTCCCAGATTTTACAACTTTATAGGACATTTAGTATTTTGCAATGATATCTTTGATATTTTAAATATTACTTATTAAACCAAACCTAAAATTTTGGCCTAATAAGATACAGTCAGAATTTAAACTCTACAAAAGCACACTGAGAACTGTGTAGGAATCTAGAAAGTTGAGAGAAACTGAGACATCAAATTCAATAAAGTTTGATATAACTGAATGTTAAGGCTCAGTTTTAACATAGTAAGAGAAAGTTATTGAGTGCAAAAATACAAATGTATATTTTGCTCTCGCATACAAATTTTGCACAGATTTTTTCTGTCTTTTGGAACACAGGAGGATTAGTGATGGGAGCGCAGCCTACAATCTGTCAGAGGTATACATAAACCTTACATATGAATTTCAAAAATGAAATAAATGAAGGCTTTGTGCAATATTTCTCATTGTAAAGAGTCTTAAGGAAAGAAAGCACTCATGCCAAATATCTCCAGTGTGTGGTTCAGACACTGCAAGTAGAGATTCTTGGAAATTTTTGGCTGAAACAAGATCATCAGAAATGGTTTACTGAGCTGAACAAATGTTATTGGGAAAAAGAAAGTCATGACAAAAGTTGACCTAATCCACAACAGGCTTCTGAGTGAACCCTGGATTCCTTACAGCTCTGCTGTCTTGGCTAGCTCCCAGAGCAGAGGTACTTGGCAGATATTCTCCAAGACCTGAAGTAAGAGGCCTCTGACCCCACAGTTGCTCATGAAATTAGCGATCTCATCATCTTCGAACCCAAATCAAATTAAAAATGTCTTTAGCAAGCTGGAAATATTTATTCTTCAGCCAACTTTTCAGCACGTATTTGTCTTTGTAAATCAGAATCTCTCAATCTTCAAGCTTCCTGGCCTGGTAAAACCAACATGTCCTAAATGTACTTCTCATAACAAAAGGGATGTCAAATTCCATTTCAGCCTACCCCCATGCAGAGGAGGCCATCTCTGCCAGACATCTGTGTAAAAAACAGGCACGTGTCATAGATCTGCAAAGCAAACATATGGTTCACATAGGTGTTCAGCCCTTTTTAGATGCTGCTGGGAATCCAGTTTGGCTGCTAGCTACCTTTCCAGACAAGCATAAGTCAGATGTAGGTCCTATTGCAAGGGTCTTTGCCAGCCCCTTACAGGACACATCAGATATTCTCTCATGTCTCACATGACCTTACACAATGCTGTAGGAACTGGATCCCACCTGGCAGGTCAACAGGATCTTGTGTAGACAGATGTGCATTCACTCTGCCCACACGCTGAACTAACTAGACACAAGGTAGCTCTCATCCAAAAGCCACATCATCATATTAGTATAACACTGAGCTTAAACCAATCAACCCAGATTCACAGTTCATCTCTGCTTGCAAAAGACCTCGTAAACATAACCCTTCCCAGAAAAGAAATGCTTCTCCAATACAGTCTTGAAATTCTGGTTTCCAGACACAGAACAATCATTTCATCATTTCTCTCCCTACTTGCTATCTTCACTGAGGCTAATGTATTCCCTTAGCGCAAAGCATTCCCAGAGCTGGTGGTTATAGTGAACTGATCCTTTATATCATGATCCTCGTAAGCAGCAATTCTTCCTCCTTTTGCTGGACCCTAAATACCCTAAGGACAGTATATAGTACTGGCAGCAGAAAGGATATCTCAGTCCCAGCAACTGGTCTGTGATTTCTGGTAACTCCTTGTGTATGTGAGTGTCAGTGAAAAATGAATGCAAGGTAATTTCTTTAACCTGACACATTTGAGGGTTTGAGCTGGAAGGTATCTAAGGCCCCTTCCATCCCCAGCCATTCTATGGTTGTGAGAGGTCAGGATCCCCAAACAACCCAGTAGCTGTTCTCTAGATGATCAAGAAATGGTCTCTTGAAAGATTACAAATTCTTCCAAGAAGTAGAAAGGGAGAAACAGAAGCATGTTCCTGTGGTCTGATGTTGTATGTATGCTTCCAAGTTTTTCTTATCACTATACAGGGTATCTTTGTTTTGTTGGGTTAGTCTACCATAGCTCACTACGAGATGCACAGGTAGGACGTTTATTCATTTGTAAGACATTGAAATGTTTAAAGCTGGCAACAGTGTCTTATCAAGTGACTCATGGCTTTCTATGCCATGACATACCATTGTCCACGTCGTACAGGAACAGCACATTGCTGCCAATGTGATCTATCTTTGGCCTGTAAGTTTTACAGAAGAAGGTGAAAGACATAAGAGAAAACAATAGAGGTTTTTAAGGAATCAGAAAAAGGAGGGGGAACAACACCAGAAGTATCCATCCACCTGAGGCACATACACAGAAATCTGAGAAACATCTGCATATTGCATGCGACAGGTTGCATCACTTAACAATGTTTTTCTTAACTGCTCATTCCAAGCTCTTCCACAAAAGAAATCAATTACTAATGACATACAGCCCTACTTTTTTTTCCTGAACCCATAATTGCTTCCAATTTTAAGCTAAAATTAGCCATTCATGCTATCCAAATGAGCATAGTTTAGTGCTGATGTACGTAAGCAATGCTTTAGATTGTTGAGCAGAGCTGATCTTTGACAGCTTCTTCTTATAAATAACAGTTTCCTTTTTACACTCAGAACTTTTCAGAGGCGACAGATGTTTGAAAGATGGGACTGAATTAGTTGAATAGCCTGTAAAACCCCCCAACCTGAAATGTGCAAATATGAAAGCTCAAAATTCTTACAAAGACAGCTTGCAAGAAGCATAAATCACATCTGCATAAATGCTTCTCTTTCAGCCTATATCCTTTGTGTGTCACATTGTCAGCATTTAGCGCATAATAAATAATAAACAACAGTAATAGTTTAATGTGCTGACACAGATAGGCTATGTTGCACAGAGGAAGGTGCCAGGAATCCGCTAAATGAAGTAAAATGTAATCATAACAATACCACAACTTCTTTGTTCAACAACCTAAAGTGCACACACTTTGTATATGAACAGTGACTAGATGTCCAGCTGCATCCAGCCCCTGCTGTCAAACTTGGAGTCAATCCTGCAGATTCTCACAAACAAGGGGGTGCTCCAGCTCTGTCAAAGTGTCAGGCAGGTTGAGCAGAGGACAGTGCTTTATCCATGCTGTATATTTTCTTAAGATTCTACCATTGTAAGTGTGAAACATTACAGTCTCTAAAACTACTTTAAGCTTTGTCTGAGCTCTTGGTACAGGAATTGCTTGGATGCCCAAGGCTCTACAGCCAGTTTTCTCACAGCCCTCATTTCACACCGCATTGACCTCCAGTTTCTAAAGCTGGTCACATTCTCAGCATTTAGTAGAAAGTCAACCATGGATAAATACTATCCAGAGAGAAACTTGTGTAACAGAAGTCCCAAGTCACGATGCGTACATACTACACAAAGTAGTCATGCAAACCAAAGACAGGCTTCCCTTAAGGCTGATCTCCTGTCACAGCTGGGGCAAAAAGATGGGACATATATCAGATGAGCATTACAAAGCAGGATTGAGGCTGCCAACATGTTGCTCAGAGAAGTTGTGGATGCCACAACCCTGGAGGCATTCAAGGCCAGGTCGGATGGGGCCCCGAGCAGCTTGACCTAGCAGATGGCAGCCCTGCCCACAGCAGAGGGCTGGAGCTCAGTGATCTTTAAGGTCCTCTCCAATCTGAGCTATTCTACAATCAGTAGAATTTCTCCCTTTATGATAACGAGCTTTGAGGAACTCTGTTACTCTAAGTACAGAGGTACTGTTGCTGGACAAGGTCAATTACCGCTGGTACAAGGCACTGTGCTACAGCTGATTCTACAAACCTCAGAATCAACTGGCGTCAAACCTTCAAGAGACCAGATTGCTCTTGAGGAGTGTTGAAGTTAGGCTCACAGTTTCACCCTACTGTGATGGTCATCACCAGTAGTCATCACCCAGAGTAACCATGAAGTGTAAGAAGGAACTGAACTATGAGCCACATTGATGTTTTGCATTAAAAAGAAAAAAAAGGGGGGAATGATTGCCTTGGTTGCATATTTTTTGGCCATGTTTTACAGACCATGAATTTTCTTCACAGCTCAGCAAAAGCAGAATTAGACTATTATATCGCTTCCCTCATTTTGTTTCTGTTTCTGCCGAAAGAAAAAAAAAAATAAAAAAATAAAAAAATCACACAACTGCTTAGAAGCAGCAAAGCAGAGCTGGATCAGACACAATCCTGTCTTCCATCAGGCATCTGCAGTCCTGTGCTGAACTGGAGGGAGACAGAGTTTGGCTACTTCTTAACTTAGCAAATCGTACAGCAGGGAAAGTCATCTCTCTGGGAAAGCATGAAGTTTTTGCTCCTTTTTTAAAATAAATTAAAAAAAAAAAAACATCTTTTATACCTTGCTTCATGTTGAAGGAAACAAGCATGTTCCAGCAGTACTTCAAATGACATGACTCACAGCTGTCATGCTCATAATCTGTTCTCTCAGCAGGCAGAGCACGGAGTCTTTCAGTGATAGGCATTTTGCTTTTATTTACACTTACATATGCAAGTGCATGTGTATGCTTGAGGAGGCAAAACCAAAGAAACATGCTTGGCACTTGGAAAGGGAAGGAAGTGTTTCACAGTGGTCCCTTTGTTTTAGAGGAGAGTGGTGCAAACGTCCCAGCAGCCTCCACAGGGAAGGAGTAGGGATAGGACCGTGGGAGGGAGCACAATCTTCTCCATCTGAAGGGCCACCCAGGAGGTTTTTCACCTGATAAGTCATGGAATCACTAAGGTTGGAAAAGACCAACAGGATGATCTTGTCCGACTGTCCACCTACCACCAATTCTGCCCACATCTCTCAGTGCCACATCTCCACAGTTCTTGAACACCTCCAGGGACAGTGACTCCACCACCTCCCTATGCAGCTGTGCCACTGCATCACCACTTCCCTCCAGAAAAGTGTTTCCAAACATCCAACCCTCAAGAGCCCTTAGAACAGAGACCACTCGGTACACAACTTAATACTCTGGCACTGCTGAGAGGGAATGTCTGGCAGACTATTTGCTTCTCAACATTCTGCTTTCCACATGATTTATATCAGTAAATAAAGGAGCCACTTCCAACCACATTGTCACTACATAAACTTCACTCTCTGATTAGGTATTCTGTTTGGAAAATTCATGCACCAGCCCCAAACTAAATGCAGTTTTTCTGCTCAAGGCTCATTCTGTGCTTCTTACAGAAAATGGCTTCAGATTAGTAAAAATTGCAATGGTTGTTTTGTTATGTACTCTCCCAGCAACACAGCATACACTTTACGAAAATCTCCCACAAGAAATAAGATAAATAGCACCATCCCACAGCTTCCTAAGGTAGCAAGCAAAAACAAATTACCCAGCTAACATACAAAGTATACAGAATATATTACCCAAAAAAAAAAAGTATGTGTTATTAGCTCTAAATTTATACACCAATTAAGTTGTCTGTCTCTTTGAAATCAGATATATTACCTTACTACTTTCAGGCTTGTGAATAGCATCTGTGAACATTAAGAAGCAGGGGGACTGGGGCAGCTCTCATTTTTCACACTGTCATTACAGGAACGATGTTTTAAAGGTAAAAGCAGTCCATAGGCTCCTGGTGACCAGTGTGGGCCCAGCCCCACCCCAGCATCGGTCATCACCGCTTTGTAAGCATTAAGCTCGTTCCTGGTCCTCAAGTTACGGAGTAAAATATCAAATGAATGCAGGAATAGGGTGGCCAAAGAGTCTGCTGTAACCAGACCTGAAGGAGAAGGCCTTAAATAACCATCTCTAATTACTCCCTCCTTCTTGTGTGACCTCAACCATGAGATCGCGCCTTCTCTGTGCTGAAGCACCTCTTAACACGCCCCTGACACATTCTGATGGCCTTTATGAATTTTGCTGATTTAGAGAGAGAAATCATTCAGGTTGTTCCCTTTCCCTGGCTCAGATTACAGGACGCGTACTTCTTCAAGCAGAAACTGTCCTTTATGCTACAATTAGAAATCAAAAAGCACTACTGAGCACTCCTACTAAGAAATCATAATTCAATGCACTGGGGAAAAGCATTCATCACAGAAATTCTGATGCTTCTCTTGACCAAATCCCTCTGCATTACAGTGAGATTACAGCAATAAAGAAGCAGCAGAAGCAAGAGAGCAACCTTCCGGGCTCTGTAAGCCCAGTGGGATATTGAAAATAAAATAAGCATCCACTTGGAAAAAATAATTTAACAGCAGGCATAAAAAAAAAAAAAAAACACAACCAATGAAAAAAATTCTATGATGGCATCCTGCTTCAGAAGGTTTTTCTGGTTATATTCAATTCTGTATGAGAATGACGTATTTGGAGATTCCCAGTACAGTAAGGGCTAATTGCGGATTTCAGGGACACATCAAAGGAATTAAGAGGTAGCCTGTTTGTTTAGGTTGGAGGACCTGACTGCCTTTCAGAGCATTCCTTTCATAAAATGAAAAAGAGGGTTGCGGTTTATTTCAAGTCATCCTGTAGTTTCTTCCCTTTCAAATACTCTATGGTTGTTAATCTGCCTAGAGACTCAGACAGAAAGGCAGAGTGTGATCACCTAATTAAAAATCACATCGGCATGCAGATCTCTGAAAGTCAATTTTCAATAGCCACTATTTCTGCCACCAAACATGCAAGTTTTAGTGTCATTTCCATGAGTTTTAACTCCTAACAGACTGAAGAGACCACCAAATCTTTCAGCCCTAAAGAACAGCTCCCATACAGCCTACTAATTTGCATGCCAATCAAAATCCTACCACGTGCACAATCAACCTCTGGGCATCACAGAATTGGGGTTTACCTCCAGAGCAAGATTTAGCACTTCAAAACTACTTAAATAATTATAAAAAACAAAAGATGTCTTCCCGGGGGAAGAAAAAAAAAAAAAGAAAGAAAGAAAAAAACCAGGAAGGATTAACCTCTTACCCTCAGAAATCTGAATCTCTCACTTATTTCCAGATTTCTGTAGAGTACAAGGAGAAGCACTCACACCTAGGGTAGTGCCTTCTCACTCCCCTTCTGTGTAAGACTGTACTGTATGACTGCACTAGAAATGGACACACAGATAAGAAAACAAAGCAGAAATGGGAATTAACATACTTGAATACCTACGGTTTCATACTGGTGCTGGTGCACAGCCTCACCTGGCTTGCACGGCAGAAAAAGAAGCAGAACGATACAGAATGTTCTCATAAAACAGATCCTCCTCCTCATTTAGAGATTAGCAAATTTTCCACCATTTACCTGCCGTGTTCATGCTTTACATAATTAACCTATTCATTAAAAGAAGGAGTGCTTTCTTGACAGGCACCCAGGTGCTGTATGTTTCAAAGATTTGCTCAGAAAATCCTATTTTTAAATACTACTCAGGTGCATTTTTTAGACTAAAAACAGTAATATCACTGATTGAGACAAAATGACAAGGTGGGAAGGCGAATGAAAAACACCAAATAAGAACCAAGGACATCACAAAAATGAATCACGTTTAATCCGTCTTAATGCTACCAGGAAAATTAAGTTTAAGCTGCACACTTAATTAGGCTGCTAATGCTGTTTGATGGGCCTCTCGTAATGCTGGGACCACTGGGATCTTCTGCGTGTCCCCAAGAAACCTGAGATTTTTCATTATGTCTGCATCTATCACAGAGATGTGACTCAGTCATCCATTCTCTTGGGCTTCACATCTCTCCGTGTTTACACATCGCTTCCATCCCTTTTGCTTTTGCATTGACAGGAAGATGGCGCAGGCTGCTCACAGAGTGTTTTCACATTGCTGCAGCTGTGCGTGCAAAAATCTCACCTCCTGCACAGGGCTAGTCACGTACTTTTAGGCTTCAAAGGGCTGAGTGTGTTTGTCAGCTCGAGAGGTGCCTAATAGCAGAACTGCACATCGCTGCAGTCTGAAAAATAACGTTGTGGGAGAGCAGCCTCCTAGCAAGAAGCAGGGAACACAGCTCAGAGCGTTATCAGCCTTATGTTAAGAGCAGGAGAACATCACTCCCCGTACAGCACTGGATTAAAAACACTACAGAGTAGTAGACGTAAAGGCCCCAAAGTTATTCCATTGCATTGATTAGCTTAAAGAATTTGTTTACTAGAGATTGGGTAAGGTCATGGAGTCCAAAGGCTCCTTAAGACTCTGTTTGGTTAATGGATTTGGAACAGCACTGCAGCGCTTTAACCTTTCATCCCAGAGCTGAGGCCAAAAGAAGCTGCCCAGCACTAATTACCAAAGGTCAGATTTACTCCTAGCAACAGGACCCACAAACCAGCAGGTCAAATGCCTTGGTTTATATTTAAAAAAAAAAAAGAAAGAAAGAAAGAAAGAAAAAAAAGAAAAAACACCTTAATTGAACATAAGATATTGGTCTGATCCTTCTGGGCGTGTTGGACATGGGCTCCAGGGACAGTAATTAGTGCTATAAGGAAACACTCAGGGAAATACAGCCAGACCTGGCTGCAGTGTCGTCTCTTTCAAATGCAAAATAGAACTGATAGTAACAGGCTTATGCTCCATCCACAAGGACTGCTTAGTCCCTGCTCGGCTTCTAGTCTGATCTCCAAGAAAATGTTTTAATACAGTATAACAGAACTGACAGCCTGTATTTCAGGCTGAGTCAAGGAAGACAGTCAGGGATTACACTCACACTGAGACAGTTTAGTCCCATTCCTCCTCCTCCTTTGTTTGATTGACATTGGTTACTTCTGGATATCAGTTTGATGTTTTGGTTTTTTTAACAAAAAGAAGGATACCTAAATAATTAAGGAGCTACCTGATATAAAGGTGCTCTTCCTTATATTATGCTAAGACACACTTATGTAAGCACTATGTAAAGATACATCTGTGACCAGGGTCACAACAGAATCACAGAATTGTTTGACCTGAAAGGGACTCTTAAAGATATCTATTCCAATTCCCTGGTAGTGAACAGGGACACCTACAGCTCCATCAGGTGCTCAGAGCCCCATCCAGCCTGACCTTGAATTTCTCCAGGGATGGGTCATCCACCACCTCTCTGGGCAACCTGTGCCAGTGCCTCATCACTCATCATAGAAATTAAAAAACACACAAGTTTATTTTCATCAACTGCCCCGTAAACTTTCAGCATTTCAATTGTGATCTGCAGCACCTGAGACTTCTACAACATCTTTTGTTCTTTGATACCTCACATAAACACTCTTTGCATCCAGCAGCAGGAAATACTTCAGTACATACGTGCTCGATTTATCTATTTAATTAGCAGTTTTTACGCTACACGCTGAAATACCTTAAGAACAGTTCGACTCGTCTGAGCATAAACAGGAAAATTAGAATTCAAAACAGATCTTCCCAGTATTTTCACGCAGTTGCCCATGATTTCTTGAGCAACCTTCATGCAGCAAAGAATTGACATGTCAGCCAGTGTTCTTTACCTTCCAATTCATCTAGATACTTTAGTGTGTGCCAAATAGAAGGTAACTAATGAGTCGCTCATTGTCGCTAATGAAGGCAGCAGGAGCAGTGTGTAAGGACTGTGCTAGGTCAGGACCTGTCCACACCTCCTGTAGGTATTTACAGATAGCATTGCCTTGAAACCCCAAGTGTAATGTATTAGCATGCAAACCATCCACTGCTCTCAGTGGTGACAAGTAACATGCACTGGTTTGGCCCGGAGTGTTCAGCAAGTAAAAAAACAGCAGGTTGCACTTCCAGAACCATACAAGAACTGAAACGGCAACATTAACTTAAAGAAATCAAGGCACAAAGTTTGAGTGATCTTCATCAATAACAGGAAAGACAGGAATACACCTGTCATTTTTGTGACTGCTCACCTCCTCTCCTGCCCATTCCTTTGTCACAGGGTCCACAAAAACCACAGCTCCAAGTTTAAAAGGCATAAAGGAGGAACAAGACGATTCTGTGTCCAAATCTCCTGAAATAGGGCTTAAAGCAGCAAAACTGAGATTCTAGCTCTGCCACAGGCTCACTAAAAGATACTGAATGGTTCATTTAGCCCTATCATATTTGAGGTCACCAGCTGTAAAACAAGATTAAATACGTTTTATTTCTTGCAAATGCAAAGCATCTTTCTGTCGCTTCAGTAGATTTTTCCACATACGTATTCATTTTGGCAAAAATACTGACTGCTGAAAAGATACAGCTCAAAAATGTTCAGCCAGCCCTAAACAGAGAGGGAACTTTCTCATTATGTGGGTTTATCAAAGTGTGAAAGGGTCTTGGTCTTTTCTGTGGTGTCTGCACAATGCTGTAGCACAAACAAATTGTAATCCTGGTACAGCACTGAGTAATCTCATTCAGAGCATCAATGGAATAGGCTCATTACCTTAAGACACATGCAATACTTCTAAAGACAATCTTATGCTTAGACACACTAACAAGCTACAAATGGCTGCGGCCAGAAATTCAAAAGAAAGTGTATCCCACAAATTATTTGTACTCTGAGCTAGTTGGCTAAGTCATTAAAGAAAAAGCTCAAATCAGGCACAGGAAAAAGGGCAGAGCTCCAGAACTGGATGCTGGAGTATTCCCACCTGCTTTATTTCACTGAGCACCTCAGCATCCATTGCACCACACGGTGTTTTTGCCCTGAAGAAGGGGTGCCAGCACCTTTAACAATACACATTCCAGAGGGACTGGGACTCTGCAGGCAGATAAAGATGGAGAAGATAGCAAAGTTTAAAACCATTTGATAATTTTCCTACATTTACCTTGTAGTCTCCCCATTCACTTTTGACATAGAGAAGCTGAGTATAAAATAAACCTAGCAAATAGTTGTCTTGACCAGCTCTGGCTCTGTCCCCATCCCACATTGAGATGGTGTCTCTTCTCACAGTCTCTGCACCGATGCTACAGCAGAGAATTTGTTTCCCTGTGAAGAACAAAGAGCACCAACTGCAGCAGCATTTCAACAGCAACGAGCACTGGGGGAAGAGGAAAACCCAAACCTGAACTCTCCTCAAAGAGCCAGGACTCTGAGTCAAGCATAATCCAGGGTTTTATCAGATAACTTTGATAAGGTGGCTAATCATTGGCTGAGTAACCCCTTGCTACCCTCAGAATCAATCACCCCTCCTTCTCTATTGATTAAAACAACCTGTTGCTATTTTCTCACGATCCTGGCTGTCAGCAGCCCTGTTAGATGCTCCTGTCATGAGCAGACTGTTTTCCTCTGGCTTTTGCAAGTGCAACTCATCTGTAGAGGATCAAGCAGTAAGAAGTTTTCTTTCAGGGCTTTTTCTTTTCTTTTGCCCACATCCTTCACTCGTTGAAGTTATTTACTGATCCACTAAACTGAAGCTATCTTGACTCTATAGATTTAATTCATTAATAATCTGGAAGCTATAATGTAGCATTTTCTCATTTAAAAAGCGCACCCTGGTGTGTTACACCCTTTATTTGTAAGTCAATGAATTAATTATTGAGCTAATAAGCCCTGCTTCATAACAGTGACTGGAGGGTGCCCTCGGAAACAAAAGCAGACAACATCTCTTTACTCCTCTAAAGTACTCCCCTGATAAAACCTTTGGGGTTTCATGTTTTATTATTCTGTTTGCAAAGCTGTCTCCAATCAACAGAATTAGGATGTGCAGTGTTTGGACCATAAGCTTTATATCTTTGTATTCTATCTAAATGATAACAGAGTGTTCCATCTTTAATGCATGGATCAACATTTAGTCTAAGAACTGTGCTGGGGATTCTCACTTTACAAATCATTTCTCAACAGACATTATTAAACACTTTTGTTGTCACCATGCCTCTGCAAAAGTTGAGGCCCCATTGTGCCAGTCACTGCACAGGAATCACGGGAGTCCTAAGCCAAACAGGACAGGCTCAAGCTGCAAGTAAAGGACTATCATTCTGCTCAGCTTTATAATTGGGATTTGAAGGCAGAGAAAGATGTAGCGATCAGCTTTGACTCAGACTTTCAACTTGATCTCTTACGTTTCGTTCTCAGTTCCATACTCCTGCCTTTATTAACAGTGGTTGAAGCACAGCTCTTTAGATAAAATGCCTTTCTTGACCCGCAACCCAGCTATAGCATGAGTAACAGGACACAATGCTCCTGCCACACACGAAAGGAAGCAGATCACCTCCAAGAATACAAATTAAGAACACAAAGTGTTTCTGACCCCAGGTCTTTTGAACTACAGTCTTTATTTTGTGCAGCCTCCACCAGGACTATATTGGAGAGCTGGTTAAAGATCTTCTCCCAGAAGTTTTTGAGATAAAGGAAATTTGACCTGAGTATCTCCACAAAGAACTTCTTTAAGAATGCAGAGATTTAGGAGGAAGACCTTCCCAAAGGTCAGGCCCAGGAATACTCATAAATGCAGTAGTACTTGTGACACAAACATATCCACTGTTGCATGGGTTACCAAATGGTAGATGATATTTTGGGGATGTCCAACTCCTGCATATACCTAGCAGGGTCTCAAAGCACCTGAACACAGAAGGTTGAAGTGAAAGAGAGGCACAGGGAGTGACAAGGCTAACCCAGAAATCCACTGCCAGAGCCAGAAATAAGTACCTACCATATTAACCGTGACCCCCACGGACACATGAACTTTCTGTAGGTCAAGCTCAGTGACTTAGGCTAATCCCACCTATGATTCCAATGTAAGGAAGGATTTTGAAATAAGAGGGAAAAAGCCTGAAGCACAATACCACCATCACATACATCTCTAAATCAATTAAATTACTCTTAAACATCACAACTACTTCTGAGTGCTAGCTATCACAGAGCTGAAACTGAGGGGCGTGTTGATCCAAACAAAATGCTGAAAAGTAGGCATGTGTCTGGATTGCCTTAATTTTGTGGTTTTATATCAAATGCTGAATCATACCCTAATGCTCTTGCATATTTTATTCCCCTTGTTCTTTTCAAACACTAGAAAATGTGACTGCTTGCAGTGCCAAGACACTGCAAATTAAAACAATAACCACAGTCAGAATGTGATACTGAACTACTGCTAGAGCATAGTCTTCCTTATGTAAGACACTTCAGCAAGCACGTTCCTCTCACAGTGCAGTCCTGTCTCATGGTACATTATGAATTATTCCAACATTACAGTCATACAATACAAAGTCAATTGAAATCATGGTATAGTCCAAATTTCCCGTTCATTGCAATGGGACTTTTTCTAGTAAAAATAATTAGACCTGCAGGGAACTGTTCCAGAGTCTTGCCAATACCACAGAACAAAACCCTCAAAGCTTACCAGTTTTAACTCAGAAGTTCACTGATGTTCTCCCAGTAGGATCACTCCTCATCACGAAAACTGAACGTACCACTGATATTTTGTGTGATGAAGACCAAGGTCTAGCAAAAGGCATTTAAGTCTGTGCCAGTGAAGGAGAAATTCAGACAAGCTATGAGATGTCAGAGCAGCTGGAAATATTCAGTATGATCCTCCAGCTGAATACAACTGTGCTGGCAGGCAGGAAGGAAAGGCAGGAAGAAAGCAGGGCTTGCTCTTGCACACCATCCCATCAATTACCCTCATAAGGGCATTCCTCTGCCAGAAAAAATAGAAGAGGAGACAGGAGGGAGAGATCAAGAACACCACATGAGAGAAGCCAGCCTAAAGCAAAATCTCTGCATTATCCGTAGTCCAATCCAAATGAAATGCAGAAGTTTTTGCTACAGCAGGACATATAGCTGATGTCCTTCACAAATCTTTCTAATAATGAGACTAAATTATTCTGCTAACTTCTGCATACAGAAGTGGGAAGAGCAGAGATATATAATCCATGGTGTACATGTGGAGAATGGTAATGCTGGGCCTCTGGCTCCATACAGCAAATGCACTTAAAGCCGGGAAGATATAGCCACTAGAGATGGGAAGGAGTTTTGCATCTGTGTTAGCACAGCTGACTTCAAACTGGGTAAGAGATGAAGATCAGTTACCATAAAGAGACAGTTTAACACAAGAAGACCAAAGAGACTCAGCTTGTTTAGACTAGTAAAATAGCTGGTGAAAGAGGGAAGACTGCTCTCTACAAATCCATCCTGAGGATAAACACCACAAGACAAAAGAACTATTTAAGTTAATGGCCAACACTGGCACAAGAGCAGAATATAAATTGGCCATGAATACATTTAGGTTGGAAATTAAAAGAGGGTTTCTAACCACTACAGCAATTAGGGTCTGACGGAACCCGCCAGTGGGAACAGCAGAACAGAATAAATCCAACTGCTTTAAGCTGAGATTCAGTTCCTTGATGAAGGGTAAAGAAAGCAATGCCTCCAACAGCCTGGGAGCTGTGAACATATCTCCATAAATTTCTTTCTCAATACAGAACACACTGGTCTACGCTTATCTGTGGTCTTAACAGTAGGTCCTTCACATCCAATCTGCCCACAGATTATTCCTGTACTTCTGCAGAAAGATCCCTAGCAGCCTCGACCCATGCAGACAGTTAAGGTACCAGAATCCCACCAACTGTAGGAAGATGTATGCACCCTGAAGGCTCTTTCAAGTCTGGCACTTGAAAAAGGAAGGGGAAATTCACTCACAGTCCTTATCCATTTGTTTCACTCAATGCAGTAGCATTCCAGATTCAGTCGTTGTCGTCCACCAAGGCCTCTGAGCTTCTCACTGGAGCATGCTAAACAGCCAATGGCCAGAGAGATCAGACTGACATTCCATACAGCAGAGCATACTGCCTGTCTGGCACTTCTCAGTTTCTAACATCAGAAAAACAAAGGGTTGTATAAAGGTATCTCCATAATTGTATAAAGATATCTCATTGGATGCTGGGGTAAACTCTCATCTCCCTAAGGCTGATGGTAGCTTTGTCACTGACTGCAGCAAAACTGGGATTGAGCGTGGCTGTCTCATGCTGAGTTGTACAGCTCAGAAAAGAGATGTGACAGGTGGTAATTTGATTAAATGCACTGGTATGAGCTGAACAGAAGCCAGCATAACCAGAACAGAACTAACAGGAGGGAGCAGCTGGTGGCTACTGCTCCTGCTTGAAGAGTGCTCTGTCAAGTCAAAGACCATCCTGGGACCAGGACAGATGATTTGGTATCCTCAGGCAAACGTACCCAGCTTCAGCAATAGGCTGTGAATCCCTGAGCATCCAGCCACAAGGCAGGAGGCTGACTGCAGGAATTACTCAGAGAAACTCACTACACAAGCAGTCAGAATATAAAATATAAATGGCCTGTCCATCCCACAAAACAAAATATTTGCCTTTTCTTTTTTTTTTTTTTTTAGTTTCTTCCAATTTTGAGTGGCTTCAAAACGATATAGATAATATGTTTCTTAATAGAAAGTCATTTAAATGACTCTCCTTCAGTAATATACAGAATAATTACCACAGGAAATGCATCCGTAGGTTTTCTTTTCTTATTATCAGTGGTTGAGTGGATTCATATTGTTTACCTGAAAATTAAAATGCCTTTTTTCAGTATACTGTGTGAGGTCACAGATCGCAGGTTAGCCTATCTTGTTTAAAATAAATTGAGTCTGAATCTCACCCAATCAATCCCTAATTAGTTAAGCAAGACAGATGGGTCAACCTAGCCTTTCTTGCCAAGAAAGTGGAGGGATATCTTTAATTGTGACAGGGTAGTAGGAGGAAACCACATGAGCACAACCAACATTACGGAGGGGGAAACTTCCCCATCTGAGGCTTTGAAAATTATAAGGGCCCATTTAGTCAGACCCCTTTTCTTTCTACTAAGAGGTCTGTCCACTAAAAAGAGATGAAAGGTCAAAAAACAAACAAACAAAATACCAGTAAGTCTCTTAAGAGCCCTAGGAAGCCAGAAGTCTTTCTGCTATCAGGAATCTTCAAGGTAACTTTTCATAAGCCAAATTTTGGAGCTAAGCCAATTTCATATGTCCCTATCCTTCCCTATCCCTATCCTTGTGGAAGGTGGTGAGTCACTAGAACAGGCTGCCCAGAGAAGTTGTGGATGCCCCATCCCAGGAAGTGTTCAAGGCCAAGTTGGATGGGACCCTGGGCAGCCTGATCTAGCAGGAGATGTTCCTGCTGAAGGTAGGGGATTAAAACTAGGTGAGCTTGAAGGCCCCTTCAAATCCAAACCATTTCATGATTCTATTATTTTGTCTCACGCTAGTTCATCTCTTTTCTATTGCCAACAAAGCTGACAGTTCCTTTGACACAGTTGAAGGGGCTCTCTAAAAGCTGTGTGATAAAAGCAGGAACAATAAGCCAACAGTGAGGATGGTAAGTGAGGAAAACAGCTTCATAGAGCTTTGTTAGACTGGAGAACATCTCATACAGAGAATATACTTAGTGCTCCATCTTCCAAGATAGTGAGGGCTGTAATTGCCTCACTGCCATTTCAGAAGTACACAAACGAGTTTGATACTCCAGTCCTACGTGGTTGCAGTGTAGAAACAACAGAATCTTGATGCCTCAGTTGTTAGGGCAGTTCTGAGACTCTCATTAGGTAATTACCAACCTCCAAATGTAATTAGAAACTTTGGACAAATTTGCTTTTTCTCTCTCTCTACTTCAGTTGTTTCCCTGTAGAATATGTATTGCAGCACTGTATGCCACAGACACAGACAGAAGATAAGCCTCCTATTTACTACACACACTAACCAGAGTGGACACATCAAGAAACTGCTAAAATGTTTCTTCCTTCTTCTTGAGAAAACAAACTGACTGATTTCAATGGCTGATGGCTAAAGTTCCTTGACTACGTGACTACAGAAAGAACTTGCCAATATGTGAAAAATCTTGACTGTGAGGGTGACAGAGCCCTGGAAACGGGCTGCCCAGAGAGAATGTGGAGTCTCCTTCCCTGGAGATATTCAAAAGCCACCTGGACACCATCCCAAGTACATGCTGTAGGGATCCTGCAAAGAGGCTGGGCTAGATCAACTCCAGAGATCCCTTCCAACTTCAACCATTGTGCAACTCTGTGAATGCTCCCTATTGAAGGAAATCCATGAGACCTGAATCATTAATAATGTTACCAGTTAAAAATTGACTATAATTATCAAAATAATCCTGAAAAAGATGTTAATTGCTTGGCCTACATTCTTCCCTGAGTGGGAAATTATATTGACAAATATCATATATCAAGAGAAATCTCATGGTCATGAAATAACACTTGTTACAAATCAATCAATAGTAATCATGAAGTTTTGTTGCTTTTTTAAAACTGCTTCAAGATTCAATCTATCTTAGGATAATATCATTTTAGTAAGGTGAGTTTTTTCCTTTTTTTTTTCCTCCTTCATCTAAAGGTGATTCATGTTTTGCGGGGAACAAAATAAAATAAATATGGTGAAAACTTCTAAATGATTTTAACAAAACAAGTCATTATCGAGCACGGGCAAAATCATTCAGTTAAATTGCACTCATGGTTGAAATTAATTTTCTAAAGCAAGTTCTGAAAGGGGTAGTAGCCAACAATCAATAATCTCTTAATGAGGTGCAAGAAAAACATGTGTAGACATGACAGGTTTTGATGGCTAATGAGCTTCAGAGGAAGAACACTGTTCAGAGGAAAACTCTGAAAGGCACAGAAAATTGATTAATTGCCAGCCCACGATATTGCAGGAAAACATTTGGAAATTCAACAGCCCTCAGACCTCATGTCATTTACACCTTCAATGCGACGTGTTAATTTTAAGGAAATATTATAGCTGAAGGGTGTTGTTTTTCCTCCCTTTCTCTCCCTAGTAGCTAACTCATGATCAATCTGCTTGCTGTGATTTTTTGCCTCAGAAACGAAGTTACCTGATAAAACTTCCCCATGTTGTTTACTGGAACGAATAACAGAATGTAAAAGACAGACCACAGGGGGTCCTGTTTCTCTTTTGTGTTAATAGCTGCTCTGTTGCATGTAAGACATAACTAGGCTAACAGACATTTTGGTCTTCTGTCACTTATATTCACAAGTGTCAGCAATACAACATAAAAGAGTTCTCATTTACCAAGAAAATGATCAAAAGATCATGACCTATTTTCCTGCAGTTAAACACCTTATTTTAAGATGCAGAACTAACCTCTGTTCTACTTCCTACCAGTAGCTCACCTAAGTGGAAACTCGTCCCTGAACCTAGCAGGAAAGTCTTGGAGCAAATAAGATCTAACCTTTGTTGAAGAGGACGTATTTAGGGAATGCTGGGGATGGTGGCCAATGTCCCTGTGAGGCCACTCTTGATAATTACAGGGAGATGGAAGGTTCCTGTGGACTGGATGAAAGCAAGTGTCGCTCCCATCTGCAAGAAGAACAAGGAGAATAATCCAGAGAACTACTGGTACATCAGCCTAGCCTTCATCTCTAGGAAGCTGCGAGCAAATCCTCCTGGAAACCGCTTATGAAGGACAAGAAACTGACTGTGAGTAATCAGGGTGGATTTAAGAAGGGCAAATCTGGTAGCCATTTGCAAAAAGATGTCTGACTTGGTAAATAAGGGTAGACAGTGGGTTTGCATTTGTTATTTTTGTTTGTTTTGTTTTTTGTTTTTTAGCACTCTCAGAACATCTTCATAGACAAGCTGATGAAGTACAACCTAGGTTAATGGACTCTAAGGCAGACAGAAAACTGCCTGTGTTGTTCTCAAAGGACTGTGATCAGTGGCACAAAATCCATACAAGGACCAATAGTGGTGTATATCAAGGGCCAATACTGGTTCTAATCTGTAATTTTCAGTAATGACCTGAACACTGAGGTTTACAGGTGATACAAAACTGGAAAGAGTGGTTGATGCACCAGATGGTGTTGCCATTAGGAAGCACCTCAGTAGGCTGGAGAAAAGGGCCAGTAGGGATCTATCTCATGAAGATCCACAGAAGGAAGTGCAGAGGCCTACACTTGGCCAGGATAAAGTCCATTTACCAACACAGGCCAAGGATGTAGCAGCTGAAAAGCTGTCTTGTAGAAAGGGACCTGGAGCCTTGGTGGAAAACAAGTTGGCTGTACAAGAAGGCCAACAGCATCATGTGCAGCATTAGGAGGAGTATTGCCAGCAGGTCAAGGAAGGTGATACTTCCTCTTTATCAAAGTATTTAACTGTCTGTTGTGGAGAGAAAAAAAAGGTGGAGCAAGACTACTCTCAATGGTACCCAGTGAAAGGATAAAAGCCATTGAAAACAAACTGTAATGCAGGAAATTTCCTATAAACTTAAGAAAACTTTTTTACTGTGAGAGTGGGCAAACACTGGAACAAACTGCCTACAGAAGCTGCGTGGAGTCAAAACTAAACACAGTCTTGATCTGATCCTGCTTCAAGCAGTGAAGCTGAACTAAACAATCTTGGTCCCTTCCAACTTCAGCCATTCTGTGATCAGACTCATTCACAGGGATGCAACTGGAAATTAAACCTAAGAATGCATTCTCATTAATATAAAGACACTGTTAGAGGATCATGGATGGAGCTTCACAAAATAATTAGAAACCAAAACCCCTTTCCTCTCACTCTTAGGACCTCAAATTTTCATCATTGCAAGTGTATGAAAGCAATCATTATACCAGCTGAGTTAAGGTTGCCCACCCACACTCCTGCTCTCTAGCACATCACTGAAGGTGACTTTCACTTTCAGGTGTAATGGAGATTATGTCTTAAGTCCCCTCTTACACTTATCATAGTTTCTGTTTGAGTTCTGCTCAAACATTTGTGTTTTTAATATTGCCAACATTAAATTTCCATGCAATATATGCTTCTTAATTGTATGAACAAAGTTTTACCTACTCATGAAATTCATTTAAGGTTTTCTCAGTATTTCCTTGCTTGTTTTTCAAAGTAGCTGAAGATAGAGTACACTGCTCCTGTTTGCATGCTCCAATAATGTTTTCACAGAACAAAAGCAGGAAAGATAGTGGGCAGTGGATGCTTCAGGACTGGCTCTAGAAGGTGGGAATGCACCATAAACCAGACATCAGCTGGGATCTAGAAGAGGTCCCTCAGTGGGATAGCCTGACTAAGTACCCACTGCTCTCTTAAGGAAGTGTTAAATTAATGGGTAACATCCAGAGGATTTCTGTCCAGCCCAGAGAGGGGAAACAGGGCCTATAAACCAGATAATCCTTCTGCCCAGTTTTGTTTTCCTAACCTGAGGTGTGGCATCCTTAGCCAGAACCAGAGGCAAGGAAACAGTCCATTTGTTTTCCCATATGGTGTGTGATCGATTTCTGCACAGAATGTACAAGAAATATCTTTCTACAATTAATAAACATGCCTCATCAAGTATCAAAACATCCTTAGGCTCCACTATTTACATGGGCAAAATAAAGAGATAAGAACATAGATGGAAAAGGAACACCCTGAAGATAATTCATGACAAGGAGTCAGCTGCAATCACCTGCAAAGTCTCTGTCCGAATGGATATCAACTGGACTGAAAGATCACAAGGGATTTCATGATCTTGCATGACCTTGTCTTATTTCCATCTCTTCTTTCCATGACTGGTCAGTGCTTTGAGGTCTTTATTAAGGGGAGGATGCAATATCTAGAAACCAGTTCTCCCATACATAAGACAGATACCAGAAGATAAATATCTTCTTACAAGCACTGTAAGACATAAAAAACAGCTGAGAAGAAAATTAAATCATCCTGTTTTCACGGTCACTGAAACGCTGATCACCATTCCGCACTTGCTGCAGGACTATCAACGAGTTACAGGAAGGTTAAATTGATCTGAGACCCTTATTTCTTCCCAGAGACAAGCAGCAGTAGCCAGCACATCTAAAAGTTGGTGCAGATATAAAACTGCACTTAAGAATCCCATACAAAGCATGAGGGAGAGGTTTCAATAATCCCATCTCTGCTGATCAATGTGACATACTAATTACTTCACATTAATCCCTGTATTCATTCCTTCTTCATTTTCTGACTAGTAAGACAGTCATCTCTTCAGAGTCGGGATTCTCTCAGTATCAACATGATTAAGAGTCTTGTTCTTGTTTAAAGCCTCAAGTAGTCATTTTTATTAAAAAAAATAGTTTAGGATTAAAACTCCCAGAGCACTGCAACCTAACCCATGGGTGGCATTACAAGTCCCAGGGTGCCTATCCTTCTGCTAATAAAGTCAGCTTAACTTTAGAGACATCAGTCTCTTGCTTTGGGACATTATTAGAACTCTCCAAGTCTTTACGATGTTGAGCAGATTGATATCAGTTTATTTGTCCTACTGCAAGTCACAGACCAGTCATTTCCCAACCTTGCACCTGTACAGCCTAATATGCTTGCAGCTGTTTCTCATCCAGAGAGATGCGGATTGATGGCAGCCTAAGATATCTCAGGGGAAGACATGAAATCTCGCTGATAACCAGAAAGTCCCCCACAAGCAGGGGTACAAGTGAAAAAGGAATGAAGAGCAAATGCACGTTAGTGAGCATCAGTTTTTGTATGGTAGCAATTTAAATTCAATCAGAAAACAACGCAAAAAAAGACTCACAATTTACTTTTTAAAAAGTTGTATGATGTAGTCCTTAAGAAAACATTTGAGAAGTAAAGCAAAGGGCAAATCTGCACCAGATCCTTAGCAGAACATGGAAGACTTTCCAGTTTTAACTTCTTGCTCAGTGATAAGTGAGTTTGGTTGGAATGCGGGAAGACAGGATTCAAATCAGCCCTCCTTCCCCAGAGGCTGGACTTCTCCTTGAATCTCTTATCAAAGCTGTTCCATATCAGATACAGAAATACAGCAACACAGGCTGCAATTCCTATCGCTTCATCTAAATATGCAGACATGCAGCAGGGCCTGTCGTGAATCAGGTTAGACCAAGAAAGAATGATCTCTTTGACCCAGCTGGAAGCAGGCAAATTTCACTTACTCTTGCTTGTAGTCAAGTAGAATCATGAGAGAAGAGAGGGTCAAAACTGGAATTTGGCCAAAACCTCACATAAAGATACACTACTCAGATTATCAAGAAGCCCTTCCTCCAAAAGAGGTTACAATTCAACCAGTATCCCAACTTAAGCCTTTAGAATGGCTCACCATGACAATGTCAGTATAATTATTCCCAGGCAAAACAGAAGAGCTTCAAGACAACGAGCCAAGTATCCCCTGCCTTAGAAGAACCTCAAGCCAACTGGTACAAGTGGAAAATCAGGTTTCTCTGTCCCACAGGTAGAGGTGCCTTGAACCATACCTCTGCCCCAGGCACTGATACTGTTATCCGAGGAGGGAGGTGAGGGGGAAGAAGGGAACGGCATATCTTCTGATGGCCACTTTGTGAAAGCAGCAGCTAACCCTTCCCCGACACCTGGAGAGAGTTCATGACAGTGAGCCCCAGCTGGGGAGATGTCACTGATATACAGCTGCCACAGTGCTGAGTTCTTCAGCTCATCAAACCTTCAGAGCTTGATTCAAGACTTACCAAGTCAATATAGAGTCACACTGATTCTAGGGAACTAATTAAGTTTTGAGTACCCATAAGCTTTACTGTGATCTAATCCCCATTAGAGCTGTAATTGTACAAATTGATTTATCATTTAATACTGAAATTGGTAACACTCCAAGCAATAAACTCTTTTCAACAATTTTTTTTTCTTTTTTTTTTCTCCTTCAAAAATAGTTGTTTCACAGAAATCCATCTTTTTGCAGGAACACGCAGTTCTACTGAGAATTTATCTAGGGAAAGTTATTTCAATGGCATTTTGTCTATCACAACGTTTGTCAGAACGAACGCTTAGCATTTTTTCCCCCACTTAGAAACCCCTATGAAGTTAAGATAAAAATGATAGATGTATTTGAGAATGACACTACTCTTCTTGGTCATATGTGTTGTCATGCACACAAACTTACAGCATCTTCCCAGAAATAGAACGTTTGTCCCACAACAGCTCTACTCCCAAGAGCCGCTGGAAACCACTGTCACGCCTGTTCCACATTCTCCCCCCCAGAGGAGCTGAGCCTGCTGAAGCTGCCAACAAGAAGCTTTTGCCAGAAGTCCCACCTCCTCAGAAGTTGCTCCATAAACACTGGAACTGCTGAAACCTGTTTTCCTTAGATTTCATGTCTTGCAGGCAGATTTTCCTGTGTCTAACAAGGTGCTGGACCTTCCCCCTCAAGGCTTTCCTGGAGCTGGAGTGTTATTCTTGTCTCTCCCCATGTGGGTTCCTTCACATCTAACAAGGGATGGACTCGAACTGCCTCACCCTCCCTACTTACCCTTGGGAAAGCCATCAGGATGCAAACTATCACCTCTTTGTCAAACCTGGCTGGAACAGACCAGCAGATTTAGAAGTCATGAGGACAGTGAACAGGCAGATGCGTGTATATACACACAAAAACGTACACCCATGTGCTCATAAGCCTGGTTTCTTAAGGAAACCAGACTAAAAATAACTGTGTTTGGGTTATGAAAAGCTATAGTTGCAATGTGAGTCGCGTTTCCGCTCGCTGTCAGCATGCATTAGAGAACTTTCTATTTACACATTTCTATGGCCTGTCTCAAAAAGATGATCTGTTATTTCTCCTATGATCTTCTCCTAGCATCTTGATATTTTTATCACTGTATAGTCGTACTGCTTTCCTTGTCAGAACACCCCCAAGAAGACTGCCAGTATAGGCACAGATATTCTATGTGAAACTTCTTTGCAATAAGTATTTTTATAAGACATCAATTTTAATAGTTGCTAGAACAGTACATTTTGTTTTGAACCTGCAGCGTAGCCTGCTTTATATACAACTCAGGCAGAAAGCTATAAAAGGTAATTTAGCTGTTAACTGCCAATCTATATTCACTAGCAAAAATGCAATGTCACTCAAAACCACTATATTTAGTCAGAACGTGGCATAAGGAGTTAAGGGTGGTCTTTTTTCCCCTTTACAGAAACTATTTCTGTAGTTTCAGTCTGGTGTATGCAAAGTAACACTTGCTAGAGGTTTCTGCATAAATATACCTCTTGTTTTTAAATATATATACTGTAGTATTTGAGATCTGCTGTATGCTCTTGCAAACTTTTAAGTGTGGCTTTCAAGGCACTTGTTTTTTTCCTCCACTGACTGCTTCTAACTGACCACCATACCCTCCTCTCCAGCATAGTTTTATTTATGTTTCTTTGAAAGCATGAGCCTCACAAAATTGCCTTTTTTTTTTTTTTGTCATCTTTCCTTACAATAAATGTGTTTCATCTTCAGAGTCTCCAGAAATCCATTATAAGCTACTTATTTTCAACAAATTCTCTAATACAGAGCCTCTGCTCCCAAGACAGATTTCTGGAAAAATAATAATCCTGTATAATACATCTAAATCCCCCCTGATCAATGGTATATTCCCAAATCATTTTCTTGATTCGGCCAAGTTTCCACTCAAGAGGCACAAAATTTGGAGGGGAAAGCGGAGCCGTCCAGGTGGCACAGACAGCATTTCATAACATTCCAGCAGCTCAGAGCTCCAGCCTCTCCTTACAGTCCCACCGTTGTCTCTGATGGAAAGTTCAGGGCAGGGACACAGACAGAAGCAGAAGAAAGAACTGTAGTGTTTGCCAAGCATCAGCTCGCCTTACAGCAGACTGGAGTCCCAAATATTTAATGTATCATGAGGAAAGGCTCAAATAAAAAGCACCAAGAAAGAGAATGGTGCAGTTAGCACCAGAGCACACTGTTTTTGTTTATGTTTGCCAGAGCTTTCAACTGTTTATCAGAATGGCAACAGATGGCACAAGGCAAATGCGCGCACTTTTTCACAGTTTCCTACAAAACGAACAGATGTCTTCATTACATGCTACATGACCGCATTTAACAAAATGTGACAAGAAGCAGAGGTAGAGAGAAATGGCATATCCCTTTCCTAACCTGAATTGTCTCTTGGCACAGATTTTAGTTGTGCCTGAGCATGGGACTGAATGCACAAAAGGAGAGAATTAACAGTTTTTCATCTCTACCTACTCCACTGCATCCTGTAAGCAGGAAAAATAGAAGCAGAGGCGGTTTCATCAATAGGAAACACAGCGTCTCCCACTGGACAAGATGGAGGCAGGAGGTGTTTTCATCATCTATTCTTTTTCTTGGGAGTGTTTTCAGAGTATGATCGTGCTCATCTGTGTGCTGGAGAGTCCTACCAAAAGAAACCACATATTCCTGGCCACCTTTTGGCTCTGCTAAAGATGACAGGCTAGCTGGTCCACCACTGATAATGCTGTAGACAACCTCTACATTGTCCAGGTCATGCCACAGTCTGAACAAGAGGTCAGAAGATTCAGCAATCCCAAATGGCACCAAATGCTCTAGGTTCCTTAGTGATGCAAGTCAGTAGAGGATCCATCGAAATGCATCTTTTCTGCAAACCAAGCCCATGCTGGGTAAAATAATGCATTTCCTTGCTCATCTGACCAGCTCAGCAACTCAAAGAAACCCATCTTTCTGCAGAGGCAGGAAAAGGCCTGCTCCACACCGAGGGCTGTGTTTTGCCACCTTTCTCATAACCACTCTTGCTATAACCTGATTTCTAATCATTCCCTTTATTTTCAAATCAGCTAAAGAAGAAAGGGAGAAAAACATTCAGGTTTGGTGGGTAATGGGCACATGGATGTCCACTGATTCAGGTATCTAGTAATTAGCTACTATTCTTAGCACAGGATGGATCAGACAAAGCTCAGAACAAATTTACAGTTGATGGCAAAATTTTACATCATAGCAACAGACATTTTAATTCCAAGCCATATATTTCATTTTGTTTCTGCTGAAGGGAATAAAGCCAGCCATTTGAGACAGCTCTCCCAGTTAGACCACAGACATAAATTGCTTACACTTCTGCACTCATGGGCTATAAGAATAGAGATGGAGAGAGAAAGAGTTGTAGAAAAGCACAGCCTTGGACATATTTCTTCCAGCTGGAAGCTTTGAATTAATTCAGTATGAAACCATACTCCAGCCTCTAAAGGAAAACTTCAGACTCTCCGTAATACATCTAGAACCCATCTCCAAGTCAGGCTGTCAGAACTCAGCAGGAAGACAAAGCCACAGCAAATGAGTCAGAGCAGACATCGCAGGCAGTCCTTTATTTGGTCCATAATATACACTGTTTCAAAGGAAGACAGATTTAATGAAGTCCCTGACCAGAACTTCTCCAAATAGGCCAACATAGGATTTTTTTTGTATCTTAACATTCTGGCTCTAATAGTGTGGAGTTTTGTCAGGCACCAGCTGTGTCAGTGAGACAAAGCCTTTTTCCAACTGTATCAGCTTCCCCTATTCCTGACGAGTATGCCTCAGAACTGGCTCTCTCTCCCCCTCTGCACTTTAAGGGCTGTATAACCCCTGGGAAGGGCTTTATTTGGTCAAAGGTAAGAGCATATGAAACATAGGAAGACTCCATCTTGGATGGTGTTATCTGCCAGCCCGAGCAACAGTGACCCAGACTATTCTCCAGGTGGTACCAACTCACTTCAAAGGCTATCTGCAGATCTATTCATATACTCTCATCACCATGGCAGAGTATGGTAGGCTTCATTAAGTCAAATTCCAACACAAAACAGAGAAGACTCTGGAGTTAAGTGCACCATAGAACTAGTGATCAGCTGCCAATTACCAACACCTCTTGGCATCAGTGAGTGATCAGTCAGGCTCATTAACTGGTCTTGCACACTGATATGATGGCATCCCTGAGCCTCACTATGCTGTCCTCATTCATTCATGGACAAAGTTGGTATCTGCCCAGTGCAGCATCCTACAAAGATATAACCTAGCAGCTTCTAGATCCCTGGAGCCTTCAGAACAACCATGTGCTTATTGTTCCTTCATTTTAATGTGTTACAGGCAAAGTCAGCTGCAATTCTTGAGGGAAAATAGTCTCTCCTTTGGTCTCACAGAGAGCTTTATGCAGTGCAGTCCTCTTCCACACACAGGTGGATGGCTCCTTTGGGGTCAGGAGCCCAGCACACAGGAGACAGGCTTTGCTCCTAGTAAAATTCTCTGATGTAAAATTCAATATCTAAAAAACCTTTTGGCTTTCAAGTAACTTATGCTCAGTCTAACAAAACTCAGCTGGTTAGGAAGATGCCAACCAGGTTTCTATTGTGAAATCCATTTCCAGTGCTCAGTTCCATACTGATGGGAGGCCACAGGAGCCTCCCAGTAGATTACAGTATGCACAGATTCAAGACTTCCGATTACTGTAGCAACAAAAAACATCAGTAAGAACAGAAAATCTCTACAGGATGCCTACACTCCTCTGAGGAAAGAAGAAATGTCAGAACACAGCCAAGAAGGAATTTCCCCAAGCAGTAAGATGGAAAATGTTTGTTGAATTTTAAGGGAGGAGCACTGTTGCCATTCTTTCTACCACTATATGACTTTAATGACTGGCTTCTCTCATTGTCTTTGCAGATTGCAGAATTTTCTCCTCCCTTCCCCTCATCTCCACCTCCCATCTTTGCTTTGAAGATGTCATCTGCAGCTGCTCACAGCGGTATTGCCCATCTGGAAAACAGCGCGCGTGCTAAAACCAGTTTCTTGCAGAGCCACTGTTCTCAACAAATTGCTTCTCACAAGTCTTATGTCCCTCACCAGTTCTCTCATCCTCTTCCCTGTGGACACGGGCAGCCCCTCCAGTGATAAGTGATCGCATAGGGCCTCATTAGCAGTGCAAGGCACTCCACAGCAGGGGCTCTCTTAATCAGCTGCTGTGCTGTCCTCAGTATTTATTTCCTGAACGACTAAAACTACATTCAGTGGTGACAGAACATTTTCTGCATGTGACTGTAAAGTCGAAGGTAACAATCTCACCTACTTCACAAAAAAAGGCCGAAAGCTGAACTGATCCTTTATAACCCTTGAAACTGTTCATAATGCACACACCATTGCACAGGACTTTGGAAGTCCAATTATTTTCATAACATACAAAAACTAAAAGATAAAGTAGCAACGGCCTCAGATCTCTAAACTGAGTCTAAAGTGGCCGATTTTTTTGTCTAATCTGTGATTTGACTGTCATTTCCACCAACCCAGAAGTCACAGGGTACCTCCTTATCTGAGTCAAAGATTTTGCTGAAGTCTCTTTCTTGGTGTCAGCTTCTTAAAAGAGAGAAGAAAGAATCAGAGATGGATATAGTCATTGCAATTCACATGTTTTTCAAGTAAATTTGATTCAAATGTTCAGAAGGTTTCAGATTCTCTATAGCGTGACTACAAATTCAGTTTCTCCCTTGACTCAAAACTTATACCCCTGTATCAGTAGGAAGTGGCTTTGTTGTTGTTCAGTAATTCAGATGTACAACTCCACACACATTCACGGGTCCACTGAAGAGAACACATGTTAAATGGCTTTTGCTTCACCTGCTTGTAACAGCATTTACTCCAATATACAGGAGAATAAAGGCTTCTGACATTGACACCTCTGACACTGGTAGAAAGATCAGAAGGCCAAACACATTGAATTCTTTAAACATATCACACACTCAGAAAATGGAGACAGACCATCATGACTATCTTCAAGCTACATTTCTCCTCCAGAAATCCCATCCTAAACTCTGATTTTGTCACCCTAAAAGAGACTATGTCATATGAATTGTGATCAGCTATAAAGAACAAGAAGAGAGCATTCACTCTCATCCTTAGAGGCATTCAAGGCCAGGCTGGATGTGGGTCTGGGCAGCCTGATCATTATGGTCCTTTTCAACCCAGGCCATTCTATGATTCTATGAATTTGCAATCACTGTATAATGAAAAGAGACCAAATCAGACAGCAGGTCTTCCATAGACTGAACATTTGCTTACAAACCAGAAAAGGAATTCGTAAGACTATGTTTAACACCATCTGGGGATCCCTCCATACGATATTACCATCAATAATAACAGAAACCTAGCTACAGATTGTTGTACTTGGTGACAGCTAAATATATCAGACCTAATTAGATAACACAGGCCAAAAATCAGCAAACACAGGGGATTGCTACCACAAAGAATGGGAAGACTGAGGGGAAAAAAAAACTCTACATATTGAGATTAGAGATGAACCTGGTTTGAAATCACCAGTCTCAACACCATAATTGAAATTTAGGAAAGGTCATTTGTAAATAAGGAGCCTGGTTTGAACTGCACAGCTGGTGCCTCTCAGTGACTCAAACCAGAGCTAAAGCTCCAAACACTCCTGAGAGCTAGAAAGAATGCACTGGGGAATTTACCTCAGCTGGTATATATCAGCCTAGCTCCATTGACTTCAATTAGCATGATGTTAAATCTTCAGCATTGACTTCAATGGGATTACAGTGATTTACGTCAGCTGAGGAGCTAACATTTCACTTTTAGGCAGACTCTTCTGTAGCATCTTCATTAGCAGAAATTCCATGTAAAGAAAAGAAAAGCAGATATACCCTGTTCTTAAGGCTTCAGCTCCTTTCTGTAATGGGTATCTCATAAGCACAAGAGATAGACTTGCAACCAAATATAATTAGCTCCATTTTCCTGCAGTTCATTCTGTGGTTACAATTACCTTTTTTTTTTTTTTTTTTTTCTATAAACATCCAGCTAAGAATCGCTGGAGCCACTCCTTCCACTTCCTGCCTCTCCCCCTTCTGGAACAGCTCTAAATACAGGTCTTCATAGAGGACCAAGCTTTTTGCCCTTTCCTTCACATACACAGCTGGCAATTACTGCTAGCACAGTTGGACTTCCCTCTTCCCAGCTCTCTCTTCCTGTCTGTTTTCCCTGACTCCGTAAACAGAAGAATAACTCTCATTTCACTGGATGTTACACGTGTGTCTCAAACCTCTTGGAACATGCAGGCCTGACTTCAATAAGCTATGAAACATGCAACGAGGCACTGAAGTCCTCCCACAGGTTTCATTACCAGATGCTGTTGGAAGAAAAAACACTCCGGTACCTCCTGGATTTTAGCTGAGCTGCCCCCAGTGCCTGTTAAACACTGAAAATATCATGCAATACAACCAGATGTGGTCCTTTGAGGAATCCAAGAAAGGCATCCATACCTTCTACTTCTAGGTGCCCAATCTGAGTGCCTTGCTTAGGCTGCTTGGTACCCAGTGGGGATGTTAGAAATTATTTATGAGTTTACTTCTCTCCATGGAATATATAACCTGTCTGGGCTCCTAAATTACCTTTTTCTTTTTTAAAACATATTATGCCTAAAGAGGGTATGAATATTCTAGAATATCTGTATATTACATTTCTCTCCTGAACACTGTTATTATATGAACCATATTCCATGAATCAGATGATGAAAGGAGGTTTGCCTGGTTCAGGGTTCTCTTAAAACATGAAGACCTTAAGGCTTATGCAGGTGTGGAGCATCAGGTCCTGCTGTGTTTTGGGTGGAATTAACTCAATGAACCTTATGGTCCCCTTCCAACTCGGGATATAATTCTCTGTGATTATGTAAATAACTGATGATGCATTTCCTGGTCAAATTGAAGTGGTTTCAGGCTGACCTGAAATGAAAGTGTTTGAAAGTCTCAGTGAAATGAGCCGTTTCAAATATCACTATGTTTAATGCAGTTCATTCAGCCTGAAATAAAAGATTTCTTTCCAAAGTCATTTTAATATTTGAATTTTGCTAGATTACCACAAGACACCATTGCAAGTCACAATGCTTAAAGGTTTAACTTAAAAAAAAAAAATCACATTTTCATTTAAAAAGAGTTTTCTTCTAATTTCAGTCTGAAAGCAAAATAGCCAACTCACAAACAATTCCAGTTTCCCCCAAAATCCTTTTTCAGTAAATAAGCTGTTTAATTGTAACAACATCCATCCAGTCCTAGTGTGATTCTCAATGAATACCACACACAGCTGCACCAAAGCACTGTCCTTAAGCAATGGACAAACACAGATTTTCTGCTAGCTCCCAGCCCTCCAAGGACTACTTTGAAGGAGAAGGTTCTTCTACAACCACACAGATGTTCTTCAGAAGAAAGATTGGTGTGACGCAGACATTCCTTGTTTCCTCTTCCATCTTTCTACCCTCAAGGGCCTAATATCCAGCCATGCTTTCTTGGCAAATGACAAAAATCAGTCTGTCCATAGATACGAGGCTCTCTTTTCTGGTAATTAAACAATATTTTCAAGTTAAAGGAACGTCAAGGGCAGACTGAAACTGACTGGGGAAGGAAATCAAAGTGCACACATTTTTAATGGTGTTCAAAAGCAGTTTTGAGGGGAAAAAAATCATATCTTCTTGGAATTCTTTCCTTGTGTGTTTTGTACTGCAGTTGTCATCTCAGTAGTGGGTTTAAGACTCTTGCTTCCCCATCTATGGTCATCATCTCTATACAATTGCGAAACCCAAGATAATGGTTTTTTGGTTTTTTTTATGTCATGAATTACTTAGGAAATACTGTGAGAAAAGTTATTTACAGATGATTGAATTTTCTATCACTAGCAAAACGTCACTGAAATCTCCAAGGTGCGCTGCCTAATTTGGCTGCTATTGTCTCATTGTTACTGTGTATTCGTGGATTTCCTCTGCAAGCCTCCGGTTTTTAGGACTTTTCCTTCTCCTGTCTTCCTCCTGCCACTTCCCCAGACTTTTCCTCTGGCATTGTGCCACTTCTCAGTCGTGATTTGCAGAACAAATTCTAACTGCAATGCATTTCTAAGCCTCAAGCTAAAAGGGAGAAATTTCTGCCATCTCCACAAAGTTCAATTTTAGCCATGCAAAAAGCTTTTAGTTTAAGCTGAAACAAAGTGGGAAACTTTGCTCTTCTTTCAAAAGTAAGTCAGCTGCAAATGACATAAAGTACTAACAGTCAGCAGATAGTATGGAATTTTGATAATATTGACAGAGATCAGAGAGAGAGGCAGCATCGATGATGGTCAGATTGTTCTCAGTGTATTAAAAGTCATCAAAAAAAAGACTGATTGGAGAGGACAATGAAGTGCTGGGTAACTACTCTGAAGTGAGACACCAACTTACAAGAACAGCTTGAAAACTAATCATATAAAGTAACGCTCTTGTAGTCATAGAATCACAGAATGGGTTGGGTTGGAGGGGACCTCAAAGCCCCCCCAGCTGCAATCTCCTCCCATGGGCTGGATGCCCCACCAGACCAGGTTGCCCAGGGCCCCGTCCAGCCTGGCCTTGGGCACCCACTGCTGTCTGAGTCCCTCTTGTCACACAGAATAACTATATTCTAATCACATTTCCAGTTTGAGAGCAAAATCCCACTCTCAGCTGGTCACGTGATTCCAGGAAAGTAGGATTCAAGAAAAAATAGCAAATATTCTGACACATCAGGAAGGTACTGGAGAACTGGAAGTGCAGCCACACGCTGCTCTGAAAAAGACACACTCTAGTAGCAAAGAAGAGAACTGTTATGAATTCTGCATTTTCTAACCTAAAAGGAAGCTCCAGAATTTCATTCCTCATCTTAAAAAGGTACACATTACACTGTCTGGTTCTATCAAGTCTTCTCTCTTTCTGCATCTTCTGTCTCCCCTCTGTTAACTCCTCCTTTTTTTCATTTTTCCCACCCAACAGACTGTTTCACCTTTATATGACAGCCTCTTCAGGTTTGCGTGTGTTTTTCCATATACCATAATCACAAAAAAAATTAAGATAGAGTCTGCTTTTAAGGTGACCTATTGAACGTTTACTATGGAGCTGCAGAACTGCAATCCAGTAAGTTGGATAAAAACAATAACAACAACACAGTTTTTGCAAACACCTCAAACATCTCCCAGTGTCAAGTCAAAGCTGTAAAATTCCTGCTTGTAATCAACTGCAAATAAAAAAAATAAACCTTGTCCATTCAAAAATCTTTTCCCTGCATTTTATCTTTGCCTCTGTGTTCCCTATTCAACATTTTACTGGCCGTTTTTCTAATACCACATTCACCTCAAGTGACATTAAGCTGATGTAATAGAACCATTTTAATCAGTAACAATCAATTTTATTACTATGAAAACCTTAGGGACAGAACATTAAATACATACCATGTAATTAGTTTTGATAAAACAAGCCTTCATCTTAGCAAATCAAATATAATGAAAAGGAAATTTAACAGCTATAAAAATCTACGGCATAAAGAAGGTGTGAATATGCATGCTGTACATGCAGCAGTATATAATCTTGTTTCAGTCCATCGACACACGTAATCCATGCAAAGGCAAAGAAGAGCTCTAAAAAAATGTTAGGAAATGTAGGAATGACCAAAATGTACTTTCATGGAGAATAATCCACTTTATATGCTTATTTTATAAGCTACATCTTAGAACATAATTCAGAATGCGAGGAGTCTGCAAAAATCGCTTAATGAATGCACCTATTGATGCAATGAAACCAAGATGAAAAGTGGTTCTGGGAAAAGCAGAGTAAATACCATTACCTAGATAGTGACATAAATGGAGTTTCTGCCCCTGTGTTCATTCAGAGTGTGATTAATAACTGACAGCATTCTGAACCCTTTGTGCCAACAGGGCTGGAAGTGTTTACAAAACAAGCAGCGGTGCAGCATCCCAAGTGCACATAACAGCCTCCCTCCAAGGCACAGACCTGTATTTCTCCAGCAACCAGGAATTCCCACTGAGGTCACTAGCAGTGTGCAGGCACTTTGCTCTGTTTCTTGCGAGGACCACGTCCTTGTACAGATCATGATATTCCTCAAGCAGGAACGCTTAACAGCACTGAGGGGATTTGGTGATGAATTACCCTTTTTCATTAGCCAGTGGGTTGTTTTGTTTGAAATTATTTGGAAAACATAAATAATGCTTCCACAATTACTAATCATCCACTGGGGGCATATTTAAGTTGCAATTCATCAGGAGTGGAGTTTTGCCACACATAGTGTAACAGCAAGCTACAAAAACACTCTGAGACATCACCTTCCCAGCTAGGAATCAGCAGCCTCCTGCTCCAGCCCTCCCTCCTGCCCTTGGTTTCATCGCCAGGGGACCTCCTGCTTCTGAGGCAATTCTTACTTCGTATCTCAGATAGCCATTAAGATTGCTTTGTGTTCTTCCCCAAGGGGAACTGAAGAGCTTCCCCAAAATCCTGAACAATTGGCATTTTTTTCCCTCTCTCAGCAGAAAATTGGATTTTCTGCTACTCTTCAATGAAAACAGATTATTTCAGAAAGTCTTCTAATTTTAAATGTTTTCCCAGAGCAAATTTTGATTCGTTGTTTTCAGAGGGGTTTCCAAACCAACAAAACTTCAAAAATAAACAAAAAAGTCCTCACGATTTCCTAAGAAAAAAATTCTCCACTCAGTTATGTCTATGAAAATTAAAGGTATATGTTGCTTTCCATGGATATTGCCACAAGAAAACAAAGCATTTTCTGACAGAATCATAAAGGCTGGAAAAGACCATTAAGAAAAATTAAGAAAAAGACCACCTAACCCAACCACAATCCACCCCACCATGCCCACTGACCATGTCTCTCAGTGCCACATCTCCACGGTTCTTGAACACCTCCAGGGAAGGTGACCCCACCGCTCCCTGGGCAGCTGTGCCACCGCATCACCACTCCATCTGAGAAGCAGTTTTTCTTAATATCTATCTTGAGCCTCCTCTGGCACAACTTAAGGCTGTTACTGCTCATCCTATTACTGTTATTTGGGAGCAGAGGCCAACCTCCATGTTTCTCAAGTCTCCAACTCTGGGACATGCCAGAAAGGACATCACTGGAGGATGGAAGAGCTTTGCTCTCCAGGTTACGGTAGTAGGATGGGACTTGCAGCTCAGGCAGGCCCATCTTTGCTGTAGAGCTGGGACAGCAAAATCCATAGCAGTGCTGGCTCTAGCCCAGCCACAAATCCCGAGACACCAGCAGCTGCTACCAGCAGCAGGACTGACAAGATCATCAATTTCTCTGAGAACCTGTAGCATCTGGGGAGCATATTTTATTTCAGAAACACTGTGCACTGACGTGTCTGAAACAGACTTTTCTTAGGATTTCTGGTTCATGTAAAGTATGGAGGACGGCTGGCTTTAGTCTGAGAGAAAATGGGAAAAAAAAAAAAAGAAAAAAGATTTTTTTGCCACCTGGAAACTCTGGGGTTTCAGCTGTCTCTACATGCAATAGTCTGGCTGGAGTTGGAAAAGAAGCAGGCAAAGTCCCCCAGGATCTGCCTGACCCATCCATTCTATTTTCCTTATTATCCTTTCAGTTGAGGCTGCTCAGCCCACATAGGCACATTAGCTCCAGCAAGTGGGATGTGCAGGCACTTACTCAGCCTTATATTCCTCTGAACTGAGGTGACTCATGCACATGGATAAAATTTTCCCAAGTCATCACAAGTCTCACAAGCCAAAGATAAGCATTTGAAAGAAACATTCAACGCTCAAATCTGAATCCTTAATTCAAGGTGACCTTGGAATTTTTATTAATGCTTTGATCACATCTATGTCTATGAAATGACATGATTCGATTACCATGTGTTACATCCTCGCGCTTACTTACACCTCAGAGGGCCTAATTTGTGCCTCTGATGTATTTCTGAGGTGACTTCTATAGAAAGACAGTTTTAAGTGTTTAAATTGTGTTATTAATTCAACATACTACTTTTGCTCCATTGTTCTTTTTTTTTCCTGCTGTTAGAATACGTGAGAAGAAATTTGAAGTTAATGAGCCACTAGGAATGCATCACCTCTGTACATTAGTAAAGGAAACATTTTGTTTCCACTCTTGTCCATATAAAGATAGGTGCTAAAATTTCTGCACAGATGGATGCTTCAGGATGAAAACCTGAGATTCACTGTCAGTAGCACAATTCTTACTGATTTAAATAAGGTAGAATCAAATCTAGAGAGCGACAACAAGGCATCTCTGTTCAGTGCTTTGGTCTCTCCAGCTGTATGTGCAGCACATGGAGTTTGTTGATATCTTAATATGAATAAAATGCTCATTGACATGTTTTATGTGTCTGCATATGCACTGCAGCTGGATGCACAAGTCACAGCTCCAAGATCTTAACCCTTTTGTCTGATCACAAATTACCAGCCAAGGCAGTGATTTTCATCACTTTTATTCTATTTTTCTTAGACATGCAATGGATCAGTTTAGGAATGCAAGCTATATTTTACAACTTGCTAAAAAAAATAGTCTGTTCGTGTCCGCCTCAATTCAGGAATGAACTTAAGCCTGACCACGGGAGGGGCCGTGCAACACTTGAAATATCTTTTTGCACAGTGACTGGCCACCATGGTTCTCCAACTCGGGCTTTATAGCAAACCTCACAGCTCCCTCTCAGGTCCAAGAATGGAAAAGCTGCACCGCAAAGAGCAGCAACCAGCATACAGCAGATGTAAAGAATAAGAACCAGGGCCTTACAACACCTCACGAAAAAACACTGACTTGCCTTAAGCCCACCAAGGAAAATAAAAAAAGAGAAGGCCTAAAAACATTTTAGGAAATATCTCAGACTCTTGAATTCTTAAAGGTGTTCTTTTTCCACTGGAGCAGTGGTAATAATACATTCTCAAAGCTAAGGGATGGTGCATGGTCTCAAGTTCGCCACTACCCATGGTCAGATCCTCACTCTCACCCTTCCCTTCTGTACTTTCTACATTACAAGTAAAACTGAAAAAAAAAGCTACAGCACCACTTGTAGTACAAACACTCTTGTAGATAATTATTTTCTGCATGTTTGTTACAATTCCTGCTTTCCTGAGAAATTATGGAAGGATTATACCTCTCTTCTCAGCTGTTCACAAATACGCGAACAAGCCAGGCTGCAATTGCACATGCTAGGAAATCAGTCATTGAAACTTCAGTTGTTTTAGCTCATTTGGGAGGACATTTGCCTAATTCCAATATAGCTTCACTTGCCTGTGTGCATTTCCACATCAAGATACAGTAATTAGATCTACAAAATACAAACAGCTTAGGTTTTTACACCATTCTCCCTCCCTTCCTCCCCAGCATTCCCACGCTAGTAACTACAAATCACCACTCAGCAACATGAAGAAAATAGGAAGGGGAAGGCTTTAAGAACAACATGCTGATTTCTGAGGGGCTGATAGTACATTTTCCCTAAGAGGGCTTTTGTAGCTTAGTGTCTCAGTGTACCAAGGTGACCCAACAATCTACTCCTGAACTACCAGTACTTGATGTGACATATCACAGCACCACAAAGCACGTTTGACTCCAGAAAACACCGCCCTCAAGGAGCAGTTTTCACAATAGATGTCACCTCCCTCTGGAAATAGGAGTCAAGGGAACAATGTTTATGGCTTTGTGCTGGGCAGGACAGCAAGTTACAGAGCAAAAGGCTAATAGCTACGCATCAACTTTGTTCTGTGGGCTTTGGGTGAGACTAAGGTACTTCTGATAATTGAAATGTTGAATTTTTGAGTTACCTGTCTTGTTTTAATAAGGTATTCAAACGAATCGGTGTCATTCATTTGTTCACTTAGAACAAGGGCACACTGCTGGACTGCAAGGAACCAAAGTACGTCCAAAATCAGAGAGCGCGTGCGCATCTGTGTGTGTATGTATAGATGAAGGAATTATTACTGGAAAACAGCACTTTTAAAATGAAATCTGGCTTGCGAAGCCCTGCATCAGGAATCAACATGCAAGTGCTGATACAGATGTCACCTAAGGTGCCAGGAAGATCAAAGCAGTGCTTGCAAAGCTCCACTCCAATTCTTGGCAAAGGTGCTGATGGTGAAGAGGGATTAAAAATAAGTAGGGCATAAAAACTTCAGCATGAAACTCCACTCCTTACAGGTAATGCAGCAACCCACACAGGAGATGACAGAAATGCTGAAACCAGCTAGACTGGCAGGCTGATAGGGAAATGGAATCCATCAGAATTGAGCTTCAAACAGGGTCAGGTAGCAAAGTGATCTGCATGCCAGGGGCAGGAAAGGTAAAAAGAGCAGAAAACCTGATACCAGAGACTTCATGTTGGTCTGCTGCCAGCAGAAGGGTCAGAGGCAGGAAAGGAGGCACTGAAGGAAGGAGGGCATTTTCAGCAGGAAAATGCAGTACTCAAGTTCTCTCAGTGCTCTGAATGATGTTGTTGAAACAACTTTAGTACCTGTAGAGTAGAAAAGCAGGTGTTTCCAGTGGTAGAAGTTTTCTTATTTATTTTGCTTTAGCTAAGGCTCCTCTCCTTGTCATTCACGTAAGTCTTGCTGGCCTGAATCACCAGTGGTTTTATCACAGACCTGATAACCACACACAAACCATCTCAAAGAGGTAATATACCATCCAGAAGATAGTTTTCATCCCACCAAAAGATGAAGACTGAAGGCATTCCCTTGGTTGAAGCATCCTGAATAGAGCTTTTGTCAGTACAACCTCAAAAGTTTGAGAATGAGAAGCATTTTTGCACAAAGAAATGTTTTAAAAAGGAAAAAAAAAAAAAAAGAAGACTCAGCTGGAGAAGGCTACACAGCTCTTCAGGTCAGAGACGGAAGCAAAATCTACAAGTTAAAGAGATTCCAAGAACAAATGTCCTGAGATTTGCTTAACTGTGGGAATCACTTCATCACTCATTCTCTAATAAATGCTTGCCGGTACTCGTTGCTGCCTGAATGACGAGCTAGATTAAAAGGCCTAAGGTGAGAAAAAATTAGAGTATAAAAAGATATATTACACACTTCTTCTTTTGTTGGAGGTCTCTAACGCCAAAGGGATCCCCTGCAGCCCTTACAGTTAATAAGAATCAAGTCCATTGTCTTTTAAACAAAGCGTCAGGAAATAAATGTATGTTGCACCTTTTACATTTCTTCCCTCATTGTTCATATAATAATGAGCAAACCCTGTCATAGGACCCAGAAGATTACATTTCCCATTTGCTACAGACAGCACAGAGCAATGGTTTTACATTACCATGTAGGGTTCAGGAGCTTTGTTCAGCAAAGTCTATTAGGAATGCACACTGATTCCAATTAGGCAGTGGAGGAAAGCAAGAAGTATAGAAAAGATTGCATTAAGAAGTTTGGCTCCAAGTCTTAATTTCCTGGAAAACTAGAATATTTTGTGCTGGTTCTCTTCCAGGTAAAAATGTAAACCTGTTTGTACAGAAAAGACAGTATCAAGACTGAGATTGAATGCATGGCCATGCAATGTCTGTTACTCCATCTAAGGAATGGAAATCAGACTTGCATATGATTTTGTGCAGAAAAGTCAATGAAATTTATTGACTGATTTAATTCAGCTAAACAGGAAGGTCAGGGAGTGGAGAAGCATGAGTTTGGAGCACACCTGGTAAACAGGAAGGGCAGAGACCACTGGGACAAGCCCAAATTGGGTATGCTGAATGCGAGCAAAATAGCAACAGGATGGGTCTGTCACCAGTCAGTAGACTATGTTATCTGACACTATTCCCAGGAGGACAGGTGACCTGAAAAGCATGAACTCTATCGCACAGCCACAACCACCTCCTTTAGTCCACCATGGCATGGCTGACCCTCTGTCCTAATCTTGGAAAGAAATTGGCTGCCAGGAAATGGGTCTTTGACATTAGCTCTTATCTTTGGCTAAAGATAAAAACTCCCTTCCTTACACCTTTTTCCATGCGTCTTCTTTTCCACTTTTAATGCATACTCTGTCTTCTTTTGTTCTTTTAAGCAAAGAAAATAAAATCCATTTAATTTATGTAGCCAATACCGATATTTCTCCAAGCTACTGTGAGCTTGCAACCAGAGGGATGCATAATAACATCTTTTAAAGTCTAGTAATAGTAAAATCAGCAGCAGTTGAATAAGTACCAGCCTGAGAGAGGAATATGTCATCATCTCCCTTCTTCCTAGCTTGCCTAGATTCACACTCCAAACCATGGACACTGAGCCACACTTAAGTTACCTGCAGGTCAGCTCATCCACTCACTGAGGAAATTTGCCGGTATACCAGGTCACAAGCTCTCTGAAGTGATGCCCAGACTAGGTTTGTGCTTGCATGAAACCAGATTGGATGTTAAGAATATACAAGCTTGTCTACCAACATCAGGCCAACCTACCAGTGAGGGTCTATGGCAGATAGCAACTAGAAGTGTTAGCAGTCTCCTCATGATTACTTTTTCTCCCCTCCTACTTTTTGTACACACTAGTCTGGAAGAAATCAGGATCAGACTGCCAGAGCAAAACAAGGTCTAGTCCATCTCAGTTCACCTCCTTCCCCATTTTTCATGACATCATTCAATGACATCAAAAAGACTAACAAAGTAGGTCTTCCTAAGATTCTTTGGTATTAAGAGGAAAGGGGTCCCACAGGTACTGTTGGAATATTATATTTTGATATTCTTTATATAGCAAGTGTTTTTTTTTTCCCCCGATTTCCTGTACCTTTAAGGGAAAGGTTAAGAGGGTTTAATAAGTTGTCTGCTTGTGCCAGAGCCCAGAGATGTGAAGACCTCACTCTCAATGCCTCTACCTGATGTAGCTGTTTAATATTGATCAAGTGCAGAGTTCACATGGACATCTTTGAGACTCCACGTCCTTTTAGTACTTTCAAATTAATCACACCACACTGGTGCACTCCCAGTGAACCACACGTGAGACAGAAATCACAGGACTGAATGGTGGTACTCCCAGCACTGTATCCACAGCTTGAGTTTCTGGAAGTGTGCATAGTATAAACATAGAAGAGATCTCATGGCTTTTATAGCATCCTCCCTGAAGCTTCAAGTGACTGGCAACAGATAATGGTGCTTACACAAAGAAACTACAGAAGGAGGCAGTTACCATTCCAGACACAAGCACTGCAACAGAGCTGTGCTCAGAGCTCACACCAACCCACAGACAGCTCTTGCAAGGGAGGTTCATAAGTCCCATGAGAGTAAAACTTTAAACTGCTATTTGATCACTCACTCCATCTGCATGCAAATCTGTTCTGGGCTTCAAAGCAAACACTACACATGGCTTCACTACATAGGCAAGCTTTGTACACAGAAGCTGAGTTAAAAATTCACCAGGTTGGAAAGGAGGAGGAGAGAAAGGGGGTCACCTAGCCAAGCTGAAACCATAAGAGCAAAACTTATTACGCATAATGCGGCCACATATGTTCACTAACTAGACTGGTCCCTTGTCCTCCCAGCAAAGCAGAACAGATGTTTCTGAAATCAGATCACCTAAACACCCTCTATTTTTGGGTATCACCTTTTTTCCCTTGCTGCCAGATCTGAAAGTCCAATTTGCCAGGGTAATAGCCTCTGCGTGCATGGAGGCTTTTAAAGTTGAAGCATCCGTTTCCTAGCAACTGGAGAGACTTGAAGAAGCCTTTTTTTTTCCCCCCCCAACTTGATACCCACTGAGACATGTCAATTACTTACATCTCCCCAAATAAAGATACAGGACCAAATGGCCTCTCTCCACCTTCTCCAATCATGACCGCATAGTGCAGAAAGCAGAAATCCATGTAAAGGGTTAAAAAATAATCACAATTACCTGACAGCGCAGGAGCAGGGCAGGCAGGCTGCTGCATCCTTCTGTCCACTGACACTAGTGTGGGAGATAAGAACAGATGCTTGATCTTCTAAAAGAAGTGACAATGCCAAGAGGAAAGACAGGATCCGTATGATGAGATCTGAGACTCTTCCACTCTCCAGTCTCAGGGGAGAAGCTCTGGAAAGGTAAACACAGGAGCCTCAGTTCACAGTAGGCCTCCCTCAGGAGACATAGCTCAATGTTTAAATGGGTAGAACATTAGTAAGGGCCAGTTGGGCCTATATGGACACTAGGGCATCAGGAGAAGCTAGGAACAGAGCCTTGCATTGAGAAAGCAGAAAACAGCTGCTCCCCAAGGAGAGAGAGGACAACCATAAGACAGTATTAATCTCACCCAGGCAGTACCCAGTCCCCCAGGCCTAAACGCAATGGACAGAGCCTGAATATTTCCAAAGCTGGTGATGAGATCCACTAGCAGTGCCAGACTGAGCAGGTGGTTCACCATATCCAAATATAGAGACTAGTCAGGAGCAAATATATACAAAGGCCATAGACAGGGCTAGAGACAAAGCTTTAGCACAGTTCGTAGGCCATTCAGGAAACAAGGACAAAACAGAAGACAATGCACCATGCCCTATTCAGTGTGTTCTTTCAGGGGACATATAGCATTACCATGAAGCTTATCCAAAAGGCAGGTTCACTTACAGCATAAGCAGTGCAGAGGCTCCTGGTCTGACTTTAAATGGAGCTGCTGGGAGGAGGGTGTGGTGCACAGGTGAGGCTGATCAAAGTTCTTAAGCCATATTACTTCCCTATGATCCCTCATACTGAGTTTGGTAGCAGCAAAACGGGGCATGGACCCCTTGTAATCTCTTCCTCTATGTGCACCTGCTGCTCTGCCCAGGCCTTCTTGGCCCCTCTCTTATTCCTTCACAGGTGGCTTGGGCCACCAGAAGAGCACCCACCTCACGTAAACCACCACAGTTGGAACAAAGAGGTGCAGGTTTAGGAATTTAAACAGGGCCTAAGGAGTGATTCTGATCAGGTTAAATTACATATAGCTTTCCTATGGTGCCTCTGCGTTGTACGGGTAAACACAGAAGAGTCCTTTGCTGCCGAAGGTATGGCAACAACTGAGTGGCTCATGCATCCCTCTCTTACTTTAAAGTTAAAAATAAATCCATAGACTAGCATACAGTACATCTGACACCATGAAAGCAGTTAAACTTGTCAGCATAAATGTGAGAGCTTTGCAGAATTCTTTAGTGTAAACAGCAGGGATCCCCAACGTAAATAACGGGACAGTAGAACCTGAGGGAACTGCGCCAAGTTTGGTACGAGGCAGGATTCAGCACTCAATAACAGAAAATGGAGACATTTCCTCCTCCACCTCACCCTCAATTGTGCTTTTAGGCATCTCGAAAAGCAGGGATCAAGGAGGTCACATTTCTGGCTGGATTCCCAGTTCTAATTCAAGTGTAGCACTGTCCGCTACACAGCTTTCTAACAGAGCAAAATACACTTGAGATAATTTGTACTGTAATTAGAAACCTTGCCTACAATTTTAATTGGAAAAAAATCTCATCTCCAATAAATAGAATTTATTAAATACCACTATGCTGGGATGTTTATTATGCCATATTTACACGTTTCCACCCAAACTGTGGAGAAGTTTAACAGGAATGAAAATATACGATGCAAAAATAAATCTGCATCTACCTATGCTTTTTTTGATGTGTACACAAGTATAGTAAAATGCAACTAAAACTGAATTAACATCTTCCTGTAACAGTGACAGAGAAAAAAAGCAAGGAGTGTTTACAGGCATAGAAAAGATGATAAATTTCTAAAGATTTCTGTCTGAACGCAACAGGTTGATCATTACATTTTTTTATTTTAAGTTTGGATAGGACAGATTATTTTGTGGCAGCAGTGGAAATGAGTCTGCTTTGCAACATCTACATCTGCTAACTGAGCATGAAGATGTGAGTGTATACGCTGGTAATAATGCTCTTAATTCTTTTTTAAAATAATAATGTCAAGTGATCTGGTCACCTACACTCAGCTAGCAGACAGGACACCAAGTAACCACAATGGGATCCTGATGGCTCAAGCCAGCAAGCAACAGTGCTGTTGAATTCTGAACAATCTGCAAATGGAAAGGGCAGTCCCAAAAACAAGAACCCTACAGAGATCAACAGGTTCAGCCTAATGCATCTTCCTGCTTTTAGCATAAGGGTTATTCCAACAAGGTCACCTCAAACCTCAAGGAGCAGTTAATGGAAGCAGCTGTCTCAGATAGCTCTTCTCACGTGTCGCAACCCTTTTAGGGCTGGGAAGTAGCACGTGAGATGGTCAACCCACACTAAAAAATAGTTCTGCAGTTTTGGACTACTGATGCAAGTGAGAAGCACCCCAGATGCCTTTGCAGGACCTGCCCTCAGACTGAACATGAATGGGGCTGAGGAATTTGGAGTAAAGTTCTTGAGCTGCTTTTGCACAGGGATTTGTTCTGCTCTATCCCTTGTTCCACAGGCCAGGCTGAGCCTTGCAGCTGCTCCCATGGGAGAGACTTCATGGACCTACAGGAAGGCAGGATGAAAACTTGCCCATGCCACAAGAATTGCTGCAGACTGGAATAGCTTATATTTCAGATTTAGAAAACAAAATAGGAGATCCAGGCAGTGTACTCAGGGTAGCTCTGGTCTACTGAAGTCTGCACAAAATAAGGCATGAAACAGCTGTCCTTCCAATTGCTGTGTCCCAACAGAAATTTAAAGGCAAAAGTCCCAGTCAGTGACTACGCTTTTTAAAAATATTTTGTCCGTATTTAAAACTATGCTACTGCAAGTTTGTTATTGATAATACCAGCTGCCAATTAGTTATCAATTTTAGACTTGTAACTATTTGGAAAACTCAAAGAATATCAGCAGTGAGAGAGCTGAAATTGTTTTGAGGTTATTTTTATTATTTCCTCAAAGGAAGTTAGTCCACTAAGACTGTTTAGTTTGCATAAACCTTGTAATCTTTTCTAACAAATCTCATACAGAAGTATTCCCAGTGTCTGCTGAACATGGTGATAGCAAATACATGTAGACACAGCATGTAATTTAGAGAATATTTTTGTTTTATTTATAACATGGAAGTGAACAGGATGGTCTGTTTGCAGTTGCCATGGAAATTGCTGGCATTAGCTTACTTCCTACCAAAGAGAAAGCAAAGAGCTTTTCACTTTCTGCTATTTAACCTCTTTTAATATTAAAACCCTATATACTGCAATTGTACAACTCTGTCCTCTCTGGAAGGTCAAGGGCATTCTAGAGCTACCATAGCTAAAAAGAAATTAGCTATTTTGAGTACTGTGCATATACTTTGTGAACATGATATTTCTTGAAACAGATCGAGTTCCTCTGCTTAAAAGCATTTCTTTTTTTGTGCTTTTTTTTTTTTTTTTTTTTTAAGGAAAAGCCTTTGGATTGTGAAAGCAATGAGAATTATGGCAAAAACAATGGCAAAGCACCTCCCCATAATTTTTACTAATTTCTCCCTACCACATTGCTGCTCCCCACCCTTTGGGATCACACCAGCGATGAACATCCGTACCACACTGACATCCCTCTCCACTCCTAAAGTTCAAACAGCAAAGCAGTACAAAATCCCATTTCCCTTGCAGAATTAGAGCCTTGAAGAGTCATAAGGGACTCCACGAAGCCCTGAAGTATTTCACTTTTACCTTTGCAGCTAATGGCAGCTGAAAAGTTCCCAGTTGATATTAAATCAGATAACAGCAAAAGGTTCCTCCTTAATCCAGTTTCAGTGAATCTTGATTCTGCCAGGATCTGTATAACCATGAAGCAGCAGTACTGAATCTAGCAGCACTATGATCTCAAGGCTGAGTGTCCTCGGGAGAGAGAAGGTTCCACCTTCCAACAGCCACTGAGAAGAGGGGTTAATCACTGTATTTGGAAGAGATACGTTAAAATAACCTATCTGGGGCAGGGAGGAAGCAGGTCAGCCTGGGAAAGAAGAGAAAGAAGATATTTTGCAGATACGTGCAGGAGTAACACATTATTTTTCTTCCTTTATGCCCCACATATCAAGGAAGTACAATTACGTAATTGTAAAGAAAAAGGAATCAGGGAAAAACATTGAAAGCTTCCTTACCAAACATACTCTCCTTTTCTTTTTTCCAATCAATCATAGACACTGAAAATCATAGAAACAGAATCGATTGAGTTGGAAGGCATCTTGAAAGACTGTCTTGTCTAACTCCCCTGCAATGAACAGGGATGCCTACAGCTCAATCAGGTGCTCAGAATCCCCTTCAGCCTGACCTCTTCCACATGCAAGGCCCCACTACTCTTTTTCCATCAGCACTTGGCAGCTCCCTACAGCCTCCCAGTGCTCATGGTACCACAGTGTGCTGCAAGGTAGAGGATCTTCTCATTTCCCATGTAACTAGCAATAGGACAAGAGGTAATGGCCATAAGTTGTGCTAGGGGAGGTTCAGGTCAAATATTAAGAAAAATTGCTTCACAGAAAGAATGGTGAGGCATTGGCACAGGCTGCCCAGGGAGGTGGTATAGTCACCTTCCCAGGAGGTGCTCAGGAACCGTGGAGATGTGACACTGAGGGACGTGGTCAGTGGGCATGGTGGGGGTAGGCTGTGGTTGGACTAGGTGGTCTTAGTGGTCTTTTCCAACCTTAATGTTTCTATGATTCTGTAACCATCAGCCAGCAGGGCAGGCAGGACCTGATATCTCAGATACTGCTGATATCAATTCAGGTTTTTATACTAGGCAAGGAAATTAAAAATGATACAGGAAGAAGTAGGCTGAACTCATACTGTCCTGTTTAGAGATGAGTTGCAGAGCATGCATCAGAAATGTGGTGATGTGCACTTAGGTGCCAAGTGCCCTTTCTGTCATCATCATGCAGTCAGCACCTACCCATGCTTTCACCTCACTTCTCAAAGCACAAGTGTGTTTGTGTGTGTGGATAAAAAGCTCAGTTCATCTTTAACAGGGTGCTCTTCACATCAATATATTGCTTAACTGGCAAATAGCACAGTGCTTTGGACAGAGGTGAAATGTGGAGATCACCTCTCTATTACAAGAGCCTGGCAGCAGCGTTTAGCACCAGCTGGAAATTGTACAGGGCCTTATCGGGCCTGGCTGTCAGGAGAGAGTCACAATAATCTAATCTTGATGTGAGAAATGCACGGATAACCAATTCAAGGTCAGGACAGCCACAGACCGTAGATATTTGTTAAAAGATAAGAGAGCTTCTGAAATAACTTTCAGGGTCTTGATTTGCTGAGGTATACAAAATTAAAAATTATATATGTGTGTATATATACATATATATATATATATATTTCCAGGGAGGAAAAGTGCAGGTAGCAGTGATGGACAAAGAGAGTTTCACCTCAGACAGAGCTGCCTTTCAGCAGCCTTTCAGCTGGTGATCCATCTGCATCATTTGTAAGGAACAGTAATAGGCTGCCAATATTTTAATAAGAAGCTGCCACAAAATTCCCTTTCAGCTGTGATAAATCTGCAGGCTCCAGAGAAGGGTTGTTTGTGGAAGGAGCAGGCAAGAAATTAGAAAACTATTTGTTTTATTTTTGTCTTCCCTAGTGTAACACACACTTGAGCAGAGCAGACCCAGGGAAAGAGATGCTGATGCGAAGAGGTGCAGCTCTCTAAACCATGCTCTTTGCTTGCAAGACACAGAGCTTCTTCCAGAAGCTATTAGACTCATTAGTGCACACTGTGCCTGTGCTAATGAGTCTTCTCTCTCAGCACTGCTCACCCCCATGCAAGGTGTTTGAATAGGAGCAAGATGACACCCATCTGGTTGCAAGGGCAGAAGTAACCCACGTCGACATCCAACTGTTCTGCCAGCACCCAAAAGACCAAACGGGAGAGCTACAGGGACATAGGTTGACAGGCCAGGACACTAATCATATGCTGGCACATCCTATATTATCACCATTCCTCTGGTTTTGTTCATGTCTGGGCATCTTGCCTTCCAGCATACACAAAAATAACCAAAAACTGGCTGTGCCCTGAGTTCACAGCACAGCTGTGCACCAAATGCTTGTGGAAGGGGCTCACCCAACAGCAGTAGCTTTGAATAGAAGTGTGATTTTTGAGTTTTTTGGCCTATGCCCATGCGGAAAGCAGGATGCGTGGCTTTCCAGTTGTTGGTGAATACCCAGAGTCTGAAAAATGGAGGAGACTTGCTTGGGTAGAGTTCCAAGTCACAGTAATCAGTGCGCAGGAAGGCACAGGAAGGGTGGGGGAAGTCAACAGACTGATCCAAAGCAGCAACCTGGAGCAGGATATAAAAGCAATCTTTGGCAGCTGGCTAAATCAAGAGACAGGAGGGGCCTCAAATAGACCATTAGACAGTACTGTGCTACTGCTGCTGATGGCTCCCTCAATGAGTTCCAGCGTATAACCACTGCCTGCTATTATTATTGAACTTCTGTTATCAAGCGTGTGCTAATATTTTACTTCTGAGTGACAGTCGGCTGCTATAATGATGGTGCATAACCATACAAAATGCACTGCTGGTCCAATACACCAGCTGACACACAGCATGTAGCTAATGGCTTCTTCTTCCATTTTTTACTTTTTTCTTTTTTTTTTTTAAAGGAATACTTGCTGGCAATTTCATGTTTTTTTCTTAAACATTCAGTAAAAATACAGGTACACTTGATCCATCAGTTGTTCATTGATCCATCAGTTGTTCATTGAGGTTTTTTGTAAACATATCCCAGATCATTTTTAACCAAATTTTGCCAGCCTTTCTCTTGTTAATCCAATACAAGGGGTAAAGCTATTCAATTCTTCAATTATTTTTACATTGGTCAAACAAATTTCTATAGAGGATGTTTTTCTTTCTAGCCACAGTAATGAAACACAATGGTTGACTTCACTCCAGAGACTGTAAACAAGCATCTATCCTTTTTAATTTTATAGTAAATAAGGTCTTCTATACAGCTGTAGTTTAAGCTATTTTATTTCAACCTCTAATTCATATGGCTTTGTACATACTAATAGAAGAAGACTATGCTGAACTGCTATGAGGTAATCACATTTCCAGTGGAAAAGCAAGAAGAGCCACTGAATATGTACTCCTGTATTCCTAAGTAAAATGAAATAAACGGCTTCCTAGAGAGAACAGAAAATGCATTAATTTCACTACCTCTCCCACATCCCCTTGGCACCTCAGGGAACACTGAGTTGGTGAAGATGAGCCTTCTTCAGGAAATAATAGAAAAAGACAATTACCCGTATTGGCATACTATTGCTGCCAAGTGCAAGAGGGAAAACTGGCAGAATATAAGAGCAGCAGCATGTTTTCTTCATTGCCCTGCTTCTTTGTGAAAACGTGTTCAAAAGGCTGACGGGGAGGGCCAACAGCATCTGGTCGATGGGTTGTGGCTGGCACTGAGAAGGCATCACCTTTTCTGTATCGTATTCTACTGCTGCAGTTCTCTATGAACCTCCAGAAAGGTAATGATTCCTTATTAAGTTTCCAGAGAGTCTCTTTCCATTCTGTGGTCAGTTCTGTTGTATGAATTCAGTTTTTTTCCATTATTTCTCCACTTCCACTTAATTTATAATTGCTGCTTTCTCCTCCAAAGCTCCTGCCAGTCAACCACCACACTGGTGATTTGGACGGCAGTAGTTCTGAACAAGCTTTAATGATGGACCAGGGACCCTGCTGTGCAAGGTAGCCTGCAGACAGAGGAAGAAAGAGTCCTTTGCTGCCAACGGCTTGCAGTCCCAGCCCCTTCAGTCTGTAATGCTTTGTCTTAAAATTTTATTCAGCAGCATCCAGCCAAGATATTGCTCCACACGCACACACCTCGGGAGACTTCCATTGTAGGGGATGCTTCAGAGTAATGTAACAGAGTGGCCTCAAAGTCTTCATTCAGCAGCTTTTTTCATTCCTTCTTCACTGATTATACACCCATGCTCCCAGTGCTCGTTGCTGTGGGCTGTTTTGACAGGTTGCCTTCACCAATCCAACAACCTCCTCTCTGAAGCCTCTCAATGTTCCCTTCCCTTAGCTGGGCCCTGCTGTGTTATAACAGCCTCTTTGTCCTCCTCCAGGAGAACCTCTCCATGAAGCACCTCACGCAGGGAGTCCGCAACCCAGTCCTGCCAGCCAGATTCACAGCCAACAAACATTAATCTTGTGCTCCCCTGGATGCCCAGCTCAGCCCCAGTGCTTTGAGCATGAACAGCACAATTCAGAGCTTTATCCAGCCCCACTCAAGAGCTGGATGCAAAGGACTTGTGTGCACTGAGCTTAATCACTGCAGACCTACAAAGCAACCAGAATCACCTCAACACACTGTGATATGGGAAGAACCCCCCTGCATACCTCACAGCAATCAGCTGTGCAGACAGGAGGATGCCAGCTCTGAAGGCTCCATGCGTTTCATTGTACACACAGGGCTAACAATTTAAACACACAGTTAAGAAAGGATGAAAAGTCTCATTCTGAAGACCATAGCAAAAATGACACTGGATATCATTATATCAACAAGAAGCTTATCATTCCTGAGATGAAACAGGAGAGAGACCAAAGGTGACAGGGTCTAATGGCTTCTGAGACTGCAAGGCAGTCTTCAGGAGCTAGGTATCATTTTTCAGTCGCTAACATTAAACCACAGTGACCACAAATACCCACAGAGGATCCAAATTAAATAGAGCCAGGAATGGCACCATGAATACAGAGAAACAATCAATAAGCTTTGCTATCAAAGCTAGGACAAGACTAGGTGTTGGGTTTTTTTTTTAAATGAGAATTATCCACCTCCTTTCCATTTTGAGGTAACTTCTGTTTTCCTCAGTTTTCAGGCATTTTCTGACAAAATCATGGAATGGCTTCGGTTGGAAGGTATATCAAGGATCATCAAGTTCCAGCTCCCCTGCCACAGGCAGGGCTGCCAGCCACTACATCAAGTACTAGATCAGACTGCCCAGGGCCACATCCAACCTGGCCTTAAACTCCCCCAGGACAGGGCATCCACAACCACTCTGGGCAACCTGTTCCAGCATCTCATCACTCTCTCAGTAAAAAAATCTCCTGACATCTAATCTAAATCTAAATCTAAATCTCCAATAGTTTAAAACTATTCCCCCTTGCCCTATCACTAATGATGAGGCAGGCACTGGAAGTTCTTCCTTTCAAACCACTATCTCCTTCCAAGTTAACGGATCCTCCCTTTCAACCTCCTCCAATGAAGGCAAGCAGATGGCAAAATCAAACACAACAGTATTTTAGAAAAAAGTTTCCAGTGTTCACAGTTTCACTGCTCCCTATCCACAGAACCTTGTGTACTGAAGGAGGCTAATAATCTGTGAAAGGCTATAATTAAAATTAGCAGCCAGCTTACCAATATTACGCTTTGGGGAAAGGACAGATCACCCAATGTTATTAAGATGAGGAAAGAAAGCATAGAAAAATGCTTTCCAAAGGAAGATATGACTAATAGCCTTATACTGAACATGTGTTATGAGAATTTCTATAAAATACTCCTTACAGTAAAGCTAATACACATTACAAGTAAATTTTGGTCATACTTGTATCGAAAGCTTTATATTCAGAAGAGACAAGAGAAACAAAAAATCAGAGTTGTTCCATATATTGGAAATAATAACATTGATATAATTCTATAACTGATAAAAGAAGGAAAAATCTTTCCAAACACTTCAGTATACCCCAGTGCAAAGCTCCAGTAGGTGACTACCAGATACTGAATGACTTCAGGCTGACCAAAAACAAAGTCTCTTCACCTGAGAACATTAAACCCAGCAGGGAGCCCAACAGCTTCCTAAGACCATGAAATACATCGATACATACTGAAATATATTTATAGTTCAAAAGACACTGAATTAATACATTCCCAGAACTATGCAAGCATCTAGCAGAATAGGGAAAATCACCTGGTCCAGCTCAGTTAGCTGCAACACAAAATATTCCACATCAAAGTGTAACTAGCAAAACAAGGTCAAAGTGAAAATTAAAAATGCAGTTCTGTTCTGAACTCATCATAACTTAGTATTTTCTGCTACTGGGAGTTCAAATATTTTACAGATTTAATTGAGAGTCTACTTGAAAACTTGAAATCGCATTTTCCTGTAGGAATTAAAAAAAATTAATTATTTTTTTGTGAATTAGGTATTTCCTTCCCCTTCCCTCACCTCCCCCCCCAATAAGCTGCAGAAATTATTAGTCCTGGCTCCAAAAAATCCTCCAAACAGCCACAAAATTGAGGGAGAACCAAACAGTCCCCTGGAATCAAGAGAGCTCCCACTGTGAAACTGAAACAGAAGGCTCTTCTGTCAAATCTCAACCTCCAGGTCTCCAGCCAGTGGTGCCAAGCCAGCTCTGCATACTGGTACTATTGCTACTAATCTTAGTACTGTGAAGAAACCTCCCACAAGGCTACATGTGAAGTCCCTGCCCAAGAAAACTTCATCTATGTTTCAGCAAAGTCCACTGAAGTATGAAATAGGCAATAGGCTTATCAGGATAACAGAAGTTTCTTTAGACCTTACATTTTCCATAAAAATTAGGAAATTATCCAAAAAGTAATGAAAACTACACTACCTCACTTCTTAAAATCCTAGAAAACTAGATTGCCATACATGGATGTTCCTTCAAAACCCAGTCTTCTCTATCTACAAGCAATTATTTCCACACAAGGGTTCAAACATACAAACTGTACCACCAAGGAGTGAAGTGTGAGCAGCCCTGCCCAAAGGTCTAGGCTTGTGGTCAGTACATGTAATGACAAACATCCTCAGCCCAGCACAGCCACAGCCTCCCATTACTGGCCAAGTGAGGCACAACTGCAAGTGCTGCCCTAAAGAAAGTTAATGTTCCCAGCAGCTGTTTATAGAATAAATCATTCCCTAAATATCCACAGCCCAAGTAAAAGAGCTTCAGTGGAAGGGAGTGAAGGTCCAAACCGAACTGTCTGGTTCATCACAGCTCTAAACTACTGAGCCTTAACTTTCTGTTAGAGGATGCTGACGATCCCCTAGAAATATTTGGTGGAGAGAGGTAACCAGCGAGAAGCATCACCTCTACAGAGTCCTGCCCTCCAAATTTTGTAGTCCATACCATGCTCAAACATTAATTTCTTACCTTTTCATGAGGTTTAGGTGAGCTGTGTCCAAGTGTTCTGTGCCTCTCTGCTGTCTTTAGGGAGAGGCATGCATTCACTTTACAGTTACCAAAGCACTGGCTTGCCCTTCTCCTTGTTTATAGGAAGAGGACAGCAGTGAGCTTCCAAGTTTTCCTTCACTCTAACATGCTCTCCATTCATCCAGGAGCTGCACTATTACATGATGGCTGTTGGCCAGTGCTGCCTTTAGCAGCAGAGACTGGAAGCCAGCTCTGATCTAGGAGCCAGCTAGCCAAAAACATGCACCAGATCCTCCAAACTGCTTTCTCCTTACCTCTGAACTTGATCCTGTTTCAGGGCAACCCTGCATCTTCAAGCAAGTCTGGTCACTCATATTTTAAAAAGAGCCCTGCAGGAGTCAAGGGAAAAGCATGCAAGCACTTTCCAGCAACGCTTTTAATTACTGATGTAACAGGCTGCTTTCTTTCACAGGCAGTAATAGCAAATTCCCTCCCACCTCTCTAACTAAAAATTAGGGTTATAAATGAGATGGCACATTTTAAAAGAAATCTATTTTGATTTTAGAATCCCACACTTATCTTTACATGCCGTGTCAGGATGCCTTAAATTGTTAAATAATTCCCTGCCATCCTCCTCTTTGCAAAAATGTCATTCCTCTATTGCTCCCTCCTCCTCCTTTGACATTAATAATTATAATTGACATTATTGTAGTGGCCTAGAACTCAGATTGTCTTGTGCTATGTCTTAGCTTTGTACAGTTTTCTTGTATGACCTTGGAAAAGTCATTTCATAGCTGTGCTTTGATTTCCATGTGGCCAGATGAAGGAAATTTTACTTTACATCCTCCTTCCTCTCTTTGGCAGAGAGGATGTACAGTGCTTAACAGAATACGGCCCCATTTTAGTTATCACCAGTAGCCATTACTGCTAAATAAACCCTGCTATGCTGCTGTGCATCTTTCCCACAAGTGCTGCCAAAAACACAACACAAAAACCAATGAGCCATAACCCGAGCCTTCTGGTGGAAAAGAAAGGGATGATTTTAGGAATCAGTTTCAGAGGGTAAATGTTTCCATTGCAAAAGAGCTCCATATTCAGTACAGAAGATCTAATCATGACACCCTCATACAGATCTCAGCTACAATCAGTAAAAAATAGCACCTAAAGTAGTAAAATAGTCAAATGCCACTGAACATCAGTAGGATCTCTGAGTCCAATTCACTTCCTGCTGCTTTGAAAGGCCAGGATGGAAGAACAGTTGATAACTTTTGGAACTTCCATTATTCCAGCTCCCCATTGAGCTTCTCTCTGTACAGTGGGCCCTCGTCAGTGATATTCGCTTAAGAGCACTCTCCTCAGCAGAGGCCAATAGATGCACCTAAAATAAATTGCTCTGCTAATCAGTAAAAGCTGAAGTTAAAGGGCTGAGTGGCTCTGTGAATATAAAGAGTGGCATTCCATCTGTGGGATGCCATCTGTGGCTTAGGCTCAACCAGAGAGCCTATGTTTAATTAATGCGGTAGTAATTTGCTAAGATCTGAATAGATCATGGACCATTCCACTTAATCACAACACACAATTTGGCATATTTGAGCCATCCCACAGGATGCTCTGCAGGCTGAGTGGACGCAGAGTTTGAACTACCTCTTACTCTCCATCAAAGTACAGATCACTGCAGAGGTCAATGCTGCCTCAAGCAACATGGGAAATCTCAGATTGCCATTGCCTGTCCTGTACCTGACCTGTAAATAAACACAGGATTGGTGTGCCTGGCTTTGTCAGTGCCTTCACGCTGAAGAAAGCAGAGGTCTCTCACTTGAATTGTGAGAGCGATTCCTGTAAGTACAGTGAGGAGGAGCAGCCAAAGGCCAGAAGGAGAGAAAAGTCATAGGTAAACTCCTGGATTCTGGAGCAGTAACAGTGAGTGGTGTTTGCAGCAGGAAAGAGGGGATTTCAGATTGAAGGAGGTGGTTGTGGTTAAATAGAGGATGCTGTCAAAAGGGGTGTGAGAATGTGTGGGATATGTATGGGGAGGAAGAAGAGGGGTACTCTTTCTCACTAGCCTTGCTCCTTTTTCATCAGGCATCCTCCAAACTGGGCTTGAGTATACATCATCACATATATATTTTAAAAAATCAAAAAGTAGGCAGCTACAGAGTGTCCCCAGATCAGATCAGAAATCATCATTGCTTATTAGCCAAGATACATGATTAATTTTGCTGAGGAACTGAAAAAATAATTGAGCTGTTTCATGAGCTGTTAGCATAACTCAACGTTATCTTTGATAATAAGGCCTCACATTAAAAATAATACCTTGGCCAGCCTAAATGCTCACCCCATATTCCCACTCCTTCTGCAAACCCAGTAACCCACCATTCGTTTGTTGCTGTTCTCCTTTCAGCCACATATTATTCATTGCCTAAGTTTAGTGACTGGTTAAGTGTATAAATGCAGGTACCAAAGCTTGATGTCTGAGCAACCCAAACCCAAAGAGTTAGCTGGCGAGTTGGTCCATCCATTGCATCAGTGGTGCTCAGGGCTGAAACAGAAGAGAGCTGAACAAATGAGTTGATCTAATTTGGAAAAAAGATCCTCTTCTAAATCACATATATATACAAAGGCTAACAAAGTAGAGGGCTTTCTCTATATGCACATCCAAAAACCATTAGGCTCTGGGGATCACACAAGTGCATGTGTGTAAGTGCACATACAGACAGTGACAATGAACAAAGGGCAGTAAGATCCATTGAGGTGTTTCCCCATTAATGTAGGCTTGCTGGAGCTGCTAAATATAAGGTGACGAGAAAACACAAGTGCTCTGAGCACTTTTCTTTTTTATTTGGTTTATAATACAAATGTGAGTTGCAGCAAAGGACTGCATATCATCCTCTCCAGTAATGATGAAAAGGTGTCAGTTCACGTTAACACTCGATGGGGAGCCAGAGATAGACAAAATTTGCTTGAAAATAAGCACCAAATTTCTATTGCTGCTTGTTACAAAACTAAATGACCTACCAGAGCCATGGGAGATCTGCAAACATCTGAAGTCCAAACACTTCTCCAAAGTGCTGTTCTCAGGCAGTCTCTCAAATGATGGTGTCTGTGCCACCAGTGGGAAGAGACCCAGCACAGAAGGAGGAGGTGGTATCACCTAAAGCTGTGCCATCTGCTGGCTGTGGCATCCTCAGCATTACCTCTCTACACCATCAGCTCTGTGTAGCAAAAATCTGAGCACAATGGCTTGTAAATAGCTCTGGAGCAATACGCTTCTAACACTGCCTTTCTCAGCCAGCATTAAATCAGTCTCTCTGGCATCTCTAGCATGTACCCATGGATCACCCTGAAATGTCAGCACAAGTGTTTCCCAGCAGAAGTAAATCCATCAGTTCTGCCCATATCATGCCTGAGCTCTTGCAGTTTCAGCTACGGTTGTTGGATCTGACGCTCTCCGACCATACGACTCAGATGCCCTGTTTCATTGTTCTCCCCGCCACTTGGAGTTGTTTCCCATTACTCTGAGCACATGTCTCTCTAAATGACAGCACCACTCAGCTGCGGGGACACCTTCCATAACAGTGCTGTTCTTTCCAGCTATTGTTTCCCATTTCAGACACTCACAGCACCATTCTCACAAACTCTGGCAGCATGCATGGCCCTACATTGCACTAAGAGTAATGCAGAGCTTTATCTGCCTGTGTTTTATCCATCATTTTCTACATATGCAAGTTGCTGCTGACAATCTGGTTTTCAGCAGGGAACAACTCTTGCTGCACCAGTGATGCTGCACCAAGCCACAGCCAGGCTGAATCCCGGCCTGTAGCCCTGTTCAGCAGATAGCTTACAGGACTGGCATTGCTTCCCTTCAGCCCACTGAATTACAGATAATTGGAATTAGCAGCAATATGCACTCCCTGCAAACTGCTTAACTATACGCCATGAAACTCTGGATTGCTGTCAGAGCTAATATGTCTGCTCAGAATAGATGTGACAGGTTTCATCTCAGGCTCTACTGATCTTCCAGGAGGACAGGACAGTGCTATCAATCCAGTGTGGTCCCCCAGCACTGCAGCTCAGTGGGCTGCTTTCCATGGGAAATACCTTTCTAGTTCCTTTCTAGACCTCCTGCCCTATAGTTTCTTGGATTCCTGTATGCTTTAAATGTATTTCAGTTTTGGTTTTCATAATTTTCTTTTTCAGGCATTAGAGAATGGTTTGAATGGAATCTCCAAGACACATTTCCTCATGACTCCAACCCTTTGGGGCATCAACATATGCTGCAGAGGGGCAGCAACATAGATACAAATGGCTGGAAAAGACTTTCCAGAGCCAGAACAGTGCATTGTGTATATGAGTATCAGTGTTAGGAAGGGGAGATAGAAAAATGCCAGCACATAACAACAGAATCATAATCTCCTAACAAAACAATCAGCAAAACAAACAGCATCTCTCCAGCACAGAGAGGACATGCACGGAGGGAGAGCCTCAGGGCGCCAGAGATAAGAAAATCACATCTGCTGTGCTCTCCTGATGGGGCTGGCCTGCAGCCCTGAGCCATCCACAGCAAGGCCACGTTTATGTCCCTGAAGCAGTGTCCGCAGTTTACCAGCTGGAACGACAGACCAAAGTTAGAATCCATCCAATTTCCTCCTGAAAAATCATCACGAGATTGTTTATGTCTAGGCGATAAAGTGTTTTCATCCTTAACAGATGGACTTTAAAGGTTTAACAAATGGTCGATATAACACAAAAGGGTCGCCAGTGTTTCTGTTCCACAACACAAAGCCCCAGTGGTAGCTGTATCCGTGCCATCCAGGAAGGGGAGGCTTTGCCCCCTCCCATGAACCTGCCTTTTGCTGTGAACCAGCAGCAGAATGTGGGGAAGGTGAGGCACACGATACAAGTCCAAGGGTGCCCAGCCAATGATCATGCCACACGTGGCCCAAAAGGGAATGACTCAGCCATGGGACAGGGCAGCAAAGTCAATAGACTTAGTAGTGCTGTGTATGGAAAGGCAGAGCAAGGAGAAAGGGTTAAAAATCATTAGAATAAAGCTCTGAGTTGGAAGGGATGCACAGAGAGAAAGCAGAGTTGAAAAGGCAAACCAGGAACTGAGAAGATGCCTAATTTGTAGCAGCCAGACAGCATCACTCCCACCCCTTTAGCAGCTGGAGCATCGGGCAGCTGAACTCTAATGGAGTCAATTTGCTGCTGGAAATAATGACTAAATTACTCCCATTTGCCCAGTGAAGAGGCTGAAGTCTAAGTAGATGAACATCGGGAGGTAACACACTGTTAGGAGCAGACTGATGTGTTGTGAGGCTTTCTGTGCCTGCAAAAGGGAGCTGGCAACCCCCGGACCCTTCAGCATCCCTAGGCTCCTCTTACTACTGCACAGCCCTTCCCCCAGTTAAACAAGTTTCTAACTCAGCTCCTGCCAAGCCCTGAGGAAAGAGAGCTTGGCCAAAATGTCAGCTAATAAATGAGGGGGGTTATTTGAGGAATAAACAAGGGACAAGGCTTTCAGCCACAGCACAGCACTGCCCACCCTTTGCAGAGCACTGGGAAAGGGTCAGGATGCTCAGAAGAACTGGGGAGAGCTGATTATTTGCCACTCTGCCCAAACAGCAGCAGAGTGAGCTCCTTGCTTCCACACTACGAGGTGACTCAATGGCTCCCTGAGCTCAGGGAGGCAGCTCTCTGTAAAGCCCTCTGGGACTCTTTTGAGGCTGACATCTCAGCCCTGCAGGATGCTTGAACTATATGCTGAATTGCAGCAAGGAGGCTGGGCACCTCATTCTTAGATGCAGTGACACTTGGCTTTTAGGAGCCAGTCTTGCTCGAATCTTTTCCTAAGGGCCATCAAGATGTTTATCTCCTCATCCCATCCAGGCAATTACTCAATTGCTGTTCCCAAGATAAAACCAAGAGTAAGTCCTTGACTGCACAAGACCTGTCTATGACAAGCCCTGGGAAGCCCTGTCAAAGGGGAAATGAGACTGCAGGAGCCAGTAGCTGATGATTCATATGCTCCCTGTCACTCAGTATGGGAAATATATTGCAACAGTCCTTCAGCATCACCCGGCCCTAATCCACACAGACATCCTTCAGCCAGGCAAGCTTTAGAAATAAGGCAGCAGCAGGAGCAAGGGAGGAATCCAGGATATTCCACAGTGAGCCTCAACAACCTAAGGGTTGCTAGGAATATATTCCAGAAGTCATGCAGCAATTCGGCAGCAGCATTGGTCTGTGAGCTCACTTGTCTCCCTGGCTTCCACCACTCCTGTCACTCCATCCTTCCAGTGCAGCCATCCAGGTGAAGAATGCCTGCAAAACACCTTAGCACTAACTTTGGCTGTTTAGCGTTTTAGCAACATGTGTTGTTTTATTTCCTAAAGGAGTTTGGAAGGCATGAAGTGCCAGAGAAGAAGTCAGAGGTGACTTCCAGCAGTGTCCTGCTCTGGGAGATAGTGAGGAGCACGTCTCCAAACCTTGCAAACATAAACCAGATCAAGCTGTACACACATAACCAGCATCCCAACCATGTTTACAGGATGCCTAGCAGACAGTAGGACTGACTCTTCCAAATATTCACCTTCAGAAGGGAGGGGATCTACCAGCCCATTACATGCTCTCAAAATAGCTGCATTTCCAAAGCACACTTTAGCTGTTAGCTGCAATGCTCCTTCCCTGCCTCCAGGACACCAGGCTGCCAGGCAGGACCAGGATGAGGTGGTGATCCCACCCATGGTGCTGCCCCATCACTTCAGCAGACATGCTAGCAAGGATGCCCAGAGCACTTGGACCACCACTTCATCACTGGCTATGAGCTTCAGCCTCAGGATGTTGGGTCATGCTCAATCTGCTGGCAAGCAGGCTGTCGGCCCCAATCTCTTGCTGTCATCTCCCTTGCACGGGCCTGTGGTGTGAGTCATGCATTTAAGCAGATTAGCCATCCAAATAAGGTGCTCTGTGCATTAGCCATGACAGAGAAGCAGGTAGTGGATGATCAGAGCTGTTTCAGTCATCTTCTGAAAAGAATGATCTTTCGCTCTTCATTACTCAGCCTTCTGCACTGCAGCATTAGCATGCACGTCCTGATGACTCTCAGGGTGAGTCACCAAATGTAACATATTACAGTGCAACCGAAGCTTTAATAAACAGGGCTCTGATTTTTTTAACTTGATCTCTATTACCATAATAAAAGCTTTCTGTTATTATCTGTGCATGTACTTGTCAAATTAGAATATTCACAGGGATATTCTCAATTCCCAATCACTCAACAACTTATAAAGAATGCAGTGCAGATACAAAAGCCAGGACACCTGGGTCCTGTGTTTTGGAGAACAGACAACGCGACCCTGAGTACTGTGTATCTTCCTGGAAAGGCTTCCCAGCCTGCATCAGACACAGATGCAGGAGATGAAGCAACAGCATCTTATTCTCAAACAGAAAAACTGTGTGGTCTAGTTCTGTATAAAAGGACAGTGGTAGACACCTACCTTTGCTCCCCAAACAATGTAACCCAGCCGTTTCCATGCTAAGCAAGCTTAGAGCACCCCGTCCTGTGGATTTTCTTGTATTTAGCTTATGCTCTCAAGACTTCCCAGAACCTTGAATGAGGATCCCAGACATCTACTGTGGGGTATAAGTCCTACAAAGTAACCGAAATGTCTGCACAGTCCCTGCCTTGCTCAGTGCTGAGATCTTTACGTCCTATTTTTACTCACAGAGCTTACAGGATACACCCACGTTAGTATTTTTTCAGTAACGCTTTTCCCATTCTTCCTCCTCATGAAGAATCCTCTTTAGTCTACATTTGTACTCTGTCCACACGTAGTATCACAGAATCACAGAATTGCCAGGGTTGGAAGGCACCTCAAGGATCGTGAATCTCCAACCCCCCTGCCACATGCAGGGCCACCAACCTTCCCACCTAATGCTAGACCAGGCTGCCCAGGGCCCCATCTAATCTGGCCTTGAACATCTCCAGGGTCGGGGCATCCACAACCTCTCTGGGCAGCCTGTTCCAGCACCTCACCACTCTGTCTGTAAAGAATTTCCCCCTGATGTCCAACCTAAATCTCCCCTCCCTCAACTTAAAACCATTTCCCCTCGTCCTGCAGTTATCTACCCTTTCAAAGAGTTGATTCCCCTCCTCTTTGTAGGCTCCCTTTAGGTACTCCTCATACTTAAGGTCACCCCACAGCCTTCTTTTCTCCAGGCTGAACAAGTCCAGCTCCCTCAGCCTGTCCTCATAGGGGAGGTGCTCCAGTCCCCTGATCATCTTTGTGGCCCTCCTCTGGACACTCTCCAACAGCTCCCTGTCTTTCTTGTACTGGGAACTCCACACTTGGACACAGTACTCCAGATGGGGCCTCACAAGAGCAGAGTAGAGGGGAACAATCACCTCCCTGTCCCTGCTGGCCACCCCTCTTTTGATGGAGCCCAGGATACCATTTGCGAATCGCCCAAGATTTCCACAATCCATTTTCAACAAAGCAATGAACTCTTCTCTCTGAACACACAGCTTTGGCTCCCTGTGCCACCAGTGGAGATCCACAGCACCATGTTCACATGCCACGTCCCGGTCGGTACCATGTTTCTCACTATGCAATGACCATGGTGGTCTGGACTTTGCAGCGTGCTCCTGACCAGCTGCTGCAGCATTGCTTCTAGCTATGGTCAATAACAGATCCTAAAATAATAACTTTGTGCAGTCTCTTCTTGTCTCCATTCATCCAGTGTGAGCTGTCTCACCTTGGCTCAGAGACAGACAAAAATCAATAGCTGACCTATCTTTTGGTGACATGCCTGACATATCTCTCTTCGCTGCTTCTCTCATATTTGTTTACCTCCAATGAAGTAATGTTTTCAAGATTTTCTAATCAATATTAGACAGGACATTAAAAAAGGTGCTGAGCAAGATTATTTAAAAATAATCTAAATGAATCAGTGAAGACAGCTAGACTACCAATGAAGTAATTAGTGTCGTCTCAGAAAGACAGCAAGGGGGTGCTGGGTCAGGCTGCTATGTTGTGAGTTTGCTCTGTGACTGTGCAACAGAAGTTCACGGGGCTGGGCTTCAGTGAAACCATTATGAACATATGGAGATGATAATCGTGGAAAAGATGCAGCAGAGCCCCAGACAACAGGTCTACATGTAGACCTCACATGAAAATTGGTTTCACAGAATCATAGAAAAGCTTGGGTTGGAAGGGATCTCAGAGATCATCTAGTTCGAACCCCCTGCACTGGGTGCGCTCTTCCCCCTTGCAAAGACAAGCAGCAAGTAGATCACAGTCAGTTCAGATGGTGAAGACCAATAGTACAGCACATAATCCTTTGAGACATCCTAAATCCTGGGAGCTAAAACTGTTTGAAACAGTGAGAGTTTCAGGCTCAGGCTTCACTGCCCAGCAAACCCTGAAACAAGCTCTGATAAGTACGGGCTTGTGGTAGCATTACAAGAACAAACTGCCTCCATGGAAAGGAAAGCCATGGAAACGATGGGCATTACAGGTCTGGAGCTCGGCAGAACAAGTGAACAGCCATCAGAGAAGGTTCAGGTTGAATATTAGGAAGAATTTCTTCTCAGAAAGAGTGATGGTGCATTGGCGCAGGCTGCCCAGGGAGGCGGTGGAGTCAACATCCCTGGAGGTGTTCAAGAACTGTGGAGATGTGGCACTGAGGGACGTGGGCAGTGGGCATGGTGCAAATGGGTTGGGGTTAGACTGGATGTCCTTAGCAGTCTTTCCAACCTTAATGATTCTATAGGGACTGCCTATAGGAGACAGCTCCCGGGGTGAAATATCGCCAGAACAATACCCAGACTTTGACCCAAAGGGAAATAGCTTATTGTCTCTGAGGAACTTTTTCATACCAAAGGAAACATCCATGACAATCAAGAGACCAGGGAGCAAACCAGGGCACTGGCTTATTGTGCCTCCAAGAGAACAAGCTATTTGTGAAAAAGGTAGTTGCTTCTTTGGAGAGAAAGGAAGTGGAGAACCTAGTTTTCACACCAGCAAGATGTTTAAAAAAGGGTGAGGGAGGATGCAGACCTTGACCATCCCCTTGCCTTGAACAGCGTGGTCACAACAAATGGCAAATCTGAATTTCCTTCCACCAAAAGGAAATTCCTTCACCTTTTTTGGATTCAGCTTAAGTGTCTCTGCAGGACAGTGTGACGCACTGACAAGACATTCTCAGAGTGGCTTTTTGTGTCCCTACTAATTACCTATATTTTTAATTGCAGATAGGAAATTTTGAAAGCCATACAAAGAAGAAAATCTAAAAGCAGGTTAGTTCAGATGAAATAAAAATGCCCTGAAAGTATATGTTCAGGTAGCAATAAAAAGACTTTTTATCGTTACTTAGAGGCATACAATAAAAGTATATTTTCAGTGCTTGGCTGCCACAAATAACTGTACTACAATTAGATGTGTGTATTATAAAATTGTGTGGGTGTGGTAATTATCACCCTCTGCAGCAGAATATATTTATACAAATCCTAAATTACAGCACAAAGAAACATAATTTGAGAAAGTTAAAAAAAAAAAGGGGGGGGGGGAATAAATTTTCCATCTTACTTTTGGGAAGTATTCTATGATAAAATGGGATGTGTCACATTTAGTGCTGAACTCTAAAAGTGAACTGCAGTCAGATTTGGGTCTGGGAGAGGCAGCCTGCATACATTTCTCTTCATTCATCTTAGCAGGGTGTGAGTGTGTGCACGCATGCACGTACACCAGAAGACCTTTACACAGCTATTTTTAGAGCCACACACCATGTGAAATCCTCCCTGCAATAAGCTGTGCCTAAAGCAGCAAACCAGGCCTGGATTTGGATGTGCAGTCACACAGTGCCAGGGAGAACTCATACCTGCATAACATAGGATGAGAATGAGCCCTGCTCTGAGCAGTGCTTTCTCACCTTGTTGCTGTGGCTGCATCTGCAAATACTTCTTCCTTGGAGACACCCACAGTCAGGTTGGATGGAGTTCTGAGCATCTGATGGAGCTGTAGGTGTGTTCAGTGCAGAGGTGTTGGACTGGATGGCCTTTAAGAGTCACTTCCAACTCAAATGATTCAGCACACAGAATAAGTCATGGGTATAGCAGCGTGGAGCAGCTGGATCCACGGGTTAATGTCTCCAAGTACATTCCTTGCTTCTTAGTCTTTTCAGCTCTAAACGTGCATTTGGTTTCCAAATGCATGAAGTCCTTGATCCTATAATCTACTCACTGTATAGCTGGAGAATTAATTGGCCTCTTATACTGCAGTTCATACAGTAGCCTCAGATGAATCCATCACAGCTTCCAGCTTTGACTCTACTGTGATTTTGGGGAGATTCTCTTTATCCTAAGAAGTGCTTCTCCTACATGTGAATCCGTCACGTTTATCTGTTATATAAGACTGCTTAAGCACTCACTTGCAACCTCTTAGCATCTGCCTAAAGCCACTACAGCTCTTTGCAATGAGACGGAGCTTGACTGGGAGCTTTTTATTATTTTGAATCCAATATTCCCAGCTTGCATATTATATTCACAGAAGCCTTGTGAAGCTTTATAAAAATTCTGTCACATATATTCTGATCATGCTATTTTCATTGTGTTTCCACCTCTATTATTTAAGAATTGTCTAGCTTGCTCTCCCAAATGCCATTTTCAGGCAATTTCTTCTCCTAATTTGATGAGCATCTACTATGTCTCTCTCACTTTTTACACAGCTCTGTTAAAATTTCCTCAAAGGTCAGCTTAGAGGGCAGGATGTGCTCATGATAACAGCTGTATTCTGGATTTTCTTAGCTGTGTAAATGAAATTAATACATTATCCTTCAGCAATATCGTATTGACTCTCCTGCTGAAGGCTATGGCCTTATTTGGTCCCAGCATTGTTTGCCTGAATAGGGGGCCAGAGGTTAGTAAGGTCATGACTTTACCACAATAGCACTGTCTTTGTGTGCCTCATTTCCTCCCGTGTACATCGATGTTTTCAAAGGACTTGCAGAGCCGGTCTGATGAAACATAGCTGCCTGCAAATTCAGCACTGAGCAAGACACAGCACTGCCTGGTCTTTGTGCTGATGCCACATGACAGGATGATGCCACAGAGGTGTTTTAGCTCATCCTTGAACTAATTCACAAAGCTACTACTATTTCCTCCTCCTTCAAATGCTTTCTCAAGGCACATTTTATATGATACCTACAGCAGTGCACCATATTAAAAAGAACAACGCACACCTTTTGCAGACCCACCATTAGGACTACCCCCAGCTTCCAGAGTGTGGCAGCTCCCATGCTTTCAGCCTTTCTCATATTATTGGCCCTGTGTGACACTTGGGACAGACCTGGCTGAGCAGCTTTCAGGTCACGTGTCTGAACTGCAGGTGCCAACTAAAACATTAAATCAATATCCCCTGCATTACTTGCAACAAATGATTTGGCAAGGCAGCTTTTTCAGCTTGCAGAAGCAAAATTCCCGTTGTTTTTAATTTCCCCTAAAAACTTTCAAGAAAAATAACATTTTGGCTGTAAAAAAGCAGATGCTGCAGGTCCACACAGGAAGCGTCTTTCTTTTCTTGGATTCTCCTTTCTGCAGAGGACAATCCTCAAATGCAGTCTGTTTCCCACAGTACATCCAGGAGAAGGCAAGCAAGATGCTTAAAGTACAATCAAAAAGGAGGGGCACATCTGGAGGACACAGAATCTTGGGGGCACAAAGATCACATAGAATCATAGAACAGTTTGGGCTGGAAGGGACCTTACAGCCCACCCTGCCCCCCAATCCCTGCCGTGGGCTGGCTGCCACCCACCTGATCAGGCTGCCCAGGGACCCATCCAACCTGGCCTTGGGCACCTCCAGGGATGGCACATAAAACTCAAGCAAAGCACTATGACCCTAATTTGATTCTTTGATGAAACAGTTTAACAGCAACAACAATGATTTACATTTAAAAAAAAAAAAGCTCATAAAAAGCATGAAAACCCTATTATCACCTGTTTCAAGAACATATTTTGCTAAGCCATTCATAAGAAACAGCTTTCCAAGAAAGATGCCCAGTAGCCATAAGAGAAGATGTCCGCATTACCCTATTTTTTGTAAACTTGCAGCCCCATGCCATGCCAGCATTTTGTAGCACCTTATCCGGAGTTGTCGCATGTCACAATATTAAGCAGAACATAAGAGTTCGATGAGCTGCTGACTAGCCGAATGGAAATAAGCAGCCTGAGACCCTTAAAGCAGTGCCTAACATGCCAAACCCCAGACACCGCCCATGGACCACCTCTGGGGATGCAGAAACTGCAGCAGGACCAACATTGTCCTATAAGCTGTGGGCAGTTCAGCTGCTCAGAGATGATATTCTGCTCTCCTGACCACAAGCCCCTCCCTTGCACAAAAAAATTTCTTCCCAACCCAAAGGCTTTATTTTCCCAGGCTCTATAACCAATGTGTTCCCTTCTAGATACCTCCAGCTTTGCCAATTTGCAGCCCATGAAGTCCCAAAAGGTTCGTCTTTGCTCTTTCAAGGATTTAAGTTCAGAAGCTCAGCCAGTCTACTGCACCACAAACCAAAGACTCATCACTACTGGCCAGGTTTAACCTACTACTGTTTTATGAGCTAGTTTCTTTCCAGCAGACTACAAGTACCAGAACATCCATCCCAATCATCAGAAGGGCCCACTTCTTTGTGTGGAGCAGCACTCTGACTACAGAGAAAGGGGAGCCTAAAGCCTCCTGAACATGCCCTCATTCTCCCGCTCTACATCCAACTCAACTTCTTACACGGGTAGATGGTGATAACACAAGGGGGAGTGGTTTTAACTACAAATGGGGAGGCTTAGATTAGATGTCAGTGGGAAATCTTTCACTGCTGATGGGACCATGGCACTGCTGCCCAGAGAGTCCCATCCCTGGAGGTACCCAAGGCCACGTTGGATGGGGCCCTGGGCAGCCTGATTTGTTGGGGGGAAACCAGCCCACACCAGGGGTTGGAGCTGTAAAGTCTCTTCCAATCCAACCCCTTCTATGATTAATTCTACAATTCTATGATCCATTCTGGTGGCGATGCACTTTTAGCTCCTTCTCCAGGTTCCCTGAGTGTCTACAGTCAACAATTATTTTGGGGCCAGCGAAGACATTTTCCTTTGTGATGTGACAGTAAGATTTATAACATGACATTCTTCTGGAATATATTTATCTCTTCTCCCAGCCAAAGAAGTCTAAAGTACCAGTAATACTGCTCTACAAATAGCCATGTAAATAAATAAATAATATTTGAAAATGTGCTGATGTTTTATTGCAGAAGTTTTCCCCCTTCTGCTTGTACTTGAGTTGTTTGATGAAAGGAAGATTTTAAGAAGCAGCATCTTCTTTCCTTGAAATTTTCCATTTTTAACTGAAAAAAGAACAACCACTTCAGATGAGAACAAGAGCATTCAGTCAAAACCCTTGAGATTTTTCACTGATGATTTGTTTTGGGGGTACATTGTTCCTATGCTGATGAAAAATCTGTGCAAGAATGTTTTCCCCAGCCAGTTCTGAAAAAGAGAATTAGACGTTCCTGCTTCTTTTATTGCATTTTTCTCCAATGAGCCCTTCTCAGCCAGGTTTACTATATTTATATTGTGTCCCAGCTGCTAACTAAGCCTTGGCTTAGTGATCTTACTGCAATGATGAGGCATTTCCATTTCTGATTTCTAGCATATGTTGCACTTAATATAGCATTGCCCTTGTGTACCAGTTACCCCAGAAAAATGTCTGTGCCAGCAATGTAACTGTGGTATGGTCCCTGGAGAACCACCAGGGTATGAAACCTTGTGTCAAAATGCAGATGCCACGATTAATAGGACAATAATACATCCTTGAACTATATAGAGAGGTATTTTTTATAGTGTATACAGAAATATGTTTGATACTCTGATGAAAACATCTTTTTTAGCTTTGTCTTAAATGAAAGATATCTGCAAAAGAGCTGAGAGATAATGATGAAAATCTGAACAATTAATTCTGGGGAGGAGGTACACACTGAGCTGATTATTTTTCCTCTCTTAGGTTTGTAGCCTGGACCAGCTGATCGCAAAGACCAGGCTCTTGCACATGATTTATGGGGGATTTATCCCTTCCAAAGAAGAAGAGAGACACTGCGGCAAGAGCTCCCCATGCAAAACATTTCAGGACTTCCACATTGGGCAACCAGAGCAGAACATCTGAAAATGGAAATAAAAGCAACAGATTTGAGATCATTATTGAACATAAATAGTTGTTCATTTCTGATCTCCTGGCCCTGGGACTCGGTGCAGATAGCCTTTGTGAACTGGAACTCTCCCATTTATTCCAGACTTCTGGGCAATTCAGCTAAATCTGAACAACAGATCCACCTCAAAACCCAGTTTTTGGTTGACATAGGAGTTTTTGGAAATAAGAGTTGTCTCCCACCCATGCAGCAGAGCAGAAGTGAGACATGCAAACTCAGGAGGGGCTTACCCTGCTGCAGGAGTAGTTGTTTGTACTTCCAGCTGAGGCAAAAGTCAAAGGAAATTCTACCCTGGAGATAAACTGCATTACGTAAGACTTCATATACTCTAAATGGTCCTTAGATTTATTACAGCTAGAGAAAGGCTGTTCTGTCTGTTGGCATAAAATATGGACTTTGTTTTAGGAGGTTAGTGAGGAAGAAATAAATGGTATATTTGGGGTTCCTTGCCCTAGGGCTTTCCATGCAGGGACCTGTCAAGTTTTTGGAGCTGAAAAGTTTAAAGGCATAAAATATAAATCTGAAGCAGGAGGTTTTGATCTGTTCTGCTTGTATGAATAATATTAAAACAAAGTATTAAAAAAAAAAAAAATCAAACTTCATATTCCATGGTAAATTCTGGTCATTCACTGTTTGCTTTTCTCTTCAACCTAGAGAAAGAGCTAAAATATCAAAGTCCTTTTTAGAACTGAGTTCAAAGATTATTTAAAGCATGGAAGATCTCATTTTAAGCTACATGGCAGCAATGGAATCATCTGACAGTCCTCAGTGCCCACTGCAAGTGGGCATCTATGTGTGTATTACTCTTATCCTTTCTGTGGGTTGGGCTTCATACCAGGATGCATCTCCTATGATGCCTCCACAGGGAGGACCTCCATGATGCACCACAAAGCCCCAACCAAAACCTAACAGCAGTCAAGGGGCCAAGTCTGTGCAGCAGGCACTTCCAAGGCATGGACTGACCCAATTTAACAATGAGCTGGTTCGAAACAGGGTTCTTCCATTGGGTTTATTTATTCATATATACTGAAAGTAAAAAAGACTTTTTTTTCCCACCTTGTGGTTGTTTTTGATTGTTTGTTTGTTTTAAATAAGAGGTTTCCTTGCACGTTATAATTTTGTAGAAACTGTGTGACCCATTGGAAAACAAAGCGTACAGTTCCTTGTTAAATCTTACGAACAGAAATATAAAAAATGAGCAGAAGATAATTTTCTCCAAATGAAAATTAGACTGTAAAAACTGATCATCTCAATTCTTTTCCTTTAAAAGACCCTTTCTTTCCTTTAAGACCCACAAAAATCTCAGTGTGCAGGAAAGACAATGAATCTTGACTGGAAAGACAAGGAGCCCCGTCAGTAAACTCAGATCACAATTAGCACCAGCTGTAACCCAAGTGAACTCCCCAATTTAATGGTTCACAGGAGAGCATACACATACAGTAAAAGCTACCAACCAGATCAATTCAGTCTCCTTCTCCCAGACTCCTCTCCTCCCCCAAGTCCTGCAGACAAAAGTCTGTTTCCCTTCTTAGTTGTTAAAAATATTTTTAGAGCTCTTCAAATATGGAAAGCAGAAAAGGAAGAAAAAAAAAACCAACAATAGAATCTGACACAAAAGCACCCTTCTCATTAGGGCTTTTTAAACAGCATTAGAGCTCATTGAATTTCATGCACTAATAACATTCCCACTCAATCCAAGGCAAACCAGTCAAATCTAAATCTATCAAATTTTACAAGGAAAGGAACATTGCCAACTTCTAATATTTCTCCTGCATTCGCTATCAGAATGGGGCAGGGACTGTCTTCCAAACTCCATGTTTCTTTTCTTCAAATACTTTTAAAGCTACTGTTCAGTGGTGAGGAAGGGAAAAAAAAGGAAGAGTTACAAAGAAATAAAATCTCTAGAGCGACATCTATACAGGATTGTCAGACACGCAGTGTTTTTGGAACAAAGCAGTCACGAAGCTGGTTTTAGCACAGCAATCAGCCAGGATTTGAGATTAAAAAGTTGCTAAGATCCTACCAGACAAAGCCCTTTGGCAAATGAAGCCGATTGTGGCAATAATAAAGCCCCCAAAGACGCAGAGGATTGTCTGAGTCCTTGATCCTTGAGTCCTTTGGCCATTTAACACCAAGCACATCTTCAGCTTGGAAAAAGAAGCCAGCAACTAAATCAGTGAGAGCAGTTCCAGGCTTCACTGGGAGCATAGGATATTAGAATCACAGAATACCCCAAGTTGGAAGGGACCCAATACAGACCATTGAGTCCAGAATATTGGTTCCCCTGGGGATGCAGGACCCAGATTGTTGCTGGATTTGGCCACTCCTGTGGGTTCAAGTTGTGTAGCTAATGGCATAGATCTACTGTCCCAGCCTTCCTAAAAGTGCCAACCACTCACAAGATGTCAGCAGGAGCTGTACGAGGTGCTCTACCAGCTGGGTGTATGTGCAGCACATTTTGATAGAAAGACTAGCAAATATAAGGGATAAGGAGGAATAAAGCGTGTCATTAGAGCTCATTTTGTATGGTGCTGTGTGTCTTGGGGGTTTTTATGGGTTTAATATATTCGCAGTTCATGTTGGATCTCAGCACAGACCTCCAGATGAGAACATCTACTTGAGATGCAGGTTGGCTACAACTCATCCATAATGACTATAACAACTTGTGAAGTGGATTTAGAAGTCATTGAGTTATAGATTATTTGGGTAAACGGGGTGCAAGAACTGTAGCAAGAAACCCATTTAAATATTAAGGAGAGTTATAAACCGAGAAGAGAACGGATAGCAGAGTAATATCAGGCCAGAATATGCCCTCCAGAGAGGGACCACTACTGCATATAGATTAGAAAGCACTCCAGAAATCACTCTGAAAACCCATAAAATTCAGTCATAAATGTGGTCAGAAAGTTGAGCATGTAAAGAGAGATCCAGAAGACAGACCAAACTCTGCCCATCTTATCTGATGAGTAACCCCACAGCAGATTCCTCTCCCCTGATCTGTAATGTCTGCACCAACACAGCATTAATCTATTGAGTAGGAGTGAAAGAGTCAGGACCTTGGACTAAAACATCATTTCTGGAGGATGTATCAGTTCTGTAAGTGTCCACATGCATCTTTCTTGTGTTCTTTCTTTTTTCTCTACAGGATCGTATCTCAGGAAAGGTAAAATGATGCTTTGTAGGTGTCTTATTTTTCACCATGTCCAAAAGTTTTACTGACTTTGAGTAGGGACCACAGAATTAACCTTCTGCTGGAAGAATCCAAGCAGCTATCTTTGGAACTACCCACCCAAGGAAGGGCTGCAGAAGCAACCCCTGCCAGACAAGTGAATGGCAGGAGAAATACTCTGTATGGAACAAGTGGAGAAGGAAAAATTAATGATCAATTAGTACAAAAACACCAATGGTTCTTCCCAGTTATGCCCATAACGTAAGCAGCAAACAGGCTTTTCAGACTTTCCTGGTGCATAAGCCCTGCTTAGTTCAGAGGTGTTTCATTAAATTTTTAGAGCCTCTCTTGAACCCAGCACCATCCCTCCCTGCTGTGCTATGCACACAGACACAGTGAGACGAGGCTTTAAGAACTCAGCGAGAGGTGTCAGCAGCAGCCAACTCGAGCTCTCGCAGGGCCTTGAAAAACAAGAGGTTCCTGTTTGGCATGCAAGGGCCCTTTGAAATACAAAAGCACTGTTCCAGTCACTTATTTTCGATTTGTCCGCCTTTCCCTCCCCCCAGCCCTGTTTAGAGAATTCTCCCCAATTTTTGCAGAATAAGGGAAAATACTCTACATCTGGCTATCTGGCTGATGGGCCAGAAGCACCTATGAGCAGCTTTAATCATGAAAATTGAAGATGCTTTGAAGGATAAACCACTCTACCCAGCTGAAATAGTGCTGAGGAACAAAATTCAGAGTGAAGAACAGGAAACTATGAAGGTGTGAACTATTGCTCAGCCAGCAGAAAGAGAAACATGCTCCCAGGGAGACACAGACTGCAGAGAATGGATGGCTCTGTCTCAATGCTACACCTAATGTTAATTTATAGCATGACGTTATAACCAGTAATAATAACGAGAGGGCATAACTGGCACTTTTGAAGCTCTTGGATGTGAAGGTCACTCATTTTATCATCAAGACAATCCTTTAAGAACACCATTGCTATGAAGGAGGTGATCAAGGCTTTTAATCTGAAGCCCTTTATCAGTAGTGGGCTGCACGCCGTGCACCTGAAGCATGCTCCAGTGAGCAAACACAGTGCAACAGTGGCACTTAATCAAATCATCCAAAAGGAGGCTTCATACCTTGCAGGCCATCACTTTGAGTGGTGGCTTATGGAGGGATGCAAAGCCAAATCCCCATAACACAGCCCTGAGTTGGCACGGTGGAGGCACCACACCAAAGGAATGGCTTTCATTTAGGTCAGACCTCACCTGCAGCAATTAGTATCAAAGCCCAGTAACAGGATTAATTATGATACTGCCAGAGAGACTTGCACTGTACTGCACGGCTATTTAACCCTTTTCTTGGACAAAGGTTTCTCAGTGACTTGTGTGAGAGCTCAGCAAGTCAACTGCAGATGTAGCCAAGGGCAGTAGAAAGGAGTGGGGCAGCAATGGGCTGTAAGACTTGTTATAAAACATGTGGGCAAGGTCCAGCCAAACTTTGCTGACTAAAGCCATGCTAACCACCAGCGGACAACAAAATCCCTTCTCTGCTAGTTTTCTGAGACCCAGAACTCAGTTTTCTCATAGATTAGTTAGTAATTTATATGAAGAATGAAAAAAAACAGCATAGTTATTTTCTCTCTGCTGTCACACTGAATTCCTTTCAATTAAGATCACGTTAAATACAATTCATCTAGTGGATTAAATTCTGTATTTTAGCTTTTACAGACACTTATCAGAGAGAACTGCTTTCTGCAGGCCTTTTTTGCTTGTACAGAAGTGGAGATGTACATACTCAGACCTCACTTACATCCTTCCTACAGTTTATAAAAATCCAGATCACATCAGCACTCGCATTAAACTTAAGGAACGTTAGTTAATGGATACTCCTTTTTTCCAAAAAATAGAGTAATAATAAAGAAGTCCTGAAAACGTGGTGCTTTGCATTTCACTATTGCCCTGGGGTCAAGCTTAGGGATGCCCTAAATCCAAGGTACCACCACGTAAGTTCTGCTGCGGGCCGCATGGGAAAAATACACTCTGGTTCCACACAGAGCTGTGTTCTCGGAAACATTCTTCATCGCAAACTCTGGCAACAGGCCAGCGCTTCAAACATTTTTGGTTACACTGGAATCCCCTAGGACTGCATTTTGGAAACATCAAAGCACAACATGCTCCCCAGCACTCTCCAGCTGCTAGTCTGGCATGCGGCAATGAAAGCGTAGCTGCTTCGTGTTAAAATTGGCATGGTTTCACTCTCACCTACTCCTTGAAACAAGTTTTAAATCAATTGTTGCTGCTGTTTTGAAATACTGCTTTGAAAAGCACGTCACATTCTGCAAGTGTGAATCAAGTCCTTCTGAATGCCTCTGTTGCAACCCAGCAGCCTTGTTGGGTGCCTGGGGTCCTTAAACTCCCATCTGGGAATCATGGCTCACCGAACTGATAAGCAGACAGACAGGTGAAGCAGGAAGCTATTAGGAGCTCCCTGGAGAAGACTAGCAGTGAAAAGACCTCCATGAAAATTCCAGGTACTGGGGGATGTACAATTAGTCAACAGCACTCATCCTGGGTACCCCCACACCAAGCAACTGCTGTAAGTCCAACAGTGGGAATTGCATGCTATCCTGTTTCCTGGAATTGTACCACTACAAGCTCCAGTCACACTAATTGCTGCTTAATGTACACTGTCCACAACTTTTACAGCTGGATTTATTTTACCAGGTGCTTCCAGCTTTCCTGAAGGAAGAGCCAGTGCCAGCTCTGGGCAGGTGCTACATGGGAGGAGCTTGGGCTCAGAGCAGGGAGGAGAAGGGAGGCAAGGAGAAAATGAGTGGGGGAAGCGGGAAGTGAGAAGAGCTAAATGTGAGTGGAAAAAGTCTGGAATAGCCACGAGAGGATTCTTCCAGCCAGCTGGGATCTTTGATTTTCCCCTGAGAGGGGCACAGTAATGTAACCACGTACAAGGATAGTGTGCACACTGGCCTCCACCACACAGCGCTAATCATTCAGGTTTGGAAAGGCTTGGCAGCCTCTCTGTCCAAGCCTGACATCAGGACCCAGTTCCCCATCTCACAGCAAGGCTGCAGAATAAATACAGAACACTTGCTCCATCACCTGAGCAATGATGCTTGCCAGCAGGCTGAATAATTGCTCTCCACCTGACGTGCTGAGCCAATATCCAGCCATCCCTCACTGTGAAGGAGTTGTTCACACTGCACATTTGGGGTGCTAGGTCACTATGTGTTCCCCATGCCTTTTGTTCCCTCCTTCACATGTCCACATCAATTTTTTTATTTTTTATTTTTATTTTTTTTTAGTTAAAGCAGTCACTCTGCTCTGCCCTGGCCTTCACCCCTTCCTCTCCCCTCCAAACCCCCCAGGATGATTTAAGTAAAACAAATTATTTGTTTATTCCAGGAAAGTTTTTCCCATTCAGGAGCCAAGCAAGAAGGGGAAATAAGCTTAATTTAGAAAGATTTGAAATTCCTGAAATAGATGACAGCTGAGAGAAGACTGGCATGTTAAATCATTCCACTTCATAAACATCCAGCTCTCATTTGGGCTTGACAGATGTAAATGCTACTTGATGTAGGTACTACCTACCAGTAATGCTGTCTTTCTCTTATTTATGCAAATACATAATACAAAATCCTTTTCATGCACATTAACTGTCTGCAGAAGAGCAGATCTACAGCCATATTTTCCCCCTAGTTTTTCATATACGTCATACGCAGTGGTGGGAGGACAGCTTGACATCTTTTTCAGGTTAAAGGATGAAGAGATTATCAAATGCTTCACTTTAACCTCACAAATCATGTCACATGTTCTGCCAGTGTCCTGTGCTGAAGAATGGATTCTTTTCATAGTGATTGCATAAGAAAAACGTATAGACTGGGCCTGAAGTAACCGTGGTGAGGAGATTGTAGGATAAATCCCATCCCTAAGAAAGGCAGTCTTTGCAAACATATGCCATACAAAAATGCCACCTGGCAAGATAGGAAACTGAAGCACACTATCCATTTAGAAACCAAGAGGGAAAAAAAAAATTCTGAGCCAGACTGAAATTCAAAGAGAACAGGTTTCGAGGCTATTGCCAGATCCACCAAGAAGCAGCACCTTCTGCTCCACAAAGCAGAGCTCAGTTATGCTGGCAGGCACAGAGCTGCATCAGGCACTGCACCGAGGTCACAGCACTGCTGTCCTGAAGGTCACCCTGAACATAATATGCTCCAGAGACTTCGGTTATCTCGGCTGGATTTGCCGAGTGGGGGTGGAAGGAGAGATGTTGACATACTCCAGATAAGCAGATCCCCAAGTTTTACGTTTTTCACTAAGACAAGATTTTCCATCAGGGAAATTCCCTGCTGCAATCTCAGCCCCAGCAGCTGTCCCTTGCTTATAGGATGGCTGGCTTTAACAAACAGTTTTCCAACCATGGCATTTTCTTGCTCAGCATGGCAGTGCCGAGCAACAACTTGGTCAAAACTGGCTATCTTAGAGGAAGAAAGTTTGGTTATTGCACTGCTTCTGTTCTGCAGAGGGTAACCTGTTGTGGGAAGGGAAAAGGAGCTTCTTCTCATTTTTATCTGATATGGGATTCAACCAGATTGAAGGAAAAGGCAGTACCATCTGCCTTATCCAATGATCCCTGCCACTAGGACAGCCCATACCCAAAGAAAAATGTCTCTGACACCCACCTTGGGAGGCCTAGGGCATCACTCAGAATCAGAACCCCTGTATCAAATGCATCAAATACCATCCCATGCATCCACCCCCACACCAATACCTTTATCCCTCCTCTCCCCCTTCTTCAGCCCCACATGCAGGGTGAAACCAGGCAGCCTGTCTACGTCTGTCCCACAGACCCTTCGCCTTTCCCATCACATCACTCAAGGTGCTTTGGGAGAGACAAAACATGACCAGATCCATTGGTCTGCATACAATTTTTACTGTCATTAATCTTACTCTGGAAAGCACTCGAGATTTGGCCTAAATGTTTCTTAGGAGAAAAAAAAATAAGATGTGGCCCAGACATGACAGAAACCCACTGCATCTACAGGTGGGCAGATCCAGTGCTGTGCATTAGGTCATATCTGCAGATGGGAATCTTTAATGGTATGATTCCGTACTATTAAAGATGATATGATTCAAATACCCTCTTCTCAAAGCAGACATATAATGAGTTTATCTCAGCCCTCATTAATTATAACCTTCACTGGAGGACTGTCCCAGTGTTTCTGACATCCCTCCAAAAAAATAAGGAAGAAGACAGCAGAGTGTTGCTCTCCTCGCTTCCTTGTTAATTCCAGTCAGCCCCATGCTCTTCTGATGTTGCTCAGCTCTTCTATCTGGGTAAGAGAGGCTCTTGTAAAGGGACAAAAGGATGCTTAACGCATCCTGAGAACTGCAGGCAGTTTCCACATTGCCAAGCACAGCTGAAAACCTTGGGGGCAGCAATTAGGAGGGCTGCAGGTTTATGCCTGCAATGAGATGCAATGCCAAGAAACAGAGAATACAAAACCTGCCCCAAAGAAGCGTATCTCAGAGCAGCAGATTCAGAGCCATCAGCTCCGTAGGGGAAAGTAGGGCAGAGCCTGTGCCCCAAATTCCCTGCACAACCACTCCAAATGCTGTGTGGGACTGCCAGGACATGGCACGGCGAGCCCTGGGGATGTGGCCTCTCTGGTGAGATGCCGAGTGCCTCTCACTTTCTTGGCCGCTGGTGAGATCTCTCAGCATTTGGCTCTGCCCAAGAGGTGCACAAATATGGGTAAGGCCAAGGGTTTGGCCAGCAGGAGTGGGACCATATAGAATTATGACTTTGCTGCAAAGGTAAATGTGCCAGACACTGTCCCTGTACATATTTAGAATACTCAATATAAAGAATGTAATATTTTATACAGAACATTAAATACATAGAATATCTAACCCTGCCCTGCACTGCCTCTTGAACTGCAGAACTGTAACATATCTGGGAAGCCCTACAATACCAGCTCCAGTGGAGATGCTTCCCTCCTACTCAGCAGCTGAGCCTATTGTCCAGGAAAAGTTCAGAGAGGCATTCCTCAGAACCGGGAAAACATTTTAAACCTATCTGTAAATAACCCTGACAATCTCTCAAAAGGAAAAAAAAAAAAAAAAGTATTCTGTTTCATTTGGCTGCACTTCTCTTCTCCTTCATACCCAGCTGCTCTCTGTGCCCCTTCCCCCCCAGCAGACTCAGTTCAGCCCCAAATATATCAGGATCTCTGGAAGAAGCAAACCCCAAAGAACAGCCCTCTCCCCCTTCAGATGCATGGAAAAATCCCTCCCTCCCTCCCTGCAATGCAAATTCCAGCTCTCTCTGCACCTTTCACATGCCCATCTCTGCTACCACCTCTGAGTTTAGCTGCCACCAAGTTTGACTGATGAAAGGTGACAGCTCTATTATATTAATTCCCATCAGAAAATAAGGGAAAAAAATCTCACATGCTTTTCATATCAAACACACTCTCTGTGTGCTGCAGCACGAAGGAGAGGCTCATCTGGCTCTTCCTCAGCATGAAACGTGGCTACTGAGCAGAGCGCTCCCCAGACTAGGGGATGCTCTTGTCAAACAAATGGCAAGCATTCATTTCTTTCCATATTATGCATGTATGCAAAATTAAGTATGCTCTTCCTACACTGGGCTGATCCAGGATGATCACTGCCTGCAACTGCTCTTGTCTAATGGACCTGAGCCCTGTCTGCACTGCCAGAAGGGTGTATTTGCAGAAGACAGCCCTCAGGCTATCGTGCTTCAGCACATGGCTTCACACCAGAGACTGTCTTATCAGAAGATAAACAAAAACAAAAGCCCCAAACTTTCTCAAAGTAGGAAACTTTCCTCTCCAATCTGTCGAACTGTATAAACTCAAACGAAAGCACATCCTATAATTTCATCTTCACTTTAATGACAGCCTGCTTCCATCCCCACAATTCTCTGCCCATAGCGCCATTATGGATGCTTTTTTTACAGCTTAAACACCATCTTAATATCAGCTAATTGCACCAATCAGTGTGAAGTTTCTCCACATGACAGTAATTCCCCACAAATACTGCCATTAGATCTCATGTGTTTCCAGATTTTCCTTCAGCTCCCTTTTACAAAGACTCTGCTCTGGTTTGTCCCGAATGTGCACCCTACCTGCTGGCAAAACTCCCTTTTTGCCTCCAGATTATCACAAGAAAGGTTAGATATTAGAATAAACTTCTTCTCCAAAGGAGTGGTTGGGCACTGGCACAGGCTGCCCAGGGAGGCAGTGGGGTCATCCACCCTGGAGGCATTCTAAAAACATGGAGATGTGACACTGCAGGACATGGCTTAGTGGGCAATATTGGTGGTAGGTGGACGGTTAGACTAGATGATCTTAGAGATCCTTTCCAACTTGAATGATTCTATGAAAAAAATCTGGACCAAAGAACCCACGTCATCCAATAAAAAGGTCATTTATCAACTACCTTCACTGTTCATTCAAGCCAAAGTACAGTGAGAGAGAAGGTTGCCTCTTGCATCTTCAGGGACGCCAACCTTTGTTGATTTCCGCATGCTACATTTCCTTCTAAGAAAGGCAGCTCATGCAGACCTAGCCCTCAGCAAGGCATTTCTTTGAGGAAACTCTCAAGCCCATAGCTTGCTTTGGAAACCAGAGGAAGATGAAAAATGGCTCAGTCCCAGCAGAAGCAAAGCAAACATCCCCAGGACACCCAAACCATTTCAAGAAACTGGCCCAGGCACCTAACTTTGTAGTAAGCTTGAATCAGCCAGAATAGCTGAAAACACTTGACTGTTGTCCTCTCCATCCAGCTACAAAGGAAGGAACAAAACTCACAGACTGCAGTCACAGCCCGAAGACTCATGATCACAGTGGGTCCCAGCTAAGCCTTGGCTAACACAGGCAGCAGGATGCAGAAACTTCCCTTGGCAGCCAGACATGTCTTTGACAAAAGCAGGGGAACTAACAGTGTTTTGCCACATTTCTTTGCCAAATCCTCAACGCTAAAGCCTCTTTGTGTTGACCACCCAGTGGAACAAAGGGCTAGGGGACAACCCCAGCTTCAGGCTGCTGCTGTGCTCCTTGGCAGGAGGCTCTTCCTCCAAACCCCTCCCAAAACTTTTTCCTTAAGACTTGGTCCAAAATCCTCTGCTCTTTGTGGACTGCACACTATTCAGTGTCCTCCAAGCCAGACCTTTCCTATACCTTACCCTACGGACCACAGAGGTGGGAAACACTATACAGCTCTTGGGAAATTCAGAGGAAAAGCAACAGGCGGTCAGACGTGGTTCACCTCCTTAGCACAGATTTCTGGTGCAGAGTCCAACCAGTGTTGCATGTAGAAGGCTGACTCCAACAGAAGAGGGTTATTTTAAATCCTAACAATAAGAAACTGTTCTTACAGCAAAACAAAAAAGTGAAAGAGAAAAGCAAAGTCTCCTCTGCAGTAGTTTCTCAGGCACGAGAGAGGATGTGAGCAGGTATCGCAGCAGCCTACAGGGAGGAGGATCTATACTGTGCTAAAATACTGTGCTGAGAAGAGAGGGGTATGCTCTGAAGCTGGGAAACGACAGATGTGAAAATGGATGGAAGTGGATGTATGTGCAGACGCACACATTCATTCAGCTTTGCTCCCTGGGGCTCTCCAGCAAGTAACCCAGTGACTGCAACTCTCCCCACTATAGCCTGACCTCACACCCAGGTGGGCTGGATTGTGGACCCCTGAGCATGCGAGGGACTGGGGCTCTCTAAAAGGAGCAGTCTCTGTCACCATGTCAGACCGTACCTCCTGCTACATTTCCCTAGCACAGGAACGGGCCTGCTGACCTCAAAAGCATAAGTAAATACCCAAGTTTTTTGATGACAGAGTGGAACAGAACTGGAACATCTGCATCAAAGCCAGGCAGAGGAGGCTACGTGGGAAAGCAGAGGACACAGAGGCACTCGGGGACAACTGCATTCTGCCCTGCATTGCTCCAGCTCTGAACAGTTTTTGATAACTGCCCTCCATTTTGAGCCCCAGCTGCTGTAGTAGGGCTGTGCATGTTCAGTGCCTTGCTGGAATCAGAGCCTGACTTCATCTGAACTTTCAAGCAGCCTTGGAACAAGACTTGGTTGTGGTACTGATAGGTATGGCTGCTCACATGAATTTACAGTTTCAGGAAATTCACTTGCTGGTGGATTTATTGAGGAGGAACATGCCACACAATCATACCATCCAACCCCATCATGCAGCTTCCAAGCCACTAGATCAGCATTTGTCCTCCCAAAGCCAAATCTGAAAGCCATGAAAACAAGTTTCCTCACCACCAGAAAATTAGGAAGTCCATAAACTCATAAACACCATGATCTTGTCTTACCCATTTTTTACATTAGCTTCATGGCACTGGTCTGTATTACAAGCCATGGTTCACTGCAATCTTGGGCAAAGCAGCAGAAAAGCTTGGAACTACAGTTTCATCCACAGCTCAGAGATATACCCAAGGAATTTACCTTCCTCCCTTTATTAGTAGCACTGAAATGAGTGTTAGGAGCGAATCCATTATCTCACTACAGTCTGGGACAGAAGTATCAGTGCTGTCCCTCCCTGCTCTTCCCCTAGGAGGGGAAGTATAAACACCTCTCCCTCACACCCCGGCACGTGGAGGGACCAAAGCTCTGTTGCAGAGGCAGCACAGCAGAGTTTGGGTTTCTTGCCAAGGGAGCAGAGAGGCAATTCAGCATGCTGACAAATCACCAGATGGGATGCACTTTGAACTCCTCCTGTTCTGTCTCCATTGACTCACCTCTCATCCAGCTGCTAAAAAAAAAAAAGAAAGAAAAAGAAAAAAAAAAGGCTCCTGGAGTGCTCGGAGGTTATGTACTACGCTGTGGCTTTTTGCCAATTCAGTGAAAAAATCTTTTTTTTTTTTTTTTTTAATTTTTTAAGATTAATGCTTTAAAACCCCTTTAAGAACCATGTCCTGCAAAACAAACCTTCATTGCTGTGGCTTAGAGGCCAAAACATTTCGTCAGCCAACACAACAGCCTGGCAGCAACTAAAGAAATGTTGCAGCTTCTCCTTGTGCTAGCTCAGTTCACAGATGCCAAAGTCATCAGTGGATGAAGCTGCTGGGAGATTTTGGAATGAGATAAGTTTTGTCAAAAAAATCCAGGTTCACTGGAATGGGAACTACGTTATTCAAAGCCTCTGGATTAATAAACTTGGTACAAGGCAGAAGCTTCCAATAGGTCAGCAACAAGAGCTGGGAGCAGTCCTAAGGCAGGTGACGAATACAATCAAGACAGCCAGGCCCCAAGCAGCTGTATAATGTCATTGCAATGTTGGCCACCATCCTGGTAACAAAGCTGCCTTCACTGAGCAGCTGCAGGGTCTGGGGACATCCACTTTGCCAGGAAAATGGAAATATTTCAGTTACATTTATAGTGAGATCAAAAGTAGACATAAAGAAACCAAAAATTCCAGCCAAACAGACCGCCTGGCTGCCAGATATCTGTCTTCACAGTCTTAGATCCATCTCTCTACCTCACCCTCCATACACTCCCACAACCTCACTCAATTACCTTGTCTTCCATGGCACTCTTCTGTTCTGTTTCTACTCATACTTTCCATATAACTTCGTTGAAGACTGTCCACTGTTACCTGTTGAGTGGATCCTACTGGGTTCTGCCCTCAGAGCTGTACTCTCCCACTGTGACTTGCCTCTGAGGCAGCCTCCACCCTGAACAGAAATTCAGCCACCCCCTCCACATAGGTGACTCCTGTCTCAATCCTGACTCCGGACCTGATCAGTAAAGCCTTGCAGTGTCTCTCTAGCATGAATCTCAATCATGTCTCTGAAACAGACTCCAGCCTTTCACTTCTTTCCATACCAAAGTTCATAAAGATGACCCTTGCAGGCACCATTTCCAGTTATAGCCTTTCTCAAGGTCAGTACAGAATCACTGAAACAGAGGGGCTGTAAAGAACCTCTAGTGATCATCCAGTCCAACCCCCTGCTAACACAGGTTCCCTACAGTAGGTTTCACAAGAAAGCATCCCGATACCACCAAGATAAGCCAGTGGTTCTCTCTCAGTTTAGACCTAGGACAAGAGGTCATATGTTGCCAGTTAGGTATCTGAAGGACACACAGTGGTAGATGATGATCTAGAGGATCAGCAGGGTGGACGTTATGACTCTATGCTGAGATCCCTGCTCTGCAAGTGAACAAACTGGCTAGCATAGAGTTGTACTAAGCAAAAAGTTGTCACTGCTAACCAACCATCGCAAGTGTCACCGCATGACCCCAGTGCAGATCAGACATGCCAGCCTGCTCAAAGACTCACATGTGAGCTCCATTCCTTTTGTGGAGATGTGCCCTCAGCCAGCTACAGCCATGACCTCACCTAGAAGGGCCAAATATCAGCCAGATAAGCAGAGCTGAGGTGTGGTCATCTCTGCCTACCTTCTCTTTTTTGTCCTACTAGATGTCCTTTTGCCTTCACTTTCTCTGTCACTCTATACCAAAGACTGCCCCTCTCCCTGCAAAGTGTACCCCACTGTTGTACTGCACTATTTCATACTCCCTTCCCTACTCATGAGCTGTCCTCTGTATCCCAGCCCCATGTCTCCAACATGTCTAACTATACTGTAGGTCACTTACTTTCTTGCTGAGTCTCTCCCTTGGTATCCTCATCAAGGACAGAGACTGCCTTAGTTCCAGGTCTCTTCACACACCATTGGAACACAGAGCATTAGGTCTGTCAATATTGATCTAATCCAGGTTTGCAGGTCTGGGCCATTTCACACTGTCATTCTTCACAAGGCACATTCATCATGCTGGCCACAGTCACCCTGAATAGATGCAAAGCTGAATAGCCATGGCTGTGTTTGAGCAGAACAGAGACTAATGCAGCTGCCAGGCTGGGTACACACCTTCACCACATCCTGGCTTTGTGTTGGAGTTAATTCCATTCAACCACCTTCCCATAACACTCATGTTTTCTCTGGAAAAAAAAAAAATAATAATCCAGGCATGGAAAATTGACTCAAGTCTGAAAACAGAATTTTTGTTTTCCTTGCAGGGTGGTTTGCCTTGCCTGGATAGAAGATGAAAGAAACAAAGTTAAGAGAGTGCCACGTCAAGCAGACAGCCACAGTAAATGCCACGGGCCAGAGGCTGATGTGCTTAGATGAACAAGTTTTCATCTGGTCATCAAATGCTATATGAGAAAACAGCAAGAGGCATAAATCCAAGTTGTGGTGGGAATTACATATCACATTAATTAGGTGCTCTGCAGTGCAGAATGGAAAGAAGGCTCTTGCAAATGACAATCACGCAAAAACACAACCCAAGTTCAAAGCCCAGCATGTCTGGAGGATGGGTGCACCTGCTAGACCACAATAGAAAGACAGAAAAAGCTGTGCCCTTAGGGTGGCCTGCATACGGACAATCACTCTCACCAAGAAGTCAATGAACAAACAAAATCTAGATTGCCAAAAGATGCAGTAACTTGTGTGTAACCAGGAGATATACCCAAAATGCAGGCAGGGAAAACTTGTGAGAAATGACAGAAGTAAACCAGGATGCTATGAATACCATCTCTAGACACACTTGGGAAATATTCTGCTGATATGAAACCCATGTCATTGTACCAGAACTGAATCTTTTTCATGTTTTTCCCCAGTACGTGATGCACAGAACAGCAAAGTTCCAACTCTACCCAGATCATCTTTAGCTCATGAAGCTCTTGGCTGCTTCCAAGCCTGCATTTCAAAGCAGCCAGGAGAAACAAACTCACTCAGATGTATGTGAAGAAAAGATAAACTGCCTAGAAAGCAAAAAAAAGAAGCCTAGAGAAAGGAAAATAATTCTTAATTTTTCTTGTAAGAGAAACTTGTACAGACAGAGGAAACAACCTGGTACTGAGTTGAAAGGCAGTACCAGAGAAATGAAAGACTCCCATCACAGCATCACCCAAACAGAAACTGGACTGCAGAAAGCAGATAAATCACTTCAGAGAAAAGAGCTGAGGAGCAAGCAAGCAGATGGTGTCACTGACAGGAGATGGGCATCTGAGTGCAGAAGAAAGAGGCCTCATGCTCCTCAGATTTCCAGCCAACAACAAAGCACACAGCTGGCTCCCAGACCAAGGCGACATAGCCAAACTCAGGACCATTAACACCAGGACCTGCACACATATTTCTGTATCAGGGGAAAACATGCTGCTTTATTTGATGGAACCCCAAATCCATCAATGGCAACTTGTGGGATATCCAGACAAAGGGCCTGGAGCATCACTTGGGCTCCTCAGTAAACAGGAAAGGCACAAAGGAAACATTGCACAAAAGCCTCCAGAGCCTCCAGCTACTGATCAGAAACTATCTGCAGCTGGCAGTGTGATTTTCTGCCGCCAGGAACTGAACTGGCCCTTTTTTAAGCATTACTGACACACAGCAAGTTTTTTAAGCATTACTGACACACAGTGTTCAAACACTGTGAAGCCTTCTGCGGTACATTAAGACCGGTCAGAGCCTACAGAGGTGGACTTCTGACATCTCACATGCAAAGCCTTCACCCAAACATCCGGGAAGTTGCAGGGGAGGTTCAAGTTGGATTTTAGGAAAAACTCCTCTGAGAAAGAATAGTAATGCATTGGCACAGGCTGCCCAGGGAGGTGGTACAGTTACCATCCCTGGAGGTGTTCAAGAAAAGGGTAGGTGCCTGCTGCTGGACATGATCTAGAGCGGTCACAGGCATAGGCTGATGGTTGGACTAGATCTTAGTTGTCTTTCCTAATTTAATGAATTCTGTGATCCTATGATCAGAGTTTCCATACAGAAATCTCCACCTTGTCAGGTTTGCCTCCATTTTTGCTTTCTGCTGGAGGGGAGAGGAAGTCCAGTCCATCTCCATGACTTTGAAGTTGACTTCCAGCGGCATAATAGCTCAGTCTTTAGCCTCCTCATGTATTATGCCAATTCATTTCCACTGCCATAAACCATGTCATTAGAGCTAGGTGCACAGGGAGACAGGCAAGCACAGAAGAAACAATTCTTAGGCTATGAAAGGAGAAAGTGTTGGAAAGCTCCCAAAAAGAGGTCTCGTACAGGTCAGTGCAGGAGGCTGAGCCCCATACCAACACAGGAGGAAGTAGCTTTGCATTACCAGTTGGTGAGGTGTGTGAAAGCACAATAAACACCTCAGCAGCAGGATGCTTCACCTCACACCTGAATTAGCACATCAGAAGCAACATTCACGATGATGGTAATGCCACAGAGCTGCTGCAGCAGAAACATAGGGTTTCAGTGCATCAGCCCTCCCTGGAAATCATAGCAGTGCCTCTCACTCACAGAAAGGCCCCTTCAGGTCCATCTGGCAGAGAACGGTCTCACAGCAGGCACAAACAACGTCACATTCATTGCAGTGCCCTTCGTGCTGAAAGGGGCCCTGTAGCACGCACGGAACTCAGCCCAACCTATTCTCTTCAGGGACCATACAGCCTGCATTAGCACAGTAAACTTTTTCTTCCATAAGAAACTGGGTTCAGAGGACAAGAAACAATTTAAAAATGTGTAAGTTACAAAGTTCTATGGAACTTTTCTTACAGGGTTGTGACAACAATTTCCCTCTTGTTAGGCAGATTTCCTTTATTAGTACGTCTTTAAAATTTCTGTTGACTCTGTATAGCACCTTTCAGAAACACAGCTGGATTTTCAGTCTAGAGATGGTCTCTTCTTAGATTAGATGTCAGGGGGAAGTTTTTCACAACGAAGGCAGCAAGGCCCTGGCACTGCTGCCCAGAGCTGTGGGTTCCCCATCCCTGGAGCCGCCCAAAGCCATGGATGGGGCCCCAGGCAGCCTGAGCTGGTGGGAGGGACCCAGCCCACAGCAGGAGACTGGAGCTGGGTGAGCTTTGAGGTCCCTTCCAAACCACCCCATGCCATGATTCTATGATTCATTTTAAGCTGATTTCTTTCTCTAAAGTCTGGGGGTGGGGAATAATAATAAGCAATGGCACTGGTCTTCCCTGAGCCCAAGGCTTTTCAGATCTAGGTTACTGCTGCAAAATTAGTCATATTCATCCACAGCCAATTTCTGCTTTCCCAGAAACTCCGCTGGGAACCCAGCCTTCCACCACTGAGCCCAAAATGCCCTTCCTTCCAGGGCACGGTCTGTTTACAAGCAGCAGATATCGCCGCAGCAGAGATTTATCTAAGTGAAACCACACCTCGCCCCACGCAATCCCGAGCCCCCAGGCAGTGCTGCTGCCAGGCTCTGCCCTGGGTATGCGAGGATACTGGGACCCAGTGCCGAGCGTCTGGCTCACAGACCGTGCCCCAAGTGCTGCAGGTTCACACGCACGCCTGACAGTGTGTGGTCGGGAACTGGGTTAGCACTGATTGGGGCGAGCTGGAGGGAGCATCCTTCGCTTTGCCCCTAGACGGACAGTCACATGAGGAACAGCTGGAGTGCACACAGAGCCTTCTTTAATTAAAGTGCAGCTCGCCATTTTTCTGGCAGGGTGCCCAGAAAAGCAGTAAAATGGCAGCGGAGAAAACAAGAACTACATAACACGCTCCCACTCTCCTTTATGTTCCTAAGTCCCCCTCAAACGTAATCATCTTACTTTCTTTTTTATTATTATTCTTTTTTTTTTTTTTTTAGCTCTTTTAATAATCGTTTTTCATGTGTGACAGGTTAGTGAAGGAAAAGGTCAGGAGTGAAGAAAAAAAGGGGCAGGAGAATTGAAGCAGGCATTCATTGCCATTCGTGATTAAACACGTGGAACAATGTACCTGCTTATTAGGACACCTCCTGCTCTGAGAAAATATCTGCAAAGCACACACACACACCTTCTTAGGAGATGCATGCAGGTCTGCATCTCAGGGGGATGCTAACACAGCTCACATCTCAGTTGTTTTGGTAACATTCACTCTTTTTCCACCTGCCCCACACCTTCTTTCTCAGATCTAATGCTTACACAAGCTTGGAATTGCCAGTACACCGAGTGCTGCCATCATCTTTCAAATTTGTCAAAGATCACTTGGTTTTTCTTCACATTTCTCTAAGCTCCATCTTCTATCAGGACACAGAGCTGCCCTCTCTTATGGCATACAGCCCATTTCACAGACCAAGCTGTTCCCAGCGTAAAACCTGGCTGAAGCTAATAATAACCACAATGCTATTTTGGTTGGTGATGCTGTATTATTAGCTTCTTCTCTCTGCAGGGCATGGAAGGAAAGACACGGGCACACTCAGAACAGAAGTGTGAAACCAAAGGCAGGTACACGCTGCTCTCGTTAAAAGGAAATACGTAACTGTGTCCTGAACAGGAGCAAGGTTGTAAGGGACATGTGTGCTGAAAAAGGGTATTTCACACTGGGAAACCACCTTGGAGTATTCTTCTGGTACCAGCAGTGCAACACTGGCTCAGTGGGACACAGGTCTGAGAGCATCTCCCAGTGCAAGGAAGGACACTGGGCCTAAGTTAGAAACCAGTCTCAGATCCTCAAATCCAAAGCTCATAAAGGAGCTGATCTGAAATAGAGACTATCAAATCTGGAACAGAACTTTTCAGCTTGAGCCCATCTCTGCATCAGATTTACAGTTTGACATGTTTATATTGAAACAAGATGGCTATAAATGCAGTCTATTTCTCTCCCAGTAGAATCTAAGGAGAGAAATATTTAAAGGCACTCAGCAGGGGACCAGCACAGCTCCCAGTGAATTTAATTATAAACTCTCCCTGCTTTTACTCCAAGTAGTTTAGGCTGGGAGCAGTTAGATTGCTTTTGAAAATCCCGCTTTATTTGTGTAGAGCTACAAATCATCTTTATTTATATAGCTGGAAGTGCATCATAGAACATACACAAGAACATATTTTATTAGTGCACATCAGGAATTTTCCATGCAATTTTTTTTTTTTTTTCCATCTTTAATTCAGGGGCTGAGGGAAAGAATACTAAGTGAATTTAGTCCATAACCCAAAAAATAGTGATTTTTGACAAAACAATTTGATATAGTGACTATTCAAACATATTCATAGAATCGTTTGAGTTGGAAGGGACTCAAAGTTTGTCTGGTCCAACTCTCTTCAGCTCAGCTGTGGCTGCACCATCACCTCCCCACTCTGGTGGCATGCCCATGGATGATGGGGATTGAGGGATGGACCTGTTCTCTCTGGGCCAGGCTGGCTCTGGCCAAACCACACTCCCCATCTTGCATTGGTCTCATTACTGCTCTAAAAGCAGCCTGGTATCATTCTGAATAAAACCAACACTGCTGTAAAATAGGCCGGTGTTGCTCAGTAAGTTGTGAGGTTTATCAGATTTGACTGATGATCCATGGCAGGGACATGAACCTGTTGCTAAATTGTATCTGTGGCCGTGTAATCCAACACGATTACTTTTCTCATTGTCAGAGCAGAACTAGCCTGTATCATAAGTATTTCTGGCCCTTTGCACTGCACAGAAAGAAGCAATTTTAAAAAATGAAAAAAAAGACTGAAGGCATAAAAGCTATTGTGGCTATGCAGAGCCCTTAATTATAACACTTCACCTTTGGAGAAAACTATTTTTCATTAACTGAATGGGTAATAGTATATGCTGGTGATTAACTTTAATGGAGCTGAGTCCAAGCAGGGGGAAGATAAAGTTAGAACTGAGAAACCACTTTCAGTGTAAAGCCAGCTTCTGTTTGGAAAGGTGTTTGATGGAAGCCTGTATTGCTTCTAACTAAATGAGGCTTCAATAGGTATCATTCTGTATGTATTAAAATTAAGACTCCTTTAGGTATAAGCCATACAAGTTTCCATGCAATTACCACTCTTGAGAAACAGCAGAGAGCAAGCATATACCGGAAAGAAAACGGCGCTTTCTAATTTTATAAATGAGCCCAAACACATGCTTTTCCAACAAGAGAAGAAAATAGATCCATCAGTGAACTAGATTTAGCCAAAATACCCAAACTTCAAAACCATTCACTCCAGCAAGTTTTGTGGGTGCCCCATCCCTGGAGGTAACCCAAGGCCAGGCTGGATGGGGCCCTGGGCAGCCTGATCTGCTGGGGGTCAACCAGCCACAGCAGAGAGTTTGGAGTTCAGTGATCCTTATGGTCTCTTCCAACCTAAGTCATTCTCTGATTCCAACCTAAGGGAAAGGTTTTCCTCCTTCCTCATCCCAGCACTGCTGATTTGGGCTGTGTCACATCTCTTTGGGTCCTTCACCTGCCCCATGTCCCCAGCTGTAGCCACAAGGCCACATATTTGCACAGACATTTTGCATCTTTTACCTGCCTCCACTCCTGCTTTTAATCCAGCAGTTTCCCATGGGGAGAACGAGGCACATGTTGCAAGTGGGAATTTCTCCAGCTGGGGCTAATTTGGAGTCAGTTCCCCAAGGGCAATGACCTACTCCACCATATCTCCAGCATTGCAAAACACATAAAAGACTGACTTTATCATTAACCATTGTCACCAGACAGCCGAATAATAAAGAGAGAAGACAATAAACAGATACCATCTCACAGGGATGACTTGAAGAGACAAATATCAGATGCCTAACAAAATGCATCCCCTCTTAAGTGGCATTTCTATATTTAACATCAGCTAAAATGTGATAATTTACCCTGTCACAACATGTCTCTTAGAAACAGTCCCATTTTATTCACAGTCACAAGAAGTGTGAAACTCAAATTCTGACCTCCTTTCTAGAAAGGCTAAAAATGAGGGGAAAAAAAGAAGAAAAGCTAACATCTGGCAGAGCTGGATATTTATTAGCCTTTATAAAACTCCACACTCCTGTTATACATAAGACAGGCACAAAAGGGGCCCCCAAAGTGTTATTTCCCCACTAGTGTGAAACAAGTGGCTTATTCAGTAAGTTTTCAAAGCACAGAGGCAAATGGATTATCTCAAGGCAAAGTAAAACACAGAGAAACGCACTGTAGCCTACTGTTGGGTTTAGCTGCCTGGTGCTTGCAGAGGAAGCAAGGGGAAATCTATAAAATCCATCATCACGGTGTCCAGCTGAGACTTTACACTTCTCAGGGAAATCTGAGCTGTGAACCACCAACAGCTGCTTTTCTCCCAACCTGTGAAATCACCCATGGAAGGAAAATGTTTTCTTAAGAAATTCTCAAAACGCAGCAAGGAAGAGCCTGCTAAATCCTCTGTCTCCTTACACCGGGTCAAGCTGACAAGATTTTTCCAGCCAAGCTGTGACCATCAGGTGCGATGAGGTGTGATTTGCAACTAACATAGCTGTGCTGGCAACAGCCCTAGTCTGGTGAGAATTACGTGAGCTATTGCTTGCTTTCCTTCTCCGTCACTGAAGCACAAGTTACCCACTGACTGCCAGCACATCAGGGTGCTTTGGGGCTGAGATCTCCCAGTATTTTGGGGCTGAAGTCTATAAAAGAAGTCCAAGGGTGAAGGACACAAGCGGGCTGGTGCGCAGCTCTGTGGGATGAGCAGTATGGTTGTTTGAATGAGGCAGAGCTATAAGACATTCTGGCTCATCCCTGGCTCTGAGGATGGCATGAGTCCCCTTTACACCAGGGGCGGAAGCTGAGCCCATTCCTGTGCACTAGCAGAGCTAGGTCACTTCTCCTTATATACTCATATAGTCAAGTTTCTAAAAGATCCTCTTTCAGCCAATCTGGAACAGTTTGGGTTGCACTCACCAAATACTCTTCAATGTGTAAATAGTTTCAGGGCATTTGGCACCTTTCGAAGACTGTGAGACACAGCTGATGACTCTTCTATTGCAGTATCTCATGCACTAATCTCAGTTCACATTCCCTCCTTCATGAATTCAAGGTCTTTCTCCTCTGGAAACAGCCTAATCATCCAGCTACAGAACATACCCAGGGGTGGGCACAGCACTGTCTCTGCGGAGACCAAGATTCTGTGCTTACCTCCTGGGCTTTGCCTGAGCAGACTAAGGGCAGAATCAGGTTCTCTCCCCTACGTCCCCTCATGTTTCTCACAAGGACCTTGTCCTTGTCCCATGTTACTATCACATAACAAGGAGCCATGTGATGAAAGGAAAGGACGGGAAGGGTCAGGACAGGTATCTGCTCCTACTCTGTGATTCCAGCCCTTTGGTCTTATTTATTCCGCTCATACATAATTCATTTTTAGTCAAATAAAGCATTCATTTAACCCTGAAACACCTCTTTTTTTTTTTTCCCTTTTATTTCGCAAATCCAAAAGCAGTCAATTTGATGCCAACCTAGATAATTACAATAATTGCTTTAAGGTTGAGCTTTTGACTCAAGCTAAATCAACTTATTCATTCAGCCTCTCACCTTCACCCCAAAGCCCAGATTTCATACCACCAAGTCCAGAGTGTTCCTACAGCATCCCACTGCCCCCAGAGGTGGCCCCTGCCCCCTCTTGTGTCAGGTCCACCCAAAGCAAGAGACTCAAGCAGTCACATCTGTCCTTACTCTTTCCGCAGCAGAGATGTGCTGGTTACCTAATGGCATCAAATTAACAAATGAACAGGTCTGGTAGACCAATTAGCAGGGAGTGCAAGCAATTTTCAAACAGGCTGCAATTGTCAGCTAATGACCTTGGGAGAAGCTTTTTTTCTTTTCTCCTTCCTCAGAAAAGTCCACATTAAAACCAAGCTGATAGCAGCTGAGAGTGTCACTTACTGTGCTTTCATCTCATAGAAATACACTGGATTAAAAAAAAAAAAAAGGGCAAAATCGGAAGGCTGTGTCCATGTAATTCAAGCAGAACCTCGGCTGCTTTACAAGCCGGTTAAGAGGGCCACAGCTTTGCTCAGCAGATGTATCACTTTCTGGGAACAAGAGCATCTCCACACTGAGTAATGCACCACACGCACGCCATGGGGGCTGTGGAATGAGCCAGAGAACAGCAAGCTCCCAAATGTCCATGTGAGCCCAGGCCATCTCAGCTGATTTTCCCTGCTGCTCCTCCTATTAAAATAAAAACAGGAACACCACATGACCCTCAAGAAGTTACACACCTTCAACCTTGTCCACTTTCATCCATGCACGAGTCACGTCAGGCTATCTTTGGAGAGCACAGAGATGTACATGCAGTTGAACAAGGTGGATGTTTGCACAACAGTGCATCTTGTTTGAGATCATGGTTCCATGTTACTGCAGTGTGGGTCACATCCAGGGAGGTTCAATTTAGATATAAGGAGACATTTCTTCTCAGAAGGTATGGTGAGGCACTGGCACAGGCTGCCCAAGGAGTGGAGATACCATCCCTGGAGGTGTTAAGAAAAGGGTAGATGTGGCACTGAGGGACACAGTGAGCATGGTGGGATGGACTAGATGATCTTAGTGATCAACCTCAATGATTCTATGTTATCTCATTTCTCCAACCAGCCCCTTCTGAAGAGCTGCAATCAGTCCCAAGGCAGTGAAAACGCTGACATCACTATCTCTTGAGACCTCCAGGCTAAAGATGGAAGGTTAGGTCATCAGGTAAGGAAAGCTTTGAGCAATCTGTTCCCATTAGCAGAGGGGGTGCAACCAGATGATTTTAATGGTCCCTTCCAAACCAAACCACTCTACAATTCTATGCTGGCATGGTGCTGTTGAAGCTAGCAAAGTCCCAGTGATGTCCATCATATAAGACATGTAGAAAGGAAAACCCAATGTTCCCTGAGCATGCTGGTTTTGTTCTGCATTTTTGCAGTGTGGCACAGCAAAGTCTTAAGACTTTGAGCAACTCAGGTCAGGTTTCTGTTTTATTTGGCATTTCCTACTCTTCATATCTGGTAACTGCACTTCATGATCCCCAGTGAGATACCACAGGAGATGTGAGAGAGCAAACAAGGTGGTCCAAAAGAGCAGGACTGCACCACTGCTGCGTGGTTTTCTTGAATGCCCTGGGTTGTGGTAAACACCTTCACAACAGTCCATGTACCCTCACACACCCTCTCAGGTCCTTCCCTCACCACCACCCACCTGCCTGCACTTAGGAAGGCCATGATGGAGTCCCTGGTGGTGACCCCCATAGGGCTTCCTTCTGCTGCCAGTTTCACAGTCCTGACACTGGAGGTATCTTTGAGATCTCTTCCCCCTGTCAGCTGCGGTTAACATCATCTGAGAGGCTCACCCTTATTAAAGGTCAAGGAGAAGAGAGAAAGACTGCAACTGTATGTGTCTTGTTTCTTTAGGAAAGCAGGTTAAAGACAGGATTGAAGGGATTAAATTCTCTCAGAACATTTTTTCCAGGAAATATACTGCACATCCACAGCTCCTCACAGGAAAGAACAGGATGTGAAGATTTTAATGGTTATTTGCCTAAGAGGGACAGATTATGAATTACTTCTGGCTTGGATGCTCCTGAGTAATGGATCAGACCAAAATGAATCTGAAAAAGGCTCTGTAATATCTCCTTACCATGAAGTAGTAATAGTATCATCTGTCCTGCAGTGTCAGGGTCACAGATGATTGTGTAAATCGATGAACTAAACAAGCATCTTTCATCTAAATCAGCTATTCTGCATGCTGTTAATTTGGTAAAGCACTGACTCAGAAGTCTTAATTTTAATTCTGTTATTGGACCTGAATGGAGACCATAGCAAGATCCTGTGCCTCAGTTTTCCCACAACATAATGGGGAAATCTGTGTCAACCCAACTTCAGAAAAGGCTTTAAAAAATAAACTGATATTCAAGTGTTACTGTGAACTACATCAAATCTCCTGCTATCACACAGCCTTCAGCATTAACACTTTCTTGACTCGCTACTATAACTTACAAACAAACAAAAAAGCCACCACTTTACAGGTGTAGACAAGCTGTCTTTTAGGCACCACCAGAAGCAAGGAGAGAGCAAAAACAGACTGCTATCCACCCTTCAACAACTTCTGTCCTGCAGTTGCTGGCATAGAGGTATCCATAACCAAGGGATTTGCTGCTTCCCCCTCATCCTGCCCTGGTCTTTCACTCAGGACAGGTCCAGGTACCCACACAGGGCTTTGCTCCCCTTCTCTCACACAGAAATCATCAGGTCAGTCACAACACTTCCACAAGTATAACACAGGTATTGCCAGCCCTTGCTCACACCAGGGGATTAACAACATAATTCCACAATAACCTGTGAGTGTTGTACAACAAGTTATTTTGCACAAGTTCCGTCCCCACATTATATCTGGGAATCCAAAGCACTGAAACACTCATCAAAGCAGAAGAGTTAGCCAGAAAGATTAAGCGTGAGACAAAACATTTTCTGCTGAGATAGGAAGTGAGATGATGAGCTGAGTTGATAACTAGGGGAGATTTTATGTGGCTATGAATACATTCTGTTTATATTGCCTTATACCATGAATTAATAAACAAGACATACTTATATGGCTATCACACCCAGCTGGTAATAAGTACAGTGTAATGACATAGCTGTATATCCCATATATCCAAATACAAATGCATTGCTTCTTTCAGCAATGTATTTTTCTCCTAGTGGACATAAGTGCATCTATTCGGTATTTATTTGATGTATACTGTGTGACTATGATTACATTTAATTCACTTGACCGTACGCGCTTATATGCACGTGCTTGCAACCCTGCTACAAACTTCTTCAAACTCCTTAGGATTCAAGCACGCTCTGCTCCTACTGCCCAGGAGCTCACCTACACAATCCCTATGGAGCAAAACACTGAGTTCAGAGCACCGTGAGGCTGCCCAACACGCAGGATCTTCAGACCACAGAAATGGATACCTTAGTTTTCACTCCATCCCTTTGAAATCACACAACATAAGCCAGGCTAACCCAAAACCTAACAAAACAAAACAAAATCTAAAGTGGATCATAACATTTTAAGAGCTTATGAAGACAACCACTGTAGAAAGGAGAGAAAAGGGCATTTCAAATTGCTTTTAGTTCAAAACCAAAAGAAAACATCCACCATCCCGGTTAGTTAACAGTCTGGAGACACTTATTTACCTCACCGTGTGCTTGGTAACAAGACATCTTTTCTGCGTTCTTAGTTTGCATTCACAGGAAGGAAAAAACACCAAATTCTCATGCAGCATCTCACGCCCTTAAATTCAAACTTCTTTTAGACATGGCATCAAGGGGACACAACTCCCTTCCAACAGGAGGCAGTTTCACTAATACTCCCTCTGGGCTAAACAGAGCTCTTCCCTCTTTGCAAATGCACATATGCAGTCGGACGGCCAGGTGCGGCCATCTCCTGTACTTGCAAGCCATTAGCAAATCATTCAACTCCTAACAAAGCCGTTCTTTCCTACCTGGACAGGTGCTATGCAGTCCTCAGCATGAAGTCTTTCTGCGTACTTTGTCACACGAACGTGTCAATTAGCAGCTCGATTCTGCCTGAACGTGCACATATGCTAATTCCGGGTGCTCACAGATGCCTCTTGTTTGAGATTGGAGCCAGGTGAAATCAGTCGCTTAGGCTGCAAATCGACTTAGGGGGGACTAATCCCTCATTCCTGTACGGAGGAAGTACTGAGAAATGCTCCTGCTCTGCAGGAGGGTGTCCCCCTACATCTTCTTTGTTTATTTACCATAAACTGCATTTGTAATTCGTTTGCACTGGGAGAAAAAAAAAAGTTTCAAGCTTTTAAAAAGTTAAAGTTTGCTTGGAGCTGTCTGAAATAGTCAAAGGATGTTTCCATTTCCCTAATCAAATAAAGGGATCAATTTGCAAAAAAATATTCTCCTTTTCATCCTTTCTTCCTCCAGTTCTCAAAACTTCTGGCACATCCTCCTTAGCTCTAACTATGAAATCTGAGATGGTTTAAATTTCAATAACGTGCCTAAGTGACCCCGTTCCTGATAATGGTATGTTATAACTGATTGAGGTAAATCGGTAAATCGTGTAAACCTGTGTGAAAACAGTGAGTTGTCCTGCAGACACCACTGCAAAAGCATTGCTTTTACACTGCCTTTAGCAGAAGGAGGAAATGTTTAAGCGCATTAACCAATTTAAATAGGCAAATGAAAAAGGAGTAATTTGCTTTGCAATCTATAATGCACTGATAGTCAAAGACACTTTCTGGAAAATGCAGTAGACATTCTATAACAGATAAAAGACAAACCAAAAGAAAAAAGAAAACCAACTAATTGCTATAGAAACAAACAAAAAAAAAGGGTCAACCTGGTGTTTTAGATCCTTGCTCCTCAGGCACAGAAAAATGGAAAAAGAAAAAGGCATGTAGGTCTGGTTTCCGTCTGCCTCAGTCCATCCAGTGTGTGCCCAATAGATAACCAAGAAAGAGAGTTTTGTCTGTGCTGTCATATATGTTTAATATCTCAGTGAGCCAAAGGGGTGCTGAAGATCTTAGCGAAAAGAGCAGCCCTGTTGGCCCACCTTTGATCTTTTGTACAGGAGCTACACAAATAAGACACTGCATATGAAAATTAGTTTGGTCTTTGAGTTACGAGGATAGAGACAGTGCTGAAGCAGAGAGATGACTGAAAAGCCAAGTGGTGCTGGGTCAGAGGATGGAGAGCTGAGTGGTGACATTTGAAGGCCCTTTTATGAAACAGATGCCAGCTGAGGTTACAGACGGGTCCCACTGCAGTGATGGAGATAAGCACCCATTCATTCTATCCACCTCGTTGCCGTTGGGTGCAGGACTGCTGCACAGTGTGCAGGTCTCATCTGATACTTTGTAGTAAATAATAGTCCTGACTATTTCTGATTATCTCTATTAAGGCTTTTTTCCAGGAAAGCGCATTTGGCCAGCCCGGCTCCAGGATGGCCCAGCTTCAGGCAGAGAAGCACTGCAGGTAAGTGGGGTGAAAGCGTGCTTCGTCCCTCAGCCCACCTTGCAGCTACCGCATGTCACAGCTTAGTTTCGCCTCTCTTCACTTTCTTTCATCTCTGACGTGGGGCATGGATCTGTGATTTAAATGTCTGAGAACATCACTTCAAATTGCACACATCCCTGCTGAGATCCTGAGACAGATGCCGAGGCTGCTGCTTTATAGTCAGTAACATCAAGGCTGACTTAGGTTATGAGAGAAACCCATCCTCTGCTGAAATCAATGAGATTCCTTCCCAAAGTGCCACACTGTTTGGTTTGTGAAGCACGAGGGCCGGGAAGCCATTTGGTACACATATTTTGCTGGCTGTTTTCATGGCCACTTGACATTTCTTCCACAGCAGCACCGCCTCACCATAATGAACGGACTTGAGGTATGAGTCGGTGCTGGGCAGCAAAGGAGAGCACTTACAGCCTTCCCTGTCTGCAGGGAGGGAAAGGAGCACAAATGAAAAGCACTTGTTTTAGCTGAGAATAATGGTGTGATCCCCCACTCAGCATACCCTAGTCCCCAAGGCCTGCTGGCACCGAGGCCAGAGTGTTCCTGCTGCCACAGGGCATGCAGGTGAGGTGCTGGGACAGACTGGGCAGGAACATGGCCCCGTTGCCCTTGAGATCTCCATTCACTTGCCTGGCAGCAACTAGCACAGGAAAAACTCAAAGAAATCTTTAAGGGAGCAGAATAGTTCAGGCTTGGGGCTGAATTAGGGTTGTGTGAGCAATTCTGAGCCTGGCCGGCCCTGACACTGAGACCAGCACAGCACTGCACGCAGCACTGGGGAGTATGGGAAAGCAGCACGTACCAGCTCACACTAACAGGACAGTGAGTGCAGCGATGTGGATAGCTGAAATACTCCTACACACCTAAACTAGTGAATTCCACTAGTTTTCCTATAGAATTAGGGAAAAAAAAAGGAGCTGAATGTCAAATCATTCTTTATTCATTTGCTTCTGATGCTGGAAGCACTCTGTCTGAACCTTTGAGGATGCTGCTGGCCCTTGTCTTCCTGATCCCCATGCAAACCGAAGAGCCTCTTGCCAGGAGCACACCACAAGGAAACCACTCTGAACCTCCCCTTATCTCCACAGATCTGATTCACTGGGGTTCCAGCCATGGTACCACAGCCCAGCCCACAGCCCTGTCAGCTAGTGGGATGGAGACACATGGATGCTTGCTGCCAACAGAGCCTTTTGACTTGGAGTTTCTGCTCTGAACAGTGACTCAGGTGCAGTAGGTCCTCACTTTTAGCTTGATTCAAGAGCAAAGACTTGCATCAAGGGTCGGGTTTATTTCCAGAGACACCAGAGAGTCTTCCAGTACTGCAGTGCAACTGAAAAAAAAAAGAATCGGGAAAATGACAGACAAAACTAGATGCAGTGTTCTTCTCCAAAAGCATATATATATATATACATATATATGTTTAACAATCTACAATCCCAAAGGGTCTGACCACTTCTCCCTCCTCTCCAGCTATTAGACTGGGAGCAACGCCTCTGCTAAGTGAAGTTTTACTTTGTTAACAGTATCTTCCTTTTTTTCCAGACTACTGCTTCTCTTCTTCTTGGGGACATTTGCCATCTGTTTTATAATTTCACCATTATCTGATGCTAGGACTCAATGACCTTTCTAGACTTTAATTAAAGTTTCTTTCTTTTTGAATCTTCTTCATCAAATCCATGTTTTCAAGCCACCTTTCTTGTGAATATTTTATCATTCTGACTGCAAGGAGATACATGACAGAAATATATTAATTACTTTTTATTTTATCAAACTGATGAATTAATCTGTGATTGGGTATGAAAAGGGTAGAAAATGTCTCCCAAAGACTATATAGATGTCACGTTAGTCACTTTATGAGTCACTTTACAATTTTTACACTATTTGAGTTTTCAACTGGAAATGCAGCCTTTAGCAGTTCAACAAATATGTAATCACCCAGTTACACTGAGCTAAGCATTTACTGCATCCAGACTTTGCTCCATCACATGCAGAGGAGTGGAATTGCAGTGTGTGCTGAAGGTGGTGGAAAGGAGGTAACGAGGTTATTATCTACCTCGGTTGGATGGGCCAGGAGGGAAGCAGTTGAGACACAAGCAGCCTTGGACCTGTCCTTGCTTCTGGGGCATGTGATTGCACAGGCAGAGCAATACTCCCCGAAACCCAGTGGCACCTCCTCAGTGCTTGACATGGCCCTGTTAGTCAGTGCAGTACCACTTAGCTCCTCTGCATGGGGGAGAATTGCTCCAGCCATGAACTGCAAGCAGAGACCCAGCTACATCTGTCACCTGCAACTGATGTTGAGACTGCTGAATCCCAGAGCACACACCTGTAAAGTGCAAATTTCTGCAAGGGCTGAAAGGTGTTGCTCAGATTAGAAACCACATTCCTCATTTTGCCATCTGTGGAACTTCCTTGTTTTTCCAGAATAATGTTACACAGAAATATCATAAAAGACTGCATTTAATATCTCCGTAATACAATGTACAGGGTTTTGCCAGAGTATCTCCAGAATGAAACTAGAGGCACAAGTAGCCTAATATTCAGACTTTTATGTAGTTAAAGAATAAAAAAGAACTAATACTCAACAATGTCCCAGAGAGAGGGAGGAGCCAGCAAGGTGAGCCCACCCCTCTCTGCTCCCAGAGTATTACATGGTCTCCTGTATCCCATTTCTGCAAGTAAGCAAGCAAGGATGGACACAGGGATGACACAGACAAGCCCAGACCTTTTTAATTTCAGATGGCATTGCATTTCTTCTGGGCCTTCCCCTCCTCCATGGTAAACACCTGAGGCAAGGAAATTCCAGCTTGAGTTAACAGAGGATGATTCCAGATTCACCTCAGGGAAAGAGAAATAGAAACTGAGACGTTACACTCTGAATATTGAAAAATACCCTAGCACACTCTTCCCAGACCATTCAGAGGGTACTAAAGCATGCTGGGGGAGCTTGTCTCTGCTCCATACCCCTCCTGCAGCACAGCCTTTCCTCTGTCTCCCTATTGCCCTGCCAGTAGCACAGAGCAGAGCAAAGCACGGGACCCTGTGGGGCAATAGTTGTTCTGAAAGCAAACCTTTCCCTTCCCACAGTGGGCTCAGCAACACCCAGCAGCCCCCCAGGGAAGTAACTCAGTTCTATTGCATCCATCTCCCTGATCCCACCAAGCAGCTCTCCACTGATTTTATGCCACAGCCCAGTTGTGCTCAGGCTTTTCCCCCTCTGGTTGGAGGAGTAATTGCATTTGTCACCTCTGTTCCTACACCCACTGCAAGCGAGCCATTATTCTCATTTACAAACAGGTAGGTAATCTCTTCTCACATGCCCTTAAAAATCATTGCGCTATCAGAGCAGGCTGTGCAGATTAGCCGATACTGGGAGATTGTCTTCAGCAAAGCAGTAAAAGCTCTAAGTGCACTAGATTGGTTTTTGATTGACTTTCGGAGGAATAGTATATCAGAAGAATCCCAATAAGCTCTCCCTGTGGTATTTTAAGTGGATATAATGGTCAGAACTGACAGACAGTAATGAGCCTTGTAGACAGGGGCAACTGTATGTTATTTAATTTCCACTAAAGAAGATATCTCAGCAAGGAAGCTCAGCTTAAAGACAACACACAAATACTCCACGGCCAGATTTTGTTTCCATCAATGCCAAAGCGCAGGGTGGTCTGTCTCCTTCTACGGCTTAAAATTTGGGGGCAAACATCTTAAATGTCACCAGTCAAAGAAGGCAAATAAAAAATGACTTCCTCTTTGGAAAGACGGAGCGAGCGCAGCTCCTGCACAGCCTGCTTCCTAGCATCTAATGTCTTTCACACAAATCGTTTCAAGCTGAAAATGTGAAATCACTGATTAGCACCTGGGGAATTTCATCTTGGATGTGGGAGAATGAATCCCCTTCGCATCAAATGTCAGGCAGCGAGGCACAGACACCCTGCAGCCAGAGGTGCGGGGGGTTTTTGCTTTGAAGTTGCAAGGCTTGAAGGAGAGTTTTGTGGAGAGGGCAGATTAATCACCCAGTCAGGGCTTGGGAGGGTCTCCTTAGCGTTTTCCACAAACAGCAATATTAAAAATAACCCTTTAATGGACATTCCTGATGATCCACAAAACATTCCCTAAAATAAACAGGACCAGTTGGAGGCCTTCATCCGCTCCACCAAAGATGTAAACAGGTTCTTTTCTGACTCGTGGTGCTGTTGTTTTTTCATGGTTCCTTCCAGGTGGCCAACCAGCAACCGGATTTCAGCTCTCCAGGTCCTAATCAGCAGTGAAGTGAAACCAAGCAATGACATGGGAGGGGGAACCACCACCTCCTCTGTGCCCAGGCCTCTGCTGGGAGGGGAGCTAGTGCTAGCCCACACCATCATCACTGCCCCAACATTCAGCAAGGTGTGCTTGAGGGTCAGGCTGGTGGTTAGGGAAAGGCTGTGCCCGAGAGTGGTGGGCATGGAACAGGCTGCCCAGGGCAGTGGGCATGGCCCCAAGCTGCCAGAGCTCAGGGAGCATCTGAACAATGCTCTCGGACATTGGGTTTGGATTTTGGGTGTTTCTGTGTGGAGCCATAGGTTGGACTCAGTGATTCTTGTGGGTCCCTTCCAACTCAGGATATTGTATGATTTTATTGATTCTTCTGCCCCATGTCCACTTCCCCGTCTCTCCTTTCTCCTGACTTTTTAACTTGATGCAGCCAAAGATGTTCAGCTCCAAAGATTTACCAATCTTTAACCAAAGATTTGGTTAAAAGCAGCCTCAGACCTAAATGTATGCCTTTATGATGAGAAAGGTCAGTAGGGCTTGTCTTTCACCCATGATGAAAGACAGCAATCAGCTAGCAAGCAGCACAGCCAGCATCGCCCCAAGTACATCACAGCATCTGCTGCTACTCCCATCTGACAAGGAGCTAACAAGGCTGGAGGTGCAGCAGAGGAGAGGATGAGGTGAAATCTATAGGAGAGTAGACAGCAGTAATTCTGCTGGATTAATGAGGGATTCATGCACTGGGGCTCAGCCTGTTCTAGGAAAAAAAAAACACCAAACCTTCTGCTCAATCCATCTACAGCTGAAGCAGAAAGACCAACACTGAGAGATGCTGCTTTCATGCTGCAAGTTGTTCCCTGCTGTATCCACAGGCTCCTATCTAAAACCAATGGAGTCTCATGCAGGCGACAGCACGTGAGCACCCTGACAGCCTGTGCCTGGAGTCACACAGATGGACACGCTGTCCCCCGGCGCCAGTGGATGGATGCTTTTATACAACGCTTTTATATGGATGCTTTCATATGCCCCCAAGGGAAGGGAAGATGTCCTGTCGATAAACTCTGGTGAAGTTCAGAGCAAGCCTCAACATGGCTCTGTGAACTCCATCCCAGAGAGGGAGAGAAGCTGCTTTCCATTCCTCCTGCACTGGCTCAATGAGCCTTGTCCTTGAGGAGAGCCTAGAAACACTAGCACATAGAAGATATAGCAAAATAGGCTTTGGCTTTCTGCTCGGGTTGGGAAAGAAATGACTGAGGGGAGCTGTGAAGGGCTGTAAGCTCAGGAGCGACATGGAGAGGGTGCATGGTGAAAAACATCTCACTGGTTCCATAGCACAAGGATGAAGTGGCAGTAAATTAGTGGGCAGCAGGTGAGAAACAAAAAAAAAAGGGGGTTTTATTCAGATGATACAGAAGACATCTGGAAGCTCCCTGCAGCACTACCCTGTGAGTAGTCCACAGAAAATAAGTTCTGTAAGGATGGTTCCACATGTAGACACCACAACTGGCTGGGGAAGTCAAAGAATCCTAGAATCATTGGAGTTGGAAGGGACCCTTAAAGGCCATCTGGTCTGACACCCCTGCAATGAACAGGGACACCCACAGCTCCTTCAGGTGCTCAGAGCCCCATCCAGCCTGACCTTGGGTGTCTCCAGCAATGGGGCATCCACCACCTCTCTGGTCCCTGAGCTGTAGGGATACTCAGAGGAACAGTGAGCCCACATCTGCTCTGAGGCCTGGCTTGGGGTGGCTGTGCCCGCGCTCACCCGTGGATCCTAAATGGAGGAATGACTCCACAGTGAACCTTATTTGAAGACACCTGCAAGGTAGCCACATGCTTAAGGCAGGGACTGATTTCATTAAAACTGTCCATACTTAAACAGCCTAAGCCAGCTGCTAGAAAAATGCGTGGCTGAGAGCAGGCTGGGCATTGCTCACTGCATGCTCTCCAAGTGGCTTCATTTCCAGCTGTGGATTCAAAGGGAAAAAATATCAAGTGCTTAGATAGTGGTTTTCATTTTCCACTGCTTTCTAATCAGCGACTAATTAATTCTCAATGCCCCTGTGAGGTAAATATATCTGTTTCATGCATTAATACATATATACATTATGTTTGATCTTTCTTTAACAAGTCCCTGTAGCCCTGAAAATCTGCCCTGAAAAGAGAGAGTGGGGTTGGGGGGGAGGGGGAACAGCACTAGCTTTGAAATCCAAAAGATCTTCATTTGTACATCAGGCTGGAAGTAGAAAGAAAATAGGCAGGTCTGTTCCCACTGAGGGACTGGTTTGCCTCAATTTGTATTTAGTAAGTGTACCGCCAAAAAGTATTTAATGCATAATGTATAATATAACAAGCACGACACTAAATAATAACCTGTGCCTTTAAACATTAATGACTGTTTGTGACAATTTCTTTTGAATTTCAAATTACACTGAAAATATTGTCAGCAATAAAAATAAGCCTGCAATAAATAAATGAATTACTGGTGCAATAAACCCAAGTCATGATGGGTCTATTTAAATGCATATACACCTCTGTTTAATGGAGAACAGCAAACACGGTAAGATTTTGTATAATACTCTACTAATATGTATACTACAACACAGTCAGCGTCTTCTGCTGCAGAGGAATTGCAGTCCAATAAAACTCTTGCAGCCAAAGGATACTTTTACACCTTCTCTCTTCTTTAACCTCATGGTTTTTTGCACAAGGAAATCCTTTCACCCATGTACAGATAGATGGGAGGCTTTGTATCAAGGAATATGTAGATGTGATAAATCCAATTATTACTAGTTTTTTTAGTTACAGTTCTTACATTTCTGGAAGCTGCGCACAGTGCTCATGCTCATCATCCAAGGTAACAACAACTCCCATAGAATCATAGAATGGACCAGGTTGGAAGTTACCTCCATAGGGACTTCTGGACACCAAGAAACTGGTTCTGGAAATTACAGTGTACAAGCTTAAGGCTGGGAACACATTTAATCACAGAATCATAGAATGGTTGGCTTGGAAGGGATCTCAAAGACCATTTAGCTCCAACCCCCTGCCACAGGCAGGGTTGCTGGTCAGTAGATTAGATGTGTGATTAAATGCTGACATGGCTAGGGTTGTGTTGTATCAACTTCTAGTTTTGTTTGTGTTTGTTTGTTTGTTTTAATTGGATTTGATATCATGCTCAGCTAGCAAAATAAGATAGATAGATGCAACACACAGACTTCACTATGACAGTGATGTAGATCAGTGCCTAGGAGTTTGTCTGTCTCAACATGTTCAGTCCTTCTGTTGCATAGAAATCTCCAGCTCTCTGGGAAGCTGCCCTGTGCTGTCACCAGAGACCATCCAAAAGTTCTCACTGCTCAGCAAGCTGAAGTCACGCCTGAAATCACAAATGTGCCTCACCCAGAGCTTCCCCATGGGGCACGGTGCCAGAGGCAAGGCCTGGGGGCAGCAGACGGGGTGCTCCTCATAGGGAAAAACAGCCAGAGAATTTAAGGTGAAACAAGAATTTACTACAAAATGAAGTTTTCAAGATGGTCAAATTTTATTACCTTGGAATGAGTCCCCTGGTTTTGCTCCAAACTTGAAAGAAAAATAAGAAGTAGATGAGTGGAATTCGTGGAAATTCAGGCTTCCTTTTGAAGTACGTGGCTTTGTTTCAAACTTGGTTATGAAAAACAATAACAGTTAAGGATCCAAGCAGTTGGACACTACATTCTCAATAAAACAAAGCATTTTGCTTAATGTTTCACCTTGCAAAACAACTTCCAGAAAATCAAGTTTGGATTATCTAGCTTGAGCTTCCTCTTCAGCTTCCACATTAGTCAATGAACAAAAAAAAATCTAGCATTTGCACAGTTATCTTATGTTTGCTATGAGCCAAACCTGACCTTCCACTGCCGTGATACCTGGTGAAAAGGATCACTCCAGCCCCTACATAGAAAATGGACACAGGCAGATGTCCAAGTGTCTCAGAAAGCCTCAGATATTCTGTTTCCAAGTCAAAACCACAAAGTGTGAAATAATTGCAGCCATGCACTCTTGAGTTTGCTGAGAGCCCAGGACAAAAGTCTCCAAGGTGCCCAAGTCAGCAGCTGAGCTCACCAGGCAGCCTCACTTCTACACACCTGCAAGGCAACGTAGGAAAAAATAAACGATTTTATTACCTGCCTATCTTTATAACTAGCAATAGGGCAAGGATGTGAATTTTGGTGCACAGAGGCCTTTGCAAGCACATAGCTTAACTGAAGCCAACTGCTCCAAAAGTGTTGAGCTCAACGCAACGCTCGCCTACAGTAACTCCGCAGCACACAGTTGGTGGGGTGAGATCATGCCCAGCTTTCTGAGGCATTCAGCTCTGAGCCACTGCAGTGGCCACTGCAGAAAGCTATTCCCAAAACAGAACTACACAGCGCATTATTATGCAGCTCTACTGATTTTAATGAGGCTGCTTCAAAGAGGTACAGCGGACACTCTGTGCTTTTACAAAGAGCCGCGCAACCTCCATCACCTGCACCTCAATTATCCAATTTCCCCGCTACCTGGAAAGGCAATGCATGTTAATTACATCAAAAGTTATTTTCGTAACTCAATCATTCAAATTTTGCAAAGCTTCTCATAAATTCAGAGGAGCCGAGGCTATGCTGTAGACATGGGCGTGTTCACATCAGCTTTATGCATCTAAGAAATTAAAGACTTGACAGTGATGTAGAAAATGAGTTGCTGAAGTTTCTTTTAAAGACAAAGCAGATGAAAGGTGTGAGGCAATCTGGGGACATGCTGTCACTGTTAACAACCTTAGAAAGGATCACCCAGCCAGGCCATCAGGTAGATAATTGCTCATAAACGCGTAGGGCAGTTCCAAATCCCCCAGCCTCACAGAAGGCGTGGAATCATAGAACCATAGAATGGTTTGGGTTGGAGGAGACAATTAGGATCACCTAGTTCCAACCCCCTGCTATAGGCAGACACCTCCCTCTAGACCAGGTTGCTCACAGCCCCATCCAACCTGGCCTCGAACACCTCCAGGGAGGAGGCATCCAAAACCTCACTGGAAACATGCACGTCATTCACTGCAGAAGGAAAAGAGCCCTCCTCCTTCAGAGTCGTGCTAATCTCAGAGCAAGACAGCTGAGGCAGAAAAAGCCATTTAAGTAAGGTAGTGTTTAAAAGGCCCGGGCTGACCTTCATTTCTGTCTATCTGCTTGCTTGCAGCACTGCCTCTGAAAGTGCTGTGCAACATAAATAGCATCTGCCCTGGGATTTTTGAGCTTAGCAGAAATCACTCTGGTGGCTGCACTGTACCTAACCTTTCTCTGTGATTAGTTGCTGAAGTTCTGCAGTTCTTCTGACATTTGGTGCACATGTTACACTTCTATTTATCTAGTCAGGCCTGGGGAGGTGGCTGATGAGGTGTGGCACAGGGCAGTCTGCTCAGCAAAGCTCTACTTCTGGCAAAGTGGAAAGCATGGAAAGAGGGAGGCTGAGAACTGAGAGGCAATTTTGGCATACGCTTTCCTTCAGTGTCTAAGCGTCTTCTCAGAAAGAGTGGTGATGCAGTGGCACAGCTGCCCAGGGAGGTGGTGGAGTCACCATCCCTGGAGGTGTTCAAGAATCATGGAGATGTGGCACTGAGGGACGTGGTCAGTGGGCATGGTGGGATGGATTGGGGTCGGACTGGATGATCTTAAAGGTCTTCTCCAGCCTTAATGATTCTATGATTCTATGATCCACAGTACCAGGCAGCTTATCATGGCTTCTCAACACAGCACCTCTTGCTCATGACTGCAGGAGCCCGTCTCTAGCTGTTGGTTGACTCCTGCACCCCACCTGTCTTGTGCACTTTGGTGATGCCACATTCAGTCCTGCAAGGTCTCAGCTTCCAGAAAGAGAAGCACACAGCCATGACTGCAGCAAACTTCTCCACACAGAACAACCCAAAGCATTGCAGTTTTGATAGCACTTCTCTTCATTTCATCACTTCCCTCCTGAGTGCAATTGCAGTGCCATCCATTTCCTGAATGACGCAGCTGCTGCCTGCATGATGCTCTTCCCAAAGGCTGCACAGTGCTGCTGTAGCAGGGCAGATGGGAGGACGACACCGATGGCAGAGGGACCTGTGGTGGGCCAGATGGAACAACCATGTGGATTAGAAGGTCCTGGAGCAGATACAGGAGCAGGGATGAGCTTGCAGCAGCACAGGCTGCTGAAATATCAAACTCTAACTGAAAGCAGAGAATGAAACACAAGTGAGGCACACAAATGGCCTTATTAGCTTTAACAAGTGGTTGCTTTGTCCCTGTGATGCTTGAGGACCTCGGAGGGGCTGGCAGGTAGCTGTGGTGCCTTCTTCCTAGAATCAACCATAGAACAGGTTGGAAACCATAGTCTGGAAAAGACCTCTAAGTCCACTGTGCCCACTGAGCATGAACCTCAGTGTCACATTTCCATGGTTCTTAACATCTCCTAATACCGGGCTCTGGAGATCAAGACATTGCTTCTCAGAAGAGCTACCCGGTACATCACGAAGTGGTATCCTCCCACTGCTCTCCCCTGGAAAGTTGGACTTTATGATCTTGAAAGTCTGTTTCAATCTAGTTGATTCTATAATTCTAGGATTCTGTGTTAGCAATTTGCCAGGTCTTGCTTGTGGTTTCCCTTAAAGTTCCTGCCTGAACATAACACACTACATGGACTCCTCACGAGTCCGTAGGCACTCTGTGTGGTACCACACACAAGAAATGCTGCCTGAGCCCTGGGTTTTCTTTCTGGGAAGCATGGGCAGGTGAAGGATGGGCAGCGGGAATAGCAGCATCCTAAGGCTGCAAAACTCAGTGTGACCCCTGAACAAGTTGTAACTATTCAGTACTCCAGGTCTGGGGTTGGTTTTTACCCTGGGGTTAGAAGGATGTATATACCATCAGGGGTTTGGTCTTCAGGGACACACAGAAACCCTCAGCCATTGTAGGGGAGAAAAAAGGCACAGTGATCCATTTCTGACACATTCGTGTATCTGTCACATCCAGATGAGATAAAGAAACACCAAGGAGCATGAAAGGACTTCTCTTATCCCTAAAACAAAAACAAAAATGAAAATGGGGGCCCAGCTTCTTCCTTCTGCCACAAGCAGCTGAAGAAAGAGTTATCACCTAGGGGTGAAGTAACCACCAAAGAGTGTTTCCATTTCCCTCTCTCCTTAGATGGAAGATCATAGCCCTCTCTAGAAAGTCCTGGAGCAACACATCTCATCCAAAATCAACCATCTTGAATGGGAGCCTGGTGTCAGCATCCAAGTCCAACTTCCAATGCTGCAGTCTTTAAATAAACAGAATATGAAATGAATACAGAGAGCAGACAGGCAGCATTCTCTGTTTCCAGCACATTTCCAGGGAGCAGTATTCCCTCCCCAAAATTGAGGAGGAATCCAAAGAAGACAGCAGGAAGATGTTAATAAAGTTTTTTTTTGTGTGATTCTTTTCTGGTGCTAAATGTCGTCCCGTTTGCTCATCTGGGATATTAATAATGCAAATAGTGCTAAAGGTTGCTTTGCTCAGAATAAAGCCACAGGAACTTATAGAGTTCATTAGACTCACATATTTCCTCTCCTCCCATTTAAATAAAGAGAAGGGATGCCTTGCCATTTCCTTTCACACAAAACCGTTGGGCTTTGGCAAGGTTCTTACATTGTTTAATTAGCCCACTCAAATTTCATTGCAGTGGGAATATTCTAGTGACAAGAATGTCCCACTCCTGCTGAGTATCAGAAGGTGGAAAATAAAAAGCTCTGTCATGCAAGCACGGCCTCAACAACATGCCTGAGATGGTTGGAAAATACCATTCAGTCACATTATTCCTCCTATGAATTTGGGGAAATGAAATCAAACTGGTTTTTGCCTCTCTAAAACCTGCTGCCGCTCCCCCTGTGAAAAGCAGTCCATATTTCAGCCTCATCACTGTTAGTACGATATCTCATAAACCCTTGCAAACATCTCTTGCGATCACACACACAAAAAAAAACCCAGCAACAAACAAAAACAACACAAAAACCCTAAAATATGATAAGCAGCCAATAAGCATGATGCAGAGTCTAATGTAAAATATCCCTCTGCCATGCATCGAAGTTAGCGAGCAGACACATTACTCACTGATTGATATATTATCCTCCCCTGCCAACGCATCTGGGCACATCACAAACTGGAAAACAGTACATTAATCTCTGTCAGAGGGAAATCAATGGGAATCAGGCACCTAATTCCCTTAGCTGCTTTGGGAAGTCCCGCCCTTCTCCACTTACCATAAATCACATTTAGGAGGAACCCTTCCCCTGCCTGTGTGCATGCTGTAACCCTGCTCTGCTCCTGCTGCAGCGAGGACCCTCATGGCTTCGTGCTCTCTGATAATCCCCGAGCAGGAGAAAACTAAAATGGAAGTGACACCTCAAAATAAATATGGAATGGAGAGTCAACCATTAATTTTGCAGTCAGGTACCGGCTGGCTGAGTTATTCTGCTCCTCAAAGCGTTGTGGCTTCTATATGCGGGAGGAGCATTTGTCAAAATCACATTTGTTATTTGCTTGGTACCAGTTCAGCAATTTAGATACATATCTATGAGCAATCACTTTCTCATTCCTGGCTTACGACGTTCTGGGTTGGTTCTGCATAGAAAAAGCTGATTAATTACAGGAATGGAAGGATAACATCAGATGGGCTGAGCGAGGCGGACAGCTGGTACCTGGTGGGTTTGCCTGCTGCACGTGATGGAACTGGGTTCACAGTGCCACAGAACTTTTCCACTGCCAAAAGCTGCTACAGTTCACTTCCCAAACCACATAAGCACAGAGCAGCCATGCGGGATCCAAGCGGGACGCACCACGGCCATGCCTACAGAAGCCCTGCTAGGTGTGTTCAAGCTGACATCCATCCACCAGAGAAGGGCCGGGGTGCTTACAGCCCTGCTGTCCTTGTTGCCTAGGGAAAGAAGACATCAGCCTCCATCGCCCACTGCCAAGCAGCACCATCCCAGTGCTAAAAGCAAACACATTTTCCTTTTTTTTCTCCAGGGTTTTTTTCTGTTTTGTTTTGTGTTGGTTTTTTTTTTTTTTTTCCCTTTTAATCTTCAGGAGCCATTCATTCATGTTAAATTGTATAGAAATAATTCTCTTCTTACAGCACCACCCAAGACCCTTTCTGTCAAACCATCCCACCTCTGGCTTCATGCCTATTCATTGCCTCCTTCAGAAACCAGCAGGAGCACAGGCAGGGGCTGCTCCTAGGAGACAGAGCTCAGCCAGGAGCTGAAAAATTCCTTCTCAAAAGGAGTGGTCAGGCACTGGAACAGGCTGCCCGGGGACATGGTGGAGTCACCATTCCTGATGGTGTTCAAGGAATGTTTAGATGTTGTACTGAGGGTCTTGGTTTATTGGAAAATATTGGTGGTGGGTGAACAACTGGACTGGATGATCTTGAGGTCTTCCAGCCTTGGTGATTCTTCGACTCACCCTCCAACGTTGCCACTGGAGCAAAGAAGCGATGCTGGGGCAGAGGTTTCAAAGGAGCAGGGATAGCTGCCAACATCAAGGCAGCAGAGTCCCCATTGTCACCAGGAAACTTCTTTGTTCAGAGCTCGTGTGATCAAAAACGCAGATCCAGATGGGCCCAAGAAATTCACAAACCTGTGACAAATTTGTTAAAGCAAAAGGGATCCCAAAGAGATACTGGCAGGGGAAAGTCTGCATGTTGTTTCTTAACAAAAAACATATTTTAACTTTGCTTTTTGAAGCAGTATTTCAAAAGTTTACTTATAGCCCCTCAGTGTAAATGTTAGAGCATGTGTAACTTAGTGGGGGGAGGGTGGAAATAAATAAAATACAGTTTATCTGAAGTGTAATGAGATATCTGGATTTAGACCAAGCAAAATATTTAGAGCTGCATTTCCCTTCAGCATCCTGGCTCAGCTGGCAGACCCAGGCTCTCAGGCAGAGATGGGCTGCTCCCTGCGAAGCCACCATTCCCAATCAGCCTGCAAGAGCTGCAAAGGAGCTGAAAAAATATACGAGAATGTGAACCCTGTCACATCAGGGCTGTTCATCCATCTGACAGGCTCTGTCCCACACAGTTCAAACAAATCTCCCGTACCAGCAAGGCTTCCCTCAAAACACACACACATCAAGTGATCAGAGCATTTCACTTTCTTGCAAAGTGTCTGTTTCCCAGCAGCTGCTCTGAAGCCTCTCTCTGATCTTGCTATTTTTGCATCTATCAAGACTTCAGTCTCCCGCTACTCCAGCAGCACAGTGCATGGGTATGGTTGGCCCTTTCGGCTGTCAGCGCAACATCTCACCCTTTGTCAGCATCCTGCACATACTGTGCAGGGAATGTGGATGCACCGGGGTCAGGAAGGAAGTTTTTTATTCTAAGGAAAAAAAAAAAAAAGAAAATTGGCCAGGTTATTTTGAAGTATACTTTTGCTCAATCCCTGCATTGGTGGGTCCATTCACCAGGTGACCAGTGTGACACTGCAAGATGAAGTGTGTTAGGAACTGGGAGAAGAGCTTGCAGGGGAAAAGCCAGGAGCTACAAATGTGCAAGGCAAAAAAAACCAAGGTTGGATTTCAGCTGTTGACACACAGCTCCAGTACGAGTGGCAGCCAGCAGGGGAAGGAGCTGGTTCCCCCATGGACAACCACCACCTGGGAGCTGTGCAACAGGAGCTTTTGTCTCCCACAGGGCTGCCATGGGTCACAGAAACATCAAGGTTGGAAACAACTTTCAAGATCATCAAGTCCAGCCATCAACCTGACCTACTGCATCCCACTGCTGCACCACATCCCTTAGTGCCACATCCACACACCTCTTAAATGCCTTCAAGCATAGGGATTCCACCACTCCCTGGGCAGCCCATTCCAGTGTTGAGCCAGGCCCTGTGGAGCAAAGAAACCTGCACCCTCCACCTCATTTGAAAATTAGGTTTGATTAAATTGAATACCAAGAGCGAGCCATCTCCATCACCCTCACCATCTCCATCTTCCTGTGACATTTTTCTGTTTGATTTAATTGACCCCTCCACTGGCCTCACACCTCTCTGTCTCTGGCCAGGCCAGGTGTTGTATCACCAGTGCTTGAACCCACTGGAGACACTGCCAGCAGTGGGGATGCCAGAGGTGGGACGGAGGTGGTGCTGACTGTCACAGGCTGCTGGCAGGGCTCGGAAGCAGACATAAGCACACTAATTTTATGCTGCTGCCAGAAGCAATCAGCAGCAGGACGGTCAGCAATGCTGGCAAGTATCCAGTTGGTCATTATGTTTCAGACTCATCCTCTGGGATGAAGGCAGCAACCTTTATCTCTCTCTCTCTCGAATAAACAGAACATAAAACCGGGAGAGACTTCACAGAACACCGACAAACCTTTCAGTTTTCAGCCTAGATTAGTTCATGGTTAATTTATTCTTATTTATTCTTATGCAACCTTGTTTTCATTGCTTTTCCCTTCCCTGGTGTTTGCCCCTTTGAAGTATTTATAGATTGAACTCAGATCCCCTCTTTGCCTTTGCTGGCTGAGGCAAGCCATGCTCCTAGGAGTCTCTCAGAAGAGAAATGCTCTATTTTCTTACCAATCTCCTTGCATTTCCATCCATGCTATTGGATTGACCACGACATGAGGTTGGTTGTAGTTGCCTGCCAGCTCTCACTTGAAAGCATTTTGGCCATTTGGCAGGTGATGTCCCAAACCCATCTTTGCAGAAAGGGCCATGGCCAACTTTGCGTTGCTGAGCCCCACGCAGCCAACTTTCCCCACTAAGGCCATACCTTGCGGTGACCTCACTCACTTAGCACCCTATGGGCCAGATATCTTCACTGGGACCAGAGTGCACGGCTGGGGCCTTTCCCTCAGCCCCAGCGGCTGGCACAAAGCACCCGGACCGTTTATTTTCCATCGCTGCTCTGCTCACACCCCACCAGCTCAGCCCCTGCCTGTTTCATCTTTTCTCTCTGTCAGGAGCACTTACGGAAATTTCACGGTGATGAAAATCCGCAGTGATCAGCCGTGTTTGTCTGGGAAACAGCGAGCGGCAGAAATGGTCTAAATACTTTCAGGCCTCTGGCAGTTCACAGAGCAATACCCCAGGCAAAGAAAAAGATATCTTGATTAGAATAATTATAATTGTCTTTTTCTTCATTCTTTCTACAGAAATTCCAGGCTAAATTATCATCTAATTTCAGAGAGCTCCATGACCGAGATTATCTATGAGTCATTTGTAATTATGTGCCAGATTGTATTAAAGCATGAAAATACAAAGGTTTCTCATCAAATACTAAGAGGGGGGGAGGTGAGAATCAAATTACATTGGAGCAAGATAACAGTCCCAGCCGCTTTCTGATTCATAGTGTCCAGCAAACGCAAAGAGAAAGGAGAAAAATCTCATTTTAATAATTGTAGAATTGTGAAAACTGAGAAATTACAGGAAATTCCAGTTTAAGGCTGACATACCTTCCTCTTCCCATGCTGCTCCAAAAGCAGTGTCAGGCACCATCTGACTCTCCCGTTCTGGCTCAGCACTAATTCCCATGGGAACTTCTACCGCAGCTTCACCCTGGCTCTGGGTTTAACATCAAATGGGTGACGGATGCCATTGAGAAACAGCCCAAGGCCTTCCCAGCCTGGCTGGGAGCAGCACAGAGCCCTCAGAATGGCTGCGAATGGATTCTGGACGACCATCGGGAAGCAAAGGAAGACAAAGGTTCTCAGTGTTCAGGATGTGGCTTAGCTCAGCTCACATGAACTTCACATTTCATTGATGGAGCCCCAGTTAAATGCGCATGTGTACCAGGATGTGACACACCTTCAGCAGTAAAACCACTGTGTGGGAGATGTCAGAGAAAGAAGTTAGCAGCAGCACTTAGCGTGCAGGGCAAGTAGGCCAGCTGCAATTTATTCTGCATGTGCTTCAGACATCTCAAATTGTCTTCATTCCTCACAAAGTTTTTGCAATGCCTGCCGCATGAATCCATCTAAAACACCAAATCTTATCTTGGCAAATGACTTCTTTCAGGATGGGCTTCTGTAGAAATACCTGCTCTTGGACAGAGCAAATGGCACAACATGCCAAGGGTCTTTATTACCAAAGAATAGCCAAGGAACAAATAGAGGACTGTAGAGATGTTGACAAAATGATGAATGTTGCCCACTTGCTACTTAATATTAGCATTGCTAATATACTTCCTGCTGGAAGTACACCTACACACTCAATATGCAGAGAAAGAAGAAGGCTTTCCCTAATGACCTGTGCAATGCATATAGCTGCGAATCTGAGAAATGGCTTTTGAGATTAGATCAGATAGATCTAGAACAAACAGAAGGGTGATGGTCTCCAGCAGTGCAAAGAGGTGATGCTGAAACTCGGCCAGTTGTACCAGGGTCAGCAAACCAGGGCAGGACCAAGGGACAGTGAAGCTTGAGAAGGTAGTTAGACATGTGCTCTTAGTGGGCATCTTTTACTGCTTTAACTGAGCTTCATTCCTCTTTTATTACGTTTGGGGACAGGCAATCCTATGCCTGTGCAAATGAATCACTGCACGCTCCCATGGGGCCAAGACCCTAACAGCCACAACAAATCTCTGGAGGAAGCAGATCTGGATGTCAGCAACCACTCCCATGAAAACCTACAGCCAAGAACCTGTATGCTTAGAGGGAAATAACCCCACCTTTCATGGAGTGGGTGCTTATTCCAGATGTGAGTATATTTACCAAGAGCCAGCTCACGCCTCTGAACAATGTGGTGTTGGTTGCTCACGAAAGAGACCAGGAAGAACCACCAAAGCCTTGAGATTTTGGGTTGGTTGTTTCTTGGTTTGTGGGTTTTTTTTTTGACAGCCATAGAGCTACTTCCAACATTACCACCTTGTATCTCACAAAATTTAACATTGGCGGGAGAAGGAAGTCAAAACTAACCAGGCTATTCCACATGAAGTCAAGAAGGGGTTGGCATTCTGCTGGCCTGCCTGTAAGCTCCCCCAAAACATCCCTTGACCATGGCAAAGGAAAGAGGCAAGTATCTGAGAAATGTAATATTTCTCCCGAACTGCATCACGTTAATCACATTTCACTCTCCCTTTGCACCTCTGTAAATCACAGAGTAACTGTGGAACTCAATGATGTTACACTGATGCAAAACCACTCTCAGGAGGGAACCAGTCAGCATAAATCAATCCCTTCTATTTCCTTGTACATAATCTGGTGCCAAGCTCTGCCAAATCAAGGAGAAAACATTCCCAAGAATTTTCCAAAGGCAACAGCCTGTCTAAGCACAAATTTATACATCTGCCATTAAAGTTTTCTTTATCTCATTAAAATGACTTGCAAAACCATCTGCTAGCTAATAAAAGACTTTTTAAAGCTTTAATATGGTATTTTATAATGAAATATACTAGGGGGAAAACAGGACATGTACTTCGACAGAACAGCAACAATCTGCAGTTCTTTCACTGAAAGCCAATGGTGTTCACTCCCGTGACTAATTAAAGAGACTGAAGACTTCAGCCCTTTGAACATTTCTTGTACAAATATCATAATTCCTAAATACATACACATTTTTATTCAGACTTCTCCCAGACACTGCAGCATTGCTGATATCACACTGTTTTCATGTTAAAAAAGGCAGATTTCCCTTTCATGTCTGACTTCGTTCCATTTTGTTAGCATTTTATGAGTCCAATATTTATTACATATCTGAGGGGTTCCAGTGGGTACTTTCACTTCTCCCACAGACATTTCTTGCTGTCAAATATGATGACCACAAGGGGCTTACACCCAGCCATAAGCGTGACTCAGTGGCACCAAATTCTTGCAGAGGAAATGAGGAATTTCAGGTTAGAGCTTACCAGAGCAGGTCTCTGCTGTGTTTGCAGCTTGCTCCTCCTCCTCTGGTGTGGGACATCCCCGGCTCTGTCACCTGCAGCAAACAATGCTTTCACACTCCAGGTCTCACCACAGTTCTTCATCTGTGCTATTTTTCCCCTCTCTTTCTTGTACCATTCGACACTGCTGCTCTTCAGTAGTGACTGCTCACTCCTGCTGGGCACAGAGGACTCTGCTTGGAAGGAAAGCTGCAAATCGCAGCAAGGGTGCAACTTACAGAAATGGAGGGAATAACTTGGGAAAAAAAAAAAGGCAAAGCCACGTGTGCCTCCAGCAAACTCAAGATCTATCCAAGAAGTAGATAGCAAAGCTTGGCTGTAACAGCAAGCTTGAAACGACGCTGGCGCAGCCACAGCCTTCCTTCCAAACCTTGCCTACGTCCTGCAATAGCTCTGTATTTTTCCTGTCCACTTCCAATCTTTACCTGAGGTGCCTCAACTGCTTATCTCCTGGGCAGATGTGCTGTAGTAGTAACTGTGGGACCAATCCGTGAGCTGAAAACAGCCCTGGGGACCCAACCTACCTCTCTGCATGGTGGTGTCAGTACATTGGCTTCTTCTCACTCAAATCTGCAGCAGATGGGGACATATATGATCTCCTTATGGATGTACCCACAGAGCACAATCACCTGAGACGTGGCTGCTTCACACCACTGTTACACCCACAAGCAGCAACAGTGCTTGAGGTCTGAGCTGGGCTCCTGTACAAGGGCTGGCAATGCCCCTATGGTCAGAGATTCTGCTTTACAGGCTAGAGGAGACCGGAAAATTTATACTTGCATGAATACCAAGCACACCAGCTAACAGTGCTTTAGATGGCATTTTATTAATGCAGTGCAGCCAGCTCCTCTGAACCAACCTAAAATATACAAGGAAGATCAAAAAGATGAAAGATCCTTCATCTTTCCGCGGGCAGCAAAACCCACTCAGACTCTTTCTCTTGGTGCTGGATAGTCCAGAAAGAAAATACAATGATTCACATCGCACTGCCTTGCTGTTGGAGACCTCGGAGCTTACGGTAGGTCCTCCTGATTTAATGCAGCATGCAGCCATGTCAAACAATTTCCCAGTGGCCCTGTGTAAGAGTTTGCTTGGAAACAGTGAGTGGAGTTTTGAAACCATTTGCTTTAGTTGTATTTTACCCTGTGTCAACCCATGAATCTTATTTGAATTGTGCTGGTGTGTTTGTATAGACTCTCCTTTGGTGAGCTCTCAGCGAACGGGGAGGAATCAAAGCAGATACACGGATCTTGCCTGTTTCCCAGACACAGTGCTGCTCTGAAGAATCATTATTCAATTACAGATATGTGTCGGAGTAGTCTATTACCACCTAGAGAGAGAAAGTTTTGACAGCTGCAGCCATTGCCATAGAGAGCTGAAGAGGAATGCATTATGTGCTGCACGCTACAGCTGTATCGCCACTGAAGTTCCATTTTCTCATTTATTTTAACATCACCAGAACAGGTAACTCCACTCTGCTGGTTAATGAGGAAAGGCAGACTGATGGGCTAGACAAACAGAGCAAGAATTGGCTTTGGGCAACATATTGCATATCACACCATTACTTACCCCTGGGCATTTTTTTCCCTCTCCTGCTGTTAGCACCCTTGGAACTGTCATTAATGGCACAGATCCTCAGCTGATGTAAAGCAGCAAAGCTTACTGCCTGATGCAAAGTCACAGGAACCAATTTGCAGTGACTGTGCAGATCTATCACAGATATGTCCATGCATCCCTCTGTTTTTATGAATCTTTTGCATTTGGGGGAACTGAAGACCCCTCACTACCAACTGACATCTACTTAGAGCAGGGCTCACACTCTTCACATAAGACTTTTGCTTATGATGTTTGCTCCAAAATCCTGATCTGCAGAAAGGTATACGGCCAAGACCAGGAGAAGCACTTCTGACATAAAGGCAGACCCGGGAGACCACATCAGAGCAGAGGACAGGAGCTGCAGACCTGCCAGCCCCACCACTCAAGACAGAACTTTACTACTTTTTAGCCTCCCTGTACAAATAGATTTTACCATTCTCACAGAAGAGCACTGAAAATCACTTGGTAATAGCAGCGTTGGTGCCGTTTCTTTTCATTGCTTTGCTCAGATTCCTCTAATTTGCAGTATTTTTCTGGTTTTGAAGAATTGAGAAACCTCACTAGGAGCACTAAGAGCAATAAGAAAGCATCCTTCCTGCAATTGTGCAATGGAGACAGATAATAAAACGCCTGCCGTCCCGGTGTCTAGTGCAATGCCACTTACTGCCAGCCCATACAACAACAAACACAAGATTCAGACAAGAAGTCATTAAATCACGTGGCAGGATGGGATTTTCATTTTGCATTTTTATGAAATGTATCTGCCTCCCTCATTTCCATGAAAATGCACAACAGTCCCAAAAGAATAAAACAATTAAGATGAAGAAACTCATCAAGTAGATTTGTTAGGCTGCAAGCATTCCTCCTGCCTCATTTCTCAGTGCTTCACCCCACTCACCAAGACCACAGCCAGGCACCGGGGCAAAAAATCATGGAATATCATCCTACAACTCTTCTCAGAGTGTGCCTGGAGTTGGAAATTACAGCACCTCTCCTGTTACAATGTGCGAACTCAAACACAAGGATGTTATGATCTGCTGGTGACAAATGAAGCTAGTATAAATCTTTGCAATATTTCAGCTTTGTTAACATTATTTAATTTTCAGACCCTTAAAGGAGGCGTATTTGATGAAGGCAGTTGGGAGGACAGAATGGTTTTGGCTATGACAGCCTGATGTGGTAGGGAAGACAAAAAATTACAGGACAAAGCTAATAAACTGCACAGCTTGGGAAAGGCAGTAAATATGAGGCTGAGGCAAACAGTACTTCATTGCAATTTAGATATTATGATGGAGAGAGCACCAATGATGGACATCACTGGAAAAATTCCCAATCACCATTGGAAAGGATTGGAACAGCTGTAAAGAAACTACAAATAAAAACATCCTGATGTCAAAGAGAGCAAGACTGTACCTAGAAGAGATTAAGGGAATGCAGTAAAGCTGGAATGAGGCACGTTCAAAATCCTATCATAGAATCATAAAGGTTGGAAAAGACCACTAGGATCATCTATTCCAACCATCCCACCACGCCCCGTCACCGAATCACAGAATCATTAAAGTTGGAAGAGACCACCAAGATCATACAGTCCAACCATCAAACCATCCCCCATCATGCCCACTAAACCACATCCCTAAATCAAAACATCCCTATATCAAAACTACTGGTAACTGCTCTACCATATACTACATACTGCTTCTACAGTCAATTAATTATATAGTTTGGTGCTAAAACCTCATTAATGTAATGCAGTTTACAGAAAGTATCTACATTTATCAGCAGAACAATTTCTTGTAAGAAACACTTACCTGATGAGACTTATCTTCACTTTTAGAGACAGAAGAAAGCTCTGAGTTAGAAGTATTTCTTCCACTATCAACCAATCAAAAAACACATTCACAAGAACGAAGATAGAAGAACCAGAAATTAGTAGAAGAGCGCCATAAAAGATGGGTTCTGCAAGGGTTTTACTTTTTATTTACAGCAAATATCTTACAGTAAAAAAAAAAAAAAGCTTAACATGACTCATATTGTGGTTGTGTAAGGAAGATACATGTGCTTACATCAAGCAGGTTTAACATCCCTGGTACTAAGTGAACCAAATGCAAGGATTCAACATGAAAGTAGGAAACAGAACATTTATTAAGCAAAACTCTACATTAAGTGTACACGCATTTGTGATGAGAGTTTCAATGCAATCCAAGGAATACAAACGAGCCATCAGGATGGCAAGGACTTTTTAGACAAATATGTTTAACCCTCAAAACAAGGCTGTCTGTCTGGCACCATTTCTGAGTTGCTGAACTGAACACAGCGGTCTTAAAGAAACGTCATGGATGATTAAGACTCTGAAAATACACTCACCCCAGTGAAGAATCCTATTATTTTCCTTATTTCTTTCATTTTTTTATCCCCACAATAAAAGATTGTTAAAAGGCTGCATGGCAGACAAGCCGGATGCAACAGCTGGAGAATTTTGCCTGTCAAGCCAAGTGACTTGCAGCAAGAGACATGCTTTATGCAAGAAAACCTATCATCTACAGCTTGTGTGAGTTCAAGAAAGAAGACCCAGGGACAACAGATGTTGAAGCCCTATGGTCTATCTTTGTTATAATCAGAATCCTGAAAAAAGCAAGGTCCAAATGACTCCAAGAGAATAAAGGCTCACTTACATACAACAAAATAGTCCAGATACATCAACAGTAGTAAACAGAGTTAATGCAGTGTTAATCTTTTTACATTTTAATGTCTAGCTATAAAAACAGAAACTAGCATGTTCTAATCTGTTTACATTTCCTGAGCTTAGTTAAATCAAGAAGGAATGAACGTTATAAAAATCCCGGTAAGTCACCAATAAATTAAAAATATACATAATATAATATATTATGAGGAAAGATTGAGGGAACTGGGCTTGTTTAGCTTGAAAAAGAGAAGGCTCTGGGGAGACCTCATTGTGGCCTTCCAATACTTGAAGGGTGCATATAACAGGGGGAACAGCTGTTTACAAGGGTGGACAGTGATAATAGGACAAGGGGGAATGGTTTTAAACTGAGACAGGGGAGGTTTAGGCTAGATATTAGGAGGAAGTTCTTCACACAGAGGATGGTGAAGCACTGGAACAGGTTGCCCAAGGAGGCTGTGGATGCCCCATCCCTGGAGGCATTCAAGGCCAGGCTGGATGTGGCTCTGGGCAGCCTGGTCTGCTGGTTGGTGACCTGCACATAGCAGGGGGTTGGAACTGGATGAGCATTGTGGTCCTTTGCAACCCAGGCCATTCTATGACTCTATGACTCTGTGATAACCACAGCAGTTTAAGAAGCCTGCAAAGCTCAGAGCAATACCACGGCTCTGCCTTTAGGACTCCTGTGCAGAAACCATGCCATTAGCTTTGCCAGCAATACTGAGATGCTATGGGCTTGCAGGTCCTTTTTTGCTCTCTAACTGCCCTTCTAGCAGACTATGTGATAGCCTCCTCTAATCAAATCTCATGAGAGCTTTCAAAACCTGCAAGTATTTTCCTGTCTGATATAGAAAAGCATTCACTGCTCCCATTGCAGGAGACAATGTTCTCAGAAACGCAACGTGCTACTGAAATTAACATTTGCTAGCAGGAGTTATTCAAGTGGACTCTCGGCTCTCACACGTCATGTCCCTACATTGGCAACAGGTTTAATATTCTGTAGGGCTAACAAACCCATGAAAATTGACACAGAAAACTGGAGGAAAGACCCTCAGCAATACGGAGCTCAGCCGTTTCTTTAAGAACCGACGTTATGCATTTGAGAAACGTTCTCGACCTACATGAGTCATACACATGTTTATTTATGCGTGTTTATTTCCTGCATAGAGAATAATGTGTACCCTGGAATAAAACCCAGCTCTGAGAATACACTGAGAGCACGGTTACTTGTAATAGTGCTACTGACAGATTAATTCAAACCCCAATGCTCAAACTCAGCTGTCTCAAAGACTCGCAGACCGTGAACTTTGATAAAACAAACTACTTTTTTATTTTTATTGTCAGCTTATAGCATGATTTTGAATTATGGTATAGATAAAAGAGAGGTAGAAAGGTTTATCTCCTCCATGAACTTTTTTGTGCAGTACTTATAAAGTATCTGAAAAAAAAGCTATGGCTGTTTGATGAAAGCACCAGCCGCTTCCCAGCAATCATAAGGAATCTCTTCAATGTGCTGCAAACCAAGTAACTGAAAACTGATTCAGAGGAGTTTTTATTCCCATTAGTCTTACAACATCTTTTTCTTTATTATTTTATTTTTTAACCAAGCTCTACTGTTAAGAGAGATCACTGAGAAACACTCCTATTTGGGACTCAAAATACCTAGCAGATAAAACCTACTCAACACTTACATTTACCAGCCAAACAAAATCAACTCTGTGCCTAAAAAATGCACTCATTCTGGCTCTATTTACATGATCCCCTTTATGCAAGCTACTGAAAGGGACAGAAGAAATGCAGAAGGCCATATGGTCCTTTCCCTTGTTGGCAATGACCACGGGTACGAGAACCATCGGTCCCTTCCTCTCTCTGGAGTTTGTCCCTTCACAAGGCAGCTTCTTTTCCTGACACTATCCACCCTCTGTGGCAGCAGAATTGCTGGTGACTTAATGAGTGGTGCTTTAAAATCCCAGAAAGGATAGGAAGGATAAGCTAGCCAGGAAAGCCAGCTTAACAGAAACCATACTGGTAAGATAAACATCCATCTTTCCCTGATACAAGAGAAGTCTGCAATACTACAGCATTCATGATTGTCACAGACAACAGAAAGAGATGAAAGCACCCCAGTTCCTGCAGCTGCAGCCATCAAGACCGTAGTGCATCTCACACTGGGCTAGGAGCCTTGGAGACCCAGCAGTGTCAGGGAAAGGCAGCACAGAGGCAGGAGGGTGGGATCCAGCACTGCAGATCTGTTCCTGATCAACTGTTCCACCACACCGTGTGGACTGCTGATCTGGGTGACAAGGATCTGCCTGCTGACATTTTGGGGCACATACAGCCGAAGCTCCAGCATTATTCATGTAGCAGAGACTGTTTAAGGGTAGGATTTGAGCCATGAAATTCAGGCTGCTGCATGGTGACCTTTAATTTACCCACAGAAAGTTAAATATATTACATAAAATTAAATTCAGCCAAAGCAGATGCTAGCTTATTTATTAAAAAGCTCAGCTTTCTCTTGCTTTCAACCAGTTTTAAAGCCAGGCAGCTCTGGGAGCAGACCTGCACTCCAACTCAGTTGGATGGGAGCAGCTCTGTAGAGATGGCTGGAGTCACTCCCCTGCAGCAACACCAGCCACAACACCTCCTGGCTGTCCCCAGTGACTCCAAAGGTACGTGACACCAGCAATGTCTCCAGCTTTCTCTCTCCAATTCTTGCCTCATCCAGGGTTTCTCCTTTCTTACACATAAATATCTGACTTACAGCATAAGTCACTTCCTCATTGCCAACATTACCTTCTACTGAGACAACTTTTAGACATCTAGGAATTAATAGCAGTAAGTATTTACTCCATTTCAGAGAAACAGGTACAATACATAACTTGTTGTCAATTTTTGATAGGCTTGAGCATGGAAGATTGCACAGAATGACAAGGTCAATTTGTCAGTAAAGGTTGGAAATGTTCTCTGTTGGCTGTAGTATTTAAAACAATTAATCCTGGTGTACTCAATCAGCTGGTGAGCTTCTCGTTTTTATCCATCCCTCTATCTGTCCTTCTATATGCTCCCTTTCAATAACATGCACTAAGCAGTCATATAACTCTTTTTATATTGTCTATTTTGTCTCTTTCTTTTGTTGTCTGAAAACATGACTCCCAATAATTTCATTCTCAAACCACAACCACCAAAATAAAAATAATTCAAGTACAAACCCAAACATTATTGCTGGGTTATGGGTCAATGTAAACTGACCAGAGTCAATGCAAAGCTAAAATTCACTTTACAGAAGTAAGGATTGTTTGATAACATTTGCTGACCACAGACTGCTTCTTTCATACAGTTTGAAGACTGCAGTTTTTCTGGGAATGAGAAATAGTCCATGTCCTTTAGAAGTAAATAGAACTAATAGCCATCGTCATCGTCCATATCACAGCCATAATCTGAAACACATGAAGACAAAGATAAATAAAAATGCAAATATTCCAGGTAGGTGGAACATTCAACATAAGTACTTGCAACTTTCAGGTTGTGTTCTTGCTGTCCAACTACATCACAAGTTCTGCCTTAAAAAAAACATTTTAAAAATCATGTATTTTCTTCAGGTTGATGAAAAAGTTCTACCATTCTTCCTCCATATAATAAAATTATTTGTAAATATATGTGTATAAATATTTACCCTCACTTATCACTGGGACCTCATTACAAAGAATAGAATAGGGTCCCTTAGGGTTGGAAGGGACCTTTAAAGGTCCCCTAGTCCAACTCCCCTGCAATGAACAGGGACACCACAGCCCAGGGCCTGATCCAGCCTTACCTTGAAAGCCTCCAGGGATGGGACAGATGAGTCATGCAATGTATCCCACACATCTGACTCAGAACTTCCACACCTACTTACTCCTAGAGGCACAACTTAAAATTTTGTCCATTTTTTCAATCTAGTTCTGTTTCCTAAAATGATGCTGGTTGTAAAATCTGTGTGTTCTGTTCATTAGAAGGCACGTTTGTGTGTTTCTAACACACTAACTTCTCTTCTGTGTCCTTCCTGAATAAAGTGAGAAAGACATTTTCTGTTGTAAAGTCAAACCTGAAGATAACGATTACATATGAGCATTCCGTGATGTTAACCTTTATATTCCAAATTTAATATATTGCAGCATTTGATCCAAAGTCAAGCAAATGCTTCGAAGCAGAAATAAAGTGTAATCTATAATAATTCGCCTAGAATGGGTGACGTTCAGCATCTGTAATTCCTGCAGTTATTCCAGGCAGACAGGTCTAAAATCCATAAAGAAAGCAGTTAGAAAGGAGGTATTTGTTCTGCTAAACAGCTCTGCACACCTGCGTTTGAATTCTGGGAATAGTCCTTTCCTTTTTTATTTTATTTTTTTTAACTCTGATTTTTCAGCTGTTGTCCAAACCAGACAGGGAGCAGCGGAATGTTCTCAGAATGGTTTTAAAATAGTAACATTTACAAATAAAAAATAGCTCCGTGACCTTTATTCTATTTTTGTTGGGGATTTATTAATAAACATGGACCCACCCTCCCCCACATGGGTGTCTTTTCTTGGGAACGTTATTCTAATAATAAATGCAGGCAACAAACTGTTTTTTCCTAAGGTTCAGCAATTATTTTGAAGTGGAGAAATCAATTTAAAAGCAACACATGCTTTTATGAAAACTATATATATATATATAGTCCATGAAAGGTAAATTAATAGTTCTGGAAAGACTTTTGCAGTAAATAACATTTCAGGAGGAGCCTTATTCTCATCTTGCTTTTTCAAAACCCATAATTAGCTGCCCTCATTTCAAAAATATTTTCGTATATTTTCAAGGCTTAACTTCTAAGGGGAAGTTTTTAATAAAAGATAAACATGGACGTGTCCTGCTAGGAAGAACACAACAAAAAGGATACTGCCCTTTCCTGTCAGCAGAGAAGTCCAATTAAGTGAGAGGCTTTGCTGGGTAGCCCAAAGAAATCAGCACACATCTGCATGGCATACAGCACACCACACACTATCGATGTCATTTCTGAATTTGGACAACTCCTTCCTCCTAACACTTATTCCAGAAATAGGCTGTGATGATTGCCTTGAGCTGGACAGTCAAGTCTAAAGGGCTCGTGCACCACTGTGAGGCAATGAGCCCCAAACTCTTCTAATAGAGGGGTTACTGACTCCTTAAATCCTCAGATTCACATTAATAAATATTCCAAAGAAGGCCCAACATCATTTTCCTCTTGAGAAACCCTCTTAACCTAAAGATCAAGACACAGACTTTTCTCTGGAGGAATCCCTAAGAAAGTCCCATTTTGACAGAGGTGACTCCAATCTCTCACAAGAATGAGCTCAGCTTGGGATGAGCTGCCAAAGGGCTGAGACAAGTACAGGAACCCTGTCTGTCCTGAACTCTGCACCAAGAAACCCGACAGCACCAGAGAAATAAAAGGTACGCAGACAGCATCCCAACTTACCGTTTCCTCCCATTAACTGCAATGCACTCATGCAGTGATCATCTTCTTCTTCTGCTTCTTCCTCTTCCACCTCTTCATCAAGGTTATAAGCTACTGGGCCACTCTCCACTAGCACAGTTGCTGGCTTTTCTAAGCTAGAGGCTTCTGCTTGTGCATTTGGAAAGGTCACCTGCAAAACAGAAGACAGGGCAGTAGGACAGTCCTTTTTATTCAATATTTCTATGTAACGCTTAGCAAGAAGAGAGCTGGAAGCCAACATCAAGTACTGGAGGTACAGCCGTTCCAGAGAACAGGCAAGTTAGAATCATAGAATGGCTTGTGTTGGAAGGAAACTCAAGGATCATGAAGCTCCAATCCTCCTGCTGGGTCACCAACCTCCATATCTAATGCTAGACCAGGCTGCCCAGGGCCCCATCCAACCTGGCCTTGAACACCTCCAGGGATGGGGCATCCACAACCTACCTGGGCAGCCCGTTCCAGCACCTCACCACTTTCTTGGTAAAGAACTTTCCCCTGAGAAGAAGGTACAGAGAAATTTGGGCCTGAGGGCTCCTCAACAGAGCCCTGCAGGAAAGCTCACAACCTTTTCCTCATTGTACTTGACTCACATCAAGCTTATTACACAGTAACAATGTTATTGGCACTGCAATGATGGTAAAAATGTACCCTTCAAATCAGAAAAAAAAAGAAAGACTATTAGCTTTGACAGCTCTGCGTGGATTTATTTGGAGGCACAATGAGCTGTGGAACAAATGGCGCTCTTTAGACAGCACTTAATGCTATGGTAGAGCACTAAGTTGATAATACACAACAGCATCTGTACCATTTCCTATGAAATACATCAGAATAACGACCTCCAAACTCTAATTTGGGAATTGGTCACTGATGGACCCATTCCAGCATCTGCACCTACTCAGATGCTCCAAGGTTAGGCAGGACACTGAGAGAGAGAGCAACAGCAGCACGCAGCAAGCAGACAGCAGTGAATGTGGAAGTGCAGGTAATGCTGTCTCCACTTCAGGAATAGGGTGGGCACCAAATCCATCTCCTGCAGCGATGTGCCCTGCCCCATACAGCTTCCCTCACCCTACCACAAGAAAAGCCCTGCAGTGCTCCAGGTTTTAAATCACATCACACAACCGTGTACTGCTGCGTCTTCTCCAGTTCTGTTGGCAGTAAGGTCTGTCACAGCATTGTAATTATTTATTTGGTAATGTATTTACTTGTGATACAGAAACTCCTAGAATCTTTCTGACTCCAAGCACTTCAGAGGTACGCCATAACAGAAAGTCCCCGTATCAGAAAGCTGGTGGTCTAATTAAATTATTCAAACATCAAAGCTGCTCCTAAAATTGTCACATACCATGCCAGTCAACCAAGAATCTGCCTGAGATATTCACAGCCATCCATGGGTTTGCTTCAGTAGCTCATTAACAGGCCACAAGGCACCCATTAATTTTAGCAGAAAATGTTTAGGTATTTGGATCACTCAAAGACAAGTTTTCATTATTTCTAATGCTCAAATTAATAATACAACTTAAAGGAACTTCCCTCCAGTGTATTTTGTATTTCCTATCATTGTTTTTGCCTCTAAACTGATGAAGGTGAGTCCATCTACATTTCAGGTATAAGCAGAAATAGACCCAACCGTTTGACATGAATCATAACGTCTATCGATTTTTATGCTGAAAGTATCCATCTGCTCTGAAAAAGTGAGTGAATATAAAAGAGCTACAATTGAGTCATTATTTTTTAAAATTGCACCATGCTAATTAAAATGTGACCTTCTTCTAATTATCATGTCCACTTCCAGATTGCTATATTTCTAAAAATGTGCAGGGTTTTCTAATGAGCATAACATAAGAAGTGAAAATGTATTTCCCTAGGCAGGATATCAAACTGCTTCTGAAAATCAGTGGGTTTTAGTCATTTTAAAAATAAAACAGTCAAACAACATCTTTAAACAGAACTTCCTGGACTCACTTCTAGACAACCTGGACTTCAGTTTGGCGTGCAACTTTACATACGCACAGGCATTGTGAAAACACATCAGGCTATCAGAGTTGGCCAGCATCCTTTCAAAAGGGCATCAGTATCACCCATACATGGGGAAAAAAGAAAGGAATGACAAATTCCTTTGGTATATTAGGAACAGAATTGTCAGACACAGTTCTTTTATCATCAGCAAAACGCATGTGTTTATTTTGTTGTAAATATAAAAGCAAAGGAAAGCTGTTACTGCTGTGAGTGATAACAGCCATGACCCTTTCAGCAGAACATTCACATGCACAAAGCCACCCTGGGAGGGTTTCTGATGGTGACCACTTACTAGCTCTACCTATTCAATGGAAATACAATTATTTCCAAAGCAAACAAAACAACAAAAAAAGAGTAAGCCAAGTTATACTGGGTAAGCTGTCACTTCATGCTTCTTCACTGATCTTTTTAGGCAGACCCCAGAACCCCAACCCTTCCCTTGTGTCACCACCAGCTCCACAGAAGCAGCACTTACTATCGTCCCCCATTTCTGCGGGCATGGTCCAAGTGATGAAACAGGCACAAGCTCTGCCTCTCCTACTACTCATTCAATACATACCCTTGCAGGGAATCTTTTCTTTTTTCCTATTGAACTAGAGGTTATGAGGCTAAAGTTACTGATGGGTAAGTAAAGGCAAACCTTGGGTAGAAGACAGGCAACTTCAGTGTTGCACTGCTTGTAGTAACCAGTTCCTGCTCTGACCACTGACACGAGTCTCATTTCTATTGCCTGTATTTACTATACAGCCTGAGCCAGGCTGAGAAAAGCTTATGGGAATTTCCAGACAAACTGAAGAGGTTCAGAGGAGGTTCAGGTTGGATATTAGGAAAAATCGCTTCTCAGATGGAGTGGTGATGCAGTGGCACAGCTGCCCAGGGAGTGGTGAGACCACCATCACTGGAGGTGTTCAAGAACCATGGAGATGTGGCACTGAGGGACGTGGGCAGTGGGCATGGTGGGGTGGGCTGGGGTTGGACTGTGTGATCTTAGTGGTCTTTTCCAATCTTAATGATTCTACAAAAAGCTGGGCTTTACATACCTCCTCAGTGGCAGCCTTCTTAGCCAGCTGTGTAGAAATCAAGGGTCTTAATCTGCAAAAAAGGAAAGAAATGGTGAACATCAGAAAAGTTACACCATATACAAAAAAAGAGCTTGATGCACAGTATTCACTATGCAAGAAACGAAAGCACTTTGCTAGTGTTCTGCTGTGCACCTACTTTTTTAAAGAAAGCTAATAGCAGATAGTCACTACCATACGATAATTAGTACACACATTCCCTTCTAAAGCATCTGCCCCAATTCAGAAGAAAAATGCCAGTCAACAAGCACAACAGCAACACCTCATCTCATCCTGAAGGTTCATGAAAGAGATGTTTTGATCACATATTACAGAAACAAAAAGACTCAAGGAAGTGGTGAGGAAGAGAAGAAGCAGGCAGCCCTCACAGCAATGCCTCATCCCTCTGCTGCCATCCCAGCAGCAGCACTTCCAAGCACAGCAAAAGCTGCACCTGCAGGCTGCCTACAAGGAAGGAACACAGGTGGGCTCAGAGGGGCAGGTTACACTTTGGGGAAAAACAATGCATTTTTTGGAACAATGCAGACATGGCAAAACTGAGCCACCTTCTGAATTACCCAGCACTACTCTGCAACTACTTCTGTTTATTTGATGACATATGCAAGATACCAGTAAGACTCTATACACAGGATTCCATAATTATCAGATTGAACATTAAGCTGTAGTTACAGAAACCATCATCAAAAACAAAGGGACCCTGCATATCTGGAATAAGAAGTGACAGAAACTGAACATAAGCATTTTTTTTTTTAATTGCATCAAAGAAGACCTGCATATCCGAGGAGAAAAGATGGATCAGTATTACACTACAGCTGAACATTAAGTATCATTCTTTTCTGAAAAGCATTTCACAGTCTGTTGTCTCCTTACTGCCACGAAGGCTGTTCTCAATCCATCACTTATTGTTGCTTTCCAGTCTTTCCTCCTCTTCTAGATACATCCAGCCATGAAAAGCATGACTTGTTTTCTACTGAAACACGGCTCCAGCAGCTCCTCAAGTACGTCTTTTAACTAAGTCTACGCAAACAACTTAATGAATACCGATTTATGTTTCCGGAGATGTAGTCTTTTATGATAAGCAGTATCTTTCCTCTCCCTTTTCTATTAGTCATTCCTTCCTGTTAACACACAGATACCAGTTGTTTTCCTACTTATTTATTTATTTCAAATAATCAGCAGGAGGAAACATAACCCCAGAGAACGAGCAGGGAGTACTTCAGATCACTATCTGTGATGAAGAAGACAATATTAAAATACAAGGCACTGGCTGAGCTCCAAAAACGGTCATCTCTGGAATGCTTTGCAAGACCCGAAAGGCATTTCAGCAACCAAAGGAGTCCAAGGTGACTCCTTGCAGCAGATACAGATAAAAAGATGGCACAGGAGTGCTTCGGGAGCTGCACTGCTGCACGATCCAGAACACATTCTTCTGTGACAGACACCTCTTGTCATATCTTATGATGATCAAAATCTTCAAGACAGAGATACTCTTGACCTACATAAATTATCTATTACTTACAATTCCTGGCGGACTTCTGGGCTTACAGAGAATGCATGTGAAGGCACGGGTGAACTTCACCCCAAGTGCCTGACCGCCTTCTTTCTTTACCTAGCCTGAATTGTACAGTGTTCCCAAAATTTGAGGCTACCTGTCAATCTGTGCTTTCCAAAAGTCACTGTTCAAACATTTACAAAAACACAAATGCAGCGGTGCCAAAAGGTTAAGCAGTTGAGGGATGCTAATTATCATCCAGGTTGTATTTCACTGACATAACTGAGAAAAAGCCCAATGGGGGTAAGCAATGAAGGACCTTTATTTTAAACCTCTAACAGTGATTATTGTAATTAACATTGCACCAAAAATAGCACCTATTGCTTCATGATACCAAAAGGCTTCAATCCTCCCTAGAGCACCCTGAAATCTTTCCTCCCCCCAATTAAAATCAAGCTGTTGAGTAAGACTCACAAGGTAATCAGAAACTGCTGACACTTCTTTTAGAGCAAATTATGCGAGTGCTCACACAGTGAAGAAAACCATCACAAGCTATAGGAAGCAGAAAGTAAACATTCCAGTTTCACTTTAATTAAAACGGTCCTCTAATGAAAATAATAAGATTCACACTTATGAAAAGCCTACCTGCAAACTAATGCTATATCCAAGAGCTCTTCCATGCCATTTTTCAGCAACGAGTGACTCTTGCACCCGTTCTGAAATTAAAGCTGTATTTCTGCTCCATGCCAATTGCTCACAAAGCATACTTCGTCACTTCATTACTAGAAACACAGCACTGTCATCCAGTCTAGGTAATGTGGTTTCTCTCTCAGCACAACATTTCATGCACCATAAAGCCCAGGGCTGGGCTGAGCCCTCTGCATCGTGCTGCTGCAAGCTACAGCAAGAGCTGAGAAAAACTAAAAACCATCCCAAAGAGAGAAAAACTTCTTTTCCCTCTAAAATAATGCTTTTCAATATCATTTTAAAAAGAAAAAAAAAGTTGATTTCTCTCCCTTTGGTCCCATACCCATGGAAAAGCCTGCTATTACTGTACAAACTCATTCAGGAAGGCTTTATAGGGGTGCCTAGGTTTGGACAGTTCCTTAAATGCCCTGATGCCCTGACCTCCTTAAACCAGAGCAGCTGCAGCACACCGGCCATATGGAGCCATCAATTACTGGCTGCCATGGCTACCCATACGGCTCCTTCTGCTGCCTGGCTGCACTACAGAGCATGAAGGAGAGGGGTGCTGTGTGTCCTCATGGAAAAGCACGACTGCTTCTGAGGTTCAGACAGGTCTGAGCATTACGGATCAAACAAGCAGCTTGAAAAAACAGGGAAGTGAAGAATCTCACCCTACTTTTAATCTATAATATGCTTTCATGGGTTGCAGAAAAACCCTGTCCTTTGAAGTCCAAGACCAAGACCTCTGAGTGAGCATCCCATCCTGCATTAAGGTACGATCCCAAATACACTAAAGCAACAGCCTCTATTTCAAATGTAGTGCTGTGACTGGAAAGCTGTGGTGCTCCTGGTCTTTCCAAACCTTCCAGCAGTTGCTCGTTAGCAATGACGATTTCTAGCTTGGAGCACTTCTGTTATGAACTCTACAATCAAATACAGTCAGCTCACTGTATTACAGTACAGTGGGAGGGAGCAACAAACCAGCAACTTTCTGAACAGCAATATGAGCCATCAAAAGGAGGGGAAAAAAAAAAAAAAAGAAAAAAAAAGAAGACTTCAAGACTTCACACAGCCCTAGGTGTTATATCCACATTTCAAACTGCTTCAGAAATTATACAGATCTACCAATGCTCGTGTCAGCCAACACACGTAGTGCTGGAAGCAGATAATGTTGACATGTTCCCGACAAAACCAGCAGCACAGTACATGTCATCAGAGGCTGCTCCCCACCGAATCTGCTCCGCTCTCGGCTGAGATGTGCATGATAACATCGAGGTTTGTCCTCCAGCTGAACGATTTAAAAGAAGATGCAGTATAATAGCTTCTGACAGGGCTGAAGATCACACAGACTGAACTTTCAAAGGGAACAAATTCTCTGGAAAACAAGCTGGCTGTGACAAACAACTGTTTTTATTTTGCTTATTATTTAATAACAAAAGATTACACGGCACAGTACATAAAATAGGAGGAGTACTACGAGGCAATAAAAGCACGTAACTCGCATCAGGCTGTTTGCCCACTGAAAAGGTTTATGATTCCATAACAATCTCCTCAGCAAAACCCTGAAAGTAATTTGGAATCTCACCCAAAGCCGTGTTTCTTACTGAATTTTAATTTAGTCCATCCAAGTAGGGAACATCTTACTTCTGCTTACCACACATACTAATTTCATACACAGACAAACCTAGAATAAGCGATTGGAAGCGGAGCCTGGAGCCACCAGCATGCAGTACCATTATGCAGGTCTTCCAAGGCAAACCTATATGTACAGTATGTATGTGTACAAAACCTATATAACTCTACTGCAGGTATTTCATATGTCTGCCACTTCAAGTGACAGAAAAAGCCATTTAGAAACAGTCCAGTGGGAGTTGGGTCAGGTTCTTCATGCTGGTTGAGATACCCCTCCCACCTGAGGCCAGATGGTTTTGCCTCAGGAAGTCAGTTTACCAGACATCTGTGTGAGAAGGAAATTAATATAAATGTTTATCCCGGCTAAAAGTGCCCTTTAATTAGGTACTGTCAACGTTATCCTTACCGGAAAGCTGGGAATTACCTCTCTGAGAGGCTTTAATGATCTTGTTGGAAAGAAAACAGCATCAGGAGATGATGACCCATGGTTCTGCCATTTCAGTACAAGAGAGGGGTGACCTCCCTGGACAGGGACCACAGCTCTTTTCCAGGCAAGGCAGACTGGAATATAACAACAATCCCACAGTACTTCAGGGTTTGCATATACAGCTGCAGACCCACTGCTAGCTGTGAGCTGGGTGCTCACAAGAATCATTCCCTTCCCCCAGGAAGGAAGCCCAGGCACATGGCCAAGGCCATGGGCGGTTATGACACTGACCAATGGCCATCTGATGCCCGGAGAAAATGGACTGCAGTGTGAGGGCGCACCGTGGCATATCTAAAAGAGCCCATAGAAAACATCAGCTCCATAGAATGACAAAACATCACTGATGCTCACATCTTGAAACCATGTGCACTTGAGTTGTTTGACTTTCAGACAGCCATGCTGACCAGCCCTTCGCCCAGCCCAGCTCATCATCCACATGAAGGCATCAGGGAGATTCTCTGAATCACTCTTCCTAGCTATAGGGCCGCAGAGACCTCAGCTAATGACAAAGAGATGCCAACCGAAGGGTATCTCCGCATGGCAGTGACCTCAGTTCATGCACACCAAGCTGTTTTGGAGCTATACCGCTGAGACTGATGGAGTAGCAGGCAGGATCTGAATCCTACCAGGTATCTTATCTGTGCATGAAATATCACAGAAAGAGCCACTTCAAGTGGAAAAGTGCAAAGCTAAAGTGACAACAAAAATAGAGTGAAATGAGAAATTGTTCCCACTTTTGATTCCCACTCAGTTCTCTTTAATGCTGGATCAGAGGAGTTACGCTTTCATCAGCACAGCATCAGACAGCGCAGCACTGAGAACCTTCAGCACTAATGAGGTTGGCCTCTTCTAGCAAATACCCAGGCTGAAGTATTTAGGCTGTATGAACTCGCAGAAGTAAACTGGTTAAAAAAAATAAGAGCCTCTATCATTCAGTACAGGAAATACCCATCAGCAAAGAAATAAGCACCTACATCACTCACCAACGCACTTCTGAATGTCTCTTGAAAAGCCAGAAGTTTGCTAATGTACAGTCAACTAAGCACTCATTTCACGCCTCTCTGAGAAGGGCCAGAGGTTGCCAACATCTGCTGTCTTCACTAACCCAGCTCACAGTGAGCAATATTCTCCATAGCTGCAGCACTCATTCCTCAATCAGATGCTGTAAAATGGCAACTTACTATTCTTTCCACTAAAACAAAAGGCTTTCAACAACAAAAATGGAAAGAATGAAATCTAAGGCCACCTTATTGGGACCAAATGAAATTATACTACAGCAGCAGATCCAAAACAATCTCTGCACGTATCTGATTCTAAAGGAAATTGCTGCAGACCATGGGAAATTACAATTGCTCCAGGACAAGAAGGGCTGACTGATCTAATATTTCTGGCTGACACACCTTCTTCCTGGCCTTGTCAATAAGGATACTGATGAGCTCATCTCTCCACAGGTCAGGAAAACATTAGCTGAAAATACGCTATTCCTTTCGCCATGCAAATTTTTTCAGACAAAATGATGGCAGAGAAACAGATTTGTACCTTGCTGAGAAAAGCTATTTAAAATAAGGAAGCTATGAAGCATTTTAATGAAGGTAAATGAGTAATCATGATGGTCTCAGTTAAGCAAGCCTAATGACTATGTCATTTTTAAAACACAGGTGTGAGACATCTCATGTGGTGATGATCCAGATATGTCCAACTGCTTTGTAGCACGGCCTTACATATGCTAACAGTGCAGAATTTATCTATTATGGCAGAAATTCAACAATTAGCAGATAAGGCAAGCATAAATCATTTTAAAATCATGCCTGGACCTATAGTAACTGGAACAAAATTCAAGAAGTCAAACTAAAACATTACCATCCCAACAGAACCCTTATACTATCGAAAAATTCTCAGCTGTCGCACTGCTGCTTTTATTTTTGATACACACGTGTTTTGCTAGACTCAAGAAAGGAGGATTACAAATATTTGCTTTTGGACAGGTGTTTTGATCAATCTCAATCTCATGAAAACAGTTAATGAGGCAAAAGATGAAAAGAAAAACATCTCAGTAACCTGCAGCCTCTGAAAACAGCCCGTCGAGATCGTTATACCCAAAGGTGATGGCGGATCTTCCCTGGCGACATCACGAGGACAGAAGTAACACCAGGCAACATAGTAACTCGCCTCTTCCACCACTTCTGATAGCATGCCCTACTGTGCAAATTAAGTTGCTCTCATCAGATTATGCAACAATATTTAAAAAATCAGGTATCTACAGATTTGCACAAGCAATCCATCACGGAAAAAAGATGGATGTCAGATTTTTTTTTCTTGTATCTGGTCTATTCTGCTTTAAAGAACAATTTCACTGCCAGCCATCTGGAAATCAATGTATTCCAAGCTTTATTTTATGATTACCAACATTCCCTCTCGTAACTCATTTCTAATTATAAGCAATAAATCATTCCCTCTTGCTTGTAATTTGTAACAGCCAATTAAGGCAAACCTCTTATTTAAATAGCAAGTCTAGCTTTAAAACATCACATATTTTGAGGTATGCATGGAACATATCTAATCAAGCAGGCAAATGGCAGTCAACAATTTAACATGGCTGTAGAAGTCACCAAGGAGAGACACAGGAAAGCACGCGGCCTTCTCACATGATTTAGGTACATCAGGACTTTCCAAAACTGAAGACACGGCTCTTATCTGCCTGATCTAATGCAGAGAAGATTGACATGTTGCAGAACATGAGCCAAACGCTCCTCCAGGAAGTCTGGTGTCAAGACTTCCCTTCAACATATCAGGAAACTAATAGAAAGGCTATGCAAGAGAAGAAGCTGTAGGTCAATCTGGTGAGAAGTTCTGGATGTTTTTTAGTTCCATTTTAACGAAGGTGAAAAGTACACAGCTACACTAAAATTAAGACTAAGAAACCCAATTAAAGCAGCTTTTCCTGTGAGTACATTTGATTAAAACGTGGCCTCCACCTTTCAAGCCCAAGGACACCAATGTGTGCTCCTAGATGCTCACCCTCTCAGGTGTTCTCTGTTGTAAGATTTTGCAAGTTTTACCAATAGTGTCACAACTGGCACAAGAAAGGCACCCACTTGAGTGACTCGTCTCCATCCAGGATCAGGCAGACAAAGCAACGAGAGTCTGCGAAGGAAAGGCATCAGCAAATAAATCCAGATCATCCCATTGGGGAGAACTGTTTAATGGTGATTTCCTATGTAACTCTTAACAATGAGAGAATATGAAAGAAATGTGGTGGAAGATTTCAGACAAGACAAAACAAGGTGGGTCTAACAGCACTGGCAAGGACACTGAGAAATTTTTACATGTATTTGTTCTTCAGTGTAGGTCTAAAAAACAGGCATGTGAGAGCAAACACAAGAGAGAGGCTTCCTATAAACAGCTCTGCTGGGATTTGTCCGTTAGGAAAAAAAACAACTGTTGTCAGGAAAGTATTTGATATAATTTTAGATGCAGAATTTATTACATGAGAAACTGATCTTAGGAACGTGGAAGTGGTTTCCACTGAGATTTTATTTGGTCATCACACAGCTCAAGTCTGTTCCAGCTTCGCATCGTGTCATCTGGTAAGCGTTTACAGTAGGAATCAAGGGAACTGGATTTGGAAAAAATCCATCTCAACTGACCTAAATCTGATCTGACCTGAATAATCAAACTAATACAAAATTCAAATATGGCTAGACAAAAGCAAATAGAGGTAATTCATTAGCTGCAGTTCTTTCAGGAATTTCCTGCCCTTTCCCACACATGAGGGGTATGCATCCCAATCTGCTTTTCTTCCTATAAAGCAGTGAAGGTGAAGTGGGCATCTCCTTTTACCAAAGATGTCAAAGGCCAAGAGCAGAAACCCTGCAGGCTCCACTGGATTCACTTTCTCCTTCAGACACTGAAGGATATGATGCCACAGCACTATCACAACAGACACACTCTGTACTTACACTGTCAGCTTCACTTTATTCCTAAGAGTCTGAGCTGAAGGCATGCAGGTGCACCACCATTCAAGCAAACACACAGCAAGTCTCCATAGATGGATCAGCATTCATATAGATCCTGCCCTGAGTGTTTAACAAAACTTTCAAGACTCCTTAACTTCTTTTCACAAGAGATCTAAGTATTACTATTCATCTTCTCCAAACACAAAGCTCAAAGACATCTTAGCTGGTTTACATCTGGCTTACTCTCAGTAAGTGAGACTGAGGCACTTGGAAGAAATCTCAAAAATCACTGGTTTGATGTTGGTGAAACTTGGACAGCATTTCTGGCAAAACCTTTGGATGAGGATGTAACATAAAAGTGTAAGGGAGAGAGAAACAGACACCAAAGCTTATACACTTCAGTTTGAGAATAAGGTATCATTCCCATTATGCCTGTGGATGTATATCTTCCTCATACAAAGTTTTAAAAGCTTTATATAAACTATACTTATAAGCAAGCTTGTAATTAGCAAGGGGCAGGCTTGGTTCTAATTATAACTTGCACAGACACACATTATGGAAATACTTAGCTAATAACCATAGCAATACTCTGCTGATGACTGAAGTCAGGCTGGCATGTGACTGCCTTGTTACCACTTGTGTATACCTTCTGTTTTGTGCAAACTGGGATCCCTAAGAAGCCTGCAGGACCAGTCTGCCAGCTCTTCCTCCCAGCTCTGCTACATAGGGTAATCCAGGCTTGGCTTCTATCAGTGCTGTGATGATCTGTTTGCCTGTGTCCAGCATTCCTGCTCCATGCAGGTATGCTGTGGGATACCTGCTCTCACCTCATCAGACATGCTGATACCAAAAGGACCAGGGAACCTGACAGATGTAGCCAACTTTGCACCATTTTACCAACAGACTATGCCCACTGTGAATATGTGCACGTCGTTCTTCACAGCCTTTCTCAAAGTTAAAATGAAAGACAGTTCAACATCTCATTTCAAAGCCAAAATATTTGAAAAGAAAACAACAACAACCAAAAGCCCAATTGGATGTTCAGCTACAAGAACTTCCCTCCAAGTCAAAGTCCCTGTAAAATCATGCACGTCTCTCACAATTTTGGATACGAATTCTGATACAGCAAAGGTCCAGAAAGTAAATGGTACCCTTTTATTCCAACCGTGGAAGCTACCTGCATTGCAATCTCTACTTGGGTACAAGCATGCATGGTTAATAAAGTACAAATATGGTACAAATAACAGGGAAGGCAGCCATTTACCACTGAACATGACACAAGTGTAAAAGAAGCATTGCTACACACCATAAGTCCTTGTTTGCACATACTAGTATGTACTAATGAAGCACTGAACTGAGTCCCAGAAGCCCTTCATGTTATAAAAAAAGCCCACCTTCTCAGCCATGCATTTTACAGAAAGATTAGTATTAAAATGCAGCCACGTTTTCCTACGGAAAAAAATATCAAAGTAGAAGTGTTAAGAAAGAAAACAGATCTAATTGCTGTTTTAGAATCTGTGTACAATATGTGCAATTCCTTTCAAGAGAGGACGATATAATTTCAAGTGTAGGGAGCAGACAGCATCATCTCCTCCAATGCACTGTGTAAGTTCCACACTGTGCTGCTCAAATTAAGCTAGGCTACCCACTGAAAGGGAATCCTACATGGAAAGCTGATTTATTTTCAGTTAATAGTGGCTTTAAAACAGCTTAATACTCGTGCTAACATATACATATTAATCAATGAAACCTCATTCAAACTACAAAGGAGATGCCTCTTGCAGTATCCTGCACTGGTTTCACCAGTCCACAGGCCTGCTTCATCATAGAATCATAGAATCATTTGAGTTGGAAGGGTCCTTTAAAAGCCATCTGATCCAATCCTCCTGCAATGAACCGGGACACCTACAGCTCCATCAGGTGCTCAGAGTCCCATCCAACCTCACCGTGGCTCCAGAGATGGGGCATTCACCACCAATCCGGGTAGCCTGTGCCAGTGCCTCACCACCCTTACTGAAAAAACCTTTATTGTAAATAAAGCTCAAACAGGTCCACATTTCTCCTGTACTGAGGACTCCACAGGTGAGGTCTCACCAGTGCAGAGTAGAGGGGCAGGATCACCTTTGCTCTCCTGGCCATGCTTCTTTTGACACAGCCCAGGATACAGTTGGCTTTCTGAGTTGTGAGGGCACATTGCTGGTTCATATAGAATCATATGATTCTATGATTCTGTGATTCTAAGTCCAGCTTTTCATCCACCAGCACCCTCAGGTCTTTTTTGGCAGGGATATGCCCAATCCTTTCATTGCCGAGTTTGTATTGGGGGAGGAGGGCTGCCTTGACCCAGGTGCAAGACTTTGCACTTGGATTTGTTGAACCTCATGAGATTCACATGGGCCCACTGCTCAGCTTGTCTAGATCCCCCTGGATGGCATCCCATCCCATCCCTTAGGCTTGACAACTGCACTCCACAGCTTGGTGTCATCAGCAAACTTGCTGAGAGTGCACTCAGTCCCATTGCCAATGCCATTAATGAAGATGTTAAAGAGCACCTGTTCCAGTAATGAACTCTGAGGGACACCACTTGACACTGATCTCCATCTAGACACTGACCTCCATCCTCTGCATATGATCTTACAAACAGTTCCTCATTCATCGAACAGCCCACACATCAAAACAACATCTTTCCAGTTTGGAGAGAAAGATGTTATGGGGGACCATGTCAAAAGCCTTAGAGAAATCCACACAGATGACATCAGCAGCTCTTCCCTTGTTCACTGACACAGTTACACTATCATAAAGAGGCAAGGTTGGTCAGGCAGGACCTGCCTTTGTTGAAGCTATGCTGGCTATCCTGTATCACCTCCTTCTCTTCCATGTGCTTTAGCATAGCTTCCAGGAGGATATGCTCCACAGCAAAGAGGTGAGGCTGACAGGTTGGTAGTTCCCCAGATTATCCCTTCTACCCTTCTTAAAATGGATGTGACACTGTCTTTTTTCCAGTCACCAGGGGCTTCATTTGACCACCACGACTTTTCAAATACCATTGAGAGTGGCTTGGCGACTATGTCAGCCAATTCCCTCAAGATTCTGGGATGCTTGGGCCACTGGTCCCTAATTTGGCTCAGTCAAAACCAGCTGGGTCAGCCTAAATAGACTGTTGCTAATTATTGCCTTTTGAAATTGCTGGAGTTGCCAAAATGGGTTAAAGGGCACATACAAAAGCGGGTCAGCCGAGTGGCCCGAGGGACACAGGGCTGACGTGGCATCATAGCCCTTCCAGATGGCTCCTGACACCTCCTCTCTCACTGAGCCCTCACCTGCACAGGCAGAAGGCTGACCTCAATCTTATAAATTCTGGAGGCCCTTTCCTTTTAAGATATTGTGGTCCCCATCCCTTTATTCTTCAGTCATCAAATATCCAACTGCTCAAGAAGGTCAGCATAAAAGTGAGGCGAGCAGCTCCCACTGCCATGCAGCGTCCTTCCCCCCAAACAGTGGCTCCAGAAGATGCATTAAAAAGAAAATTGCTGCAGCTCAATCCTGGGATTGCTCATGCACATCCCTAGCTCTGTATGTATGAAAACACTGAAAAGCTCTAACAGTTACAGTTATCCTTCAGCGCTCCTTCAGAAATGTACAGCTATGACCAAATTGGGTCATCTGAGGAGCAGTAACACATGCTGTGCAAGGTACCTTCCTATCACAATTACAAGGATATGGGCTAGGAACGGTAAAAGGAGTTCAGCTGACCGTGAAATGTGCAAATACTACAATAAACAGATATTTATACACTGTCTTATTTATACGAAGCCCCTCATTCCTAAGCCATCATTTATATTTTGACACTGAATTCTGACAAGCTTTTCAGACGAGTGGTGACGTGCAGTTCTTAGTATTACTCTAGAAAGAATGAGTAAATCATGAAGCAAACTTTATCCATCTCAACTAAATCCCTGCTCCTTCTCTGTACCTCAGAGAGCTTGCACTGCAACTGCGTCATGAAAAAACAATTGTATTGAACAGAGGAGACAGTGAATTCCCACTGTAGCTTAAATCCTTCTGCATACTAAGCTCTGTTTGAAGATCAAAAACGTACTTTCAGGTTAATCTTGTGCACTTTGAACTTTAACTCCTTGCATAGCAAAGGAAAAATTCACAGAAAATAACCCAATATTCCTACAAGCCCTGAGCTACTTCAAGTTAAGTGCTAGAGAGCATTGTGGCACTTCGTATGCACAGACCCTTTCTAGCCTTTGTGCTGCATGCATCCCTCTCCAGAGCCAAAGGGCTCCCTGCTGCACACAAAGAGAAGGCTGTTTGGGCTGAAGTCACAACTTCAAAGACCAGCAGCACAAAATTTGCCAACTTGCTTTGCCATTCAAGCAAATGTCAACTGGAACAAAAGCACACAGAGTAAAGTTGTTACAGAATGCCACGCAGGGAAAATAATGCAAATTTGTATCAATGATCAACTTAGCCTTAACTAAGTCTAATGAGCAACTTTGCCTTTGTTCTTTTCCATCATCACACTCATTTTGCTCTGAGTTTGAAAAGGCATTTCTGAAGCATTAGTTAAAAAGCCTAGCTTAAAAATTTAAAACAAGCTCCCACCTTTAAAAAAAAAAAAAAACCACATAAGTTTTGAATGTGTCAAGTTTAGATTTCCTACATTCTATACTTGGTAAAAATATGCAACAAATGCCTAAGAAGTGCTTGGCCCCAGCGAGACAACAGTCTGCACAGACTCACTCCAAATACGTCTGCCTTTCAGTTGTTTAACCTCCATACACTGCATTGCCTTTATCAGCATCACAGCATCATTCCAGTTTGCCTTAGTTTTTTGTCCTCAAAATATCGTGGGAACATCAATAGTTGGCAAACTAACACTTGGGCTTTTAGCATGAGGCTGCAGATCTCTCTGCTCCTTTCCTCGGTCAGTTAGCAAAAACTCACAGTAAATAAACAGATGCACGATATATATATATATGGTTTTAATGCAATGTAATATAACTGCCATATTGTAATGTAAACACATTTCATAGTGTGTTTTTTTATGGAAGAAGCTTTTTAGAGTAAACTGTTTTAAAGGAACTCAATCAAATTTAACACATGCACAATAGATTTACATTTGGAAAACAGTTTGGTAGCGATTTATGGCCCTTTGACGTGAACTTTCACAGTCATTCTTAGAGCAAGAATGCATTACAGTTCAGAAGTGTAATGTTTTGGCTGGCCTCAGTGGGAAAATTAAAGCTGAAGCCACTCGAAGGCTCTTTTTACCTCTAGGGTTCTGCATTTTAATATCTTATTTGAAAATCTTAATAGATGAATAAGAAAGAAGAATAAACCACTAGGTTTCTTCATTAACAAAATATATACTTCCAGCACAAACTGAAAAAAAAAGTACCACCAACAATTACCAAAAAAGTTGATCAGATTTGTTTATTGCCTCTACCTCTTCCCACTGGATTACGACATTGTACAGGTAGTCTGAACGTTCAAATGCCCCAGTCATCTCACCTAACACAACTGGAAAATGCATGCTTCAGAAACAGCATATGTGATGCAGTATTTTTACCAAATGGCAGCACTGTGCAGAGAACCATGGAGCAGATTTCTCTCATCCTACTACAAAAGCAATGCATGGAAGTCATGGAGCAAGTGCTACTCCAGCAGTTCCATGCAGGGGTCCTGGCCCATCAGTGCTCACGGTAACACAAGAAGCATGTTTGCCTTGGGAAGTTGGGATCACCATGTCCTGCAGACATCATCACCCAAATGATCTGTGCAAGATAAGGCAGGAGGTGCTGAGCTGACGCCGGCTCCATCCTCTCCTCATACAAAAGACAGCTCCATCAGACTCACACCAGTGGGAACAGTATTAGGAACAACCCAATGGACACAACCAAAGCTCCCAAATGCTGGCATTCACTATGGCCAGTAAGAAAGTTCTGCTGGGTATTCTCTCACACAACCAGTATTTTTGCAGGCTAGCTTTTGCTTTTTCTTCATTATACACATAACAGCACCACAATTTTTAAAGGAATAACATTGTTAGTTGAGTGGGTGACTTTAAGAGGAAGAACTAAAAAGTTAGACTCTAGATGTCAGACTGAAATGCAAAGTTGGCTTTAGTTTTCACATAAATAGCATACAAGCCTCACGTTTACTAAAACAGATGAAACAAGTCCCAGTTCTTTTTGAATAGCAGAACTACTGAAGAGACCTGGTGGAGTTTAGCACAGTGGGAGTTTTAGTCATCTACTGCTACACATTTAAAGACTTGAGGACTTTGCAATAAATGCTGAAATGAATTCACCATCAAAAGACAAAATCCATGTTCTATCTGCCAAAACCTTTAGCAGCCTAAACAGAAAATGTCACAATTGATTTTCAGCAATGGTATAAAAATAAAAAACAACGTTTTAAAGTCTTCAGGGGAAAGATAGACAGATAAACAGCATGACAGACAGATGGATTTATTGCTATAGGTAATTTTTTACTCTTCTTAAGCAAAAATCAGGCTTCAAATGGCTTGATACAACTAAACAGATTAATTAAAAAAAAACAACTAATGAGTAATTTTATTTTTAAATTCTCCAGTCTGTCAGGGTCATCAGCCTAGAGGTATAACGCTAACAGAATTTTGTTAGAACACTACTGGTTTTTTGCATTAAAGTTAAAGAGCTTCCTCTCTCCTTGACTGGTGTCAGCTGTAATAGAACAAAAACATTTGAAAGGGGGAAAAAAAAAAAAGCCAAAAAAACCCTGGGCTATTAAAAGTGCTGTTTTGGAGGCTCTTTTATTTCCTTTCTGTTTCAGTCAGTCAGTTATAAATTAAACTCTAGGCTCAGTTCGCACCCACAAATCCGCTGCTAAAGGGAAGGTCTGCATGTCCCCCACACCCACAGACCCTCTGCCAGGAAGAGGCCATTTTGTGGGAGGAGGCAGGGCTGGTGTATTCAAAGACCCTTCTTCACTCTAAATTTACCAGGATTTACAAAATTCCTAATTTAAACCGCATGGCAAAACAGAGATGGAAACGTAAGACAATGTCTGTAAACTCTCAAGCTTGTCTGCTGAGCTGATAAGCTGTCAGCCATGCTTACAGACAGGCTTGCACATTTAAAAGGACTGAGAAATAAGCAACTTTATCATTCTGCTGCAAAAGGATCAATGCTAATATTAGCATTGAGTGTTTGAGTGATCAGCCTTCAGGAAACGCAGTTTTAACTAGCAGCAAGATGGACCACTCTAGAAATTAGCAAGTAAGCAACCTGTTTTCATACAGCCTTTAATAGATGAGCAACCAAAGTGCACCCAGGATCACCGTAAGTCAGATTTTAGTTTTATTTTCCACTTGCTGCATTGAAGAAAACTCCTCAAATCAATCGTTCCTACTTAAAATGGAAAAATGTCTCCGAGAGAGGCAACTGGAGTGGAGAAATAATTACCTGGAGGTCGGTTTATTTAAGACTAAATTCACTCAAACAGAGCCTACAGAAGCACTGGTGGAGAAAGGCAACAGGTTCTCTCTCAGACCTCCCTTGTGCAGAGGCTGGAGGCTGCTGCAGCCTTCCCACATGGCGGAGCAGGTGAGAGCTGATCTCCTGCAGGAGACACCAACCGGCTCTTGTCATTTACAAGTTTCTTTTAAGATGCTTTTAAATTCTTTCACACTCCTACTTGGCTTATCAGCTGAAAAAATAAAGGGCTGAAGGTGCTGACTCCCACGCGTGAATATGAAATGGAGCCATTGCTGCAGCTGTACACAGCAGCCCAGTGCCCGTCCTTCCCAGGGCCTGGCGTAAGGAATGCCCAGAAGTGCCTAGGCCGTACACCACACTTGCCACGGTGTATTTAAGTTCACCTCCAGCTGCAGCAGACCCATGGGATCACATAAACGTTTCACCATCACAAAATTACAGAATCACAGAATGGCTGAGGTTGGAAGGGGCCTCTGGAGGCCATGTGGTACAACCCACTGCTCAGACGGGGTCACCTACAGCCCACAACAACTAACCTATTTCTTCAAGCCTATGAATACCTCAAGGATGAAATTCAGACTTGGTTTGATCAGATATAGCTCAAGAAAGACACACATCTCATGATATCTCTTCTGTACCTGGCCCTCAACCTGTATTTTGACTATGCTACCTTCAAACATGGCATTCAATCTGACCACCAACATCTGCTGTTCCACTGAAATCAGCCTTTTCCCTGGTTTCATCCTACTTCTGCCATGCCATATGCTGTTGTTCCACTCGTCTTTGCTTTAAATGTCTGTAGTGTTCACCTGTATGTAAGTTTCTATCATGAAACTGTGTACCTGTACTTCAGCATTTCCTCCAGATCACCACCATTTTATTTCTTGCTGAAATCATCCTAATGACTCCAATTCTCTCATCCGCAGAAACGAATGGTTCTCCAAGAAAGGCCTAATGTCTCCCTAATCTGTCACGTGGTGCTTCTCCAACATGTGGCCCAAATTGGTCCTTTTGTACAGCCTCATATCTAATTTGCAGCCCGCTATCTCTCTATCTCTTTCAGCCTTATGGCTTTTACAGCTTGTGCTCCCATGTATGTCTGCATTTCAGATTATATTTCTTTGGCTGCATTAGCCTGGATTTTTTCCAAGATGCTCTTTTTATTTCCTGCTCTCAGTTTTTTCTTAGTGGCACTGTTTTGCATGGCTGTTTTCAGTGTTCTTTGCTGTATGACTCACTTTATTGTCTCCTGCAGATTTCATTAGCACAGTTTTCTGTGTCATTATGAAGTAGGACTGGGTTTCACACGCTGTTCAAGCTTTCCACTAAGCATCTTCTTGAAAGCTAGCACCATTCTCACTGTTTGCTTGGGCAGATACTGGTACTCCTCAAAGGAAAGATCTTGGGGTAAGAGAATCTGTCTAAATAGCCCAAGTTTCCTGAAGTGCTGTGAGGAAAAGGGTAACAGAGTGGAGAAGCAGGGTATGCTAACATCATTAGCTCCTGGAAGACTTTTTTTTTCCCATGACCTGTTTTGTTAGGTATTCAAAGGTAACTTCTGCCAGGAACAGATGGTGTTCAAGCAGACAACTGGCAAGTGGTCTCAAAGAGTGCACTGAGATGGTGTTGTGAGTAAGTCTGGTCAGTTATCCAAAAATCAGTATGAGTACAACAGGAGCTGCCAAAGTGCATTGTTTCTAAAAGAAAATTTCGTAAGTAGGACAAATAAACCCATAGGTGAGTAATTTTAAGAAACTTTCTGAGAGAAAGATGGTGTCTATTAGCAGCTCTGCAAAGATGGTGTCTATTAGCAGCTCTGCAAAGTGTTTGTACCGAATAGTTTACGGATGGTTGGAAGTAAGTTGCTTCCAGCTTTGATATGTGCTTCGATACGTGCCCTTATTAAAGAATATGGTAATGATCTTCCACAGACACAATGACAAAACTAAAGTAATAGACACAAGAAGCACTTTTTGAGAAATTTTTTAAACAAACAAGCCTTAATCCTCCATATTCAGTCTTCAAGTGGCTGAATAAATTTCCTCCCAATTGTTACTCCAATATTCTTCTGTTTCAGACCAAAAAAGGCTAACACAGACCTTCAAATGAATTACACTATACATTATTTATGTGTTTCAGATAATCCCTGCTAACTGTCCAAAAAACATCTCATTTGCAGAAATTGCATACTCTCTCAGCATAAACATTACTAATGACAGAAAATAAAACCAGAAGGGATTCATCCCCTTTTTAATGCTAAATATTATGCAAGTAACTAGCAGCTATGTAACCTCAATGCTGCCTCAACACAATTTGCAAAATCGTATACAAAATTGAAAATAAATTGTTAGGAGATTATTCAAGAGAACTATTGCTGGTAATCTCCTAATAAGACGTGCTGCTTTCATCTTCATGCATATATTTTAACACTTTCCCTTGCTGCAGTGTTTCTGTGAGCCTAAGTACCATGAGGAGCCCATTTAAAAAGAAGTCTCTCCTGCATTATGCCTCAACAAGCCACAGGCTTGAAATATCCGTGGAATCGTTTAAAATATTTACAGTCAGCAAGGTCAAGTTGGAGATCCTGGACAGAAATCTATCACACTCTGAGAAATGGAAGGATTCCTTTTCACTCCCACCTCCCGCATCTCCCCAGAAATACATTTAACAAAGACTTCAAAGCACTGTTACAACCAAACCCTGCAAATGCAGGGAAAACCATGCAGAATGTGTTTTCTTTATCCATAATTCACCTCTCTGCAACACACAGATAAAATTAATCTTTACAATGTCCTCTATAAAATCTAGATGGAAGGGGTCCTACCAACAAGATTTTGAGCCTCTACTACGTTTGAGGGAAGCAGGGGATGCTGCCAGTGGGAAGACACAGACAGCAATGCAGATCCAAATGCCAAACACTGAAGCAGAAAAGCCACATAAAGCTGTTTACCAAAGATAGGCCTGATATACTATTACTCATCAGGGGATGGTAGGGCCAGAGCAGCAGCTGCACGTCAGACTGTGATGTAATCCACAGTTCAGTTGCAGGGGCTTCACTAAATATCCTGAGGTTTCATCATCCTTTGGATGACAGGTCCATGTTTCTCTCATACCAGTTCATGTGTCTAGCATTTAAGAGACATGGAGGCAATTCTACAGTTTGGAACACCACAATTCATTTTGAATTTGTGTCCCTAGAGCATCCCTCCTTGGTACATAATCTATACATGATTTTGGAAGTGGTATCTTAAGCGCGGTCAGATGATTTTGATTATTATATGACATTTTCATCATCAAGGGGAAGTTCTGGTTTTCCATAGGTACCGTTCTGAAAAAAAAGTTGTTTGCCCTTTTCCTCCCACTTAAGCAGCACATGCTCCTTCGCACCCTAACCACAGCAAAAACAAACAAACAAACAAACACACACCAATACAACTACTACCTCAATATTTGCTGGGATCAAAGCAAAAATTTAAAAAGATTGAAGTCACTGAAAGCAAATCACAGGTGACCCAGCATGTCACAACACTCTCAGACAAGAAGAACTGTCAGGAAACTAAAGCTGCCAACTTTCCAGCCCATCAGGACACTGGCAGAAAAGGCCTAAAGAAATTCTGTAATTTTTTTTAACAAGATCTTAGTCTGTCTCACAAGTACAGTTTTCCACTGCCAGATGGTCGATATGAATGCTAATGGAAAGAGTTGAAGCTGAAATAAATCTGCCACTTTTAATCAATCACAGATGACTGTGTCATCAATAAGCGACTCATGTTATGACAAACTCCCTTTGGTTAGCTACAAGCAAAGCTGATGAAATGCATCATGCCTACGTATTCATTGCCAATACTCAGCAACTTTAACACAGGCATTTCGAGGCTTAAAGATTATTTTTCCCACCTACGTATTCATTGCCAATACTGGGCAACTTCAACACAGGCATTTTGAGACTTAAAGATTATTTTTTCCCTAGGAGTGCTGTGATCTCGGATTCACAGTGAAAATTGCTCAAAAGAGCAACAGTTTTTAACTGTTGGAAGCAATTCGATAGTAACTCAGCCAAAACACACACACACAAACACACACCGACCTTAAAAATCCTCTTAAATCAGAGGAATAGACACCCACTCATGGGCAACATGCAAGGTGCACTCTCCACTGCACAGCAAAGATAATTGTATAGGAGGTGCTGACAGTGCATCCAACAGTCATTCACTCCACTCTAACCCTTCCACCTATCCAGGGACCCCAGGATGTAACATGTCCTTTGTGGAAAGTGTAAGTGGGAAGCATAGACCCAAAGATATCCCTCCTCAAGGGAGAAAGTAATGAATCATAGAATGGCCTGGGCTGAAAAAGACCATCATGATCATCTAGTTGATACCACACAGGTATCAGCTGTGCTTTAGCTACGTGTCACACCAAAAAAACCCTGGCTCAGCTTGCAGGAAAGGCTCACAGAGCAGAGATGAAAGTGTTGCTCGAGAGGAGAAAGGGAATGACCAAGGGAAAAATGGTGCAATTGGTAGAAGCTAAATTTTGATGGTTACACAGCTCGTGCGACAGGTTGTTTTCTATCCATATTTTTAACCAGCTTCCAAATCCACCCTCGGTTAAGAATTCTGTCTTTTTGCCTTCACTGACTTCATTGTCTATCAGTGTTTTGAAATATAATTGGAAAAACACGACTCTAAGATTAGGCTACGGAAATTTAATATTTTCCCAATTTAGAGGCAATATGGCATTCAGTTGCTTGAAAGGAAAAAGAATAAATGAAAAAAAGTTACTACAGCATAAGAGCAAACAAAGTCATTTCAAATCTACTTATGGAGACACAGGAAATTATAATTAGCCCAAACTTCATAACTTGTCTATCAGCACAGGAATAAGTCTATTACTAAAAATGTTGCTCCCTCTCCTCCAAATTATAAACCCCCAGAATCCAACTTACAAAGACCAGAAGTCATCACAAAAACTTTCAGGTTTTTCAGTGGCTCTCACTGAGCACAGCTGTGATGACACAGATGCTCTACTTCTTTTTCTTCATCTCCCAGCAAAGAGGGATGAGATCTTTATAATGAACGAGCACCAGATACGAACCAACCACATTTTGCTTTCTCTGAGCTCTGCTTTTTTTTTTTTTTTCTTTTCTGGTGTCCATCCAAGCATAACCGTGCTGGACAAGATTGCTGGAACAACATGATCACCCTTCAATATTGTTTTGAAAGAGTACTGTACTCTGTGCACACAAAGAACGCCCTTGATCCATTTTATGAAATAATGAACACCAAGATGAGTATTCCAATATCTTCAAAATTTAAAACGACCCATTTTTAGTCCAGTAATAATACTCTGAAAGATAATATGTTAGAGATATTATAGACTGCCACAGCATCATAGATTAGTCTCACAGTATCGATCTTCAGGAGACCAAACAGCTGATACGTGAATGTTCCCTGCAGTTTAATCAGTCTGCACCTTTCAGTGTTCTGAATTATTTCTCGATTTTCCTATTTCATCTTCATTTTGCGCTTTTGAAGTTCTAAGAAGAACACAACTTTTTTTCTTTGTGCGAATCAAAAGGTTCTTTCCCTAGGTTTTGAGAGAGACTGAAGTCCAAATGGCACCTATGAGCCTCAACAAAACAAAAACAGAATAAATAACACTGACAGATAGCTGATACGAGCTAAAAAAAAAAGCAAGACCATTAAGCACAAGGCTATCCCCAAAATTATTGCACAAAAGAAAGGAAGAGAAACTATCTGTAGCAATAGGTATGGAGAGCATGTTCAGTAAGTTATCAGGGAAAGCTATAACACCCGTTGGCAAGAATTCAGGTATTCTTAAGTGGATTGTTTTACCATTTCCTTCCAAAAGCAAGCACAAAGCCTGAGAGCATGCACTCGTCCAACAATGTGCCTCGTTAGGGACTGACTCTCACAACTCCTTGCACATATACCAAAACACACAGCTCCACGTCCAGACAGGGTAAACCAGAGCCCGCTGAGGGCAGTGGGACAAAAGCCAGCCCTACATATGTTACAATGCAGAAAATCTTAAGGTGATTCACTAATAAAAAGTTGGAGTGATTGAAATCACTTATCTAAAACCTTCCCTACCTCATCTTAATGACCTTATTAAAGCAGCTAAGTTAAATTCCTCTTTAAAAATTCCCTTAAATATCAGCACTTCCACAGCTCCTCTGACTTTGACCCTCGAGTTACGGTGGCAAATTAAGAGCGTTTAAATCATTTCGGATTTACCTTATTAAGACAGTTTAAATTGGAAGCTAGCCAGATCTCTCCGAAGCTGTGAAGTGGAGCAGCATACAGGAGAGAGGAGCTCTGCTGTGCTCTGGAGCCTGCTTAACTAAAAGTTACATCTTCAATAACAGCCTGAAAATCGTCATCAACCTTCACAATGGCCTGAAACTAGAGCCCAGCATGGGTACCCCCAGCCCCAGTATGTCTCCCACAGCTCTTAAAACTATGGGCGACAGAGATGAAGGATATTGAAAGTATGGATTACTGTAATGAAAAAAATCTTGGTTTCCTTTGCTTTAAAATGGGTTTTAAAATGAAATCAACAGATACTGAGATTGAAAAGAGAGGGAAAGTAATTTAGACAAAAATGCATCTGTTACTGAAGTTGGCCTCTTGTAAACTCTCTGCAAAAAACATCTTAAATCTGGATTTCCCTGAATTGCAAATCTTATCAGCAAATGCTGAACCATAAACTTGAGTTTTCTGGTCTCCAGCCTTCGCTGAAAAGCTAATATAATGCTGTGCTTAATATCTCTTAGCTACCGACACTGCAACAAAATAGTCACTATACACTGCTGCAAACTCACTCCAGGCCTTGGAGCTCAGAATTCCCTAATTTAAGACCTGCTTATGTTTTAAAGAATAATTTCAAATTGCAACTCAAAGCTAACAGAAAAACTGCAGCCTAGCAATCACTGGATTTTAGAAATGTTTTCTGCCAATGCTCTTAACGAGGTAGAAATAAATGCAGAAAAACTGCATCTTCGTGCAACAGCTATTTAAGGGACTTTTTCTGTAAAACTTGTTTTTTTAATCTGTATCCACATATGTACATATATATAATGGATATATACATGTGTGAATATATATATATGTATATGCATATATATATATATAATCCAGAAACAGAAGATTACCGTGCACTGAAAGACACAAAATCTATGAATTTTATCCACTCCTGAAGAGAACACAGGAAGCACCTAAAAATACTGATCCAAGAAAAGCAGCCAGCCCTCCATGCAGCTTTGGGCAGATGACTCAGGGGGTCGAGCTCCCCATCCATCACACAGGAGATGTGCATTGTTCCGAGCAGGCAGAGGCTGCAGACTGAATGCCTGCCCGACAGCAGTGGTGCTGCTCTGTGTTGTTGGTGCCAGCGGGTGAAGGCTCCGAAGCAGGCAGGCGGCTGCCTCCTGATAAATCACCCCACAGCACAATGGGACCCTCGGAGACAAGTGTGTCTGTGGGCCCCTTTTGATGTGAAGAGCTTTCTGATCTCTTCAGGTTGGATAGACAGAGTGGCAACCAGGGTCTGCAAAGGTCAGCAAGATGAGGTTTGTTTGTATAAAACAGTCACCTTTCAACCCAGAGCTCTCCAGCTAGTAAGTCGCTTGCCAGTAAGTTACTTTACATTATATAAAATTCATGATTTCTCGTGGCTTATACTCAACTCGCTTCACATGGGACTCACTTCATTAGTTACAGGAAAAAAACAAGCATAAACCCACTGATTTAGAATCCTTAATTAGACATTTATTTTCCTTTTCCTCCATCCCTCTGTTTGTGCAGTGCAACAGAATCACAGAATCGCAGGGGTTGGAAGGGACTTCAAAAGATGATTGAGTCCAACCCCCCTGCTAAAGCAGGTTCCTGCAATGGGTCACACAGGTAGGTGTGCAGACAGGACTTGAGTATCTCCATAGAAGGAGACCCATAACCTCTCTGGGCAACCTGTTCCAGTGCTCCATCACCCTTACCATAAAGAAGTTCTTTCACATGTTAGTATGGAACTTCCTATGTACAGGTTTTAGGCCATTACTCCTTGTCCTGTTGTTACACACTACCAAGAAGGGCCTGGCCTCCTCCATCCTCAACAGAACTGAGCATTGTCATTTCATGCTTTTAGTGCACATGAATCAGGCTTATGTTCACAAGACGTAAGGCACAGTCTGAGCTGTAAAACATCAACGTATTCTGACCAGTAGCTCCTCAAAAGCATTCAGAAGGAAGAAAACTGCACGGAAATGTCTTCTACAGATCAAAATTGATAACTACATTTTGGCTGTATAAAAGAGTTTTGTAATTCTTGCTATACATTATGCCATAAGATCAAGAACGTTCACAAAGCTTCTATACACAACACCAGCCTGACCAAATGAGATACATCAATACAATCTTAAATGGATTCTATGGAGCAGTGTTTTTAGGGACACTTTCTTAACCCAGTTAAACCAAATTCTTTTGCTCCCACAACTCTTCCCTAGTGAAAAGGAACAAGAATATTAAAAAAAATAAAAATAACAGGAAAATGAAAATATGGCTCCACAGATGAAAAGTAGCTTCTGTGTCTACAGGAATGCAAGGAAATTTAAGTCATATAGAGTCACAGAATCACCAAGGAGGGAAAAGACTTCCAAGATCATCCACCTACCACCAATACTTCCCCAAAAACCATGTCAGTACAACATCAGAACATCTCTGTATTCAGAACATTTCCTACGATGAGACTGAAGCTTTTTCATCAAGTCCTCTTTTATAGTTTACGAGTACAGTATGTTCTGATTTTAAATATAAGTCATATAAAAAATTATTGGGTCTCAATGTCAGATTTTATGTTCCTGATTATCCAAAGGTAAAAATCTCATTTGGACTTGACCAGGTCATAGGAAAAGAAAGGTCTTATTTCACCAATGCCTTTAGAGGATTTGAAGAGGCAGAGCCTGTATCATAAATAAACACATCAGCAATAAACATATGGCACATTACTGAGAAACATTAATGATCCTAATGTCCCAAACATCGCCTGGAGAAGGAGAGGCTGCAGAGGGCACAGCCTGATGTAGGAATGCCCAGAAGAAGTCTACAGGAGGCTTCACTCAGTGACATGAGCAACCCGGAGTGCTCTGCTACCTGAAATGCTCCATAAAAAACCTGCACAAAGAGTTAACTTTTCTTCCACTTTGTTCCCATAATCTTTTTTTTTTCTGCAATATTTTAAAAGGTATGAATGAAGTGCAAACATGTTTAAGACATGCTATATTTGCTGATCATTTTTGAAGCCAATATTGCTTAATAAAAAATGCTTGCACACAGTTAATTTGGCAGAAAATAAATAGAAAAAGAGCAAGTAGTGTCTAAACCAACATCATCTAAGTAGTGTGCTTAGACACAAAATTAACCCATGGAGTGACTTTTCAACTCAATAATTGGAAGGGCCTGCCTGCAGCCTCCAGGAGCTGGGCAGCAGCTGATGCTCAGTGAATATCCCACCTTCCTGCCCTGCAATAACCAGTCCCACATCCTAGAAAACCCTGATTTCTGCTTTGCTTCTCTACATCTAATCACTTGATTCTACGCTGATTTTAATCTCTGCTATTAATTCATCAACTGATTGATTGATTGAACTGCAGCTTTAATCTGATGATTGTGTTGCTCAATGTTTTAGTTAGGATTCCAAGTTATCTGTTTCTTTACTGCTGCATGATAAAATCCATGAAGTACACAGTGCCATTTTTCTATTAAAGCTATCACACCACCTCTCTAGTCAAGCAAAGACAACCTTATAAAATAAATTCTCTAGCCACTTCATTCTCCTTTCAAATTTATACACTGTTCCTTCCTATTTCAGATCCCCAAACACTCAGATTAAATAGATAACTTTTAAAAGACAACTATGCTGTCAATGTATTTCTTTCATATAAATACCACATTTAAAACAGTTTCTGAATACAGAGACAGCAGACGATCAATGTATGCCTCGTGCTTCTGTCCTGAATGGGAGCTCAGAGCACCGTGTCCAAGGTTCTTCCTATACTTGAACATTCAACTTCGAATATCAATACAGATTCCAGACCTGTCACACCACGTGTCCCTTATCACATCCTTTCCCTGCCAGCTATCACAGCCCTGCTTGAAAAGAAACATCTCCACACAAGTTGCAGCTTTTGACAGCTGCTGAGCCACGTGATGCCTTGCAAGAGCACACAGAATGAGAGGATCTTCACTTGAATGTGCACTGGGAAGATGGGCTGCAGGACTTCAGGTCCATATATACTACATTCTATACCATCCCGTCCCACCTCTGCAGCACAGGTTTCTTCTCTGGTGTAAAAACATGGAAAGAGGAAAATGTATGCAGAAGTTTGCTCCCTTGCACCTTTCTGAGTCACACAGTAGGGACCTGTATGAGAGAACAGGTGCTGTTCTAGAGAGTAGGGAAGTTATCTTGGTTGCTGCAAATGCTGAACACAGCAATCAGTTTGTTCAGTCCATTGCTGGAGGAGGGTGGAAATGCTGGGCAGGAACTTCTGACTTAGAATGAATTGCAAATTCAACAGCAGGAAAGTTGAATTTGCTGTATATATCTTCCAAGAACACATTTAGAAATAATCTCAATGTGTTTTATCCTATTTTTAGTAACAAATGCAACAAGGTAAAACTGAAATCAGTCAGCACGCCAGCAACATCACTGGGTAATGGAACAGCACTTACATAAATGACTGAGTTACAGAACAGTGGCCAATTTAAAACTAATTATGCAGATTCTGCTAAATGTTCTGTGAGCAACACAGTACCTCAAGTTTTACAACAAACTGCCATAACTTTCCAATATTTTATCCAGCTGTGATAAAAGAACAGCAATCACAACCACATAATGATTGCCAGTTACCCAGTCTGGTAATGTACGCAAACACCAAGAAATAAAATGCTTCCTGTAGCTGCTCTCCTGGTTTGGGTATCAATATTGAAGAATAACATACAGCCTATCCTACAGAGAACATGGCAACTCTTGACTTGTTTTGTCCCATTTCTTTGAAGTACTTAATAAATATCCACTGAAAACTCAACTTCATTGGCAAATGTAAAGCACATCAGCTTTACTCTTCCTTTGTATTATATAAAGAAAATTAGCAAATACATACTGTGAAGATCAACAAACAGACCCTGCTGGACTAGAATCAAGGGAAATATAAATTTAGAAATCAACCGTTTTCCATTCATAAAATAAAAAGGAAAGCATAAAAATCTACAGACTTACGATGTGAGCAAATCACAGCAACCAAGCACTCTTGGCTGTAGCAGCACAACATGCAACTTTAGCTCTGGACAGCAAGAACCACTGCACTTTGTATTGCCTTTCTTCTTCCCACTCCTCCCCCAAATCACATACAACTTCTGCTAAGACACTATTTATATTAAGCCTCCTGCTAGACATACCAAGTCCAAACTGGAAGAAAAGGATCATAGAGCATTTTCATCTAATGAACCTGAAACAAGGTTTGACAAACAAGGAGCTCACAATACAAGTTTCATGCAAAATTATCCTCCGGGCTAAAACTGCTCCTCTTTGGTCTTCGATGGAAGATGAAATTACTTCAGAAAGTCACAAAAATCCATCTGCATTTTTGCACTGCCCAGCTGCCCTCCCCTAGAATCCGACAAGGAGACGATTTTCTTGAGTGGGAGGCGGAAAAGCAATATCCAATTTATATTAAACAAACAACAAGGCTGCTGTAAAAAGAAGGAGCCTTGACCTGGGTATGGGCTACAAGGTCAGACATATCAATGCCTTTTTAGTTTTAAATTGAAAGTATTCTCATTATTGTGTGTAAATGGAGCCAAGCGCTGAAACTTGTTATAGCTGCAATGCTCACACAACTCTACATGTGTCTTCACCCTATCTTGAAGGGTTTATTTTTACAAGGTTCTCCAAGTATCTCGTACGATTAAACAGCTCAGGAATACTCCTCCGCAGTGGCAACAGACCATATTCCCTTACGCTTACACTAAGCCAAATTCTGACAACATTAAAACTCTGTACTATAAAATTTGAATGCTCTTAATGAATGATGTACAACTAGAGATGATTTGCAGCATCACTGAACTTACATAAATTGGTTCACATTGAGAAAGCTTTTTAATGCTATTTCTCCTATCATTGAGCCATACCAGGGGCTTTTGTCTCCGATTATATTTTACAGAGAGAAAAATACAGACAGCTTTGTTGCAGTAGTGAAATTTTAGTATTTTAAATTCCAGTACTCTAAAGCAAACGACTCCAGAACTCTTACGGAACTCATCTTCTAAACAGCTGGAGTAACCAGAGTAAACATCAAGTCCTGACAAACACTCCCAGCTGATGGATGGATAGGTTTGGGAAGTTTTAAAAGCATCTTTCCCTTTCCTTCTGTCTCATCTCAGCGTGAAGAATTGGAGGGAGAGGAACACCTTTCTCCTGGCTCCTCTCTCCCAGGTGTCTCACAGCTGCCTAGCTTCTGCATACAAGCAGTGTATGTAGCAGAAATGCAGAAGAAATGCATTTTTCCTCCCCTGTTCTCACTTAGTAAGGAGTGAAAGACTGAGGTCATCTGATTTGAGCACTCACAGATTTTAGCACACACGTTCACTTTACAAAATGTTGGGCTGATGAGTTTCTCCCCAGCTCTCGCCTTTGGTTTATCTCCTTACAAAAGGCTTCTCAGCTCACATGAAGAGCAGGAACCTGCACCTCCAGCCAGGCTACAACATTCTGATGGGCTTTACTAAATCAACTCCTCAAACTTACTGTGAACAAGCAAATAAATGCATGTCAGTTCCTTCCATGGCCCTTGGTAAAGCTCTCCTCTAGACAGCCAGGTTTGCTAATGCAGATGCATGAATTGAAAAGCAGAGGCTTGGAAGGGCTGAATTCATTTCTCCTTGGCTTTGTTTTTTTTGTAAATAAAATGCTAACCATAATTTGCATAAATGTGTCCCTCTAAAGTTACAAGACTGGAAAATACTTGCAGGATTTATTTTAAGTGGTGGTACTTATCAAATGTCACCGTTTTCCTGTTTAAAATGACTAATCATTTTGATTAACCTCTGATTTAAATGATTATATACCACAGCAAAGCACAAACATACATCAAATTACACTCCACAGAATTTCTCAAAGCGGGAGTCACATAAGAAAACAGTTATGTTGGAGTGGTTGGAGAATTTATTTACCAAGTGCAGAAGATTCAAACTGTGATGCCATACGCCCACATGGGAAGGCTCTCACATGCACATTCATACTCAGGAAATAGAAGTGGATAATCCAACTGCCAACAAGAGGGTACTTCAGGAGGAAACACCGAAACACCAACCAAAAATAATCATGCTACAGAAGAAACTCCTAACTACCATCTCAACATACACTTCTAGTATCTTCTGTAAGGAAATTTGTCTCTTTGGGAAATTTGTGCTAGCACGTTTGTCACATAAGAAAAGAAGGCCTGAAGCACTGCGTAAAGATGAGAAATAAAGTTTAATATCTCACTTTGAGTAATACATATGAATTCCAAGCCATGTAATAAGACTTCAAAGCAGAGAGGGAAAAAAACAGCCTATCAAAGGTAAATTAAACAAAGAGCTGAAGGCAATACTGAAAAAATAAAAATTAATGGTGGAAAAATTAGAGAATATAAAAACACTCTTAAGATCTCATCTCAAAGGACCAATTTGTAAGGAGAACACTTACTAAAGTTGGTACAGAAAAGACTTTCAAAAGCCTCACATCTGCCAGACACGAGGACTTCTCCCTCCTGAGCAGCTCAACTTCATGATGAAGAGCTTGCCCATGGGTATCCTCGCAGATGCCTGGCAGCTCACCAGGCCCCACTGTGCCCCCTAAATCAAAGGACCTCTCAGATACCCACTTCCAAATCTCTTAGACTATTGCTGCAATGTTATTTTTCCTAATGAAAGAGGTTCTGAAACAACTCACTGCTATACACAATGAATCAGGGGTATACAGATGAATACATTCTTGAATTAATGAACGACCACTTGAGTCTATTTTGTATAAAGGATAGCTAGAAACATAACAGAAATATCACTTTAAAGGTTTTTCAGACATTCAAGCATCCCTTGGATTACTCAAACTGAGTTTTGTCTCATGCAGTTTTGGATTGATATAAGTAATCTGGAAAAACTGAGTTCACCCTCTTCCCCTCCACAAATACCAGTCTCATAAAATAAACTAAAAGTACTGTGCATTGAAAAAAATAAATCTGTCTGCTTTGAGTTTATAAAAATAAATCATAAGCCATAGCAAATGCAGAAGAAGCATCATGGGCACTCAGATTTGCAGCTGGGTTAGTAGCAGTGCAACAGTACGGCACTCAGCACCTGCCTGAGCAACACAACTGAAAATAAAGGGTTGTCATTATCAGTAATCCTGGATGTGGGGCTTCTTCTCTTCCTATTCAGAGGAAAAGAACGGACAGGTTCTGCCAGAAGCTCTCAGAGTTAATAATTACATGGAAGAGGCAGTGTCAGGCCAAGCACGTTGCACAGCGCTCGCCGCCCTCACACACCCAGACCAAGCAACCCAGGAAGGGACAAAGCTTGCAGCTGCCAAAGCTGTTTCTCTGAAACAACTTTACCAAAAATCAGTAAATTAGGCTTCTGCTCTTATTTTACCCCTTACGGGAATCTGACTTCAATCAGAGCCAAGAAAGTACCAGGCAACATACTGTGTTTGAGACGCCAAGCATGAGGCTGTAGAAAGCATCCTGAATATTATCCCTTGTAATAAAGGAGATTTTTCATATAATTATAGAATCACAGAATGTCTCATGACCTTAAAGATCATCTACCTCCAATCCCCTGCCATAGCAGGACTACCATCCCTCAGCTCAGGCTGCCCAGGATCCCATCCATGGCTTTGGGCACCTCCAGGGATGGGGCACCCACAGCTCTGGGCAGCAGTGCCAGGGCCTCACTGCCTTCTAAGTAAAGAATTTCTTACCTAACATCTAAGACAAATCTCCCTCTTTTAATTTAAAGCCACTCCCCCTTGTTCTATCGCTATCAGTCTGTAATAAGTCAGTCCCTCTCCTGTGTGTAAGCCTTCAAGTTCTGGAAGGCCTCAACGACGTCTCCTCCTCTTTTCCAAGCTAAATTTTCTGGGGTTGTGACACCCCCTGAGAAGCCAACAAAAATATAGCTGGAGCAGACGCTAAGTCAAAGCATCCCTTAAGGCCAGGACTGAGTCCCCCAGCCCCAGGTACTGCACTGTACCCTGCTGGGGGGAACATTACCAGCAAAAGGACACAAGTGAGACCATGTAGAGAATTTGGTGGTGAAACTCAAAATTTAATCAAACCTGAAATCTCTACCAAGGGCTTCTGTCATATTTGCAGCAAGCTTGATTTGGTTTTCTATTATATATTCATATGCTTCCATTCAGAACAACCTTGTTTCATTACAGTGGATTCAGCTGTGCTTTGCAGTCCTGCTCCACTTCTTCCAAGGCAAATTCTTTAGGAGATTAACCTGACACATTTATTCCCCTGATGATATATCCCGTCCTCTCTAATATCGTTACCAATTTCAAGTACACAGCAATAAATGGGCATAAAATTTTTAAAAAGTAGTGACTTGAAAGCTTTTTTGTTCCCACATTTTCTTGGAACAACACATTTCACTTTGCAAGCAAGATTCAGCTCAAGCAAATACAAAATAAATTATTTAGCTTTCAACCAAAAGCTCGCAGACTCTGTTTTTAGTGGACTTGAAGCTCACACTGGAGTTTAGGTTTTAAGTAGCTCAAAGTGGCAATTGCTCTTCACTAGGAGCTCAACACATTCGTCTTCTGTGACGCCTGTTTCATATGCACAGAAGACATTAGTGAAGATAAAATGTGCAACTGCTAATTGAAATTAAAGTCGCAATCTCTATTGCGGTAAAATCCACTGTGCCACATCTCTGTAACACACAATGAAACAGCTTTTGCTTCTGAAGCAGCAACCATGATACCCACCAGAACCAAAAAAAACCCTAACCCAATGCACTGAGAAATGCAGTGAAATATATTCACAAAAAATAAACTTTCCTAAAATTGCTTACATTGTTTTTACTATTTTTACACTCTCTTGACAGATACATTAAGTACAACTCCAGTACACTTAGGGAAAATGTGTCTATAAAAAAACATGTCTTTTTCTAATACTCTGAAACAGTATTCAGTTTTTCACACAGAGGGTGGTGAGGCACTGGAACAGGTTGCCCAAGGAGGTTGTGGATGCCCCATCCTGGAGGCATTCAAGGCCAGGCTGGATGTGGCTCTGGGCAGCCTGGGCTGGTGGTTGGCGACCCTGCACACAGCAGGGGGGTAGAAACGAGATGATCACTGTGGTCCTTTTCAACCCAGGCCATTCTGTGATTCTATGATTCTATTCACAGTAAAGAAAACTGTTCAAAAATCCAGTTTGCTTTTGAAAATACTGGTGAATATGGATATGCTCATCTAAAAAGGGTGGACTCTGCACTATCCGTGGAGTTAATCCTTTCAATGTACCTTCCTGAGAAAATTTCAGAAACAATTCCAAGATTTCAAAATTGGGAATTCTGAAGAAATAGCGTTGATATGAACGATATGTTATTTGGCTCCAAGTAACTATTAAGTTAATGCTGATTATAATAGCTCTGATGTGACTGAAAGACTATCCCACAGGCGCATGCTCCCTGAGGATGGTTAGCATTCCAACTCTTCATAAATTTCTTGCAAATCAACAACTTTTTACAAGATTTAACAGACCAGCACCACTAACTACTATTTTACATCATATTAGAAAACAAAGACACTGTACCACGTCTGGCTGTGGCAACCACATCTTCAAATGAAGATTCAAATGAAGTCCTCTTCCCAGAAATACAAGTGCAGCATATTTTACAGCAAGAGACAATTTGAAAAATGGAGATAAACCTCCTGCTTCCAAGGTGCTACCTATTGGATTGGAGGATGGTGTCTGAGACATGTGACAAAGTCAGCTGTGTTTATAGGACCTCTGCTTGCACATGGAAAGCAATCAAATCTACCTTCTTCATCTAATACCTTTACTGGAGTAGTGCTTTAATCACCAAGAAGCAGTATGCCTTTCCTAGCCCTAATTGGGATCAGGACTAAATCAGCTGCTCTTTAAACCCTGACTACAGCTCACACAAACTAAAGGATTGCATCAGAGCACAGTTATGCAAGGTGCTGCTTGCAGTCACATAGAGCTTGCTAAATATTTCAGACATATAAAGCTGAATAGGCTGGACTGTAAATCACTACAAACCAAAACAGTTAGCAAGAACTCCACAAATGCCTCCTGGATAACGCTACATTATGTGCTCCATTCATTTTCTAATGAGCAATGTTCCGGGTTTTTATTATTATTAATTGCATATAAATTGCCATTATTTTTATATCACTGGGAAAGTATTTAGCCATTCACCTCTCAGAGGAACAATGCTGAAGAAAGGAAATGAATGCATGGCATATTAGAACAATGCAAAACACAAAAATTTATGCATGCCATTTAAAAGACATGGCATTCAGACTACTAGCAAAAAAATCAAAAGTATGTCATAAATCTTTAACGGTAAGAAATAAAAAAAACGAATGGTTTGCCAAGTCCTTGATTTTATTTAATCAGGAATGTTGCCTACTTCTGGAGTGCAAAATCTTAACCACGTATCTGCACGTATCACCAACCTTCTCTGAAGTGCTCTGCTGCAAAATTCATTGTATCTAAGATCTGTTAATCATCATCAGGAAACTGTTATGCATCTTAAGGACGTACTTTAGGCACTCAAGAGGAAAAATAAACACATTTTATTAGCTGCTTTTGGAAAATACTGATTTGTGTATTTATTTAGAAACCTTTTCAAGTTGCACCACTGTTAAATTAAATATTTATGGCATGATTTTCCAAAGAGTTTAACACCTGTTAAGATGCTAAGGGTTTAACCTGCTGGCTTCAACAGGAGCTCCAAGTGCCCAATGCTGTTGAAAAGCAGGCCTCAGAGGGACACAGGATGGATGTGCTGAAGCAGCTTGGGTGTTCATGTTACTGCTAAGTCCTGAAAAGTAATGGGTCTCTCACAAGCCCATACTGCCCATCACAGCATTCCATTTCTGATAACCGCATCAGAGCTGTGCTTCACTAAAAATTACAGAAATATGACTCACTATACCTGTTAAATAAAAAAAACATACATTAATGCTGTGAGATAATCCTGAATGTATCTTCACTTTCTCTCTATTAGAAAATATGTGTTTTAAGTCATCAAACATGACCTGAAGTAGCAACTTACGTAGGAAACTAAAATCCTCAGTGAGTAATGAATTCGAAAGCTGTTGATATTAGAGAGGTGAGAAGCTGAATGAGGACAAAGCCATTTTGATAAAGTACAGCATTAAGAAGGAAGAGCAAAAAAATAAAAGACGTTTGTCACATTGCAAAAATCTGTATCCCAGTGACAGTGAGGCTAGACACAATTTTGCCTGAGAATCTAAAAGCATTGGCCAAAGCCAATGTAATTGGCCAAGTGCAAACCAGGTCATAATAATAGGTTTGTCTATAGCCATGTCCATACCAGCCAGTCCAGCTTCACCTCCACAGGTATGCTACATCCCCACTCCTTTACTGATAGATGAATTCTCACACCTTGTGGTTGCCTCTCTCTCCCCAAAGCTGCTTCATTTAGGAAGGGAAAATATCACATCTGAAGCACCTCCAGCTGCAGCTCCTTCCTGATTTTCACTTCAGACAACCCCAAGCCCCCTCCCATGAGCCCTGCCCACCTCAGTGCTGCTGCAGGCAGTGCCATCACCGACCCCAGCTCTCCTCTGCTCCCTCCGTCCCTCCCCTGCCCTTCACCCTCCACACAACAGTATGAAGACACCATCTAGCATTTCTGTACCAAATATCTGAATTTCCTGGTGGTGTAGAGCGCGGAAGCAAAAAAACAACATCTTTTAGGCAGTAAATAAATATCTAACAACTAAATAAGAAATTACTATAGAGAGAGATCATCCAAATGATCATCCAACACGATTTCATGAACTGCAGGCTAATAAAACAGTTGAATATTGCAGATAGGACACATCAATCTCCTTCTACACATTACAGCACACCACAAATCTGCCCAGCAAGTCTGACTATTTTGCACATTAAAATAGTAGCTTTCATCACACTATAAAACATTTGCAAATGCAGACCAGAAAACCAACAAGCATATTTACTGTAAAGCTTTATATTTGTGTCACCAATTAACAACAAAAGTTTGGAATAAAACTAAAATAAAAGCTAATCAAAACAGCTAGCTGTCATAACAGATGGGAACTGTATTTTTCAAATGAAGCAAAAAGCCAAAGCTTTTGAACATTTAGTGTCATGTCAGCAGATACAGACAACCCAGAAAGGGAGGACACCAAATGTCAGGATATATGAAGAAAAGCTGTTTGTGGCCCAAAGATTGATGTTTATGAATTTCTATCGATTTTTTTTTTCTTCTCCAGAATGATTAACTCACACCAAAACAGACCTTTGATATGCGAACTATAAATAAGTTTCCACTGTGACACTGCAGGCAAAATAAATAAAAACAAGACCCCAGCATTATTTTAGCCTCAGACAAATGTTTCAGTACCTACATTGTCTGGCTCAGAAAGATACATAGACAGTCTCACAGACAGAGATAGAAATGAACAATTGCAGTACCTTTTTCCCACACTGTTTACAGGGCTGGCTATATTCCTACTGGCAATAGATTTTCTTCTTGACAGCTTCTTGGTGTTGGTGCTGTCATCAGTGCTGTCATCCTCTTTCTTTGGTGTGTTACTTCCTTTGCTGTTCAGGTCCCTTAGCACATTATAATTAATTTTACTTGAGATTTTCTTCTGTTCTAACATCTTTTCAATTGCCTCTCCTGCTGTGCTGGCTTGAATTGGCTCCCGCTTCTTTGCAGCTTTCTTTGGCTTAATTAAAATATAAAATTAGTGATGTAGAGACAAACAAAATGGTTGTGCAGCAGAAGGGCGACCTGTGGCTCAGCAGTCCCTGCACAGTGCTGGTGACTCAGGGACAGGATGGGCGATGGGGCCGAGCCAGGTCAGCACTCTCTGGCCTGGGGCTGAGCAAGACTAAGGCTAAGGGAATTCTCTTTCTACAAGAATTCAGTGTAGGCTTTCCCATTTTTGCCAAATGCCCACGCAGTTTATTACAAATTCTTTACATTTGTACCACTGCCAGAAAAGAAACGTGGGCCATTTCTTACGTGCGAAAAAAATGGAGAGAGCTCCCGTTACAGGAATAGGGACCTTGATAACATCACCCAGCAAGTAAATAAATTCCTCTGTTAAAACTACCTTCCAAGTGAGAGTCAAGCTGGGGCACTTCCCTAGGCACTGACAACAGCATTTCATATGAAGTCCGAAAGCTGCACATCCAACTCTTCCTCAAAATAGAAAAAAGTCAAGAAAATTAGCAGCAGCTTTCTAAGCAATAATGCTGTTGGAGAGGAAGCAGGGTGCTGCAGCAACATCACCTGCCCGCAGAGAGAGGCAACTTCCCTCGGCCAAGCACTGCAAGCCCAGCGCTAACACTGTGCGGCAGTTTGATGCTGCACAGACCCAGACAAAGAGAAATGACACCAGGGAGCACTTCTATCTGGGACCGGTGCCTGGCTAGGTACAAAAAAAAAAGATCTTCTGTTTCTCATTCAGCCCTTTCCTTTTCAAAGGAAAGTTTTAACACCAAGCTCCGCAGGAGATTTATTTTTTAATGTATAATAGCCCCTCTGTTTACCTACATGGGTCAAGTGCTACCTTGAAATTGGAAAGCACTATATTAATCAAGTTCTACTCGAGCTGTCAGAAACAATACAGCTAGAGAAAAACTCCTGTGTTGTCAGAACAAAAAGGTGGGTTGTTTGGGCTGCTTCTCAGTGCCAGAGAGTTATACAATTTTGAAAATTGCTGGTAGAATTCCACGGCCCTGGAAGGGCGGGATGAATGAGAAACTCTGAAGCATAAAACAGTGTTTCATTGTCTGGTTTTGTTTTTACTATTGAAATACCTACGGGAAGTAGGAAACTCTGTCTTTCACATTAGCCAGAAAAGAAAGATACAAGATACACACATTAAAAACGAACACGGATTTGAGTTGCATGTGGAAGATTTGACTTGTCACTTGCTCAATTACACAAAACACTAACGCTGTAAATTGTGAATATATGGCCAATTAGGTTGCTTTAAACTGCTAAACACGGAGGACGAGACATTTGTTAACATAACCCTCGCCTTCTTTATGAAAGGTACAACTAAATACTTCTTTAAGTGGGTATAACAAAGACCTCTTCAGTTGTCCATAAAGAAATCATTATAGCAAGAGCAGAGGAAGCTGCTAAAGTTAGGGCAAGTACAAACAAATTCCCCATGCACGCGTTAAAAAAGTCAGGCATGTCCTAAGAACTGTATTTAAAGAAGTGAGCAATTAGGGCTGCAATCCTAAATGCAAGATCTAGCTCTGATTTTGCCATGCACTGAATTTTTTCCTGATAGTAGCTCAGAATAGACATTTGGGCAAGAAAGTGTTTTACTCATCACCTGAGAAATTATAACGTTCTATTTATGTAATGCATAGAAATATACTGGGTTTGGCTTGTTCAGTGGTGACCCATCCCTTTACCCCCCACATCCTACACAGGGTGATCAACAGATACAAAGAATTTCCAAGACATTTTCAAACAGACACAATTAGCACACAGTTTGATACCTTGTGTTCCTTATAAATCCCAAGTTCTTTCTCTTTTGCTATTCTTGCTTCCTTTTCTGAAAGATGACAAAAGGGTAACCAGCATGAAGATTACACAGACTGCATATTTCAGCAACCCTGGCCAAAAGAATTTCAGCCCTATCCACTTACCTTTTTGTTCCTTCAAATAATCTGCATTTTCTTTCATCCACAGCTCTGCTTTTATCTGAGCTTCTGTTTCGTTAAGTATATACTAAAAGACAAAACAAGTTCATCTGCTTTCAGAAATTGACTTAAAAATCATAGTGCAAAACTGAACTGAAAAACCACTAACAAGGTCAATTCATATTTTATTTTTAAAAAAAAGTATAAAAGAAAACATGACCAAGATGCAACGATCAGAGCATTTCTAGCAAATTCTAAAGCTGGAAAAACAACGACCTGCTTTCAAAACATAGTGCTGGGTTTCCAAATTGTGGTGGGGTGGTCAACAGTCATCCAGGACTCATTGTACAGGATCGTAATACTTAATCCATAATTAATCTAGAATGATCTTGTTTTTATGATCTTTTTCAGATGATGTAAGAGAGTATCATGACAACATGGCAGTCTGCAAGTAATTCTGAGAGGTGATGGTGGTCTGTAATTCAAAACAGTATGGGAACCACTGCCTTGTGCTACCAAAACAGAAACATGTGTCTTCTAGGTAGGTTTCTGGGAAGGTTTAGGCACAAAATTATTATGGTCTGCATGAATGAGAGCAGCTTAGTTTGTTGGAGGTTCAGTCCTCTAGACTTCAGAGAGCTGGGTGCAGTACACACATCTAAACTTCCTGCAGTTAACCCCACTAAATCACAGCAACATTGTTAGTAAGCTTGGAGCTGTAAAGCAACTAGAACTATTCAAACAAATCACAGAAATAAACAAATAGGTGGGTAGGCAGGCAGTAAGCAGGCTGGCAGGTTGCTAGATAGATCTCCCCTTCAATTTCTCACATACACATATAAGCCCAGTATTTAGCACAGATGTCTGCAAAGCAAAGGTTCTGTATGGCACATGCTGTCTGGCAATGAAGAACTTCTGCAGAATGGAGAAGACAAACCGGATAATCTTTCATAAAGAAGACAATTTCCTTGTAAGCAATGGACCCCAAACTTGTAAAACAATATTTAAGTGCTAGAAAAACAGTCTGAGTTTGCTCCATCTTACAGGATTTACTAGTCCAGACTTTCTCTGAAGTAAAATGTAGACAGAAGAATTTTATGAGAAAAGTAACTCCAGGCAAATGAAACTAATGTAGGGAGGAGTCCTTCCTTGGAGGGCAAATGGAGCGAGCAAGCAGCTGCATAGGTGCTGGTTTATCAGGCCACTATTTCACTATTTCATCTGTTTCTATTAAAGGTGGTCATAATAGTAAAACTCTTCCTCATAGCTCAGTTATTCGTCTTTCTTATGCTTTTAGCGAGTTCATAATCTTGGGCTTACAATATTACAGTCTATTGCCATGGAAATGAACATGAGGTCATAAAAGCAGAGTTATGACCTCACTACGGGCTACAAAGTGGAGAAAAAGTGCTTTTTTCTTTCTCTGTTTTTGTTTTAAAAGACTGATCTGCTCTATCGAAGCCCTTCAGAATCAGCTCTGGGAGCTTTCAGGTTACCAGCCTCCCTGCCCCCCATTTCGTGCCTACTCCATTTCCACCATGCTCTTCCTCAACCCAGCTCAGCTGACAGCAGGCTGAGCATTTGCCTACCTCTTCATTCTTCACTAAGAATATTCTGCAGATCAAGCCTGATTCTCAGCAATCTCTATGAAACCCTTCTGTTTTCAGTGACTCTGTACCCCAAAAGGAGTTTTTAGTATCAGCGTCATCCATTCAAATTGCACTTTTCATTTCCAGCTCACATGGCAGCTGAAGAGGACGTCAGGCCCTGATGGGAGGACTCATACACCAACCTTTAACAGGCCATTTCCACAGCTGTCTTTTATACTCAGGCTGTTATGGAAAGGGTACCTTGTGCTGCCACACAAATAATAATAAATCCAGAAGATGCTATGGGTATCTTTTTAAGCACACAGAAGCTGTACGTGCTGCTTCTACAGCCTGGTTTCCATGGCAGCCTCATAAGATGAATATACTGTAATTAAATAATGATTTTAGAGATCCACCAAACTTTTAAAAGTTCTTCTAAGAATAAAAGGTATTCTAAAATGTAACTATGCCAGCACAGTAAGAAAGCAGCAGCAGCAGTCCCATACATACATAAAATCAGCACTAAATTCACAGGCTTGCATGAATATTAGCTCTGACCCCAGATCACTGAAATCACTTGAACCTCTCTATAGATCAGAGGCAAGCACTGCCAGAGTGAAGAGGCAGAGATGGAGAGAATACACCAGATAAGAACCATTTTTTTCTTTCTCAGATATCCAAACGCAGAGAGACTCGGGATAAAAGCATATCTTACCCTATCTATTTCACTGTCGTCAATTCCACTGAGATCTAATTCACCATCTCCTGTATTTTCACCTACATAAAAGAACACATTTAATTAGCTAGACATTTCTTCAAAATCAATTGCAATTCAAGTCCTATGGTAAAGTAACACTTTGCCTTTCCTTCTGCACTCATCGCAGTGAGGTTTAAGAAATTGTTGAGTATTTTTGATTCGAGGGTATCCACACCAACATGCACCACATAGAACTAATTTAGAATTCAGGAATCAGTATGGTTCTCTTTAGGACCAAAAATCTACCACACATTTCCAAGTGTCCTTTTTTTCTTTCTTTTTTAATTTATAGCCACATGTTTTCACCATGAACCTGGAGAAACCATTTCAGATGACACCATTTTTCATTCACCATAACATGGATTTCTCCACCAGAGCCTACATCCTGGTGATTTATCTGTAAATTACAGCTTAGAAAATATTTTCTGTTTACAAAGAAGCAGCACAAACCAGTGAATAATACATCACACTGACAGTCATACCGTGGCTCTATTCTTAATTCTGATTTACAGTCATTCGAATCACCTAACTCATATCAGTTCTGTAAGAATATTGTAAAATTTTTTTTTTCTTTTCAAAAATGGGAATTATTAAAACATTTCCAAATCTTAAAATAACTTGAAAGCTATGGAAGGGTCTAAATGAATGTGCAGCAATAATGAGTTTCTGTAATTACAACATCACTGTCGTTTTTATAGCTACATATTTACTAAGACTTCTCCCGAAAACTAGAGTTTTTAAGATTCATTCTATTCATTAAAAGTCATAACAGCAAAGAACTAAGATCTAATTTGGGACCAGCACAACTTACAGCAGCAAAATTGATTTTCCACATCATGTTAAAGTACAGTAATAATATACCATTAATATTGTCCAGGTAGAGAAGAAAATACATTATTCAACAGAGACTTATTTTGGGAAATGAAGAAAAGCCCTTGGTCATCTCCATTTCATCTAATCAAGAGTGGACAACAGACGACCCAAGCTGATGATGTGCAGGAAAAATAAATAAAGTTTCTGCAATCTGCAACACCAGGAAATTGTATGGAACGCCTTGGTAACTTCAGGGACATGGTTCCCCATTCCTGAGCACGTGCCCCTCAGCTTCCCAAGGCTGCTGAATGTTTCAGTTGCCTGGGCTGCTGGTTCCTTGCAGAGCAGAGAACAGGGCCTTGAGAGGCATCAGATGGAGCCAACAAGCAAAGGCCGGAATTCAGAGCATTCTCGGGAGATACAAGTGATCCTCAGCTTGGCAGAACCCAGGCATAAAGCAGTTCCCGAAGTACATAAAACCATAGGGCTGGAATCCAACCCAAACTTCTGCGTAGGAATGAGGGCTGAGCTCTTTGAGGAGGTGCACAGGATCGGGCTGCTCAGCCCTACAGACATTACTGGTATCAGACACGGAGCACTTACAGTTTGCTTTTCAAAATTCAACTTAATCAACAGAAAGTTTTTAGTTTTTTCCACGCCAAATCATACACAGAATGAGTTTCAACCCAAAGAAAATGTCCTGTCACAAGGAATCGCCCAACACTTTGCTTTGATTTTCTTCTGAGATTGTTTCATAAATACAGTATCAACTTTACCAATTCGGATAATCTGATGCAAATATGACTGAAAAAGCCTTCAGGAACGTATCTCACTGATATTACATTTAGAAATTAACTGTACTTTAGAGTCCCAGGGTGTGTAAGTTTTGCTTTATGACTGTTATAACTATTAACTATGCAATTGTTCAGTACATATGCTTGTCTCCTGCTCTTATCTCTACACTAAAGTGTGCAGTAAGTGCACACCTTGCCCTGGGGCCTCCAGCTCCTCATGCAAGCACTCACTACCACACACACAGAGATGTGACCCAAGGATGCATGGCTGGATCTTCTCTGAAAGAGTGGTGATGCAGTGGCACAGCTGCCCAGGGAGTGGTGGGGTCACCATCCCTGGAGGTGTTCAAGAACTGTGGAGATGTGGCACTGAGGGACGTGGGCAGTGGGCATGGTGAAGGAAGGTTGAACTTGGACTAGATGACCTCAGTGGTCCTTTCCAGTCTAAATGGTTCATAGAATCATAGAATCGCAAGGTTGGAAATGACCTGCAAGATCATCTAGTCCAACCGTCCTCCCATTCTACCACAAGCTACCACAAGCACTAAATAGTATCTTGTAGCTCCTCATCCAGATGCCTCTTGAACATTGCCAGGGACGGCGACTCCTCCAGCTCCCTGGGCAGCCATTCCAGTGCCTGACCACTCTTTGAGAAAAAAAGTTCTTCCCTATGTCTAACCTAAACCTCCTCTGATACAACTTGCGGCCATAACTAGATAACAGAACTCGGTTCTTTGACTGTATGAAAGCATGCCTTCATATGAGGTTGGAAAGGAAAATCAAAGCGAGAAAATACATCCAAGTGGTTTGTTACCTCTTTAAAATACCTTTAATACAACTGACTGGAATTTTTTAGCAAGCCGTAATCATGCAAAGCACAAAAAGGAATGGTTGTGTGCTGCATCCCCAACGGGAGGCCGGGGCATCCTGCCGAGCACCACTGCCAGTCCCTCCTGCTGGAACTGATACGTGAATTTCCAGTGAGTGAAATGCTTAAATAATCACTGAGATGAGGAGTGAACTCTGTAGTCTACTGTCTGAGACGCCTTCCCAAGAGACTGCACACCTGGCTCTGAGAAAGGTTTCATTACTTACACAAAATAAAATAACTCGAGAGCAGAAAGCAGGAGTGTGTCTGAGGCTGAGTCATCCATCTTGGGTTAAGGAGCCTGTGCAGAACCGGGCCTCGAACCGGGCCTCCTGTGCTCTGAGTAGGTGCTGCAGGCACTAAGCTGTAGGACAGAAGGATGGGGTTTTCCTTCTCTCTGTTTCACCAGCCCCTTTTATCTTCAAGATTTTTGGGAAAAAAATAAACTAAAATATTGTCTACTTATACATTAGGGCCAAAATTAAATAGGAACCAAACTAAAAGATCGCTCACTGCTAAGGTCTGTACATCATCACAGGCTAGGAAACCAAAATCTGGCAGTGGTGTCTGAGAACTGCTCTGGAATCAAGTCACAGCTCAACTTGACATAAAATTCTCTGCATCCCCAAAACATTTGCTGCTAAAACTGTCACAGCGTTTTAGGAACAATAAAAATATCCCACCAAAATCAACTGCCGCTGCTTTTATTTGTCATTAAACACCTTGCTTCCCCTATATTCTGCAATATTTTTGGATCAGAGGTTTAAAATTTAATATGGCACAGTACAGTAGATGTCTGTTTCCTTATACAGCCCTACTATGCCAGACTGCAAATGATGTAATTTCAGGCACCATGAACAATTTCATGTGTCATTTTAAATATAACTTGTTACTGAATTAGGTGCCAGTTCTTCTCATTGGATCAATTAGCACCAGGGACAGAAAACTCATTCTCCAACTGGTAAACTGCAGAGAAAAATTCAGAAGCAAGTTGTATATAATAAGCATTTCTTAGACCCCTTAACAGCAGTAGAGGGAGTAATTGTAGCATATCCACTCTGCCTGCAAGTAGCCCTTTCTTCTGCCTATGTATAGGCATTCATTAACTGCAAGGGGTTTTTCAGATGAGAAGGAGCCTTCAATTCTCTAGTTTAACACTTTCACTGGAAAAAAAAAAAGTGTTTTGTTACACAATGCTGATTCAAGGAATAATACATCCACTCTGATCTGAGAATTTCCACGGCAGTCATGAGCACATCCTACCAGCCATCATCATTCATCTCCTCGCTCCGGGGCACTGAAAGTATACCCCTTTACTTTTATTATACCAGAAAGATCTTCCCAGCTGCTAAACTTTTTGAAACAATTTCCAAATGATAATTTTCCCCTTTAATAAAAGGGTTGAAATGAAATTTTCAACGAAATGAAAACACAGATGTGGCCAACATCTGGTCCAACCTCTTAAAAGCTTATTTAAAAGCAGCAGTGCCATGTGACACGGCTCTTAGCAGGGATTTCTTCTGTTGAGAAAAACAACCCGCTCTGCTGCAGGGCACAGACAAAATATAAGTTCTGTGTTCAAAAAAAAAGCAAAACCAAAAAATGCCATGTTTAAATGAAACTACTGTTGGGCAGAGGGGACAGAGAGCCAGAAGGAGAAGTGGGGCAGCCGGGTCCTTCCTCACTGCATTTCTCACTGCAGGCAGAGGAAGAGGAGCTCCCAGAGCTTTCAATCAATGTCCCGGTCAGCCACATCCATGTAACTTACTGTTGCCAGTCAGACAGCCGTCTCCCTGCATATTTAAAAATAAAAAACAAAAAAGCCCTTTCTTTGCAGCCTCTTAACATCTTTGCCAGCGGACTCTAATAGACATGAGAGCTACAAACAGACATTCGGGATTAGGTTTGTAAACCTGCAGGATTATTTACTGTTCTTGTCATTACTAAATGCATACTAAGCCCTCTTTTAGCACTGTCTCCCCCTCTCTGTGTATCTAGTTAAATGTATACATAGCACGCTATTATGGGGATTTATTACAGAAGAATAATTCCTGCCGATATACTTTAAAAACCTGCATTTTTGATGACAGACATTTGAAGAATGTGTTTTTCTGTTTCTCGCACGGGAGGCAGAACTATTTATTGCGCTGTCCAGATAAGAGGATTTCCTTACAGACAGCAGCGAAGGCTGAACACTTCCCAGGAAATCCTCTGAAGCTCATGTAATAGCAGGCGCTCGGCCCTCCTGTCCCACGCAGCACCCGCATCCTCTGCCACACGACTGCAAAGCAGTGCCAGAGCTGAGGCTGCAACAGAGAGCCTCAATGCAAAGCACGCCACAAATGAAAATCGAAATATAAGGACACAGTAAAATTAATTGCTCTTAGTGGCAAAATAAGTGTCACAAAAAATGTATGGCTTGTATTTTCATGGTTAGGTAAAAACGAGGGCTTTCTTTTATTGTACCTGAGGCCACCTTGAAAATTACAGCCTACTCCTTCACAGTGCCAATTCTACATTGCAATTTTGGTCTAAAGGACTACAGAGCACACGAGGCCATGCATACAGTATAAAGATAAATGAAGTCTGTCACATTATTATTTCCTTCTGCCAAGGCAAGGTTAAGGGGTCCTCTCCAGCCGAAGCCAAGTTTCCAGCCTGCCTGCTTCTCAAGAGAAAGCAAACGCGGCACGTCGGGAGCAGCCAGGGCCCTTCTTCCCAGCAGCGCTCCCTCCAGCAGACGGGAGACAGGCGGACATGGCACAGGCTGGCGCCAGGATGCCCAGCAACACAGGGACAGGGCTGGCACGGTCAGCACCTGGCATGGGGATGGGAAGGAGTGCAAAGACAAAGCCCAAAATGGGGCAAATGAAAGGCAAAGAGAGAAAAAGCCTGAGCTAATAAAAGCAAAGAAATGCCATGTATCTGCTACATACTGTGCTATTGTAAGCATGAGGTAACAGCTTGCAATAGTAAGCTGCAAGCTTTATTACTTTGTTTGCAAGGTAAGCCCTTCCAAAAATGGGGATGCACAGGCCTCTTAGTTTTGTCTCTGCTCTTAAGTAGGACCTCATCACTGAGCAAACAGGAACACAACCTGGGATCAGCCTGGCTGGTTCGCAGTCACTGCATCAGGCTCACCTACCTCTTTGTGTGCAGAAAGTTTTCACACAATCACTAAGGTCGGAAAAGGCCACTAAGATCACCCAGTCCAACCCCAACCAGTGACCACATCCCTCAGTGCCACATCTCCACTGTTCCTGAACACCTCCAAGGATGTTGACTCCACCACTCCCCGGGCAGCTGTGCCACTGCATCACCACTCCTTCCAGTAAGAAATATTTCCTAATACCCAATGTATAAGAACTGTTCCTGCGAGTCTCGATCTTAACACCAAGCAGAACTACAAACCCAGCTTTACCGAGCATCTGCATCTCCATTTCCTCGCTCTGGGACTCAAACTCCAGGTGTTGGGCTTTTTTTCTGCAGCAGTTGATTGACATCCGATGGCCTTCCTGCGTTTGTCGCTTTCATACAGCAGCCGCAGAACAATTATCCCATCACAAGAACAGAATTCCAAATTTGTGTGCTTAATGATATATGTGAATGAATTACAAGAAAAGCTTTTCCCGCAGTCAGTCATCTCTAACAGAACTTCTATTAGATATTGAGCACGTTTTTATAAATTAAATTTCAATTTGGGGAAAGTGAAGAAACCTACTGCTGCTTTTCAGCAGTATATCCATGCCAAAAAAAAATCACTGTTGTTTCACCTCACAGTGAATGGAGCTTCTAACTGATCCACTCCCATTTTATACCCATTTAAAGGTTATAGCAGTGGTCTCACAGGCATGGAAAGTTGTTAATTGAAACATTTATTCATCAGAAAAACAATTAACCATTCTATTCTTTACAGAAATCTCCCCTGCAGTACACATTTGTAAAGAAGGGAGTAAGAAAGTAGCCCAGCAATAGACGGTGCCTTTGTGATTCTGAAAAGTTGTTTTTTTTTATTGTAAACTCATGCTTCTTGAACCACATAGCAATATAAGAAACCCTTCAGGATCCTTTCAACCTCCCAAAATAAATACAGCAGAAAGTTGAGCTTTTGAACTGAAGAACATCCTGAGAACTGTCCTCAAAACCAATAAAAACATTCCTCTTCTTTAATAATTTCCGTGTGCCCCCAACACCTTTTAAAAATAGTGAGAAAGAGCATCCTTTATGCAACCCACTTGATGCAGATCTTCATTCCTTTTTAAGATCACAGCCCTGCTGTCAGGACCAAGAGCCCAGATGACGGCAGCTCTCAACAACACGCCAAGAGAGATTTCTTGCTGATGAAGCCAACCACCACCGCTGACCACCCTGACAAATACTCACTCGGAAACACATTAATTACTTATCACAAATGATTATTTTTCAGCTCCAAAGCGCCCACGCAAAGTCACAAGGCTTACACAGCTTGTGATTTCTGCCTCTAACAATGCCAGCACTGACCACAGTGTGACTGTGGAGGATGCAACATGGCTCTGGATACATGCTCACATCTCAACATTGGGCCACACATTCACCTCTCCATTATAAAAGCTTTTTCAAATGGAGACTATAAAGACAGAAGCTCTCCCCACTTCTTGCTCTTTTCCATCTGATTTGGGAAAGTCACCAACTCCCCGCTACATTTTCCTCCGTTGCCTTTTATGTTGTTCTTGGCATCTTTTCTCTCCTTTCCCTTCTCCATCTTTTCTTCTTTTTGGTGCCTTCTGGCCTGTATTTTCTGCATTTTTTTAAATCTCTGCAGGGGTATCCAACAGTAACAGTTTATATAAAGGGAAAGTCCCGGGAGAAGAACTGACCAGCATCTCAATCAGCTCCCCTCTTCACACCCGCAAGTGCAAAGTGCTGCTGTATCTCCTGCAGCAGCCTGACTGCCCGGAGAGCTGCCAGCAAAGGGAAGCAGGCTGAGATCACAGCCCCCGGCTCACTTTCTCTGTGCTGCCAGACCACTGTGTGAAACAGCAAGAGCACTTTACACAGGAGCCAACTATAAAGGAAACAGCTGGTTTTGTGTTTAAGTGCTGAGCACCATTTCTGCAACTGCAGCAAGGTGGTAAGCAGCCAGGTCTTGCTAAGCGCTCCGCCGTGCATCCCTGCAAGTCACCTGGGCTCTTGCCCAGCCAGCACTCAGCCAGTGAGCAGTGGGCATGTGTTCTATTGAGAACTAAATCTGCTCCTGTCTCCACATCCCAATTGAAACGAGAGTTTAAAAGCAAACCCTAGACTTCTCCTTGGATTATTCTTATCTATTGATTCTTAATTACGAACCAAACTATGTTCTGCCAACCATAAATAAGCACAGTTTTCATGCCAGAAGAAATCAAGAGGGTCTGAACAGTGTTTGAGAGGCTTCTTTTGGCACAATGGAACTTCAAAGCTAACTTATATTCCTGGATATCAGAGTATATTCAAGGTTGGCTCAGTGGAGAGTCCAACAATTTGGAGCAAATTTCCATTAGCACGAGTGGGTATACTTGTACCCCTCTGCTGAGGCTCAGAGCAGGTCTATGGCACATCAGATGATAAGCTCAGTGCCAGCCATCAGAAGCCACTCAGACCACAGAAATGCTTCAGCAGGCAATTATCAGCATTAAGACAACAGCATGATATAGCATGTTAGATTATATATCTGACTCCTCATTCAGAGAAAAAAAATCAATTTGTATTCTGGCCATTTACCACTTTATCCGGGTGGACTGAATGGTGAGAAGCTGTTAACTGAAAGAAAATTATCAGGTAAGAAATTTCTCATTTTGTTACCCAGCTTCTTCCTTCCTTCATTGCTAATGAGAAATCGCAAGTAGGGAATTATAGATATGAGGAAAGAGAAGGTAGAATTTTATTATTATTATCATTATTTATTATTATCACAGTAGAATAAACGGCAAGAGTGGAAGCTCCTCTACAAAAAGTAAACGCTTTTAAAATGAAGCCAGTGGGTGGGAAGCACGCTCAGCATGAGCCCTGCCTTAGGGACCAAGGCATTATGGTGTCTAACTGGGCAGCCCTACAAAGCACACAGGGATGGATCTCTGCAGCATAAAGAAGGGTGGCTGCAGCTGGCAGTGGAGCAGGGCAGGTTCATGTGGTCACCTCACCCAACAATCCACAGTGCTTCACCAGGCTCCTCAGAGTGATGTGCTCTGGTTCCCTCTGCCTCTCCGCACACATTCCAGGGACCTGAGTGAACATCTTCCCAGATGTACAGTAGACAGCAGTGGAGAACTGTAACATTTTGCCTGCAGGAGCTCTGAGGCCCCAGTGCCTTGGCATTTGATTAGACTGAACTGAGCACAGTGTAATTAGCATGTGCACTCCATATGCTTGAAGTACATCATTAGAGCATTGGAATGCCCTCCAACACCACAACCTTCCGAAAGAAGAAAGTTTGTGGAGAAGTTCCTAGAGAATAATTTGTCTTATTATCCAGGAATTGGGGAAAAATGCCCTCCCGTTCACAGAAGGTTTCTGGAGAAATAACCTTTCCCTGACAAAGCCCAGCAGCATGATTCACCTATAAATAATGAAGCCAGCCTCAAAGCTGGCCTTTCAAGCTAATGGCTATCAGAAAGGCCAGCCATATGGTGGTACAACCTGTCACTCGGATTGATCTCAACATCTGACTGTTGTATATAAAGTTTATACAGTAGCAAAGCTATATTTCACGTGTCATTTTAGCTAGGTTATGTATTGCTGATTTTACAGATTTTCAGCAAGCTGCTGGTTTTCTCCAGGGAGTAGGCACAAGAAAGACAGCTTAAATGTGGCTCAGATACAGCACGAAGCAATGAGCTTCGATGATTTTAGTAAGTCTCAAAAATCAGGTAGACTGGTAACAGATTTGAAAGAGAGCACTGGAAATGATAAGGTCCCACACCCTATTAAATGTAATTTATTTAAATACATCAGGTCTTTACTTAACATGGTATTGCAGAGGCAGGAAGAAAGTCACAAATCATGGCTGTCTTACATACACTAAGAGGATTCATGGCTCTTTCCGTCATGCACCCATTTTATTTTACAACATATGGCATCGTATCAAAGTCGTTCTTCTTTAATTTACTGAATAACGATGCTTTCCCATGAGGCTTAATCTAAGTTCACCATAACACACTGTATTATGGCAACAATTCTCAGAAACATGACTACGTGTCTGCAGCCCATTTGGAGAGAGGGATGTGCATTTCATGTACCAATCCTTTTAAACACATTCAGCATTAAGTGCAATATTGATTTCTTTGAAATCATTAAAGCTTACTTTACAGAATAACAGAATGGCAGAATGGCTGAGGTTGGAAGGGACCTCTGGAGATCACGCGGTCCAGCCCTCTGCCCAGGTTGGGTCACCTACAGCACACTGGGATTTCAGGGAGGCAGGGTTTGAATACCTCCAGGGAAGGAGACCTGTAGCCTCTCTGGGCAGCCTGTGCCAGTGCTGTCACCTTCACAGTGAGGAAGTTTTCCCTCGTGTTCAGATGGAACTTTCCATGCTCCAATTTGTGCACGCTGCCTCTCATCCTATCGCTGAGCCCCACTTGGAAGAGCCTGGCCCCATACTTTTACAATCTCTTGTAAAATAGTTGTGTACATTGATCAGATCCCCTCTCAGACATCTCCAAGACAAACAGGCCCAACTCCTTCTCCCTCCCACTGGCCTTCTTGGCTACAAGGGCAAACCACTGGCTCATGGCTCACCTGCTCACCTGGACCCCAAGTCCTTCAGAGCTTTCAGTTAACTAAAACTAAACTGCCTTCAGAAAATAAGATTTGGATAACTTTTGTTCTACCATTTCACTACGAAATGAAATTAAAACCGTAAAATCTTTATTTCAAACCTAGACTTACTTCCTTTAGATAAAAATATAAAAATATGTTCTTCAGATAAGACTAGGATGGACTGTTCTCTACATTAGCTTTAACTAGGCAAACTCGTTCCAAGGAGACTTAAGCATCATTAACTGTGCAGTGAAATAAGCCCAGGAAATGTGTTCCCCTCAGAGAGACGAGGGAAGATCTAGCAAACGGCATGGACAGAAGCCCTGTCTCCTGAAAGGATAAAATTTTGAATCCTACTGGCTAGATAAAGCAGAGAACACTAAAGACCAATCAAAAAATCTCCCATGCAATTTCCTTCACGCCATAAAAATCAACATAAAAATCCTCAAATGCAAAAATAAAGCCTAACAGAGAAACATCACCGTCAAAGACTGCCAACTAAAATGAATGATCTGCACTGAAAGCATTTGCTGATGTAGCAAGAAGCTGCCACAAAGACTTTCAATGCAGTGGCAGCAAACTGGTCTGTGGATCAGCTCCTCACCTCCTGCCCAGGAAAGCCTGCAAACAGGACAAGCAGGACATGTCAGAGGCTGTGAAGGCAGGATCTGGGCATCTGTATTCACAGGTTTAAATCTCAAGGTGTTCCTCAAACGTTATTTAGGGCTGGTTTCCTCCCTGCAGTGACATGCAATCAAACAGCTTCACAGGATGCGATGGCTGTGCATCTACAGACCATAAAAAGTTACAGATTGCGATATTCCACATTCTGCCCAAAAGGAGAGGACAGATTTGAACAACACCAAGTCATCTAAATCACAGCCTTAATTATACTGTAACTAAGAAAAAAGAAAGGAAACAAGAACAACAATTTCAAGCTTTTGTGCTACTTTTAGACACCACGTTTTTCTCTGCTCTGTAGTAAAATTACAAGTAGAAAACTTTGGACACAACAAGGAGAAAGAGGAAGCTTGCCAAGACTGGGGGAACCAACAATTAATACAGCAGTATTTCATTCAAAAGAGAAACTGCATGATACCGTAGGGTTCCATGTGAGTTCCATCCCAGTGATTGAAAAACTGGTTAAGCAAAGAAAAAAAATATCTTTGTTTATTTATTTCTAAATCACCAGCACTGCAAACTCATTCTGGTATTTGAAAGTCAGTGTGAGCTCTCTCTAGTTATGCATCCTTATTACCATAGACATTCCACAACTGGAAATTACTTCTCGTAATGCTTACGCCAGAAAGAAAAGAGCTGTATTGCATCTGCAGAACCAAAAGCAGTAAAACATAATAAACATTTATCTTTGTCACTGGCTCTGCAAAACCGATCTGTTCAGCAAGGAGGTGCCATTTTATAGAGTTGCTTTATTGCTACATAATTATTGATGCATCAGCCAAGCGCTCTCTCAAGGAAAGACTGTTCTTAAAAATGAGCTTGTTAAAAGTTTAAGCATAAACCTTAGGATAAGAAACAGCCGCTAGATTTCATCTGATGTAAACTTTTAGAGAGAAAAAAGAAAAGTAGAGGGATGATTTAAAAAAAAAAAAAAAAAGAAAGTGCTATGTTTGAGACAGGCATGAAATTGAAACAGACAAGACGCTTTAATGTGATAGAAAGAAAGAATTGGGGACATCTGTACCGAGAATACGTTGTAAGTAGCGGGAGGAATTATCAATCTAGTGATGTGCCAGCTCTCTGCATTTCAATTGCTTCACAGGCCGTACCATAAAAATTGTTTGCAATGAAAGCAGTATGAAGAATTCCTAGGTTTTATTGCTCCCAGTGATATTCTACCCAGTTTGTGTACATGGTTTGTATCCTTTCAAGTTCAGCACCGTTTCATATTAGTACCTCTTTAAATTGCTTGCCCACAAATACAGTTCCATGTTCAAAATGCCTCAATATTAAATTTTCTGTTTCAGTCAGAATACCTTTAGAATCAAGTTTTCAAAGGCAAGAAGGTTTCACACAAACTTTCTGAAAGTCTACGTAAGGCAACAAACTTTAAATTTAAAAGCAGGCTTTCTCAGGAGAGAATTCAAAGTACCCTTTTGCATCCCTTCCCCACCTTGTTAAACCAAACTTCCTCATCGCTCACATGTCTCTTAAGGGCTTCGAGTATGAATTTTATTCCCTGTACTATGAATATAAAACAATCTTGTAACAGTGTATTTGAAAACATTGCTCCCATTCACTGGAGGGCTTAAAATCCTTCCACGCAGCCTCCAAAACACGCTCCCTCTTACAGGGTGCAGATGGGCAACCGAGGGTCTGGTGGAAATTGGAACAGCTTCAGCAGGTCTACAGGAACCCCAGCAACAAAGCTCCCTGCAGGGTGACCATTCACCAACACTGGCCATGTGGGAGAACTGGAGGAGCTGGTTTCTGCTTTTGTCTTTGGTCTTGGGTTTCATCTTTGGTCTCGGTGAAGAACTGAACGCTACAGAGCTGCGAGATGCTGTGAAGACACGGAAAGCAGCACTTCTACAAAGTGCTAAAAACTCTAGCTTGAAGATAAAGAGGGACTTTATGGAAAAGCAACTTCCTATTGAAGTATATTTTAATGAATTAAAAGCATGGACAGAATACAGCAGCACCACCGGTGACACAGTGTAATCTTTATATGGATATTGCTGCATCTCAGAACACTGATTTCTACAGAAGTGTTTAGAAAAATACACATTTTTTACCTTTAACAGAAAACCAGTTAGGAATGTGAATTCCAAAATCAGCCATTTGTTTTGTTCCTATAGAACTGTTAACGATCTGGTCACAGAGAACTGTTCTCCTTCCTCACCATCTGTGAGCACATGGTGGTTTCACCACCATAACTGAGTCAAACACAGAATGTAGGTAGTGAATTTGCTTGAAAATGGTGCATCCTTCCACCCCCTATACAGACATTTACTTTTGGCTTATGTCTTCACATCTATCTCAAGAGCATTGCTTCTTGCGCTGAATTTCTTTCCTGGTACCACTTTGCAGCATTATTTACTCTCCCCCATTTCATATTCTTTCCCTTATTTCTAGTATCCCTTTGTAAACTGTCTTTCATCACAGAAAACAACTTTTATAATCTTCTGTGTAAACAGACATCTTGATTTGAAAGATGAGCCTTATCTTCAATCTGCTACCTTCAAGTATTTTCTACTTTAGCAAAACTTAGCTGTAAAAAATCCAATTTTTTTGCAATTGCCCTCAGAATTCACAAGCAACCCTCTCTACACACCTGGCTGGTCCACCACAGTTCACACAACCCTCACCAAAACATCACAATTTTTGCTATTAATAACAAACCCGCAGCAGGACTTATCTGTCAGTTTCTATTGCTTTGCACCGCTGTAATTAACGAACACCGAAAACTCTAAAAGCAATTTCTTCAGCCCTCCTGAATGCATTCTGGTGAGCGCATATGAAAAAAATCAAATTGAAAAGCTGAGGAGCGCAGTAGCCTCGTGTTGACAGGTCACTCTGATTCCAGGTCAAAGCAGCATCTACTTTCGGCTGCTTTGATTATAATTGCTGATGGAATAAGAAACAAACAGCAATTATCTCATTGTCACACAAGAAAAAAGATCTAATGAATGAATCCATCCTAAAGTTACACTAGAGAACACATTCAGATGCAAAGAGGAGTAATAAAATTTGGTTTCCAAAATTACTTTTAATTGCCAACACTGTCAACATTAATGTTACTCCTCTACTGGGTAATACATCCATTTTAGTCAATGTCATTTACCAAACCAAACATATCAAGCTACTATCATACAAGGCCAAGTTTGTGACAGTTTCCACCAACAGTCTGTACTGTCATATCTGAAAATCCCTAATTACAAAGGTCATCTACGCAAGTCTGCAGCCCAACCCATAGATACACATGTTTTTCTTGACCACAATGCCAGCCCTGGGATTTCAGACTAGCAAACAAAACAGATGAAGTATGTAGGGGTGTGATGAAGTTAATCCTTAAGAGGATACAGGAATTAATTTTTCAAACTAAATTCAAACCTGCCAAAGAAAAGCAAGAAAACCCCAAACTGCTACAACAAAACCAACCCTCAAACCTTACAGAAATGGCACATCCCTGGAAGGCTCTGCCTCCGTGCATTTTCACTTAGCAGGTATTGCCTTTAACAGCTGAGCCTGAATCGTGAGAAAACAAAGCACCAAGCGGAGGATTACTTCAGCTCTTTCAGAAGATGCAAGACAAACATGGGACGGACAGGATCCACTGCAGCACTGCACATGGATTTATTGTCCATCATATTAAACTGAAAGTAGCTAAGCCGTGCAAATCTGTCTGTGCTGTATTTCCTCCTTCCAAGGGCATGTTTTGTGGCTTCCTGACCTAGGTTAATAAGTCTTTATTCTCAATAACAACTGGGACCACGAAGCCTCCCTGAACTCAGCCCGGCTCTACACTCTGACACTGCAGATGCCGTGATGGATTGCTTAAATAACATTCCTCCTCGCAGTTAGCTTTCCATCCTAACTTGACATTCTCCGTCTATTCTCTGCACATTTCACTTTCCACAGCTCTCTAATGAACAATTACAGTTTTCACCGAGTTTTTTGGTGGAAGATTTTTCTTCCTTTTTGGCAGCAGGACCATCCGCTTCTTCTGAAAGCAGCGCACCGAACCAAATAGCTGTGAGCATTAATAGGCTCACATTTTGGCAGGTGCGGAAAAGGAAATATCATTTAATTCTCATGCTGGTGGGGAGTTAATCAGGTTTTTTAGCCAGGTTTCCTGTGTGTGTGTGTGTGTGTGTGTGTGTGTCGTCACCCTCCCACCACCTCTCCCAGTTTTTCTTTAATCCACAGCCAACTTCAGTGATTTAAGAGCAGGGTAACGGTCCCGGAGATGGCTGCATTTCTGCAGGTTCCCAGAGACATCAGCCCATGGAAAGATGGTTGCAAATATAAATGCCCCTGAAAGCACTTCCCCTACTGAGGAGCAGCATCTTTTCAGACATCGTGGAGTGCTGACAAGGAGAAAACTTTAAAAAGAAGCCCCCAACAGAAAGAAAACACAGATGAGCACCTGTGAGTGCTGAAGTACCAAAGACAACGTGAATACAGCTGCCCCTCAGCATCTGGTGAACAACTGGTTCCATAATTACAGTTATTTATGGGCAAAGGACCGTTCCTAAAGCCCCAGCCAAGTTTCCCCCCTTCTCCCTGCCTGCACTGTGCTGCTGGACAGAAGTGACACACACTTTCCTTTGAGGTGTGTCTGTACTGATAAACCTTTGGAAAATTCCTAACACATATATCCATGAATGCTTAAAAAAATGCATTCGTATGATTCAGCTTATGCTGTCACTCACATTTATCTCCCCAACACCTCTAATAAATGCATGTTTCTCTCCAAAACTCCCTTCTAGATTTGCTTGAAAACCTTTCAGCTAAACTAGGTGATAGTTCTCATCCCTTAACCTTCCTAGTTACTCAAGATATGAATATGGAGTGAATTTATAGCACTTTTAATGAAATGCAAAGATCTCACATGACAAAATATGTATTTGTGGATTTTGGAGTAATACATGCACACACAGTACTCGTGTGGGAGTGATATATATAGTCAGGTAAGAAGATCACGTCATCTGTAATTCCCACCAAAGATTTCAGGTACCAAAAGCTGCATCTGAAGCAGCTGGTGGTCTCCTATTACCATGCTGGCTGCAGCAAGCACTTCACATCTCATTAACAGCATAATGAAGGCTCCATCAGCAATACAGCCTATCAAGACTGCCAAACACAAGAATATAGACACTAGGTTAGAAAGATGAACTAGCATAATGGTTTTTATTGCCTACTTCTAAGGATTGGTAAACAGCTAGTCCTGCCATAGAAAATCCTCTCTGGTGATCCAATGGCACTCGAAGATGAAGAGAGACCCTGATGAAGATGAAGAGAGGTACTACAGGAGGAAGGTAGCACCAAGGAGATCACCACACTGCTGCTTTCCACAGGCAGAGCTTAAATCCACTGAAGTGAGAGCACCATTAGAGTCAGAGCCAGAAGAAGCCATCAGGATGGGGACACGCAGGCTTACACTGATGACCAAGATGTATTTTGCATATATAACACAATTAGCGCTAAACTCAGCAGCTTTATTTCTCATGTATGTGGTAATTATGACTTAATAGAGCTTCATAACGTTCTCTCTAATTACTGATTATATCTTCTTATATACTTTCATACGTGCATATACACATATATTCTCAAATGGTTGGCACTGATGTGCTCAGAGAATCATCTGAGAAAGAAAGGGAGACCACAGAAGAAGATACGAACACCCAGTGGGAGCCAACACTCCTCCATTTATTGAAAAGTAATGGCAAGAAGCAATGCAGGGAATCTTCCTACCCATCACAGGCCACCAGACTGGGACTCCCTGATGGGAAGGAATCAGCCAGCCTCCCAGTCACACACGTTGCTGCCAAGAGCCATTCCTTGACCAGTTTCCAGATCAGGACAAAGATGGGAGCAGAAGGCAGCTGGAGAACACTGTGGTAGATAAACCCAACCCCTGCCTCGTACAACTTCATCTTCAGCAGCTTGCCACATCCTCCTTGAACAAGAAGTTGGTATATAGGGATGCTGACAACCATCCGATCAATGACTGCTGTCTGCACGGGGTCTTTAATACCCACAGAAATCAATGGAAACATCTTTGGACCTCAGCCCATGTGTCAGATTACGCCTGTGGCAGAAAGGGAGGCACAAACACAAGGAGTAATAAACGAGCAAACTATTAATTATGAACAAGCACTAAACCTTTCTCATGTATTCTTTGTGAAATTAGCCCTGAACGCAGTTAGCTGGATGCCTAACCAAGCACAAGATGGTACATGCACAGCGATTTCTCGCTGCAAGAGCCACTTACTTTCATGAGGACGTGCAGAAGCCTGCTACCATTGCCTCACGTACGGGATTTGAAACCGTCGCCCAAAATGACTGTATGTGAATTTTGAATCAAAATAAAAACTAAATAAGGTCTGAAACACTACCAGGATAGCAAACACTAAGTTATATGAAGTTAGTTGGTAACTTACACCCTGTAGTTTCTCACTATCTCTGTTGTTATCAGACATGTTTGGCCAAATTCAGTTCATGACTTTTGGCTGATGTGGCATAAAGAGATGAACTTGCTGCGTGCAGGGGAAGGAGAGAGTGACAGCAAACATCAGGACAGAAACACCAAGAAGAATGATAAACTGAACCCGTGGTGTTTAACTGTGACGGTCTCCTAAAGGGAACGGTGTGCTGTTTGGAGGAACTCCAGATCCACAAAGAACACCAACACACATCATGGGGAGGGTGCAGCAACACTGCTCCACCAGGAAACTGACAGACTGATCTCCCAGATTCACCTCTGAAACTGTGATCCCACAATAAAGCTCTTTTATCACAAAGAATAAGCAGCAGTTTGCAACGACTCAGAGAGATTTCAGCTCAAATGTCTCTGCAAATTATTACACTTTGTAGGAGAAAAAACTGTCAAATGCAGTGTTTATTCTAAGCCTCAGTCTCATTAACCCAGTACCTTACATGCCCTCTTTGTAATGCAAATTTGCTAAAATACTATGCTTTCCATAAAACATTCATATAGACAGTCTCACGTTGCTCAAACACCAATTGTAAGTGAAGCAAAAATAGACAGAATTTCTCTTAATACCTAAGCTCTGTACCTAACTCTTATCTGCCAATGCAGCCTGTGAGGAACCTTCTGCTGTTGCTGCAGCCACTGTAGCACAAAGGTGGTAGATTTCCCAAAGCAGCTGATGTAGGCAATTATAAACTGAATAACCACATGTAAGAGCCAAATAAAAGGACTTTGCAGAAGGTACCTACAGCAGAGCTTTTTTTTGAGGAGCAGAGATTATTACAGAAAATTGAAAGGATACCCTGCATTTAGGAGGCTACACATTGCACACAGTGCACCTGCTCATGACCACCTGCCCAGCCACACCATGTATCACCATGAAGGTTTTCTGTGAATTTTCCACAAGTAGAAACACACCTGTCATTCCCAAACACTGCAATATGCCCATCCATCAAGTGCAGCCCCAAGGAGATACAGCATTGTCCCAACCAGGATCTCCAGTCCAACCTCGTCCCAATGCTCTGCACAGTGGAAGATGTCTTTGGGATGGAGAGGGCTAAGGGAAGAGCAAAGCTCCTCTTTTCTCATTTACACAGCTGCGGAGATGGCACAAAATGTCACCTTAGGGGTGTTATGTTGACTCTCTCCTTCCTCCAACGCACTGAGACACTGGAATGTGAAATACCATAGCAAACTCATATCCAGTCAAGATTCACAATATAAACTGTACTAAACTAAATTCAGATACACAGGATGAACGAGGAAATGTTACCATCTTTGCTTCCTCTCTCCACAGGTAGAAGCTACTTTTGCTTCCTGAGATGATCTCTAAATGTGTTATCTCAAATTAAACTTGGAGCGACCGCTTTCATCCTATTTTTAGTTTTGAAAGCTGTCACTTCTTTTTTAGACTTCAAGGAGGGCTTGAAAGTTGTCTGATTCTTACAACTACACAAGTTGGCTTGACAGAAGATACTACCTCTGTATAAAAACCTTCCTCAGACTTCCCAGCATGGCGAGGCAGAACTCAAGGCATCAGTGCTTGAAGCAATGGAGATACCTACAGTGTTTCCAATGGGGCTCAGTGCTATGATGCACAAGTGACCAACGAGGGGCATCTCTACAAGAAGTTTTCTTTACACAGAAACATGACTTCCCAGACCATCTGGCAGACCAGGCTCTTGGTCATCCAAAATACATCAGGGTTCCATTACTGTTCCTGTACCCAAAGGTGTTAGATGATGCACTCACAACACCCAGGCATAACACTGGAAGGGCGCAGAGACGGGGAAGTGCACCACGTGTCAGTACAGACAGAGCCAAAGTCAACCAGATTTAATGTGGAGATAAATAGCATCTGTCACTTAAAAAAAAATATATATATATACATATACATATATATATACAAGGGAGAGGATCTGCAAGGAAAATGCAACCAAAACAGCAATTCAACATACCAGCTTCACAGCATATTACAAAAATAAGTAGCTGTTTACCATGCCCAGTTTCATGAAGAGAATGAGTACACTGAAACCTTTTTATTTTTGAACATTCCCTTCATTTGGCACATTCCCTACTTTTGAGGAAAAAAAATAAAAAAGCAGAACACGGAGCAGCCATAGCAGGAGTGGCCATGCTTCTCCTGCCCACCTGCCTGAAGCCCAGCTCAGAGGAACACACTGGCTGTACCAGCTTAGCTTCATCTTTAGAATCTCTCAGTTCTCAGCCCAGCCATTAAAATGGTCAATAGCAATGCCAACTGAGAAACGCCCATCACTGGAACTCATTTTTACAGGTCATTGGCCAGCTAGACAACAACAGCTTCTAGCCATTACTGACCTCTCTTCAACGCGAACCGCTGATTTCCCAGAGAAAGACAAGCCATGAGCCATCCATTTCCTTAATCGTAATTAAAGCAAACACAAAACCACTCAACTGTTTCTGTGTGCCTTAGTTCATGCAAAATATAAACATGCAATCATCCTGCTATGTTTCTGAGAACACTGACATAGTAACAATGTGAATGCATTCAGTTCATCTATGGAGGCAGGCAATACTCTATTAGAAGTAGGTGCTGTTGAACAGAAATTAGCATCAGAACAATTTGGATGACAAAACGTTCTGGTTGATCTGCCCCCAAGCTGACAGAACAGATTCAGGCAGGTGTGTCTTACGATGGAAAAATTAACTGTGATAATGAACAAAATGCCCTTTAGGATACATCCACATCTCAGTGACATTAAGATGCAGAAGAAATTTTAAAAACGCCATCTTCAAAATGCTCAAGCACACAAAAGAGAAAGCAAACGAACCTGCCTGAATGACTAGCTGTTTGCAACACTGCCTGCTTTATGGCTCCGCCAAAATTGGATTCTTTCATCAGTCCTGGTCTTCCTTCTCTGCACAGAGCTACTTGGTGTTTTTTTAAAGATAAAACAGTACACCCACCAAAACAGACAACAAAGCCCGGATCAGTGAAAATACATGCAACTAGTTATTTCACTTTCAAACAGTTTAAATATTTGTTATTTGTAAATGACTGAATATTCTTAGTCAGACTGCATCACATCTGATTCCAGTAAAACATGGGTAAAAATTTAGATGAAAGCCTGCCTTCATCTAAAATTCTTGTACTTGGGTATTAATTTCCAGTCATCCCTACAGAAATCTGCTTCCTCCGATTTCCTAATTGAGACTGCATGGCTTGAAATATGCCCATCAGCTACCGTATGATTGCAAATCTACTTGACTAAGAAATACACATTGTCAGGCTTCAGAAAATAATCAGGCTCTCCAGATTTTCCTGAAACTTCCTGACGAACAGATGTCAATGAGCAATATCAATGACTTAGATCACTGGTCTCAACCAGTCTCACAACTCCTGTCAATCAGTGTTACAGTGACTAATGGAATTGCTGTCAAAGTAACCATTAGGATGCATAGAAATTACACAACCTACATCTGGCTGCATGCATGCAACATATCCTCTCACAGGTTTTCTTGAACTGATGTTTTACTCACCAGGCTCTCGGTCCTTAGAGGAAATACACTCTTTTATGGACTCTGTTATGCCAAGACTAGCTGCAGTGGGGAGTGGACCAAGTAAGGATTCCAGTGCGGGTGGTCTTACAGTAGCTTCATTTCCATTTTTGCATTCTCCATCTTCACCTGGTTTTAACCTATCTTTCTCAAGAAGTTCATTACAAAAGTCTTTGTTTAAGTGATTAGCAGCTGCTTCCAGTTCTTCATCTTCTGCCTCTTCTTCTCCAAATATGCTTAATGTATTATCTTCTATAGAATCTGTGAGGAGGAAAAAAAAAAAAAAACAACCAACAACAACCCAACAAACCATTGCACACCATCTGTTACAGAAACTAAGTAAATAGAGTAAATAGAGTAAATACTCCTTCGAAGTAAAAAAAAAAAACAACTGTAGAGAAAATCTGTAGAAAACACACACACTATTTCAGTACAATGTATGAATGCAGGGAGTTTCCAGACGCTCTACAAATTCATGACCCTGGCTATTAAAGTGTATTTTTGTGAATAGAGTCACTGTTTAAAACAGAAGCGCCGTGTTATCAAATTATGGCAGGTAAAAGGCTTTTTCAAAAGAAGCCAACTACTTGTTGGCCAATGAATGGCCAATTAAATCTGCACAGAGAGCCACCATATCAATTTGTCAAGCAGGGCATTCACTGACAGAAGGGTCTGTGTACTGCTATACTATGCACTGAACACTAGAAAAGAAACATTCTCAGGTATCAATGCCAAACTTATAAGTTACCAAGAATGAAAAAGTGATTGCTGTACTGCAATTGTAATGAACAAGTTTTACTTTTGTTTTTATTTTGCTTTTATTTTTTTTTAATTTTGCATTAAGTATTTTGTTCGTTTGAAGGCTGACAACTGAACCAACTAACTGGCAAGACGAGTTGAAAAGCAGAGAGAACCCTCATACAATAAACAGAGACTCTTTACTATCGAAGCATTTACATGATCACATTTATCACAATCAAGTTCATACACTTAATATGTCTGCAGGATATGAACCTATTATTATTTAAGTAGTCACAAGATTTTATAGACTTACCACTTTTCGATAAATTTGCAAATACACCTTTTGCTTTTGGTCTACTATTTTCTAATTCAATCTCTATTTCATCTTGATAGCTTGATATTTCACCTGTGGTGATGAAATAAAAATAAAACTCAGCAATCATCAATGCAATTTTGAAGAAATGAGTGATCTGTTACACTAAACAAAACTTATACCTTCAAAATCTTCCAGCTTTTTTGATAACGCCTTCTCAAGCTGAAATGAAAATAAACAAAAAAAAAAAAACAACCATGAAATTACTACAAAAACATCTCTGTACTATTTTTGAATTGTATACACAGACACAGAATCACAGGGTATTTTAAAAGCAATAAGAACGTTTCAAATCCTAATTCAAATTATTTTATATCGCCAGATAGGTATCAAGCAACTGGCCAATTTAAAACTTTATGTCAGAAACCTCTATACTTCAAAAGGAACTTCTACTTCAGCAAGCTGCATATAGAAGGCTCCAGTCTATAGCAAATAAGCTCTATGACTGTGCCTGTAGATATGAGCAAGTGCAAGAACAGCGCTGAAATTGCTGAGCACAGGCCAGATGTGGCACACATGCAATGGCAGCTTGCAGTACTGACCTACAGAATCTGACTGACTCTTGAGAACATCATCAACATATCAAGAGCCCTTTAAATGACAGCATATTTAGAATATCAAATACTACTGCCTTATAAAAAAGCACATGGCTTCTGATCCAATTACAAAGCATGCACCTTGGCCACTCTCATCTCTTAATTCTGGTTAACCAGAACGGAAGAGCACACACAGCACATACAAGAAAAGTGCAGGTATTAGAACACCTTCTCAAGACCTGCATGTCACAAGCTCAGCTTAATTTGTCACATGAGAGGCTCCAGTTTTCCAACAGCATAAAGATGTGATGCTTCAGTAAACGGTCAGAGCAGAATAAGAGAAACATGCAGCAGAAAAATGAGCATTACGGAGAGAAAGTAACTGCATCATCTCGCACACAGGGCAGCACCCAAACAGAGTGCACTGGGCTCTCATCTACAACACAGCAATTGTGTTAAGCACCAAACACTGGTATCCTGCAAAACATGGGAGCTCCACAGGTGCTCATCTGCTCAAACACCCAAATGTCCCCATCTGACCAACAAGAGCAGTGACACTGTGCTTCCTGCTGGGGTTGACTCAAACTGGAAAGACACTTCAGTCCCTCCTCAAGGGATATTTAAGGCTACATTTGAAGCTATGTATCTCTGGATAAAAGAGGTAGTAAAACCATATCCTTAAAAAAAAATATATATATATATCTTAAGTTAATGAGTGTCATATGTACTACCGCTCACCATTCTTTTAAGAACCTCAAAATAGATGTAACCGAATTTAAAGAGATGCTAGCCAATTAGGATTTAGTATTAATTGATCCAGAGGGAGAAAAGAGGGAAGAAATGAACAGAGCATCGGGTTTAGAATTTACCTGCTGTATCTTCAGCTTTTTTTGGCCAGCTGTGAACGAAGGAGGATCACATTCTTCTTCCAAGTCAATCCTCATAAACTCATCTATGGTTAGCTGACTCGTTGGCGTATATTCAAACTCTGTCAACCTATCAAAGCATACACCATATTACCTTAACATCTTTAACATCTTCTTTAGAAGTCACAAAATTCATCAGATTTCTGACTTGTAGAATGAACATTCTGTAAGAACTAGAAACTTTGGCTCAAGTACAGAACAAATTAAAACTGAAGTGATACTAATTGTTTCATTTGCTGCAAAGTAAGTATCTTTTCATATCACAAATTAGCTTTTGATTTATTAGAGTATACAACACACACACTTTTTTTTGATGAACAAAGACTGAACAGAAATACCACAGCCATTACAATCAATTATGTACAGCCTGACAAAACAAGAGAAATGCAGTTCATCTCTCCTGTCTCACTGCTTTTGGGATCAACAACGAAAACAAAACAGATTCCAAACTAAAATATCTGCCACCAGAGCTTAAGAGTATGCTCAAAAACAAGAAGCAATCTTCCCAGGACACAAAGAAACAGTAGTAAAATAAAGGGATCATCTGCCTATTGCACAGATAGAATAGATGAATGCATATCATTTTATAATAACACGCTTTGTATTTGTTTAATGTTTGCATTTCAGAAGCTCTTGCCTCTGTGAGAGATATGACTGGCTCCATAGGGAACTGCCATAAAAGCAGCTGAAGCTTTCAAAGAAACTGACTCTTAAACGACACCACAACATCTTAACTTCATCCACAATTTTCAGCACTTTATACAGGTGGTTGAGAACTATCACATCCATCTTACAAATGGAGAAAACAAGACAAAAGGTTAAGTGTAAAGCCAGGTCAGGAAACGTCTGGCAGAATGCTTTTCTGACAGAAAGTGCCCTTTTAATAATATCAACATTTTCCATGGGAAAACTGCATTGATAGGTCTGCAGCTGCTCCACTGGAATATTCCCATCTTCCAAAGGAAGCAAAGCTAATGACCGTTCCCATCTGCAAAGCTGGACACAAAGCTCAGGACATTTCAGAATTTCTTTTTCCCAAAAAGTAATCATGATTCTTCTCTTTCACTTTTTATAGCAATAAAACTCCTTCCAGGTAAGAAATTTTCTATAGGACACAAATTCCATTTCCAATCACCTCCAGGACCAATGGCCAACAGCACCTTACAATTCTCTCTCCCTATATTCTTATCACTATGTGTATTTGTTTATTTTTAATAAATTGAGGAGCAAAACAAAACAGCTATTAATTCAGAATTCATTTAATGTCAAATCCAGACATCTTTTTAGAAGCACAGTTTCCCATTCATCACAATCCAACCACAGTCATCCAGCATCCAGCTGCTGATGTATGAATCAAGCACCTAGAGGCAGTCCCACTTCAGCAAGACTTCTCCTCCGAACCAGCCTCACCTACTTAAATTGTTATTCTCCTCCTACTGTTGTGAGCCAACACATTTTTTGGCACAGACATCTGGTTTGTCCATGCCATGCTTGCTCAGAGTTTGAGATGAGGACCCAGACCAAGTCAAAACAGCAACACCTTGTAGGCATGCAGAGCAATGCAGAAAACGTCAGTGGCAAAATGCAGGTCAGTGACAAGATGACTTGGATTTCAGTATTGAACTCTGTGCACATCTCCCTGCAGACACCCGAGGCTCCTTCTGCCTGTCTCCTTGTGACCTTGTGTGACTCACGTCACGTACTCTGCACCTGTCAGACATTAGCCCAAGGGTGAGCTTGGTTCACAGTTGACATCAGTGTTGTCTCAAGAACCAGCTTCAACCCTGGGCCAGAACAGCAGCACAGGCCCATCCTGAGACCTCCAGTGTATCTCGGTCGGGCAGGGCAGAGCTACCTCAAGTTTGCTGGCTGTGTTATACAGGAGCTTAAATCCACAGCACAACACAGTTGTAGTCAACCATTCCGGCCATGCATTCCCATGCCCACGTCCTTCCCTTCCTCAGTCCTGATCCAAGCTAAACCAGCTGAGTGCTGACCAACCTGGCTCTGAAGTTGGCTGCTATGACCACGTAGGCACAGGACCCTGACTGGAAGCTCAAATTTACCAATTGTCAGATCTCAGCCACAGGACTGCAACCTTCCTCCTGAAACAACAAACACCCCCTGAAGATGACCAGAGTTTGAACCTCAGTCTGCTAAATTAATTCCTAAGCAATCTCCCTAGCAATAGTGCCATAAGACACGGCCGGATGAGAGTCTGACCCATAGAACACTGCCAGGCACTGCTACGTGTGACCCCTATTCTACATGGGCTGAAAATACAACCCCATACAGCCCATTTCATGCCAGCAAATGCATCCAGAAGAAGTAGGAGCAAGGCTATACAGTCTTACACTAAGCACCACGCTGCAGAAGAGCAAGCCATTCCCTCCGCGTTTTCTCCTTTAACTTGATATAAATAAATATCTGCAATTGCCAACCACTTTCCTGCCTCAGCATCTTACATTGGCTGATATCCTGTCTGCATATTTTTAAACATTTCTTTAATTTTATCCAGTGTTTGGACACATGCCACCAAGGCAACAAACTGATGCACGCAGCAGTTCTACGCTGCATGGAACAAGGCAACAGCAGTTTGGCAGCTATGAAAAACTGATGCAATCTTAATTATAAGCATGATAATTTCAGGGGCAAGGGAGTATCCTCATGAAAAAAACACCAACTAGCTGCTGGCTATTTTTTAAGTTCTGCATAGAAACGATATCCAAGCTCACTTTGTAATTTTGTTAATCAAAAAAATAAATAATAAATCTAATAAGAGTAGCCATTTTAAGTCATCCAAGGGAGGAAAATAAACAGATACACAAATTAAGATATTATTACCTTGGCATGAATTCAAAAGGGCTCCAAAAACTGAAATTTGGCAGTCAAGTATTTTCTATTTATAGCTGAAGCAGAGGCAATCAGTTCAGACTAAGATTCAACTTCCAGTATAAGCCCTCCTCTTACAGTTTCTCACAGACTCTTTCAAGCAAGTTCCTTTGGGAGCAAAGTTTTTCCAGGGCTTGGTGTCACTGCTCCTATCTCCAGCCCTCCTTTTTTTTTTTTTTTTCCAAAGAAAAATTTCCACAGCTTTTGTTCCATCCCTTTACAGACAAAAACACACCTCGTGCTCTGATAAAGCACTTTTGTGCACCAAGCAGTAAACCAATTCCGTTCACACTTAATTTAGCTCCCAATAAGGGAAAATGGGTCAGTCACTTAGAGGCCGAGCAATGTTTTTTTTTCACTTTGTTTTGTTTCAGGAACGCTGTCCAGCGGAGACTTATGAATCCAGTCTACAGCTTAGGGGAAAAAAACATGAAAAGGACTTCCATGCACAGCTGAATGCTCAGTTTTAGTGGTTACTTGAAATTCTGTGGTGGTGGGGTGCAACAAAGCATCCCAAAGAGCAAGGTCCTCTGGAGTCTAACTCACAAACGCTTCGGGACTTCAAGTTCAAAGTCCAAGAGGGACTTCTGAGTGGGGACAAATTAGAAGAAGCCACGCTCTCCTCCGCTCTCTATTCAGAGGAAAGGAAGCTGAAACTGCTGGCAAATCTCAGCCAGGACCAGAGAAGTGTGGTGCGCTACACGGCGTCTGATTGTCCTCCTATGTACACGCAATCAGTGCCCAGCTCTAGAAAGCAGGCGATGCAGCAGAGGTACCCTGTGCTGGATGGACCTCTGCACAGAATGGCAGACAGATCAGAAACTTGGAGACACTCTTTTAAAAAATATATAGTGAACAGAGCAGCTGATTTGACAACTCCGACATTTACAAGCTGAAGAAAAGTAAAGGACTGACTGTTATATATTACTTGAGCACAAAAATATTTTACTACATCCCTACAGTCTTAAGGGTGCTCAGCTGCACTGCCCACCACTGCAAACCTATGTGCTCACTAACATAAGAGAAGTACAGAACTTGCACTGCTGTGGCAAACGGTCACTGTTCACTAAATGACAAATGTCTATTGCATCATCCTCCTGTACCCATTTTTTCCAAGCTATACAATGTTTATGCATGAACTATTTATGGAAGTACATAAACGCATAGTCTACCAGTGATACTTAATATAGAACATGTATCAGAAATAGATATGAAATGCTTCCTACAGGATATAAGTTCTCCAGTATCCTCTAGTATGTAAACAAATAGAAGTGCAATCTCCTTCATATGCAACCGTCGTACATACAAGAGATGCTCCGAAAGTAATGCCTCCTATTTTATTATATTGACCCATGATGTCAAAGGCAGATTGGTGGTAGTATGGCAGTAGAGGATGAACCTTCCCACCAATATCCCATTATGTGTTGTTGCCGTGTGACAGATGGCAGTAGAGGGGCAGTCTGACAGAATGGCATCTCACATGGAAGTACAAATGAAGCAGAGGGGTGGAATTCAATTCCACCATGCAGAAAAAATGGCACCCACTGACATCCATCAATGCTAACTGAACATTGATAATGACCGAACAGTGGTTGTGAGTTCAGTGAGACAGTGGATGGTGCATTTCAGCAGCAGGTCATCTCTGTTGGTGCAGACTGTTGCTAGACTGCAAGCAGGCTCTTGCTCATTGCTGGAGAAAATGCAGAGCTAGTGGCAGTGACTGTGTTGAAAAATACTGTTTTGTAGCTGAAAATTTCCTGTATCAAACAGTGTTATTGTGCTCTTTGTAGCTCTTGTAGTTTCCTTGGAAATAAATAGGAGGCATTACTTTCAGAGCAACCTACATCTGTATAACAACATACAACTTGCAACAACATAAAAAGGATGTTTTTAAAGCTTACTGAGTAGGTTTCTCATTACTAAAAGGTGGGGACTAAATCAGAGGTCACCTGATTGCTGTACTTTTACAATGTACAACTTATCACCTGAGCTGTGCTAACTTACCCTCCCTGTGCTCCTACCCAACACACCTAGAATTATTTTCTCTTAAACAACTTCCATGGTGTCCTACATTAATGTATTTCATCTGTTTTTGTGATGGACTAAGAGTACACACAGTCATTTACTGCAAATTAGCAGGGAGCTGATCATCTACAGTGCTCATTTGCTAGTAATTCTTTCCTTTTTTTTTTTTTTTTTTAAGTATTAAATAATAGGTACCTTGAAAGATTTATTCTTGTACGAATCAGAAGTGCCTTTAAGAATCAGTACCTTTTGCTTGCTTCCACCAAAACAGAGATGTAAAATATCACCAATTTGTTATCATTATTTTTTTTCTAATTCCACAAATGCTTACACACAGTTGTCAACATCTGTATGCATCTACTAACCCACTAATCAACCCGCTGATGGGCTGTCCTGAATCAGTCCAAACCCACTGGAATTCTTTGGCCTTGTCTTTCCCCCAGTTCCAGTGCTCACACCACAGTAATAAAACGCTACAGCGCTACTTAAAATTGTGCTCCATTAGCACGGTTCCTCCACTGCACTCTGTCAAAACATTCTGTGATCTCCTGGAAAAGGAAAATAGCATGTGGCTTCATTTCTTAGCAGAGCCGCTCAGACGAGCAAAGTCAAACACAGAGAAAACTGTTTACAAGATCTAAGCCCGAGTTAGTGCTAAGAAGTTAATTATTGTATCAAAAGTAACAGCCACCAAATAAATTTGAAATGGCAGTTTTTAAAATAAGCATGAAGTACTGAAACATATTAGGACTCTAATTAATGCATTAGCTTACGAGCTGTAAAGAAGTTAGATTTATAAAAAGTAACACAGCCGGCAAAATTGGATTCATCAAGAACAAAACCCTGTGTCATTGCAACAGACAAACCAGCTTGCAAAAGTATGCAATACCAACAGGCACGGGTCGAGCCCCATTTGACTCACTCTCCTAGAAAGATTTCTAGAAATCACCTATAAGCCACTTGAATATTTAACTTGGGACTTCAGACATTTCTCCATTATTTAACTTGAGACATAAAATATTTCTCCATTTGCTCTCTCAGTCTGGCACAGGGTTTTAGTACAACTGTACATGTATCAGAGAAGAACACCGACTTCCAGACAGCCTTCCCTTCAGCTCTGGCTGTGACACAGCTTTGGTATTCTGGAAAACCTGGCCAGCAGCCACCTGTGCAGCATCCCCATCGCCTTCTCTCCCCATCCTAGCTCTGAGCTCACACACCAAACCACTCCTCTCTTTGCTTCTGCTTGCAGAAGTCTGCTCATCTTGAGACTGCAGCAGGAGTTTGGACACCAAGTTTATGTGAACTAGATATTGCTGCAGTGAGAACAAGAAAAGCTACGGGCAGCACACTTATCTCTGTGCATGAGTCATTCATTTTTCCAGAAAATTCCCAATGCCATCATTGAAAGAGCTGGAGCTGGATCCCCAGAACACAACCAAAAGACCCTGTTTAAGAAAGCACCTCAACATCTCCACCCTGAGTGGTAAACAGTGTTCCTTTATCAAGAGGTTTTGTCTTCCTCTACTGTTTTGTTGTGTGAAGAAATATTCAACTCATAAACGAGCTCTGGTGTTGTTCTGGCCTTTCATTTCAACTCCTTCCCAATCGAGCTTCACTTCTGCTGATACATTGCTCTGTCTGAAGTTCATCACAAATAGGTTTTTTAACAGATAGTACTTCGTGGAACTGAGAAGAAATTTCTTTTTATGCAAAAAGCAGCTTATTCAAAGATAAAGAGAGTGAACCAAAGAAATAAAATGCAAGTGTTAACAAAGATAAGCTGATTTTTTTAATTTCTATTGAAGTAATGCCTAAGATCTTCAAACACGCATTAGGGCCGCACCATATTAGATAATATACAGTGGAAAAATATCACAAAAATTCTTCCTACTGCACGAAGAACATAATTTAGTGTGCAGAAAAAGTATGCAGTAGGTGAATAGACAGACGAGGGGGCAGCGTATGTAAATGTTAAAGAAGCAGAAGCGAAGACAGGTGAATTAAACAGGCACAGTTGGGAGAATTAAATAAGAGCACTGAGTTTAGGAAAAGTTAATTTCTGTTATCTCCACAGAAGATTACACCAAAAAAAAAATAACAATTTGACTAATTAGTTAATATTTGTACAGTACTCTGAATATATAGAGTGATCTGTAAGTTAATATCATTTCAATTAGACTGGAAGCGAGACAGATAGAATTATCAGTACGTTTATTAATATTTAATGTGTTCCCTTTCAACAACAGCAACAAGCTTTACATTTTAATTGTGTGCTTCCAAACCTAAAGCAAAAAGGCCCTGTGAAGTAACTACAAAGTTTTCTCACTGAGCCCTTACCAAAGCCACACGTGCTAGAAATAAAGTCACTCTGTTCTGCAGCCAAACAGTTAGATTAAAACATCCTGATTTGAAGATGGATGACAGGGTCTAAAGGCTACTTCCATGCTTTGTTACTTCCTTCCTTCGAGCCAGATTCCGTTTATGATCAGTTCATTCATTTTTAAGACCTGAAGGTACAGTTTTGGTGAGCCTCCTCCTGAACCCCACTCCCTGGGGCACAGCAGTAAGCTTAACACAGCCTTCTTAAAACCCGTCGTTCCTACCTCCTTGGCCACTGATCTGTACAGCCCTGTCTACCCCACACATGGAAGGAAGGGACGTGAAAATCCAACCATAACACAGGGAGAACCTGGAGGCTGGAATTATCAGCATAATCTGGACTTCCTCTTGGTTTCCTTCAAGGGCTTTCCAAGGAAAGCCACCAGCAGCAAGCACAGCACCCGAGGCGGCCCATGATCGCTCTTCCACCCAACCACACTCAGCAGCTTCCCAACACACAGAGCAGCAGCAGTTCTTATAGATGAGAATTGCTACAGCAACAATTAAAAGGAAGTAAATCTACATCAGATGATGCAAAAGAAGCAAAGAATCTCTTAAGAACATGAAACAACTGCTTATTAATTCAGACAACTTCCCCTTGATGGCATCTTGAGAGGAATTCTTGAAAGAGGAGGAAAAAAATGGGGTGCAGAAACAGTTATTCAATGGTATTTTTTATTTGCCTTCATTAAGTACTATATAACATGCTCTTATTTGAAAAACATCAATCAAATTTATAGATTCATGATAAATATAGTTGTAATTATAGCTGCTGGAAAATAATTCAGCTGTCACGTTTACCCTGTCAAAGTAAATAACGCTGTCATTTCAGTTGATGTGTGTGACTTGAGTAAACATTTCAAAGCATGAATTTTGAAGCAAGATCTCTCCGCTTGAAACAATTGCTCAAATTAATTTTCCTTCCAACTCCAGTTTATTATGCTTATTTTCTCAGTACGAATGAACTATTCAACCACGTAACCAAGGTGTCTTGGAATTGACTGTGGGCGCATAAATCATCAATTCTACAACATGCACATTAGAATACATGACCTGTTGACCAGAGGAAAAAAAGTGGCATTTGTATTCATTCATCCTAAGTGTTATAGTGCCTACAGCCATTTAAACATTTTAACTGTATCCCTGTAGCATCCAGGCAAGGCAGGGAAATATTATCGCTCCTGCTCTACAAATGAAGATCTAGAGCAAATATATTTTTCATGATTAAGAAGTGAATACTATTAACAAAAATTAGATTCAGCTAGATGTGCCTAGGCCAGTCTTGATGTGGTGAGAAAGTAAAACACCAGGGGAACTTTCTAAAGACAAACTTTGGTTCAGCCAACTTCAAAATATTCTGCTGGTAGAAAAATATTTTACTGAGGGCAACAAGAAGTTTGGCACTTCACAGTTAGGTCAATTTTCACCTAAAAGAAAAAGGCTACAGATTTTCAAACCTGGGAGAAGTTGGGTGACTGCTTCTAATGCTGACTTCATCAATACGTGGAAGTGTTACTAGATCTGTTCAACAAAAACCAATTCAAACGTATAGGCAAAATTCTTGCTTTCTGCTGATAACACCACATCGAATCCCTTCAGTGAAGTTATCATTCAAGACGTTGTGCTGTCTTCCATTTATTAGCAGTGCAACAATATTGAAAATGAACATTTTATCAAAATAGTTTGTAAAGTTCTGAACAGCAAAAGGACAAGACTTCAGGGGGAAGCTCTTTACAGAGAGAGTGGTGAGGTGCTGGAACAGCTGTCCAGAGAGGTTGTGGATGCCCCGTCCCCGGAGGTATTCAAAGCCAGATTGGATGGGGCCCTGGGCAGCCTGGTCTAGTATTAAATGTAGAGGTTGGTGGCCCTGCATGTGGCAGGGGGTTGGAGATTCATGATCCTTGAGGTCCCTTCCAACCCTGGCCGTTCTGTGATTCTGTGATTTCCAGTGCAGTATTCTAGATCGAGGTAAGAAAATCCTACAGGACATCCTCAGCTTTGAGAATCAATCAATTATTTCCTCTGTTAACATTTATGACCAAATACTGTCTGACTTAAACTCCTCACCTGTTAAACCTGTAAAGGCACAGTGTTTCCTACCGCCTCTGCTAAGCATCTGAGGCCTTACATAAGAGGCAGGGTTAGTACTTCAATATGACCAGCTAAACACATTGTACTTATTTTATTCCTGGCACTTGTGAAAAGTAAAATAACATAGTTTTATTTGATATATATCCATTTTAGACGACGCCACTTTTCAGTTCTGTAAGCGAAAGATAGAAGTAATAAAATGGCACCGACCTTTTCCTTAGCGTAGACTCACAAACCTTGACCACCCTGATGACCTCTTTAACAGTGCGGCGGAAATCATGCATTCTCGCTGCCACTAACAGAGCTAGAGAATAAGCAGGGACAGTCAATGTCAGAAAGAGGAACATTTGCTGAAGAAAAGCAGAAAACAGACGGATAATGATACCCTCTCTTTGCCCCTGCTTTCAGATAAAGAGCACTAAATGCTTACGTTCAGCTGCATCCTTGAATACATGTGATTGACTCAACTTTACAGACTTTGTTCCTACCCAATAAAACTAAGCTGATTGCAAACTGCACCCTAACAATTTTATGCTTTAGCTCACCGTGGAAACCACAGCTATTTCAATATGGCACAAGAGCATCAGACTGATCACACATTGTCAAAGCGATCATCTTTTTAGCAGAACTTACTAGTTGAATAAAAAGCTCTCCAGTTAAATCCCTGGAAGCAAAACACAGAACCTGCTTAAGCTGTTCTCCTCAGTGCTGTGACCATTACCACCAGCCTGCTGGTGCACAAGTGCTGGTGTGCAAGACCCTCTACACAGCAATAGGTTGCGTTTGCATTAGTGTTTTGATTCAGAGCAGCAGGACAGTTTTGAGGCATCAACCTCATTCATTCATCACACGGTGGTTCAGTGGGCAAAACAGATTTAAGCATGCAGAAGTGGTTTCCTCCAGAGGAAACAAAACCAGAGCTCCACTTCAGGCACATGTGGAATGGCTCCAGTTCCTAATAGGAACATCAAATGACTGCTCCTCACACAGCTCCAGACAATGTGTGGCACAGACATGTAGGCCAAGGAACCAAAAGAAGCCATGAACTCCATGTGCTGTTTATCGTGTGGAAGGATGTAGGAACTCAGCACCTCCTGCTTCAACTTATAGAATGGTTTGAAACCATTTCCCCTTGTCCTGTCAAAACAGACCCTACTAAAGAATCTGTCTCTTCTTTCTTACAGCCCCCCTCTAGATATTGAAAGGCCACTCTCACAAGTCCCCAGAACTTTCTCTTCTCCAGGCTGAATGGCCCCAGCTCGCTCAGCCTGTAAGAAGAATGCATAGTTTTGGGTTTCCTATGGCTATGCACTACTCAAGCATGCACATACAAGATCTTTCAAATACAATGAAGAGTATACGCTAACTTTGTGGCTATATGCACTATATGCATTAGTTTGACCTCACTAGCTGGTATCAACCATTTTTTAGCCTAGTCCTGTACGTTTTTGTAAACACCATGCCTGCAATGAATCTTGGAAAAAGACTGAGAAGAAAATAATTTCACATATTAGGTTAGAGAGGGCATTTCTTGCATAAGAATCAGTGTAAAGACACATATCCAAGTGCTTGCACTAACGGTGCAGTTTTAACTGACAGAAAGCTATAGCTTGCAGAATGGGAGTGAGAGGAGCCCCAGAAAGGTTAAAACACTAGATGTAAGAGGTAAAGGATCTGAGCAAAGAATGTAGGAGCAGAACTGAAGTTTGAGTTCCTAGGAAATGGGAAAGTCCACAGATATTCCCAGTTTCCCAGAACTTCTTGCACAACCTGCTTCAGGTAGAGCAACGCACCTCACATCTCACATACCTGGCACCCTGCATCTCACACATCTGACATATCTCACAGCCCACATCTCACACACCTGCCCCGCAGAGCCCAGATGGCCGGCGGCCAGTGTGCATCCAGTCTCGCTTCATTCTCTGCAGTAGCCTGAGAGCCGTCATGGACACTTCATGGTTCTTATCCCCAAATTCCAGCATATGGGCAAAACGAGGAATATATAAACACGGATCTGCAAAAGAAAGTAACACAATTACTCTTAATCCCAAATCTTGATTTATGACACACAGAACTGCGTGGCCGTCATGGTCGGCTTGCTTCACATCTCAGGGAACAAGCAGAGAGCAGCACAGATGAAACTTTAGGATCACCTTTTCACTACAGGCATAGCTAAAACAAAATCCTTCCTCACTTACAGACAAGAGGCTTTAAAAGCATGTTGTCCTTAGAGCTTTCCAGGGTTCAAAGCTGTATCCAGGCACAAATTGCTGGAACCCAATTAACGTCAACAGCCTACGACGATTTACATCAGCCCAGGATGTGTCTCCTGATGTATAAACTCATTTCAAGTGTTGGTGTTATCAGGTTCAGACCCACCGAAATCTGTCAGCGCGGATTGTGCTTTGCCTAACCCAATTTATAATTTATCAAACAATCTTGTAAAAGCCACACGTAACACATGTTTACTCTGATTTGAGGTATCAGCCACTCATTTCCTGCCTGCCTTTTATCACTTGACCGAAAATCCATGATGTAAGGTAAATTGTTAACTATTAGCCCCGACTCAATTTCCTTAGCTGATCTCCTGTGTGGGCACTTACACTGATAAAGATGAAAATTCAGCTCAAAGCGCTGCAGCAGCCGCACAGATTTACAACTAATCAGTGCGCTTCCACGTGGCACCAAGCTCTGACAACGATGCCCTGTTGCTATCCCTAATTATCCACACCAGCAGTACATGGCTACACAAAGGCATTTACATGAAATCGTTGCGTGGATGGAGCAACAACTTCCAAACACATCTCCCTCAAACCTTAAGATTTTAAGCCAAATCTTAAGATTTTAACATTAAAAGCAGTAACCTCCTAACCACGGCCATAAAAACGAAAGGTTTGGGAATGATTGATGGATCCCTGTGATTCTTTAGGATGGCTGTGCCATGTGCCAGCAGATCCCTGCCCACGTTAAAGTGCCCACTGCAAGTGAATTGTCTGGGAGAACAGCTTAAGGAAACCCGCTTCCAAGTGCTTTCAAATAAAAACGAGTATTGGCACAATCACAGCTTTAGGAAAAGTGTGAATTTTTCATGCTAGTAAACAAAACCGACCAATTCCAAAATGCAGAACGCTTCCAGAAGCAATACTCAAACTCAGTGGACATGCAACTTTGCTATTGTTGCAGCACTGTGCGCAATGCCAGCTGGCAGCACCCAGCCCATTCCTAGCTGCCCTGCATGGGTTGGGACTGCCCTGTACGGGGTCCGACTGCCTTACATGGGGTCTGTGCCTTCCAGTGTGGGGTCAGAGCTACCCTGTAAGGGGTCAGGGCTGCCACAAAGGGCAGGGACCCAGCTCCAGGGTGAGACAGAGGAGTTGGGGGGTGTTTGCGTGCATCTGCACAGAAGCTGCTCAGAATTTTCTGCCAGCACTTGTGCCCACAGGTCATTTGACAAAACATAACGTGCACTTAATTTAAATTCTGAAAGCTACTAAACAGCCAGAATATGAACGTGTGGATGGTTTTGAGTGAAAAGCCAATAGCAAAAGAGGCCATAAAAAGCCAAAAAATAACACCACCAATATATAAATTAAACCGGGGCCAAAGTTAACATGACTGTCTGCCTCATGGATTAAAAAAATAATAATGAACAAACACTCATAAAATGCTGCTGAAACCAACGGCAGTCCTTCCATGCAGGTCCTGTAAGCAGCAGCACAGCCCCTGCCTACAGGCAGACCCTGGGCTGAGGGCACAGCATGGAGCTGTGGGGTGAAGGGTGGGGGTCTGCAAGGCAACAGAAGGGGGAAAAAAAAAAAGGAGGAGAGATTAAAGAGGGAGGAAAGCTAAAAGGGGTGGGAGATAAAAAAGGGACAATAAGAAGGGGAAAAAATAAAAGGGGAGGATGAAAAGTGGGGTGAGATTAAAGGGGAGCAGATAAAGGGTGGGGGAAGAAAAGTAAAAGGTAAAAGGAGAAAAAAAGAAACGGGAAAGCAAAAGGGAGCAAAAAAACAGAAGATAAGAAGTAGAACTGGGGGAATGGAAAGGGAGAAGTAATAGGGGAGCAAAATAGAAGGAGAAATGGAAGGGGAAGGAAAAAAGTGAAAAGAAAAAAAAAGGTGGTGAAAAAGTAAATAGAGGAAAATAAAACGGTGGAGAAAGATAAATGGGAGACAAACTATGAAAGAAAAAAAAAGAGAGAGAGAGAAATGAATCAGGAGAGAAAGCCCTGCAGCAGATCGCAGCGCAGCAGCCCCGCGCTTCCCTTTCTTCCCGCAGTTCAGCCCCGGCCACGTCCCCGCCGCCGGCCCGGCCTCCCCCCACCGCAGTGCACGGCGCGGCGGCGCCCCCGCCCGGGCCGCCCGGGCAGCTCCAAGGCCACCAGGCCCGGGTCGCTCGGCACAGCGCCCCCGAGCGGGCGCGGCGGGGAGAAGCGGGCGGCGCTGCCCGGCGCACGTCGCCGAGCGGGGGGCGGATCTCCCCGCCGCGCCCCGGCGCTCCCCATTGGCGCAGGGGCCGTGACGCACGGCGCGGCGCTGCCTCTTAGGGCGGGAGGAGGAGGCAGGGCCCGGCAGAGCCGCGCCGAGCACAGCCGCGAGGGGAGCGCCCGGGGCAGCGCTGCCTCCGCCGCCGAGCAGCCAGGGCGCCCCGCCGCCAGCAACGCCCCCGGGGCGGGCGGGAGCAGCGCGGAGGAGCAGCGCCGTGCGGCGGCGGAGGAGGAGGAGGAGGCGGCGGCCGCCGCCGCGGGGAAAAGAGGAGGAGGAGGAGGAAAGTTGGTGCGCCCGGCAGCGGACTGCGGAGAGCCGCCGCCGCCCCGGCCCGGATGTGCCCCCGCCGCCGCCGCCTCCAGCACCGGGAGGGGAAGGACGGAGCGGAGCGCCGCTGGCAGCGGGGAGCCGGCGGCGGGCGGTAACACCTGGAGGATCTGCGGACTGACGCCGTGCCCTGCTGGATCTGTGGGGATTTTGGTGGTGTGCTGGTTTTTTTTTTTTTTTGGCTTTTTTTTTTTTTGGCTGGTTTTTCTTCTCTTCCTCCTCCCCGGGGGCCGGAGCCGCCCGCCCGCACTGCCCGCTGCGAGGTGAGCACCGGAGCGCTCCGTGACGGCGGCCTGGGAGCGCCCATCCACGCCGCGGGACCTGGTTCGGGAGCCGGCGGTGCCTCTCGCCGATGCCACTGCCCCATGGGTGCCTCAATGGCAGGATCATGAAGTGTTTGACTTTTTTTCTTCTGCTTCCAGAGACCTTAAAGAAGTCCAAAAAGAGCGTCAGGTCAAACGGCAAGGCGCCAGGATGCTCTGAGGCAGTGCCCCTGGCCCTGAAGAAGAAGATGGCCGCAGAACTTTACCCTGCCAACACCAATATCGCCAACAGCAACGCCGCCGCCGCCGCCGCCGGCAGCAAGAAGCCCGCGCTGCAGCTGCAGCAGAGCGCGCAGCCGCCCCCGCCGCCCCAGCTCCAGAACCTCAACAACAACAACTTGGAGAGCGCCAGCTGGCAGTCGTGCCACCCCACGCTGCGCGAGAGGTGAGGCCGGGCCCCCCCCCGGGTCGGGTGGGTGCGTGGGTCCGGGCCGCCCGCCGCTAATCGGCCTCTCCCTGCCCTCGTCCGCAGGAACGCGCTGATGTTCAATAACGAGCTCATGGCTGACGTCCACTTCATCGTGGGCCCGCCGGGGGCATCCAAGAAAGTTCCTGCCCATAAGGTTGGTGCGGAGCGCGGCTCGCTGCGCGCACGCGGGTTCCGCGTCTCGGTTCTCCTCGTCCCAGCAGCGCCGCGCGCGTGGGGCGGTCGCAAGGAGCGGCGCGGTGCTGAGGTGCTCTCTGTGTTTTGCAGTACGTGCTGGCAGTGGGCAGCTCCGTCTTCTACGCTATGTTTTACGGCGATCTCGCCGAGGTCAAATCCGAAATCCATATCCCAGATGTGGAACCCGCAGCCTTTCTAATCCTATTAAAGTAAGTGGCCGCTCCGAGTCTACTAATTACGTGGACGGAATCAAAGTGGCTTATAGAATATGCAGCTCCCGCTCGGCGTCGTGCAACGCGCACGTATTAATGCTTCATGAGCTGTCAGATGCTGAATGTCTGACTAACAGCCAGCAACGATGACTAGAGATGAGTTTTCCACGGGCTGTGCCTGTACGCTTTCCCTTAAACTTCTTTTCTCACCTAGATACATGTACAGCGATGAGATAGACCTGGAAGCCGACACAGTGCTGGCGACGCTCTACGCTGCCAAGAAGTACATCGTGCCGGCCCTGGCGAAGGCGTGCGTCAACTTTCTGGAGACGAGCTTGGAGGCGAAGAACGCGTGTGTCCTGCTGTCCCAGAGCCGGCTCTTCGAGGAGCCAGAGCTGACGCAGCGCTGCTGGGAGGTGATCGACGCCCAGGCCGAGATGGCACTCAAGTCGGAAGGGTTCTGCGAGATCGACCTGCAGACGCTGGAGATCATCGTGACGCGGGAGGCCCTCAACACCAAGGAGGTGGTGGTGTTCGAGGCCGTTCTCAACTGGGCGGAGGCGGAGTGCAAGAGGCAGGGGCTGCCGGTGACGCCGCGCAACAAGAGGAACGTGTTGGGGAAAGCGCTGTACTTGGTGCGGATCCCCACGATGACTTTGGAAGAGTTCGCCAACGGGGCGGCCCAGTCCGACATCCTCACGCTGGAGGAGACGCACAACATATTCCTGTGGTACACAGCCGCCAACAAACCTAAACTCGAGTTTCCGCTGACAAAAAGGAAAGGACTGGTGCCGCAGCGCTGCCATCGCTTTCAGTCGTCCGCGTACCGCAGTAACCAGTGGAGGTACCGGGGGCGGTGCGACAGTATTCAGTTTGCTGTAGACAAACGGATATTTATAGCGGGACTGGGATTGTATGGGTCGAGTTGTGGCAAAGCTGAATACAGCGTCAAAATTGAACTGAAGCGCTTAGGAGTTGTCCTTGCTCAGAATCTGACAAAGTTTACCTCCGACGGCTCCAGTAATACCTTCTCGGTGTGGTTTGAGCACCCGGTGCAGGTTGAGCAGGACACGTTTTACAATGTAAGTGCCATTCTGGACGGCAATGAGCTCAGTTACTTCGGGCAGGAGGGAATGACTGAAGTGCAGTGTGGGAAAGTGACCTTCCAGTTCCAGTGCTCCTCGGACAGCACCAACGGGACTGGTGTACAAGGAGGACAAATTCCTGAGCTCATTTTCTATGCATGATGCATTTCACCTTGATTGTATTCCAGTACTGCAACGCTGCACATTAAGGGATTCTTCAGTTTTACTACAGAACTGTACAGCAGTATGGAATGTTACGCTACTTACCTATCTGCTACATCAGGCTATACCCAATAAGTGAAGGAATGCTCTTGAATTTAATCTTATTTTATTTATTCATAAGCTATTTGACTTAATTAAGACTGCAGTGAGCAGAAAAATGTTAAATTTTGCACATACAGTGCATTTATTTTGTATATAGATAACTAACTTGCAGACTGCAGCTGACTCAAACAGAATGTTCTAAACTAGAGCAGTTTATGAATCGGTGAAATATAAAACATTTCTACTTGCCCTAAATCCTGCGTACTGCCCCTTACTGATGTTATGGCTTGTCTGTTAATTCAGCTACAGTGTAGTTAATGGGTGGTAACACCACTGGCTGCCTGTCCTCTGCAAGGTGTGAGCAGCGCCGCACATAGAAAGGCTCCCCCACCTGCAGAGCCCATCCATCAGGCAGCCTTCATTGTCCTTCACCAAGAAGGACAGGAGGAAGGAAGCTCAGAGGTTGGCTGTGGGTCACCTCAGCTGCACAGAAAAAACCTGAGCATAAGCAGCACTGATGAAACCTTGTGTCTGTTTGCATTCTGCTTTTGGCATCATGTGTGTTAACCTCCACCCTGCCCAGCAAACAGCAGCAATAACACTTGCACTGTCAGAATGCACCAGACTTGAGCAGCCATTGTCAGGACAGACAGATAAAGCCTCATGCAGTCACAAGCTGTAACACTGACAGCCACTACTTAAATATACATCACATCTCGCCTGCAGGAGCAGACAGATTTACAGTACGGTCACTCAAAATTACTGAGGGAAGCCACCGTAAGGAAAAGCTGCCAGGCCTTTTTTCTCCCTGTGTAGTTTTGGGGCTATCAGTCATTTTTATAGCTAGCATCCTTCAGTTTTCTCAGAGACTGACTAAGATAGGTGTATTTCTCAAGCATCCGACCACCCTTACAGCTGAACCAATGGAAGTTCTTACTGTTCTTTATAAAAGCATTGTAATCATAGAATGATCCAATTTACCATTTTTTAAGCACGTATAACAGGTACCTCTACTTTCAACTTCAAGTTCTCTGTTTGTTTTTTTACCTGAGCTGCATTATTTTTTTACCTTGAAACTAAACTGTAATAAAATTTTGCCTCTTCTCTCAGAAAAAAAAGAAAAAAAACAGGAAAAGAAATAAGAGAACTGAATTATTGGAAACAAGATGTCTGTACAGGACATCAGGCTGTGCTAACTGATTTACCAACTAATCCTGCTCACAGCAACAATGGGAGATAAGCTGTGTCCTGCCTACATACTGCTTTCTGGATACCATTATGATGATGCACAGTATGGGAGCTGCTGCTTCTCTTGCTGCAAACTGAAAGAGCAGGAACACAGTTATGTGACCAGCTGAGTACATCTGAAGGAGGGTGCATGTGTTCTTGAGCACAAAGGCATCTGATTCTCTCAGTACAGATTAAGCAGAGTGGGAGTGATGGTGGGCTAAGATACAGGGAAAAGAATTCTGCACAGAGGTGGGCAACAGTCACAAGACCTCTCTAAAAACCTCACTTTTTTATAGCAGGAATTGGCATGAATTCCCTTGGCTCAAAAGCTACAACCTAGACAAGAGCTTTTCACCCTTTTGACACACAACACTGTGTGCTATGATCTGAACACTGATTTACTAATTAAAAAGCTATTCAAATACCTGGGAAAAAGCTGCATACTTTGAAAATGCTGCACCCTGTTTTCCTTCAGGTCACTTGTATTTCAAGCACTGAACACTGCAATGGACTGATAGTCTGTTTAGCAAATGCTTACAAGATGTTCTTGTGGAGCTGAAGTTTTACAGGCCAATGCAAACTTGCAGATAAGCACACATTTGTCATGTATCATCAGTCTATTGTCTTAATATAGCATAAGCTACTTGCAGAAAAAGCATCAAAACTGTAGAAGAAGACAGCATCTACCACCTCTAAGGTCCTACATAAAGGAGACAGGCCAGTATTGCTGGATTGATTCCAGCTTCATTTTAAGTTATCGCTTTAGTAGATCAGTACTACAGACACATACATAACAGATTCTTCTAAAGAAATCATACAAAAATATACCCAAAAGTCAAAGTAAAGAAGTACCTATGGCTGGAGCATTTATGCAGAGTTCTCTTGCCAACAGAAGGAAAGTTTTTCCCAGCACATAAACATTCACCTGGTAAAAGACAAAAATCATTATTTAAATCTTAAACCACAAATGTTTTCAACACACCTTTTAATTGTAAAGGAAAAAAAAAAAAACTTTTTGAAATCTTAAACAACTTGCTTTAAGAATTTCAATTAAAGTAATGCAAGAAATACAGGCACAGAGCAGAACCTGGTGCTCATCAGAAGCTGCACAAGTGATGGAAATCAAAGCATGAGTTGATAGTGAAAGAAACCTACAAAGAGCTGTTCATTATGCTCCTCAGTGGACTCAGTGGTGTTCTGTAGTACTTGGACAACTTCTCAGTTGTCACCTAACATCTTAAAGCAGTAAATAGACTTTACAGTGTCGTTTATCATATGACATAGCAAACCCTCAGCAAATAATCACAAGTTAGTGCAAATTTCAGCTCCATACAATCATGTTAAGTGAGATAATTAAGTGCTGCACAGATGCAAAACAAACTTTTCCACCAAGGAAAGGAGCAGTGCTACATGCCCCTATGTTATTTGTTGGTTCTCATCAGTTTGGACATTGACCCACCTCACTCATCATTTACAAGAAAAAAAAAAATCAACAAACCTGAAAAAAAAAAAAGCAACTCTAAAGCACAGCAAATCTAAGGAGCCCAGCAGAGCCCCACTTTCCACACCACCACTCTCTGCTCTCCACCCCAACTGCTCAGCTCGGAGAATGTAAAATGATGGGAGGAGCTGCTCTTCATACTCTGATTTGCAATTTATGGCATAGGCAATTACAGCTGTGTTTGTAAAGACTAAGGAAGCTTTATTTCGCTATCTTAAGATGTGTTTTGTGGTCAACAAGAAAGGCAGGATATTCTTCAATTCCCAATTAGCTCCAAACATTCCCACGAAGCTCCATCCTCACCTTCCCAAGGCACCCATAAAGGTTGAAGTCAGTATAAAAAACTCTATTCTACTCCTAGACAAACAAAAAGGTGGAGGTTTGTTTTTATTTTTTTTCCTGGTAGTGTGTACACTATTGCTTTTATGCAACAGAACTGCCTCTGTCTTTCCTGTGCCATGACGATGAACGTGTTCACTAAGCAGCCAGTGACACAACAGCCTTGTCCATGGAAATACATAACCTGTTACTAAACACTGCCCTTCAGTTTAAGAAAAGAACTTTACCAGTTTAAAAGCAGCTTTCCCCTCAAGCATATAGATGCTTCACCAAGCTAGTGACAAAACAAACAAAATACTGGCATGCTTTCACCTAGCCTTGCTCTTCTTCATGCAAAAACTTTCTTAGCATGATTTTTTTTGGTATGTGAATTCAAATGTAAAAAGATTTCAAATAAATCCTCAGAATTATCACATGCCCTGAAAGTAAATGCTCAATCAAGTAAGTGTACGTGATATGGCATTTAGTCCATATTTAGTGGAGATCACTGGATACATTCCATGCTTTGTGGGACTGATGGTTAGACTGGCCCATCCCAAACAGAAGTGCAGTCTGAAATACTACCATCCTTTTGCCAGATGACATAGCAGTACTATTCTATGGCAAGGAAGCAAACAAAATATAGCCTCTGAATAAGAAGTGTACTTAGGAAATAAGTCATCGAATTCAGCAGAGAAAAATAAGCATCTACTGAATCTGGCAATTCATACTGGAGCTTGGGAGCACGTGACTTTCCATGAGCCACAGAGACATTACTAAAGCAAAATAGCTGCAGTGTTTCAGCTGGCTTTCAATGCTCTACGTTCACTGCAACTTTGGAATGGACTGTTTTGACCTTCTGTCCAAAAAATATTAACATAAAGAGTGGGGGTTTGGCTGTAGTTTCAGCCTTCTAAGTTGGCTGACCGAGTTACTATAAATCTTGAACCTCATCACTTAGATCTTGCTCTGCAAGGATGATTTCACTGCACAAATCAATAAAGTTACTTCAGTGGAGCCAAGTACATGCAGTGTTTCCATCAGAGCGTCACAAACTCATCTAGTTCCTTCAATTTAGTCTAGAGAAAGCCTCGGATTCAGTCAACTATTTTTCCCTCTGGATTTTCTGCCAGGATATCCAAAATTCTTCATGCATATCCCCATCTAACCACGTCATTATACAAAACTCCTCCCAAGGAAACTTTCCAGAAATGCAATCATCAAAGAACAAATAAATACAAAGAGACATAAGAAGGCACGGTTCTTCTTTTTTTTTTTTTAAGCTATATTCTAACAAAACAAGTGCTGAATTAAAGCTAAAGCAAAGAAAAATGCATTATAAAACACCGTGACTTTCTTACTTTAAAATTCCCATCCTCGCCCTACCTAAAGGTCTCCAGATCCATGCTTTGAGAAGCAATACACTCAAACCCAACCTGCTTTTCCACCTCACCCATGTCGGCAGTGTTTTATGACCCGACTGCAAGATGTAGGCAGTGCATTTACACAAAATAATAAATTCAAATTGAAATGGTACATCAGCGTTTTCCTTTGATCACAAGAGCACTTTGCTATCTGGATGCTACCAATTCAGAAAGAAGGTATGATACTCAGTGCATTACGTGCTCTGTATCGAAGCTCACACTTCTTTAATGTCAGTGTAAAGGCACAGAAAGAATCAGGAATACTCAAATGGTTCCAGTTTTCCTGGCAAATCAGTTCAAGGAATACTTCAAGCCCTATAAAACAAAACATTAATCATCCTTGGAACTTACCAAATATTCAAAGCAGGGTATTCAACACAGCCTAAAGCTCACCCCGAAATCAGTCATGACTTGCTCAACAAGACACATCATTTCCAGTGTTAGCAGAAGACCCTCACAATAACATTTAATACCACCGTCACTAATTTGAACCATTATACACACACACACACCCCTCCTGACAGATGGAAAAATTACAGATATATAGTAGGCACACAGAAAGAGCCTATCTTTATTCATCTTTTGTATATTTTTTGCACACCACTAAGCTTTGAAAATTAAGGGGATTAATTTAGAGGGCTACTTGAATGCCTAGTTTTCATCATTAAGAACTTATAATAAAAATTCATCCACTCCAATCCATCAGAAGCTTCATGTTCCAAATTTAGAACCATATGACATTTGCATTCATAAAACCTAATTTTATGAGTTCTTAGAATGTTGAATAAACAAAAATGCCCTTCTAGAACGATGTGTCTGGCTTAGACTCGAACAGCAGCAGCTTTGAAGCTTACCACATTAACTTTGGTCTCTTTTCCCCACTTCTTAAATTTATGAGAATCAAAATGAAAGCCTATATTTTCCCAAACTCTCTTCAGTCAAAGTGTAGCAATTGTTTTATTGACTTTTCAAAGACTTGTGATCTCCGTACTGTTCTCATATTTTGATCAGATATTAAAATTTCCTAAATTAGATGCAAGCATTAGTTTGAGCAGCAACACTTAATACAAAGAAAGGAACATCAACCTCTTCTATATTCTAAATATAGAAGAGCATTCTAAAATATCTGCATATCCTCATATTTTACTACATTATTTTACATTCAGTTCACATTTAATGGAGTGCACTTGCAAGCACATGGATCTGCCACTATGCATCCTGGTTTTTGTCCTTTTTTTTTTTTTGAACAGTAAGACATTTTTTCAGACAAAAAATACACGCTCACACAGGAACTGCAAAGCAACCTATTTCTAACCTTAAGTTTTTACAGGAGAAATTAAGATTCTACAAGACGTTGTCTTTCACCAATCATTTCTGCTCGTTATAGAACACTCTGTATTAGCTAAAAGTGGCACTTGGAGAGGGAATGGTTTCCAATTATTCACTTAGATCTTTATAGAAAAATCCTCCTACTTATTATACTCTTTGCCCTTCACAGTATGTTTCGGAGACAGAGTCTTTTCATTTCACATCTGTCAGTCATCAGATGCTGATTTCAAAGGGACACTTCCATAGGGACTCTCATCCTTTCATAATTTCCTCTTGATTTCAGATCACGCCTGACATGTTCACAAATACCAATATACTTCCACTTCTACAAATAACAAATACCTCCATACCAGTACCATGGGAATTCAGCTGCTCATCAGCCTAACACATTCCAGAATTTTAAACTCTCTTTGGGAAAGAGGGAATTCCCCATTCATACAGGTACCAGATGCATTAAATTCTGGACAGTAGCAATCAATAAAGTTGTAATCACAGTCAAGCAAAAATCTTCATTCATGTTTCTAAATTAATAAATCAATACCCTTTCACTATGAGCAATTTCTAAAAAGGCTTTTCATGACCATGGCACAGCATCGTGGGAAAAATACTACAACTGGTGATGATGGTAAGTTCTTCTATCATTCGGAAAGACGAAGACTGGGCAGTTGGAACTCAATGAGAATTCACACTGTGAAACAACCATGGCTGCTTGCCTAAATAATTAAGCAAGCATGAAAAGCAAATGAGTTTTTAAGGAGAGTGTCTGTTGCTGGGGGAAGAGGCACCTGTGGTTATTTGATTCATTATTAACATTTCTAGTACAGTAATGCCTGAAGGTCCCAACCAGGTTGTTTAAATTAACTCAATCAACATAGCAATTTGCAAGGGGGCAATAAAGGCAATGCAGTCAACATGTTAATATCTTTAAAGGAACAAAGGGTATTAAAAACTGAAGCAAATAAATACTGTCTAAGAACTAGATACTTATATTCTTTCACCCTTCTCCTGAAATGTCATATTTTTAGGGTCTGTATCAGAACCAGAACATCACATTTAACCTCAAAAGAGGAACAATGCAAGAAACCACAGATGTGCACAAAACCCAGCTTGTCAGAGTGCAGCTGAAGAAAAGACACAAATCAAAATTAAGCAGCTTCTTTTATGCTACATTTTAAAGCTCTGCCTTCATTCTAGGGACCCCATAGAGAGAGCCTACTTTCCACTAATCACATCCTAGTCCTAGCATTCTTCCTCCAACACCACAACTGTACAATAAATCAGAATCATACCATCTATGCAACAAAGTAAGGAAGAAATTTGTGACAAGCACAAAAATCAGCAAGGCCCAGTGCTGCCTTAAAAATAAAATAAATAGTGATGATAATAAAAATAAATACATCTACAAGCTTCCCAAAATAACTTAGAATAATGATCCTTCTGGACAATGAAGCAATGTCACTTGACTACACAAATTGAACAGAAAGAAATTGAAGAGGATAAGAATTATGTTTTGAAGTGGAAGACAGACCAAAGGACCAGACAAACAAGTAACACGTACTGGTTTTCTCTTCTTGTACACCTTCTTCCCTCACTGAGAATCGTGACATAGCTCTGGTTGGAAGGGATCTCAGGACGTCTCCAATCCAACCTCTGCTCACAGCAGGGTCAGTGCCAGCACAGACCGAGTGGCACAGGGTCTGGAGAACCTCCAAGGATGGGACTTCAAAACTCCTCTGGGGAACCTGTTCCAATGCTTGACTATCCTCACAGTGAAAAACCTTTTCTTGAGATCAAGGCAGAATGTCTCATTTTCATTTATTATGCTGGTTGCTGCTAATCCTCCTGCCGTGCGCTGCTCTATAGGGCCTGATTCTAACATCTCTTCAGGCAGCATTAGTCTTATTTAACAGCAGGACACACCATACAGCACACTAAAATGATACTTGACAAGGCAGAAACTGGAGATCAAAGCAGTGCCAACATCTCTTCCTGAAGTCTTTTATGACTGCATTGCAAAGACCATGACACTGGAGATTACAAGAGGCTAAAAAAGAAAGTGGAGTCTCCTAGGATTGGAAAGGCAGCATTCAAACATGAGCCAAACAGTTCTCCAGGTGAATGAAATGAATGCTCTGAAACAGATGAACAAACCCAAACTGTTCAGAAGTTGGGCCAAGGCTAGACAAGCTTCTCAGCTCTCCTCAACAAGCAAGTCCTGTCACTTCGATTGGAATAACAAAAAAGCAAACAAAGGGCCTGATTATAGACCGCTCTGAAGACTGTATTTGCAAGTAAAATGCAATACCTGAAAATATAAACAAGTACTTTCCTGTCAGAGACTGGTGACTGATCATCCATCCAACGCAATCAACATGCAGCATGCCTTTCTGCTCTGCACAGGGAGCATGTAGAGCTTCTCTGCACATTTTCAGTTCGTTTTAGCTAGTGCTTTTAAGTCTAAGTGAACCAGAGGCACGCTGAATCTGACACTTTCAATGGGAGGTTTCCAACACATAGGACGTATTTCATCTAGAGATAAAATGAAAAGCAAAATACAAAAAGCTGGCCTTTCCAATGAAAAAAAAAGGGGGCATTTTATTTCATTCTGACAGCAATTTTGAAGTTCCTGAAGTTGTTATGAAACGGAATAGTTCTCCAGTGAAATAAGCCAAACTCCCCCATCTCAGTCATCAGTACAGGAGAAAAACTGAAAGGGCTTTTTAAACAGACTCTCACTTTCAGCTACCCAACTTGCTTATGTTGGGAGCTACTGGCTACCAGTTGCGAGATCTCAGCTCTCCCAGCAGATACTGAAGGTCACAGATGCAGAATAGCACAGCAAATATTGTGTCCAGCTGCAAGGTGGTAAGAGAAAGCAGCAGATGTTTTTTTTTCTTTCCACAGGTTTTCATTTAAGCTTTTTGCTGACAGATTTACTTTGTTTTGCTATTAGATGAAGCGGTGCACAAAATGTAGTTGTGCTTCCTCCCATCACCACTCAAACACATCAAAATCTATCTCAAGGTGTCCCGCACTTACTCGGTAGCCTCCAGAAGGATGCTTTGTTAATTTTCTTCAAAAGAAATGTTGGCAGTAGGACTAGATGATTTCTGAAGGTGCCTTCCAACCAAACTATTCTATTCTAAAAAATTCCTAGGGTCACACAATTAACAACCTCATAGATCAGTTCACCTCCTGCAGCAACAGAGCTGTATTGAGTAGAACACTCAACAGAAAAAAGTCAAACTTGGCTGTTAGCATCTGCACAAAAGTTCATGAAGGTCTGGTGCTCATTTTTCAGACTTATTTTTTCTGACATAAATTTGCTACCTTTCTTATTTCACCGGAAAAAAAATGGTTACATGGACTAGCAATACAAATGTTGTGCAGGTAACTCCAAACACGTTAAATATTTTGGAAAGACAGCAATATCACTTCTGCAAACAGCCTGCCTTTTTCTCTAATGATGTTCACATCCCAACTTCACAATAGCAGAGCTGTCCTTGAATGAAAAATTCAATTCAAGGTAATAGTACCATCCAATAAACCAATTGCTTTTACTTTTCATACCCCCTGCAAGCAAAGACTGATCTAAAGCACAATGCAGGGAAGTTTTTTTGTTTGGGCAGTAAATATTTTGTCACTAATTTTAGAGGAAAACAAAGCATCAAAAACTAAGAATCACCTACGGAGCTTTTATTGTAGGTAATTTTATTTTAAGCATGTATATACTGTTGACTTAAAATAGAAAATGGGAGGTGGTTGTTTTCTTTTACTTTTTTGGTGTTGTTTAATAAAACAAACTGGGATTGATAGGAGAAATCTGGAGGAAGTCTGAAAAGCTCTTTTCTGGTTTCTTCAGCACAGCTTTCTGGCTAACTACAGTCAACAGGGACGTTTAAGATTTCTGTTAGCTCAGATTCATCTTTAAGAAACTAGAAATTGAGGGCTATCAGAAATCCTCACACAGTTAAAATACGTAAATAAAGTTCATGACAGTGAGACACTGCATCTTCTTCTCCTTTCCAGGGCTATTTCCATACCACTGATCTATTTCTGGCTCTCCCATCTCTTCAGCTACCCCCCTGTAACCTTTTGGATCATATGTGCCCCATCTTGACACCTTTTCAGGCTGGAATGTACAGAAGGGACAAAACCAAACCATACAATCTTTGTCCCTACCAACAGGACATCTTTTTCTTTTTCCAGATTCAATGCCTCTTCTTCACATTTGATAGATATTCTCCATATTACTGCAATCATCCTATTTTATAGCAACCACTATGTAAAATCACTTGTGTTTAATAGGAAATAAACCCCCCAATCTACATATGCAGTATTTACTTATAAGCAATCAAAATAATTCAATAAGAGCTTGCAAAAAAAAAAAAAAAAAAACCAACCCACCAACATTAGTAATTTTAAGAATTAAAGATTCATTTGATTATTGTAATTCCAGTAGATTGCTTTAAGCAATAAATAGTCTTCAGAGGGATGCCATTTACCAAGACAGCTGGGAGGACAAAAATAGATGTAACTAACCTACTCACATTGTATGTAAAACAGCTCGAACGTGGAGAATGCGAGTAAGGCAGCGTATGTCAGCAGAGCTTTCTATTTCCACACAAGGAGCAAATACGTATTTTGTTCAAAATACAGTTCATAAAACACGGCCCTGGCATACACTAATCCATTTACACCATATTACCTACAAAGAGTTTTGTCTTCTACTATTATGTTAAAAATGTGTAACAACTGACCTTGTGCCACTGCAATGACTCTGAATCCTGAAGAAAGCATCATATTAACTCTTGATACGTTTCTTGCAACATTAAGAGCAAAAGATATTTGATATTTAATTCCACCGAGCAGTTACTGAGTTACAACCCAGTGATTTTCCAATTCAGAAATCTTACGGAGAAATTAAAGCATCACAAATAGCCCAAGCTGACAGCACTTTGCTTGAAAGTAACCCTTATCAAGAGAATTTTCCCACAGAAAATAGATACAATACCTGAAGAAGATCACTGAGGTCCAGTAACATGTCTGTGAAGAAGTCAAGGAATATAAACGCTTGCTGAATGCGACTGTTTCTATATTTCATTAGCAAGACAAAAAAATGAAGTAACAAGCCCCAGTTAAATTGCAGCAGAACGCAAATACAGGTGAGGTACCGGGATGCAACACTTCTGCACCCCAGAAACTCCAGCCAGCACTTCCTGCTGCAGTCAGTGCTGCTGCTGATGTAGAGTGGCGGTCTGAAAGAAAAAGACAACACCTTGTGCAATGTACAGCTACTCACCGTATCTTGCAGCCTAGGGAGAGAACAGTAACAACAAATAACAACATTGTAAAGAGATAAGTAAAGTGTGAAAGTATTTTAAGAATGTAAAACATCAACTCGTTTCCTATGCTAGCTTACAAGTTCAGGACTTTCTCGTGAGGTTCAACATAGCCCAGTGCTATGCTGGGTCACAGCAACCCCTACTAGGGATACAAGATGGGGGATGGCAAGATGGACAGGAGCCAGCAATGTGTCCTCACAGCCCAGAAAGCCAAACGTATCCTGGGCTGCATCAAAAGAAGCGTGGTCAGCAGGTCAGGGAGAGAGGTGATCCTGCAGCTCTGCTCTGAGCTGGTGAGACCTCATCTGGAGAACTACATCCAAATGTGGAGTCCTCAGTGCAGGAGAGATACGGACGTGTTGGAGCGCATCCAGAGGAGGGCCACAAAAATGCTCCAAGGGATGGAACAGCTCCTCAACAGGACAGGCTGAGAAAGCTGGGGCTGTTCAGCACGGAGAAGAGAAGGCTCTGAGGTGACCCGAGAGCGGCCTTTCAGTATCCGAAAGAGGGCTGTAGGAAAGGAGGGGACAGACTCCTTAGCAGAGTCTGTTGTAATAGAGCAAGAGGAAATCATTTCAAAACTAAAAGGAGATTTAGGCTGGATATAAGGAAGAAGTTTTTTGGGTTTTTTTTTTGGTTGTCTGGGTTTTTACAATGAGGTTGTTGAGGCATTGGCACAGGTTACCCAGAGAAGTGGTGGGTGCTCTGTCCTCGAAGCCATTCAAGGTCAGGCCGGAGGGGGCTCTGATGGAGCTGATGGAGCTGTGGGTGTCCCTGTTTATTGCAGGGGGGCTGGATCACATGACTTTTAAAGGACCTTTCCAACTCAAACGATTCTATGATTTGACTTTCAAATTCATCATTACCCAGTAGTCAACTACGGGAACAAGTCACCAACCACTGCTTCTTATGGCCACACCTGGGACTCACAATAGTTCAAAGGAGCCAAAACTACCTTGAGTTTCCATCAGATTTTACTGAAAGTAAACATGTTTTTAAACACGTTGTCTTCAATCCTAAAAAGAAGGCCAAACAAACATTAAGCTTAAAGTGCAAAGGTGGCCCTCTCACTGAGACCAAAGTACTGCTCACGTGCTCCAGCTATCAGCCAGCCAGGGCTGCCTCACCTGTCATAAAGGAGTTCCGGATTTACCATTAAAAGCGGCATCAAAGAAGCCTAAGGAGGGAGGCAGGCAAAGAAAACACGTAGGCAAAAATTTTCTATGGAGCAACGCATTAAGAAATCCAGTATTAAGAAACACTGGGACATCAGTATAGTTTGGTACACCACAGTAATGCAATTATCAGTAATGCAAGTGTGTGATGTTTTTAGGGTATGCCATTGTAAAAGTTTCTCTTAAATATCATCAGCAGTGGAAGAAAAATAATTCAGACAATGTAATCACTCTATACATAAACATTTGTTCACTAAGGAGTTTTATCCTTGAGCATTTCTATCCTTAGTTTGCATTTTAAATTACATGAATTTAGTAATCCAAATTTACTACAAAATACATTATGTTAATATTATTTGGCGAAAGTGAACTTTAGCATTAAAAGAAAAATCACAGAATAGTTGGATATTTAATTAGGTGAAATCTCAGTCTCTGAAAAAAATCCCAGACCTATTATAGAAAAAAATATGTAAGGCATTAAAAGTAATCTTTAACACAGTAAGAAAATTGCTAACACAAACAGTCTGTAAAGAAAAAATATAGCTTTGAAATTTACACAAAGTAATACTGAATTAAATGTGACTTTCTGGCCAAAATAGTGAGAAAGTGGAAAATGGAAGGAGTTTAGTAATGAAACTGCCAAGAAACCACAGCTTTTGACAGCTCCTCAAACATCTAAAAAGAAATCACAACAGCAGTTTTATGCTTGAGAAATATTCTAGATCTAAAAGTGTTCCTACTGCATTACTGACTTGAAGTGTCCAGTTACCATTTGCCCATCACTGAGATACCAAAAGATACTGAGATACTTCCACCACTGGGAGAACTAAAATTATCACTTGTACTTGACAGATTTGGTCACAATTTAGGGATATAAAAAAAATAAATATAAGGAAAAGAAAAAGCAGCTGATGGGTTCTTGCAACACCAAAGCGAGTGGTCGCAGAAGCTGCCTACTGCTACTTGAGACTGAATCACTGCCAAAGGGTAATGCACACCGTAGGGGAGCCAGAAAGCTACTTTTCTAGCCAAGGTATTTCAGTTAAAAGTTGTGAAATCTGTACAGTAATTTATTCTTCATCCTCATCAAACTGCAACTGTTGGAAGAGCCAAACTTGATTCTGCAAGTGCTCAGTTCTTATGACTGTAAGAAAAATAAACCTACCCTCTAATCTAAGTAAGGAGAAACAGAGAAGGTGAACACAACTGTAGGGACACAAATGAAAGCTGAGTAGCAGGGAAATTCACTTGCAGGGTTCAGGCAACAATTTAGAGCCACACTATAGATGCTTTAGCATACAGTTACTCTGCTTCATAGAGAAGTTACTTCAAGTGTCCACTAAAATGGTAAGCAAAGGTCACAGTAAAAATGTGGCATTTCTGGATTTCATTTAACGTAGCCTCCAGCAATCTCTCTCAATGATTAGATGTGTAGCTGCTACAGCAAAGCAAAAGCAAAGAGGAAATTTGAGTCACGCAGTAGCAATGGGTTGGCCTTTACTGTGAATATTGTGAGCACAATTATCAGCAGGAAGTAGTTGTAAAAACAGGCAGTTGTTTTGAAACTCCTTTTCAGAGCTGGAACAGTTCAGGAGAACATACAACAACAGCTGAAAACTGCAGATAATACTTAATATGTGCTCAAAATTTATACAATCCTAAGATAAATGTTTTCTTTGAAGCAGAAAGAAAACAACGATAATTTTACATACAGAGACTGCTAGCACATGGAAAAGTTCTCCAAGAGACAGAAAGCCACTGATATTGTAGATAGATACGTGCAAAATAACAGAATATAAACACAAGGGCTCTTGGGTTATAAACGTGCCCAACTTAAAAAGAAAGGAAGGAGAAAACTTCAACCACTTTCAGCTGCTTTTTTTTTTTTGGTGCTTATTTTTTAGCTGACTTCACCAAGGTATGCGAGCTGATCGGCCACCTCTGGCAACTTCCAAACCAAACGAGATGAGTCTAAAGGCTTAACTTCAAAAGATTTAATTCAAGGGAATCCTTTGACCAACGTGATGCAAGAGGTCAGGCTGAGCGGTCAGAGCTCTCCCCTTCTGCCTTTATAATCTGGTAATCTGTGGATAATGTGAGTGCACAATGAACCACCGCAATAATGATCTCATTCTCAGTACCAAAGGAAACAAAAGTTCATGATGAAATGAATACCACCGGAAACCTAAAACCCAAAATACCAAAACAAGCGTGCATTTGTCTTTTAGACAGGCCTACATTTTATATATTCCAGCAATTCTAAAGTACTTATACGGATAAAAACCACTTTGGGTTTCGGGTATCATTAATCAGGAAGCAAAAATGCCACTTGCCCAAGTTTATACAGAATGCAGGAATACGTAGGCGATTGAATTGTTACCGCTCCTAAAAACGTCTTGGTTTTAACGTGTGACAGAACCTACAACAATCAGGAAGCACACAAACAATTTCATGGCTTTTTACTGCGCCCACTTGAGTATGTCAAAGTGCAGTATGCAGGGTCATATTTGGAAGATATAGGTATACGCAAGCAGCACAGCAGAGACTGCTATGGGTTGGGTGAGGTCCTTTTGTTAGTTTGTTTGGGTTTTTATGGGGGGGGAGAGTGTATTCATTTTATTTTTGAAGTATTCTTAAGTTACCCTTCAAGTCTGTACTTACTGTTTACAGGTTTACTTCACAATCAGTGATACCACAGAAAGGTTGATGCCAAGGAATTGTGACTGCAAGCCACTCAGCAGAACTGTGATGTCTGCAAAAGTTGTGCTGTCCAATAGTGAAGCTTTACTCCTTTCAGCTGAAGCTAAAACACTTTCTGCTTCTAACAAAAACTCCTAACAGATTCCAAAAGTATGTAAGATAGTTAAACCTGAATTCCTCGTCTGTACTCAGTAAGAATGATTCCGCTAGCTGCAAACAAAAAAAAAACAAAGCTTAATAAGAAAGATAACTGACAAGCAAACAACAAGCATTCTGAATATAAAAATATATTTTTCTCAAACTTTAAATGAAACTTAACATTTGCAATTTCAATGTTATGTTTTGTATGAGCTCCGTAAGAGATGAGAACTTCCCAGAAGCACCTACGATAACAAACACGTGGAGATAAGATAAAAGGGCTGGAGGACAACAAAGAGGAGTGATACCAGGGTGAAAAATTAGCGACTGCGTTTGCCTGGCCCTGAACCCAGCTCTCCATCTTTCAATCCTATATCCTTGCCCTTCTGTATTTTCATACTGCAAGTGATTGCTAATTGTGACTTATCACAACAAAATCTCCACTGCTTTACAAACTTCCACTGTTTTAATTAGCAATTAATTAAAACTGACTGACAGCACTAATTGTTTTCTAAAAACATTTCTCTTCCCAACTACACTGAACTAACAGGATTAGAAAATAATAACCCAAACCAATTCTTTTGTAGAAAACTCATTTCTCATAACTCTCACAAAGATTTGCCTTCAGGCTGAAATCCTCTCGAGGCAGTTTCTAAAGTTTCTTAACTTTGCAAAGAACAAGTTTGCATAGCACTTGCATATACACATAAAGACAGCACTTAAGTCAAACTGGAAAGTACAAAAGCCATTTTCATTAAAAAAAAAAGTTATCTTATGTGAAGACATGCTTGAGAAAAAAACCTGCATATTGGCCTGTGGTTTGAGTTTGTGTGTTTTTTTGTTTTGTTTTGTTCTTCTTTGCACATAACTGCATGTCTGTATTGCATAAAACCAGTACTTTAAACTCCATAATTGTTAAGGACAAAAAGCACTGCTGGATCACTTCCTCAGATCAATCAGCATGTTAGCACCATAGTTCCCTTCCAGAACGTAGAACACCTCTATATTCATAGTTATAACAAAGCCAGTGGTGGTAGTCCAACTCTGTACAGCCACCTACGTAGGCAGATCTACTAAAAAGGAGACAGACAGACATTTCAGTCTGCATCCAGCCTGCTCAATCTTGTGACTTCAACTACAAGGGTGACAAGAGCAGCCTTGTGGCTCACCCAGGGGCTGAGCAGGACTCTGACACCAGTCTCCCTCTCCTACTCTACACACCTGGCAACTAAGGACAAAATCTAGTGCAAGAGGGCTGCTGAATTCAGATGGACGGGATGAACCCATTGCCTGCAAGCTACGTTAAGCTTCTAACTCCCCAACACATGTATAAGTCAGTTGTCACAAAATTAATGCTGCTGCTTTTATTAATAATTTTCTTCAGAGTCATTGCCATTTACAGTAACATTTCCAAAAGCAATCTAGACTAGCTGAATATTCAGTCAGTGTTCAGCTCTTTTGAAAATGCTGCCCTTAGAGAATACAGTCTTCAAAGAGTTCAGGCCAGGCTGCAGCCAAACAGTTACTGACTCCAAGTAAACAACCTGCTTTGTGAGATACTATGGAGTATTTACAAAGTCACATGTAAATTTGCAGCTCAGTGCAACACAACCAAAAAAGAAAAACAGAACAAAATAAATACTTCTTGTCCAAAAAAGCTTGCTGCCTCATTTATTCAGGATGCTATGCAAGGATTACAGGAACGACGCCACAAAAAGATAACCTGGTTAGTATGCTTGGGGAAAATTAAAGCATAGAAAGAAAATGTAAATATTAAGTTTCTAGAGACTTAAGTTTATCTCCAACCTGGATGATGTGACCATGTATAAACAACAGCTGGCTACATTCAGAAAACAAAACGTCTCCAAGCAAGAAAGGAAGACCCTCTCCCCTTGAAGAGTAAATTGAACAGCACTGGTGAGGCAAAACAAGAGAGGTTGCTAGGAGAAGCAAGTTTTAAGGAAGAACTTAAAAGAAGAGTGGAGCTGGCAGACAAGAATAGGAGAGAGGCTCCAGGAAAGGAGCAAAGCTCAGGCTGCAAGAAAAAAAAGAAACTGTAAATAGTAGAAATGACTGCAGAAAACATTGTGTGCCTGAAAGGAGTTCAAACACATAAGTGAGGGTGAAGGTACATAGTGCAAAAACCTGCACAGCATGGCCAGTTAGTAACAGAGAGGGCACAAAAAAGCAGCTGGGAAGGAGGACAACAGTAAAGACTTAAATAGGAGTTCAGTTTTTTAGTTTTTTCTTTTCCCTGCATATAAAGTCTACAGCGTTTATGACTTGTACCAGGACATTTCTCAAAACAGAAGAGGTGCAGATTCGGAAGAATTACTCTCAGCTGACAATGGGGAATTCTACACAGCACGTGTCAGCCAGGTTTGCAGCTGGACAGAACACTGAATGAAACCAGGAGCGGAGAAAAATCACACCCAGCCAAGCACAGGCAAAGAAAATTAGCCATGAGCTTCACACTCTGATTCTCAGGAAGCTCCAAATGGAAGCGTTAGGGAAGATTTGGGAAATGGAAGATGTTAAGGCTGTGGTTTGCCTCCTGGCAATTTGCACCAACGTGAACAAAGCATAATCTCAGCCTGGCTCAACGTGGCTCCATTGCAACCTATAGCCACCGCTTTCCCTGTACTGCTATCTGTGCAGTGATGTAGCAAACCTGCCTAAGGAACCACCTAAAATAAATATTTTTCCTTTTTCTTTCTTGGCCTGTTTTCAACTGGATTAACTTCCCAGCTCACACGTAACTGCACAAACACCTGGGCTGATAGAAGGCAGGGGACAGACTGGGGGAGGAACAAGCAGGCAAGGGCAAAGCAAGATGATTTCTTTCTGAAGCCGTGCCAGCTCGCACTGGCTTAAAGCATTCATCTCAAACACAGCCTGAGACAATCTCTGTCATCCATCCCACCTTCTCAAATTTCTCTTTAAAGTAACACTGTTTGCAGAGTCCTCCCAGGCTAGCTCCAAAACACAAGGACCCACCTTATCTGAAAGAGAAACTTTAAAACAAATAAGGAGCAAGAGCCTGCAGAATAGCTGATTAACAGAAAACCAGTCTTAGAAAACTGATAACTGTTTTAAGCACACATGTGATTCCTGCTCAGAAGTTAACACAGCATTGCTCTGGTTTACACCCGGTCAACACTCAGATGTACCTTTAGAGAGCACTGCCCTGCTCTGTTAAACCAGAACCAACCCAAATTTTGTAGATAAAGAATGGTGTACATTTTCTGTGTTAGAAGCCAAGCATTACACCTTTGCTTTCATGCCCATACGGAGCCCAGTGCACTGGCATTATCTCTGAATTTTGGTGGGATGGGAGAGTGGCAGCTGCTGTGCAACTCCACAGAGGCACAGAAGAGTTCACACAGAATCTCAAACGCTGCTCTCCTGCCAGTATCAATGAACGTGATTTCTCCATGCACACACGTTATCCAATCTCTTACATATAAAACAGAGCCACTCAGCAGAAAATTCCTGACACTGGAGTCTTTATTTAAAGAACAACAACAAAAAAAAACAACACAGCAGCAAAAAGAAATGAACGGTATCCTTGCCATCCTGAGACTGCTGACTTCCTGACGGCCTTCAATGGAAAATCCAACAGTTGGCTGCATTAAGCTTCAGCTTCCCATTTTAAAAGACCTTTCAGAGAATCATATCAGCGTATGTCATGTAACACAGGAGAAAATAAAGTTCTGTTGCGAGCCCTTCTGCACCACACGCAGGTAGGAACATGCCTGTAGAAACCCTTTCATTACTTGATCTGGATACTTGCCACAGAGCACTGAAGGGAGCTCCTGGATTCACAACGCAGAGAAGCGTTGTCCATTTCTGCCAGCAGCTCATTCCAGCTGACAGCAAAGCCCACCTCAGGCAGCGAGCTCACTCTGCACTCCTGTGGTCATCCGTGTCCTGAACTCTGCTGGAAAACCACCATCACAACTGTGACCAGCCCTCTGCCAGGGCACAGGCTGAGCAACGCTCAGAACCATCTAGGTTGGAAAAGACCTGTAAGACCATCAAGAGCAACAATCATCAGGGTAGGGGCTCAGGAGAAATTTTGGGCTTCTTCATTCTTCAGTTTCCTGCTCCTCAGCATTATTCTTCACTATTAATTAAAAACATGGAGTTTTTTTTCACATGCTATTTAATACACATTTGGCGAGGTTGCTACGTACACCTTGGTCTTCCTTGCTCCTTGGAAAGGAGAGAAGGAGAGCAGAGCCAAAGCTGTGGCTGTCTTCCACAAATACTACCTAACTGTTAATTACTTCTCAAAGCAAGTCTGATTACAGGCATTACTGTAACTCACAGTAACTTCCTCAATTACCTATCCATCTTTGCTACACATCTTGAACACAGCACGGAGCTGAAAACGAGATGTTTAGCACTGGTTCATCAGCAGGCTTAGCAATCAGCACACGTCCCTTTTCCACTGGCTGAGCTCCTCCAATCAGCACGGTTCAATGAAAGGAACAGAAAACATGGAGCTGAACTGAAGCACTGCATCAACGGGTTGAGAAAGCCTCAACCCATGCTTTCACTTAAAGAAATGTCTGCATTAAACATGAAGAAAAATTCTACATGAGAGTGTTTACTTCAGCAGAAACCTACGTAAGTCGTACCAGCACAGAGGAGTCCACAGTTTACTGTTCTATTAAGAAGTTCTACATAATTGCCATATTGTTCAGAAGATATCATCAGTTCCTGCAAACCCAACTGCATAAGGCTCAAGAAAAAAAGAACCTTACTAGCTTTCCTAACTCAAAATTGTTATTTGATATTTTTAAAGTACCTTTCAGGGCTAGAGACAAGTGATGCATCACTCTTTGAAATGGATACAATTCTCAACATGACACATTCCCCTTCAAGGACATAAAACACCAGATTTTAAATTTAAAACAAACTTATATCTTGAAAAGTTGCCTCTAGAAGAAGATTAAATTTGGTCCTTCGGCAAGCGTAACACTGCAGATGGAAGGAGGAGCTCACATTGCAGGGAAGAAATGCAACACATCTGAGATTTTAAGGTAGCTAACTTTTCAGAGAGTTCAATTACTAGAATAAATCCTCACCGTGATCAGTTCAGCAAGGAAAACACAGTCATGGGCGCCCGATATGCCTTCTGTTTTATCCACCTGAAGGGGTGGGAAATAAAAGCTGCTCATTTGGAAGCAGTTTTCCCCAGGAAAAGGAAAGGCAGCACAGAGGAACATTAGGCAGCAGATCAGTAACACTGCATTTCTGTTCCTAGGTTTGTCACTGCACTGCAAAAACTTTTTATCTTTCTGTATCATGTTATAATAAACAAACAAACAGTTCTCCCTTCTGTGGTAAAATGCTCTGAACTTTCCTGATTCTCTTACTAACACAACGATCATTTTGACTCTGCAGTTCCCAGCTCTCTACAAAGGGACAGATAAACTATCTGACAACTGTACTTTTGGTATAAACTCCCACGAGTTAATTTTATGGTAACTTTTTCAGACCATCTCGCTGCCCCTGATGAGCCCAAGCTATGGGTTGATCTAACTAGCAGGTTTGTGATTTACAAATCAACACAGTGATTTGCCCACCTGTCCCAAACATGCAAAAAGGGCTTAAGAGCTAAGTTACATTCTGAGTTCCTGATGATGAAAATAGATGCAATGCATATCAGATACTCCACCCCCCTTCAAGTATGCCAGTGCTAATTTCCACAGACCCGTTATCCTAAACGCATAGCTAAGAAGCTCCCATAATAAACTGAAAGAAGAAATGTAAAGTTAAGATTTAATTCAGCTCTGCCCCAATTTGCTCTAAACTCATTTTATATATACACATACCATTTTTCAGTGTTTAGATAAAGCAAACGTCAATTGCTTGTTAATAGGTTACTCATCTTTATGAGGAGATCCTTGAGGAGCAAAACGAAAGCACTTTACTGGGGTGGGGTATGGGATGGGGAGAGGGAGGAAGTGGCCAGAATGCACGTACAGATATCCTACTGAAAACTCAAACCTGCTGCAGTTCTCCTCACGTCACAGGCACTGCAATTCTGCTTACATTACTGTCAAAATTTGCTTCACTTTAACAAGAATTCCCAAAGCACTTCAAAACACCGTTGCATAGTGAACACACTGGAGTTAATTTGCTTGCGAATGGCATTTCACACATTCTTAGAAGTTAACCTTCATTAAATGGTTTTAATCAAGATGGAAAAAGAGGAATATTTTCTTGAAGTGTCAATTTAAACTTTTATCCCTGTATTATCTTCTGAACGCTGCAGCAATGGAAAGTACTTATCTCACGTCTCCCTTACAGCACAGAGACTGCTCTTTCATTATCAGTTTTTAAGAAGCTGTAAACTTATCTCAGCTGCTGGAATTCTTCACCAGGAATAAAAAAAAGAAGCCAGTAATGATGTACATATCATCTGCCTCTGGGAAAATAAAAACTGCCAGTGATATGCTGGGAAAGATCTCCTTAGACTCCTTTCACACAGACTTGCAGCATTTTTATTGTAACCATGCAGTGTAATTTCAAATAACATCCTACAGCAAGCTCTTAAAATACGTCTCTGCTCTGAACAACAACTGAGAATGCTATTGTGGGTCCTGTGTCTACAGCTGCTTGCTTATTATGTCATATTTGCAGAGCTTTCAAGAAAAAAAAAGATAGCGTTTCTTCCCCCCACTACCCAGACTTACCAATTCAGTCTAGGCTTTTGATAACAAGCTCAGTACAACAGCAGAACTTGCTCTCCCTCACAATTTTAACTGCACAAATACAGTTGGAAAGGTATATTTCGAGGTCTTCATGATATCACACAGGAGACTAATACACAGCACAGGACTCCTGCACTCCAGGAGGCAGAGCATGACTGCGTGTGCTTTGGATGCACGGGGGACAAACACAGCACCACTGTCCTCAGTGAACAATGCACTGCACTTCACCTCTCCAACCAGAAAATGAAGACTGTAATACTGACCTCCTCCACAGAGCACTGTAAATTCTACCTTTCAGCCAGGAGGGAGCAAACTGGAATTACAGTCCTGCTGTCAGAGCTGTCTACATATTAGGTCAGTAAAAACATATTTAATAAATACAATAGGTAAATACAAAACAAAGAAGAAAAACACAACAAATGGGTAGGAATGATCTGAGAAAAAGGTGAACCAGGTGTATGCCCTTTCAGCTAAAAGTCTGCCAGTCTACCCAAACTGCTGCGACACAAGGACAGACAGATGGATTACAAGGTAAGCATAGGACTAGATGCACTGCCAGGCTCCAAGAGATGGATTATAGCACAAAGCCCAACTTGCAGACAGTTACAACAGGCATCCCTCAGGGCACTGTCTTCATTCACACTGAGCCACCAAAGCAGAAGGCACCATAGGCAGGTCTGTAGTTGACACAAGCTGGAGGAGCGGTTCATTCACCAAAAGGCAAGGCTGCGTTCAGCGGGGCTCAGCAAGCTGGAGAACAGGGTGGGCAGGAACTGCATCTGTCTTTACATTTAAAAAGTCCTCTGCTTAAGACAAAATAACCCCTTGCTGCAGTACAGGCTGGGACTGATTGGCTACAGAACAGCTTGCAGAAAAGGAGCTGGAGGTCCCCACGGACAAGCTGAGCAGGAGTCAGCAGCATGCTCCTACATCAAGAAAGACTAAGCACATATTGAGCTGTATCAGCAGAAACTCTGCCAGTAGTTAGGGAAAGTGATTATTTCCCTTTATTCAGTAATAATGAGGCAGCATCTGGAGGACTGCATTCAGGTCTAGGTCCTTAAGACAGACAGACATCGATACCCTGGAGTACCTACAGTGACCAAGATGGTCACAGGGCTGCAGCCATGTATGTATGACAGGAGGATGAGAGCCTACAGAACGCTTTTGGCAAGGAGATCTAACACTGTCTTAACCACCCAATGATGGCGTACAGAGAAAGAGCCAGATTCTTCTTGGACATGCACAGTGAGAGAACAAAAGGCAACTGATGCAAGGAATGCAAGGAAAAAGAAAAGGTTTACCATGAAGTTCAAAAAGAGCAGGACAGTGATTAGAGGTAACAAAAACTCCACTTCAGTAGGGCTTCAGCAATCTACTGATGACATGAGTGGAGAACTGAACTGAAAAGGCTCCCTCCAATCTGAATTATTCTCTGATTCTACATGGGACACAGGCTTTCTAGACTGTCTCTGTATTTTGCCAGCTTCAAATATACTGCCTATGTAAACACCCCCCTGCATGCATATGGCATCCCTGTGTCTGCATGCTAGGAAGCTGGTGGAAAATTCTTTATCTTCTCTTCCCTCCCATACTACAACCCTCTGAACGTTTTGGTAAAAAGGATTCTTGTAATGAACAATTTTTTTTTTAAGTTACTTTTTGTGCAGCTTTTTTTTTTTTTTTTTTTTTTTTACACTGCCCTCTGGTTCTTGATACTGGTCCTCAAGCAGCACTCACAGCTCCTGCTCACGCTCCCATCTTCTCCAGTTGCAGCAGCAAGAAAAGTGACTCTTTTACAGTTCCACAGGGAGGGCTGCCAACAGTATCAGCAAAAAACAAGGACTGGAGCACTCTCTTGTTTCATCACTGAATGACTATGAGAAACAGCTGAGACAATGAAGTCATTGGTTCAAGGACTGAGGAATGAACATAGTAGCAACCAATACTTGAGTTTTTCTGCCACATTAAGAGCCCAGCGTCTGAGTGGAAGAAAGAAGGCAAAAACTAATAAATATTATACTGAAAGTTTACAAAAATATTTTTCAGCTGAAGAAGTGTTATCTGAATAAGTGCTGAACATAATTATTGGCAATGAACTGGGTACTCCAGATGTGATAAGAATGCAGTGATTCGGGAGTCCCTAAGAAACAACAGCACAGATGCAGCCCATCTGTTGCATTCCCTAGAAGACTGATCCTTTAAGGACCAGAAATTTTCATACAGAAAATTCAACTTAGATTCTGCAGAAGTTATTGGCACTCACATGGGAAACCGAAACCTTCAACTCCAGATACACAGAATAGAATGTTTTCTGATTCCGGGTACCAACTGAGACACTTCAGCTGCAAACTCCAGATGTTTCTTTAGAATAAGACTTCTTCAGTAATAACTTACAATTATTTTTACATTTTTTTTCCCCGGTTCCCTGAAGAAGGATGATCCATCAGTAATTCCTATGGAAAATTGAAAGAAGAAATATTCTCAGTGCAGACCATTCAGTTCTTTTGCCCCAGAGGAAAAGTCACAGAAAGAAAGAAAAAAAACAACAAAAAAAGCTTCTACAGCCTAACAACCTTTGGAGCTGAATAGGCAGAACTTCATTACTCTGAGGCTACAGCTTCATTAGGGAGAGAAATAAAAAAAGCACACTGCTAATACATGCTAGCTGGAAGGGGACAAAATCCTTGCAAGGCAAGGACACAGTGCTACTTTCTCACAGAGCAGCAAGTTCAGGTAACCTCTCACATTTTCAGCAGCCTAACCTGAATCACCAGCTCTTTGTTTATCCTACAATTGTGCCACACATTACATTACCTGAAATGACAATAAGAACTTTGTTTCCCCATGGAAACTGTAAGGCTAAAAGGCTCTCTCAGTACAATAAAAAGTTAAAAGGACCAATTAGACGGGGGAAAAAAAATAAATCACAGAAATACACAAACCACCAAAAAGCTACAGAACCAATAAGGAGAGAAAATCCCCCAACAGAAAAACAGAGGTAATGTTAGGAGTTTGGTATTTTCATGTCACAGACCTACATATTTCAGTTAGGACTCATCATGTTGCTGAATGAGCATTTTTACTGCATAATTTTCTCATCACATTAAAAAGACTATAGAACTTGTGAAATAAGTTAGATGTGATTCTTTGCCAGGTTTTGTTGTTGTTGTTTTTTCCCCAACCTATGTAGCTAAGAGATCTTTCCCTTCTTTCAAAAGTTGATTTCCATCATTAGCAGTTCACGTGCAGTAGCACATACACATTTACAATTCTTCCCTGCTTACCAATACAAGAGGAATCTTAAGAGAACTGATTTCTACTCCCTGTCTAAGCACAGGACTTTATTCTTGGCACACAAGCTGCTCCACCACTGAAGGAGTAGTTATACATCCCCATTTAAAAATACCGATTAGCAAATCTCATAGCACTTTACCAACACATGCAGTCAAAACATTACTGAGACTACTGCATTTCTCCTAAGTGGAAGGATGTTGAAAACATAAATGATTCACTTACAGCTGATCTAAAGAAAAGAGCTCTGCAATTTATGTTTTATTGTCAAATGTTTAAAGGATCAAATCTAAATAAAATACACAATACACAAACTTCAAAGCACACATTATCTTCAACATCTTATTTCCAATTAGCAAGTCAAAATAAAGAAGGCGTGGGGAACGTTTGGCTTCAAAAGCAGAGCTCTGGAAGAAATCATGATTTTGGTTGTTTCAGGTCTCATTTAAAACTCCTGTTTTCCTCCAACTGCTGAAACTGGATAATATGGAAAAACGATTCTCTCTCTCAAAGGAGGGAAAACGGCAGACATACCACCATGTGATTGAGCATTACATCATTCATGCTTACAACAACGCTGAGCCAATCTGCCAGTTCAACTTAAAAAGACCTTTTCTTTTGCCTTTGAAGAAGGATATGGACAACGTGGATTGGCCATAAAGACAGGCTAACAGTGAGGAGGTAAGAAAAGGCTCAGCTCAAAATTTCACTCGCATGTTACACAATGCTAGTATACACATATGCTAAAATACAATCAAAGATTATACTCTTTCTGTATAGCAAGACTACATCATGCAAACAAAATTCTTCCTGAAGAAATAAGAAGACAGATCTTAAAAAGTATTTTTACTACTTTTTAAAAGGCTTATACTTTATTCAGATGTAAGAAATTCTCAAGACTACTGCTAAGATACAAGGAAAGGTCGGTATGAAAATGACTTGTTTTTCCAAAACAAATGTGCAAGGTAGTATTGCTTCTCTGATACACCTTCACTTTATTCTTAAACATCAAAAAACAAAGACAAAGAAAACCACGTAAGTCTTAACAGTGTGATGATGACAGTGGGCACGGTTTTAGAAGACCTCAGCTGAAGTAGTATTTGCAGATAGCAAACACAGAAGTGCTTATTGGTCTCAATTCAGTGGATTTTATTTACTCTATTTGGCATTACCAATCTTAATTAAACTATTTAAGAATATGAAATTGTCTTCTAAGGCATCATTCTTACTGCATTAAAATGCAAATATAGAATCTTCAAAATGATTTGAATGGAAGAGAGCATTTAATTTTCTAAATGACTTCTGAAGTATTAAAATGCAGAAATCATTAGCAATGGCTACAACCAGGAATATATTTTTCAGTGAGCGCAACAAAAGCATCAACAGTGATTGACTGGCTTTCCTGCCAGGGTTAATTTAAACAAAGAGTCAGGTAACTTTTATTTTTCTTTCAAAGAGGAGGGTGGGGGCACACAGAACGAACAGAAGAATCTCCCCCACAGCCCACCCCACAAGCAGCATATCCTCTGACAAAAGCAAGAATGTGCTATACAATGACCAGCCATACCACGCTGCTTTTTATTTAGCTGGTGTTTGCAACTTATAAGCTCCCACCAGGTTCAAAACATTACTCAGTTATAATGCTGTTTTTGCTGACATAAGCACCAAAATTCAGATGCAGAGAGAAACTTCTGAATTAAGCAGAGCCAACCTAATCATTTCCTCTTTTAAGCAGCTTTTAAGATGATTGTTAAATATTTATTTCACAACCACACAAGGATAACTGAAGGTCAAAGACATCAGAGGTGCAATTCCGTTCCTTATCATCCCTTCTTTGTATTTGTTTCACTTGCAGGAGGCCTCGCTGCCATTTCCCTCCCCTCATTCATCACCCCGTCTATCGCTCAGGACTCCATTTACCTCCTCAGACCCTGTGTCTGCTGCTGTTTCAATGCCTCACCCCCAGTCCATGCTGCTGGTAATTTAGGGCTGCCCCTCATATTTTCACCTCATTGCCGTCACTGCCTTCACAGCTTCCTGTTCTCCACCTTCTCTTTCTCTCCTCATTTCATCTCTACCATAGGAATGTCTCACCAACTCAAAAACTTTAAACTGGAACTCAATTACTAAGCCTGCAGAACATACAATGAATTTCAACAGTTCGTTATGGCATACATTAAAAAAATCCAGTACAGATTCTTCTGCTGCAAGTATTTCTGCATTACACAGGACCCAACACGGTGAGAGCACAGGGCTGCCAAACAATGAGCACTTGTTCTACCTGGCCATAATGCGATTCAAACCCACACCAACAAAGGCTTTAGTGGACCTAAGCCAGAAGTTCACAGAATAATGCTTGTTCCTTCCAAAGAGGGATCGCAACAGTAGATTTTGTCCCAGCACAGGCAGGTGTGACAGGCAACGGCCTCCAAAATTAAAACACTCCAAGGTGCAAAAACTCTACTGTAATTAAAAGCCATGCTTCCCAGCAGTCACATCCATCAACGTTATTTTGAGAAAGAACTGCTTAGAGAGAGACATGAAACACTTTGTTCTAAAGCAAAAGAAGTAGTAATTCTGCAGTCAGATTTCAGAAAAGGATTATTTTGACCTCTACCGTTCAAAATTTCACTTGAATGGGGAAAACAGAAACGGCAAAGCTATGAAAAACCACCTAATCTGTAATCTTTATGGGCCATCTTGTGACCCTGCCCCCTCCCCAATCTCTGCAGAGGCTTTGTTTAAAGCTGCATTACAGAACAGTTGACAATCTGAGCCACCTGCTGGGTGCCAAAACCCAGAGGGAAAAAAGTTGGTCACTAACACATAGAAGCAGTGAGAATTTCAACATTGAATTTGATGGGGCAGAATCAGGTCTCCTCCATGCCAGCACCAGAGGTCAAATACTTCTCTATCCCAAATTAGTAACAAGTTAATAAAAAAGCAGATTTTCAGAGTGTGCAGTTCTTAAACAAAAGATTAGCCTCAACACACACAGACAGGCAAAATTACAGTCCTCCTGCTTCTTTTGGATGATATATTTAGAAATCCTATTAGCTGGAGAGATCAACATTCTTATCTGAATTTCCAGGATGCTGTAACATGCAAAATTAGAGCAGCTCTCTTAAGTGGGTCAATTATCACTACTGCACTTACAGCAGCTTTTCCCCTCCCTCCCTGCAGCATCCATAACGGGCATTTAGCACAAGAATTTAAACGGCAAGATGTTCGCTTGACACATTCCACAATGTAAAGTTTCCCTGCTACATGATTTTCAAAATCCTACAGGAACAAAGAAAATCATCCAAGTACAGAATCTCTGCATTAAAATTACCACCCTTGGAAAGCTACCATGACTTTCAGAGACAGGGCACTCTGCACGATAATTCCATTCAGCAGCTGCACTCAGTATTTTCCTGCCACATCTGAGTCACGCACAAGTGAGGTTTTTGGCTTTTTTTTCCCCCCAAGGGACAAAAGAAGAACCTGAGGGCACTATGCCCCTGGGGCTGAGCCATGCTGCCAGTCCAACAGGCTTCAGGTCATTTTCTTCTTAAGAGGGAATTCCCATTAAAAGACATTGCAAGAAATCAGATACAAGTGGAACAACTTAAGTGTTACATGCAAGTACTCACTTTCATTCTAGATACTACAAAGGCATCCATGAGGACTGACAGGTATGGCACAAGACATAAAGGAATCACAGGATTTTCTGTTAAGCTCTCCACATCATTTTATGAATTCAGATTCATGGCAAGCAAAACCAGAGAGAACAAGCCTGCATACTGCGTCAGTGAGCACGTGGAAAGTTTACCCATCTTTCCCATCAGCAGAAAACATGAAACATCTAATTACCTCAGCAGTGTGCTTCCATCTCTCTTCATGGCAGAAAAGCATGAAGCAGAAATATCAAGTGAAAAATCTTATGATTCTCCTTCACTACATGGAAAAGGAGACTGGATACATTAGCCTCATGCCATGAGCCCAGCTCCGGAAACCCAGCAGTCCCAACTCTAGAAGAAAAGGTTGGAAAGGCTGGAATGAAGGGAAGTACAGAAACTACATTTCTGTGAATGTCCCTGACTGTCTTCCTCCTTACACCTATAGCACTTCTTCCTGTGGTATCAAATAAGAATGATCATACAAGCCACACAATACAAAATATACGAGCTCCTTGAAAGAAGATGCAAGTAAAATGAGGGAACAATATCTGCAACATATTAAGGAGGCAGGTTGTCATTAATAGAGTGAAACCTCCCAAACTGAAATCCAGCCCTACAAAAACGTGCTGATTTTTTCATTCTGAAGTGAAGAAGGGTTCCAGTCCAAGCATCTTCTTGAGAAGTAAGACAGTGGTGCCTTTTGTAACAAAATAATAATAATCTGGTGAAATGAAGCAATTTGCTTTGGTAAATATTACATGCATTTTTAACTACATCATTTTAAATCAGATTTTAATATCTTATGCCCTTGTCAAACTCAATATTTGAGAAAAAAAAACATTTTGAATGCAACCACACTTAATTAAAAGGTCAGTGACTAAAAAGACAGCCAAAAGAGAAATATAAACCATTTTTATTAACTTCCCTAACTAGAGCTCTAAAATTTTGTTGATTAAAGTCTGATTTCGAAAGTTAACTTTTTAATTGGGTACACTACGGCCTGCTGGCTCCAGGAAGTTTAGTAGAGGTCAAAAGATTGCTGGAGATCTAATTTTTCATTTCTATTAAAGAAGGAAGTCTTGCCCTTTTCCTTGCAAAGACAGACCTTGAAGTGTTAGTGGAGAAACCACGAACGTATCCATCAAAGGCCTTCATCATGAGGTTACACAGTCTCACAAGATGGTATGGAAGCCAACAGAACGCAACACCTCTCCAAAGAAAATTAACTGAACATCCCTCACAAAGTCCAAAAAGTGAGAAAGGTTCACTGACTGGTGCCTAATCCAAGATTGAAGAGATCAGTTCCTTATTCCATCTCAGATTTTCTGGGTGACTTAGAATGTGTCACTTAGCTTCCACAACTGGAAAATGAAGATAAATACTCTCAGCTTCCCTTACTGTGACATGAAAATAAACACATGAAACGGGGAGACATTCAAACAGCTTGGTGATAGAGTGCAAGTATTGCAGACAAATAGGAAATAACCAAGTAGTGCCCCACGCAGAGAGGAGATGCTCCAAAATCCTTCCTGAAACAAAAAAGGAACAGAGGGAGCTGGGGAGGAAAAGCACCTGACACTTTCTGACTCAGTGCAAGTTTACACACAAGAAAGCAAGGCACCAAACTTTCTCCCCTCTCCTTCTGCTCCCAACGCTCACGTTTAACAGGTTGTTTTGCTTCAACATTTAACAGGAAGGTTCTTCTACAAACAACTCGGAGAAGAGGCCTCACTTGGCTGCCCTGCATTGACCTGGAGGAACGCATCCCATTTCTCTGAGTACAAAATGCTGCTGAAGTCACCTGAAAAATGTGGACATGGAGCTGAGAAGGCTGCCCAGGGGAGAAAAACCTGCCCTGAACTTACCTCCGTGGGCAAACTCTGGGATATTTACACAAGATAGCTGGCAAGGGAACTTTGTAAGGACTCTTCTCATGTGGAAAAGCTTTTATTTACTAAGGTTTCATACAATAGGATTTGGTTTACAACTAAGGGAGCATTTGCCAAAAAGCTTCAAAGGGGGAGGGGAGGCTAAGGTGGTGGTGCTGAGAGAAATAAAAGACTTTTACCATGTAAAATATTACTGATAAAAAGCCCAGGTGGTAGCATTGGAAAGCATTACAAACAAAATCGTGGACAGTCATACAGTTTCTATCGCAGCTGCGTATAGCAAAAAAGGACCACAAACAGAATGAAACATTCCCTGATGAAAACGAACTGATAGTGCACCTGGACAGCCCCCTCCAGCCCGCATTGTTCCCGGTGACCCCAGAGCCCCGCAGCCCAGCCCATAAGTCACCCACAGCCCAGCCTGGCGCTTCCCAGCTTCTCCCTCCCGGAAACGGCAGGGCCAGCTAAAGAGCCCTTTGTTTCCATTCAAACATATGTAAGGGTGGAAAAGCTGTTCAAAACATTAAAGAGAAACAACCAAGGACTGTTGCTATTCCAAGAAATGAATTACAAGCTGGAGGCCGCAGTGCCCCGAGCTCTCACAGTGCCAGCTGCAGTCAGATGGCTTGGGAGTGCTCAGAGCTGCTCAGACAGATCTGGTGCTTCAAAACCACCATCTCCTTCATACTGACGGTTTTTTGCATTATAGCTTTGCTTCTGACACTGAAAACACAGAAAGGTTTTATGAAGAGGATAATAAAGTTTTTGTAGGTAGCTCGTCAACAGGGCGAAGCTCCTCCCAAATACTGCCAGTAGCTAATAAGCCATCTTCCTTTAGAACATTAACGCTGACAAGTAACATAAACAACCTAAATGAAAAGCTATGTCAAAGTTACTGCATTGTGGGTTTCTGTGTCAAACAAGATAATGAAAGCCATAAACTGATGTAACATGAATTCAGGTTGCAGATAAAGGATTAAGCTTTCCAAAGAATTATAAATAAAAGATGTCACTGAGATAATTTTTTTTTTAAATCTGAAGTCTATAACTTAGAGGGAACTAAACATTTAGTTGTATTACATAATTTGCATTTTTGTATTAATTAAACAGCACAGAGGAACCACGAAGAACTTATTGTTTGTCATTTCAGGCTGAGGGTGTTCAGGCATAATTCAGAACGCAGCAGCAGACTTGGCTAGAATTCTCCTCACATTTTCACAGAGGCTGGCTGGCGACACGTACATTACAAAAAAAGAAGAATAAGCAGATATCCACGTAAGATAAATACATTCCATTCCCTCAAACTGCGCTCAATGCAGACAATTAAATCCTGTTTTCCCTCTCCAAACGCTTCCCACTCCTTTCATTCTGACACTGCTAAGCACACACCACCATTTTTTGCCTTTTCAGCCCAACCACACCTAGCCATCTTTGTCCAGGCCACGTACACATTTTGTTCCTTCTACCACACTATTTTTTAAGAAATGCACTGTCTTCCATTTCGAAGACTAACCTGTTAGTCTTAGTGAGAACTAAGTGAAAGAGAACTAAGACCCTAGTTTACTGAGAACTATTGGTGATAGGTGGGTGGACGATTGGACTGGATGATCTTGCAGATCTTTTCCAATCTTAGTGTTTCTGTGATTCTGTTCCCATCTAATCTCTCTTGCCCCTATGACTCCCGAGTCACTCCACTGATTCACTTAGGCCACCTGAAACCAAGGCATTATCTCTATGTTTTGAAAATGCTGCTTTTTGCATCTTCTTCCATTTCATCTGTTCCCTCTAACACAGACAATGGACGTATTGAATTTTCTTTTCCTTCTCAAATAATTTTTCCTTCTTCCAAGAACTTCTTCATAAGAGTTCAACATCCAACACAATGACAACAAATGTATAAAGCACTGCAAATCTCTTTAGCAGTGTTACATAAATCTTGAAGTGTTTAAAATATTGTATGTACTTCGTACATTGTACTTCTTCTCTTTCCATACCATCCTCTACTCATTTCTCCAGAAGACCAAGTCCAATTGCAGGCTTACTATCTGGAATGTGCATCTTCATTCCTGCTAAACCATCTCATCACTTTGCCATTCTCTACGTATGCTTTTCATTTCCCTGGATTCAAAGGCTTTAGGATCAATTCTGCCCCTATAGCACATTTGTACATTGCCAAATCAAGGCTGAAAATAAATACAACACACCGACAGTGATCATTGTAATTAATCTGCAGAGACTTGAATATTTTAATTTCAAAGGTAAGTAATATGCACCTGTCTCTCTCAGGTTTTCAAGTTTCTAATGAAAGAGTAAGATATTAGAAAAAGCAACTTATAGTTCAATGTTAAGATTCTCTAATTTAAGGTTTGATTTTTAATCTACACTGGTATTAAGTGCTTAAAAACAAAAACAAGAAAAACAAACCAGCAGAACGCAGGCAGAGCCAGAACTCACTCTCTCAAAGCAATGCACTTAAATTTTTTTTTCACATCAGTTACAAGATGAAGTTTCTGATTTTTAAAGAAATCAGCTTCAACAGAGTTGAACCATACAGTCATGCACTACCACATTCTGAATCCCAGATGGCATAGTAACCATGTACGTGGAGATGGAATTCTCTGTGATATCAATACAGAAAACAGAGGCCATCCATGCAGTCTCATTCATACCATGCTTCTAGTATTTCATATGTAAGATAAGACACAGGAAATGATCTCCATTTAATGAAAAAGGTGGAAAAACAAATCTGGATATTTATGAAGTGTCAACCAGAGCAGTATGTCTTGCATGTAACTGAGATACATACTGAAGTACTTTAAAGAAGGATATGTCAAACAAGCAAAGAATTTTTGTTAGAAGAATAAGCCACACTTACATCACTCAAAACAGCTCATACTATTTCAAATGCTTTTTTTTTTTTTATTCTTCCCATCACTATCAGTGAGGAAAAATGGACTTGCATGTTCAGGCTAGGCTATGTTTAGCTGTATCAGATAATGACTATAAATGAATTGCTTTTAAAATGTGACATAGGCATAAAAAATATTGGCTATGCTTGCAATTCAATGCTGTCTTTATGGTAACTGTTGACTTACACCACTCAAAGTTTGCACAAAGACTATATATTAGAAGAAACTAACGCGATAAGTCTTGCTTTTAATTTCATGATAGCTGCAAAAATTAAAATATAATACGTATGCATTTATGTAATGACCACAACATTATCAGAAAACAGTAATTCTAAAATACTGACTGTAGTTTTCAAAACTAAAGAATTTCAGACCTTAAAAGAAAACCTAAATTCTTCAACTGATAAAAAAAGTAAGCATGTGAACAAACAATATGAGGGGAGAAAAATATCAAATAGAAGACTGATGGCATACCCAAACTGCTTTAGAGAAGAAAAGGACACTAAAAATAGTACACAAGTATTGCTTGTATTCTCTTGAGTTTGTGCTACTTATCTCCAAATTCCAGTAACTGCAACAGAACGTTAAAAAAAGCATGTTTAAAACAAATAAGTTTGGATACCCATCAATATTTAGAAGTTATAAATGTTTTAAAGATGTACAAAACAAAAATAGGAATGCGTAGAGTAAGAGTACTCACTTGCAACTGTAACCTGTGTGCCATTCTACCTTCAGCCTTGGATTCCGTACATGATCTTTAAGTAAGTTTCCTACTTTATCAAATGCATTTTTCCTCAAAACTCAACCAGTGATATTGTGGTGATATTGTCCTACCCACAAACATTAGAAGAAGGAAATTCAAGTATTGCGACGGAAAATTCAGAGGAACTGAGATCTGTTTTTTAATGATGAAAGTGCAAGAGGCAAGCAAACAATCCCTAGAAAAGCACAGGAAAAGTACAGTTTCATTAGAAGAAAATTCTGAGAAACAAGAAGAAGTTCTTGAGGGAATGCAGAGAGAAATTGGTGGATCCAAGAAAACACTACTAAGTATTGTGTATTTAGAATGGGAAAACTTATGTATACCTCAGGAAAAACATCCCATTCACTTCATTACACAAAACCAACAGTAACAAATTTCAGTTCTAAACACTTACCTTTTCCGATTTAGAAAAATAGATCTAGCTGGAACAGTCAGCTTGCTAAAGTATGGTTTTTACTGTTCAACAGTGAATGTTTTCTCCTACCACAAAGGCATTTTTATGTAAGGTACCAAGTGATAACTTTCATGTTGCACAATTGTGAAAGGATACGAGGAGTTCCTTCTGTCCTGCACACCAGGTAGAGACACGCAGCAATTACATGGGTCATCTTTCTCCCCCGGGTTAGATGCTTGCTTACAGCCATCTTGAAAAAATTGAAGGCAGTATCCAGACAATGTTGATTGAGTTGAAGCTGATTTCCTAAGTGGTGAATCTGACGTTTTCCTAGAAAAATTAACAAGGAAAAAGTTCTTAACAACTTCATAGTCACTTTTTGGGGATGGAGGGAGTTGAAGACAAAACCAAGAGAGTGGATTTGGGATTTCTCTGTGTTAAATAGAGAAGTTAGAACGCAGCAATCACTCACGTTCCTGGGAGCAGTATCATTTCTTAGGACAAAAGAAAAAAAGCCTTATTTTGGACTTTTGGACTCCTATAACTGAAATGCGTTCCATCAATGAGCCCTGGAAAATGAAAACTCCAAAGATCCTCCAAGAGAGAATCCAAAACATAGCTGAAACTACTCAGATAAAAGATTACACACCCCTCCCCAAACATAGTTTGAAAGTTAGCACTACGGAGATGAGCTTCTGAAAACTTCAGATCACTGCACGTTTGACATTAATGTACAAACAAATGAGACATTCTGCTGCATCCATCCAGGAACTGATGGAGTTTGCAGTTCCTCTGACCACAGCCTGAGCCTGTAAGGAAAGGAGCTGCTCTGAGAGCTTGTCTGTGATTACAGAGATAGGGAGGCACTTCCTTCCTCCAAACACTTTCACAGCAGAGCCTTCATTTAAGGCTTGGCTGCCAGAGTGCAGAGATTTGTTTGTGGCTTCAGGAAAACAAGTGTGCCTTCACCCTTAAACAAAATAATGAAAAAAAGTGCTTCAGATGATTCATAGCAGGAAGTGGTACAGCTGCTAAGACAGATGTGGAAGGCAAAGTCTCATCCATTCTCACAACTCCAGCTATGGAAAAGTACGTCGAACAGACAGCTTAAAAAGAAGATGGGGGAAGTCATGAGGAAAACAGTACTGGAGTTAGGCAGCATTAGGGGTCAGACAGCACATCAAGAGAAATCCTTTAATTCAATGTGTTGGACAGATGTTTCCAGCACGTGTATGCACAGGAAACACTCATCTGCTCCTTTCAGAGATGTTACGAGCAGCTTTGCTGAAGCTGGCACAAAGCCGGCCCTGTGCCTCCACCACCTTTCCTATGGAGAACGACTGCACAATGCTCACCCAAGTAACACCCACAAACACTGCACTTCTTAATTTTATGCAAATTCCCCCATAATCATCACTAATAACACAGTGAAACATTTAACCTCTGAACAACCTTCTGCCAAAGCACTATTTCAATTTGGCTTTAATAAAGTGCGAAATCCAACCAGGTCAGTAAAACTCCAGACAAACAGAATCTACAAGCAAGCTGCAGCTTCTGCTCTCAGCACACACAACAATTAATGCAATTGTCAGAGAGATCTCCTCTAAGTCACTTTGAGCAACCAAGTATAACCCATTTGGATGAAGAAGTAATGACAGGAAGGGTATGTCACCTTCCACAGGAGGCACTGGCACAGTAAGCTACTCAAGAGTAATCCAAAGCCCATCAAGTGAGTAGTTTTTCCACTGACATCAGCACACACTGAACTGGGGCTCTGATGTCATACTTTCAGAACAACAAGAAAAGAAGTAAAACGTGGATAACAGTTGAGAAAAGCTTTCACAGAAACATAAAAGCAGGAGCTCCTATGCAAATGATGAGCCACTTGCATTCCTGAACGTTTCTTGGGCTAACAGCATAACTGGTAAGCAGAGCCAGGTCCACAATGGTATGCCCCACAAGGGAGTGGGTCCAACATATGCAATCACTGAGCAAGAAATGATGAGCAAGCTTGCCATGTCACCACTAGAGCAGCAGCAGTTGATGCAGTCCTGGGCACACACCAGAGAAGAATCCAGATGAGTTGCAAACACACAGCATCTACAAGGCTTTCGCCCCAGCACTCGGCTGACCTGCCCCCTGTATACAGCATTCCTTCACCCAGGAACTCCATTCTCACACAGGGAGAGCTCCACACCTTGCAAGGCACTCCAGAAACAAAGAATGAATCAGAGGAGAAAAGTACATTGAGAAAAATGTTTGAAATTAATGTTTTTGCTTAAGCAATCTTTCCCACTAACTGGTCCCATCTCCAAGCCATCATTAATATTCTCTAAGTAGTTAACCTTCTCATAATTTCAAATGTTGAAGTATAATTCATCATAATTCATCCTAAGTAAATAGTACGCTTGTTTGAGTAATACAGGTTTTTTTAGCTGAGCTTTTCATCCAGCATCAATATTTTAAATGCAATTACTTTAGGGGTGGCCAGTTATTGTCTGCTGACAAATACCAAGGAGATCAGAGTGCCCAGAATGCTACTCATCCACTTAGGAAATGTTATTTCATTAAGTGTTTTATTTGACCTTCAGCAGACCACTGAATGCTTTAACTCTGTGTGCTGGTTGTTTCTGAAGCTGCTCTGCAGTATTAAGGCAGTCATACACTTTAAGCAAAAATAAACCAATTGTGATAGTGCCACTGATCTCCAAATGAACAACTTAAAAAGTGTCTTAGAAGTGATGTGTATCTCTATGACTAACTTGGTTTTGTACTTATCTGTTACAGGAGAGGGAGAATGTACTATTTATAGCATCATCAAAGATAAATATTTACGTGCTGTAACCAGCCTCTTATTTACCAAGGAAAGATCAAAAGATACACTGTTTTTTCTCCCTCTCCCTTAATTTTACACAACAAACTTTTATTTTGTTGCTATCTTATGCAACAGAAAAAAAAATACAAGAAGCCACCCACACCTGGAAAAATTAATATTATTAATTGTTCAGGATTTCTACACAAGGAGCACAAGATACATAGGCCACTCTGAAAGTAATTCCTAACTACTTCCATGGAAACTACAACAGGTACAAAGAGCACAAAAACACTATTAAATATCAGCTACAACATGTAGTTTTTCAGCTATGCATTTTTGCCAGCAATGAACAAGAGCCTTCATGCTGAGCTCATAACAATCTGCACCAGCAGAGGTGACCCACTGCCACCACGGATGAACTGCACCACCCATCCCCTCACTGTGCTCACATCCGCCGTTTGGTCTCCAGAAACATTCAAGCAAGTATTGATGAATGCCAATGGATGAAATGTTTCCTGCATGATGGAATTCAGTGACACACCTTTGCTTCATACACACTTCCATGCCAGGTGCCATTTTGTCAGAATGCCTCTCTGCTGCCATCTGTCACACAGCAACAAAACATAGAGGGATATTAGTGGGAAGGCTCATCCTCTACTGCCATACCCTGCCATCTGCCTCCAGTGTCACGGGTCAACATAATAAAATAGGAGGCATTACTTTCAGAGCAGGCCTCGTACTTCATACCCGATTCCTCCACAGATACAAGAAGTGCTTCCATCCAAAAGGTAACTGTCACAAAAAGGCAAGTATCATTTGGACGGTTATTGCCTCAGTAATGACTATCAAAAGTATGTTGTTTGTGATTTTCAGTCCTTTCTGCCAATCTCAGTGATCTGACACTTCTACAACTGAGAAATATGCATTTTGTTTAACTATAACTACAGCAATTGACATCTGAAGAGATGTTCACACGTAGGAGAAACTGGAGCTAAGGAAATAACTGATCAATATAAATTCTCTATCCAGTTACACAGAAAAATACAAACTGAGACCAAATACCCATTCACATCACCAGTCCTCAACAAATAATTCCCTCCAAACCTACAATGTGCATCATGCCCACCAGACCTGGAATGTATTCTACTCCCACTGCTCCTTGCTAGTTGGGTGGCGTTTTCTTACCTTTTATTTCTTGTTCCTCTCCTGACTGCCCCTACAGCTGGCTCTACACTACCAGCATGGCTTCCATCAGCCCCAAATGCTGGCTGCTGCCCATTCTACCGGTCTGACCATATGGTCCCAGTGTGCAGCTAGTTGCTCCAGCTACCCACAAGAATGCATTAAGCCTCGTGGTCTCAGCCAAAACAGTAGGAATATCCAACACTGCAACACAATTTATTAGCAATCTGTTCAACCCAGTGTACACCAGATTACATTGCAGCGTTACAAACTCATCAAATGAATTGAACTGTTCTAGTGCATGGAAAAGAATTGACATGCCTTTAAACCACATCATGCTCCAGGTCATAAAGCAAAATACAACTTCCTGACTTTCTCATCCATTTTGTCCAGTAGAATGATTAAAAATATAACAGTTAGGTACCTTCTCTTCTGCTGTCAGCAGCATGCAATGTCGGTTGCCTTTCTAGGGTGTTACAGGAAGGAAATATTTTCCTTTAAAGAGAGAAGGAAGAAGTGGTCTAGAAACAACAGGAATATCAGGCAGCTGCCATTTATTTCTCTAAGGCAAATCACACCACTGGGCAGGGTGGGGAATACAAAAAGGAAAGGACAAGAGACAAAAAGCAACTTGTATTTCTTTTAGGATCACACAAAATCAAATCCCCAGGCTACCAAGTAGTAAACTTTATTACGCTCCTGAATCAGCATCTAAAAAACAAAAGGCCCTTCTCTGTCTTTAGGACCAAGCCCACTAAAAACGTGCTTATATCCACTTAATTCCCAGCATGCAGGAAGGAACACAGTTGTCATCTCAGCTGATGCCAACCTCAACACTTTGGCCTGGCACAGAAGATTTAAGTTCAGGTAGGACAGCTGAACTCTGTTAACCATTTGTTTCAGAAATTTTCCATTCTTAGGACTGAGAAAACTGCAATTATTGCAGAACAAAATATAGAAGCTGCCACAAAAAAAAAAAAACCATGAAGAAAAACCTGGTAATATTAAATGCTTACACAAGAAGAGGTTGGGAGCAAAACTGCAGCTTACATTCTTCAGAAAAGGGGCAAAAATCAGATCCATCCTTTACAAGCAATTTTCTTTCTTTTACGATCTCGTTACTACAGAAACATCTTGTTCTCTTCTGCTGTTCAACAGGGATCATACCTTTTTTTGAATCCCTTTAAAGTCAGTAATGTCAAGTAGCTGCAGCTACATATTACTCTCATCTGGCTTCTGCCTGCTCATCTGCAGCCCTTCCCTTAGACTGACAGAGACTAATGCTGCTATTTCCAAGCAGTACTTTTTTCAGCAAGAAGTTTCCAGGGAAATAACAGGCAGTGCACAGCCAGAGCTTAAACGAATTGTTATTACAATACTAAACTGCATCAACAAAATCAAGGCATACAGATTTTCTCCCCTTCTGCAATTTGCTCCGGGGGCTCTGGAAGCTAACAGTACCTGAATCAGGCAATGGAGTCACATTAACTGCACTAATCCTTTTCTGCAGAAGGAATTGTTATGGTAACAAACACTAGATTGTATTAAAAGAAATGTTTTGGGTGATTTTTGCTCGAGTATTCATTTCCAGAAGCTGAATTACGGCACTGACTGAATTTTATGTGCAGATTTTATTCTGCATTTGGGTTTAACTCCTTTTATTTTCTTGCTTTGATAAAGCTCACCAAAAGAGCTCCCTAGAAAGGGAAAAAAAAAAAAACAAAACAGTTCTTATGTGTGGGCATCCCTGCATGCTTTGTCATATCTTTCAGTTTCTCTAAGTCCCAGCTCAAAGCCTGAATGAATTTCCTGCTCTTTGCTCCATGCCAGGCTTCTATGCTATTTGTATTATAAATAAGTCAAACAAACAAAGCCACAATGGGGAAAGTGCAGCACCATCAGTAACATTTACGAAGGCTGCTCCCAGAAGCCTAATCAAGAGGAGGGTCCCATGATCAAAGACAAGAAAAACATTTAAAAACCAAACAATGCAGAGCGGAAAAGAGGAAACCACAGTGATGACTGCAGCACTTGCACAGAGCGTTGCCAATACTGAAAACAGTCAATGAGCAGCAGAAGCAGCAGCAGCACAGCAGGGCACCACAGCAGCAATGACCAAGCACACTATCGACTCTGATTCTATTAAGGATAGCCAAGAGTTACACCCCTTAACACCTAACTGCCCATAAGGAAAGTGATTTAACGTGATGGCTGGATTGATGCCAACTTTCTCTTCTTATGGCCAGAACCAGAGCACCTCCATGCAGAGACTTGTGCTCGGTGTTCTTGCTGGGTGACAACATGCATCCCTCTGGCCTCCCACAAGAGCATCCCGACCACCAGGCAGAGCTTCCCATCCATCCTGGTAGAGTCCTTTCATCAAACTTTCATGCATTCAGCTACAGAGAACCAGCAGGTACCATTAAAGTTAATGGCTTAAAAATTCAGACAGTGGTCGCTGCCTCAACCTCTTCTTAATATTTGATACTAAGCTACTTTTCTTTCACCCAGAAAATCTGCTGTAAACTTCTTGTTTCAGCACTTATCTGTATTTTATGTATTCAATCCCTCCAAACCAGCCCCTGTATTCCACCAATGCTAAAACCGGCCTCCAAAGTGCCCATGGAACTTCCCCCACCCTCCTCCTCAACTCTTTTTTCCATTCCCCAATTATATAATATCACTCCCACATGGACAGACTCTTTTCATATGCTGCAACTGGCTATTTGAATTAATTTGTCTTACAATTCTGAAAAACTTGGCATTGTGAGTAGTTCCTCCAATTTTTTACATTTAGTTCCTGGAATCTGGTGAGAGCAGGAGGTGCTGTAGTACTTTCATTCCCTTTAAGCAATTATCCACTATTCTGGGTTCATCAACTAGAAGTTGAAGTCGTATAGTCTATCCACGGACTGTACCTAACCTATTGGTAACTCACCCTATCATCTTTAGACAGCAGCCTGCCTGCTTCTTATCCTTGTTTGTTGTTTTGTTTTTTAAATGAGGTTAAACTTCTTACTAATAAAATCCTTCACTTCTGCTATTAAAAGCTAGAAAACCACACTCAGTGCAGACATTAAAATACCCCAAAGCAACAGTCGGTTGATTCTTTGACATCTGAAGGCATCACGACTGTTTTAAGTCAAGCCAAAGCCCAAGCTATTGCTGCAGGCAGCACTTCCCTCCTCCAGCACTACATTTTTACAGCCACGTGCCGATAGAGATCAGGGAACCCACCCTGCTGCCAATCGGCCTGACCAAGCAAAAGTTCAGTTCTCATTTGGAGCAGCTCTCCATAACTCAGCAGGCACCTCCCAGCACCGGCAGAACGTGGCTGAGGCAAGGAGAACAGCTGTCAGCAGCAGCCTACACGTGGATCGACTTAAAGCAAATGCGAGTCTGCAGCCTAAATGGGTCAAAGAGAAAAGTACACACGATACCTACGCTTCCTCCCATTCCTCTGCTACCGCTCCCAGCCCTCGCTGCTCCTCTGATGCAATGTGCTTGCATAAAGGCTGACTTAGCGCAGCTTACATACGTGCTCACGTGTTCATTTAGTTGTTTGTGCACAGAAGTGCTTCAGGTAGATTAATTTTGGCAAGGAGGGACTTTTTTAATTCCAGAAGTTTTGTCAACTTTTTTTTTTTTTAACTCACGTACGATGCGCATCTGTTTCAAAGTTGAAACAGCTGGAAGGAAGGTGGTACCACCAGCAAGAACCGAGAGCACACACATGGTTAGTGCAAGATAGCCTCCACCTGTCTGACATTAAAGGAATGGGAAAGAAACATGTAAGATACCGGGAGCCTTTAGGTAATGGTTGCTACTGCATATGCAAGCTTTCCTTCTGACAGCACCACCACTTTGGCTGCGCTTTAAGTTTCCTCTGTTTTGTTTGGACAGCAATTTTTTTTTTTAATTACATTCTACATGACAGTTTTTCTATACCTATATGCAGGTAAAGCTTCTTCCCTCCCCACACTTATCAATTGCCAATTGTTACTCCTGTCACAACAAGAAATGAAACATTCCTGCTGTCACACAGCATTACTGCTGATCCAAGCTGTACCTTCAGCCATCCATGATCATTTCTACATCACAGTATGGAAAAAAAAATGCATATAACATAATCTGACAGTTTGGGAAATATATATATGTATGTATTAAATTTTAAAAGATAGTAATTCTAGCATTATTACGGAGATTAGAAGTTATTTCACACCTCCAAAGCAAAAAGCATTTAACTAAGATGCAACTCTGGTCAACCCACAAAGCTAGAATAATTCAAAAATACAGAACCGTGTGACAAAGAAAATGATCTGTTGCCTGTTGGTAAAAGTTGTCAAAAATCTTCAAAACAAACCAAAAATGAAGTCTGAACACAAAAGATTCACTGCTGCAACAGAAAACTTTACAGACGCGAACAGCGTATAAATCAGAGCAATGTTATCTGCTTGCTGACAGCGAGTTCCAGCTCCTTCCTATGGATCAGAGCTTTTGCAAGGCAAAGAAGAGTGCAACCTGGCAGGAGCCATTTTTCAGAGCCCCGCAGACAGCAGGGGAGCAGGCAGCAGCCCCGGTGACCGCATGGCTTCACTTGGCAGGAGGAGGCCGAGCTGGAGGTGTCCCCAGCCACAAGCACAGCCGAGCTAGGACAAGGAGACAGAGACAAGAGCAGAAGTAACTGAGTCACCGACACTGCACTGCGGTGACTGCTTGCTAAAGTCACACAAAAATTGCTTGAATAATTTAATCTTCCCATTTAATCCGCCTTGTCAGTTATAAAAGCCAGCCCAGCCCCTCCCTTTTCCTGCCAAGAGGCTCCTGTGCATCTCAGTGAACCTTCTCTTCTTTCCTCACCCACTTTTGAATACTTCTATCACATGCCTGAGAATTTAGTTCTGTGTGTGTCTGAGGACAACAATTCCCCACCACGAGCTCAGCCCCACTCCTCCGCATGCCAGCTGTGAGTGGGGAATTATTCCCACTCTCCATCATCCAACTGCAGGCAGGAATGACCTCACTGACAGAGACTGATACCTCCCTGCTCTCAACCTGTACATCTTACAGTTGCTGCTGCTGCTTCAGGATTGAAAAATGCCCCATTGGCCCCGTGCTGCTCCTGGGGTTTGGTTTGTGGTGCTTCTTTTCCCTTTCTTTTCCACGATTCCATGTGCAAACATAGCAGCAGCCACTCTCTTCCCATTCAGACCATACCCAACTGATACACGTCTGACACAGTAAGCCCAGAAGTAAAAACTTCATAAATATCGACTAATTGGCAAATTCCTCACATCATCTCAAAAATGGAAATGTGGTAAGAAGGCATCAAGTGAAAAAGGATGCAGACAGTGAAATAAATGAGGGAGGTGAAGAAAAAGAGGCAGTTATTAAAGACATCAAAGGGATGAGAGATAAAACACGATCTAAAAATGGAAGCAGAGAGAGAAGTAAAATCAAGCTGGGAAAGGCACAGAACCATAACAAAAGCAAGAAAGACTGTGTTCAGTTAATACTTATTCAAGGTATTTTTATATGAGACTGACAAGAGCGGTCAAATACTTCATTCCTTTATCTGGGAGGGATAAAAAACCCAGCAGTTAGGTAACAGAGCATCAATCTTAACTCAGGCTGCAGCTAAAGAAGAAAGTTCTGCCCTCCGTTTGTCCCTGGTAGCCAAGTCCATCAGCTGCAGATAACAAGTAAGGAATACGCGTTTGAGGGAGCTGCTCTTATTTACCACTACAGGTCTGTTCAGATAGAACTACAACTGCCCTTGGTAATTTTATCTGTGCACAGCCGTAGGCTAAGGAAGAAGTTACAGACAGAGCTTCATCCTCATCTTTCGCATTTCCTTCCTTTCAAAACTAAGAATAAAGTGAAGGTTGCCACAAATCTCAGCTAAACAATGAAGTGGATCAGTGATGCTATTTATCAAACCCGTCTCTGACGTTATCTACTTCAGCACGGAACTGAAAGGAGATTTATGGTCAAAGAGTGAATGCACATATTTCAGAAACAATCCTACATTTCTTTAAACAATAACATTTGTGTGAGTCAGATGCACAGGCTGTTCCAGTAAAGAATTAGAACCACAATGCCATCTATGTATTTCTACAGAGCCAACGTGGCTCTCTTCAGAAATATTCGACATATTTGAGCAGTATCCATCTCTACGTATGTAATCTTTTCCATTCACGTGAACTTACTCGTCACATACAAGATGTATGGGAAAGGAAAATTCTTTCCAGAATTTGTTCTTCTCAGGAATAGCAATCACCTTCAAATGAAACAGGGAGAACATGAAGGCTTGGGGGGAGGGACAAACACTATGACTGCTGAAGACCCAGAGACTGTTGAAGACCCAGAGACTGAACTTCCAGTCATCTTTAAAATTACTGAACATGATTTATAAGGAGAAGAGCACAAGATCATTGGATTTCTGGAAGATAATGGAGGTTTAGGCCATAAATAGATATGAGCATGAGCTCATGACTAAGAACTAACAACATGAAATTAAAGGAAAATGTAAGCACCATGTTAACAAGAATTTACAACACAACTCATTGAACCTCACGTTCAATGTTTCCCAAGGGAACTAGTGGAAACTCCCATTGCTTGGAACATATGAACGCAGGAAGAAGAAACAAGAAAAACGGATGATATGGAGTGATCTTGTCCAAATACAAACAGACTGTGCTGATTTACGAGGTTGAAGTTCTCACGCTTGTGCAAAATCATAAAGCATTAAGAGAGGGGGGCAGCTTTCTACAACAGTATCATTGCACGCTCTGAATAGGTATGACAGGAAAGGTTCCCCTCCATCCTCTCCAAATTGCCACCTCTGCTGATTCAGTACAACCGTGTTTCAGCCTGCTTGCATTTCCATAGCTGAACAATACAGATGCAACATTGACCCAAAAGAACTATCTGACCTGTAGAGAAAAATCCATCTACACGTACTTAAGATCTCACCTCCTTAAAAGCCTTTTCCATAGTCCACGGAAGTCCATTTTAATTTTCTCAAATTAAATATTGGAAAAAACTACAAACAATAAAATTACAACACCATACAGAATGTGACTTTTCCTCCGTAATCAAAGCTTTGGATAGCAACTTCCTTTGCTATTCTAGATGATCCACTCAGCTTCAGCTTGCCAAACCTTAGCAGTTAAAGAAAATTTCAGATAAGCACAATTACATTTTCCTCTTCAAGTGTTAAACCTCAAAGATCAATTACAGCACATCTATCTGTGCAGTATGACTCCAAGGTAGGATGTGAGATCATCCATTAAACATATATGTCCAAGACTAGATGCATTATTAATTCATTTCTCCTCAGGTAATCTGGCATGGTGAAACAGCTTCCAGAGAACACACTGACTAAAGACTTAAACAGAAATCAGTGGATTTATACAATGATTGCCATGCAGCCACCTAATGAAGCTCATTAAAGGAGACATGGATTCTTCTCCCCTGATACTGTCACTGCTCCTACAGAGTTGACATTGATGCTTAACAGAAGGAAGAATATTGACTGTAACCTTACTCAGAAAGAGTTTTTGTACCAGTTGCGAGAATGATCCATCTAAACTTAATAATGCCCAAGTCTGACTACAGACAGGTCTCCACTTTATTTTTCCGCTTAGTGACAGCATTTGGAATCTTTTCTTTAAGCAAGCTATCTGTAAGGCACTACCTGCCTCAGAGCTTCAATCAGGCAGCTGCTCTAAATACCAAAATGAATTTCTACTGTTGTCCTCTTGGACTTTATGGAACTGCAATCAAGGAATCACTTAACATCAGCATCATGCTGAACCTAAAAAAACGTATTGCTTTGGTAGAGTTCAGAGAGTAAATTCTACTTACTGACCTCTTAACATCCACAAGAATAAACAAACACTTCAATCAGCAGCCTGCCTCCGATCTGTTTATGCTACCAGCAGCCTCCTCACTGAAGGCCTTGTAAGTTCTACTGCTACATTAATTAACCTCAAGGACCACGCTTTCCCTCCACAGAACAATTATAATCTGTTCCTTCGTCCTTCCTACCTTTTGAATTTTACCACGAAATGGAAGAAAAAGCAGACAGGCAGATAAAATTTTCCCTAGCTTTGTGCAAGTTGACTGTATGTCCATATATTCATAGGCTTGGCCACTAAATTAACTACAGAACACACTGAAGCTAGAATTTCTGCATGATCAAACTCCATCCTCTTACGCTATCACATAACAAGAAGCATAGGCTCTGCTTTGTTCAATCTGGCTTTAATTACCATAAGCTTCAACATTCACCTTCCTATTGAAAGTCACACTCACATAGATGGGGAGCTGAACTTGAAACAGTGAAATATTTCTGAGGGCTCCAAATCCATCATGGTTTTAGTTTCATGTAACTCTGCCTATTATCTTTTGAAATCATGACACTCCAAAACTTCAACAAAGCATTTTGCTCCAAGTGGCAGCTATTACGTTGTCTCTCTTTTACACTTTCCAGACTAAATCAGGAATGGATACCCTGACACAAGGATCCTTCTTAGCTCGATACTGAGTGAGTACATCTGCAGAAAAAAATATACATTCTGTCCTCTGCACTGAGCCACTGAGGGAGGTGGCAGTCCTTTGCTTCAGCTGCATGATGTAGGGATGACACTCCAAAGGATTTGATTTTAGCTTCCACATCACCACTTACACTCCCTTGTACTCATCTTTATCTTCTGCTGATGTTTTCTTAGGACTGTATTTAATATTCAGTGCCACTGCAAGCTCATTACTTGACTTTCTTGGATGACAAAGTGTTGCTCAGAAAGCAAAAATGACTTCAAAGCTTTACTTCTCTATGTTGAAGACCACAATCAACTTCAAGTTTCCTCTCCTACTTAAAAAACTAAATTAATAATATCCAACAACTCTCTTAGAAAAGAGAAAATACCCCCACAAACAGTAGGAAAAGTGTTTATTCAGTGGCAAAAATAACATGTAATGTTCTTTCTGAAGGGTTGCAAGGCTGCTTACTTCTATTCCCAGCTCCACAGGATCAGAAATGGGGTGCAAACAACTCTTGAGGAGACTATCTGCCATCAGAGTGTGCTAGATTTGCTGTGGACTGAGAACAGAAAGAGACAGAAGTACACTTGCAATCCACAGGATGTCTAACAACTTTATTTTGACCAAAGCTACAGATACCCACTTGCACTCAAAAAAGAAGCTGGCAGCAATCAAGAGTTAACTTGTAGTATAGGGCCAGCTGGAATAACACAGACCACTCAGACTACAAATGTCACCTCACAAGCACCCTGGATCTGTTCCAAAAATCACTTGAAAAGTGGTATTCTTCTTTGACACGCTCAAGGACTGATTCAGAATTGGTATTTGTTTCTGTTCATGTTAGGAACTATAGTTTCAAAATCTATTTTGAGATCATTTTGCATAGTTTCAGGATCCATATTTGCCCATCGTATCATTAGGCAAACTGAAAAATTATTTTCCTTGTATTTAAGCTTAAAAACAAAGACTTCACACAACTGAAAAATGTCAGACTAGTTCACCACCTCCCACTCCCCAAAAGAAAGAAGGTTTTAGGCAAAGCATTATCTTGAGGTAGAAGGAGATTGTACTCGCAAAGCTATTCACCCACATTAGTACTGCTTATGAAATCACTTACAAGATTTCAGCTGATGCTGAACAATTTTATTTCCAGCTATTTCCCTGAGCTCACAGAGCTTGCATGGCCACGAAAGCAAACATAACACCTGCTTGGATTTGGCAAGCTACATGGGGCTCAGAATAATAAGGCATCCCTCTTATATCTCCTTCATTTACAGACGCCAATTTGCTGCCAATAGGACGATAGCTGTGCTCACCTTTAGAAATGAGGATGAATTTGGTTTAGCAAATGCTGACAATTCATCTCGCCCTTAAGATGGAGGTTAGTAGTTAGAGAGGATTGACTGACAAACCCAGAACCATTACTAACTTCCTGACACAAAGCCAGCTTTCTCCTTTTCACTCCATGGCAGACCTAGGGTAAGAAACAGGAGAGGTGATACAAAAACCTCAGCCTGAAGACTTGGTGCAAATGGAACAGCTGGGGCTCTGCTCTTAATTCTTTGTATTTTGTAAGGGCTTTTGCCTAATCTTCCAGTGATTAGAAGGAATCTATGGGGGTTTTTGCTTTGCTGTTGATGTTATTTTTTTAACATATGAGATGAGGTAAATTATTAGAGGATGAATTTACCTAAGACATTGAGAGGAGAAATCCCAGAGCTGCCTTTCATCTTCCCCCCAAAGTACCACCAAGAGCTCCCAGTGCACCTCAGATTTTGTGCTGAGCCACTAGGCCAGGAAAAAAGAAAGAGAGTTTTCTACAGGCAGTTAGAGCAAGGAGAAGTGAAACAACTGCAAGAAGTTCAGCAGCCTGCCTGGAGAGCTGTTCAGCAACATGCAGCCCCTCTGATTTGTCTAAGAGGTTAACAAAACTCTGGTAAGGAGAATTTACAGCTGCCTACTGCCTCAAAATGAGCAGTATACATATTCTATGAGCAGACAAATTAATCTCCTAACCTGATTTAGAATGCGTCTTTTCCCATGCAAAATGATTTCTGTGCATCTATGCTTGCATGTGCCTGTACATGTGCCTAAAGGAACCAGAAATGCCTTCCTGCTTCAAGTGCCTCTGCAACACCACAAGCATAAGGAGACAACTGCTAACAATCAGCACCCACCTGTGCTATGCCCCCATACAAGTGAGGATGAAGACTGCAGTGCTCATATCTCCCTTTCAGACAGCACAATTGATGTGCTGGCCTTTCTGAAAGCACCACAAGATGGCTGTGTTTTATACATCAATTTTGCAAGGACAGGAAAGAGGTGACCTTCAGGTTCAGTATGCTCTGTACTACCATCAAAAGCCTCAGCTCAGACCTAAAGTCTGGTTTCTGGAAAGGACCCCATTCTCAGCAATTCATCCTGAATGGGCTACAAAGGACTAACTAAGCCCTACAGAGCTCCTTTTCAAGCAACACTAAGTTCATGCTTCCTATCATAAAAACATATGGAATGTTTTCCCCGAATAATGACTTATAAAAGCAATCAAATAGTACATCTAAGGTATAAATGTAAATATTTGCATACCTGCTCCCTAATGAATGACAACTACACATGAGAACACGTGCATCTAATTCCTGCACCAGAACCCCAGTTCCATGTATACCCCTGGAAACCACAGCTCCGATCCTAAGCTTCTTGCTTAATACTACACATTTCATAACATACTATCCAAAAGTAGTGTTAATCAAATGTGTGGGCATGGAGCACGTAAGGGAAAGAATGTACTGCTTTCTTTGAAAAATCCAATCTCTAATTGATTTTGTTTAAAAAAAAGTTCATTAGCATACTTCATGTGGAATCACACAGTTGAACATAATTAGGCACTTGTTTAGTTGTGTTTAGCACTAATGACCTTTCTTTGAAGAAGGATCCACGTCCCTTTGATTTTTCTACTGCCCGATCTTAAGAGAAGCCTTTCTGTTGAAAATGCAGGAGTAATATGAGCTACTTTACAACAGCACACAATCAATTACCTTTTCACTTAATTCACATTGTGTTTGTTTGGGGCAGTTTTGTTTTAACAGTATAAAGGCTTTAAATGGAGGTGACTAAAGACAGACTACTATACGCACATTTGGGACCCCAAACAACGCTGTTAAGCAAACACAGCTTCTGCTAACACCTATAGTCTCATCTAAAAAGCACAGCTCAAAAACAGCCTTAAGGCTGAATCCAACTTCTAACCCACACCGGAGCTCAGACTGAAGGAGACCATGCTGTATTTACACAATCCTAGAATCATTATGGTCTGAGAAGACATTAAGATCATCCAGTCCAACCCCAACCCATCATACCATGCCCACTGACCACATCCTTCAGTGCCACGTCTCCATGGTTCTTGAACACCTCCACGGACAGTCACTCCACCATGTTTTATCTTTATTTTATAAATCTCATTTGTTTATAATTTCCATTCAAAACCAATCAAAGCAAAAAATAAAAAAACATGTATGAAACACGACAGCTCATTTTTGAAGCATTACATTCTCAATGGAAAAAATCATAACTAGATTGACAGCAATACCAATGCCTTCAGTATCCATGGATAACCCTTTCCCTCCCACAATTAATCAGCCTTAATTCCTTTTTTCCTGCATAGCTTCCATCGACACCGACCGCTACATCACCTGTACTGCCCCAAATTATTCAATCACTTGAGTACAAAAACACAATACAAATCTTCACCTGAAAGAGCAGTTTGCAACATTAAACTCATGATTTCCTGATCCGCAGTTTATCTATATAGAGCCACTGCCACAAGTCTTTTGGAAAAAAACTTTCTGTAAGGCTGTAATTAATGTATAACTTTGGAAGTAAAAAATGACTTAGGAAAAACTTTAAAGACCTGATTAAAGAAATGATCTTTCTCGCCACTCCTCCCATGAAATTACTGTTTAATAACTCTGACAATTGCATTTTCTTTCAGAATTTGAACTTTTCAGAGAAGTGTTTGAAGCAGGTGTAACAGCACCACCTGCTGATCTAACCGAGTGCCTTGAAAATACTGCAAAGTTAAGGCACAGTGATCAGTGCAGAACATTTTAATCCCGGGCCTGTATAATTTTAATTATTTTTAACTAGAAATACATGCATTTTTTTTATTAGTATATAGTGACATTTTACGATTCTGCAAAAAAGAAAAAAAGAAATAAACTCAACTCTAGCATCTGCTGATTTTTATTTTTCTATTGGTAAGTAAGGGAAAAACTCTGACACAGCAACAGCCAAATTAGTAAAATTCTGGAATTCATTCAAATGTTTTAGCATATCAGGTTAATGAACTGTTTATTTAATGGCTTCGTTTATAGCTCATCCAGACAAAAGGCCACCCCAGCATTAGAAATAGTCAAGCCTAGTTTATTAAAATCACTTGAAAAATCAAACTGAGTGTCACGTATGCTGTATGTTCTGAATTGATTAATATATAAACAGAATGAGCATTTGGGTCCTAACGCATTAAGAATTTTACTGCTGTTCTGGTGAAGTACGGCAGAACAGCTAACACATGCTGCTGAAAAAATCCTTAGGGATCCTAAAATGAAAAAGCACTCCCTGAAGACGTAGCGAGAGACACGAATTCTATTAGAGGAGAGCATTTCTTCTTCATCATTCCTTTTAAGTTGCGACAAAATTAGCACAGCCTGCACACTCCAGGGTGTGTGCTGGGAGGAGGGCGGGGGGAATCAGAAGATATAAAGGCCTGAGGCACTTCAAGCAGAGAGCATCCATCTGCTAGCAGCAGTCAATGAACAGAACACTTCTAAAAAGCTTCCCACTCACATTAAGTCAAGCCAGAAGAACAGAAAACACCTTTCTTCACTGACTGTGCAAGACTGAGCCTAACAGGACAGTGGATTATAAATATATGTTATAAAAAAAAAGTACCTAACAACGTTGTCGTGCATGCATTCCCCTGCAGCAAAGCTGGTTTAAGAAGCCACAGAAATGACCCAAGGGAAGGAACGCCTCCCTTTGAGGACAGGCTGGGAGCTGGGGCTGGTCAGTCCAGAGAAGGCTTCATGGAGAGCTGAGAGCAGCCTTTGGGTACCTAAAGGGGGGCTGTAAGAAATAAGGGGCAGACCCTTTAGCAGGGTCTGTTGTGATAGGACAAGGGAAAATGGTTTCAAACTAAAAGAGGGAAGATTTAGACTAGATATAGAGAAGGTTTGTTTGGTTTGGGGTTTTTTTTTTAGTTTTTTTAGTTTAGTTTTTTTTTTTTAAACAATAGGGTGGTGATGCACTGGCAGGGGTTGCCCAGAGTGGTGATGGTGCCCCATCCCTGTAGACACCCAGGGTCAGACTGGATGTGACTCTGATCACCTGATGGAGATGTAGGTGTCCCTGTTTACTGCAGGAGAGCTGGACCAGATGGCCTTAAAGGGTCCCTTCCAACTCAACAGACCCTACGATTCTGTGATCTTTAGTATCCATTCCCTCATCCACTGTAGTAGCAAACAGAGGAGTGTAACAAAAAAAGGAACAATGGGGGGGTGGAGGGGGAAGAGAGATGGTTTGGGGTTTTTTTTGTTTGCTTTTGTCACGAAACCCAAATATTTTCACTGTTACAGTGAACAGATGCATCACCCCAGTCAAGGGTGGTTGAGCCCCAGCCTCAGCTTAGAAGAGAGAAGTGGAAAGGGCAGCTGCAGGGATAGAAAGGCAGGGAGCAAAGTAACTTTACTGCTACATACATTTATCATAGAACCAGATGGCAGAGCCGTAGCTCTTTGAAACGAAGGCTTCTGATGGCAACACCACTCCAAGGAGCTCCCAGCCCTTTAACACAGCACCTCACTGTCACCCACGCACCACAGCATGTCAGCTTCCAGGCTGACACAACCACCCACACAAATGCAGCAAGTCACAGAGACCATCCAGCTTAAAAATATACATATACAGTTCCACTGGCTGGGAAGGATTTGTTTTCCTGGGGTGTTTTTGGTTGCTTTCTTTTTCTAAGTGGGAGGTGGACGTAGGTCTGTGCTGCTGCACTGAGCAACTTACAGGACACGAGGGGACCCTCACACTAAATATACATTGCATACTTGGTACAGAACCTGATAGTGTCTAGTTTCTCATGCCAGATGAGCCTGGGCAGGTGTCACAGCAACAGAGTCACATACAGTATGCCAGCACGATCAGACCCAGGCGGTCATGCCAGCTGGGTCCCCAGCCAACAGACACAGGGATTCCAATGCAGAGGGCACTCATGTTCACACCATGAACCATGTAAAGAAAAAAGCAGCTCAGGTTCATGGCATAGCCACAGGTGGAAGTGAGCAAAACACATCTGCAAGAACATAAGCAAGTCAGTCGTTCTTCTAAAAAACAACGTACACAGGCACTGCATCACACCGCTATTTGTCAGTCCCATTGCAGAGGAGTTCAGAAGCTCAAGGCTGTGGCCATTACTTCTCTTAAGAGAAGCTATCATCCAGAGAACTGCACCACCACCACCACCACAGCACACTTTCAAATCCTCAAACTGAGACAACGCTGCACTGCTGTGTCGCAAGATCTCCACTTTATTTCATAGGGAAAAACACAAAGGCGCTTTCAGCACACCAAGTGAGGAACTGAGTGCTGTCAGAGAGCGCAGCATTGAAAAGAAAAAAAACTACACTCTCCCTCTCAGGTTTGGTGTCGCAGTGCCTACAAATGGCACAAACTTCAAAAATCATCTTCAAGCATTTATTAAAAAAAGTCTTATGCTGCAAGTGACATATTTTCATAATAAAAAAAGAAAGAGTGGCATTTACACAGAACTGAAATCAAAGCTCCATTATTTGAGGTGTATTTTAAAGCTGTCTAACAACCTTCCGAAGCTAGAATGGTTTAATTCAGAAGCTGGTCAGAAGAGGCAGCACAGAAATGGGGAGATGTTACGAGAGGGGCGGAAAGAAAGGCAGCTACTTGTTTTCTGTGACAGCGTGCAAAAGTAGCAAGCTAGACCTATTCATATCCAAGCCCAACTCCTCCTGAACAGTGCTATAAAAAGTGAATGCTTTAAAAAACATTAGCCCACTAGATAAACCATCTTTACTTAAGGGATTGCTCTCAAGAGAAATGACAGGTTCCAATTACCTACACAAGGCTGGAGGGAGATAAATCTCTGTCAGTGAATCCTGCAAACGTGATGCGTATTGTCCTACTCTGTGTCGCATAGAAGCTGTCAGAGTTAACAGGGAAAATTCTGAAGCCACAAGACACCAAAAATCTTAATACTCAAGTACAAAATTTCACAAGTGTATGTAATTTTAGAAAGCCTGACAGAAAGAAGCAGAGGTTTGTGCTTCCCTGGCACAACAGTTTGCTTGCCCTCAGCCAATTATTAAAGCAGGAGACAGAACAGAGACAGGAGAGGAGAAAGAGCAAAAGAACCATGAAAGACGCCTTTAACACCAGCCACAGTCAGGCCAGCTCAAAGCACTGAACACTAAGAGGTTTTTGTTTTTAATTAAGACAATAGAGGGCATCTGTTAACTCTTAAGACTGATTTTCTTCTTGATTTCAAGAACAATCTTCACAATTAATAAAAAGTAACAGCAGAGATTGTCCTTAGTCCACGTATGGATGAAATCAATACCTCCAACAGATTTTGGAGACCTCTCTTCCAAATTTTCCTTTTTGAGGGCAAGTGAACACAGGAACAGTAAGAAAAGTAAAGGCAGATTCATGTATTTCAGTCAGCTGGCATGCTGTGCTCAACATGCTGTCGTCATCCTCATGGCAAAACCCTACCATTACAGTACCTCCAGCAGATCCACTGTTCCAAAGGATCCCAGCCCCTCTTCACTAGAAATCCTGAGAGGACAAAGCAGCACAGCAAAAGCTGAAGACACCTTTGAGATAGCTACTTCATCCATCACTCTCTATCAAAACACATTCAAGGATAGCCAACGCTCAAAATTTTTCAAATCTGAAGTCGGGAAGAAAGCAATCAATCACTCCCTAGCCAAAAGGTTGTCCCAGATCAGCTGATGAACCTGACAGGTCTTTCAATAAGTAACTGGAGACCCTGGAGCAGAGCCATCTGAGATAGATACACCATGCGCTGGAGAAGAGGCTGCATACAGAACGGCAGTGCCAGTACGAGTCTGGTATCCTCAGATGCCTCTGAATCAAACCCTCTGTCTCCTAAAGAGTAACAAAGAGAGTAGAGGGAAATACATTAATCTGAAGTTCTGAGAGGTGTGGAAGCTACTGAGATAGCCTGAAGGTCAGCCATCAGGAAGGCCAGCATCAGGGCTCTACTTCTGTGACTTACCAGAGCCTGCATCAGTACATAGGGCCAAGAATATCTACAGAGACACAGCACAGCAGCCCAGTAACACCAGAAACATTCCCTGCTGAAAGGTTATGTGACAAGTAACAGCGATCACAAATGAAAAAAGGGCAAACGGGATGGAAAAACATTCCTTTGAAAATTCTTCCATGAAAAGTTTGAGGTAGCAAAGGTTTAAGATCCCAAGTCACAAGCTGCGGCCTTCCTGACTCTGTAGTGTCTTCTGATCAAAGAGGAAGAGCAAAGGTCAAGAGACCATTTGCGCAAGAAACACGTATGCAAGTGTTCTGTCTGAGACCCAACCACGTTTCAGCAGAGAGGATGGGCCTAAAGACAGAAAGATGGGAAGATGTGAATAACCTGAAAGGGAGGAAGCTTGACCTCGTTAACATGCAAAAAGCAGGACAGTGGGATGTGATTCAGAAGTTCAGTTCTGGCCATGTTAAGTCTGTGTTGAGAAAATGAACCACAAACACAGATGGCAAAGCACAGGATTCATCACTCTTATCAGCAGAGATGAACATCTGAGCTTAGTCTATCTAGACTTCCTTTCAGTGGGAGAAGAGAAGCAGGCACTTAAAAGAATGAGTCATATGACTTCCTTCTGGGCAAAATTAATCACACTCTTGATCTGTCCACCTCTACTTAGAGACCCTGAATGGAATTCAAGATGACAAGGTCACAAAGACATCTAATGTTTGTCAGCTAAATCCCAGCACAAACCATGACATGGGACTGGGTGGAAGAGGTACGTCAGGAATTAAGAAGTTTTTACCAGAGGAGAAAAATCAACCCAAAAAATAAAGAGAAAGAGGCCCTACATCCTCTCCAAGGAGGCACAAAGAAAGATGACACATCAAAAGAAAAGATGAAAATTAATCAGACAGAAGCTGTTAATGATAACAAGGGACTCATAAAGAGACAAGGCATTAGCTTGATCAGAGGGTAAGATCAAAGCAATGGCCTGGCTAAAAGAATAATCTCTCAAAGCCTCGGTGAATAAAGAAAGGAGGATACAAGACAAAAGCAGAAAAGGAGAACTTTAAGCAGTGGTTAGTTGAAGAGGCAACAAAAGAGAGTATTAACTGATGGTGAAGACGCAAGGACTAGGACTAGCTTGTATCACAATAGAAATGAATGCAAGAAGGACAAGAAATGGCACAGATTACATGTTCCATAATTACAATCCAAGCCATATTACAGTTGCTCAACAAGGCAAATGCAATATTTTTTTTTCTTTTGCACTTGTGATAAAAGAATCACAGGCAACAGAACAGGCTAAGGAGCAGCTTGGCAGAAAAGGATCTGGAGTTCTCCTGGACAAAATGATGAACATGACTGCAGCACCTAACTGCAGTGACAAAGGCTAGAGATGCATACTAGCCCATACAAGAGATGCATTATTAAAAGTATCATGAGCAGGTCAAGCGAATTGGAGAGGATTATTATCTCCTAGTCAATGCTTGTGAGAATATACTTAGAGTACTTTGTCCAGTTCAGGATTTCTCTACACGAGAAAGGCTGACATATTGGAACAAGTCCAGCAGAGAGCTGTTAAGATGATTAGGAGACTGGAGCACATGATGTGAGGCCAGGAGCTGAATTTGTTCTGTCTTCAAAAGAGCTGCTAAGGGGGAAAGTATTAGTGGCATCTTCAGCTACTCAGTGGGAGGTTACAAAGATGGAGATAGAATTGTTGGAGATGCACAGTAAAAAGGATAAGAGGTAAGAATCACATTAAACACAAGGAAAACATTCTTCTCACTGAGGGTGGTCAAGCTTAAGAATAGGTTGTCCAGGGAGACTGCATCATATCTATCTTTATGGATACTCAAAGCTCAGCTGCACCAGGCAACTTCACAGCCACCACTTTGACTGTGGATCTCCAGAGATCCATTCCATCTAAATCATTCTATGATTCTACTGTCCTCTACTCCCTTGCTTTACTTTTGTTAAATAAAGAGTGTTCTCCATTTCTCTCCTTTGGCTACATCTGTTCTTCATGCATGTAATATATTGTTCAATTCACACTGTACAGTTCTGGTTGGAAGTATATCCTCCATAATCACTGTGATAAACTAGCTACGAAATTGCTGATGACAACAAACGTGGAAGAATTAAACAAATAGTGCACATTTAAGCAGGCAAAAATGCATTAAAAAACATCTTCAGAAATGCCTCCCCATTTAGAATTAAAATACTGTAGCTACATTTTGGCATTTAGAAGGACTGAGGGAAAACACATTCATTTAAAGAAATGATTAAAACACAATGCAACAGTTCAGAAATTGGATTAAGCCAGATGCAGCTGCGATCTTCAAACTTAGTTTTAACCAAAATTGCAACCGAAGCTTTCGACTTATAATCATGCCATTGACCTTCCTCCCCCTCTCCCTTTTCTTTTTGGCCACTGAAGACTAATGAAAGCATCAGAGCTCCAAGTCAAGAACAACTCCCTTGTAACTATGGATCTGACGTGGATATAGCAAGAGCAGATTGCCTGCAAGGAAGCAAGAATAAACCAGCTATTTAGAGAGGTTATGTAATGTAGCACAGAACTGTAAAATAAGATTTAAAGAGACAGAACTCTCAATTTCAGCCCTGTAAGTACCCATAAAAGTTGGGCAGTACTACAGCAATTTGAAGAGGCCCAGACAACAAAGAAAGAAGTCTTGTCACAGGTCCCCTCTCTGAGCTTTTATTTGTAACTCTACTTTCTCACAGAAACAGCACCTTGTGGCTATTTTTTCAAAACCTATAAAGCAAGCTGAAAAACCTCCTCGTACCATCTCATGGATGTGCAGACTCTTACAGCAAAAATGAGCTCTACAGGAGCAGAGGTGAACCATTTTGTGGGCCTGGAATTAGGGAACTGGTGGAGCGTCACACGCTCAGTTAGCACAGGACAGCACACTGGAAACCAAACTGATAATGAACAAACACAACAGTATTAGGCCTTCCTTGCATACATATTTTAACAAGTATAAACAAGACTCCGTTTTCATAACTGCAGCCAATTCCCAACCAAACTCCCACAAACATCAGCTGGTTCAGTAGAGAAAGGCAGAGAATACAAACTGCCAGGCATCACCACGTTATAAATAGCAAAGAAAAAGAAAGTAAAGGCATGTGTGTTACAGAGACTGGCTCTGTGTATAGACATCCTTACACACCTGGAAACTGTGAAACCTTAAGGGTTTGCCCATGGCAGTACTGAGAGCATACATGTAAATATCAACACACAAAATAATGGTTTTGCAGAAAAGCCTGGAAGTGTTCAGCAGTTGTACGGTGATTTTACTGTGGCACTTCTTCACTTTCAAATGAAAGGATAAAAAATTCACATAAATTATTACTTTAGGTATTCTAATGAAAAACTGTTTTTCATCTAATCCTAAAACATCTTTTAATTACGAGCCTTAAAAACCAGCAGCATCATACATTTAGCCAACCCCAGCTGCTTTACTAGTGATTAAATAAGAGACAGTGAGGCCAAACCACCTCCCTTTCACCTCCCCTGAAAAGACAGACATTACAGATGGGAAGAACTTGGCCCGAGCTACATGGAGGAGGAAGGGAAAGTAGCAGGGGGACTGCGGTTTTTTTTTCCTAAGAAATAACAAGTTCCTGCTTCACTGCTGGACTTTTCCCCGGATCATGTCAAGCTTGCAGGTTGCTGGCAAGCAAAGCAGGCAAGCTCAGAGACCTGCCAGCACTCCCAGACCACACACGCGCCTCCCAGCTGCTCTCAGACACAGGGGACAACCTCCAGAGCTCTGCTGCCCGTTGCTGTTTCCCACCCTGTCTGGCTCTTCCTTTCAGCAGCAACCTATGCAGAGCGCTACATGGAAGAAAACAGTGCATGTATACACTGACCTATAGCCTTGACCTAAGCATCAGCAGTGGATCCCAAGGAACAGACCTCCTGGAAGCCATGGGAAGGGCGCTTATAAGCCACGCTGCACACCCATCCTGAGAGCAGCTCGTTGCATCTGCAACTTGGGGAAGTCTGGCAGTGCAAGCACAAGAATACCAGTAAATAAATAATTAGCGTGGTAATTCTTCTGATCAGCACAGTACTCCAGGGAGAGCTGATTGTTTTTAATACAGCCATCTATCAGTGCACCTCAGCTTTACACAATGAACAACCTCACACATTTTCTTTTAGAAATATACAGCAAGTTCATTTACCCTGCTATACTTTCAAGTGTAAATACAATGCATATTAACGTAATTTCTAAAAACATCATGATCATGGGCACAGAGTGACAGGGTGAGATTCTATAATCTCACTGTCGCAGCTCAATTTGCAATTAAGAACTACATAAAGCTAAAAATGTATTTAAGTGCAGCAGACAACTAGTCATTATAGAGCAGCAGAAGGAAGGGCATTTCAAACCCCAATTGCTACCTGCAATTGCAGCTGCTCTTGTAGTGCCCAGGACTAAACAAGAGCACTGCTTTGCTAATGGAAACAAACTTTCTCAGATTGGCAGCGTGACAAATTCAGGTTGGCCTCAGAAATCAAAGACCAAATGCCTTCACTGTTTTGTTGTTGTTGTTTTTAATATAACGGATGGCCACAAAAGAAGGAAAACTCTAAAGAGACTCAAAGAGGTAAAGCTAAAAAGAATTATTTTCCCCTTTGTGAATGGTTCGGGAGACAATTTCATTTCAAACAACTATAATATCTTTTTCTGTGATGCTGATACACTCCGTACGATGAGGAGAAGTGCAGCACGCACAAAACCTGCTGTGATGGAAGATGCTCAGACGTATTACATCTCCAGAAGTTCAGCCAGGAAAGAAGGCAGGTTTAGTTTCCAGAATAATGCCTACATCTGGTTTAACTTCAGTTACTGAAATGGGCTTTTAAATGATTCCCACACTCCAAGAAGATGACAGCATTTTCTCACCTCAGCATTTCATTTTTCTACAATTAAAGTCATGTAACTGAGCAGCTCCTACACACAACCAGACAATTTATTATTAAAATGCCTGTACAAAATTACAGCTATGATTAAAATGCCTTCATGAGATGACAACTCTAATACCATAAAAGGTATGCTAGTGGTTTTATTCCACTAATACAGTTGATACAGACACTCTCAGAATTCATAGCCATTTCAGACAAGACACTGAAACCTGCTCACAAAGCGTGAGATTTGCTTTGTCAAACAAGCAGGGCTTGACACTTGGTACAAACAGCTGAATAAAACAGGCTGTATACCAAACAGCTGCATAAGGCTGATCAAAGCAATCTGAGTATATTTCAATACCACAGATCAATCTTACCATTTCTGTAATGATGCAGATAAAATATTGAAAGCATAACATTGATCCGATATCTATGCAGACACAATATCAACCAACTCCTTTTATGTTTTAGTTATGATGTTACAGTTTCGAATTGAAGAAAATGCCTTTATATGAAATACCCCCCCCAAAATGAAGTTTTACTGATATGGTGCTATTACATCCCCTGCTCAATTACACACCAGCTCTTGCATCTTTGATATGACAGTCCATCAGGTGTCATCTCCGGGAGTTATGAAACAAGAATATTAATTATAAAAAAAGACAACTCCTGTCCACTGTTAAACACCAGCAAATTGGAAGAAACTGGAAGACCATTTCTGGAATACAAGTTGTTTTTATTCATTCTCTTCAAAGAGTGTACATGAAGATTTCAATTGAAATGTATAGCATGTAACGAGAACATAAACATTCTCTGGACACCAAAATCTTTCTCCACATTTCCCTTCTCAGTTCAAGAGTCACATATTAAGAATGCAATTACTATTTAAGTGTATTACTACAGGTATGTGATTACTATATGTGCATTGCCTAGCTCTTATATAAAAAGAAAGGCATTTGAGCATTCATAGTTAAAAATAAACATGCATAAAGCACCACAGGAACCCTGAAATTTGATATAAAGCCCCAGTAAGTTAAGAAAGAATAAAAAAAGTGCAACGAGCACATCAACCTTGAAAAAGCTCTTTTTAACTCTGATAGTACTGTAAAGTGTCATTACCCTTTGTCAGCCAGCTACCTGACCTCATAAATCAGCTATGGCAACCAAATGAGAGCACAATGTAAAATCAGCACTATGCTGACTTGTCTACTACTGACTAGCAAGTGGCTTCCCAAGGTTTTGAGGTCACATTCAAAACTTATTGCAATCAATCATGTTAATTAAAAAAAAAGTCACTTCAACAGAATTAAAAGCTTGCAAGTACCATTCTGTAGAGTTTGTGCTCGTGACTCCTTTCCCAGATTCGCATGGAATCCTCCTCCCAGAGTTGGTGTTTTGCCTGCACCTATTGAGGAAGAAAAAACCAAAAACATGTCAAATGCAATAACTGAATTAAAACACTATATGAAACTTAATGAGCCACTGTACTCTGTATAATTTACAAGATGCTACATTACAGTAAGGAGAACTCTGTAAGATTCTTGAAGGATTTAGGATGGAGTGCAAGCCCTGTGCCACTCAGTTCCCCCTCAGGACCTCCCCAGTCTCAGCTCCAATTAAAAACACTGCATTCCTTATTTGGGGCAGAAAACAAAAAATCAGCGTTGTAAAATATTGCTCAAAGTAAAACAAGAAAATTTCTTAATTGTATTTTTTGTCTGAAGAATATTCAATACAAAATTTTAATAGCTGATTACTAGTACTACAGCACATAAAAACATGGTTAACATGCAATAATAAGAGTGTAAGCTATTATAGACAGAACACACACTTAAAATAACTTCAGTTTAGCATCAGACACACAGAGAGAAGCTTAGGCTACAAAATGTGCAAGTCTGGAACTGCTACGTTTACACCCTGAAAGGCTGGAGTCTAAAATAAGTCTGCCTTGTGAATTAGCACAAACTAGAGGCTGGTTTATGCATCTGTGCCAACGTTGAGAGTCTGAATGCAGAGACCTCTGGGAGTCAATGGAGCTACTCATGCAAACGAATCATGCAGAGCAGGGAATTAGACTACTGAGGACAGAAACAGTCTCTTATTAAAGCAGAAAGTTGTTTTTGTTGTTGTTGTTGTTTTTTTTTTTTTTTTAAATAATCAGGCTTCCCCAAGCAGGATGCTAGAATCAATCAGCTTAACAGCGAGACCAAAAAGCAAACTGCAAAGATTGAAAACCAGTAATTTGTTGGTAATTGCGCTTCAGTCCGCCCTTCAGAATAGGAAACATCACCTTGTTTCTTGCCATGCCTACAGTTTTCCTCAAGTTTCTTGTAGCTATGGTTCCCAATGTTACACTCGTAAGCGTTTCAGGGCATTGCTGCTACACACCTGGATAAGGCACCTCCAGAGTGGGCCCAGCAAAGGAGAAACTGCAGCCTCTGATTAGATTCTCCTGACTAGTCTCTCAGCAGCATGTAATAAACATCTTGATGAAAAAAAAAGAAAAGCTTATATTCTGGTAGAATCTTCTGCGAGCCTTCCAAGCTGATTTCTCCATACAACCTTTAAATTAGGTTTTCAATGCTATTCACAACAGAAACTGACTTCACCTTTGCTTCATTAACAGAGCCTTTCAACAAACAACAATCAGAAGCTCTCACGTAAATGCCCCACAGCTTAAGTACTTCAACATCCTAATTAGAGAGGAAAACGTTCGGTGGTGACCTCCCTGCTGGATGCAGACACGGGCCTCCCAGCCCTGGGACTGCCACAGGCTGCACCATCTCCTTGCTGCTCTCATAGACAGTCTCTCTGCTTTCCAGGAGCACTCCAAAGCAAAGGATCCGACAAAACAGAGTTTGTTACCACATCACTCCGGCACTGACACAGGTTTTGGCATACAATTAAAATTATTGATTTATCTGGCAAAAATATAGAGATGGTGACAACAGTTTTATGCACATTTTCCTCAGCAGCAAATCTAAATCTTCAGAAATTGTCTTTCCTGGTCTCAGTTTTTTTCCCCTCACATCAATGTTTGCTATAGGACAGGCTCTCACAGGTCTAACTTTCAGCTGGGGAACACACAGCAGCTGGCCAAAGGCACCCCCGGCAGCTGCCTCCTCCTGGCCACATCACCTCAGAACACTCAGACAGCCCTCTTCCTCTTCGAATATATAAAAATATCGAACTCCACGGACCATCATTGTCAAAATGGCTGTACTGCACTTTTACATGTCTCTTTGTTACTAATAAGAAGCTAACAATCATATAGTGGTGACAGTGAATACTAATAAAAAAATTAACTTACTCAGAAGCAGAAATCCAGGAAGATCACACAAGAAGGTTAAGATGATATTTCAGCTGTTCAGATCCCTTTCATTACATACCATTTTAAACCTTGTTGTCTAAAAGTCTTTTCTTTCAAAGCAATAGAGTCCACAGCAGATACTGACAGAGCATTTTGAAAGACAAGCTCTGCTATCAGAATTGACATGTCCATTTCTCAGCTAGTTAACTGGAAATGCTGTACAGCTTGAGTTAGCACTTGGCTTTGAAAACCGACAGAAAACAAGTCTGCTGGGGACTTACCCTCTCACAACTGCCAACTAACGCTGTGAAGTCTCACCACCAGCTTTAATCTTTGCAAAGAGAATGCAAACCAAACCCATTAACACAACTGTACAGCTGGGTAATAAGAGAAACTATTAAAAAAGACTAAAAAAAGAAATCCGTGAAATCATCAAATTAATTTAGAGACCAAATAAAAACCCTACAGAGCCAGTCATTTAAAAACGTACAAAGAAGGGAACAGCAATCGCTAGGCACAACCAAATTAACATTCCAGCTTAACTGAAGTTTTTACATTTCTTGACCTTTTCTATTTTTCCTCTACAACTTCAGAAGTGAATTAAACAGGCTCTTGGTTTTTCACATTCAGCTTTCAAGACAGAAAAAACCCCGCATCCGAGAAGTATTTGGTGTCTGCAAGTACCGCCTGCCAAATCTTCAACGTTAACACTAACATTTCCCTAAGCCAACGCAAATACCCTCCTCAGGGAGGTGGTGCCTCCCAAGGCAAACTGTCATCTACTGGTTATTTTTGGAAACTAAACAACTCTCAAGCTGTGCTTCACTGAAGGCTTGCTTCCTCTTCCAGTTAGCTTTGGACACTGTGGAAGTTTTGAATTAGAATAGTTGAGTTGAAAGGGATCTACAAAGACCATCAAATCCAACTGCCTACCACTTTTGCTTGGACGATGGAAGGCATGGGAGATGTCCCAGAAGCTCAACAGTACAGCTGCTCAGTTTCTGTGGTTCTCTCAGCAGGATACAGTGAGGCACAAGACAAGGAGAACTGAGGATGATGGACCACCCTAGAGGTGTTCTAGGCCAGGCTGGACAGGGCTGCGAGCAACCTGCTCTAGAGGGAGGTGTCCCTGCCTAAAGCAGGGAAGTTGGAACTAGAGAATCTTAACGGCCCCTTCCAATCCAAACCATTCTGTGATATACCTGGAAACTTGATGACACTTGGACAAAGTTCAAACATCCATCTCAAAACCCCACACCCACTGCAGGGGGTTTGGACTAGATGATTTCAAGATGTCCCTTTCAACACAAAACATGCTACCCCTGTGATTACTGCAGTGCTGAAGCACCATGCCTACCTACTTTGCAGACAACAGCTGCCATCCTCACATCTGCTACTCTTGCCATGTGCAGGTCAGGCCCTTGCACCTTGGCCAATTCTGTTTTGCTCTATTGACTTGCAAAGAAACACACACCGCTCAGCTTTTCTACAACAGAAAATGTTCCTCAGGATGTAAAAAGAGCAAGCAAAGGTTGAATTCTGTGAGAACCTTGAAAGACAAACAGATGACAGCAGGAACAGCACTGATCACATCCTCCCATATAGAGGAGGCAAAGAGCAGCTACTTGGGCACCTGCAGCAAAAGGGCAGTTTCCTGAGAGCCATCGACATGCTGAGTTCCACATTCAACACCTGGAGAAGAAATAGCACCAGTCCCTGACTTATAGATTTTGTTTCCCCTAAACGAAAGAGCTAGTGAACTAAGACTGGGAACGAAGCTGCTTACAAGTGGTCTGAAGCATGTCTGCTATTTGCTAAGTTCAGGGTTACGAAAATCCTTTCCTGCAAAAATTAAAACTGAAGAACTTCAGCCCTTTCTTCTGCACGACAGGAGAAAAAGCTTCCATCTGAAAGCCACGTACTTACAGACCCAACATAAAATCTGTACACAATGCAGACTGCATCACACCAACTGTTTGATAGCCTGGGTTGGCTCAGTAGTCTAACATAAAAAATTAATCAGCTTCCCATTAAAGTTAACGGTAAAAATCAAAAGGAGCGTAGGTCAATGTTCCATTACATCTCATGCCCACAACAGCAAAATGATGTAATTAAAGTCTTCTGAGCACACATAACTACTGTGACTGAAAGATGTGTTTTCTCAGCCATTTTTACAGGGAAGCTCGCAGGCCTGCATATATGCTCCACATCTGCCGAAACGCTACTGCTGAATAAAAACAAAGACAAACTTTTAATCTAGTGAATCATAGCTAGTTGTCTCTGTGCTTATTTTCATAACTACCAACCCAAGGGATAAATGCACTGTTGCATCCACCGCACCGAAATTTAAGAATGCACAAGTCTATGAAAGATGGTCCGTACCCAAGTTACGTGCAAGATGGAGCATTTACACAACTGAGAGCAGTATATTCTGCAGCACTCCAAACAAGTGCTTGTTGCCACCACAAGGACAGCATATAAAAGACTCAGCAGCAGGGGAAAAAAAAAAAAAAAGAAACCCACAACCCCATACACTTAGCTCTGATGCAAGATTGCCACCTTGAGGATTTCAGAAGAGAAGCAAGAAGTCATCAGCTCATCTCTGTGAAATGTAACTATTTTCTGCATGAAGTAGATGCATTTCCTCTCTTGCTTCCCAACTCAAGATGATTATTAATTGGTTTTGTAATCAGGAAAGTGAAAACCTGGAACAAACTGAAGCAGGTACACACTCTTCTGAACTTCCCAAAAAGTTCTGAAAAATCCAGTAAACTCATACTTCTAATTATATCATGACAACTCGTGGTTTACATCATCTCTAGGAGCCTGGACTGCAACTAAGAGGAATTCTGCTGATATTTTTATTTTCAGATCCCAGTGATTTTATTTTAAGAATACATATTACTGTTAGAATCCACTTTAGAATTTGAGGCTGCACTGTAACTAACATTTTATGTCAAGCTGTCAATATATCCTGCATAAGAATTCATTAACAACTAATAATTTAAAACAAAAACACCTATTCCCACCACCTCTGAAATACTGAAAAATGCATAATAATCCTCTACTGTGCATAACTCAAAAGACAAAAGCACAATCTGATACAAATACAGAGACCATCCTCCTTATCAACTGCCTCACTGTATAAGTCCTTCCTATCAAGTTCTACAGGAAAGAATGTATAGAAAGTGAATACCTAACAAGCTTAGCTTCAGTTTTAGGAAAGATTTTCCTCCCTATATCTAGCCCCTCTTCTTTCCAGCTGGCTGTCCACAGCTTTCCATTGTTCAACACACTTCATTTCCACAAACCCCCAAAGAACCAAATACTTTGATCAAGTCAAACTGCAGGCAAGTTCTGCACTTGAGGTCAATGTAACTCACATTCCTAGATATAAAGACAAAGAAGTAGTATATGCGGAATCTTACAGTAAGTTTCTATATGCACAACTGAAAAATTGAATGTACCACAGCTATACAAATGTGTAAACTATGTTAAATTTGTCAGGGGACTGGAGAGTATGAGTGCATATTCAGAGTTCAGAGCAGTGCACGTGTATCTCTGCAGCAAGTTGCTTACCATTTACTTGAAAAAAAGTCAGCAGGAAGAAACTTTTCCTTGACATCCTAATATTGGTAAAAGCCTACTTACTAGCATAGGAGGTTCCACAGTGCTTGAAGGTCTAACAAAGTTGTGGGGGTGCTCCACTGCTCCATCCCTGGAGACACTCAAGTTTAGACTGGACAAGGCTCTGAGCACCTGGTGGAGCTGTATGTGTCTCTGATCATTGCAGGGGGGTTAGACCAGCTTTTAAAGGTCCCTTCCAACACAAACAACTCTATGATTCTATGAACAGACTTGCTACTGTGTTCAGCACTAGCAGTTTACAATTGCCATTTCACCTTATGAGCAAAAATATGCAAGTAACTTCCCACAAGTGATATTTCTTCCCATCCGCCTCCACTTGCTATCTTACAGTTTCACATACAGTTGGAGATAGAGAATCTTACATATGGCTGCACAAGAGCCATGAGCTTTATTTGATCCTGACTCAACTCTGAAGTTGCACTGATGCTGTCAATACTCCGTGCAGACTTCCATTTCTACCATTGTCACTCCTAAAACTTCCCAGCTAAGTCATTACATAAGAATGGTTAAAAGACTTGAATTCACACCAATTACTGTACATCTCAAATAAGAAATACATTTTTTATCTTATTATGTATTTTTAATCAAAAGCCACCAACACAAACAGAAATTTCAAGTAATCAGCACTAAAACAGTAAGCCTGATTCAAGACAGTCACGCTGCTCAATCTTGCACAGAGATGCTGATGATGCACATTCATCTCCAACACCAAATGCAGGCCAAATCCTGTGGGGCACAAGCCCCATTTCAGCAGCCAGCCTACAGTCACCTCATAATCATCCTACTGAGGCTCCCCACAGAATTAATTTAAGGATAAAATATCCTGTAGGTCTTATCTGGAGTTAGAAAGTGCCCCTAGTTTCACCAGTTTGTCTTTTCCACCCCACAGTTGTCACCAAAATGACCATGACTAAATGGGTGTACAATTTCATTTTCTGCTGCTATGAGCTAGCCAACTTGGAAATAGAAGGTCAAGACAAAAACAATCAAAAACCCACCACCTCCGTTACAAGCCAGAGACCTTTTTATAGCAGCAACTAATGAGGGTGGTGAGACACTGGAACAAGTTGCCCAGAGAGAATGTGGATGCACCTTCCCTGGAAGCATTCAAGGCCATGCTGGATGGGGCTTTGAGCAACCTGGCCTAGTGGAAGGTGTCCCTGCCTATAGCAGGGGGGTGAAACTAGATGTCTTAAAAGGTCCCTTCCAACCCAAACCATTCTATGATTAATATCTGAGCAACAGCCCCTTCTTCACATAACTCCACAGTAACCTTCTTGACTAAGCCTAATGTGAAATGAACAGCATAAAGCAAAGGCAAGACCTTCACCTTGGCACAAACAAGAGCAGAGGTTTGAACACTATGAGGTTTCCTGAGTTCCGTAAAAGTAGGCAGCTGGTTAGGGAAGACAATGCTAAGAACTAGTTAAAAGCTAATGGGAAATATCTCTAGTAAAAATTTAAATCAGAGTTATGACCACAGATTTTGTAAGAGGCTATGGGCAGCCCCAGTACAGGGCATCAAGCTCCTCTATGTGACTAGGGATGAACTGAAGCCAGACAGGACACTGGGCTGTGGCTGAGGGTCAGGATCACACTCAGTGAGGTGAACCCAGGTCAAGCACAGCCCAAGGAAGGCCAAACTGGGCCTGAGGGAACAGCTGAGACCAAGCCAGGACACCAGCCTGCAGGGGCTTAGTGGGGCCATGGCTGGACCTGGCTGCAGGGAGCTGGGGATCAGTCTGACTGAGGGCTCACTGTGGCAGGGGCTCACTGCCCCCTAGACCTGAACTGGGCTCCTGGGCCAATACAGGCAGGGTTGGAGAGCCCCAGGCAGACACTAGTCAGAGCCAGTAAGACCCTGCAGTGCCCTGGAAGGAGACAGCTCTCACTGCACGCACACAGAGATCCATGTCATTTCCAAAAGGCAGATTTTCAGACTGCCTTATGGTTTGCTTCCAAGAAGCTTATCAGATGCTATTTCTTTCAGTTAATTACCAAGCATTTAAAGACTTTTCCTGGAAGAAAAGAACCTGAGCTTCCCCAGACATGAGATTTTCTGGGGTCACGAGGTCAGCATGCCTTGGAGAGCCATTTTTCTGAGCTATATTTTCTTAGTTATGTCTTCCAGCTTGCCACTGCATTGCTCGCACATCAGCTCCCTCAAGTAGAGCTGTTTCCATCTCCTTTGATTAACGTCAGATTGAAGCCCTAGAATTCCACTTCCTCATCTTTAGAGAAGAACTTGGAGAGAGATCTGGATGATTAAAATCTGCATCAAGTTGAGCCCTTCCCCCTTTATTCTCTTCATTTTTGTACTTATTTTGCTGCAAGCTTCAACAAAGTTACTTGTGAAAACTGTTTCTCCCAGTAAGTACCACAAGGCTGGTGCATTACTACCCAGATGTAGTAAAAATCACAGAATCACTATGGTTGGAAAAGACCTATAAGATCATCCAGTCCAACCATCCACCTATCATCCATGGTTCTCGCTAAACTAAATCCCTCAACACAAAATCCAAGGGAATGATTAGACGATGCACTGCCTTCAAACAGTGCACAACAATCTGACCTTCTACAAAAACAGTGGCCAAATATCTTTGCAGACCACAGAAGGGCTCAGTAGAGCTCCTTGTCCCTGTACACAGATACAGGATAAGCTGTATTTCTCTCTTAGTTATTCTCAGATGCTACAGTGCTGTAATTCACTGCTGGAATTAAAAAAACCGTGACCAGCAGAAATCTGTTAGGAGTTGGGTACAAAGAAAAAACATCACAGTAATTTGTTAAGAAAGTGGGGAATTTTAATTCAAACACTCTACAAATCTGGTACAAAGACACAGAACAATATTTTGGAATATTCTGTGATAATCTGAACCAGCTCTCAAGTCTAAAGAAGATGTTCAACAAAATTAGATTTGTGTAGTAGGAAAAGTAAATGCCTCAAACACTTTGTGTGCAAATAACAGCTTCTTGGAGCTGAAAAGTGCACGACAACTCTCTCCCACTAGTATCTGCTGACTCTTGAAAAGTGTAATCAAGTTCAAGAACAACACATTCATGAACGGCCTTCAAAAGTTTCAAGAGAATAACACATCCAGGATTAAGGGCTGAAACTGGATTCTTACCTCATTGCAACAGAATTTAGAAGTGCGGTTAGCTGGAACAGTATGGGGCTCATCAAATGCTTCACAAGCATGAGCTCTCTGAAGATTTTCCTACCAGAAGACAGGCACACGCTGCCCCCCCTTCCAGAGCATGAAGAAGGTACCCCTTTCCTACTGAAAGAATTCACCTGCTCATCTCCCAGCAAGTTCTTCACAAGACATTGCCAAGGCCATTGCAATGAAGGGGTATGATTTTGAAGAGAGTGTTATTACATTGCAACAGACAGATCATGCCCATCTACAAAGGGTGTCTCATCAGGACTGGCACAGTCTATCTCCCTCTGTGTAACGATCTAAAGCACATCATATTTCATACAGCCAAGCTACTGTTAGGGAATATTTCATGGTCATTTTACCAAGTACTGCATGCGCAACTTGGTAACACTTACTCTAAATAAACCTTTGTGATCAGGTGTCCAGAAATCAGACTTTCTCCTACTTGTAAGTATTTCCATTACTGACTTCCCACAAGAAAATCAGAAGGCTTAGTTAATCATTTTTAAGAGAGAACATGCCTATCTAACATCAACATCAGAGAAGTTGTGCTCATCATTTAGCAGATGTCAAGCTGAAAGAAGCCATGATACTTTGGAACACCTATCTTTGTACTGCAAAACCACAGCCTCTGGACACCACGTTCTTGGACAAGTTTTAAAAGGATGGTCAAAACATTCAAAAGCATCTTTACAGAGCTCAGAAAGAGCACCATCTCCCTCAGAACAGCTGTGCCAGCTCAGGCCAAAAGCCTATCTAGTCCAGTATCCTGCCTCTGAACAGTTATGACCACTGATGAACGTATCTGCAAGACAGCACAAAACATAAGTGCAAACTCTGTCGTGATACATCTTGTGTAATCATCCAGATCCTACAGATCCAACATTGAAGGATTTCAAAAGTCATAAACGGCATCTCTAATAATGGCCATGCCACATTGCTGTTCTGTTTGTTCAACACTTTTTGAATCCATATAAACTTTTAACGTCTACAACTTAAGATTCACAATTTAATGAAAGGAAAATAAACACCCCAAACCACTCTTGATGCTTCTGAACCTCTTAATCCATGCTTATTGTTTAAGTAATTACTCTGCTCTGTTGGATTTGCAAAAGGAAATCCTTACAATCTCCTTTCTCCAAATACTGGTTTCTTTAGAAAGCTCCAAAAGATCTGAAAGGCAAGAAGCATTCTTTCCACGTAATTACCTGTACATCCACCTATCTCATCCTTCACTGCTTCTGTCCTTTTGTCCAACTGACAGCATTTTCCCAAACTTCTCTGCAGTAGCTACGCAAGATCTCTCAAATCCCAGCACAAGCTTTCACTTCCTCAGCACACCACTGCTCTGTTGTTAAACTTGTCAGAGGCACAGACTCACAGACCCACACTAGAAAGCACTGGCCATACCAATCCTCTGTGAAAGGCATCAGCATTGAGGTTGTGGCTTCCTGTGCTAGGCACACCACCATCCAAACTTAAACACTGCCTGTGCAAATGTAGTGGTGATCCCACACTTTCTTCTAAACCTTCCAGGCCAAAAGAAGGGATATCCCATATGTAGTGCTGAAGCAGCTGGGCTTACAATCAAGGACATGATGTGATGTAGGCAGGTGGTTTTGCATTAATGGAGAGAAGCACAAGACTCTTCCCTCCCTCAGCAATCAGATGCAAGATTCTGAATACTCAATCTGCAGCTTCACAAAATAAAAGGTTTTGTGAGATGTACCAAAGAGAAGTAACAGTACCTCAGTGCTTTCCATACCCAGCTGCTTTTTTTTTTTTTTGAGGATTTAAAAATAATGAATAAAGTGTATGTAGAATAGCTATAGATGTCTAACACACAAATAAAATCTCTCACAGAGCACAGAAGGGTTTGGGAATCTCACAAGATTTGCTATGCAACCAGGAAATCCAAACTCCTCAGCCATTAAGAGCCCCACTCAACTTCCAGCACCACAACAGAGAACCTGATGTTCCTCACACCTTGTTAAACATGGGCCATGGTTCTTCAAGTCACCCATACCTACTAACCAGGTGCCAGAGGCTCCAAACCAGCAGCCTGGCACCTCTGACACCACAACACTCTGCACAGTACGGCTGTCTCCCTGGGAGCATCAGGCTGCAGTCCAAGTAGATGTAGCCCAAAGCATTTCATACTCAGGGGATCCTTCAGAGTCACAGAACTAAGAAGCCTACAAGGATGACAGGAGAAGGTGTTAAAAACCAGTAACTTTGATAGAAACCTGTTTATGTAATCAGAACAATCACTGAAAGCTACAGCTTAGCAGAAATTGTTGCTTTAAGACAGAAAATATGTATTTGAGGCAAAGAAATATACACTCCACTGGATATTATTCAGACAAGGCAACAAAGAGAGGGATGAATTCTGTCTTGCTTATACAGGAAAGGAATTTTCTACCCATTCCCAAGGACTTAAATCAGCATCATACTGACTTAACATACATCACAAAGACACTGTTAGTACAGTTCAAATACATCTTTTGAGATTAGCGTGTATTCCTCAATTTAAAACCAGCAGAAAAAAGACTATTCACAGCAGAAGTATCTGTCTTGGAACATAAGAATTATATTAGTACGTATGACCCTCAGCCAAACTCCCTTACAATATTTACTGCATAAAATAGGGCCCTTCACTTGCATTAACTTTGCTAATCTACAAGCAATACTGTTCTCAGAGTTCTGTTGTGTTGTTCACCAAAATGCAATCATTAATGCACACAGGAACTTATCAACATACAGTGAAGCTCCTGCCACCATCTCTTGTGCCAGACAGATAAAGCACCATAAGCATGCTAGAATGTGCTTCAATCAGCCTTCCACTTTTGCACACCCACCTATCCTCACAGTGCTTATCTGTCTTCATGGGTGCCGAAATTTGAGTGTAATATAATAGATAACTACCTATACAATACCAAGGAATCACACGCTATCTATTAAGAAGGAGCAGCCAGCTACAGCATCCCACAGTTTGCACAAAAGGGAAAAAGTCTCTTGAAGAAACTATTAGGAAACTGTTGTACAATTCAGCCATGGGAAGAAAGAGCCTCAGTGTGGTGCAGATCTCTATTTCCTTCTTGATATTTTTATAGCTCCCAAAATGAGTTCTAGCTTGCATGCCATCTGTCCTGCATAATTTTGGGTGGGAGTTAAAAAGCCATACAAGCCCTTAAAATGTAGTCTCCACATCTCTACAGGAAAAAGTGAAGGATGTAAGGCTTATAAGCTTAAAAGAGCAATACAGTGTCAGTGCCCTGAGATGGAACTCGGCAACAGCACCAGGCAACGTTTAGAGAAACCCTCACCTGCAAACCCTCTGGGTCCTTAGGGCTGTGCTGCCCTTCCCACCACCACGCTCTCCTTCCTCAAACCCATTTCACAGAATGGCCAGGGTTGGAAGGGAACTCAAGGATCATGAATCTCCAACCCCCCTTTCACATGCAGGGCCACCAACCTCCCCATTTAATACCAGACCAGGCTGCCCAGGGCCCCATCCAACCTGGCCTTGAACACCTCCAGGGTCAGGGCACCCAGGGGAAGGTCACACCTAATCCATCTGGCATCCTTCACATAGCAACCCATCCCCGTGCACCCAGCCCGTCCACACTGCACTTTCTTGGACATTAGCAAAAGGCTGAACATTAAGGAAAGCTTCCGCATAGGAGCGGTGAGGCAGTGGTGCAGGCCGTCCCGGGAGACATCCAAGGATGTGACACCGGGGGACAGGTGCGATAGGTGGACAGCTGGGCCAACCTTAACGATCCTGCGGCTCTCCCGTGTGACACACAGCTCCGATCCTCGTGCACTTACAGCCGCCACACGCGGAGCATGCATCCCTCCCACCTCTCACACGCACCTTTCACCCCGCTGCAAACCACACCTCCCCCACGCCAACCCTGCCCGCACCGCGCTGCGCCCACCTCCCATCTCCGCCGGTTCCCAACGCACCGCCCCGACCCCGTCCTCCGCCGCACCCCGCGCAGCTCCCTGCCCCACACGCCGACCCCCCGCCCCGCCCCACTCCGCACTCGGCCCCTCGCCCCGCCGCTCACCGTCCAACGACACGAACTGCCCCACCGCGGAGGAACCGCCGCCGCTGTTCTCCACGAACTGCACCTCGGAGACGATGATGTTGTCTTCCAGCACCGAGCCGCAGCCCGTGCACACCGCATCCCCACGCGCCGCGTCTACCTCGATCTCCGAGCAGCCGCACGCGGCGCACACCCGCCCGCCCGGCATCGTGCCCCGCGGTCCCGGCCGCAGCCCGCCCGCCTCCCAACGCCGCCGCCCGGCACGGCACGGCTCGGCCCGGCCTCGGCGCAGGCCTCGCTCGCCGGGACCGGCACGGGGAGGAGCGCGGCGGCGGCCGGCCCTAACAGCTCTCGCGAGACTTGGCCGCGCCCTCCCTTTCCGCGTGCCGGTCCTCCCTGATGGCGGGGCGGGCTCTGTGTGGGACGGGCGGGTGCTTCACTGCTCGCAGCGCAGGGAAAGCAGAGAGCGCTCTGGAGGTGCTTCTAAAGAAGCAGCTGTGGGCCCCGCTTACCAGAAAGACCCTCGTAATGTTCTGCTGCTGGGGACAAACACTGAGAAGCGCAAGGCAGTGCACGCAGCTGTCAGCGCTCTGCAGTCGGCCCCAGGGCAGGCCGTGTGAAGGATGGGGAAGCAGCCGGTCTCGTGCTTAAGACAGGCCCTCAGGACTCGCTAAAGTTTCCCTCGTTTTACCATATTCTTCTTACCTGATCTTTCGTAAGCTGTTAATAAACGCGCTGTGGTTTCTGTACAATAAAACAAGGGCAATGACACCTTTGTGCCAATCTGTTTGTCCTCCCAGCTGAGCTGGTTTGATTTGGGGGGAAAGGAGTTCATGGCTAAGAAAGGAACTTGCACTGCACCCAGTGAGCAGTGTGGCTCTTTCTGACATGCTATAAAGTCTGTACTAATGACAGAATCACAGAAGTGCACGAGTTGGAAGGGGCCTCTTGGAGATTCCCCAGCTCAGCCCCTGCTGAAGCAGTTCCCGACAGCAGGTTGCACAGGAAATATCTGGCTGGGTTTTGAATATCTGCAGAGAAGGGGACTGCACCATCTCTCTGGCAGCCTCTTCCAGTGCTCTGTAACCTGCGCAGTAAAGGAGCTCTTTCTCATGTTCACATGGAACTTCTTGTGTCCCAGTTTGTGCCTACTGCTCCTTGTCCTGTCACTGGGCACCACTAAAAGGAGCCTGGCCCCATCCACTTGACTCCTACCTTGCAAATATTGATAAACAATGATGAGATCCCCTCTCAGTCTCTCCTGCAGGCTGAACAGTCCCATATCTCTCAGCCTTCCCTCAAAAGACAGATGCTCCAGGCACCAATCACCTCTGCAGCCCACTCATATTTCAGAATTGTTTCTGCAATACTTTAACTATTACTAATTCATCAATCACATCCAATTTGATCATTTTATAATAATAATAAACAGAAATGTTACAGAACATAATTTGTTTCAGTAAAGCCCTTTGAGTTTTGCCTTACTGATACACCAAAGTACTAAAGCTTAGTGCATCGTAATTTGTGGCTATTAATTCTGGAAACAGCTGAACTGCTCTTTTATCCAAGAAAATGACTGCTCACTTTAGTATTCAACTAACGTGACACTCTGCAGACTGAAGCTGAACCAAATAGATATACATAACACTATAATAGGACAATAAAAGCTGGGTGACAAAGTCTTTGGCTACAGCAAATGAGAACGAGCCCAAATGCAGCAGCCATGAATATAAAAATGAACAAAAACAAAAAACAAAAACAACCAACAACAACTGCTTACCTTTGGAAAGCCTCAGATAGGCAGAGATCTCCAGCAAGAGAAGTCTTTGCCTCCACTGCCAACCTTAAATGAGTTTCCACCCTTTCCAATCACTCAGGTACACTGCTTGCACCTGAGCTCCCCTGGGTTAGCCCTGCCTTCCACCAGGTGCTCAATCACTGTTTCAAGCTGTGACTTAGCATTTCCACTACAGATATTGCAGTGAGTGTCTGTACAGACTTTCACTATTGGCATTTGAATACAGAAGCCCACTAGTGCAGAAGCATTTGATCTTGTTACAAACTCAGTACTGTCAGTATATCTTCCCCAAATGGCTCAGATGTAGCCATACATGTACAGGCTACATACAGATTTCTATGAACTGCCCATACACATGGTACAAAATTACTTACAGCAGCACATTTAGACACGCAGTGGAGCACAAACTAAAGCTGTGTTGTACCACCCAGAAAGCTGAGCATCTCTTAGGTGTGAGCTTTTATCATGTGCTTGGAGCTTTGCAGGTTCTGGGCTTTTGCAAAAGCAAAATAGCAATATCATCACAGAGACTGTACTGCTATAGACACAGTTTGGCTTCCTTCTTATTGGACTTGTTCTTCTGTTCCAAGATGGATTTGTGAAAGTAAGAACTTCAGGTTTCTGGAGATTCTTCTTTTGGAGTTTCCTTACGGAAGCTCCTCCTGCTGTTCATGATGCTGTGACTCCAAGTGTGAGCTCACAAAATTATAGCTGGTTTCAGTAATGTCAGGGGAAAGTGATATATCCCCAATACACAAATACTTTTTATTGTTTACAGGAGAATGAAAAAAGAAATAAATATTTTTTTCTCTCAGAAAAGTCTCTAGAATGTCGGAATATTTTAATTAAAAACTGCTGATTTACATTAGGTCATTTGTCATATAGTGTCTCTGACAGGCAGAAACAGAAGAAATCTGGCAACAGTTATGAAATACCTTTCCATCAAAAGGTTTCTTCTTATCTCACTCAGATGGAAGTTAATGTAGTCTTGATCCATTATTTAATTTTTCATCCTTATCCCAAAATTATCGGTGGTTTGATTTCTGATGTAATCAGTCTTTCCTGGGAGTCCCAGACTTGTTTGGAGTTTTCCATTCTGAATGTGAGCAGCAGAGGGCTCTAGTGAGAGCATTGCATACTGCTGCTGAGCAAAAAAAAAAGAAAATCTCATCTGACATAATGCTGAATGAGGACATGAGTTTTAATCTTTGTCTTCTCATAAGGTGAGGCTAGTGCTGATGAAAGATGATGTGCTCCCAGTTCTGAAAAATCAAATCCTCTGCTTCCTGCTCATGAAAACTTTCTTATGCCAGAGCACACAACATTTCAAACATTTCTGTATGGACATCTACTGGCCTGAACCGGTGATTGAGTAACTGGTGGAAGGCAGGACCAACCCAGGGGAGCTCAGGTGCATGCAGTGTACCTCAGTGACCAGAGGGATGGAGCCAGCCCCTTCCCAGACCTCATTTAAGGGTTGGCAGTGGCAGATGAGGGTATCTCTTGCAAGAGCGTTAACTATGCTCTTTTTGTTCAATACCACTTACTCAGTTCATTTAAGCTAACAAATAATAATCTTTCAGTGAATTGTGTGAAGCTTGCATTAGTCAGAGCTGACAGATTAAAAAATTGCATCAACAGAACCCCATTCCCCATGCTATTTTACCCTTTTAATTAAGAGGAGAAAAGAATCTGTCTTCCATTTCACCTGCTTTTGTATTTTATGCCTCTTATTTTCACTTATTCATTTATTTTCAACCAACAAATAGTAATCAGGATGTCTGTTAGCCCAGACTCACCCATTTCCTTCCTGCTGTGTCCAACCCCAAATATAACCTGCTCATGGGTGTGCGCGTTTGGCATTTATTTGCTGAGGTTTCAAAGAGAGGAACTCTCTCATCATTTGCTTTTTCTACTATACAACAGTGGGATGAATGCAAATGGGCTGTACAAAAGCAGGCTGGAGTGCGAGGGAATCCCACTCTGCTCACTAATGTTGAACAACACAGCAGGGAATACGCTAGAGCAAGGTGATGACACATCACTGTGCTTCTGCAAGGAATGGGTCTCCTTCTATAAATATACTGATTTGAAGCAGATGCCTAATATCAGATGACAGAAAACCCGTAGACCGTGCCTTTTCATCATAGCTGAACCTTCTGTGTGCTGAGCCACCCAACACACCCACATGTGGGAAATATTTTCAGTCCAAGTACGAGCCATGGATGCAATCAGCTGCTGTGAGAATGTAAGCATCCTCAGCTCTCTGGGATGTCAGCTGTGTTTATTTATCTTAAAGGAAGGGCTAAGAGCCTGGCTGAAATCTCGGAAGGAGTTGGCTGTGCCTGTAGCAGTGGAGGCAAAGCGCAAGCAGAAGAAAACTTCTTTGGTTCTGGACCAAAAAAAAAAAAAAAAAGAGACATAACTTATGCATTCAAGTTTGTATTTGTACACAGATTCCTTGGAGCTATGGGAATTTGGTAGAAGGGGGGAACAAACGATTTCGAAATGGATTAGCCTTATACGGTGATAGTGATAGCAGTTGGAGGCTTCTTTTTCTGCTTGTGCCAGTCCGAATGCTTTTGGCTGTACTAGCGATGGACACGAGAGGGCAGCCAAGGAAAATGAAATGGCAGAGGAGCTGTAAGCTTCGCACATGCAATACTGATTTTCCATCTGGTTTCCTTTTTTGTTGTTGTTTTTGTCCACGCCTCCTCTAATTGTTTCCTGACATTGTTTTCTTGATATTCATCAATAAACGGTACATTGAAAAAAGTTAAAAAAAAAAAACAAAAAACCAACAACTTTGGAAAATCATTTCAAGAAGGGAAGTTTTTGGCATTTGTTAAATCACGTGGCAGAGCGGTTTAGTGAGCAATTGCACTTATCTCTGTGCAATCACATCTTTGCTGCTCAGAGGTAGCACTTTGCAACCGAGCCTTGATTCCTAGGTAAATGGCAGAGAAACCACATGGCTGTCACAGTTCCCTTCCCAGGGTCTCTGCCTTATACAGTTCTTAGTAGCTGAGGAGAAACCTCAAATATTGCAGCTTAGAAAATCCACTGAGAAATTAGTAGAGGGAAAGTCCAAAGGTATTGAGTACAAAGGTCCAGAAGCAACCAACAGCTTGAGAAGTGTCTCCTCAGCAAATTGATGGAAGCTGTGTGCAACAGCTCAGTCTAGCTGTTCTCTGCACAAACACACACACACACACACACACACACACACACACACACACACACACACTACTTGAAGAGGTACAGCTGATAAGCAAATGCTTTTGGGAAGGATGCAAATAAAGCAAGGTAAAAACATCACATCCTCATAGTTTCTTGCGATCTGCAACTTCAGAACTTCATCAGCTGAAGGTTAATAAGCACTAGGAGACATTTTATCTGTTTGTTGAATCAATTTTTTTTAAACATGTGTGCTTTCAACATCCACAGCATCCGGTGGTTTAGGGGTTATCACATCTTAGTTGCGTAGCAAGTGAAAAAATGTTTAAAAACAGCCCAAACATTTCATCTGATCATGCTTAATTCTTATGCTCTAACGAGTGGTGAATAATTAATTGCCCCCTTCTTACCTTCTTCATGTCGGTCAGGATTTTATACTAATTTTTGACAGCTTCTCTGTATCAGGAGAATTTCACAAGAGCAATTCTTTCTCCAGACAAGGACAGTGCTAACCAGCCACAGCCTGAAAAATATCTTTGTGGGGATACTGCTCAATGATAATTTTTCAGACATACAATGATAAAATGATAAAAATCAGTTCAGGGCAGTCATTTAAGAGAAAACCCTTTTAAGGAAAGAATTGATTATATTCTGCACTGCATAACTGGAGGCTGCTATCCTCTTGGGTTGCAAGTACAGGATATTATTCCTGTGAAAAGTATGACTCCACTTGATGGCAGCTCTTGCATTCTGCAACTTGCTTGTTCAAATGTTCATGAAGTCATCATTCATCAAGGAGCTTCCTCTGTATCTAGAAATTGAACTGAAATCCCTGCCTATAATTGCCATTTTTTTGTGTGTGTGCACAATGGGTGCATATTTTGGTGCAAATACATTTTTACAGAGACTGAAAGCAAGGCTTTCACTCGATGTTATCCCTATGAAAGGGAAAGAAATTGGGACATTACACCAACTGGATTTGCACATTCAAGTGCAAGAGCAAGTCACGTGTCTTACTGATAATTTCCATTTTTTCCAAATTTGAAATTACAAGCCACAAGATCAGAACTAGAGAGTGGGAAACTGTAGAAGTACATCAAAAAATAAAGATGAATTTCCTTTAGTTATGAAGAATAAATTTGGAAAAGTAGTTACACAGAAGTGGACTGTTTGCTTAGCATTAAGATGAATTCAATGCTGTTAAAAATGCAGTTTAAAAACTATGCCTGTTAAGTGCCCAAGGTAGTGATGATCCTTTATAAATGATAGCTAGTAAGTAAATAGGATTATAAGAAAAACAGCCTGTTAAACAGGGGTCAGCTAGCTACATTAGAGCTGATGTTAAAAATCCTGCTGTCACCAGATGATATTAGTAGTCCATGCTCTATTGATATTTCATAGGTAGAAGTCTGTTGCAATCTAAATGGCAGTGCTGGCAACAAAGAAGAACATGCCAGTCAATTGATATTTAAGACCACAAAACATCTGTGTTTTACATCTGTGTTTTACAGTAACAATGTTTATGTATGGTAATGTCACAACTCCTTTGGCCACCAGGGACCCCCTACACAGGAAACTTGCAGGGAGAGAGGCCAGGTTGGATGGCAGCGTGGTCTAGTATTACATGGGGAGGTTGGTGGCCCTGCCTGTGGCAGGGGGTTGAAGATTCATGATCCCTGAGGTCCCTTCCCGGGCCATTCTGTGATTCTGTGAGAGCATTGCTACAGTCACATATGGCCTCTGCTGTTGCCAGGCTGAACTCAGGGCAAAGAACACAACATCCACTTCCAACAGCCTGGTGGCATCAGGAAAAGGCATGAGGTAGCAAGCGGCTGGAATAAATGCTAGGTGGCCCATGAATCAGGGCATTTCTCTCCTGTTTGGTCACAAAAAACGATCAAGAATTCTCCTTTCAGTGAGCTACATGTCATTGCCTGAGCAATTCCCATTACCTCAGATATGCCAGAGTTAACCTAGTACCGAAAAACCCTGGGTCAGTACTACGGGGTCGCTGCCCACTGTCTGAAGCTATGAGTGGGCTAAATAAAAACAACACTAGTCTTTAAAGAAGCCACTGCATAATCCTTTCCTGTCTCTGGAGAATTTTCAAGAATTTGGCAGATTTCCCAGTTTGAATAGCTGAATAAATGAGATGACCTCACATTCTTTTTCAAAGGGCAGCATGAAAAATGTTTGGGCTAAATCAGACTATTTCATACCAATCGTTTGAGTCAGTCCCAAAATAAATAAATAAATAAAATCATTTATCTTTTTTTTTTTTTAATGTGAAGTTATCAAAAGGGAATATCTACAAAAAAAAAAAAAAACCCACAAAAAAAAAAAAGCCACCATTTTCAAAGTGAAGCATTTATCATTATTTTTTGTCTCAGTGCATCGATCGTCATTTGATTTAAAAAAAATAGGTTGAGAGAAAAATTCTGTTGCATTGCAAGCCAGGTCTTTTCATTCTCACTCTCCCCCAAAGGTAGGAAATCTCTTTTGCACCTCCACAATCAAAAGAAGATCCTTCCTAAGCAGGAAATCTTGCCACTTCTTCAGAAAATTGCCCATGGCAGCAGTGCAAATGGGGAACACCATAACCGCACTGTGTCAATCTCTGCTCTACTCAAAGGACTGGGGTCATCTCTCTCTTCTGTATTTTATAGCATATTCTGTTTGATGAGCATTGGCAGCTCTCAGACTGAGTAGGGGACAAGTTTGGGAATCAGCACCACTATGGAAGGAATCACTGGTTCATGTCTAAGCTCTCTGTTTCCAGGTACTACCAATTCAGACTACCAACTGTTGACAGTTTTGAGCTCTTCTTTCTAATCTCATCAGAAAAAGTCTGGTGTTTCTTTTCGGTAAACTAAAATTGAGAATCAGGTAGAACAATGCCAGCAACATCTGGAGCCTTTGGCTTGCCCTTCCATCGTGTGTGCTTCTATCAGTCAGCTCACACCGAGATTATAAAAAACCTGACCTTGGAGTTTACAGTCTGGAGCCCAAATTGAACAGACCAGTCAGCAGATGATGTATTCCGCTAAACAATGAGGTCTTCAGTCCCTTTTTGAACCGCTGTTTTTTACATGAATTATATTTGTCCCATATTGCTGAAAATTACACAAAACTATTACTTTTTAAACAAGTAAAGTAGACAACAGTGTTACCAATAATCTGTGTTGTTAGTAAAGCTTGCTTATTAATAACAGCATGAGAAGCATTTCAGAGTGCCTTTTGCATGTTCAATCCCATACCCATTTGCATGAAGCATTTCAGAAAATGTTAACTTTAATTAGTATATGATTTCCTTTGGAAAGGAAAATTCCATACATTTTTCACCCATGATGTGTAGAGCCCCTACTAAAAGGAGTTTCATATATAATGTGAGTAGAAAGGATGTCCAAAATAGAATTAAATTATAGTGCTGGCATTTCTACCATATCCTGTCTTCCCCTTCATAGTCTATCCCATGCTCAACAGCAACAGTAGAACTTTCTTCCTAATAAAGCTTTAGATCTACTTCCACGACTTCTCACCCGTGTTACAGAAATACTATCCAGATGACCAAAGATTTTGTAATCAAACAAGCTGCAACAAACATCCAACTGAAGCAGCAATTCATCAGGCACAGGGCAAAAACAAACAATTTTTGTGTCATATAAAATTATGAAGAGCCTTTCCCAATATATACTGTGACTAATAATCATCAGCCCACAGAGCAACGACATTTTAGCCACTCCTCTTATGGTCACCTTTCATTTGCAACACCATGTCTGCCCAAAAGAGAATGAGAAATAGCAGTTTTAAAGTGAGATATTATCAGCTTTCCCAGACAGAACCAGGTTGGGAAAGATCAGAAAGAAAAAAGAATTCCTCTAATAGCTCAAGGAATAAATGAGCAAGTAATAAACATTCTAATTTAATAGGTACATGCATCCTGCTACACATTTTTTTTCTGAATAATAAAACTGAAAGGTTGTTGTGGTATCTTGTTTTTGTTTGTCTGTTTGTTTCTTTTCCAAAGAGTAAATCCCACAATTAGAGTAAATCCCACAATTAGAGTAAATCCCACAATTAACTTAGGAGAACAGCAAAAATAAATAAATGAATGAGCAATATCCTCACAAAGAGTTTGAGTTTAGAATCACAACACAAATGAAAGGCTCTTCTTCCTGACTGCCCTCCTGAGCCATGATCCATGGGATGACTTCCTCTGTCCTGTGAGGTCTCAGAGGGAAAGCCAGGCTCGGGAGACACCACATAGCTCCATGCAATTCCAAGGAGTAGCTGGTTTATAAGTTTCAGCCTGATGTTTGCCACAGGACCATGATCCATCAAAGCTTCCACCATCCACAATCCTGCTGCTTTGGTTCTTCACTAGCACCTAATCCCACCTAGCTGACACTTCCTTTAGGTTTTGTGTTATCCCTGTTCTAGAAAAGGTTCCTGAGAGATCCAAATGACAAAAACTAGCCAGTTCTGAAGTCTAGGAGACCATTAGAGCACTTCTCACTGTGTTAGCAGATGTAGCATCCCCTAACTGTGGAGTCTTGGGCAAATTTCATCAGAATAGGAAACCTAATGTAAACAAATTGCTTCTTCTGTGTTCTTCCAGCCCAGCGGGCCAGAACAAGTAAATATCTACTACCTCAGCATTCCAGCAACTATTAGAAAAACCCACAGAGGTTTCAATCATGCTTACTAATTAAAAGTAGGGAAGGGAATTTCAAGTATTTTGCTAATCAAGAGGTGGTAAAAGAATATGACCTTCCTCAGAGGCAAGGTCTGGCATGACAACCAATGTTTTCCATGACACACACTAGAAAGCACAGAAACTCAATCAGCAAAATGATTTTCTTGCTTTAAGATTCAATACTTCAACAAATAATGACTCACTGATATGTGCTTCAGATATTCCTACACTAAAACTAGAGTATAAGTCATATCTATAAAATTGTTGCCCCATAAGCTGTCCATGATAGCTTTTTCCCAAAACTGAACTAGAGAATGTCTGGTATGTTTGAACTGATGTAAGAAGTCTGGATTCTATATTCACAGTTCAGATTCAGTAGATAAACGTTAGGTGAATGTGCTTGTCTCAGTGTTGATTTCAATAATTAAGGACAATTCAGCAATGAAAAGAACTTTGCTGGCTAATTAGCTGAAGAAGCCAAACCTCATCAGAAGTATATGCTTCCGTCACTTTAGTAAAGAGAATGGATGGTTTTGTCAGACAACATCTGAATACAGTGATAAGTTCATGTCAGAAATCATTATATATAAAAGTCAATAGTATGTGCAAGGACAAGCATAGGAGAGATCCGTAATGGGTGCTCTAATGCCTAAGACAAGGGTATGGAAGTCAGAAAACTGCTTGTAATTGCAGGTTTGGATACAGACTTTCCTTATGGCCTCAGGCTACCTGACATATATTGCCCAAGTTCTCTAGCTATGAAAGGGAGATACGAATACGCAAAGTCCCTTATACTTTGGTTGACACTCCTGGATTGTTACACAGAGACATAGACCAAGAGATAGATTTCTTTGACCAGGAAGGAAGGAAAGGATAAGGTAGAAGAATCCATTCAAAGATGAATGTGACCTGGTATAAGAAGCAAGCAAAACATGGGTGTCATAGAATCATATCACAGAATCATAGATAGGGTTGGCAGGGACTTTAAAGATCACCCAGTTTCAACCTGCCTGCCATGGGCAGGGACTCTTCCCACCAGATCAGGCTGCCCAAACCCCTACCAGCTTGTTCTTGACCACCTCCAGGGATGGGGCATCCACAACTTCTCTGGACAACCTGTTTCAGTGCCCCACCACCCTCATACTGAAGAAGTTCTTTCTTATATCTAATCTAAGTCTACTCTCCTTTAATTTAAAGCCATAACCTTTTATCTTATCACTATACTTGCTAACAGAATCCCTCTCCAGCTTTTCCTGCAGGCCCCCGTTAGGCACTGGAAGGTCACAATGAAGTCCTCATGGAGCCATCACTTCTCCAGTCTGAACAGCCCCTGTTCTCTCAGCCTATCTTCCCAGTAGAGGTGCTCCAGCTCTCTGACTTGCTCCAATAGGTCCACATCTTTCTTATATTGAAGGCCCCAGAGCTAAGCAGCTCAAGGCTGTCAAGGGCAGAGCCCTGTCACTGCCCTCACCCTGCTGGTCACATTACTTTTCATGCAGCCCAGGACACTGATGTCTTTCTGGGCTGCAAGCACACACTGGGCTGCAAGCTCAACACACATGTTGAGCTTCTCATCAACCAACACCTCCAAGACCTTCTCCTCAGGACTGCTCTCAATCCATTCTCCACCCATCCTGTGGATTGCTGTGACTTAGGTGCAGGACCTTGCACTTGGCCTTGCTGAACTTCATGAGGTTCACATGGTCACACTCTCAAGCCTGTCAAAGCCCCTCTGGATGGCAGCCCTTTCCCTTCCCTGCAGCATCATGCAGCTTGGTGTCAATGGCAATCTTCCTTACAGTGCACTCAATTCCCCAGCAAGCTTGGAAACTGAAGGAAAGGCTTCAGCCAGGCAGATGGGGCGGTGGTGAGCAGGGAGGACAGGGATAATAAGCTCCATTTGTGCTATAAGGGTTTGCAAAAACAGATACACTGGCAAAACCACTAAGGACATCACCAAAGCCAAACTTGGTTTTTCTCACCTCAAATCAGCGCTACATCGATTTGCACCTGTGAAACAGCTGGCTCAGAAACCAAAATAGCTCATTAGTCAAGAGCATATCCCAAGGCTTGAATCATTTTTAGTAAAGGAAAGGGGCTCAGTGTCAGTGAGTTTGACAGGGGACACAGGAAAGGCTAACTGACCTTTACAGAGAATGCCAGCACAGGGAACCAAGGCTTAATCCTCAAAAAGCTCTGAGCTATCGCTCGTGTCAGTGCCAGGAAACTTGTGTCCCTCTGAACAGGCAGACACCAACAGAGCATGCAGGTCCAGATGCTATGTGTGCCTTGGTTATTGCATAATGTTATCAAATAGGATTTTATATTTTTTTACATGCCCTGAGAAAAAAAAAAAAAAGAAAAAAAGCTTATATTTTTCACAGGTGTCATGGAGTTGACTAGATCAATTTATGCCCGTGCCAGGGGGGCAGTAGGCCCCTGCCCTTCCCCCCCCGGCTCCATAAAATGGGAAGGGAAAAGGAAAAGGGATAGGGAGATGGGAGCTGGGCTCAAGGAAGGAAAAACAACAGCGGCAACGATCTATGGAGGAAAACTTATTTTACTAATTGTGATATCGGAATGCAAGATAACACAATATAATACAATCTAATTGAAATTGAGACTAATAAATCAAATAAGATAGGAGAGAGAGAGTTCCTGAGACCCAGTCAAACCTGAAAAGCTTGGAATGGCTAGGAAAGTACCCTCCAGCACCCGCTGCCAGGCAGTAAGAGACCGCTCCACCTGGAAGGGCCAGATCCCATGACTTCTGTAACGTATAGGGGAATAGGTACCTGGAATTGGAGTATTAACACTTTAACTCCCAGTGCACGACATAATGTTACAATGCAGAATACTGAAAACGAAAAAACATAAAACCATGACAACAGGACAGCTCATTCCTTTCATGTAAATATTAACAAATGAACTGATGTTGAATCTGCTATCCCCCTGTATCACCTCTTTCCTGAAGAGAGTAAAACAACAGCTGGGTGCAGTTACTTTCCCTTTTGCCAAACTAGAACACCATCGCTGGAGCACAAATCGGGTAAGTTGAAGAACTGCAAAGCATGGGGTACCTCAGGAAGTAACAATACAAAGCACAGCACTAACCTTTACCTTGTAAGGATGAGGAGCTCTTGACATTCACAGACCTCCAAGTTTCCTCTAAACCAACTTGATTCGTTGTAAACAATTTTAATTGTCTTGGCAAAATCACTAAGCCTTTATTGGAATGCCTTTGCCTCTTGGCTTATGAGTTCTGTTTCCCTCTTTCCTTTTCTTTTCCAAGAGTTCCTGACTTCTCTGACACACTGCCAACATCGCTGGACAGCCGGCCACAGAGGGGGAACAGCTTCTGCTTTCTGCTCACTGCTACAAATGCCATTGCATTAAGAATTATGGCCATTACAGAGGGTGCTATGGTTGCATGAGTATAAATAGGCACAGTGCTAGTAAAAGACGCTCAAGGATAAATAGAATAGGTGCTGGATTTTGAAAGACCAAAATAACTCCATGCTGTGCACTGAGAGTACCTTCTGCTGCTGTGTACCTGTTGTCACAGCCTTGCCTTTCCCTGAATGGCAAAAAACATGCACACCTTCAAAGCCATGGAGCTCCTTTCTGTCCCTGTGAGGCTGAGAAGGTGGGACCTGACAGTAAGTACACGGTAGGTAACAGGATACCAGCACCTGTACGGGTTCCTCTTCTCCCTTCCCTGCAGCCACAGAGGCTCAGCAGCTCCCACTCTTGGGAGTTTCAGCTGGGCACTGTGCTCCAGAGGAGATATGTCCAGAGGAGGTTCACGTTGGATATTTGGAAAAACTTATTCTCAGAAAGAGTGGCAAAGCATCAGAACAAGGGAGGGGGTGGAGTCCCCATCCCTGGAGGTGTTGAAAAAGTCATGGAGATGTGGCACTGAAGGATATGGTAAGTGGGCACGGTGGGATGAGTTGATAGTTGGAGAAGATGATTTTAGAAGTCTTTTCCAATCTTAATGACTCTGTGATTTTATGGTTGGTGCAAATGAACTAAAATATACAAAAGGGTGATCTCACTGAGTAGCAGGAGCATAGCAGAAAGATACAAGCTGAAGCAAGTTGGGTGTTTTGCCTGAATGTACCTCACTGAAGTCCATAGTGCTTGGGAAGTGAGGGGACAGAAAGACGAGACAGGTCCAAAACACCCACGTTTTGTTGCAGTAAGTGCACTGAGAGCCAGGAGTTTGTTCTGCAGACTAGGCCAGTTAAATGCCAATTTAATCCTGGATTAATGGGTACTGAAAGAGTCACAATCCTGCCATGTGACTCCATTGATATTAATTCATCAGGGACAGGCTTGGCTTAGATGATACCTTGGACCAGAATGTGTAATCACAGAAGAATATTCTGTCAAAACATAATACACAGACATGTTTCTGGTCTTCAGTAGAACTGACACAGGCTTTCATCTAGAATTCATTTCAAAGATAAAGCAATATTTTTGTATTAATAATGGAGTTTGTAAATGCCCTTAACACTTGAATTCAGTTTTTATTCACTACAAAATTACTATTTCACTGTTTTGTTGTTTTCTTTGCTTATTCTGTTTTAAATTAGAATATCATGTAGAAATCCAAAATTCAGAGCAAATCTGGCTGTTTGTTCTCATGCAGTAACTCTTGCTCTACTGAGCACAGTGTTTACTTCAAAAGGAATATGTCAGTGATCTTTGCTAAATATATATGTATATCAAGAGACAATTCTTATCCTGTGATAACACATAATATTTAAGATATTTTAAGCCATAAGAGATTCTTGATATTTACAGAGTTCCTGGATGTTTTACCCAGCTTCTCTGCTTTCCTAGCAAACTTCTGCATGATGCTGCGTATCAGTTGTCCTTTCCTTAAAAAAAACATCCCCTCTTGAGTGGTACTTCAGTCGCAGCCTGACCATGGACCATGGGGAGAAGGACTACAACTTAAAAAAGAATCACACAATCATTAAGGTTGAAAAAGACCACTAAGATCATCCAGTCCAACCAAATACAGTTCTAGTCACAGCAAGCACAAATTAACACAGGAATCAAACCCTGTTTGGAAATCAACTCTTAGAATTGCACCAAAGCCTATTACTTTAATGCAGATATGCTCTCAGCAAGTTTTCTCACATATCCATGGTCACACAACTTCTGCTGAAAGATTGAGGTTGGGACTTCCATCAGCCAGTAATTCAGATGCAACATCAAGGACTGTTCAAAGAAATGACAGAAAATGTCAATTTAATTACTACTGTGCACAAACAACTCACCCTGTTTAAAGCGTAGTTCTTACTGCAGAGTTAAGCTTTGTTCTTTTAGGACTTTATTCCCCAAGATTTCACCATCCACGGAGAGAGACTCCAGGACATTGTGGCTCCTCCTGGCCAGCCACCAAAGGTCAGAGTGCCTCACTTGCAGAGATGCAGGCCTGGAGAAACTGCTTCCAACCAGTTGTCTGCAGAGGATTCAATAGCCCAAAAGGCAGCCCTTCTGAAATAGTGTCAAAATAAAGAATGACAAAAGGTCCAAAACACTGATTAAACCTAAATTACTCTAAATTAAACCTGAAATACTTACAGTAGCTTTCCTGTGGGAGTGAACCTGCTGAACCAGCAGCTGTGTAACACCATCTGAAGCAGGAGCTGCTCAGGAACAAAGCAAAAGCATTGCAAGAAACTGAGGCCTTCGTAGGGTTCCAGTGTGCACTGGAGGTGTGCCCAGGTCTGGTAGCAATAGCAGTGACGATGCAGCAGTGTGTGTACCAGCCCACCCCAGCAACAGAGTTTTTGCCCAGGGAGCTTATAGACAGCATGTCTGCTGGTGACTAACCCCCTGGCAAGACCTTCTCTGCACTCTGTGCTGCTATTGTAAGTGCTGCCAGCTGGGTAAAACAAGAACACATCAGCTCCCAGCTGCCACAGTTGCTCAAACGGACGTCAGCACTAACTCAGAGCTCAGGCTACCCAGGGATCTTGGACAGAGAGCTGTTAGGGACTCGTAAGGACTTCAAAGAGTGTGACACCAGTACCTTGAGCACTGGGAGGATCTGGACTACCTGTTAGAATACATACAGCACACCTGCAGGGTGACAGATTAGAATGGAGCAGCAGAGAGCACTGTTTAAGTGCTACTAATCCTCCTGGCCCATGCTCAGAGACCTTCCTATTGGCTGCATTCCCTGTACCACCACTGTTTCCTTCTCCTCTATACTTCCATGGCCTATGGGCCCATTCAAGGGCTGCGTGGCATGTGGGCCATGTTACATTCAGTGTTGCACCTTTTAAGGCATATGCATCTCATTTCCAGGGGGCTTTTCAGATTATATTCAGACATCTACTAAGAATCATAGAAAAAAAATAGGTTGGAAATGACTTCTGCTGGGCTCTCATGCAATCTCCTGCTCAATGAATAAGTAGGTTTCTCAATGCCTGATTTAGCTGAGTTTTGAGTTCATCTAAGGGTAGAAATTGAACACATTTTCTAGGCAACTTGCTCCACTGCTTGAGAACTCTCACTACAAAGAATTTTCTTCCTTATGTTAACCTGAACTGCCTCCCATTTGGTCCCATGGATCTGTATACATTCATTTTATGTAAGTCACCGCAGCACGATCATCTTCTATTGCAGGTAGTATCTTTATCTTCCAAACTCTGCCTCTTGACACAGATAGCCAGGAACAGACTATAACAGTAAAGACTGAGGCAAACAAAATGCTGAGAACCTCTGAATTTTCCATGTTGTTCATCCAGCTCACCTGCCCTGTTCAGCAGCGGATCCACATCTTGGTTTCCCTATTACTGCTAACACACCCATAGAAACCCTTCCTATTGTTTTTCACATCGTTACCAGCAGCACCCATTTCAAGACATTGTCCTGACCCACTCAGGAAACGTGAATTGCTTGTGCCCTACTGTTTCCTGCCCAGCAGATGTCACGTTGGTTAATATCTCCTGTAAAAGTCAAGACTTGAAACACTGACACTTATTTCATATTTCTGCAGGCTTCATCTGTTTTGTCTTTCTGACTAGGTGATCTGTGGCAAGTGCCTACCACAGTGTTACCTGTGCTTGCCTTTCCTTTGATCCTGTCTCATAAGCTTCTGACCAACCCATCACACAGTGCACAGAACTCCATGCATGTGAGCTGCTCCTCTTTGTACAGAGCACAACCACCTCTTACATCTCGCCCTCCTCTTTCCTAAAAAGCATAAATCACAGCACTTCAAGGGTGAGAGCTCTTGCAGCTTCTGAGTACAAAGGAAAAAGTATAGGTCAATCCCTTGCCTGTCCAGGTCTGCAATACCACATCTCCAGGTCCAATCAATATAGAAATCTGGGTACTGTCTTAAGATGACCTACTTTAAACATCTAAATTAGATGTTGTACCTCCTTCTCTTGATGATTACATTGAAAAAATGCTAATGGCAGCCTTTAGGCAAGTCTTCAATCCACAGTACCTATACAGCACAGTAAAAACATGTCATGCATACTATGCCAGGTTCAGCAGAAGGAATAACTATCCTTTATAACACAGTAAAGACAGATGAACAATGGAAGCCCTCTCCTAGAGATCTAATTTCCACAGCAGGACTGCAAATTCAGGAACTGCTGTACTTGCCGAGACACCATCATAGCTGCTGTGCTTGTGTTGGCTGGGTACGGGAGGGGGAAAAGTAAGGAGCATCATAGAGGGAACTCTTTTGAAGCCAGACGTTGTTGGGACCAGCAGTCTCAAGAATGTGTGTACAGAAACAATTTGAGATTGTTTCTACTGTATTCAAAGAAAAGGAAAAATGACTATTTATTGTTTTGTAAATAATGACACCAAGAAATACACTGCATTAATATTATTATATCTCTTCCAAATAGAAGGGCTGTAACAGATGACAGGATAATTACAGCCTGTTCTTTCAAGCTTTCTCACATGAAGATGAGCCAGAGTAAGAATATCTCCACATTCTGTGAATTGCAGTTTGTTTTATTTTTGCTGCAAACTGTAAAAATCTCACCACAAACATTCTGATATAGCCTGAGCCACAAGAACCGTAACTGGAACATGATACTTCTAGTGTGGTTTGCTTGCAAGATGAAGGTTTAGTCCCATCCAGTGCAGGAACACATGCCACCGCCATTTGGAAGCCTTGCTTAAGAAAATCCAGACTGACAACTTCCTCTCATAGTGCAAATCATTGCCTGGTTCAGTTTCCAGTCTCACCGCCGCACTCTTTCCCCCAGCACACCTGGAGGTGAAAAGGCATCACAAGCATCACGCCCATCCCCTGGTGAGGACCAACCAAGGTGATGGTGTCAGCAATCTGTACAAAGGAGCTGCTACTTCTCCTGGGCTGGCTGGTTGGTAGGTGCAGCTTGGCTTTGGCAGGGAGATGAGCAGCAGAACAAACAGGAGCAATGAGAAGCATCTTCAGAGCTCTGTCAAGGATTCCTGAATCTTTTGTTTAATTGAGAGGGCAAAGGAGATGGATTCCAGGCAGAAGAGGGACACCAGCAGGATCATGAAACAAGATGGTGCCTTTCACCACTGCAGCATCTTTTAAGTCCCCACTTGGCTGGGAGCAACAAAAAGCCATATTACCAAAGGCATATGGAAGCATTATTCTCCTATGCAGCAAATTTAACTGCATGAATACATGTATGAATCCAAGTAAAAATGGACAAAACCTGTTAGTAATTGATGAAGTGCTGCTTTTGGCCTATCTTTCTTGCAGAGGAAAACGAGAAGGCTCAGATTGCTTTTCCCTGTATATCAGACACCAGCCTCTAACAGAACAAGATGAACCAACAGGACCACAAAGAATTTGCAAGAGCCCCAGGCCCTGCCATGTGGGCTCAGATTGCTGAGCCCTGTAGCACTGCTGCTGGGAGTGCTGCCTTCATGAGTTACTACCCTGAAACCTCTCCAGAACACAAGTAGAATGGATGAAGTCTACACTGCTTCTTTCCATACCCCAACTACACAAAATGGTCATTCCACGTCTCGGTGGATCTCCCTGCTGCAGTGCCACCTCTCTCCCAAGCGCAAAGCCTGAAACCTCTCAGGGCAGGGTTTCCTTCATTAATCATCAGGCGGACTTTTTTTTTTTTCTCCCTCTGTTTCTTTTTCCATCTCTGAGCTGCAAAGTTTCCTGCCAACTTTCTTCTTGGTGTGAATTTCTACAACAGAGCAAAATAACTTCTGAAAATAGACACGTACACTCGAAAGCCTGACACACCCTATATGGAGCCTGTGAGTGGCAGAACCATAATCCAAAGCCAATCAAGACACTAGGCTATGCTAGCAGCATTTGATTAAAGTTCTGAGCAAGTCAGCCCTAAGAGAAGAAAGTAAATGGGAACTCAATAAATGCTGTTGCACAGAACCCCCGGCTCTTTTCATCACTCGGAGGCATTTGAATTTGTATTGTTTATGGTAATCCTAGGTTGGGCAAGTTGTTCTGATACAGCTGGCATGCTCAGAGTCCCTTTAAAAAAAGAAATTCATGGAAATGGCCAACCTGCCATGACTTCCTGATAATGAAACTGCATGCAAAGCCCATGGGAATAAAAGCCAGTAGTCGCATGATACACTTCTGAGCTCTGCCTGTCATTAACAAGGGTGGGTTTTTCAGAGTGAAATTCTCCCGGGCCAAATAACAGGAGACCGATAAATAAAGCTTGTCAACTGCCCTTTCTGACTCACTCTCTCCTGCTGGAAGGATGACTCACTGTCATGTGTGCAAGGCTGCCAGGCCTTGCTTACATGCTTAAACAGGTATGGGGTGTCTGTGTTAGACATCCGTTGCCTCAGAAAAAGCAGAGCTCAGCCCTGAGAAGGTAACCCTGGAAAGGACTCTGCTGACTAAAGGACCTGAACTTCAAAGTATTTCTCAATCCTTTCTAGAAAGTTCAAGGCTGTTGTTAGAAGGCCCAAAGCCATCACTGAGGACTTGGCTTACTATCACAGTGTCTTAAAAGCAGAACTCACTAGAACCATCAGGTTTTACTCAGAGCGTGCCATACAGCATGATACAGATGCAGACAAAGATAACTGAGACCAAGCCAAGGCCTCCTAAAACAGAAACTGAAAGATTTCTCCCAACACCATGAGAAGGAAGCTATGAAGTAGCCTCCCTTAGCTCCAGGTGTTAGCCAACATCTTGCTGCATCATTCAGTAGACAAACCATGTTGCTGCAGGGCAGTGATAGCACAATTGCCTCTTGCATGTCCAGCCAGGTATGTAGCATCCAGGAGTAGCTTGTGCCGCTGGGAGAGACAGCTGCACATGCTTTGCCCAACCAGACTCCCAGGAAACCTGCAACCAAAGCACCATTTTTATGATCATAAGAGCACTAACCTGTCTGCCCAATATGAACGCAAATGTAAAACTTGGAAAAGTTAATTCTGAGTAAACTTCACATCATGTATATGAAGACTCCTCTTTGCTATACTTTTTTCACAGTGAGTCATAAATTAGGCTACCAAATTAGGCTACAAAATATTAGAACTAAATGAGAGGTAATGGAAATTAAAAAAGGAGTAAACAATATATCAAAGATTCAAGAGTAAGTTCCTCTAAAAGGACAGTTTAAGGAACTTTTAGGCCATAGTAAGTCATGTTTTCTGGTTACTTTGCTAATCCTTTAAAAAAAGAAGGCTGACATTAAAATCAATAATCATATTCATCTGCAGGTGTCAAAGCACTTCCCAAAATAAGTCAGTAAAATAATTTCTCAGAAATAGTGAGAAGAAGGCGTGAAGATAAAAGAGGAATAGTTAGTGACAGAACCAGGAATTACAGTCCAGGTCTTCAGTCAGCCGTACAGATGCTTGTGTACTAAACTACTCCACCTCTGATAAATGATTTTGGCTTTTTAAGCTGCAATTTCAAAATTATTTACTTAGCAACATTAAACCATGTCACTCAACTTCTGCTAGTTGTTCTGGTTACGATCACCTTCTGCTGTTGCTCTTGAGAATACAGCACTGTCTCTACTAAGCCTTTCTGGGGGCTTCACAGGGCTGATAAACTCAGATCTTTTGTCAGGACAAAGGAATGACTCCTTAGATTTCCTTGTTCTTCTCTTTGTTCTTGGTCTTGGTCTTGTTCTTCCTCTTCCATTGTCCCATCAGACTGGAGCAAAAAGGAATTTAACTCACTACAGTGAGCTCCAATGATGCCCACCCTGTTAGAAAACATGGTGTTAATATGTTTGACGTGATAAAGCAGAGGAAAACAGGAGAAAGGGAGAACAACTTGCAGTGTTTCCCAATGAAAACCAGCAAAGAAAGTTGCCTCCTTTAGCTGGACTATGAATAACACATTCTGCAGAGATTATCTTCTCTGCTCCAGGGACAAAGAACCACATACACACATAGCACCTCACACATCATGTCATGTTTCTGTCTGGAGTGTGCATGCACACAATACAAAATGCGTATGTCCAAGCGAAACTTAGCACTGCCTCAGAAGGTTGACCCTATTTGCACATCAATTACTGTGCAGAAGTTATAAAAACTCAGCAGGCACCCAGGTTTGAAAGCGTTCACAAAGCAATTACACGTGCATCTGTAGCAAACTTCATTTTTGGGGGAATGTTGGATTCACCAGTCTTATGTTGTAGATAGGTCTGAAGATTTTGTGTGTATGGTGCCTCTTCTAGTTTGCCAGAAGTCTGAAAGATCCAGAAAATGAAGGTAACAAATGGATGGAGGGAAAAGTAGAATTCCTCTTATGTGGCACAATCAGGCTTGAAGTTTTTTGTTTTTTATCCTAATCATTAGAAAAGGTTCTATTTCTATTGGCTTTCCCAATAATACTTTCCAGTTAACAAGGCAGTAGGATGGACAGTAGTTGCCTGTTCCCGTAGGCAAATTCCCAGTCATAGAATCATAGAGTTGTCCAATGGTTCCTCTCTCAACGAGGAAGACTTAGCTGTCTGGCAGCCTCTCTAATAGCACTACCAAATCTATTTATGCCAAGAAATATCCCTTACTTGGTAGTAAGCAATTGTGAGAAGTCTGGTAGGATGTCACACGAGCACAGCTGTGGGTCTCTGCCCTGACAGTAGTGGCTCTGGGAGCGGTACTGAGCACTCTCCTTTGGTAAGGGCAGCAGTGTGCTGAGCACAGGTGAGTGCTGGTAAACCATGCTGTTTATGGATGGATGCTTGGCACCGACTTGTCTTGAAAGAAAACAAACACAGATGTTATCTTAGTGTATTCGGACAGGACAGGTTACCTAAGGGCTCATCAGTATGTCAAATGTGTACCTCTGACGTGGTAATCTCACTGCATTTGCATCAGCAGTCTGCAAAGAAACATGGTTCCTGTCTCTTAAGGCGAGATTGAACATGTCGGAGCAAAGGAGCCTGCCGATTTCTTCCCGAATCACTTGGAAGTGTTTCCGCCTGAACACAAGCCAAGTCACGTAGCTGCAGAAGTTGTAGAAGCCCTAAAGTGAAAACATGGATCCCATTTTCACTGGGGAAATGTTCAGAACCCACCGTGTCCCACAGTGCAGGTTGACATGATTCCACTAAAAGCCAGCAACAAGTCTGACATCAAACTTCACCAGTGAAGATTTGAAAGCACTGGTTTCGTTAAAGGTACAGAGAGAGATGAGGCTAGAAACATAGCTCAGAGGGATCTCACCTTGCTGAATCAGACCAATTTAGTTTAGCTTCACTGCTAGGAACTATGAAATGAACTGAGGATCACCACCCAGTTTCCTTCAATAATCAATGGAAAGAGACTGATGGGATGAGTCTGCGGAGGTTCTTATCACACTCATTTGTCCCAAGAGACAACAGTTCATCCCTGGCGGAGCTCCTCCTTGTCTGCATGACTGGCAGAGTAGCCTGAGCACTTAGGATGATGGGACAGCTATTGTTTGGGCAACTGGAATTAGACAAGATGATTCCCACCCGAAATGACAGCATTTTGATCACAGAAAATATTACTAACAAATACGAACTCATTGCATCTTACCTTCATGTATCTGCTTGCTGATTAAATATTATTATCTAGGTTATCACACCATTTTAACACTCATGATTCCTGGCACCAGCTGAATCAACACCCAGAACCTCTACTGAGGTTCCTGAAAAGATGGTATCAGTGGAACTACGGTGTACGCTTGGAATTCAATCCACAGTTCTCCTCTTTGAAGGAAAATCTGTACAGTTTGAGAAATATAAAGTATAATTTGGGCCCTAGTGTTTTATATTAATTTATCAAAGCCCTGCTACACAGAGAGGCTCAAATTCCTCACTGGGTTGGATGTAACAGGTCAGAAGAGCTTATTGGCATCTAAAAATGTTGCCAAGCACAATGGAGATGAAGACGACTGTGAAATTTCCTACCTACAAAGAAGAAATCATGAGGTCATTGGCAAGAAACCAACAGACCAGGCTTTTCAGGGGGATCTCAGTCTGTGATGGGAACTGCCTCGGCTCAGAGAGTCACAGCAGGACTGAAAACCTGCACTGAAGGGCGCAGGGGTGGTATTTTACAGGCACTGCAATCTAGGTCCAAGAAGTAAAATTTTACTGAATGTACTCTGCCCTGCAAGTAAACCACTGGGAGGACCAAAAGGAAAGGAGCAGGCTGTCTGCAGCATTTGAATGTGCAAGGGAGGGACATGGTCTGAGCTGACACTCAGTCAAAATGTCAGTCAAAATTATCTTTCTATCTTTCTTACCTCAAAGAAGTTCCGATCTTTCTGCAAAGATGTTTTTCTCCTAAGGCAGTGAAAAAGAGCACAAAATTAATAGCAGCCATTGTCCTTTCAGTCCTCTGAACACAGCACTGAACACGATTCATGCGGCTACTGCCAAGCTGGCACTTCACCACAGCAGTAAGTTGCTGCTGGTGAATCCTCATTACGAGCATGCAGAGACCTACTGTCTAAGAGAACAACAGGACTTCTGCACTGCGTCACAAGTAGAAAATGCAAAATATTGTATGGCTCATTTAATTAAATCCAACAAACAAAGCTGGATGTGAACAGCAGGCGAGGCTCCCCACTATGCTATCTAAACTGAACCCTCTGCTTGGGCCTCTCAAAAATGGCCAGGAATGATCTAACCCGGTTCCCATTGAAGCAAACAGAAAACTCTTCCTGACATTGCGGAAGAGGAATGAGCAGAGCTACCAAGAGTACAAAGCCAGGCCAACATTGAGACAATATACTTTGAAAAACAGAAAGGAAAACCCTGATGCATTTCCAAGAAGAAATGTAAAACATGTACAAAAATGACAAAGTGCACTTTGTTAAAGTACAGTTTGCCCAGTGGAAGCCTGAGAGATATTCACACCACCCACTTGTGCCTGGGGATTCTCATGGAAAGACAAATGACTATCCATCATGGAAACAGCCATCAAAGCAGAGGGAGATGCACACATCCCAAAAGCCACTCCATTCTACTGAAGCTAGCACAGCTCACCTCTGTGTAAGGGAAAGCAAGTTTGCCAGCTTTCAGAACCCCACAGATCTGGCTCCACTCTGCCAGATGCAAGGGAAATCTTGCCTCTATGCCAACTCACCAGCTCCTGAAATGTCCCATACCTTCCTGATGGCATCAACTGTTCCACACCCCTAGAGCATACCCAGCTGCCATCACCCCAGAAACATTGCAGACCATGAAGATAACACCTTTCAGTCCCGTATCTCTATTTACAATTTCCTAACTTTCACTGATAGTATATTGATCAGGAGGACTATGCATCTCCCTGCCTAGCTCTCATCAGTCACACCTCTCCTGATGCTTCAGGTGAGAACCAAAACCCCCTTGTTGTGCAAGGGAAAAGAAACCTGAATCTTCGAGCACGGCATGGCCATTGGCTCAAGCAGATCTCCCAGATAACTTCAGTGCTTTTGATTCCTTATGAATTCTGGAAAAGCACAATATTCTGTCTTCAGAATACCAGAGCAGACGAACGTCATGCAATTCCAGCTTCTTAAGCCTTAATGTAAAACTCTGCTTTACCTTTCAGCATTAGATAGCTCATATGGTGTCTTAGAATCACTTCCCAGTTTAGCAGAGAAACCTATATGGAGGCCAGCAACAGAAACTAACATCAATAATTAAAATCAAATAATGCTAGGGGATCTCCACCCTTCTTTCCCCCAGTGCTTTATTCCCTCGGGTAAGATATTAAGCTAAGAGACCTGCTTGAAATAAAGTTTCCTAAGATAAGCATTGAACTAGAAGGTATCTCCCATGTCTAGGGCACAGTTGCTAATTACCTAGGAAAATACAGAAAGGGTTAGGAAAACATCAAACTTGCATTGAGATTCAGGACAGGATTAGCAAGAAACATGTGAAGGAGAGAGCAAAGAACATCATGACTTCTAGAAAGTCATAGTGTTTTCTTGGAGCTGTTGGGGTGACAGAAGGAGCTCATGCATGGAAGACGACAACAGCACAGCCAAGGGCGGAGGTAGGCATGGGGTTTGGATGTAAGAAGATAATAGCTTCAGATATCTACAGGAACTACTGTTCTGTGCACGGGCACATGGGGTAATGCTTCATGTGCTTTAGCAGCTTCCTCAACTACAGCTGTGAGTCTAAGTGTTCATGGATCAAGTCAGCTTCAGGGTTTGGTAAGGGCTGACTCTGTTTGTGCCATTGATGCCTGCTGCTTTGGGAACGCTTTGTATTTTTCCCATTATGACAAATGCCCATAAGGAAGCTGGCACCACAAAAAGGTTGCGCAACCCCAATCAACTTAAAAGGAGAAAGCCAGACACACCTATTCCTTCCTCAGCGTTGGAGGCACAAAAGAACTAATGCTAACACACAAATAACAGGTCTGGAGGGACTCTCTCAAATTCTCAAAAGTCTGGGAGGATATCAAACTAAGGTTTTATTGCTGCATTTTACAATTCATATAAATGGTTACAATGAGGATGTCCTCCATCTAATCTTCCTTTTTAAAAATTTTCAGAGAAAGACTTCACATGAAAAATCAATAATTGCATATGAATACACGGACATTTGGCATATCTGGAAGGGAAAACAGTTTCCCAACATAGCATAAGATTTCTTTAATATGTTGCTATGGTGAATTACAAGAAGAAGCAAAAGCTTCAACATTATAGTTGGGTTATAAGAAAATATCATGAAACTAGGAGTTATACATTACCAATAGTTACTCAGCTTTTAAATCTAAACATTTTTTCAAGTTAAAAAAAAAAAAATCATCAAAAGTAACCCTTGCCACAATTTCCATTTTGACAAAGGACCTTTCCTATCCCAAAGTATGTGCACTGAGAAAATTCCTAATCTTCCTTTACAATTGAGAGTCTTAATCAGTTCTGTCCCTTAGCTCTTGTTTTTGGCAGTTCATATAATGATGGTCTGGGAGGCTCCAGATAACATTTAAGGCTAAACTGAGTCAGCTTGGAAGGGTTTATATTTATGTAATTGCTGCATGGTATGAGAAGTGCTGTGTGTTGTGACATGCTCAGCATTAGCCTAACTCTGAAGTCCGCTGTAGTCAGCTACCACCACCCTGCTATGAGTAACTCTGGTCTCCCTTCATGCAACACCTTACATTGCAAATGTGTTAAGACACAGCCCTTTTCTGGCTCTGTGTGTTTTTACAGCCTAGACATCAGCGTCCCAAGCCACTGCCAGTTTCTAACCCCAACTGTGATGGAAATACTGAAGATGACAGTTTCCTATTTCAACTCCCTGCTCTCATTCCCATGCTGCTCAGTTTGGTTCTTTTTTTTTTTTTTTTTTTTTTTTTTTTGCGTTTGCCACTAGACCTCTTTTCTCAATCCTGCATATTGCTGTCCACCAGACAGTACAGTGAGTAAAGAGGCAGCAGAGCTAACCAGCTGGATATGCAGCACAGGCTGTTCTATCCAGCTGCATCCAGTCCTTGGATTCAAGCTGCTTTTCTGCACTCATACTGGGTCTCATAAGTGCAGGCATTAGGGCCACCCAATAGAAACAATGAATGCTGTCGTGATGTTCCCTGTCCAGCCAACAGGAAGGTTAATGGGATGCTCTACTCAGCAGAAATCAAGAAGCAGGCATTTGGTACACAACACCAGTGCCAGGAATACCCTGCGAAATACCAGTGTGCCAGGATACAGAGAAAATGCGCTGTTCAATTTCAGGATCCACTGATTTGTGACATGGGAGCACACTAAAATGAAAGCTCTACCGGGACAGCAGTCTCCAGTTCCCCTTTATCTCCACCATGTACCTTCCCCTCTTGACTAGAAGGAAATCCAGGTTCCTTCAATTGCAGACAACAGTAAGGCTGCCAGGAGCCACGTTGCAGAAAGGCAGAAGGATTGCAACTCCTATGGAGGACTGGCAGCAGTTTCACAGCAACCGATATTGTAAAAACGTGTCTGAAACTGCTCTGGGAAGACCTCGAGGGACTGGAGTGCATGGTGGCTACTGCCAAGGAAAGGAAACATTATGTGTGTCCATCTCCTATCCTCACATTTTTTAATTCCCACTAAGGCTTCCTGCCCCTCTCAGACCTTTGCTGGGTTTAAGGCATCTAGAGAGTTATTGGTCTCCACCACTCCAAAAAAATCTATGCACCCTGTTCCCCGTTTCCCTACTCTTCTAACACCCATAGTTCCCCCAGCACAACCTTTTCTTGTCTCTAGTCCCTTCACTTGCTGCTCTTCAGGAGCATGTTCTCCTGCACTCACTAACAGTCTTAGGCTCTCTGACTTGGTATAAACAGAAACTTAGGCAGGGATCAATGGCAACCAGCAAGCACACAGCTATTTTCTTTTGAGGTATAGTCAAAATGGCAGGGGCAAGATGTGTACTTGGCACTGCTTTTTGCCCTGCTGGTTTCACACTGAACCCAACGAAGTTTCCTGCTCTGTACATCTAGCAAGGCTTCCGCATACCAGGGCTAGAGTTTCACCATCTGGTATCCAGAACTCTGCTACAACTTGTTGTGTCAAATCAGTTGGCAACAGCTCATCAGAAACACTTCTGGAGTTAGTTACTAGCTAGAATTGCAGGGAGATCAGTGCACATCTGTATCTCATAGAATCATAAAGGTTGGAAAGACTACCAAGATCATCCAGTCCAACCAGCAGCCCATGCCTGTGACCACTCTAGGCCAAGTCACTCAGTGCAACATTTACCCTTTTCTTGAAAACTTTGAGGGACAGCAACTTCCATTCTTCCCCAGGCAGCCTGTTCCAATACCTCAACAGACCTCATGGTCCTCTTGTAACCCTTAGATTGACAAGAAGCATGGCATTGGGCCTTCACTTGTATCATTCAAAAGGGGCCTTGGGCTGCTGTGGCCCTTGACTTGTCAAGGAAAATAATTTCTTGGCTTACTTTCTGTGAGACGTGTGACTCTGCTCTGCTCTGCCTCTCTCAAGGACAAAGTTACTGTAAACTTTGGCAAGGTAAATCTTGGCCACCGCTAACTTTGCCAACACATCGTCCATTGCTTTATTTTCCAGAAAAATCACAGACCTGTTTAAAATAAAAAAAAAAAAAGAAAGAAAGAAAAAGAAAATTAGGGAAGAGATGCTAGAAAGAATGAGAATTCCTGAGAAGTAAACACATCTTTCAGGCACACAAGCCAACACACCACATGACAACACCTTCACACTGCATCAAGGCCAAGCTCAGGAGCTTCCAGCACAGCTCTGTAGCACTGCCAGGACCGCCAGGCCTGCTGCGTGGACTCAGACAGCCTCTCTTGCCCTACAGAACTTGCAGGCTCTATGCCTGCAGCTTTTTAGGTTGCTGTCTTTGATCTTGCATAGCTTATGAACCCTTTTTGCAGCCTACATGAAAGCCCTAGAGGTGCGCAGAGATGTCTCCAGGCACAGACTCTGCAATTGGGCAGCCTGGAGCAGTGGGGTTGACTCATTCAGAGACACCACTTACTCCTCTTCAGAAAGGCACACAAAGCGCTTTTGGGATGGCCTTTAAATAGGAACAGCTGACCCCACAAGCCTGTATTTTAAACCACTTCAGATCAAACGCTAAGGAAATGCCAAACCAAAGAGCTTTCTATTTCCCCTGTAATCCACCCAGCTGTCTCCCAGTACCAGGAGCGCTGCAGGCCTAGAAGTTGCCAGCCTCCTTCCACTCTGGGGAAAGCTGTTTTATCTGTCCCTGATGGCCTCCAGCTGTAAAGCTTCCCACACAACCCACCTTTAATAATTAGGACAATTACTCCAGGCTTCTCAAGGATAATTGCTAATAAAATTCAGCAGATTTTCCTTAAAAGACATGAAAGAAAGTAAGGGGGGAAAAAATGCAGGACAGAAATAATAGTCTGTGTTCCATTCATGTTTCATTCACCTCTGTTTAGCTTTTGTTCTTAGTTGCATATTTCAGAGGTGAATACTCTCAGGCTGTCTCCAGCAGGGCAAAGCTTCACACCTGCTGCTTTGGAAAACTGGTTGGTTGTTTTTGAAGTTGGTTACAAGATCTTCCTGAACCTAAAATAAGCCAGGCAAACCTCAAGCTTAGATTTAAAAAGAATCGGCATAGCACCAAGAGAAGATAAGGTCACAAGAAGTTACAGATATCCAGATTCATGCTGGTTTTCTTCTACAGGAACTCCTTCTGACATAAAAAAATACAATGTGTGAAAGCAATGACTTCTTAAGGATGGTCTTAGATGAGGGTGGTCTTCTGCTTCAGGAGGTTAGCACACAAGGTCTGTAAGAGCAGCTCAAGAACTACACAGACGTTGGATGTGTCTGCTGTGGGAACATCAGGCTGCTAAAGGAGTAGGCAGGTCATCAAGCCCAATCTTCAAGTAACCTGTCTGTCAGTTTAACTCTGAGCAAATTATAGGTGTCACAAACCAGACGCATGAAGGGGTACCAGTATGTCCTGCCTCCAGTCTGTCTCTGCCTGTGGCATATAGCCAGTATTACACAGGAAAGCAAAAAGCCTCTGAAATTAAATTACATCAAGAAGGAAGGGGGAGGGGTTTTTCTTCCTAAGCAGACAACTTGGAACAGCCCTGAGCATGGGATTTATGTGGGATGGGTACAGGAAAGCAAATGGCTGTGCAGTTTTCCTTCATATCCTCTCAAATACATAAGCATATCACATACCAAAGGATTCTTATCATAAGAGTAATTTTCTGTCATTATGATTCTATTATGTGGTTATGAAATCCCTTTCACAAGCTCACAGAGATCCATCTTCAGAAAAAAAGTAGTTTTCTCCCTTGTCCCCACTACTTCCTAGTAGAAGATGACTCCAGAACTTTACTGCACAGAAGGAAAAAGGCAGTGCTTCTTACATTTGATTTGAAATACAACATATGCTAAGTTCAGAATTAGACCAGGTAGATAAGGGAGGAAATAGGAAGCCTTGGACACAGCAAAACTGCAGTGTCAGAAAGTTCTTCATGCCTGCTCCTTCATGTCAGCTTAGGTGCTAGAACAATTAAGGATAAAGTTCAACATTAAGTACAATCTAAATATGCCTTTTGTAATTTTATTTTCCTTCTTTGTATTTATGCTTTGATAGATCAATATCCTGATCTTTGCGTGGTAAATGTCTCTTCTTTGACCTTCTCTGATGTTACACTACACGCAAGCAATTCTGGCAAGGAAGCCACTTCCCTTCAGGGGAGGAAATGAATCTCAACAAAGCAGCATTGCAAATATCCCTTTGGGAAGCTCAGAGCTCCTATATGCTTCCCACAAAAAGACAGCAGTCACTCTGGGAGCACTGCACGCCATAACACAGCAAAAAGTGTCTTCTGGCAGAGATTATCCAGTTCTTATAGCTTGTAGCTACTAGTCACAGCCCCCTTGATCCAAGAAATAGAAACCCATGTTGCAATAGGTCCACTCCTCTTTGTTTGAGTCTGCTTCTGTATTTTCCATACCAGCTGATGACATGAGCTATGTTGAGATGTCATGGCCAATGCAGGGTCTTCTTCATTCAGACTTTTGTGTCTGAAATTATGTTGATGATTTTCTATACGTATGAATTATTAGCACAATGAGAGAAACATTCGGCAATCCATGGAAATGGAATGAATTGTTCAAGACCAGCAATCCTCCAACAGTCACTTCTTCAGTTCAGATAAATCAGCCCCTCTTTAAATCAAGCCTTCATTACTTGTGAAGTAAACAATTATTGAGTGTTTTAATGAATTAATCAATCAATTCTCCAAGATTATCAAAGAATCCAGCAAATCATCTAAGTTTATTATAATCATGGTTGGTAGCTCTGTAATACTTTCACCCAAGGCGCATAACCCTCTAACACAGCAGCTCCTCAGCTGTTCCTCTGGCATCCCCACTTCCACTTTGCAAGGTAGCAAATGTGGTCACACACCCTTACTTGCGAACTGCTTGCCTAGCAGATATTTCTCATGTTGTAACATGTTTCCAGCACTGAAGAGGCATCTGAACCTGCTTTGCATATTTAGAAATGAGTTCAGTGTGACCCACGGCACAAATTAACACCCAGCAAACTCAGCTGTGCTTTGTGGGTGCTTTTGCAAGCAGAAAGGACTGGATGCTAATATTGTTACTGGGAAATGTGATTTGGGGGATGGTGATTCGATCCAGGGCACACAAAGGTTTGGGTCATAGTAATGACTAGTTCAGATGTCCTGGGAAAGGACAGAAGCCAAAGGGATAAGAGGCGTAACTGAGTGGTTTTTCTTCTTAGACTTCCATATAGCAACCAGGCCAACATGCAGTTTGTGCTCAAGAAACAGTCCTTGCTCATATGCAGAATCCCACTGAGCCCACTGTAAAAACTTTCCTACAAGTCTGGATTTACTAGGGCAAATTCTGGGTACTTACACCCCTGACATCCTATACTCACAAAATCAAGGATTGGGTTTTCTTTTCCAGGGCAATTTTTTCCAGGTAAAAAGACATGTAGAAAAGCAGGGCCATGAGGAACTCATCCAGTTTCTTATTCCTAAATAAAAAGTAGAAATGTCACTGGTAAGTCTGCAGCACCAGATTATTATGAAAAAGAGCAAAGTCTCTGCTCAAGGGCCTGTACTATACTGAGCAACCCCCTATGTGGTTGAGAGCCATTCACAGCAAGCACTCCACCTCACAGTAAGACTTTGGAGGCCAAGAAGCACACTGAGCCATGGACTCAATTAGATATTACCACATTTACATCCTCCAAGTATGTTTTGTGCACTGAGCATGCTGAAAGAGCAGCATTCTCATTCAAACAAAATGGGGATAACTAAGATTCCCCTCCTCTTCCCAAAGGACGGCATGGCTGCAACTCAAAATATACAGGTACATTCTTAAAACAAAGGCAGTGCAGGCACTGCCTAGCCCTGGTGATCTCAGGGGTACACCCTTAAGACAGTGCTCTGCCAACTGCCTCCTTGCTTTTAGCATACGGGGAAGTAACGCTGATAAATACCAGCAGCAACCAATGAGCTCTGCATTCTGGCTGGAACAGCAGCAGCACAAGCAGGCAGTCTGGATGCCCTGTTGTGTTAGGCCTTCCTGGTGCAGGCAGCGTGATGGATTGCTTTGCCAAACATTGAATTTAACTTAGGCTAAGATGAATAACGGTGTTTGGATATTTAGGCCCAAGGTCTTGTCTTCCTTTAGCTAACCGAGTGGAATGCTTTCAAGCAAATGGTAGGATTATTTTTCTGCACATCAAGGAGAAATGTATTTGCTTCCCACTAACCCCCAGAGAAGAGATTTGAAACTTCACACAGGATAGTCCCTCCGTTCCCTGATACACACATGATTCTCGAAGCAGATTCTAAATGTCATACCCCATAACTGCTGCAAATGGTAGCATGCGATGTGACTCATTTTCTTCTCTCAAAAGGAAAGCAAGATCTGAAAACACAGAGCAAAAAAAATAATGGCTTCTCCAAAAATTGCTCAACGGTAGAAGAAATACTTCTATGGGCAATGCCTTGCTGGTGCAAAGACCAACAATTACTCACATTTGACATCATCCAGTGTGACATATTCATGTTTTATCCACTTTGACAGCTTATGAATTTTTTCCTCATTGTCAGCCAGCCTTTTTTCAGGAAGCGTAGCACTGCATTCATCTTGGAAAATGCTAGTAGTTGACCAATATGTAGTATTTAAAGACACTGTTAATTCCAGTCACAGAACAGTCACATTATCTACCTGGTATGTACGGTCCTTATTGCATGCAGTTTCACAAAGCTGGGCAGTTAAATGTGTTTGGCAGATACCCCAAAATAACTTTCAACTATTAAAACCACAAAGCAGGCTGGGAATGTTGGGAGAAATAGGACATGTCACCTCCAAGGTTGCTTCTGAATTTGCCCTTTTAGTTGCTAATATAATAAATTGCGACTATATTATTTAGATCAAAGATTTTTTAAGTAATGGATGAAAGTCAGCCACACCATGTTGTGAATTTATAAAATTAATAATAATACTTTAATCTTTGAAGTGCCTTACAAAGGTGAATTAATTATCTCACAATACTCTTTAGAGTAGATGAGAATTATTACCTCATTCTGAGAGACCTGAATGCCTTTACCAAAGTCACAGCAGGCTACTGCCTGAGCTGGCATTCAGCACGGGGCATGTCTGGCCCTGTTTCTGTGCTCAGACCACTTATCCGCCCTGCTGAAATGACAGGTGGCTCCTGCTTCACCTGTTGTGTTCAGACACGATCCTCCTACAACTGATGAAATATTCCCACCCTAATAATTGCGTTCCTTCTTGAGCTAGCTTAGTGGAATTGAAATACCTCTTTAATGTCTTGACACATATTTCCTGAAAGTGAGCGTTTTTTCCTTCATTAAGGTTTTCCTCAGCTGCTGGACTGGAGCTGAAACAGAGTATGAGAATGCAGTAGTGTGAATTTACATTTCTAACAGCAGTGCAAAGAGGTCAACTCGCCACGATACAAAAACACGTGTATTTCATCTTCTAATTGACGCAAAGAAAACATCTGGGTTGTGGTGAGGGCCACATGAGACATTGCTTTCAAGAATGCAGAAGAACAAAATAAGCAAAGGTTCTTCTGCTGTCTCCTGCATCACAGAAACCCTTCAAGTCATCTGTATCTCAAGTGGCTTTACCATCTTTGTCCTAACAACATCAATGAATAGGAACCTTCTTTTAATTTCCATCTTAACCATATTCATGGTAGGTTAAGGTACATATATGCACCTGACCTTCAGGTCCACTAGTACTTTGTGTAGGAAAATAGAAGAGGGTTTTGTCTCTGGAATGACATATTTTAAATGCAAAATGTAAAGCTTTTCTTTGGGACTACAAATGGCAGAGGAGCAAACATGGCTGGTGAATTTATTCCTGCCCCAGAGAGCACCAAGCAGAGCCAGCTGCATTCCGAAACACATGAGACAAGTTGGCTGGAGCTGCTGAGACTCAGACCATGAAAGGCACCTGCATCAGCCAGTGGTCAAGGAACAAGTGAGTAGCCCAGCTCTACTATGACCAAAACTGGGGAGCTGCCAGAATGGCAGCAGGAACCACCCTGCCTGCCCTGCACTTGGGAAGGGAAGAGGGGAGAATGTAGCTTTTCCCCAGTGGTATGGAAATATTTCAGCCAGGTAAAGTCTTGCTCCTCAACTGACACAGAAATGCAGAGCGCAGGTACGTGGAATTTCTCTCCTGCAGAAGCGTTTAAGAAGGTTTGCAGTCCTTCAGTGCTCACTGCCAGGCACCAGCCTCTGGACCTCCACCCCTCGATGCCAGGGAAGCAATCTGGCCCCTGCTGACAGCACTGCTGCTCCAGCACATGGTTTCAGACACACGGCAGCACTCGAACACGCTTTCAGCAATCCCTTGGAAGTAGATTCATCTTGAGAGTTAAATGCGTATTTCTGTTTTTCTCCATTAATGGGATAAATGTAATAGAATCATAGAATCGTTGAGGTTGGAAAAGACCACTAAAATCATCTCATCCAACCATCAACCCATCACCACCACACCCACTACACCATGTCCCTCTGCTACATCTCTACCCTTTTCTTGAAAACCTCCAGGGATGGAGACTCAGTGTCACAGAGTAACAATTACAAGCTCCAGTCTCAAAGAAAAACATCTACGGAATCATAGGGTCACCAAGATTGGAAAAGACCTCTAAGATCATTCAGGCAAACCATAATATGTATATGTTTAAACATACAGATTTGTCCTGCAGTTGATTTTCAGGCAAAACATTACTCTCTGATTTTACCTTACATGGAGCTGCTGAACCTTAAGCCTGCGTAATTTGAAACTGAACATCATTCTTTTACCTTGCAAATTCAAGTGTGTTAGTGTCATCTTTCCAGTACCACACGCCTGAAGTTAGTTTTATTGTCTGCAAGAAAACAGCATGCAGGTTACATGTCATAAGCACTGTGCCCTTTTTCTCAGCACAGCTCAGCAAAATATTTATAACACAAGCACTGTGCATATTGTCCATTGTATATCTTTCTTAAGTCTGCTTTTTACTCAGATGTTGACTGTGAATTAGCTAAACAGAAGATCTCTCAGATTAAAGGTTGCCAGCATAAGACAGAAAAAACAGGCATCTGTCTTCTTCTATGTCTTTCAGATTGTGAATAAATCACAGAAAGTTGGCTAAAGAGCATCAGTTCTTTGGTTGCTAGTGAATTAATAAAGGCTGAGAGATCAAATGCAGTCATGGATTAAACAAACCATCAGTTTTATTTGTTTTTGATATTATTTATGTAATTACGATGACTAAGCAGCAGCAGAAAGGAAGCCTTTGTTTAAAAATGGGATGGGTTATGCACTTTGCTGATCTTCTGAGAACTTTAAATAAACACCAGAGAGAATCTTCAGGGAACACTGAAGCAAACTGCCAGAGACAGGATTTTACAGTATGCATACAGAACCAAAAACCTCCATGGATTAGTCCCCTTCTTAACTAACAAGAAAGGCTTGCAAACCCTCAGCTGGTACTTGCAGGTCACCTTTCAAGTAAAATGCATCTTGTTGCTGAAGTCCTTCTGCTACAGAAGGGTGAATCAGGTGAAACACAAAGGCTTTCAGTGACTTTTTGCCTGGTGCCATTCTGACAGCAACAAGAGTCCCCGATTCTTGCTCAATTTAATTTGGTAGTAGAACACCAAAATAAGTTTGTGTCAGCAGCCAACAGTGCAGTGGTTAGACTGTGGAGATGAATATTAGGAAACAGTGGCTCTAATCCTTTGACAAAAAGCAGTTACTTAAACTTGTCGGTCCTAGTCTTCAGCTCCAGCTTTCTAATACTGGCTTACAATTTTCAGATGAAAAGGACCATGCAAATGCAATCCCTTTGCGTTATACACAAGGGAATATGAACTCATGGAGGAAAACTGGAAAGTGGGGTGGCTTGGCAGAGCAACACCTACCACAGCCACACAGGCAGGAAGGAATACCAGGTCTTTAAAACACAGCTCATTGCTCACTGATATGGCTGAAGGATGGTTCCATGGCTGCCCCACAACCCATGGAGTTCACTGCAGCCCCCAGATCTGCTACAGAGCCAGATACAGGCAGCAACAACGTGGAGCCAGCAAGGGGACTCACCGAGGTCATGGAGCCTGTCTGCAGCATGGCTGGGCGCTCAGGTGGCCCTGTTTACAGCAGTATCCTGGAAACAGCCAGCCAGCTGTCCCCTAGGAGCTGTGGAACCCAGCACACCAAGTCTCTTCCAGCTTGGGGACTTGTGGCCCATGCACTCTGCTCCTTCCCACCTCCCTGGGAATCTTCTTTGCTGGAACAGGGAAAATAAGTGATTTCTGTGCAGTTAATAACTCAGTGTCACTCATCTGGGCCTTGTTCTCATTTCCTTCTGAGGGTTGGGAGCTGCAGAGGTGCTCCTAGTTACTGACACAAGAGGAGCAGCAGTTCACCCCCAATACAGACACTGTCATCTGTACAACATTCTCTGTGTTAAACACATTTTAGCTTGAGATTTTTGAGATACCAGAGTCACAAGTCACCTGTGACATGTCCCACATCTCTGTCAGCTCATGGTTTGTGAGTTCCCCTGGAAATAATTCCCACAGGCTCAGGCAGGTTAAGGTCATGGGTTTGAGGGAGGATTTGTGATGTTTGGGATGCTTCGAAGCATTGCTGTGCAAGCAGAAAATCTCTCATGCAAGTCATTCACAGTGGAACAGTATCATTGTGTACACCTGGTACTGCTTGGATTGCACCCCAAACTAGTACAAGTTTTGTTGACAAAAGCACTCCCTGCCAGTAGAAGTCAAGTCAAGAGAAGGATGAGGTTTTGTGTTACAGCTAAGCCAGCCTAATAGCTAACTGCTGATGGAAGAGGCATTTTTCCTCTTGCCCAGCTTTTACCACCATTTATCTCTGTTGATTCTTTATCTTCTCTGTCCCCATAGCAAGGCAGTTCCCTAAACTGTCAAAACAGTAACCCAACAAAAATAAATGAGATGCCTTCTGCTGAGTTAGCGCTCCATATCAGTTCAGTGGTGGGTCAGAGAGGGGCCAGAAGCAATACAGATAAAGATGAAGCAATGGGGAGAGGATCACACCTTTCAGCAGATCCCTTCAGCTAAAAGGTGAAAAACAGCCACAGTTTAGAAAAATGCACTTTGAAGCTATGAAAATACCTGATCTAAGACTTTTAGACAAGTCAGCTCAGAAAGGCAAAAAGAATATTTCCTGCTTTCAGCTCTTATAGATGTCCTCATTCATTTTTGCAATACTTTCTAATGATGGAAAATACTCCTGAAAGCAGCACTGCAATGTTCATGAGCACACGGAAGAGTACAGGGACAATCCAATGTAGGGAAATAAAATGTCCATGAAACAATCTGCTTGCTGTCCCTAACTTCCCCCTATTTCCATAGCTGTCCAGATAATGCATCTGTTCTCCGGTAGGTACTCTTTAAAGGTTTATCCATGCTAATGAACTTAATCCAAGATAAGCAAGAACCTCGTATCACCCTGAAAATTCAGCTTTGACTTTGCTCTCTGCAGCTTCCTGTTGTTGGTTTTTTTTAACACACAATTGTGTATGTTTTGTTTCCAGTTGCTATTGCAGGCTGCCAAGTACATACCTACAACTTGGCAGCCAAGTTATATATTTAAGAGGATGAGAGAAGCAGGTCTGAGAGTGACCTCAGATCTCACCCCTGGCAGCCAGGCAGCACTACAGGAAGAGGGGACAGGGGGAGGTATAGAACTAATGGCTCACCAGTGGCTACCTGCTTGGTAGAGCAGGGCTCTCATCAGCCTCAGGAGACCATCAGCCCATCCTGCAGCCAGTAGGAGTCATGCCAGAAGTAAAGCTGGAAAAGCTTGGGGTCTCCTGTGTTAGCATTCAAAGTGCAGGGGAGACAAGCCTTCAGCTGTGCTGGGGGTGGGAACAAAAACCTCAGAGATGGGGAGAAACTAAGACTGAGAACTACCTACAGGAAGAACAACTGGGCCTGACATTCAGGCACCAGACTGTACTCTCCTTAATGAGCACTTACTGGAGAAGATCAGTTTGCCATGGCTATATTATGAGCTAAGGATGCAGAGCTGAGCACCAAACATCCCACCCAGGCTGATCATCCAACTAGATATCAGTCTGAGAGAAAAATAATAAGCATGGCTTTGAGTTGCAACAGAGAATCTGCTGGATTCCTGCTCCTACTGTTGTAGAACTTGGGAGCTACAAAATGAGCGAGCCAGAAGATTACAGGAAGAGAAATTATGGTGTGATGGTTGAAGAATTGAAGCTGATATGGGAAACTGATTTCCATATGGGCTTCAGTCACAAAATTCCAGGCAAATCACTTCAGCCCACATTTAAATCTAATGACCATTATTTGCATGATCTTTTCTTTCAGAACGAAGGGCCTTGGCTCATAGAAGTCTGAAATGCAGGACTAAGTATGCACAGCTGTGGTTGAAGTCAGTGGGAACTGTACCTGAATGCACAATACCAAGCAGTCTGATAAAACAGTTCCTTGGTATTAATAGTGGAAGACCTCTTAACAGGCAGATGGTGTTTGGCTTTTGCTGTTTTATCACCTGTGTCACATCTCAGAGGTGGAAGCTAAATGGATGATGTTGGGAAGCACTCACGTGGTGATGATGAGCTGCACAGGGTGCTCCTTCAGAGCTGGGGCAGGACAGCATATAGTAAAAAAGGCAAGGCAAGCATTGGATTGGGACATATTACTCTCTTAGAGAGCACATCCTACGCACTGACCAACCCTGGTGCCCTATTGGAAAAAATAAATAAATCTGTTACCATGTAATTAAAAACTGGGTTATGATGCATAAGCACAAAGAAAGAAAGAAATAGTATTGCTCACTTGGTCATAATTTCAGCACTTGCTACCTTCCAGTCTGACTTTGCAGCCTTAATGGGCTTTTTTAATGTTGTTTCTTGTGGTGTTTGTGCCCTTGTGTCTCAGTAGCTGAGAACATTCAGCAGTGCACATATGTATCCAACCCTTGGGTCTATCTAATGTTTAATTCAGATATCACACCTAGAAAATAAACACGTGCATAAACTCAGCAAAATATCACTGACTCACAGGCCAGTCATTCACTTTTCTGCCTCTTTTTTCTTCTTGCTGTGCCAAGCCTGTCTTCCATAGCCCCTATATTGATTTTCCCCTCTCTTCCCAGAGGCAGGTTAATGTCAGCCCTGGTTTCCTGGTAATGTTAGACTCTGCCATGTGTGCTTTAGACACAAAAATACAGAATTCAATTCCACAGTAGGTAATACTTATTCCATGACTATGCCATTTACCTGCCAGCTACTTTTACCTGCTCATTAAAAGCATGATTCTGTGTATGAATGGAATAATGTCCTTAGGCAGAACAGCGTTAGCACTGGTGTGATTTTTAACGTCAGATTTGTGCAAAATTGAAGCTCCTGGTTTTTTGTTTTCAGCAATTTGCATTGCTTTCCTCTATCAACCCTGCAGTCTTCACTCTCATTCTTCAGATATCCAAAGCAAAACATGATGAGAAAGCTTGTGTCTGCCTGATGTCCTACAACACCAACACCAGCCTTATCCCAGGCTCAGAGCCGTGTGGCCCAGCTGCCTGCCGTGTTCAGTGACAGCCACATCCATGGACACAACCCTGCCAAAGGAGCTTGACAGTCAAAGGCAAACCAGCTGCCAAAGCCAGAATGAAGTTCGAAGGGAAATCAGAGCATGATGACTGCCCGGCACAGCCTATGGGAATACAGTCTGCACTTGGAAAGCCAGAAAAACCAGCTGCACATTCTTCTAATGAAATCCTCATGCAATTACTCCCTCCACACAGTTTTATCAGATGAGATTACTGAACATTAGCACTTGTCAGCTGTTTTCACGCAACTAGACGTTAGCCTTGTGCTCCTAACAATCAACCTTTTGTTATTAACACGCCCCTTACAGAAAGGAAGAAGTATATCAATGTGCCTCATATTCAAAAGGCATTTTCAAAAATTTGATTTTGACTCAGAATTATGAGGTGCTCAGAAATCTATAGAGCTTAACGAAGATATCAACAGCCCAGGTTCTACTTCTTATTCAGGGAATAATAACCATCTTCCTGTTATAGGATGAGGAAAATAAAATTGTGAAAATATTCAATATTCTATTCAATATTGTGAGCTTTTAAAATAATTACTGTGGAGAACTTGATTTTCAGTTTTCAGTTCATTGCTGAGAATTTTTATCTCATTTAGGATTTTTAGCTTATCTACTACCCGTAGTACCAGAGACAGGACTAAGGACTCGCTAGCATCAGTTATCTTGAAACATGCTGTCTTAGAACATTTGCAAATATGTTGTGAATGGGGTCTGTAGGAAAACAAGAAGTCTGCCAAATGAGGAATAAAATGGTTCTGTAAGAAATGTATTTATGTCTTTAGATACAGCCCCGCAAAAAAAAAAAAAGTGACTTTCAGCTATGATGTGATTGCTAGACTGTCAGTTCTATTGTGCAACACTGCTTACAAGAATTGATATTTCATGATGGAGGGCAATCAAGACCACTAAATACGTGCTTTTTTTTTTTTTTTTTAGATTCTAGCCTGTGATACATAGCATTAGCACTTCTGGAAGTGGTTTTGTTCCCTTAATTCTATTCAAAACAGATGTTTAACTACTGGCCTGCAATCATTTGGAGCAGTGGCATTTAGACCTGTTCCAACAAACAGGGTACAGAGGCAGTACTGCTGACTGCTGCCTTAGCACGAGCAAGAATGACTTCATGCTTTTTTGCCCAGGATGCCACAGAGATCTGTCAGCTTTTGTACAGGCCAGCACACAGAAAGTAATTCCTGAATGATGGGAGCGATGTAAGAAGAACAAAAAAGATTCTGTACTACTTCTGAATTTATTCAAGGAAAAAAAAAAAAAAAAAAAAAGACAAGCAAAGAAACAACAACAAAAAAAAGACTTCAAAAGTGGACTGGCTGCCATCTCTAAAATGCCAGACTGGTGCTGTTATGCTGTTATTGGGATGACAGGAGGAACCAGCCTGTCCATGTCTCCACCCTACTGATGCAGGAGAGAGTAAAGACAAATGGGTCATGCAAGGGTGGATCAGGGGTTTTAAATACTGCTGTTTCATATGTGGAAGGGAAGTATGTTGTTGCATCTGGAAATGCTGGCCTGCCCAACTATATAATCATTACTCTGCTGCAAGTAAAATCTACTCCAGAGGCAGGCTGCATAAGTATGTGGATGAGAGTGGTGGAGAGATGTGATACCTGACCCACATAGGTGTGCTGGAGAAGCTTTACGAGCATAACTTGTTTTGCTGTGGGGTAGGGAGGGGTGGTAACTTTCCTGTGATGAATAGCTACAGAACATAATTTTGCTGCTGCATGAGCATCCACGTGGTTTACTGGTTTAATATCAGAGGATTCCCTCACACCAAAGTACAGTATCCCAAATGGGGGCAGAGAACACACCACCATGTGCTTTCTATAGGGATAAAGTAGGGGAAGCTCAAGCCAGGCACAGGGCTGGGTAAAGAAGAAGAAATCTGGAATACCTTGTAAATAATTAGAGCCTGAAATGCTTTTACATTGCAATGCAAAACATAAAAAACCACTTTAAAAATGAGTATGCAGACAGGGGTTGAGTGCGTGCCTTTTAATGTAATGCCTCGCACAGACTCTGAAAAAAAAAATGCTGGGACTGGAAATGTGAATTTCCTGAGCACATCTGCCTTCACCCCTCCCTCCTATGCACCCATGGCAGTGGCTGGCAATGAGGAAAACGAGATTCACAGTGCAACCCTGTACTGTCACATCTCTCAGAGCTGTCATCCTTCAGGTGCAACCCACAGCACTACAGAGCTTTGAGGAGAGCCTCTGAAATAAAGAGCAGGCATTTCCCAGGAGACAAGCTGCCCGGCCCGCGGGGCTCTCCGCAGTGTCTCCCCAGAGATAAAAGCAGGCTGCTGGGGTTATACTGGTTCCTGCCTTTGAGATGGTATCACAAGGACGAGCAGGGCCATGGCCTGTCTGCTAGGCCTTGCTGCAGGACTTCAAACAGACGCTGCGGAGGCAGCTGACTCACCAGGCCGGCCGGCCGCAGCCAGCTCCAGCACGTCCCAGCTTCCCTGCTCCCCTCTCTCAGACAGCGTTTTAGTGATTTTTTTCATTAATTTCTTTTTGCTTTGGCTTTTGTTTACTCCACCGCAAAGGACTCGCTTGCATTGCACTGCTACGTGCCTGCTGCACAGGGAGCAAGGCGCTAAGGCGCTGACAGGGTTTAATTTGGGTGATTAAATTCTCTGGGATTAATGCTAGGGGTGTTCCTCTATATAAAATAATGCCACTTAAATAAACCTCATCAGCGAATACAAGGAGCCATCAAAAGTTAACTCCAAAGTGACACAAGTGCTGTAAGTTAAAGCCACTCTATAACCTCATGGGCTCGGCCTTTCGCACAGCCCCATTTGAGAATAAGCAACATTCGGAAACACAAGCCCGTGGCTCTGGCGAAAGGAGGTGACTTTCCCTGCGAGTCAGGGCAGCACAAAGGATGAGGCATGCTGAGTGTGGAAGCAATGAAACTGCAGATTTTAGAGTAGATTGTTTTCCTGGCATTGCCAAACTCGTTTCAGACATGCAACTACTGCACAGAGCTGTAAGCACACACCAAATACTCTTACTTGCAAATAAGGAGCAGTGTTTTCCCCTCTGACATCTACTTTAGTTATTGAAGAAACAGAGAGGAAAAACTTACACACACTGGAGTCAGTGGGAAGTCACCACTAACTCCAGCAGGATCCCTTTCACACCGCAGTAAGCTCACTGCACTGAAACCAACTCAAAGTTATTCTTTCTTTTATAAACTAAGTAGACCAACGCGAGGAATCCAGCTCTGAGCTCTTCATGCTTTCTGCCTCTTGCATTTTGGGGGAGGGTGTTCACATATTTGAAAAGCTCCTTTGTGCCTTGAGGCTGCAAATCTTTTTCCAGTCGTGCAAGCAGACAGAAGTTTCTCATCCTTTAGACATCGCACAGTCTAGGTGTGTCCAGACTAAAAAGTATCACATTTTCAAGGCAAAATATAAAAATAATCATAATAAAAAAACAACCCACAGTGACTCCAGCATTAGTCTGTTCACAGCCTCAACCCCTGGGGTTCTTTAACCCCAGCATCTGTACAGAGCTTCATTCCTGGGGGCTCTGTCCCACTGCTGAAGTGCAGGCACAGAGCAGAGGGAGTGAGGTGAGGGAAAGGACAGGTGACAGAGCCCGCGTAGGACAAACAGCCAGCTGCCTGCATTTAGCTAAATTAGTCCTGCAATGCATTTAAATAGACGCTTGGGAAAAACAGCAAGAAATTGTATTTAATAACTGGGAAGCGACACTGAAGAATGCACACCAAGACCTGAAGAGTAAAGGAAACTATGTGGCAAGTCAGTCAATAGAAAAAGTAGTTACGTCTAATTTACAACGACGACGGGTACTGCCCAATCCTTACCGACGCCCCTAAGCAGTGGGGCTTTAGCTAGGAAGAATACATATGCTGCAGCACCGCCGTTTGCAGCAACAACTTGTCAGTTACGGATGATGTATTGCTATCATTATTTATCCAGTAGCCCCTAGGAAAAAATAATCAAACAGCCACGGTGTCTCCTACATTCCGGAGTCCTATATGCTACTGTCTGGAAACCAAGGGGTGGATTGCCAGCAAAACGCCGTGTATATAAACGTCAAAAACACACGGGCTGATTATAGCCTTTTGAGACTTAAGTACTCAGCAGGTGCTTAAGTTGCGGTAATTGACTGCTGGAGTGGTACTGTGATTGTCCTGCCATTTACATATGAACCGTTCAATAAACTTTAAGTGGTTTCAAGTAATTTGAGACAACAGCTGATCAAACAAGCTTTTAACAAGCTTCGCATTCCAGTAGCGACTGCAACCCCTCTCTCCGTAGCCATACGAAACAGAAAGCCGCAGCCGCGCTCGGCAAACCCACCCCATCAACCGGACTTTTACATCCAATAAACGCTACACAAGCTTATTTTAGCCTGGCTCTTATAACAAAACGTTCTATAGGGCTGCTTCCTGTATCACCAGCGTGCCTCAGGGATCGAAGCACCCTGGCAAGCTCTCCCCTGACCAAGAGTCACCAGACCAAAACATGCTCGTTTCCTGCAGCTGCCCCGCTCGCTCCTCCGAGTTGGGTTTTTTTTTTCCCCCTTAAAGGACAAGGCAGCTCAAGAAGTGCTTATCAGCGGGCTCTTCCAGCACAGCTCGCTAGTTCCAGGCTCCTCTGCCTTCAAACACTGTGGTTTTTCTTTCCGTAACGTATCAAGAGCTCTGGAGACTGTAGGAAAACTAGACAGGTTGAACTACTGCAAAATTTGCCTATGCTACCGACTTCGTCATCCTAACTTGCTCCCTATTCAGCGTTAACAGCACAACGAAATCGTTGGCAGCTTCAATTTCGATCATCTTCAGCAAGGGAAAAACACTCAGGAAAGTAACAACAGCTCCGCTTGCGTGCAAGCAACCCGAAAATAACTCGGTAACGCACTGGACCCGGCTGCACTCACTGAGCCCCGCTGCCAACGAGCAGGGATCGCTGCCCTTGCTTTTGGAGGCATGCACATAGCGAGCCACCCTGGGCCCCACGTTGGCCTCCCTGCCAGCCTGGCTCTGAGACGGCACAGGGAAACCTCCCCGCCAGCCCTTCCCAGAGCCCCTTATCCCCCCCATAGCAAAACCCCACTGCCCCAACCACGCTCGGGGTCTCCCTCACCACCACCCCAATCCCAGCCCCGTTAGAGAAAGGAGAAAGATAGGTTTCTGCTTTAAATAAATTTTATTTATTACCAAAATTTCCAGAAGCTGCACTTGGCATTTCTCATCTTTCATAAAGGTTTTTTTTTTTTTCCATGCATAACTTGAAACTTGTCAACTGCAACAGTCGAGTGGTTACTTTAAAAGAGACATTTAAACAGAGACAAACATCCAGAATACAAGTAGCTGTATCTGAATTAACAAAACTTCTCTATTACTAACCTTATAAAGCAGGACGTGCCTTCCCTTTTATCAAAACCAAGCTGATAGATCTGCCTTTATACACACCCAACAGAATAAACTCTGTTATTGGCAATGACGTTTTTCTTAAACATTAGAAAAAAATATAAAGCAAAGAATGGAGTGACTGTCCATAAACCAGTCTCTAGTTGAGTCCTTTTAATCTACTTCTTCAATGGTTGGGCCACCAGAGCCACCTGCCCCAGCTCCTCCAGCTCCCTGGTACAGTTTTGTGACAATCGGGTTGCAGAGTTTCTCCAGCTCCTTCTGCTTGTGCTCATACTCTTCCTTCTCTGCCATCTGGTTTCGGTCAAGCCAACTGATCACCTCCCGGCACTTGTCGAGCACTTTCTGCTTGTCCTGGTCGCTGATCTTTCCCTTCAGTTTATCATCCTCCACCGTCTGCTTCATGTTGTAAGTATACGACTCAAGGGAGTTCTTGGCTCCCACCCTATCTCTGTTGGCTTCATCCTCTGCTTTGTATTTCTCTGCCTCTTGCACCATACGGTCAATATCATCTTTGCTAAGGCGACCCTTGTCATTGGTGATGGTTATCTTGTTCTCTTTCCCTGTACTCTTGTCCACAGCACTGACGTTCAGGATACCATTAGCATCTATGTCGAAAGTGACCTCAATCTGAGGGACTCCACGGGGTGCTGGGGGGATGCCCGTTAGGTCAAACTTGCCCAACAAGTTGTTGTCCTTTGTCATAGCCCTCTCACCTTCATACACCTGGACTAGGACGCTGCTCTGGTTGTCTGAGTAGGTGGTGAAGGTCTGCGTTTGTTTGGTGGGAATGGTGGTGTTACGCTTGATGAGAGCAGTCATCACTCCACCAGCTGTCTCAATGCCCAGGGACAGGGGGGTGACATCCAACAGGAGCAGATCTTGCACATTTTCAGATTTGTCTCCCATGAGGATAGCTGCTTGCACAGCAGCACCATAAGCAACAGCTTCATCTGGATTGATGCTCTTGTTGAGCTCCTTGCCATTGAAGAAGTCCTGCAGCAACTTCTGGATCTTAGGAATACGAGTGGAGCCCCCCACGAGCACAATCTCTTGGATCTGGCCTTTATCAAGCTTGGCATCACGCAGGGCCTTCTCCACTGGTTCCAGGGTACCACGGAAAAGATCAGCATTGAGCTCCTCAAAGCGGGCACGAGTGATGGAGGTGTAGAAGTCAATGCCCTCGAAGAGAGAGTCAATCTCAATGCTGGCTTGCGTGGAAGAGCTCAGAGTACGCTTCGCCCTCTCACAAGCTGTACGCAGCCGCCTCACTGCTCGCTTATTGCCAGCGATGTCACGCTTGTGCTTACGCTTGAATTCTTCTACAAAATGGTTCACCATACGGTTGTCAAAGTCCTCCCCACCCAGGTGGGTGTCCCCAGCTGTGGACTTCACCTCAAAGATGCCATCCTCAATGGTAAGGATAGACACATCAAAAGTGCCCCCTCCCAAGTCAAAGATGAGCACGTTCTTCTCTCCAGCTCGGGTACCTTTCTTGTCCAAGCCGTAGGCAATAGCAGCTGCTGTTGGCTCATTGATAATACGCATCACGTTGAGGCCAGTGATGGTGCCAGCATCTTTGGTAGCCTGGCGCTGGGAGTCATTGAAGTAAGCGGGCACTGTGATAACAGCATTCTGTACCTTTTTCCCCAGATAAGCCTCAGCAATCTCCTTCATCTTGGTGAGCACCATGGAGCTGATCTCCTCTGGGAAGAAGGTCTTCATCTCGCCCTTGTACTCCACTTGCACTTTGGGCTTGCCGCTCTCATTCACCACACGGAAGGGCCAGTGCTTCATGTCCGACTGCACTGTGGGGTCATCATACTTGCGGCCGATGAGACGCTTGGCATCGAAGATGGTGTTGGTGGGGTTCATCGCCACTTGGTTCTTGGCAGCATCCCCGATGAGGCGCTCTGTATCAGTGAAGGCCACATAGCTAGGCGTGGTGCGGTTCCCCTGGTCGTTGGCGATGATCTCCACTTTGCCATGCTGGAAGACACCCACGCAAGAATACGTGGTGCCCAGGTCGATGCCGATGGCCGGCCCTTTGCCAGACATGATGTCAGATTCCTCCGATCAGTCACTTGCTCGCTCACTCCGGTCACCCCTCTGCCTCCCGCTCCCGCTGCTGTCTGCGGCGCGATGTGCTGTTGTGGCGCCGCTCGCGCCCTCTTTATAGCCCTCTCAGCCTTCTTCTGGAACCTGCCAGAACGCTGAGGACCAATCCAGACGCCCGACTGCCGCAGTTGACCAATCGCCTCCGGGACTAGCCGAACAGCACCCGCCCCCTGCCTCCTGCCCAATCAGAACCGTAGCGCCCACTCGCCAGCCCAACCGTCTCCCGTATATTGCAGCCAGATCGGACTTCTTCCTGTTTTTTCTCGATCCGTCTCGCTTTCTAGCGTGCGCCACTCCCTTCGGCCAATCACAACGCGCGCTTCTCATTCGCCCCGCCCCCGCCCAGTAGCCCTGCTAGAAAGTTCTAGTGGACGTTAGATGCAATGCGAATGATTGACATGAGCGTTATCCAATAGAGGCCGCGCGGCGCTGTGAGGGCTACGGCGGGTGGGCGCTGCCTGTCGGGGGCTCGGCTCGGGCCGCGCTCGCTGCTCGTAGTGTTTGTAATTCCTGAAAGTTCACTCAAACGTGTCACGTCCCAGCCAGCCGCCAGCTGGTGGGGAATTTACCCATATTTGGTCGCGACTCACACAACTTCTCCCCCCTCCCGTCCGCGGACCGCGCTCTGCCGCCCGCCTGCCCCTTTCCCTCAGGGCGCGGGGTCGCGGGCCGACCTCCTCCCCCCCCCGCCCCGCGGCGACCCTTGTCAGGAAGCACGAAGCTTCTGCTCCCTCCGGCAGAGAGCAATGGGAGCGATACTGCCGCAGCGAGCGGGGCTGAAGCGACATTTAGCCTTATTTCGGCTTAACTTGGCGGGCTGACAGCTGCGTCCCCCACCGGCCCCTCAGCCCGTCGCCCTCGGCGCCCCCCGTGTTTCCGTTCGTGGGCTCCAGGTGGGAGAGAGGAGGGCACCTCGCTTTCCCTTCTGGAAGAAGCAGAGCCGTTGGGAGCCCTGTTGGTGCCTGTGGCTGCGTGGTGACCATTCTTGAAATGTCTCCAAATTTTTGTCTGTTGTGCTAATGTAAGATGTCGTCACGCCTACATTTAGCAAAAGCGACGAGGATATTAACTCGGAGCTAGGCAAAGGGCTTTGAAGAAAAGCGTGAAAATCTGCCGAGGTTCCTCCATGTTATTCCTCCTAACTTTGAGACTAACACTTCAAAACATTCCAGTTATAGCAGACAGCAAAATAGCACTCTGAGATCCCTCTTCCCCTCGTGGATAGCCATGTTAAAAGTGCAGCTAAAAGTCTGCTAGCCACAGACTTTCTGTGTTATGTGAAAGGATTAAATGCACCGTTTAAGTCATCTTCGGTTAATTTTGTCCCCAGCCTTTAGCATTTTGTTGTAGCAGCCCTCGTAGAAAATGTTACAGTTCTTACCAGGATGATTTATGCCCTTGTAGTTATTACATACTTCCAAAAACAGCCTTGCTTCAATTAGTGTGTTTTCCAAAGCTTTTTTATCTGACATGAAGTTTCCACTTCTTTTACGTAACATGTGTGTGTGTGTATTTTGGGGACAGAAGGGCTTCAATTTCTAAATAACAAACGTACTTAGATAACTATTGTTCTTGCACAGGTCCCAGTCCTTTTTAGTACAGAGGTTTTGACTTTGGAGAAATCCAGAAGAAATCAATGGAAAATGGGAGCTGTCAGTCTCCACCTCCAGCAGGAGCTTCTCTGTACATCCCATATGCATATTTCTTGGATGGGAAGGGTGTCGATTTCTCTTGTAGTCAAACCAGTGACTGATTCACCACTAAACTATCTCTTCCTGTAATTCCCTACTACTTCATTCAGTTGATTGTATCTTAGGGAGCAAAGTGTCGGAGCAATACAAAGAGAGTTGGCTGATAAACTCAGCTTCAGGTGAAAAATAGATGTCATTATTGGTATCCTTCTGAGAGTTATCCTTAGGAACACTAGTGATGCATGAGAACCCTGTTTTGGTAGATGCAGTACAACTCAGACACTGTTATTTCAGAGCAAAAAGAGGATTCTTGCCTCAAAAAGGTATGTATAGAAAGAAATGGAGAGAACAAATGAACCAGGAAATAACACAAAAATATTGATTAGCATAATTAGCAGGCTTTGTATCAAAATTAATTTGATATCTCATTTAAATGTATTTGTAATCAGATTCAGAAATGAGATTTCTTGAATTTGACCAAAAGCTTTTAATCATATTTTATCAGCCCAGGCACAACAGCTCCAGACAAAACCTGTTTGGGGTGATGGTTCCCTTTGTCCAATCACTAATACATCCCAGGTGTAGTTGTGTAGATACCCAGATGCTGATAACCCACTAAAGTGCTGCTCATAGTGATTGAATTACTGCTTACCTTATTATCACCTATGTATTTTAAAATTTTAATTGGAGTTTCACTGTAGTAAATGTGGGGAAAATGTCTTGGAGGAGTGCATGAACATACCATTTTAATGCTAATAGTGTAAATCATGGGCAATCATGGACAATATCAGGAAAAATCAGAAGATCTGTGGACTCAGGCTACCAAATACTTAATTTAGCCCCCTGCAGAAGTATTTCTTTTTCAGCTGAGCACACAGCTGCTGTTTTCTTCTTGTATAACAACACCTACTGGTCTAAGCTGCTTTTTAAACTTTTGTTTCCAACCAAAAATTGATGTGATTTTGTCATCATTGCTCATCTCTTACAGATGTCCTTAGAGAAAGTCCAGTCTTAACTAGAGAGAACAGCCTCTAGAACCTCATTAGACTTATTCTCTCTTCTCAGCAGAGCTATTACAAGTCTGCTTTTTGTCAGCACTTCTCTTAAGACTCGCAGCACAATTTGTGCACCAACTCATCTCTACAGTCATCTTCTCATATGGGAAGAGCCAGAGGATTTTCTTTTATGTTGCTTCATATGCAGTCATGTTACAGGTGAGCCAAACAGACTGGTTCAGAAATTAGAGAGTGAGTTTTATGCTGAGGACACAAGTCTGATTTTTCTTTTAAAGAAACTTCTGCTGGATTCCCCGTCCTGAATCTGTAAGCCGTATTTCCCAGAACATCCAGACAGTACCTCTGGAAGCAGGCCCCTTTCTGATGCCCTTATTTGTGTTTAGGATTGACCATACACCCGTGTCTCCTGCTTGGCAGTTATGCAATATGCTGTAGGCTATTCTCCATTGCATCACCCAGACGGAGCTGGAGATGATATTTAGACTTCTTCTGTGAAGCAAGAGCTCAGTATCTGGAACGGAACTGAGCACTCAGCCCATATCCTTATCTTGATAACAGGAAGATTTTTTTTTTCATATATTTCATAAGGCAATATAGTATAAAAATAAGATTGAACACAAGTTACTGTTTAATCAGACATCAGCTGCTTGGTTCATAAAGATAATAAAGTTAAAGCATGTTGGCCTGTCATATACAGGAGTTAAGGTCTGATGATCAGAACATCTTAGATCTTAAATTCTGAAGATTATTAGCCATTTGCAAAACTATTCAGAAAATAGCATAAATCAGACTGTACTGGCATACAGACTGTACTGGCATAAGTGAATTAGTTTACAATATATCACCCAGCACAGAAAAATCTAAGCAACAATTGTTCCAAGAACAAATAATACTTGATCATACTGCCCTTTCATCACTGCAACTTTTTAATCTCATTTCTATTTTTGAATCTATGAAGGTAATTGGAAGGCAGACAAGAACCAGCAGTGTTTGAAATGACAACAGATTTTTCTGACAAGGTTTATCGTATTAAAAACAGTAATCTATGTGGGGGGAACCATGTAACTTTTTGAGTTATTTTGTATTTGGATACTTTGACTTTTTGCATGTAGATGCTCTTTTATTTGAAAGACAACCACAATTCATGTTTTCTCTTAAATACATTTTTTTTTTTCCCATGAAAAATAAAATCTGCAAGTCAGTATAACATGTTTTCTGCAAATTATACAAATGTGGGAGCAGTCATTTGGAAATATTTAGAACAGCAGCATATAGGGCACAGTAATGCAGTACTGCCAAACCAGAAGTTCCAAAATCCCAAGTCCAAAATTAGAAATCAAGTTTAAAATTATGAGCTTAAAAAACACATGTGACTTTATTCACCTTTGGGCTTTTTAATCTTTGGCACGTTTTCAGATGATACTTTTAGGATTGTCTGTGTAACTTTTAGAGGTTTGCTTCTCCTCCCCCCCCCCAGTTTAAAAAATAAAGTAGCTGATTACACCACGTCACAACTATAACAGGGCTGTATCAGATTGATGAGACTCAACAAAATCAAGAAAATTTGTAACACTGATTAAACCAGCCCTTGGAGTTTCAAGGAATAATTATTTTAAAATTAAGTGGTTTTAAGGCACTTTTACATATACTTCTGAAAGTTTGCTGAGGAACGATGAAAAGCTGAGGGTGGTATCACTAATGCTAACTACACCAACTGCTGCGTTGTGCAATTTAGGCATTCCATTCTACACTACTTTTTATAACTGCAGCCACCTTTTCTAACAGACAGTGCTACCTTACTGGCAATAATAAAGGACTTTAAAGCAGCTAGTTTGCAAGGAATCGTAGAATCAGATCAGAAAAGGACCTCAACAGGTTATTTAGTCTGCCTTTTTGTGTCTGAAGTCTCTTTTCTTGCAATTTAAACCAATCATTTCTATTCCTATTGATTGTGGATATGAGAGAACGCTATTCTATTGTTTCTTTGCCCACTGCTTTTACAGATATGAAAATATTTTGTTTCCCCTTCAACATCTCTTCTGTAAGATGGCCTAAAATCATTCAATCTACCCTCAAAGGCAGTGCTTTCTTAACATTCACATTGCTTTCTCCTGGGTTCTCTGCATGCAACTTGTATCTTCATTTTCAAGGACCGTAATCAAAACAGGAGACATCACTCACTCATGCCTTAGCAGTTCTGAAGGAGCACATTATACTCCTGTTTTGACATCATAATTTGCACCTTTGTTTGCAACAGCATGATCTTGCAGTGGTTTTCAGAACTTGATCCAAAATAACATATATATTCTTTTCAGCGGAAATTAAGCAGCTGTTCCTTTACTTACTAATAATTCCAAATTGCACTTGCTCCTACTAAATAGCATCATATGTTTTCACATCGTACCTGCACCTTGCTAAGATTATTTCAAATTCTAATATCTTCTAGTATACTTAAAGACCAATTCCACTTCATCTTGTTTGAATATATAAAAAGGATACGTATGTGGTACAGGTGCTTAGTGAATGAAAACAAAGAATTTTGGCTAGAAGAGCTGTGAAAGGCATTTATCAGACTATAATTATTGGCAGTAACTCTAAAGCTGGGAAATGATGTTAAGTCTTAAACAAGGAAAACGGTATAATGAAAGCACAGTAATTCATACTCACAGGTCGACAGAATTTGATATATCTTTCTGATACAGTTAGATGCTTAGTGTGAAGATTTTTGAAGATAACTGAGCTACAGCAGTGCTGTGAATTTCTCTTGTGTTATGAGATTCTTACTCATCTCAGTTTTCGATACTGTCATTCTTATTAGCTGAATGGGAAAAATGCAGGAGCAGATGAAGCTGATGGCAACTGGAACTTCACCCTGTTGCTGGAACTGTTATTAACTCAGCTGTAAGATGGAATTAAATAAAAATAATAAGCAGACTCATAATAACATTTTATTAAAGATACTGTATTGAGGCATAGATTAAGCTTTAAAAATGATGAAAATTAACCTGACGTCTTCACTAATACTCTACATAGACTACAAATAATTGCTAAGTTACAGAACAGTCAGAGCCTGTTCTAGATGTCCTCTGCTTAAAAAATAAAAAAAAGTTAAATAGCTCAAGGCCTATCTTTAGGTGATACTAGAAACGTATTTCCCTTCTCTTCTCTGCTTTGCAGTAGTCCTGCTGTGAGGGTGCTTCCTGCTCTCTGTGTAAAGGACATCACATTTTCTATTACATTTCCCACCTATAATGAGCCTTCTCCTTCAGGAGTCCCCAGTGGTATCTTGCATTTTCTGGATATTCACTTCCTCCCCATTGCTCTAGCACCACTACTGGGGCAGCAGTGTCAGTATCCCAGTCCTGTGCTGTAGACTTTCAAAATTCCTGTATTTATTTTTGAGATGTTTTGTGTTAATATGGCTGATTCCTTAAATACCTAAAGGCTGAAAGGTTTGGGGCTCTGAAATCAAATTAAGGAACAACATTCAAAGATACCTGAACATCTTTTCTTCTATTTGTATAGCAACTTTATAAACTCAAAAAGAGGAAAGCAAGCACAGACACATGCCCTGTACAAGCTGCAATACAGACAATATTTTACATACTTCATAACAACAGTAATTATAATAATGCCAATTATAAATAAAATTGCAGACAGATTCTTACTGAGATAACAGTTACACTAAACAATAAAACATCCTCTTATAGTCATAAGTAGAATTAGTAAGATGCACAACTACAGCAGAATATAGATCAGCATGTTTAGTCTGCTTACATGAATCAATCTGCTCCAGTTGTCTGGAGAAGCAAAAGAAATTACTATTTTTTAAGCCATGTTGGCCCTATTTTCAAACATCTACTGCATCGTTTTCTTTTGTTTGCTTGTTTGCTTCCCATTAATTTAGGTGGAAAATTTTGGGTTGCTAAATTACTCAAATCTGAACATGAATGCCTGATTCTCTTCTTCAAACCACCTTTTCAAGGTACAGATCCAGAACATGGTGCACACTGTGCCCTGTGAAGATTATTGCATGTTTACTCATCTCCTTGTTGGTCACAATTTTTCACATCCACAGCACCATTTCTTTACTCTCCACATATAAGCACTGAGCTCCAGGGAAGGTCCTCTTCAGCTTGCATATGATGATCATGGCAGCAAAGGGAGTCAGGTCAGCTGGATCTTTCTCACCATCCTTTCCTTCCTCAGAGACCCTTTGTGCTCAGTTTTAAAGTTTTTTTTTTCCGCTTTGTACTCCAGACTAAAACATTTTTTCCCTCTCTTCTAACACTCGTTAGCTTAGCATTGTAACTGTCTGAAAAACGCGTGAATTTTAGTTCATAAGCACATACTTTTAACTTGAAAGCTAAAAAGTCTAAACAGTTTTTAACAGAAACTCTAATAAGCCTCATTTCATAAAAGCAGCACGGCAGCATATGAATAGCAGATCCTGCAAGCTCATTTCAGCGCAGCCCTTAATGCCTGGCATCTGCCTCTTTTGGCTGTCTGCTCCATGAAAGAGACTTCAAATTTGTTTTTGACAGGTGTAAATAATAGTCACAAGGAAGTAAATTTTGTAATACAGAGAAGAGTCCAAAACAATTACTGAGTGTTCTAATATGACTGCTTTGGTGTCTTTTGCGACTGCTGCAGTATGTCAAAAAAGCAAAGGTGGTGCCAATTCAGATCTGGCACACGTGGTTCTGAGTTTTTATGAAATCTTTTGCCGACAGTTCTTCCTCATGTCTTCTTCAAACCTGGTTCTCTCAGTTGTTCAGAAGCTTAGAAGTCCCTATTTCACTACTGCCATGCAGAAAAGAAATGCAAGAAAAATATTAAAAGTCAGAAGCCCACACTCTAGTACTATATTTGCTAGCATGATGTGGTCCCTCCCACCTCACCGTGGTGTGGTTTTGCCCTAAATACTATCCTCCAGTTATACTGAGAACACCCACCACAGAAGGGAACTCCATAAAAGCTCTATGGTTCCTTTCCTTCAACCTCTACCCCAGCAAAACACAACCTTAAACAATGTGCTGGTCTTGTTTCAGAAACTTTTCATTTGTTTCTTCCTCCTTTACCTTTCATTTTCAAAACAGCTAAAGACTTGTTGAAGAAAACCTTCAGTTCTGTAGCCTCTGAGATTATTTTTGCTACTGCATGTGTAACTTTCCAGCAGTGGTTTACAGCTTGGCTTAGTGGATGCTCAAAAATTACATAAGTATTATTTCCCTTCAGCCTGAACTTCTCCTAGCTTGGAACACCCACCACTCTGCAATACTTCTCACTGCTTCGTATTTGCCCCTTCACTCGTTTCTGTTGATTTAACTTGCCAAACTCAGAGGTGATTATTATATATTTACTTTATCTCTCCCGGAATTATTATTTTGGGTATAATGCAGCTGAATGATATAAATGTTTGCAATTCATGTCTCCTTGGACCACACTAACATGACAAATGTGAGCAGCTTTGTATCCAATAGGAACAGTTAAGACATTGGAAACACATGGATGCAGCTTCTAAAGACAATCCTCTGAGACTTTTCTTCATGGTACACTGGCTTCTTTCTCTGGCTATGGAAATCACATTGCACAAATATACGACTGTCCCACTTTCACATAACTGCTGGCTAATTTACACTTGATATTTCTACATGCACTGTAGCAGCATTGGACCAAGTGGCTGCATCTGCACTGCAGAGCAGGAAAGGCTTTCTGGCTGGAAGTGAAGCCAGGTTTATCAGCCCTGTACACGTACTGGAGCATCCTGAAGGCCAGCTCTGGGCTGAATTTCCTAGCACACCTTTAGGCAAACTGCTAGCTTCAAAGAACTGTTAGGGCAGTCACCTAATACACTCTTTGAATCTTGGAGGGGAATATATTGGACTGATGCTGTTATCTCAAAGTAGCTCTTACCTGACTAGCTCTAAGGTCACAAAATGCATCTTTTTGTTTATAAATTAATAAAAGATTTTCCCCCAGGCAATATCAATGTTTAATAACAATGTTTAATTAATATAAAAGTTTAATATCAGTATTTATTTAGATGCTACCCTGCATTTTACAGTCAAATATTTCTGCTGCTTGTAGAGCATACACAGCTCATGTGACATGACTGAGATTCTTCACACTGCTTCCCTCAAATGCAGGACTATGCTGTGTGGTACCACCTCTGAGCACGGAAAGGTGAGCTGCCCATGAATATTAAATCACATTTTTTTCTGATGGAACTGCAAAAATACAGTAAATTAGTGCCAACTGTGGTCGTGTGGTGTACGTACAGAGCTGTGAATACCGAAGTGCTGTTGGCACTGGTAATAGCTTGCAGCCCACAGTGAGCTAGATTAGAGGTAAAATGTTGTGCCCTCCTTCCAGACTCTAAAAAATTCTGCCTACCCTAAAAATAGAAGCAGTTTTAGGAATGCACAGAGGATCTGCTTCTATAATCTTCACACAATAAACTCAGCTGAACTGCAGAAACGATCGATCTTAAATAGAAATGTGCGTGTTTTAAGTTAGCCGCCAGATGGAGCTCATCCCTCCCATCGCACAGATCTATGAACATCTGCAAAGTTAAAATACTTCATAGATATTACAAAGGATGCCGTTTCTTCCACTTCATAAAAGTCAGAGGAAGTCTGTGATTAGCTAGATGTTTACAAATAAAGGGGAATCTGGAGACAGATCAAAGGTAACTCTCCAGATTTGGCATGATACCAAGTTCCTGTACTACTTGCATCTGCATGGGTTTGACTGTCAGATTAAGTGGTTGAACTTGGCCTATCTCATCACGAACTAGCAGTGCTTTTTTAATGCTTAGCATATATATTGGAAATCTGAAGATTCAGCCAGCTAAGGACATGGAAGAAAAAAACTATGAAAAGAGAAGCATTCACAGCGTTCTTCCTCACCCTACTTTCTCAAATCTAGAAGGGAAGACAAGCTTTGCTGTAAAATCCAAAGTACGTAGCACTGTAAGTTTAGTAAATAGGAGCAGTAGCTCTCTAAGTCTGTTCTCTAATAATCTAAGCTGAATGGTCCATTCGTACTATATTTGTTTTTTGCTGAGTAGTTTGTAATTCATCCAGGATCTCAGGGATTTTGGCGCAGCTCTAACTAGAGAGAAAAGCAGATCTGAGATAAAAGCTTGTGGTGTATGAAAGACACTGAGTTAATGTGTATGTGTTTTAAGGGACATCTTTGTTTTGACTCTGTGTAACAAACCAACATAGTTTGTGAGGTCTAGAAGGCCACAGACTATTTCTACTTTTATAGTAGTGCTCTGTTTGAAATTAGTATTTTTATTTGGGGTCTAAGCCACACTGAACTCAATCAAACAAACATTTTCCAAAGAAAACTGCCTTTGAACTATTTAACTATTCGTTTGCACAGCAAAATAAAGCAGAAAGAATAGTAATAATTACTGAGATATTTATTATGTCTTAATTGACATGTTTTTCAGTTTTTAAGTTATAGTTCATCAGGAGCTCTGTCTCTGTAGCAGAATTGACAATGTCTGCAAAAACTGGCTGAATTTAAGTGAAACACAACCCTGCCTGAAAGCAGATTAGGTGGGGCTTATCCTCATGCTCCCAGGTACTCAGGCTGTGGCTGGTGCTTCACAACAGCATAGATAAATGTACAAAAATGAGGTTTAATCTACCTGATAGCAATCATCTGCATCTCAGAGATCTGAGCTCCCTCCTGGGCTGTGGGAGAATACTAAGACAACTTCTTCATCAGTTCCCAGGGATCCTACCCTGTATTCCCTCCTACAATGCTACTGTATCTTTCCTTCTCCCAAAGGAGAGATATTCTAGATTTCATCTCTCAATGCTTCTACTTTGTATAAACAGAAAATCCAAAAGGATGGCTTTTAAAAATAGCAACCTTGTGACGGGGGAAAAAGGGGACAGCAATGAGGAAAGACTGATTCTAGCATTCTTCTTGTTGGCAATAGTTCTGCTGCAGAGACTTTGGCAACGCATTGACACTGACGGCGCTGTGCCTCACAAACAGGCTAGGAAAACAAAGATTTGCACAGCCCTGGATTCCTCCAGTAGAGTTCCTACTGTCCACACAACTTGCAGGACTTTGAGGCCTTTAAGGCCTTCTCATTCCCTGTCAGGATTCTTGGGATGTCTACAGAACCACAAGGCACGCTTATCCTTGGGTGTCTCATTTCCAGAAAATACATACCTCCCCAAAATCTCACCGATACAAATCACGGTATGAGTGAACACAATACCAGCATCAGCAGTTAGTCATTGAGAGGAAAATTCTTGAACAGCAATAAAAGGGCTAAATATTTTCTCCCACAGGAAATGCTAGAAGCAGTACTGTTTCTGTGGTTATAGCTGCAGAAAAATTTACTACAGTTTTAGCAGGCCAGAAGGCGCAGGAAAAGATTAAACCTGTTTGTCTTCTCTGAATGGTGGAAGTTAAACTTGTACCCATCATGAGACAGATGCATATTTTAGAGTAAGATCATTAACATGAGGCACACAGCCACAGTGCACAACAGAGCTATCTTGTGACTTGCAAGAGAATCAAAGACACTGAACACTTCTGAAATTCGAGGTTCTGGAAATGAGGGGCAGCATGCCAGCTACACAAAAAAGAAACAAAAAAAACACAGTCAAAACCTGGCCTCTGACTGGTTGCTCATCATAGTACGTTCCTCTGCATACATTAAGAAACTTCAAATACACATACTCAACTACTTATAGGGAAAGCAACTAGAAACAGTGCCTTTAAATGAAGCATAATACTGTTTTGCAATGACAATTTAAAAAAAAAAAAAAGATATTTAGGGGCAAAAACAACCCAAAGAATGATCTGATAGCATCTCTCTTGTAAAGCTAGCAGTGGTCATTTTAGTGTACAAAAAGGAACATGGGCTCTGTTTGTCTTGAGGCTGAACATTTATAGTAATGGCAAGCTGACTCCTGAGTCATGTGCTCTGCTGCCCCGCTGTTACAAATTAGGATTTGTCTTTCTTCATGAAAAAATAAAATCACAATGAATTCCAGAATCCTAGAAGCAACTCTGTAAAATAGTGGTAGAAGGCACAATTAAGATGTCCTGGTTTTCTGGCATCTTGCCCTTCAAAACCTCAACCTACAAACATTTCTTAAGAATGCAATGCAAGAATAATTCAGGAGTTTTTTCCAAATTGGACAAAAATGCAGAAAACTGGTTTATAGCTACTGAGAACTACAAAAATGTCCACTTTTAAAAACATGTCCCTAACTTCTAGCTTTCAGGAGACTTTTATACAGTCACATCAGTCATGCTTCATCTTGTAGGTCTGTGACAAGCTTCATGCCAATTAAGAATTAGGGAGGTCAGAATACTTGCTTTTTAACTCTTTCAGATTAGGAAGCATCTATAACTCAGAAGCAGGCACGTTAGGATATTAGCAGATACTGCCACTATCCCCTTAACTCTACTTTGCTCCTGAGCTTTCAGCATTAGAGCAGAACAGGGCTGTCTCCTGTTACCACAAAATACAAGAATGCACACAGGGAGAAGGCAGAGCAACAGGGCAGTGTTAGCTGTGCCCAGCTGTGGCAGCATATCTGAAGCTGCAGGGCACAGAGAGCAGAGGGAAGTGGGAGCAGGTCCCGGCGCTCAGCTGGCCAAGGGGCCCAGCTCATTGCTGGCCTTGGGCCAACCGCACTAACCCAGCACTGAGCGCTGCGGCGTCTATTTCAAGAAAGACGAAGAAAGCTCTAGAGCATATTTGTGGGGTGAGTTGAACACAGGAAGGTTTCCAATTCTCATAAAGAGGGCAGATAGCATAGATGTGTCTCATCTGTATGTAAGAGGCTGGGTTGCCTTTTTTCCTTATCGGGAAATAGGAGAGGAATTAGCAATACAGCTTCCACGAAGATGCTGGGGAGAGACAGAGACTTAGTTAAGCAGCTCAGAATCATAGAATGACTTGGAAGGGACCCCAAGGATCATCAAGCTGTAACCCCCCTGCTTTGGCCATGCTTTGAGTTCTGACATAACTCATGTAGGCAAATGAGCCCTCCCTCCCCCCAGCCACTCATTTCTTCCCTCATGTCACCACTTCTTTTGAGATAGAGAGGGAACTGCAAGGGTGAACTGATCCAGACAAAAAATAGGGAAACAAAAAGTTTGTCGTTTGACCCTGTTCATTGTTAACCCACATAGACGCGTGTTTTGACAAGGGAGAAGGCAGAACACAAGCGATACAAGAGCTGAAACAACGTGTCAGGGAAAAAGGAACCCACAGTGCTCAAGGCGACACCATCAGGAACAAACTTACATCCTCAGCAATAGCTGAGATACACCTGATGTTTTGGTACTAGTGCGTTGAAATACAGTGGTGTAGGCAAAGTAGTCGCTTTTATAACCATATATTTTTAATAGATTCTCCAGGACAGTAGACTTTCAGTCTTTAGGCTTTCAATTAAAAAAAAAATATGCTGAATTCTATTTTCTCCATTAACTGAATATATTAAATAGCATAGTCCCCTAGTAAAAGTACAAATTCTTAGAATTCTGTGATATTCTATTCAAATCAAGATTCCTCCATGGACCAGGTAGCTACAAATACTATTATACATAAATGTAAATATTCTTTGAGTTAGCAAGTTGCCAATAAGTATTTACAAGTGTACATATATATATATACACACACACACACACACTTAAACATTTGGATATTTCCTTTGATACTGAAAAAGAAGCTTGACAGCTTTTGTTATGTTTTAAAGCTCATTTCAGGTCTTTATGAAGTCTCTCTTTTTAAGTTGCAATAATCCTGAAAGCTAATATCTAGGTTAGCTACTGACAATTCTCAGGGCTGCCACTCATGGCAAAATGAGGAAAAAAAGCAGAACAGAGAGAGATCCTCTAAAAATAAAAATAGCAAAACACTTTTAAAATAGTGTCATTGTTTCTTTCTGGCTATGCTTTGTCCAATGCAATGCATATACATGTCCAACCTTAAAGATCCTTAAGTTTTTCAAGGGTCTTATATGCTAAATCTCCAAACAGTGCAGGAAGGGAATAGAAAGTAACTATGTTAATGTGACCAAGAAGTACAAATTTCTTAAAGGAAATAGAATTCTGACTTAAGTGTTTTTGCTTCCCCTTCATTATCTTTCAAGTAACAGTAAGACTTCTAGGATATCATCACTGCAATTGTTTTTTTTTGTCAGATGTGCTTTTGTTCTGTTTCCGCAGAGAGTACTTTTTCTCACAGTAAGAGGGCTGAAACACCACCATTTCACATCCCCATGGACATTGTCCCATTCTGTCCTCAAGAGCATGGCACCCACCCCTTCTTCTCTGCATACTTTCACATTACCATAAACATTCTCTCCTGCATCTATTTGCAAGCAAGGCATCTTGTTTTTGCTTTCGTAACTTTGATTTGTTCTCGCATACTCCCCAATCACCTGTTGGGCTATTTAAGTCATTCTGTTATTCTCTGATTAAATACAAGTAGATCCACTCTAAGCTTTCCTGCAGTGCAATCCATGCACTTTCTGAGACTTATTCTGGATATGCAAACCTGTGAACAACAAGGCAATGCTTCTGTTCTGTAAGAATGGGAAAAAGAATTCATTCAAGTTCAGTAGGAACAACAAGCTTTCCTTGAAAGGATACTACAATACAGCCTATAATTGAAAAACAAAGGGAGAGTGTTTGTAAAGTTAGATAGTTCACATAAATACCACCATTCACAATTCCTAAATTTAACTTTGTAGTTGACAGGTCTACTCATGCTAGGAAGTTATTTTGGTTGTTCTTTTGGTGAATCACTTTTGGGTCAAGTTCAGACCAAGACACCTTAAAGAATGGCTCTTGACCCTGACCAGAAGCATTTATAAATTGCTGTTAGCCTTTCCCTGTATTCCTAAATGATCTTTTAGTTTGCACAAGTCACCTCCTCCTTTTCAACAAGACCTTTAACTATTCCTCGCTGTGCCATGCTCTCCTAGTGCAAGAACACCATCTGCACTATTAATTTGTGCCGCAGTGAGCTAATCACATAGGTTGAGAGCTCTCCCAGCCAAGCTAAGTCACACTCACTCTGGTCTCACAGGCATCTACAGGCCTTTATCCACTCCTTCAGGCTCGCCCTCTGTGCTACCTTTGGGATGTTTTCCCCTCTGCTTTCCTTTGCACAGCTCTGATTCTGGCTGTCTCTCTGCCTGACCCTTCCAGCCTCTGCCCTCCCCCCTCTGCCACTGAGCCTTTCCATTCCTCCAGCTCACCCTGTACCACGAGGCTCTTCGGTCAACTCCCCAGCAGCCTCTAGCTCTCCCTCAGTTCTCTTGGCTGCTTTTCCCAGTTCAGTCATAGCTGATATCTTAAGTGAGAACCTGAATGTCAGAGAAATTGTGTGCAGTGTATTAGCCCCCAATCCTTCTACCACACTAAGTGCTTATCTACTTCACTGCTACAGGTGGTCAAATACTTTACGGATCCTTCTAATCACCTTCTACCACTGAATCCAGCACTGAGAGTGCTATTATAGCCATCCTGGTTATTCTTTGAACTCTTACACAGTGAGCTTCAGTCCAGCTTGGGATAGGAAGTGTGTAACAAAATTCTAGTAATAGAGAAGCTTGGAATTAACTCAAGAGCTGGAATGCATTAACATCAGCAGTACTTTTAATCCCAGTGCTGTTAGGGACCCAGCTGACTTCAGCACCTTCAAGAAAACCTAAGACTGAGCAGTTCCAGCAAAATGCTGTAGGCCCACGCTGCAACTGAAGCAGCCTCTGAGAGCCAACAGCGAGCTCAGGCCTGCAGCCCCGTGGCTGGGCCCTTCCCCACTCCCCTGTCTTAGAGGAAATGCATGTTGAACCAACAAGAGAAATTCTGATTCACATTTAAAACTGAATAAAAACAAGACTACTGGTACTCAGTTTGATATAGATAGATAGCTACAGAGGAGATTCTGAACTGTTTTAATTTATCTAAACAGTCCTTTGAAGCTCAACACTCCGTTAACTCCTGAGAAACAAGGGATCAGCTCCTGGCTCCTGCTCTCAGCCCCACCACTGACACGCAAGCTGGTCGAAATCACTTCCTTCTCCATGGCTCGGTAGGAGGCCACATTACTACCCTGGTTGGTAAAGTGAGATCTGCTGGGAGAAAGTACAACTAGCTTTTATTTTGTAATAGTTCTACCATTTCATATTGGGATCCTACTGCCCCCCATTAAAAACCATACACTTAACATTTAGACAGCTGGTGCCTATGAGTCAAAGCCAGTTGTTCTCTCCAAGGCCAAACTGCCCCACTGAATTGATGTCAGCTGGTACTTAGCAGTATTTTTAAATTGAGTTAAATTAAGAGACAAGCTACACAGATTAGGGCTATACTAGAATCAGAAAGAAATCTTTAAAGGCATTAAATGTCTTTACATTTATTAAACAAACTCTGCAGTCTTTTCTTGTTATATTCTTGTTGAAAAACAGAACATTCAGAAAGTATCATGAAAACAAGAAACAAAAAATCTAAGGTTGACATGAGCCATACTCCCCCTTCCCTTCCCACCCAAGCAATGGGACTATCTACAACCCATCCCACTTTTAACTTCCCAACAAAAGCAACAAGGCACCCATTTACAGCTAAGCTGAGAAATGAAGTCTTCAGCACACATTGTAATTCTGCATTCCTAGCAATCCACCACAGCAAGTCTTTCCTTGTATATTATGATAAGCAGGTTATGCAGACCCACGTGGATAAGGATAGCCAGCAAAAGGCCAATGTCAGTCATATGGCAGAAGTGCCCATTACAGTTCTGCTAAAATTTCAAGTCTGGAAAATGACCACTCTGCTGGAAATTCCTCAATTACAGTCAGTAACTCCCTTTCCCTTTGCAAACACCAGTCCAATTCTGCAAGGCTTAACTGAGCCTATGTGCTCTGACTGCTGGGATGCAAATTTCAACAAAGCCAAGAAGCTGAGCATCGGGACAGCCGGTCCTGCCCTCACAGCAGTCAGACAGCAAAGGATTATTTCTTGGCATTGTTTTTTTCATTTTGAAAATTAATTTTGGGATTATGAAAATTATGCTCTTGCATATTAATTGCTGTGATCTAAAATTTTCACATGAAGAAACAACACATGGAAATATTAAAGCACTCATCTTATGGACATGGATCCGAGAACTGTTTAATAGCAGTCAGTGAAGGGGTAACATTGTGCTTTTAATCTACAGTTTAAAAATAATGATTTGTATATCTACTTAGTAAAACAATAAAATTAAGAACAGAAACTGATATTAGGAAACAGTGAAAATGTAATAATTAAACACATGAAGCTTTTCGAAGCTATATACTTAATGAGCCTAGACACCTATGATTAAGAGGGTCTTAAAAAAAAATAATAAAAAAGACTTGTTTTCAATTTTTTTTTTTTTTTTTTAATTTTTGTCTACTATACTGTATGCCTTGCTTTGGTGTTCTCTCTGCTGCCAACTTAATGCTTTAACAGTATGATTATGCTTATGTTCTTTTCAAATGCTTGGCATTATAGTGAGATCTCATATCTTTTCTCAAATTAAATTTTGCTCCACATACTCCACATGTATACAGATGAACATCCATGTGCTGCTCCAGTTGCTCATTATTTGGGAATATCTGAAAGCAGACCTGGCATATAGTCTCTCCAGCTGATAAGTGAGATATCATATGCCGTACATGGTCATGTTTTCTGAAGTTTCCTTGATCACAAATGGAACAGACATACCTGGCCATTCCTTTGTGCATATCATTGTGGAGCCGCAACTGGCGCTCTCTTAAGAACTGCTTCCCACATGTCTGACAAACAAACTGTTTTTCCTTGGTATGAACAGTATAGTGTTCCCTCAAGTGACAACGCTGATAAAATCCTTTCCCACAAAGATTGCAGAAATGCTTACGTCTGTGATCTCTTTCATTCTCTTCCATCATGGAATTCTTGAACAGATCTTGCTCCAGGCAGTTGGACATATGTTCAACCACTAGGTTTTCAGTTTCAAAACGCTGCCCACAATTAGGACATCGGAAAGGACAGGCAGAATGCTTATATAACTGTTTTTTTTGAAGGCTGTTCATTTGGAAATGACTGTCCCTGAAGTCTTCCAGCATGTCTGCAAACATCATGTCCCTTATTTCCGACTGCTCCTCGGGGTTTTCTTCCAAGTCCATTTTTTCCTCGGAATTTCTGATACCATTCATGGTCAGGTCCTGGGGTTCTCCACAGGTCTGTGCATGATCCTGTAACTGTTTGCCCTTGACCAGTATTTGACCACACTTGCCACAGGCACATATATTTTCTATGTGTTTGGATAAATAATGAGAGGACAAATCCTCCTCGGTGATTGTTAGCCCACAAAGTTCACAGGGAGCGTTCTCCACATCTTCCTGGACGGAGGGAGCTTTCCTGTTAAGGTGCCGCGGACTCTTTAAACACCTTCTTTCATCCTCATCCATGGATAAACGGGGTTTTAAAGTCTTCCGAGCATTCCTCTTCTCTCTCATCTCTTCCTCAACATAGTACCTGTAAAGTGGCTCTTCCTGCTCATCATCTAGGTCATCGTTATCAGAAGACTCGTTGCAGTCTTTATCTGTCACCTTGATAATATTATAATCTTTCAGCTCATCTGCAGGACTGTCCTCTGGTTCCATCTTGATGACAATCCTCTTCCTCTCAGAGGCTCGACTTCCTTCTTCACCTGACATTTCGGATGCCACCGTGCTGCTTTTCCTGCTTGTAATGTTGGACACGGGAGAAGACGACTCATCAACAACTTGGCTGGAATCCCCTTTGTATTTTTCTGTTTGCGTAGAGATTATTTTCGAAGCAGAGTCCTTTTCATTAAAGTCTATTTTTTCAGCACCGTAGTATCTGGCACTTTGGTACGAATGCCTGTTGGTGCACGATAACACGTGCTCATCCAGTAACTTTTCACAGCTAAAACTAAACCCACAGCTGTCGCAGGTGAAGCTTCTTCCGAAGCGGCGTGAGTGAGACACACGCTCTTTTGTGTGAGAGTATTTGGACGTGGTGCTTTTTTTGCAGACATCAAACAGTTGTTCAGGGAAACTGCTGAGCTGCAAAGCTTCTTCATCGGGCTCTTTGTTATGGGATGTATTTACTGTTGAACTTGGCGGCTCCATGCCCCACCTGTTTGTTTCGCTGCCATTTCGAGCGAGCGTGTCTTCATACATTCGCACACCAAATATCATTTTACTGTTCTGGGTGCTGGAAGCAGAAGAAGAGCATTTTAAACTAGATGAGTCTGTATCCTGTATATCTTCCAGACACTCAGGTACATTATAGAGCTGTAAATAGTTCATGGCCACTTTAAATTGCTCAAAATTGGCAGGGGCGGTCATAATTTTTCCTAAATACATGAACTGTAAAATAAGATCAAAGCATTCAGCGCTAATCTTCATGTTGCTTAGATTCAGCTGGGCTGTAGTGTGTTGATGGTTCATAAAAAACATTCTAAAATAGGAGCTGCATGCAGCAAGGACTGCTTTATGTGCTTGAAAATAAATATCATCGATAGCAATGCAGCAGTCACACAAAAAGCCCCACTCTCTTTGGTTGTTTAGCTGCTGAAGGACATAGTTGCTGTGGCTGGTTCTTGCCATCTTGTACTTCAATTATAGCCCTGCAAAAAGAAGATGACATCTGTTAGAACTGTAAGCACAGAAAGTGGAATACATTTAAGCGTAGAGAGGAACCGCCGTCTTTTTCCTCTCTAGATCTCTTCCTATTCTCACACTGTTTGTGGTATGATTTCCCGTCTGGACATCTTTGCTGGCAACTACTGTTGATGCCAGTGAAAACATCCATAATTCCATGTTCTCACCACTAGACTTACAAGACCAGTAAACTAATAAACATAACAACCACAACATCAGTTACAGCAACACTGCTAGAACATAAATTAGCAAATATATCTCAAAGTCCTACAGTCAAGATTTTTCAGATAGGAATTCAGGATGCAGAACTTCAAAAGCTTCACAGGGCAGACTTCTGCAAGACAGCCCCGGGACAACAGCTCTACAAGGTGAGCTGACTGTAAGAAACCACCGCTGAGTTTCAGCTTGCCTTTTTCACCTGCCAGACCAAAGGACCTATGATGCAACACATTACTGGCAACAAGGCTGGGCTCAAACTGGTCTTTCCCTCCCTACTAAAGGAAATTCAGAAGAGACATCGGTGAAGTATCCACACAGGCTACACTGTTTGCTCTTTATGGCACTTGGGGATCTTCTCAAACATATCTGCAAGACACCTAGCAAACCAGGAGCTGTGCAACTCAGGTGCATTCTCAGAAGCACAGGGCAGGCAGCTTATCCCACACAAGCCTGCTGCAGATGGTCATCAGGCTCACAGTGCAACAGGAGCAGCACAGAAGCAGGAAGTGGTGCACACCATGCCTCCAGCTCCTCTTAAAATCACTCTTTCATTTAATATAAGCAAAACACTTAGATTGGAGACTGGACCAAAAAAGAAAAACTAATGAAGAACTAAAGGCCAGCATGCCAGAGATGGCAGCATTGAGAGATGAAGTCTCAATGAAGAACTGCAAACACCTGAAGCAAAGTGCTGGAAGGTGTTATACATGAAATGACTAACTTGTGAGAAACAGGAAGGAGGAAGAAAATGTGCTACATTATGTTGAGAAAAACATTCAGAAAAAATACACTGTATACAGGAGGCGTCCATTCAATTTACAGAAGATAAACTGCAACCAAGTAAAGCTATTCCCTGCTCACTTTGGAAAACCTTTATTGACACACAATGTGTGCTAAATAAACAGGAAGCAGGACAGAGTGGTTTGAGAAAACAAAACAAAACAAAAAGGGTAAAGAATGCCCAAACTGAAAAGAAAGACCTAAAGCAGCATCCTTCACACTTTAACAGGTTACTGCAAGCAATAGAAACAACAGTAAGAGATTTGTACACACATGATACAGGCTAGCAAACAGCATGTATAAACTGCATTTTATGGCTCCATTAAATGCATAGGTTGATTTGTCACTGTTCTTTCAACCGTCCAAAATTTAAACAAAATATACACAAAAATGCTCCCTGGTTTCTTCTTATCCACTCCCCATCACCTCCCTGCCAGCTCACACCTATCTCCTAGTGACTGGAAAATGAGAAATCATATTCCACAATAAGCACTGAATTCACAAATCAGAGATGTTGCCTGGGCTGTTAAGTAGCAGACCTAACATTAGTCACTGTTCTCCTTCATTCCACAAATGACTGTCATGGAAAAAAAGAATGCATTCAAGCCCTCTAGATGAGGAAATGCTCATCACCACCCAGCAATATTCCCTACTGCCAATACTACAGCCATTCATAAGGACCACTATCAACAGAATGTCTTATGTGGCAACGGGGATCTTGAGATTTGGTTTTATATTGATGATTAACACTTGGGTGACAGCTGTTCCTCTCCCCCCAACTTATTCCTACAGCCCCAGAACTCAAGGTAAGCACATCACAATTCTCTGATCAGTTCGGTTCAGTGATGTCCACTGCAGAAATGCAGCTTGTTACATAAAATCTACTCAATGGCTTTCTTACTAACTTACAAAAGGGTGACTACGAAAACAGAAGAACCTCTGAAACAGCTTCATGTGTTTTCTACAGAAACTTGTCAACTATCTTAATTTCTGGGTAACTTCAGATGTTTCTCAGAAAAATAACAAACCTTTCAACATCAAGTAATACCTAAAGAGCACTTCATATTCTTCCAAGTGCTAAGGTGTTTTGTATTTCAGGTAATTAATCAGACACTTGAATGCAATTCAGTACATTTCATCAAGAATTGAGACCAGCAACTGCATAATAACAAAGAACTGATTTCAACTTCCACACCCTACAACTGAAAATCAACAAGAAACGTGAGAAGACGCACTCTAAGATACCATTGGCCACTCAGTGTGAACTTCCATCAGGACAAGAAAAGGCTTAAGGCTGCTAGAGGAAGAAATCAGGACTGCTTATTTAACCTTCTTGTCCTCACAAAGCAACAAGCTTACATTTTTCATTTTTATTTTCTGCATACAGAAAGTATTCTATCATGCCTTCCAACAAAACAGCAAAACAGCAACACAAGGTCACAAATATCTGCCCACACCTGCAAAGGGGCATTTCAAAATTGTGGGAAAGATCTGGCAGTCACTGCAGTGACGGTGCACAAACACACTTTCTTCTTTCCTTCTTCTTTGAAAAAAGTGAAACATATTTCCTCTTTTGACAGAAAAACTCTTTCAGCACTTGAGCCCTGATATGCAAAAATAACCCACCGGTGATGCCTTTCTCCTACTGCTGCTTTGTAAAGAACCAGCCCGAGCATGAGTGAGCTTGGTCAGGCCAGCAAGGTGCTCAGATGTGTACACAGCCTCCATCACAGTAGTACTACAAGCAGGTATTAAAATAGAGAGCGTTTGAAGTTATCTATGTTAATGAAAGTTCTGGCAGCCTTCCTCTGTATGCTGTATTAACCTGCCATGTGTAACCATATATTTACAGCTGCCAACACTTCCCACTACAAGAGCCTGTGTTGGTCTATTTAAAACTCTGACAAATTTCAACCAGCAACAGCAAAAATTTCCTTGTGAACTCTGTGCTTCAGACTTGTTTTTTCCAGAAAAAAAATCAGTGAATGCAGTTTCAAAAATGAGGTTAAGAGAAAGCTTTTGTAGATCTAAATTACTGTTCTTTCTTTAAAATTCAAAGAACTTTCTCTTGCAAAATCTTTGGAGAGAGACATCACAGAATCACAGGGGTTGGAAGGAACCTCAAGAGATCAATAAGTCCAACCCTGCTGCTAAAGCAGGTACCCTACAATAGGTCACACAGGTAGGTGTCCAGCCAGGTCTTGAATAACTCCATAGCAGACTCCACAACCTCTCTGGGCAACCTATTCCAGTGCTCTGTCACCCTCACTGTAAAGCTCTCCCACACGTTAGTACAGAACTTTATACACTCAAGTTTTGGGGCATTACTCCTTGTCCTGCCCCTGCACCAGCAAGAAGAGCCTGGCCTCACCCACTTGCCTCCCAACTCCCCTGATGTATAAACATTAATCAGATATAAACGTTAATCAGACTTCATATGGGAGAAAGAGGCATGTATTAGAGATGTTCTTTGTCACCACACAAAAAGCTGCCTGAATTTGGCCAAGCTTAAACAGGAGGAGGGGAGAAAGGTAGAAATTATAGATTTGTTTACACTTCAGACTGCTGTGCATTACTAAAATCTCAGATCATAGCCTTGCTGAGAACAATTCATCCTCATGCAGCTCCTTTGTGTACAGGGGCCTGTCCAAGCCATCCCATCCAGCATGAAAACCCTTTTGGCTGCTGCATGCCACCTCCACTCAGACTGGTGACAGGGCTCACTGCAACAGGACGTGCCGCTGCGTTCCAGCATCCCTGGCAGCCAGAAAGGAGCAACGCTTGGCTCTGAGTGACTCCCAGCAAGGAGTGGGCTTAGTGAAACTGAGTGGAGATTAGAAAGCGTAAGAGGGAGGTGAGGGAAGAGTTCAGGGAGTGCAAGGAGGGACAGGCTGAGCTGAGAGGAGGGGTCTGGGATCAGGAACAGCCGTGGGCAGACAAGATGGTGCAGTTAGAATCTACATGGGGGAGTGAAACCACCTGAGCAAGGGACTGGGAAGAACCAAAGTGCTAGGGCAGAAGGGAAGAATATTTTGTACACATACACGTATAAGCACAGATACGCACACGTGCTTTTGCTGGGCAACAGGCAGAAAACTATCACAGCACGCACCCATTCAGAGCTGGAACTGAACTTTGAATTCTGACGTTCCTTTGCTATTAGCAAATATCACAGGTTTGTTGAAAAACATCCTCCCATCAAGAGCGAGCTCTCAGAAAATGATCCTTTACTATTATTTTGTTATTTTTAATTGCTAAAATGTCAGAGATTTGCATTTGTCACCCATGTGGGTGGTTCAACGTTGCGAACTATTTTTGAGATTTTCTTTGGAAAGAAAACAGTCATTAGAACAAAAATATCCTTTTTAAAAGAAACTAAAGGTTTCAAAGTTAAGCGCATACACAAGACATTAATTAAGCTAAATTCCAGTGCAGCAGTCATTCAACAACTTTTTATGTACACATTGTAACCTTCCAGCCCTCCTCTTACCAAAGGCTCCTTTCTCTACTGGGCTCACCTTGTGGATCTGTCCAGGGGATGGATCCACGCAGCAGTGCTCTTCGTGCACAACGTGAGATCTCTGCTCATCTGGCACAGGTTTGGAGGAGGTGAGGTGGATAAGGCAAGGAGAAGAGGGGGAAAATCTCACAAAAAAAGAGCACTGCTTGGAAAACAGCACCCCATTACTGTCAGTATCAGGACGAGTCATGTTAACCTTTGGGTTTTTTGGCTTGCACTTTTACAGATGTCCAACCTCTTCCTGCAGGGAAGCCATCAGCAGTACCTCATACAAAAAGGTGCTACTCACTGTGTGTATTAAGCATTGATTATCTTGGAAAATTCAAGCTCTACACATGGAATTTGTCTATTCAAATGTGTCTTTGATCCTCTCTAATTCTGCTTTCTATTTCAGAAAGAGAAGAAATGAGATCACTTGCCTGAATAGCACACTGCATTTATGAAGCACACAGTCATCACAAGGAGGTCCACCAGGCACCTACATCACTCCGCCCTCAGCAACAACCAATTAGTGCAGTAAGCACAGCAGTGGGCCACGCTGTGAGCAACACTGAATGATGCAGAGGTGGTCTGAAAAAGAATATACTAGAAAAGCATCTGATATGAAACTGAGAAGTGTAGACGCTTTAGTCAGGTAATTTCAGTCTGTTCCTTAAACTCTAAGAAACACAGAATGTATGTGGAGGCTACGTGTTTGTTTTTACGTGGCAAAGCTTGGATTCAAGCTGCCTACACGCCACTGTGTTTTTCTTTTGAATCAGCACTCAGGTACAATTACTACTCAGATATTATCACCAACAAGCTAAGCTACGCTACTACGCAAACCAAGCATGCTGTTTAGAAGCCAAGGACCAGAAAGAAAAGGCTCTTACTATAACTCGATGCTTTTCTTTTTTCCCCACAGATTTTTACTTTTAAAACATTTCTTTTAGAAATTTTAGAAGTCTTCAAGCTTTCCCCTGTTAAACCTTTAAGAGACTGCTGAAGTTCTTTTACTAACTTCTCTGTCTTTAAAAAAGAAGTACCACAAGGTTCAAGATTCAGGAGCCTCTCGGCTCCTAAAATTAGTAGGTGGTTTTCAAAACCCAGCATTTCCACTGCTGAGCAGGCAAAAACAGACTGCTTACATGCTTAGTTGCTGGCTGCTTTTCTTCAGAAACCAAGAGCAAGCTGGACAAAAGCATAATAAATGAGCGGAGAATTTGGTGTTAATAGAAAACGAGACGGAAAAACCTCAAGGAACCAACGCCCAGTTATCCAAAGAAATGGGCTGCTTGGGCAGCAGAAAGCAAATTCCCCATCCCATTCTCACACCACATCTCAGGCTGACGCAGGCTCCCAAGAGCTCTCCTCCCTAAAGAATTACTTTGCCTTCGTAGGTCCAGATTCTACACCAGATAATCTGGATTCCTAAATGACAGCATAAAGATGCTCAGGAAAAAAATCCCACATCACACATCCAAGCTCTGTATGCTGCCTGAGAAATATGGGCGTTCAGCTGGTATGCTGACTGCAGAGTTGCTGACAGGCAACAAGTTTTATCTAGACATTAACAGGAGGAAGCCACTGAGATTGCCATAGTACTGCACAGTCCAAGAAGGCACTCAATTTACAAAACCTTCACAAAAAAAAGGCAAAGAACATGAGGACAGGTGACACTGTTCACTGCAACAGCAGCTGTGGATAAGGTGCAGCTTGCACTGCAAGTGCAGGACCCACAGTCGTGAATTAAAAGTTAGGAGAATTCCATGTACTGCCAGGGAAAGTCTAATTAGGCTCCATTACTTGGATGAGGAAGGACCGGCTCTAATTTATCCTCCTCCCAGAGTCCTTCCATCAGCTGCCTTCAGGCACACGAGCTGTGAATCTGCCTGCCATGACGCAGATACTCATCAGCATACACATTCTGATAGCTGAATCAACTGATGTTAAATGCCTTGTTGCCAATGTATGGAAACAAGCTTCAGCTGCTACCTGGGCTAGGTCTGAACCAGGGAAAGGCAAGGAGCAATTGTGGGAGCCATTCACTCCCCCAACAGTTTACAGAGCTCCCCATTGACACAGCACCTGAGTTCACAAGTGAGAAACAGCCCTCACAATTTAACAGGTTTCCATTGTCAGACACTGATAACTAGTTAAAAGGCATCACAAAGTCTTAGAAAGCACTCACCTCAAAAGATGAACAAGAAGACAGGAAAGCATGAGCAGCTAAGTTAGGAAAACAGTTTGAACTGAAGCCCTAGAAGTTCCATCTCAACCAAGTTCAGGTAATCACTATGGAGTACCAAGTATTGCAGAGAGCTGTATGCAGTGTTTTAAGTAACTTGCTATCCACCAGGGACTGCTCTATAAAGTCACAGTCACCATTTATCTGACACTTTTACAACTGTAAAAGGTGGTGAAGCAACACGGTAATGGTACGTCTGAAAGACTGGTAGAAGAACATCCTGACACCGGATTTAAGCCTTGCAGCTGGCTGATGAGCCTTCACCTGGGCTCTCTGACTCGCCTTGTTAGCTTCAGGAGGCATCCTGGTATTCAGCCCTTTCCCAAGACCCTCAGATAACCAAAAGTGCCTTCCAGACAAGATCCCTGGCTGATACAGGCTGTGTGCCACCACAATCAGTCACTGGAGATACACGAATGAAGCACCTTGTGACACATGGGTGAGACTACACGTTGACACTTTCTGGTCCTAAATGCTTTGAAATTCACTCGTGTTGCATAAAAAAAACCAAACTGCTAAGGTCTACATCAAATGAAGTGAGTTTAATATAGAAAAAGGCAACTGCTGGTTAACTCTAGAGAGCTTTGCGATGACCCAAGGCGAACAAAAACAGAATTACCAGACCAGTTTAAAGCTATAAATGGTCTTCATGCAAATCATGTCAGCTGTGTCTACAGCAGAACTCGGTGTGTGGTGCTCACTGTGCCCTGGCAGCAGCACGACAGAGAAAGCAACCGTGGGGCAACCACTGGGCAAAGCTTCTTGACAAACACACAGCGGGCTCTGCAGTGGAGGTATGGGAGAGGTGCAGAGAGGGCCACCTGCAGCCTCTGCAGGAATGGGGCACTATGGTTTCTACCAGGAAACTTTCATCATCTCAGATTCGAGCAGCCTTTTTCCCACGCAGCAGATAAGTACCTACAAAGGATCCTGGACTTTCAGTGCTTCTCTAGCAATGGGCATATGTGAATAAAGCACTTAACCTCACACACTCAAGTAAGAAAGCGCCTAAAAGCCCAGAGTAAGCTCTGGAGAGTATGCCATGCTATGCATGTGCTATGAGTATGCTATGCATACTCTCATCGTAATTACTGCCAACTCCTGTGCCTGTGACAAAACTGAGGATGTGTGCCAGCAGAGCTAAAACATCTGCTCAGCCCATGGTCCTGCCCCACGCAGCCCAAACCTCCCTGCTCCTGGGAAAACGGGCTTTCCAGCGCTCTGCCAAGCTTTCCATGCAGCACCAACCCACAGCTTCACTCCCCAACCCCTGCTGCAGCCCCATCCTACAAACACCGAGCAAGTCATCAGCAGCACACAGCCGAGGCTCTCTAGCCCCACATGTGCCACGGTCACAGCTCACTGCTCCGCATCCATACGGCCTTGGCTTTACCCTGGGAGAGCTTTGGTTTCTAATTTGGCAAAAGACAGCAGCCCTGCTCGCGAGGGCTGTGCGGGTTTTTCCAAGAGCTGCAGCGAGGAATGTTAAACAAACACCTTTAATTAAAGGAATGTTTGTTTAAGGTAATTAAATGCCTACGGAACACGGCGCTGCTCCAGCCCCGGATGGCTCTGCAGTCTACGCCGTGCCGCGCGATGCCGTAGCGCGGGGAAATCACGCAGCGGCAGAAGCCGGCATTCAGCCCAGCGCCGTGCCCGCCACCGCCGACGTGTCGAGGATCGGAGTTACATCAACTCCCACAGCACAGCGGCACAGGAACGCGGCCCCAACCCCGCAGCACCGCTTCCTCTCCTCTGGTCGCCGCCTCTCCGTGCGGGGCGCGCTGAGGAAGGAGCCCTTCGGCACCGCTGCCTTTCGTGCGCGGCCGACCCCCGAGCGCACCGCGGGCCGCTGCCGGCGGGGTGGGATGGATGGGGTGGGATGGGGAGGGATGGGGCGGCGCGTTCCCAGCGGACTGCGGCTCCGCTCTGCGTGAAACTGCCGCAACTCAACTTTTCACTTAAAAAAAAAAAAAAGAAAAAAAGGAACAAAAAAATCCCAGCAGGGCACGGAGCGCCGGAGAGCCGCGGTGAGCACGGCGCTTTAACGTAACGCCAAGCCCCGAGCGCAGAAGTACGGCCGCCGTGCCCTTCTCGCCCCCGCGCCCCCCCCCGCCCCGCGCAGCATCCGCCGCCCCACGCCGCTTCCGCAGGGCCCCTCCGCGCCGCGCCGCCCCGCAGGTGGAGCGCAGCGCCGCGCGGCCCCGCGCCGGCTCGGCCCGGCCCGGCTCGGCCCGTCCCCTCCCGCCGGGCGCAAGGTCACGGCGGCGGCCGAGGGCCGGCCGGGAGCCCCTACCTGGCAGCGCCACTATGGCGGGCCGGGCCGGGTCGGGCCACGCCGCGGCCGGAGCCGCTCGGCACTTCCCACCTCCCGCCGGCGGCGGAGCTGCCGTCCGCTCCCCCCGCCCCGCGCCGCGCCGGACCCCTCCGGCGGAGGGCCGCACGGCCCCACTTACCGCGGAGCGAGGCGAGGCGAGGCGAGGGGTAGAGCTGCCCGCGCCGCTCCCGCCGCTGCGCCGCTGCCGCTGCAACAAAGGACTTCCGCCCCGCCGCGCCTGCTGCTGCCGCAGCGCCGGCTCCGCCGCGACCGCACGGAGCCGGACCCCTCCCCTCGGCGGCCGGCGGCTCCCGGCCCCGCCGCTGCCAGCGCTGCTGCGCCGCGCCAATGCCGGGCCCGGCGGGCGGCTCCCTGCCGCGCTCCCCTCTCCTCCCATCGCGCCGCGGAGGCGGCGGCGCCGGGGCAGGGGCGGCCCGCGCCCCCTCCCTACGCGCCTCGGGCCCGGCCCTCCGCCCCCCCCCCCGCTCCCTCGGGAACCCCCCGGCGCGGCGGAGCCTCCTGCGGGGCCGGGGGCTGCAGCCGGAGCTGCCCCGTGCGCGGCTTCGCGGCCCCCCGCTGTGACAGCTGCCTTGCGCGCCGCGAGGGACCGTAAATAACGAACCCCCCTGCCGCGTCGCGTGATACGCTATTTCTTTTTTGCCGAAATTCCACCCGCTGACGCCTTCCCTCCTGCAGCTTCGGGCTGATGCAGGGAACCTCACACGTCCGCCGCTACTTTTAATCACGAAGCATAGAACGGCGCTTTGGGTTTTGTTTTGTTTTGTTTTCGTTTTTTTTTTTCCCCTCTCAGAGTTTTCCCGGCCCCTTTCCCCACCCTCCCCGAGCCTCCCCAAGAGCAGTGGCATTTCCTGGAGCTTCTGCTACCTGCAGGGCTACTGGACACGTTCACGGGGCTCTGTGGCAGGCATTTGGCTTTTCCACCCAAAGGGCCATCGGCCACTCTGTGCAGGAGCCCCAGTCCACAGAGTGCCATCATTGGAGGCCTTTTCCAGGGGTGCCATCACTTCTGTGTTCACCCAAGGAATCGTCAAATCATTACAGTTGGAACGAACCTTGAAGAACATCATGTCCAAGGAGCTCAGCTTCAGATGGGCAACAGCAGCAAAAAATTTGATTACAGGTTTGAAAATGCCACAAGCTACAAACATAGCAACCAAATATACGTATACATATAAATAACCCTCCCTAACATCCACTTTATTGACATTCACCCCTGTTCTGATAGCCATGATGACGCCATCATAGCACTTATGACATCACAATAGCTATGATGACATCACAATAACTATGATGACATCCCGGTGTGGGCTGTGCCACTTTGTACCCCTGGAGCCCCATGAAACCATTAACTGTTTTTATAGTAAAATCTCATTCCTCCATCACTGCTCCCATCGTTTTGGCTCCAGTTTCTCTGGAGCTCTTCAAAGCCATCTTTGGGCCAGGGTCAACCTAGATAACACGTAAATAATTAATCATTTAAATAAATAACCTGCTGTCTGCAAACAGCCCCTCATTCGGTACACGGGTTAATAAATATGTCACATAACACAGGAGCAGAGCACAGAACCTTGAGCTTCTACTGCCGACCTCTGAGGGAAGAAAAGCAGGGGCAGTGGGATTGGAGCACCCGTAAACTGCAGTCTGGCTACAAATGTGGGAAGATGGCCCCGAGCCCAGTGAGCTTTGTGTGTAAATAGAAGAAATAAGGCATGGAATGCTGGAAAAAGGAATATTTGTGGGCACAGTGGGACGAGCAGAGAGCACTGCATGGGGCACTCGCCCTCCCACAGGCACTCCTGGAAGCAATCCCCTATCTGCTGCTATTGGGGCAATATTTGCCCTAAAGGCTTCAGATTTGGCCCAATTAAAAATCACCATTCCAGCGTGCAGCAGATTATCAAGGGAAAACCAGATATGATCTGAAAAACATGACACCACGGAGGTGAGTGTGACAAATGCGTGAAGCTGCATGAAACCCACGTGGAAAAAGCACAGCAGCTGTGATTCCCACTGGCATTTTCAGTAATAAATATATGAAGCCCAATCCCTTGGGCACCAAATCAACCAGGGGCAGCGGCCCCTCCATCACACGCGGCGAGGGGGAGAAGTTTTGCGCGGTATTTGCGCCATCGCCGCGTGGACGAAGGCTCAGCGCCGCGCCGCGCAGCGACCGCGCAACCTCCGCGCAGCCGCCTCCCTCAGTTTTTCCACGCGTGGGCTGCCCGGCACGGCTCGGCACGGCTCAGCCCAGCCCAGCCCGGCGGCAGGAAGCGCGGGGGGAGCTGCGCCCACCCCATCCGCCGCGCAGGGAGCGGGCGGAGCCGCGCAGGGTCGGGGCAGCGCTTCCGCGGGGGTAAGCGGTGCGGAGCGGCTGCGCGGGGGGTGCGGTGAGCGGCTCCTCCCGGCCCTCGTGCCCCGGCTGCGATATTCGGGGGGGAAACAATAGCGCGTATCAGCGTGTATTCGCAGAAGGGGCCGGCGGGCGCGGGGCGGCTCGGCGCCGCACAGTGAGGGCTTTGTGGGGCGGCACAGACTGCCCTCTGTGCGCTTCCCCGCGCCGGGTGCGGTCTGCGCTGAGCGACGGCGCTTTGACGCGTTGTTAAAGTTGGCATCTGCGCGGCACTCGGTGCTGTGGTCTTTGCTGTGCGTAAGAGCAGGGAGCAGATCTCAGCGCGGCGGGACGGGGGTCGGGGAGGGGAATCATTGAAGCTGGGCGCAGCGGGAGGAGGATCTGGGGTTGTGCTCTGTGCTTGACGGGACTTCGTGCTGGGACAGACCTCCTGTCCTCCTCGCAGACGCGCCATGGACATGGCCGGCCACAGCCTGCTCCTGCTCCAGCAGCTGAACATGCAGCGGGAGTTCGGCTTCCTGTGCGACTGCACAGTTGCCATTGGAGATGTTTACTTCAAAGCCCACAGAGCGGTGCTCGCTGCTTTCTCAAACTATTTTAAGATGATATTTATCCATCAGACAAGGTAAGGATGCGCAGCTCTCTTCCTATGTCCTTACTGCTCTGCTCGGCTTTCTGCTTTTTCCTCTTTCTAAAGGAGTTGCAATCTAAAAGAGCCCAAGTGGGGATGTTATGTGGCCTGAGATTGTTTCCTAACCTGGCCCGCATCTCAGTTCCTGCACAGCCTGCCCAGCACCAGCACTGCCATGGCCTTAGGAATTGCCCCAGCCAAAGAGAAAGCCGATCCCGTGGGGCTCAGGCAGTTTTCTGGCTCAGCTGGATCCCTCCTGACAGGATCTGTGGGCTCAAGGCAGTCAAGGAGCCGTGGCCTTATCTCTTTGCTGCACTTCAGAAGTCTGCAGATAAGAGCCAGGACTGTGAGCATCCACTTATTCCAATCTCCTGTCTGGATGTTTCACCTGACCGGGCCCAGGGCGGTTCTGCAGGTATAGGGAAGTTGGCTCTGAGCCCTAACCTCTGAACTGCAACGATGGATTAATCCTCTGTGTGTTTCCCCTCCTGCCCTTGGCAGTGAGCTCCTGGCCTCCAGCCCCTGCCCAGGAAAATCATCAGAGAATCGCTGGAGTTGGAAGGGATCTCTGGATATCCCCCAGCCCAGCCCCCTGCTAAAGCAGTCCCTGACTGTAGGTTGCACAGGAAAGCATCCAGGTAGGTTTTGAATACCTGCAGAGAAGGCGACTGCACCACCTCTCTGAGCAGCCTTTTCCAGCGCTCTGCCACCCTCACAGTAAATAAATTTTTCCTCTTGTTCAAATGGAACTTCCAGTTCGTGCCCATTGCCCTTGTCCTGTCACTGGGCACCACCAAAAAAAGCCTGGCCCCATCCACTTGACTCCTGCCCTTTAGGTATTTATAAGCCTTGATAGGATCCCCTCTCAGTCTCCTCTCCTGCAGGCTGAACAGCCCCAGGGCTCTTGGCTTTTCCCACAGGGGCAATGCTGCAGGCCCCGATCCTCGGCCGTCCACACACAGCCATTGCTTAGAAGTGAGACGACAGGCGAACTTCTGTAGCAATAGGTGTTGTTTGCTGACACTTAGGTGCAAAGCTCGTAAAGATTACATGGCAGTGGCGGCTGGATTTATTACCTGAGCACACAAACACTCCGTGCCTCCTGAGGGTGGCACACATGGCTAGGAGCTGTCACAGGTGGGGCAGACAGAGGCTGGCTGTGCTCACAGTTCTTCACCGCAGCTCTGTGTGCTGTCATTGCAATCACCCAGAATCATAGAATCATTTGAGTTGAATGGGATCCTTAAGAGCCATCTGGTCCAACTCCCCTGCAACAAACAGGGACACCTACAGCTCCATCAGGTGCTCAGAGCCCCGTCCATACACAAACACATGTGAGCACTGCTGTGCACAGAAGGCAGCCACGCTCCTTCAGGCCTTGGCAAGGAGCACTGGCCGTCATGGACCTGCGGCCAGGCAGCAGCGCCTGCATTCTGCGAGCCAATGGCGGTGCAGATGAATGGGCAGATAATGGGTCAGGGCTGTAATTTGGAGTCAACGATGTGCTTAATCATCTGTCTTGTTTCAGTGAGTGCATAAAGATTCAGCCTGCAGACATCCAGCCGGACATTTTCAGCTACCTCCTGCACATCATGTACACTGGGAAGGGCCCAAAGCAGGCGGTCAGCCAGAGCCGGCTGGAGGAGGGCATCCGCTTCCTGCATGCCGACCACCTTTCCCACCTCGCTGTCGAGATGAACCAGGCCTTCCCCACAGAGGCCGTGCAGTCCTCAAACCTCTACGGAATCCAGATCTCCACCGCGCACAAAGCAGCAAAGGAGCGGCCAGGCGCCAAGGAGACACTGGGCAGTGTGGGGGGCCGGCCTTCTGCCCCAGCTGAGCACCCGCAGCTGCAGCTCTCCCTCGCCATCGGCCTGGACGACAGCAGCCGTGAGCAGCCAGGCCCGCATCCCACAGCCCAGCCCGCAGCGCTGGCCAGACCGGCAGAGGAGGTGCCAAAGCTTTCTGTCTCCATCAAGCAGGAGAAGTGTGAGACTGAGCCTGTGGTGTCCCAGAGCTGCAGCCCTCCTTCCCCAGACAGAGCAAACCCCATCCTTGCCAAGGCCAGCCTCAGGGTGCACCTGTGTCACTACTGCGGGGAGCGCTTTGACTCGCGGGCCGGGCTGCGGGAGCACCTGCACACCCATGTTTCGGGCTCGCTGCCCTTCGGCGTGCCTGCCTCCATCCTGGAGAGTGGTGGGCTCGGCGAGGTGCAGCCCCTGATGGAGGGCAGGGAGAGCGGGCAGCGCCTCGGAGCCTTCCTGCTCAGGGAGGATGAGAACCCGCTGGAACATGCGGGCTGTGGCGAGCTCGAGCCCCTGCAGATCGGGCAGCTCTCCCTCATCTCCAAGGACCACGAGCCGGTGGAGCTGAACTGTAACTTTTCCTTCTCGAGAAAGAGAAAATTGGGCTGCACTGTCTGCGGCCGCACGTTTTTCCGGAAGAGCCAGCTGCTGGAGCACATGTATGCACACCGGGGGAAACAGCTCAAGCACGGCCGCAGCCCACGGCTGGAGAGTCCTCTCACCCCCAGGTTCCGGCCCTATGGCGACAGCGACGGCGTGGGGAAGAGTTCCAGCTTGTCCCAAGATCACTTGGATGAGTGTTTACTGGAGTCTGATCTCATCCAGGAAAGCGTGGATACGATCCTGGTAGAGTAGCTCTCCCTGTGCAGCCTTTGAACACTGGTTAGGGGCATTTTCTGTGCACTGAGCTGCCAGATCTGACTGTTGTCCTCAGCCAGAGTTGCCCTCTTACTGAGGTAGCTGTGAAGAATGGTGTTTTTGGTTTGTGTGTTTACTTTTTTACCTCTCTAACTTTTAAACTCAAGCTAATTCAACTCTAAGTCCTTGGAAGCCTCCATGTGACTTGATTACATTTTCATAGATGTGAACTTGTTCTTGCCCTGCTTTACTGGAATTCGTATCGTGTTGCTGGGTGTGAGGTTTACACATCCCCTAATACATGGAGTGGCATCAAGGGCTGTTTGTAGCCCATAAAATTGCTCTTCTGGTTCTAGATGGAGGGAAATGTAGAGGGAAATATATATATTGTTCTTCCCCAATAGTTTGGTTTTAATTAAAATAAATGAGGAGATAAGTCCCAAAGTTTGTGTTTGTAACTGCAGTTAATAAATCTCTGCATAAATGCACGTGGGAGCCACAAGGCTCATCTTTTCAAGGGAATTGGTGGCAACCTTGACTTCAACAGGCCCTAGAGTCCTCATCAAATGAATTGCTAACACTTATTTGTGTATTACTTACATAATTAGGAGTTGGATTTGACGATCCTTTTGGGTCCCTTCCAACTCGGGATATTCTATGATTCTGCTCAGAGATGTGCTTAAGGGCTTCACATGGGTTTTTTCCTGTTTCTCCCTCCTCAACTGCTGCTGCATGAACAAGACATACATTGATGCCTCTCTGTGGTCAGCTCCCATTACTGGGCCTTCTGAGCACCAAGGGATGGGAGCTGTGAGGGAACGTCCACTCACGGAGCTTCTGAGTAACACATCCTGACCAAAGTCTTTACAGGACTCAGCAGCTTACAAGGCTTTGCTACAAGATAGTCATAGAATCATTCAGGTTGGAAAAGACCAATCATCTAGTCCAACCATCAACCCATATCAACCCATCCATACCATGCCCATGAACCACGTTTCTCAGTGCCACATCTCCATGGTTCTTGAACAAATACATACCATGCTATTGTCTGCTTGTGGAGCCACCTAAGATGGTAAGATGTAAACTTCGTCTTTCATTACTCAATTTCTGAAGCCCAAGAGGGGGTTTAAAATTGTACACATTCCTCTTGTGTTTTATCCCTCTGTAGTTTTCCACCAGAGGTACCCATGCTTCCCACCAGCTGGGCTCCAATCCATCCCATCCCAACATCGCTGTACTTATAACACTGAGATTCCTCCTGCAGCGAGAAGCTGGGGCCTGGTGAGCTGCTCCAGTAATCCCAAACCCCATTACTCATTACACATCCCCCAGCCCCTGCGGAATTGAGTCATTGTATAGGAAAGGAGGCTTTGAACAATGGTGAGAACTGTTCGCTGTCAACATGCCCGGTCCACATCTCTTTGTAGCCAGAACCCTCGAGCTGTCATCTCATTCTGGAGTAGGATCTGGAATGAAACCACTGCTGCATTTAGAGCCCGTGGAGGCCATTGTGAGGGTGGCTGCTGGGCAGGGGAGCTGAGCACTGCAGGGGATGGAGCGGCCGCCAAGTTGCGTTTTAAGACAAAGGAAAAAAACAAACAGGCCCTTGCATGGATGCTGAGAGGATTTGCTCTGCCTGCTGTGTGTGTTTGTCGGGGTGCTGGTGTTGCTCTGGTGGGGCTGCAGTGGGCTGGGTGGAAAAAGGGGTTTTGTTGAGCAAACAACGAAACCCTCCCAACAAGCAGACCCTCAGGCCAGCTGCTTGCAGATGGGTCCCTGAAGTTCAGTGGGATGGCTAAAAAATGGAGTGCTGTGACAATTCCCTATTCAGGTTCGCGTGTTTGCTTCCAGCCCCGTTAGGATCACAAAGGGGAATCTGCCGGGTAGAGACAGAGCTGTGCGGGGGAAGTAGAAGCTGCAGAAATGAGCTGAAAGTGACAGTTTTTAGACAGTTGAGCAGTCCATGTGCACTTGGTGACCTCAGCAAGATCTATAACTCATCTGAACTCATTTCTGTTGAGAGTCAGTGGCCTTTGATGTATCTGCAAGTCCTGCCAAGATCAGCAGGACAGATAAACCCATGGTGGGGATGCTTTAAACAAAGGGCAGTCAACAAAGGGCTCAGTATCGGGGACAACAGGAAATGTTGGTTTGGTTTTGGCCATTAAAGGCAGCTTCAGTGAAGGTGGTGAGCTGGGCCAGAAGTAATGTCTGTCCGTGTGTCAGCTGTGGTGTGTGCACACCTATTGCAGGAGCAGCTCTGCATAACACTACAGCTCCATCTCAGCCAGCACTGTGCTCAGCACATCTCTGATATTCCTTACCGTTCCTCCCCCTTTTAGAGTGTGCTTTGGTTCATCTTTCTGACACTGAACATCTGTGACATCAAACGTCGGTGAAAGGCATTTTCTCATCATTTGCAATAGAAGAAATGTATTTTCAGCATTTTTCTTCTGAGTGTTAAAGCACTGTTATAATTAAAGCAGCAGAAGAAGCTGGAGAGACAGAACTGCACACTGCAACGTCCCCTTGCAGGCATCACTTGCTCTCAGCCTTAGAAAATCATAGGAAATCATTTTGGAAGGCAGCTCCATCTTCTAAGCAAGAACAGCAGCTGCTCCTGGGCACATAGGAAGAGGTTTTACCCTTGTATGTAGAACACACTTGGGTTATTGCATACTTAACTCTGAGGCAGGGGCATGCTGGAAAAATCTGCTTGAAATGTACAGCTGGGAAAAATGAAAGCTTTGTCCCTGTATGCAGGATAATGATCCTGGTAATTCCTTTCAGTTGCCTATGATCGATCGATCAATGCACATGAGCTTAGGCAAACAAAGGCTGAACATGTTGCCCAGAGAGGTGGTGGGTGCTCTGTCCCTGGAGACACCCAAGGTCAGGCTGGATGGGGCTCTGAGCACCTAATGGAGCTGTGGGTGTCTCTGTTCTTTGCAGGGGAGGTTGGACAAGATGTCCTTTGAGAGCTCTTTCCAACTCAAAAAACGGTTATATCATTCAGTGATTCTGAAGACCTGAAGTGATGCCTGGAGGCTTGTAAATGCTCCTGTGATGCCAAAGCTTTGATGAAGCAGGAGCATGAAAAGGCCTTGGCTATGGCCTATGAAAGGGCCTTGGCTATGGCCTCATGCGCTGCAGCAGGTGAGTGCTCAGCCCAGTCCCAAAGCATTAGTGCAGAGCGCTCCTCCAGTGCCCATTAGCCCTGGGGATGTCATCAAGTGCTGCAGTGAGACATCATTTCCATAGGTAATTGAGTGCTATTGACCAGTGCATGCTGCACAACTTCCACGTCATGGAATCGTTTGAATTGGAAGGGACCCTTAGAGGTTGTCTGGTCTGACCCCCCTGCAATGAACATCTAGAGTCAGGGGGAGGGATGCAGGCTGCCAGGAGATGACGCAGGCTCTCTCAGCTCCTTTATTCCAGGCAGAACAACAACAATAATAACACCCAGCCTTCAGCTCGGTGGGCTGCCTGCACAGTGCCTTGCAGCAGGGCCACAGGGCACTGGGACACAGCCCCCGCACTGGGAGTGCCGACAGCAGGAAGCACATTGTAAACTCGGAGCACTGAACGTGAGAGTGGAAATAAACCATGAAACGCCGCTCTCATGAGCTTGCTGGAAAGAGCATTAATGCTGGTAATGAATAGTTCTTAAATATGTTGGAGGTGGAAGGCGTAAATTGAATGCAGGCAAAGCTTTCAGAAGTGCATTGAAAACCATCAGCACATGCAATTCAATCTTATTTCCCATTTCATTTCCATGTTCCATAAGCAAGCGCAGGCTTTGGGCCATTGGCTCCCAGTAGCCCAGGAGGATCTTCATCCTCAGCTCATCACGTCCCTCCCACAGGCAGCAGCCAGCAGCATGATGTGACACACCACCGAGCTCAACTCCAGCTTTGCTGCCGGGTAAGGAGCTGACAGGCTTCTCTTCTCTGCTCCTGCCAAAAAGGAGCTCTTTGCGTGGGTGTCCTGGCGGTCCAGCACTAGGATAAGCTATTCTGAGCAAAGAAAACTGGGGAGGAAAAAGCGAATGAAGCCCTAAATGGCACGCCAGTTAGGTATTTACAGTTGGAGCGATGTCAGGACTGAATTCCCTGAAATGCAATCACAGCACATGTGGGATTTGCATGTTTCATTAAGAAACAGTAATGACGCAGCTTCAAAGGCAGCCTAATAGCGGAAACGTTTCCATGAAATATTCTAACCCAGACACTTCTGCCCTCAAAACAAAGGAGCAGCACAGCACAGCACAGCACCTCGGTGCCTCAGTTCCACCTGAGCTAAATCATCCTGGAGAAGCCACGCAGCTGCTGCCAAGGTCAAACTTATGGGATGATAGGGGCTGTACTCAGCTCTAGTGGGAGATGATGCCTTCATCTCACTCATTTGAGTTACAAAAGGGTTTTTCTCCTTTTCGTATCCAGCGTGTTTGTCAATTTGTATGTTATAATAGCAGTTTGTAAATGGTGGTTTGGGGGCATTTTTCACTGAGATCCACTTCCAAGCTGAATGGACTTTGAGTTTGTCACAGAACAGCCCCACTGTTAGCAAAGAACTGCGTTTTCCACAGCGAGCTGCAAAAAGAAATGTGACAATGGTGTCTCCAAAAAAGGCTGATCTATTCTGTTCCTTAAATAACCATACAAGCAATAACATCCTCTGATTAGTTAAACAAAAACACATTTAATGTAAAGATTTTATCTGGCTGCAAATTAAATACTTCATTATTGTAATACCACCCAACAAGAGCTAACAAGAACCGTTTCTCTGGGAAATGAATCTGCAGATGTAAAAGAATATTAAAGCAAATTATTTAAATCAATCTGTACCCTTGGAGTGCTTCATTATTTTGAGTTACAGATGTGGAAGTCCTCTATGTACAGGATGAGCGATAGGAAGGCTTTGCTCGTCCGCCAGCAGGGTCCCACTTCCACCCATCACTTCCAAGCACAGAATTCCCATGTAGTGCATGAGCTTGCCCAATTTATTTTGGGCACTTATGACAAAACTCTTGAATTTTCATGTGACGTAAGCACACGTATGAAAACACCCATCGTTTATGCAGGGAAAGCACCAATTCCAGTGCTGGGTTCCCACTTGCTGTAGTCCCTCCAGCAGCAGATTGGGCCTCAGCGCACACTGCAGTGCCCCCTGGGCAGAGCACAGGCAGGGGACTTGTTGAACAGCAAGCTGAGCGATAGCTGCCAAAAGGAGTGCTGCAAACATCTGGGAAAGAAAGCAGCAGTGCAGACTGCGGGGTGAGCAGGAGAACAAATTAATTAATTGCCATGCAGCTACAAAGCAACACTTCCATATCCGAGAGGGGCAGCAGAGCAACGAGGAGGCAGATGGCCCAGAAGCAATCCCAACCAGCCAGAGCAGGCCCAGACTATGCACTGTGCCCATTTCTTACAGCTGTGAGGAGGAAACAGTCCTGAACCCTCTCTAGTGCTCTTGTGCAGCCAAGCAGCCCCGTGCTTCTCTGAATGGTTCTGCTCCAAAAGTGTACAGTTCCTGTGATTCATTAATGTCCAATTCTCTCATTGTAATGGAGGAGCAGAGAAACTTAATTAAGTCATTAACAGCCATTAGAAGTCTGTGTTTTGTTCTGAAAACCTGAAAGAATAATCAGTATTAATACTATTTAAAGTGTACATTTTTTTCAACTTTTTAATATGCTGTAAAGTGCCTCAAGTCCTTAGGAGCCCCATAACTGGAAGCTTGGGCTCTGCAGGCTGTTCCACTCTCTTTTGATGAGCAAAGCAGCTCATCCAATGGTGATTCAATTGCTGGGCTGCTCGTCTGAGCCGGATGAGATTTGTGATGCTTCATAAATACCTGCTGGAGTCTGTGGGCTTTCAGGAATCTGTGAGTGGGAAAGACAAGGCAGCAGCCAGAAGGAAACATTATTTAAGAAAAAAACATGCAGGAAGAGTGAGTCTTAAAACATTTCTGGTCAATTAACATGAAGGCCGCTACTCATCAGATGGCCACCTGGAAATGCTGCACATTACTGGATGGCACGGTGGGTTTTCAGCTCTGCTACAAAATCTCTATGCCCAGTTAATCGCAAGTCAAGAAAACAAGAGGTACACTAAACTTTAATGAACTAATTCCAAGTTACATGTATGAGTGGAACAGAGGGAAAACAGCTATGAAAAGGATGCAAACACAGCCCTGGGTACAGAGCAGCTGCCAGTCCTGCAGGCTCTGGGCTGGACCCACACAATGCTGCTCTTCTCTCTCCATTCAGGGAGTGCCTCCTCCTGCAATGGACTATTTTCTGTGGTGCTGTAGCATTAAATCCTCCGCAAACTGCTCAGCACATGGATAGGAGACAAGTGCCTGGCCACGCCTGGGGTATTTCGCGTCACTTGGTGAGAACCCAGGGGTGCCCCTGCAGCCAAGGCACGGAGATGCTGCAGCCATTCCATCAGCACCAACCCATCCCGGTGCCCACACAGCTCACAGCACAGCTCCAGCACAAGCACAGCTCCTCCCAGGTGCTGCAGCAGCTCCAAAGCTATACACAGTCCTTAAAAAGCACCTTTCAAAATGATGGCAAAATGCCTGAAAGGAACAATAGGAAGTGCAAAGCCATTAATATACACGCTGAATTATTGATAACGTTAAATAAATTCACAGAAAAAAAAAGTCAGTCTGATTTTTTCCAAGTTTAACGTGCACAGAAAGACACCATGGCACTCACTGCTGGTACTTCTCTCACAGCAGCAAAGATCCTTTCTCAAAGTTCAAAACATGGTTGTGCACCGACTTCTTGGAGAGTTGTCAGCCCTGGTGTTCTAACAGCGCCGAGCAGAAAACCTCCGTGTCCCCACTGTGGTCAGAGCAGTTGCCAGGGGAGGCTGCTATTTCTGTACAGGCTGAGAATGGGGCAGGAGAACTTTCTCAGCAGAAAAGGCAGACTTTCATGCAGCAGTGTGTAAATCCCAACCGTGCAGCTGCAATCCTAAATTATCAAAAGGCCCCTTTCTTCCAGAGGGCTGGCAGTGAGAGGTGATGTGCACCCACACACACCACGTGTGTGCACACGCTGCACGCACACCTCCTTAACAGAGCAGTTTGTATTTTTCTGACAGCAGTCGGCCTGTCTGGGTGTTTTGTGGCAGTGTCCCCAGCCCTCATGTCTGGGTTTTCCCTGAGGACTTTGGTGAGATGGCTCTGGTGTTCACGGTGCATTTTGGACTGGTCATCACAGAGCCAGCTGGGATTTCTGCGGGGGGTCTCTGTGAAGTGAAGGGATGGATGGACACATGGACACACCCAGCGACCAAATCCCCTCCCATCATGGAGCAATTCCATGGCCTGCAGCACATCCTTGCCACCACGCTATTTCAATACCGAGGCAAGAGTTGACTGCATGCAGCACACTGCTATTTATATTACATGCCATACATTAAAAAAAAAACAAAAAACAACACCATATCCAAGGGAAGTTTCACCATGGCAGACAAAAGAAGGCAAGGCCAGGGGCTCCCTTTGGCTAGCATGCTCCAGCCTGACCTTCATCACAACACCATGGGGAGAACTGTGCTCAGCAGTGCAATGGGCCCCAGCAGACAAAGCGAGGGCATGCTCTTGGTGTTTGTGCAGCCTGAAGTCAGCAAGGAGAGCTGATGCTGTACTGCAGTGGACAGGTAATACACAGGCTGCTTCTGACAAGGGAATAGGCTGGAGGAGTAGGCTGGGGCCTTAGGCTGGCCAATATGTGCTGCTCACTGCATTCACCCAGCTCCACCTAATGGGACTTCAGACCATGGTTTCCTACACCTCCGAATGCAATGCTAACTGCTTGGCATTGATACCACTGATTGCACATCTCAGCCCCTTCTCCCTCCCTTGTACCCACTGAGCAAACCTCCAGCTGTGCTCAACGCTCACTGAACTGAACCCAGTGGCAGGAGGTTTCTCGCTGCCTGCGGGGCCTCTTCCTAAAAGCACATTAACGTTTAAAACACTAACAGCAGGGAAGTCTGGAATGGAAGACAGCAGAAACATGGCCTCAACATAAAAATGCTAATAAATGAAAACACTGCAACACTTGCACTTTCCTGTAGTCAGGCCTAGTGCGCTCCCTGTGCTCAGCAGGGCCTGTCCCATGCCCCAGCACCAGTTTGATACACGTAAACACACACACAACTTCACGGGCATGCAGAGTTAACTAAGCAGTGGCCTCCAGAGCCCTCTTGCTCCCCTCCTCTGGCCAAAGTAGCTTGGAATCACCCTCATCTGGGGGCATCGTCACCCTCACAGAAAACTGTTGTGTTTATTCTGTTCCAGAGCCATCTCGTTGACCAGCTGCTCTATGGATGACTGGATGGCTGCCTTCACAAGGGAAGATGCGGTTTCTATGAGGAGCAACTCGTACTGATCCGAAGTCCTGTGCCCCTGCTCGCCCAGACCTTTCTCTTCCACAGCATCGCTGCCAGCCCCAGGGCCTTCTTTTTGACCAAAATCAAAGCTCCCACTGGATTTTTTATTCCTTTTTTGCTTCTTGTGGTGTAAAACCGGGGATGGCTCATAGGCCTGGTCAGAATCGGTGTCATCAGAGTCCACGGCTTCAGTGATGGTGATGACGATGCCAACGCCGGTGCCCACGTTGACTTCGGGTTTCTCCTGATGGCTGGAGCTGCTCTGCACACTCGTTGCATCATCCTTAGACACTGATGGACTGAAATCCATTGTGGTCTCCTCAGATTTGCACTCGTTGGGGAGATCAGTGTTCCTCTCCGACTCATCCCTTTCAGGAAGCTCCTTGCAGATTGTGGCTATCTCCTGCACCTCAGTGATTTCAGGTGTGCCATTGGGTTGATCTGTGGAAACTGGCGCTTCAGGAGTGACTTCCCCCTCTTCCACTTGGGCTGTAGATTGACTCCCCTCAAGCAGCTTTTCCTGCACAGGTTCATTGACAGGCTCCAAACTGGTTATTTCTGACTGAGCGATGTTCTCTGTGTGTTCATCCACTTCAGGCCTGGCCGCTCCTGAGGGCTCACTCCTCCCACTGGCATCAGCACCTTCTACTGATATGCCCTGGTCCTCTGCAGACAGCGGGCTTAGGGCTTCAGCACTGCCACAGGGCTCTGCTGGGGCCACATCTTCTTCAGGGAGCGGGATGAGGGACTCAGCCTTGTCACACGGCTCTGCTGGGGCAGAGTTTTGTGCAGGGAGCAGGCTGAGGGATTTGGCCTTGTCACAGGGCTCTGCTTGGGCCATGTCCTCTGCAAGGAGCGGGCTGAGGGACTCAGCTTTGCCGCAGGGCTCTGCTGGAGCCATGTCCTCTGCAGGGAGTGGACTGAGGGACTCAGCCTTATCACAGGGCTTTGCTGGAGCCATGTCCTCTGCAAGGAGGGGGCTGAGGGACTCAGCCTTGTCACAGGGCTCTGCTGGGGCCATGTCCTCCGCAGGGAGTGGACTGAGGGACTCAGCCTTGTTGCAGGGCTCTGCTGGGTCCATGTCCTCCAGCTCTTCAATGGCTTTATTCAAAATGCCCATCACTTCGTTTGCTTGGACACTGTCCTCTGACTCCTCCACCACCTCTGAGGGGCTGGGCTTTTTCTTGCCTCTCAAGAAGCGCACACAGGGCATCTTCACCCCTGTGCTGGCTTTTTTCCTTGGAAGACCTTGTGCACAGCTCTCCTCCGCATCCATCTCCAGCTGCACCTGGGAATCAGAAGATACCTTCTTCCGTGAAGAGGATTTCTGCCCTCTCCGAGGTTTTGTGAGACTTTTGAGAGCTGCCCAGGCTCCTCTGGAGGGTCGCAATCGAGCAGAAGCTTTTGCTTCCCCTGGGTCTGTGCTGATGCATTGATTTTTCTCCTCCGAGGCTCCAGAAGCTCCCTCACGTGCATCCTTAGTTTTCAGCCCCTTCTTACAGGACTTCTTCCGCTTCTTAAAACAGAGCATGGAGGGTTTTTCTGCCTGTTCTTCCAATGGGGGGCATGGTGTCCCTGCGCTAGGAGTCTCCAGCTCGCTTGGGTTCTCCATTTGTATTTCCTTAGCAGCCTTTGCCATATTTGCACCTCTCCTTCGTCTGTGTAATTGACTTTCTTGATTAATGCATAAAAGCTGCAGAGATGCTCAAACAGCTTTTTCCCCAAATTGTCCTCAAAACAACAATAGTTGCTTCTTAACAAGCAGATGTGGCAATGTGCAGAGCTGTTCCAGTGAAGCTATTGCATCCACTTTATAACTCCCATTGCATCTTCTTACTCTCCTTATTGCCTCTCCAAGGAGTCCCGGGCAGACTTGAAGAACCAGAGTCACTCTCACCTCTGAGATACCCCACTTCAGGTTGTGCTCCTCTAACAGTACACCACAGAATGGACAGTCCGACCTCGGTTTTACTCCCTCAAAGGATGACAAGTCAAGCCAAGAATTAACAACTTTTATTCAGCCCATGGACAGTTCGAAGGAAATGCGGAACTTGCTTGAAGCAACGTGGAGGCAGTGAGTGGACATGTTCTGCCCCCCAGTGCCAGCTCAGCTGCTGCTGTGCCTTGGATTCTGATCAGCTCCTGACACAGGTTGGGTGAGGTTTGCCTCTGATCCTGCTTGATGCTCCCAGCTCTGACCTGCAACACAATGAACAAGTGGTAAGAAGCACAGAGCAAAAATCAAAGGATTGAGAAGTAATTCTGAGCAGAGTATTTCAGCCTGGGATGCAGACAAGGGACAAAAAAGCAATTCTACCTCCGGATACCAATATCCAAAGGCAAAATAAAGCCACTATTATGCCAACTTAGCGCTGTTCCAACACAGAAAACACTACTTTGCATGGCAGAAGTGGCTGTATTTTTTTCTAATTGCTCATATTATGACAAATCTATATTACTCACACAAGCATATATTTCCTGCTCCTACACTTGGCTCCATCTTCCCCCACCACTCTCTATGCACTCACACTTTGCAACCCGGGAAATCACACCCCGAGACCGCCGATATTTTTATTTTTAATGCACCAGCTGACAATATGCAAAACGTCGAATACAAGAGGAGGAATACAAAAGCGAAATCACACGGCAAGAAGGAAGCACATCTACGCTACGTGCACGCCTCCCATGGCAACCTCAATTAACACCACACGCGTCCATCAGCGCTGTCACCCTTGCAAAAATCAAAGGCACAAAGGGAACGTTTGGGAAAGGAAGGAGCGCGCTGCAGCCCAACTTCTCGCGGCCGTCCGGCGCCTCCCGGAGCCCTCCGGACGCAGCAGAACCGCGTGGCGGCGCCGTCCCGACCCGGGGCTGCCGCTGCCGCTCCCGGGGGCGCTGGCGGCTCCGGAGCTCCGTGCCCCCGGCGGGGCTGCAGCCCGCAGCGCACGTTGCGTTCTGTTCGCTGGTTCTGAAGCGGAAAATGCGCTCGGCGGCCACGTGGGAAAGACGAAGCCCGGCGCTCTCGAGAGCACCCCAGCTCTGGAGCCCGCGTCCAGACGAGTCTGGGGGCGCTTCGTGGGCATCGGCACGGGGACCGCGAGCCGCCGAGCGCCGCCGCTCCACCCGCCCGCCCGCAGCCCTCCGAAGGGCGCTCCCGAACTCGGGGTGCCGCCCCCTTCCGACACCCCCTCTTCTGTGTCCCCGCTCCCCGTCCCCGCGGGTCCCCTCAGCATCTCACCTGCGGCGCGGCGCAGCCCGACCGCGGCTCCGCGCGGCCCCTTCGCGGCTGCGCTGCCGCCGCCTCCCGCCGCCTCCCGCCGCAGCCGCGCCCCCCGGGCCGGCGGGGAGGGCGCTGCCGGCAGCCCCCCGCCTCCCGCCCCCCGGCCGCGCAGCCCCTCCGCTCACGCAGCATCCCCGCGGCGAAGCGGCGGCCCTTCCTCCCCCCCCGCTCGGCATCCTGCCCCGTTCGCGGAGCACCGTCCCTCTCCGCCATCCTGCGAGGCAGCAGCAGCAGATGTACAACGGGAGAAGTCAAGAGGATCTTCCCGAAGGCTGAGCCGCGGTTCGCGGCTCGAATGCCGGCTGCGAGCGGAAACACAGCCGGGAGGAAGAGACGGCGGGGATCCACGGACCAGGTACAGCGTGCGATGGGAGCTCTGCTCCTGGCAGCGGTTTTTCTGCCGCCTGAAACCTGGGCAGCGCTTAGCCCTGCCCGCTTGGGTCGCTGCAGGAGCCGCACCTTTAGAGCGGGGTTAACGGCAGCCGGGGCCCGAGTTTAAGCAAAACCTCAGCCTAAATACCTGACAAGACGCCTCAGTCACAGGGGTCTTTTTTTCCTTCACACTTGCCAAAATCTGACTTTAAAATTGTGTCCCCAGCTGTTATGATTGATGGGTGAGCCTCCGGGAAATGACTACAAGTGCAGCTGAAGAACCACATGAAGCCATGGTTGGAGCTGCCTCAACGTCCCCATTCATCCCACCGGGGAGCTCAGCGACGCCCACCGATGTGAGGATATTAATTGCTTTGCAGCATGTTGGCACATTGCAATGCAGGCCATGGAGCATACGTCGAGCCTGCAAGTGGCTTCCAGTGGAGGCCATCCTTAAAAAAATACACGTGGCCTCCTCCCTCCCTAAAAAGGGGAGAAACTGTGTTCTTCTGGCTGAAATCTCAGCCTATAGGACAGAAGCACACATCAGGAAACCAAAAGAAACCATCATTTTAAAAGCTCCCTAACGAGACGTGTTTGCTGGCATTCATTCGTTATAACAACTTTCATTTGGAAACAGCTCCTCTCCAGAGGGAAGGCAGTGGGTTCTAATTAGGGTACAGTTCTCATGAGAGCTAAGCACAGGCCATGAGCATGAGGCCATTTCCCCTCATTCCAGATGGAGGGGGGATACAGGCAGCAGTAACATGTGCTACCTGCAGCGTCAGCTCCAATCCATCCCCTCTGAAACCACCTTGCACAGAACTCAATTATTCTGTTGCTCCATGGGAGGACAGTAACACCAAGGAGTATGACACACAGGAGATAGATAATGGGGTAGAAGGTGGATAAGATTGAAAAAATCTGTATTGTTTCCTAGCAATGTGATGTGAGGCTCTCATTATGGCACAGCAAAGGGAATGGCCATCACAGCAGCTAAGGGGCTGGGCCCACATATCGCCCACTGAGAACGTACCTGCATTTAATTGATTTTTTGCTCCAGGCAACAGGAGGAGAAGACAACCTTCTAGTTGTCAGTTAGAAGAGAGTAAGCATTCTTTGTGTCCTAGGTGATGGGTCAAGAACTAACAGCTGCCACACTCAGTCACAAACAAGCTAAGAAACCACCAACCCACCCAACTTATTTATGAATCAGCGCTGCAAGTAGGGACAGTAGGAATACACTTCCCCCAACATTTGGAGCACATTGTAGAAAAGCATTTGCCACTCATCTCTGGAGATGCTTGGGGCTATTTTTTCACTCTTTGCTGCCGGCCCTTAGGCTTTGTTGTCAGCAGTCCCCCACTATTCAGCAAATTCATGTCCAGTTTGTGTGGCTGTGCCATGGTGTTGCCTCACTGCATGCCGTGGCCTAGAGACTTCCTGATCCGTCTTCTCTCAAGCACATGTCTACGATCTCATGCTGAACTAAAAGGAGGCTAATCTTAGCATAAATTAGCACTTATCCCATCTTTCATAAGCATAAAATGAAGGTGGAACACAGAGCGCTTGCAGGAAAGCAGTGCAACAGGGAAGCCTCTGCAAGATGAGAGAATGAGGATTAAATGTAGGAACTGACAGCAGTCTTGGCAGCATCAGCTGTGGCAATCTGCAGCAAGGAAAGGCTCCACCAAGGTGCTGCGGGTGGACTTCCAGCCAGGCCTTCGGGGTGGTGCAGCAACAGGGGATGCTCCTCCTGACCCCATGCAGGTGGCCTTTTTTGTGCTCTGTAAAACCTGTCTGCCAGCAACTTCTCAGCCAAATACCATCGAGAAGAAAATCTGAGGAGGCCGTGAGCGTATCTCAAGTGTGCTTACGACAATTTAAATTATTCTGTCTTTGCTTCTGTGACAACTAGGTAATTTTTATATAATTATTCTCCCCTACTGAATAACTTGCTCTCACTATATTTAGTATCTGTGTACTACAGGTGCATCCTTACACTGTTGCACACCTACACCACAACTCTCCCAGTTCTCACCAAAATCAGAATGCTTTCAGATTCAGTTTGGATGCAAGCAGATGGGCCTTGCAAGTCTATGGAGAAAGGAGAAGCCAAAAATATTCAGCTGCGAGCAGGGCAGTCAAACTTAATAAAGCTAGCATCTTAATTCAGATCTTCTGCAGTCAACTGCAAGTAAACTTGATCCTCTGAATAATTCAGGCAGTTTATTTCCTATAGATGACACACGCCATCCAGGAAAGGAAACAAGATAGAACACACACGGTGGTGCATTGCAGGCAACTTATTCCTGCAATAATCACTTATAATTGTCAATACTGGGACTGCTGCATTACTCAGTTAATCACAGAAATAAGTTCTACATCATTAATCTCAGCACGTACATTAAAACCCAAAAAGCATTTGAAGTTTTTACCCTTTATTTGTATTAGTTAAAAATCTGGCAGAAAATCTGTTTCTGTTACAAAATGAGTTTTGGCCTGTTGACAAAGCCTACTACAAATGACTCAATCACTGCTCACGTGGCTTCTGTTCACCCACAAGGTACCTTAGAAAACAAGGCTTCTCAGTGGCCTAACTGTACTTATTGCTGAGCAAAAAATGGTTCAAAGGACACTTTTGGCAGAAGCCATGGGTGCAGCCCAGAGATCCGGGTCTCAACAGACCCGACACTCAGAAGTTCTGTTTCCAGTAGTAAGAATTACAGCAGTCACAGCTGGGCTTTCTAAAAGAGAAATCTGGCATGGCTCAGGTATCTGCAGGGGTAATTCACAGCAGAAGCTATGGTGAGCACTTCTGCTAAAAAATGACAAAAGGATTCTTCCTTGTTCCCTCTTAAAAGCAACTGGTGTGATTTCATAGCACAGCAAATCCTCCCATAGTGTGAGAAATGGGATACAGAATTCAGTATGACAAGTAGGAATATTATTATAGCGTATGAGACCTCCCAAGATAATCTATGTCACAAAAACCCTACTGTTAAGACAGCCAGGTCCCAGGACTGTTACAAACAGCTCCAACTTTATTTTAATAATTAAAAATCCCAATCTCACTGAATCAAGGTGAGATTGTATAAATGTATCTTTTCTCCTTTTGGTGCTTACTATCTTAATTAAAGTTTCAGTCCTTTAGCTGGCTGGACTTGATGATCCCGAAGGTCTTTTCCAACTGAAATGATTCCCTGGTTCTAAGAAATCACTAAACCCAAGCTTCTGTATTTTGCTCCAGCTACAGTTATGAAGCAGGAAGGTTGTACAGGAAGTATACTTTATATACTTAGTTTCAACTAGCTTGGAAAACAGTAGTTTAAGAATTATTACTGATTAAAAATAAGTGTTTCATCCTTTATCACTCTTTTTTTCACTTCTTGCACTGTATTCTCAGTCATATCTTGTTTCGACTTCAAAAAAGATCAGTGAATAGTTTCATTTACATGACTCATCAGGTGTTCTTCTGGGAGCTAAAAAGAAAAATAAATTTAATTATTATTAAATAGCACTGGAGGCAACTTTCAGGCTGAAATATAATCACATGTTATTTGTAAACACATGGCATAATATGAAATTGGCTTAGTTCCATTATCTCAAGTTGAGAAATCAAGCCCAAATATTGAAAGCCTTCCAACCTGAAGGTGACACCTACCTTTGGTTACAAATTCTTTTCAGAAGAGCCCGTTCACTTCTCCTGACACTGTGTCCAAGTCGATATCATAAAAGCTGGGTCTTGTAGGAAGTCCTGGCATAGTGCTCATCTGGATAACAAAAAAAGATAAACCATTAAGATGGAAGCAGCATAAATGAGCAGAAGATATAAAACTTATTCAGTGCTGGGAACTGTGTAAGCAACAGCCCGTGCAGCACCTCAGTATGAACATACTAGCTGGATGGTGGTCGGACACCATTCTGAAGTGTATCACAAGAACCAGGCACTCCTAATTTAGCAGACTGACCAGTTCTGCCCAAGATTTGGCCGAGCACTCGAGCACCCAGCTGATGGATCAGCTGTTACATGAGAGCTGCTGCGGGGAGACACGAACTGCTTGTGGCAGCTTCTTGGCTCTTGAAATGAGGATGCACGTTTAAATACAGCTCTGCTGATTGCAAAGTCCCAGTTGATTAAAACTCTTCAAAATTTTTGAACTGTTATAATTAGGAATAATTATTGTTGATATGAGAGGTTTTAAAACAAACAGACAACACCTCCACCTCCCCCCCCCCCCAAAAAAAAAAGAAAACAACAAAAACACCTGAAATAAAGCTTTAATAACGATGGGTAGGTCTGTTTTCCTGACTGGGCCATTTTGTGGCACACAAGTCAGAATGGCTGTGCAGCAGGAGGACTGAAGGTAGCAGAACAACTGCCTGCTCTGCACCCGCCTCAGGCCAGGCCTTTCAAGTCATCCCCACTGCTGAAACCCACTTTCAGAGCTGCAAAAAGCAAAGCCAGCAGGGACTACACTTGGCCTGATTTACTAATGCAGATGACAACTTGGTTCCATAACTGAGTGTCTAGCCCAGCAGCGCATGTAGGTTTAAGTGGATGCTTTGTGAAGGTGGACAACTTGTGACCAGGCTTGACAGCTTGTGTCAGTGGTCATTTACCCCATAAACAAAAAAAATCAGTGTTTCACTTCACATCTACATCACCCAGCCTGGACTTTCACAACCAGTAATTGTTATGCCTGTCTCCACTAGATTAAACCTCCTTAGAAACCTGGTATTTTCTCCCTGCATACGTATTTTGCACACTAATCAAATCTGGGTAATAAGCTCAGCAGGAAGGTTAAGCATTTGCTGCAGTTCTCAAAACTGTTCTGGGAGCTTTTGGAATCCCACCTCATTTTCCTAAACTATTACAAGTGCTAACTGCAGTCCCATATGTACCATACCACTGCAAGATGTACATGCTTTGTGCAGAGGTACAAGTCACTTCAGTCACACCCTTTGGAATGACTGCTAGGTCTGCACCAGCTTTTTGTGCTGCTGCTTTCCAGGACAGGGAAGAGTGGACCTCAGATATGGCTCTCACTCCTTTTGTCTTTACGTTCAGTTGTATATTTTGCTTTCATGAGCAAAGTATTACAAGATCTGAAGCATCTGGAAGTGTTTTCAGTTGTCACCACAATCCCCGCCACTGTCATGCAGAACAAAAAAGCACCTATTTACATACGTATCTCTGGAGAATTGCACAGCTTTGTAGGTCTCCACCTACACATCAAGAGGGCCACAGCAAGAGCTGAGAGCGACAGCCACTACAACAGGAGTTGCTGTGTTGATGAATACAGGCCTGATGTAACCCTTCTTGCCATTTGTGTTTTGAAAGGATTGGTCAGTTTTCCTGCACTCCTACCCATAGGGCAGCCCACAGAGGCTACTCTGTTATCTATTACCTAAAGGCAAACTATGCACTGAAGTTTTATATGCTACAGGGTTGATTTCCTTTCAGGCTATGAATTTTCTGCACAAATGTCCACGATGCTTAATGCACTCAATTATTTTCAGAGCTAAGGAAATGAAGCTCCACCTCCTCCCTTTCATACACGTGCTGGAAAAGAATGCAGGGCAATTCTCACTATTTGCATGAAAAAATTAGACCGCTCAGATATTATCAGTTCCCTTACAAAGTTCAAATAAAACCATTACCAACTAGAACATATTATTTATAGCATTTGCACAACTTCCAGAAGAAGTGCCATGTAGGACATCGAAAGAGCTGAATCAGTAATTCGTTTTTAGTTCTCCAGTGGCACAATATAAGAAGGAAATCCAACCAGTTTGAGTTCAACCATTTGTTTCATTTTCATTACCATTTCATGCTCAAAGTTAAATCTAGTGATCCTTGTATTTCCTTTCATAACTCAAAGTATTTCTTTCAAGCACAACAGCTTCAACTCTGAGCCAGAAAGGAAAAAACCCAAAACTTAGAGGTTGAGAAAAATGAAGTGTGACATACCTTCTCAATTAACTTCAGATAACAAGATTAACACACTGGTGATTAGTTTCACCTCAAATTTCACACAACTTCTGCAGAGAGCTGCATGTTTGCTGTATTTTCAGCTCACAGTTCAGTGGCTGCCAAAAAATTACTCTGAGGCTGGCACATATCCTGTTGAATGGTTTAAAATGGTGATCTGATTCAAAATGGGCTGCTTCTTAAAAGGACATCCCTTTCCTGGCCTTAGTAGGCACCACAGAAGAGAGATCTTAATGTCCCCACTTGGAGGGCTTACTTTTAAATCCAGCATCATGATTAATATCATGATTAACTGCATGCCCGAGTAAACATTACAACTCTGTGCAAGGAGCAGGAAGGAAACTGCAGCTTCATAGAAAGTGAAGACATTAAAAAAAGAGACAAAACTTCAGCTTTAATGTCTGTAATCATCTTTTGTCTGTCTCATTACTTCTGTGTACTCTTTCCTTCTGCAGTACTTAAAAAAAAATATTAAAAATAATCACTGTTTGGATTAAATCTTCTTGGCTTGCAAAAAAAGTCACTAACAGGAGCATGCTATCTTTTACTGTATCCCAAAACACACAGCACTCTTTGATAAGAAAGATGCGCCAGACTTCAGTCAGGATGTGATTATTTTATTTTTGTTGGGGTAATCTGGAAACCCTTACCTGGCTCTACGAGGGGTAGCATTTGAAGGAGGAAAGGAAACAACTCTTAAATCAGCAAATTTCAGCATCTGAGCCATGTGACGCTAACAGTTTTGAAAGGCAGCTTATTAAAACAAATGTTGCCATGAAGGCTTCAGTAAAAAAAAAAAAAAAAAAAAAGATGGAGACCCAAAAATAGTGAGAAAGACAGAGCTGCTTGCTCCAACTGCTCCATCTCCTGCAATAACCTAAGAAGTTACTTAACATTCTCCCAGAATAGATTCCTCAGATAAGATTTCCAGTGGAGCCTTTCATCCTAACATTCTTTCTTTAGACACAAAGCTGAACATCAGTTCATTTTGCAGGTAGCTCCTCTTTCTGCCAGCCCATTCATATCAAAGCTATGCCAGGATCCTGCTTCCATTGTAGCTACTCTCTTACTTTTCAGCTGACGTGACAATCATCTCAAAGAAGAGAAAATAAGAACTCAAGGGCACAGTGAAATAAACTGTTGGAATTGATACAGGCCGAACAGCAAACAGATGATCAGCAAAACGATGAGAAAATAATGGAAAGGGAGACTGACAAACAATAAACAGTACAGATCAGCTTTGCTTTGGAGCTGTCTCATCAAAAGTTATTTGCTTTGTAAGCTGTGGAAAAGTTTAGTTCTACACTATCTGCTGGTGCACAGAGATTTCAGCTGGAATACTGCAAAGTGCATCAGGAATTCCAAATCACAGGGCATCAGGCAGGCCCCTCCGTCAGTCTGCTGTTCCCACAATTCATTATGTGCAGAGTTCACCCTTTTCCTGAATTCCAAGAAGACTGAGATGTGGGACATGGAGAGTACACTGGGGGCTTGCTAAATGTTCAAATGGTCAGATGGTTTATTTTAGCTTCCCTCTTCCCCCTGAAAAAAACCTACAAAGGGCATCTAATGCACTGGACTACTAAAACATCATCTGTAAATGACAAGAACTCTTCTCATTGAAGACATCTTTCATAAATGGAATGTACGTGAAGTGTTATTCTCACCCCACAGCTGAGGGTTTTACTCACTCACCGTTCCTACCAGTGGGTACAGGAACCCAGCACCAACACTGGCCCGAATATCTCGGATTGGCAGAATAAAACCTGTAGGTGCTCCTTTTTGTTCAGGGTCATGAGACAATGATAAATGAGTTTTAGCCATGCAGATTGGCAGGTTTCCAAAGCCCTGGGCACGACAATGAAAAAGAAAAGAGAAAGAGGACAGAAGTAAGTGAAAGAACAGTAACCATTCCTGTACACAAAAAATTATTGCTCTATTTTACCATCCTCAGTGTTACCAGGTCATTTTATGCAATTTCTTCACCCACAGCCTATCTGATCCATTGACCATTCTGCATCCTTGTTCTTTCTCTCTTCCTACTATTAAGGGAAGGATAACTATGGATCCCAGCAAATCCAACCGAGGAAAAGGTTAATGGTATGGAAGCATTATGGAAGTGCTGGATATCTAGATATCTAGCTTACTTTCTATGCTCTTCCCAAAATATGAATTTAAACAGCTCAGAACTAAAAGTGCTCATACAGCTGAAGTGGGTTAATTAGAAGTATTTGATCAATATAATTGCATATTGTGACGAAGAAGCAATTATACAGCTATGGTATTTTAGTAGAACTGTAAAGGAATTTACAAGAAATACAAAAAACAAGAAATGACATATGCCAGCAGTACATGAAATCCAGAAGTAAAACTATTCAAGTGCACTAAACAAAGTATGGACAATTCTCACCTTGCTTTCCTCTACACAACCCATTACAAACCTTCATTAATGCAGAAGGTATCTGAAAAGCAGGTAAATTTACAAGAATGTCATGTTCAAGAAGAAAAAACATGGTTGTGACCGCCCAAGATCTATATGGGTTTAAAAACTGATTGGACAACTCAGTGGGACAAAAAATAAAACAAACAACAATAACAAAAAACAGAGACTATTTAGCACCAGTCTGATCATTTGTAGTTCCAGAATTCCCAAACTGTTAAAAAATTGGAGAGTGCAGAAAGTATACATGGGAGAATATAGAGACTACTGAATCTGCTTTCCACTTCTTTCCCCTACACAATATTAGGGAAGTATTACTGAGACAGATTAGTTCTGTTTTCTGCACTAAAAGCCAGGGCCAATTTCTCCTTTCCCACAACACCTCCTCATCCTCCTCTGCCATGGCAGCATCCAATAAGCCCTGGACACGTTGGGTGATGACCTCCTATTATATGCAGTTTGAACACCACTTCAATATGATTATTTTAAAATGAAAAGCATCACTGGGTATCAGGTGACAGGGAAAACTAACCTGCTTAGTGTACACGGCGACTTTCTCCTGTGCTTCTGGAAGTAGCTCAATGTCACTTGCCCCATAGATCTGCTGTGCAATAATTCTGATTTTATCTATGACAGGGAGCTAGAAAAAAGCAGGCAGGTGAGCACAGCCCAGGCACTTTCAGGCCACAACATGGTAACTAACAGTGACTTTGTTACCTCTGAGTCACCATAAAATCTGTTTAAGTACAAAGTCAGAAATACAAACACGCACACAAACATGCACGCTCTTCCACCTGACCTGTACTGTAAAACTGGAAGATTTATTTCCAGAGAAAGAAACAAGTTAGAAATGGACATTTCATTTCCTGTTCCACAGCCTATTATATTCTCACTGGGAGCACCATGCACACCCAGAAATTCTCGAGTAAGGCAACAAGTTTGATGACAATTGTTCCAGTCCATGTTCTGACAAGAATTTACATCTCAGGTCAAAGAATAAACTTCTCCCTACCCTGGAACATGTCTGTCTGTCACAGTAGTAACCTGTTTGCCATTTCTAGTTGTGTCAGAGTAGCATCTTTCACTATCAAAAGTAAACTATTTTTCATTTAGTAGTCAAAACAACAGGAAATGACAAACTAGATATTTGAGACTTGTGGAGTAAATATTATTTTCTAAAAGCCATTTTCTTCTAAGGTTCTCTGATCAGACTTTCAGGCAACTTTCAACCAACTAAGCCATGCCAACTAATCTTCAACTTATATAAAAAGAAAAAAAAAAGTACCTCTGTAATCATGCATGTTCTTACCTCCACATTATAGAGGAACCTGAAGTTGCTGGGTGTCTGTGATGCTCTCTGAACAGCCTGAGCCAATGCAACAGCTCCTTTACCACCCTCTGCCCAGTGAGTGCACTCCACAGCATCAAACGCTCCTGCTTCTTTTGCCAGCTGTACTACAAGAGCCAGTTCAGCCTTTGTATCTGTCCTGTAAAGAAAAAAGTTTGCGTATTTGTATCAGAACGTATGCACAGTAAATGAATGGTTTGTTCTACCCTTCTCTCATTCTTGTCAACAGAGGTTAAATGCTGGAATCACAGGATTCAGCCATCAGTAAGCCATATCTATTGAGGAGTTATCTACCACAAGGCTGCTCCACCTTGGTGAAGGATGCCATGCCAAGATGAAAAGGAGCAAGATCTTGGCCTGGAACTATATGCAGAAACCCAAGACTGCCAACAACAGTTTTCCAGACTTTGTGCTTGTATCAACAACAACTCTTGTTTTCAGATGAGAACTCAAAAAGGCATTAGTACTTGCAGATTTGGAGATGATATAGAACATCTTAGCATGTGCACACTATGCTAAAAAACATACTTTCTCTAAAACAGCTAATACACATTCACTTCAGATGAACAACCCTTAACCTGCTACTCTGCTTCAACTGGCATCAGCTTTAATGCAGCAGTTCAAAGCCCTTCTGCTTGTATAAAGAAAGACCACACACATAATGTGTTTCCTCTGTAGTACAACGTGCAGAGCCTTAAATGCTTCTTGGTTTGGCATGATTCCATACTGCAGACCACTGAATGCAGTGTGGTCTACAGCACAGGCACCTCACCATCTGTTATGAGCTTAGACTCCATATTGTCACAGGCACCTTTTGTCTACAGTAACTTAGCCAGTTAGGGTGTAAGCAGTGGCACACAGGTCATTGATTACAAGATCCTAAGCTAAACTAAACTAGAGAATGCATTTGAAACGACTGAGCAGAGCTCCACTATTTATTCAGTATCTTCAAGCACTGCAGAATGCTGCTTTCTGCAAACAACATGTTGACAGTGCTGAAAACAAGACAGTGTGTTAAATGTAGCATAAAAAGTGCCACCATTTTATTCTCATGCATCAGTTCCACAGCCCAGCTCACTTACTTGAAAGCATTGACAGCCACTACTACTGGGACACCGAACAACCGAGCATTCTGGATTTGTTTGCTTAGGTTACTGCAACCTTTTGCCAACAGCTGAAGATTCTGTAAAAAAAGGAGAGCAAGCAAAACATACATTTTATGAGAGACAGTGAAACCTTTGCTCCAAATCCACTGCATCCATAGCTCATTATATAAGTGCCAAAACTGGAACGGAAACCACAAAGGCAAAATTTCAGAGCTGCTTTCTGAACACTTAGGACCAGTGCATGGTTTTTCATGGAAAACAGGAAGAGGAATGAATGTTTCTAATAACTTTATAGCTGAAGATGAAAACCAAGGTAGGAGAAACCACTTTATCATTTTTTGTTATTCTTAAGTCAATACTATGCTCATTATCTCCTCACAGTAAAACCTCATTTTCCTCTATGACACATCCGTCTTCATGTATTGAATATCATTAGCAGTGAATTTCGTGACATTTGTTTGAAGTTTGTGATAACAGCTTTCGCTTTATTTACATTTTACAGCATCAGAGATTATTCATGGAAGTGCAGACATTTCATCCCTTCTTATCAAAAGAGTAACCCATAGAGAAGTGTTAGAAGTGAAAAAGCTGAACCAGATCAATTACTCAAGCATACATAACCATTTGAGGCAGAAGGGCAGAAACAGATTTAGTTCACTTTCCTCCCTGCTTGCAAAAGAAGGGCAGGGGGAAAACAAAACTGCTGCTGCTAAGAAGGGAGTAATTAGACAGGCACTCCGAATATTTTCAGAGACAATATTTCAGCTAGGCAATTACTCTATACTGAGAGGGTCAAGGGACACTGAGCAGACATTACTATGAAAAATTGAGCGCATAGACAATTATGCAAGCTCAGGAGAAAAGGAAGGCTCTGAATGCTGGCTAGGTCAAGTACAATAAATGCTTGAAAGAGCAGTGCCAAAGTAACAGCATTAGAACAAAAAAGAAAAAAAAAAAGAACCTTAAAGCTTGTAAAAGGAAGCAATTCCCTGCCAGCTATAGAAATGACACACATTAGCCATCCACACGTGCACTGAATGATAATATCGTGTAATGACTACAATTAACTGGTCAACTGTCACAGCAGGTAAAGAAGATATGATTACCTCTTCCATGTACTCTTTTGGCAAGGGTATCCCAGCAGTGACCTGGAGAATGGATTAAAATAAATAAATAAATAAAAAATAGGAGGGTACCCCATCAGATTTTTATTCTGACAATTTGCACTTGATTCTTATTAAACTGCATCAAGATACACCATTCTACTCCAGCCTGATCCTTTTTTTTCTAAGGGAAAAGAAAAAAAAAAAAAATGACTGCCAAGATGCTCTCACAATATAACAAAACTAAAGATTATGATAAGAACAAATGTGCCCCAGCATACTTCTTTGGGAACATAAAATGAGCCAGTATGTATATGCAACATACTACAACGCAGCAGCTTGCAAGGGACATATGGATAACTGTAAATCTCAAGACAATTATAAGCAAATCAAACCCCACAGAGCTTTAAGTGTCTGGACTGGAACAAAAGCTCCTTGGGCCTAAATAAAACCTTGTTTACTACTTACTGCAGGCCCTCCTCCATGCATTTTCAGAGCTCGCACAGTAGCAACCAACACCACCACATTAGGCCGGAAATCAGAATAACGACACTTAATGTTAAAGAATTTCTCCATGCCTATATCTGCACCAAATCCTGCTTCTGTAACTGGAATTGGAAAAAAAAAAAAACAACAACACAAGTTTGAGAGGTTGCTGGGCAGAGAAATCAGTGCTCTAATTACGGAAGTCAGAAGCTTCTTCTGGGACAGAAAAAAAAACAAAAAACAGCAAAGGTAGTCATGATAAAAAAAAAAAAAAAAAGGAAATTCCCTGAAAAACAAACAAACACCACACACTTACCAACAAAACCTTCTTTACCCACAAGCTTCAGTGCTATTTTGTCTGCCAACACTGAAGAATTCCCATGTGCAATATTGGCAAAAGGTCCCGCATGAACAAACACAGGGGTTCCCTAGGAGGAGGGTGAGGGTGGCAAAGAGAAATAAAGAAAATCAGGGGATAACATTTTGCACATCTGCATCATTTCAGGAGCTAAGCACTACAGCATCTGAAGGTTAAAAAAAGAAGTTCTTAGCAAACAGATCTTAAAGCCCTCTGATTAAATATTCGTTATCAGTACTAAGGGCTGCATCGCCAACTGGATTATTATAATCTGCAGAAGTGGAGATATTAACCCACTTAGGAAATGGATGGCTAAATCTTAGCAACTCTGCCAATCTCTTGCACCCATACCATCTAGATCTTCAAAACATTTCCTGACATTGCTCAACAAAACAGACACAGCAAAGTACTGCATTTCCCCAGGGCCATCCCACATGCTGATGGCAGACCTGAATCTTAGGTAGGAAACCACAATAAGCTTCCAAGTCTAAACAGAGTAAGTCCACACTGACTGTGATGAATGAGCTTGACCAGATGCTCCTTGCTTCTGAGAACACAGAGTGAAATCATCCATGCTCACCTCTAGTGTCTGCATGAGGTTTGGCTTAACAGCATCTTTCATCAAGACAGCCAGAGCACCAGTCACTCCCTAAAAGAAAAAACAAAGACAGCTATCAGTTTCCAGATGTACTGAGTCAGTTCCTATTCTGTGTCAAGACCTCCTGGTGAACTTGCAGGAACGCAACCAGCAGTTGCTGCAGAATATGCAGCAATTGGTGATTTCTGGTGAATGCAGCCTCTTCCATTATGACCTTGCTTAGCCAACTTACTTAGCAGTAGAAAAACTGCTCTTTCAGTGCTATAACGAGGTGAGAAAGGAAGAGTAGCTAGAGAGTAACCCTTAGGTACACATGCTTTCCTGTGCCCCATTCAATGGCAGAAAGCAGGGAAAGTTTTTCAAGACAATTTCTTCTTCCCTTTTAATGTCAATTGAATTGCAGCACTCAATTATACATCTATATTTTTTTAAAAACATTCACTGCTATGTTTCATTAGTCTCAATCTTGCCACATGAAAGCTTAGTTAACATTTAATGGATAAGCTTTAAACTTCAGTCATCTCTAGAATAATGAAAGATACAGAGCAAGATTTCCATGATGACATTTCAGGCTTGTCAATCAGTAACACTTCAATACATATCCTTCTCTGAAAACCCAGTCAGTTTTTGATTCCTCATTTCTTCCCAGTTCCTTTGAGCTTCCTGACAGTGCCCTCATGATACTGGTTATATTACAGCAGAAGGATCTGGACATTTTATTGTGTCAGTCTGGTCTCTACAATCACCATGTTCTGGCCTGTATGAGAGGCATACAACACAGTCCTAACCAAGCAAGCCAATGCCCACCACCTGCAAAAGTGTGCAAAACCCAAGGACCTGTTGGACAGACCTGGTATCATACTCCATTCCAGTTACAGCACACAAAATTTAAAAAAAAAGAGAAAAAAAAAGCCTTAAGAACTACAAGTCTTAGACCCCATGTGAAACTCACAGAGCAACCCTACACAAGTTCCCACCACTGATGGGCAGCAGGAGGGATTCTGTTTTCCAGAATGGGGGGTTAACTCAGGTACTTAAGGTTAAAGCATGACAGCACATTAGCATCAGGAATTAAAAATCTCAAAGCTGCCTACAGAACTTTGGTACACACTCCTTCTCAAACCCAATAAATGTCTCACATCAAGACACTTTACAGATAAGTGCTTCCCAGCCTAGTTCTTTTGCTGAAGTTCCACAGTCAGGCCATACTGCCCATCAACTGCTTCTTAGAGTTACTGTGGGATGAACACAAAACAAAAACATATAACAGAAGACCAGTAGTGCTCCTCTGCTGACTAGTGGAACAGTCCTGAGCCTGTTCTCTGTCTTGAGGCCAAGTAATGGGGCACAGTTCACATACAGAGCTCAATTCCCTTCACTTTCTCCAGACAGGGTTGTTACCTACAAAATATTTATTGGAAAAAGCATCTGTAGCACAAGCTGTCCCCTGAATAATGCTGAAGCACTGTATGGGAGAGTTCTAACTGACACACTCCACAAAGGTTTCAAGAATTGCACCAGTGAACAGTTGCAAGATAGTACTGCAGCTGAGGCTGTTGCTTATAACTACATACTGGTAACAGACATCACTAGTTCTGTTAAATTAAACATTTCATTCAGTAGAAATAGATTTGTGCCTCTCACAAAGGCTGCCTTATAGAAACCTTCCACATGTTCAACTTTTACAGCATTCACAGCCTCTCAGCATCAGATATCATCTGTAATTAAATTTGCCCCAGGCTTTGTCCCTGCTTTATGTTTTCCTTTCTCCAGGAAGCTTAAAAAATCGGATGCCCAGCAGGATGCATTCTGAATTCTTCTCATTTGTAAATAGGCTTTTTTTTATTTAAAAGCCACCACGTACTTCTCCTTAGTTCCTATGGTGCTAGTTTTGATTTGATACACAGTACATTGCACAGAACCCTTTGTCCTTACCCAAAACACATGTATGCACAGTCTCTGTGTAAGGTGCTAGCCACACTAAAGTAGAAATACTTTACTAACTCCAGAGACTAAAATTTCATCTCTAATATTCTATATAGTAACCATACAGAACATCTCAATGTTTTTCAATCCAAGGATTTTCAAAAGTAATAGAAGAAAGTTAGGATTCAAGAATGGAATGACTCTCTTACAAGGTCATCTGTTGTAACTGGTTCTCCTCTCTTGCTGGAAGCTACTACCATTCTGCCCAGTCGCTTTTTCATGTCATCCAGGCCGTCAGAGAGTGCTAGAACTGCCATGATTTCACTGCTCACTGTGATGTCAAACTGAGCCTTCAAGAGACAAATAAAGATGTGAATTCATCAAGATTCCTCAGCAGAAATCTTTACCTTACTCAAATTCTTGGGGGAAAAAAAAAAAAAAAAAAAAAAATCAGTTATCACCATTATAATAAAAAGTAAATACAGTCATACATCCATGAGAACAAATCTAAAATGTTACTCTCAGAATATATGCAATTTAAATTCAAGGTTTCAAATCAGATTATTTTCTGCAAATTAAAGTAAGATACACTCATTCCATTGCTGTTACATGACTCCCTCCCGGCACAAAACTGGTGATTCATGTAGGAACATTAACACCAACAATACATTTTTGAAGACTGAGCTTACTAACTCACATCTAACCATTGCTAAGCAGTACAGTGTAAGACAAAGAAAAAACAAAAAACCATGAAGACCAACAATTGGTTCTATAGCAAACGAAAGGTAGAATTAATCTGATATAACACAATACCTCCATTGAAGCTAGGCACCCTAGAGACCTTTTCTAGTAAATAAAAAGAGGCTTCTATGGGCACAACTCATTTGAACTACTAATTTGATAGTTAAAGGATGAAAGAAATCATGGTCCTGATTGCCTATTTTTCTATGTATACAATGTATCTAGATAACAAGCTCAGATATTGTGTTGAATTAGGGCCAGATGCATCCCACCCAAAGCACGTGCACTGCATAAGATTAGCAATTGCCATGTACCATATTTGTAGAGAGCATTCATATGCCACTGTTACTATGCCATAATCATCCCAATTCAGAAATCCAACAATCAGTAAAGGTATGAAAAGAACAGATATTAAAACTACACATTGCGTTGGTAGCAAATGTAACTGCTTGGCCAAAGAGACTTTCTGCTGTCTCTATAACCAGTAAGACAAACATCTGGAGTTGAAGTTTACTTCAGGATCATGTTTTTCAAAATGCTTTTTTAGAAGATGCAAGAAAGAATAATTACCGTTCGTGAAAAGCCTTTTTCTGTTGGAGACTGTCCAATAGTGATTCTCCTAAGGAACCTGTCATTTGTATCCAGTACTGTGAGGATGAAAAAAGAAAGATGTAAGAAGTCACACTGCATGGCCTAAATCACATCTATATACCACCTCAAACACTTGGCTAGATAAGCCATGAACAGAGGAAGGCAGCTTGGGACACCATCCTCTCCAACTGAACTGCAATAATGTTAAGATGCTCACAGTCAATGCAGACTGTACTACACCCAGAAGTCTACCTCCCTGCATGCTCAATAACCACAAGTCCAAAACCTCTCTGAAAAAAGGACCTGCTGATATTATTCCAATTTCTTTTTCACCATTATTAGTCAAAATGAAATCAGGAAATTACTATGGAAAAAAGAAATGAAATTATCATTTTGTAAATGAAAGGATAAAACGGTCAGATTCTACTATTTAATGACATTCCCTATAACCCCATTAGCTCAAATTACCCTTGAAACACAAACGATCAAATACTGGCTTAAATTTGCTGTTTTTTTGGTTTTTGTTTTTTTTTAAACTAGCTTCTCGAAAAATTCTAAACACTTCCCACGAGGCAGACTAATTTAGCTCCATTATAGGTTATGAAGCAAATTTTGGAGAATAATTTCACATCGTATTTTCATAAAAAGAAGGAAAAGCAATACTCTTGGGGTCTAAATCACCTTTCTCCACCCTCCCCCTCTAATCTGAAATTCCTTTCGTTAGTGAAATATTAATTCAGTAAGACCAGAGATTGATCTTACTCGAGGTATCTTTAAACACGTTTTAAAAAAACATTGAGCCTTTTTCTGCTGTCAGTCCCCAGGAGAGCAAGTGGGCAGACTAAAATTCAGTTTAACTCCAGAGCAGTAGCCTCTCCTCGCTCTCAGTGCTTTCTCAAATGAGCAGGCAGAAAAACTGTTTGCTACGGTTGCCAAACTGAAAACTCTCTCAGTGACCATCAAAACCACAAGCAGAAACTTGCTCCAATTAGTGAGGCCCAGTCTGAACTCTCAAAGATAAAGATTCAAGTCCTGGTGTCAGACCCTTTAGAAACAGGATCCCATCTGCAGGCACCCATCCCACCAAATAGAGACCAGCACTGCTTTGCTTCCCTTTATCCCAGAAAACTTTGTTCTTTCTGTACTTGCAACTTCATTTGGTAAGTTTTGGTGGTGGTGTTTTTTTTTGCAATACTTTAATTCAATGGTTATTGTACCTCTTTGCCATGTTATGGTGGCTGGATCAATGTCTAATCTCACAAATAAGTTTACTTCCTCCTTTGTCAAGGCTGCAGGATCAGTTTTGCTAATTCCCAATTTCTGTGGGAGGAAAAAAAAATAATAATAATGTAACATGAAAAGATTTAGAGAAATGAACCTTTCACTACAATTAACCTTTGGCAGCAGCGCATGAATATTTAGAAATAAGGAGGAAATGCCCTACCACTTTCCCTTCAAGTCCCACAACAACATAAATTGATCCATATCAGCGTAAATCTGGAAGCAGAGCTTGCTGCTTGCCAACTAGCAAACGGCAGTGCAGATAATAGAGCTTGTCAGGGCAGCCTGTCACCTAATTTTGTGCAAGGCATCTACAGAAAACATAAGAAAGAAAGCTCTGCAGTTTCTTACATGCCTTGTTCTAATCATTAGTTTCACATGCTTACATCCATTTCTCATTAGTTTGCCTAGGGTCACTGCACACAGCCATACATATTTGAAGACACGGCTTTCAGCACGCTGGTTAAGCAGCACAAAGGAGGAATTAAACAATTCGGTCACAAGGCTGTCGGCATCCCAGAAAGCTGATCCTGAACATACTGAGAGGATGGGCACTTTGCCAAGTTGCTTAATTGAGAGAAGAATTATCTCAAGACTGATACAAGTGCAAGCTTAAAAATGAAGAATACGATTGAGTTGATTCATGAACGAACAAGCCTTTTTTAATTAACTAGACAGCTAAGTCCTACTTTCTCCAGAAGAACAGCAGGGAAGAAAGAGGTCTGTTCTCTTCCTCTTCAAGTACAGCATAAAAAACAAACAAACAAATCCCCACCATACCATGAAAAAGATCCTCTTTCTCGAGTATTAGCATCCTTACAGTCTACCAAGCCACATGACAGAGCTACTTTGCTCAGCAGTGAAGCAAGCCACATATTTTCTAATGGTAGAAAAATTATAGTTAATTAATAAATCAGAGTTTTATCTTCCTAAGTATTCTATTGGTCTTGGCCTCCAAGTGGGCAACTGACAGAGCATGAATACCATTCAAACAGGTTTGTTCTTGGAATAAGCTTAGCAGGCCCCACTTTGTCCTTCTACACAGAAGGTTCAAGCTCAATGCAAAAATTACTCATTCCTCATTTTTGAAGAGGCCAGGGACACACGCAGGTTCACATTCATTACTGAGAACTGAGGAACTGTGACCTGCTCAGGATCCAATGTTCAATGGTAGCTGTACTCGTTTAACTGAGATTCTTTTTCCTGAGCCAAGAAGTAAGGGATGTAGGGGACGCACATTTTTTCTTCTGTTTCCTGCTTGCTCAATCTGAATAAGGCAAGAAAATCTTTACCTTCTCTTCTTGCTGAATTTTGTAAACTGTCCTTTTTGTGCTGCATCATCTATATGGCTATCACATGAACAGGAATTATTCATCTTTATCTGTAGCTGACTGTAAGGGACAAAGACTAATGCTGGTCTTTTCTGAAACTACATTAAGAACACTAAATTGTCACTATTAACAAAGGGCACTAATCTCTCTGCTTCTTCCCACTGTGTTACTCACACAGCATATAACAAGTCAAACCAATGATTCTTCCCCTTGAAGCTTCATCTCACTGTTATCTGTGCTGTAACATGGACTACCAGACTTTCACACACTTGATGCAGAAAACAAATGCTAGCAGAATGACAATCCAGCTGTTGGTTGGTCTAGTGAGTTTCTTACGTCAGATGATAAGTGATAGAGTGCAAGGAAGCAGTCTCAAGCTGAGCCAGGGGAGGTTTAAAATGGCTATTAGGAAGAATTTCTTTGTGGAAAGGGTGGTTAGGCACAGGCTGCCTAGGGGAATGGTGGAATACTCATCCCTAGAGGTATTTAAGAGGTATGCAGACATGGCACTAAGGGACAAAGTTTAGCGACGGGGCTACTTCATAAGTCAGGCTATGATCCTGAAGGTCTTTTTCAGCCTAGGTGATTCTGTGACCTACAGGGCAACACAGATGCTTTTGTAACCAAACTCAGAATACATAAAGGTGGAGTAAGTAGAACTGAATCAGAAACCAGAGTGAAACTAGTGAACTTACTTGTAGTCTTCGGATTTGAATCTCTGAGAACTTCCTGACACCATTGACAGAAGGCACCAAACGGTTATAGAGGGCCTGGCAGAACAAAAGATACACTTAGCACTGCTGGCACACCCCAGACATCTTGACCAGAATGAGATGGGTTGAAATACATGAGAAGAAAGGATCCTACCTGGTCGCTCTGAGTTAGCTCATGGAATATACGTGTGTCCACAGCAGCAGCAACCAGGTTGTTCGCTGCAGTGATAGCATGGATGTCACCAGTGAGGTGAAGGTTAAACTAAAGGACATAAAACATATCACTTATCTCATCTTGCTGCAATTTTCATATATTTCAATACATCGTAGACAGGTGGAAAGAGACATATTAATAGCAACACTAAAGTGAGTGAGGGTGGAGGGGGAAGAGATTGCTCAGTGCAGCGTGTGGAAGAGAGGAAAGAATTTCTCTAAAACAGAAAAATGCCTCCCCCACATTTATGTCATTTTACAAACTTCCAGAACAGAGCTTCCAAATAAGATTTTTTACACAAGAACCATTCCTTAATATCTGAGAACAACATGGTACGGCATATCTGCATTGCTCCTCCTTCCCCTTCCTTCTGACCCACTCACATCATTTGCACAACAGGCTTCACACATACCTTAGCTAAAGCTCCTGCTGCTCCCACAAACATATCTCAGCTAAATTCAAGCCAGCACCCTTGGGTGGTGCTAGCAACAGAGCTGTGGTTGCAAAGAGCTCTGCAGAAGCTAACCACTCACACACAGTATCGTAGGCAGGCCTTGCAGACCACATACTACACAGTGACAACGCTAGTAATTTTCTAGGTTCTATCTCATTAAAAGATGGTTTGAGTGGGTTTGTCTACGTGAATTTTCTTCCTGCACTGTAGCTATACTGAAAAAAGATTTTGGATATAGAGTTTATTTGACAAACCTGTATTAGGGCAGAGAAGGAAAGGTTGGTGTTAAGAAGATTCTTTTCCTCTGTAGCAGTGCAGAACAGGAGGAAGATGAAAAATTGACAATAAAAAAGTGGTATGACAGAAGACTGTGATACCACTGTGTTAAAGCCCTGCTATTGTGGTCTTATAAACCAAACAGCAAAAAAACCGGAGTGGAACTAGTCACACAGTAGTTATAAATCCTAACTAGGAAATTCCAATTTTTCTTATTCTACATATATGCAATAAGAAGCAATTATTACTACCTCAATTCTACAGTCATCATTGAAGAATGTCTCACCTGCTAATAATTTTCTGGGATGAAAGCTGCATGCAGAAACATCTGATGGTGTATCAAGGTCATAATTGCATCTACTATATCATAAAATGTTAGTACTTGAAATCATGCACTGATTAAAATACTCCCACAAGACCACAACGTATTTTCCTAACATGCAGTACAAAGGACTTCTACTTGAAATCCTTTCATATATCACAGAGTCATAGAATGTCCTGGGTTGAAAAGGACCACAATGCTCATCTAGTTTCAACCCCCCTGCTACGTGCAGGTCGCCAACCACCAGACCAGGCTGCCCAGAGCCACATCCAGCCTGGCCTTGAATGCCTCCAGGGATGGGGCATCCACAACCTCCTGGGGCAACTTTCAGCCAGTTTATTTCAAGTGTGACTCTGTTTCCCACTGCTGCACACACCCCAGTCTTTTACCTGTCTTACTAACACTCTCAAACAGGAGGAGATTATTGTTCTTGTCACATCTATCATTCATACATGTTTTTGGCACATGACTAAATCAATCATCTGTCTCCTTAACATTTTTTCATTCCTCCCCAACCCCCATCAAATCTTCTCTGGACTTACTGCACCGATAGGAACAAACAGCCCTTTTAACCATTTTTGCTTTTCTCCAAAAACTGTTCTCTGTCAAACTAAGGTGCACAAGACACAGGTAAGATTCTACAGGTAATTACAAGAGAGTTGGGGGGATGCATAAGAGCATGAGCTACATGTGCCTATCAGTTCCCTGCCTCTAGACAGAGGATTTTACTTGTTGCCAAGTCACATTAAAAAAGCACTGCAGTGCCAGTCACCCACGGGCTGAGGTCTTGGCATTATTGACTTGCATTTTCCCTTTTCCCATTCCACGTCAGTAATCTAAAACATAAGCACACCAAAATAGCTCACAGAAGGAGTCAACGACCACTCTTGCTGACAGAACTATTTAATATGCTTCCAAAATATATTAAGTCATTATAATCTTAATTTCAGTGCTGGGAAAAAGAGGTACAGGATGTACTCTGCTCAAGGGTATGCAGTAATTCGGGGCAGAGGAGGGGAGGGAACAGAGGGACAGGGAATTCTCAGCTCTGTGAAATTCCCTGACCATGCAGACACTCTTCTGAAACAAACAAAGAAGTGCATTTTCTGAAAAAGCTTTGCTGAAATCAAGCAATCATTCTTGCAATGCTACTCTGGGATGTAGAAAAAAAAATATTAAGTTATCTGACTGCAATATTTATTCAAAGTCTGCAAGCTAACTGTGCAATGAGATTTTGTATTAACAATTACCTCTTCCATGGGAACAACTTGAGAATAGCCACCTCCAGCAGCTCCTCCTATGGAAAGACAACAGTCAAATCAAGCAGATAAAGGCCTCTCTAGCTCAGGGTGGTAAAATATGTATTTCATTACGACTTTAAGAAGGCAGCTTAGTTAATGCCCCAGCATAGCACTTAAGGAAACACTGAAGAAGGTGTGAGAAAACCAAGGTTTTTTCTTTCTTAAAGAAATGCCATCCTAACTGGGAATTACGTAAAACTACAATGCAGCATTCAAAGATCTTTATCCTGCTGTCTTCTCCCATTTAGTCAGCTCATACCTTTTATACCAAAGGTTGGCCCCTGAGAAGGCTGCCGAACACAAGCAAAGACATTCTGGTGAAGGTGTGCTCCTAAGGCTTGAACAAGACCTATGGTGGTGGTGCTTTTCCCCTCTCCCAGAGGTGTGGGAGTAATCCTGCAGTGAGAAAGTACAACAGATACAATTAAGCTCCTATAGTAGGTGAGCCTCAAAACACTTACAGGCATAATACAGGAACTTAGTGACTGCAGTTAATGCCAATACTTCATTGAGTCAGCTTACCATAAGACAATACAACAACAAGCAACGCTATCAAAATTTCTTTTCATCCTGACACCATGTAAGTGATGTCTCTTTAGTTAACATAGTACCTACCCAGTAACAACGACATATTTGCCATCAGGCTGGTTCTTCAGACGTTTCAGAGCTGACAGATGAACCTTGGCTTTAGTTTGGCCATACAGCTCTACCTCGTCTGGGAGGAGGCCAATTTCTTTTGCAACTTGATCAATTGGCTTGGGTATGCAAGACTGTGATATTTCAATATCACTGAAAGGAAGAGAGCAAGGGCAATTAGTAAATATTACTGACTTCTCACAAATGTCTTGCTTTTGGCAGCATGAGTCAAAAGCACTCGATCTACATTCTGAAAGGGAAGCTTCACCCTTTCCTAATTAAAAGAATCAATTCCACCAGTATTGGCTTCAGTAGAATACAAGGATCTTCAGAGGACAACAACAACAAAATTAAACAAGCAAAATTATATAAAAGAATGACTTTCTGTAGATACCATGTAAGGCTTTGCTATCATATTTATTTTCAAATCCTTGTGGATTCTACCAACCCCCACTTTAAGGTGCTAGGCTTTTGCCATGTCAGATATAAAAATTCTACATACTGAGTCAGCAGGTATCTAGCTCACACAAAACGTCTGTGGAAAACCGTATTTATACCTTAATGTTATAAGGATGACCCAAGCCTATGTTTCAGCATGTGCCACAGGACCACTGATGGTTAGCTCTGCTCGCCTGGGAGACCTCACGTTACTTTCTCTCTACATCTCTCCAAATTCAACCCCAGCTACACTCTACATACTTGTTTGCCCTATGTTATACAAAACTTGCCCACAGAAGTGATTACTACCACACATGAATATCGTCAGTAGCTTCACTGAAAGCATTACCTTGGAACAGGCATCTTTAGGGTAAGCTGGTTGTATTGGATGTTCCATTTTCCAGGCTGGAATTTCTCCAGAAAACGCTGCGCGCTCTCCACTGTACTCTAAATCAAGCATGAAAAGGCATTACAGCAACAATTGCTGTAGGAATCTTGTTGGTTAACAGAGTCTTATACGAGTTTTCCCCTCCTCTTTATCTCAGTTTGGACTAATATAAAGTGCTTTAATTTAGAACTATCGCTAACAATGCAGAATGAGGTTTTGCTTTGAATTTCCTTGAGAGGAATACAGACAGATTTGCCTAGATCTGTAGAGATACTGATAGATAAAAATCCAGTCCTGCGAGATATATTATTTATATATAAATATTAATATATATATGTAGCATCTTTTTTTTTTTTTTTGGTGCTGTGTGTCAGTACCGTCTCTTAAGCAAAATAAGAAACGGAGGGAGCAGCTTTCCTCTGCTAACCTTCTCCTCCTTATCCCATTACCTTATGAGAGTTTTAGAATTACATCCAGAGCTTTGTCAAACAAACCAGTTCTCATAGCTTTGAGAATGTACAGTTTAAAAAAAAAACAAACACACACATGCACACACAAAAATCCAAAAGGCGGTTGTTCTTCCTAACATTTTCTTTACATTCATCTTCTTCATCAGTCTGCAAATACTAACTAGGCTTCTGTAAGAGCAACGAGGAAGCACCAACTTCTCTTCCTAGTGTACTGATGGCCAGCAGCAATATACCCCAAAAGCAAACATAGAGGAGATGACTCGTGATGGCTCACACTCTGTTCACATACCTGCATTAACATGGCCACAGTCATCGGTCCAACACCACCAGGAACTGGGGTAATGTAAGAAGCTTTCTCTTTTGCTGTTGCGTATGCCACATCTCCTACAACTCTTTTTCCACTGGCCTTTGTGCTATCTGGAGATTTAAGGAAAGAATAAGTTACACAGAGAGAACAGCAGTGACTGAAGCTGAAGTCCTTTCCTCTGTTGGAATAACCAAATCAGCAGCTAAGCATACAGGAAGCTGCAAAACAAAACAACACCCTAAGATGAAGCTGTTATCACCATACTTCACCCAGAACATCAGGGCTCATACACTACATCTTCCCATTAAGTGTCATTTATTATCAGCCAGACTGATCAGAGGGTCTCCCTTTTCTTGAGAATCAAATATTTTCTCAATGGAATTGAGATTGCCACAAGGCAATGTGAAGACTCCAAAACAAATGCTGCTTCCAGCAGCTGGGGGAAGCAAAGCATACACCAGACCTTACATCTGTGCATGTAGAGCACACAAACAGGACATAAGAGATATCACATTAACCACACTCTCACAAATCTTGCTGTACTGCTCTGAAGACATAGCAAACTTTCAGTATTAAGGAGATATGAATCAATGATCTAGAAGACACTAAAGGAAGATAGCTGTTCCAAAAACCAAGTTGCTCTGATCCAATTTGGAAGAAATCTAGACCTTACTATTGAATAAAATTATCTACCTTTACAGAAACTGAAGTCAGAAAGTGCTGAACTTTTCTATTACTTATTGCCATTTTAATGATGGACTGGTACGTACTACAGTCACAGAGAACAGTCTCATCAAAACCAACCTCACAGGTGACTTACAAGAACTCCAGCAGAACCTCCTCCTTTCTGGCAGAAACAAATGCTATCACCTTTTATACTACATGAAATTTAAAGTCACCCATAGGAGACAAAAAGACAAAATGCATTAATAAGAATCATCTAAGGAACTCACCAGTTATGGACACAGTATAACAAAAAAAGCAAATAAGTTTCTCTTGGAGTAGCAGATCTTTATTTCAGGTATCAGGACTTGAGAAAATGTTAAGCAGTGTGAAGAAACACGTGACAGATTTTAATACTGTTAAATTGAAATATTATCTTGCATACCACAAATGTATGCTAAAGTTACTATGTTCTATTCATGCATACATTTGATGAGGAGGAAGAATGTAAGAGAAAGCAAACTCATTAACAGCTTACTGTGGTAAAATGCAAGAGGGAACAAAAGCAGCTCCTATCAACACGGAAGTTTAGCTGCACTGTTACTGACCATCAGTTGTTTGGGTGTTCTACTAAAGGTGTGTTTTAAGCAACACTTTCCCTAAAGTTCAAGCTTTGAACTAAGTCACAACTGTTAACATTGTTTCTACAGCAACTGTCAAGTTTTACTTCCCAAAATGCAGACCAGCCTGGCCTTCCGGCCCAGACAACAGGATTAATCAAGTTTGCAAAAGGCAAATAGCATGATTATATTTTCTTCCTTGGATTCCAAGCAAGCTTACCAACCACCCCAGTCAGAAAGGCTCCAGACCTCAAAATGAAGAAATCAAGTGATGAAACACATGACTTCAAATACAAACAGCCTGATCTGCTACACAAGAGGACACTGTGATGAGCACAAGCCAAACAAATCCTAAGCCCTTGCCCCTGCAATCACACTTGTTCTCAGCAGCACTTGGCATAAACTTAGATGTCATCCAGTGACCTTTAAAAATCAGTTTGAAGGAAAACTCATATGCAACGTTTTCTGCTTCTTCCCATGAATTTTATCTTCTTAATATTCATCATTCTGGCCTTATATTACAGAGTTACAGAAAGCATCAGTGACACTGATAACCGTTCCCTGTGCCTGTGTCTTCTTTGGTACAGTAGGTTATCCAGGTAGCTAGAACATAGGACAGACAGCATCCAAGGTCTGTGAGATCTAAGAGATGAAGGACACGCCTGCATGTATGTAATGAACAGGTACAGTGATCTCTATCTATCTCTGGGTGCTGCAGGTCCAATTGCAGGACTAATTTACAGTCCTACTTTGGTAAGAATGGAGCTGGGAATATTCACACTGTAAACTTGTATGTTATAGCAGTGTACACTGACACAAGTCAGTGTACAGATCTAGCAAGCATACGAGATCATACTTGACCCTCATATATACAACATTTTTGTGGGCTGACTTGTTTTCTGGGAAAGATGTCTGACAACAGATTCAATACAATCTGGTTTTATTGGTGTGTGGTGCCAACTCAATTCCCAGAACACAGAGATATAAACATCATGAGGTCAAGACTTCCTACAGCATCTTTCTGGCTCCCTTGTTGTTTGAAGAGCATGGCACAGAAATCAAAGGAAGCAGATCCTCCTTCGCCGCTCTCGCATTCTGCTGTTTAAAGTTCTTCATTGGCTAGAGATGCAAAATCCCATGTCAGAGGAATCCTCTGAATAGGAACACTTCCTCCATCAGGAGTCACAGAGGAAAACTTCAAACACTGCCATTTCTGGGAAACTTCTCTGCCTGCAATGCTCTTCGTTCCCGTAGCAAAGCAACTCCTACAGGCCTGGAATAAGGCATTCAGAACACCTGCTGAACTAGCAATCACCTGCATCAGTAAGGAGAGAAACACGAATATGATGATGTTTAGAAAAGACACACTTCTCTGTAAAGGTTTCAGGAGGTCCTCTCTCCTTCTCTCTCTACTGAGAGACCAGGAAGAAATTCTGTTCAATTGTAACACTTAAATGCAAGGCCCAATGCATCCCACATCTGCACATCCAGGGATTTCTCTTTTTTCAGCTGCAATCACATGAACACCTAGCAGGGACCTAGCTGGGTGCACTTAAAGCTATGGTAAGACATATGTCAACTGTGCTATTTATCTCACCAATGTTCAAAGCATCATCATGGCTAGCACTGATTACGCTATCAAGCCCTGACCAGTTTGCTTCACACAGTGTCATAAACAAACTGGCATATAACACTGAGTAGGTTGGTAGTATAAGAAACCCAGACCTCAGTGCACTGCCAAGGCGAACTGCAAAGAAACAGGGATGTGACCACAGAGATACAATTCATATCAAGCCTGAAAAAAAGTCATCATGTCAGAAATGTGACTGTACACTTGAGTAGGGTAGTGCCCAGACCTCTCCGCTTCACCAATAACAACAGTGACTCTGCTTCTTGGCAAACTGCCTAACTTTGGGAAGCTTGGCACAAATATTTCAACAAACAAATAGCAACAGCCGACAGGTTTTTTTTTTTTTTTTTTTAACTTTAATTAGACAGAGGATTAATGGCTTTTAACGCAAATCAGCGTCATTTTTGAGGAATAAGACTGTTGACTAGAAATTTCTTTACATTCCATTAAATGGCAACAAGATGACTGATTAATTATGAAAACTACCTTCTAAAAACCCTGTGGGTGTAGCAGAGAGATAGTTGGATGGTGACTAATTTTCCATATCATTGAATATCTGCAATTTGGATTTAAAATGAGGTGAAAACAGAAATTGCCAGACTGCTTGTTCCTCAGCTAAATGAAACCCTACCCCCAAATCCATTATGTTCAAGCACTTTGTTCTGTGCCAGAGCCACTGTCACCAATTTTCTTGCAGCACCTGCTTTGTTTCAAGACAACAGTCATTCAAATCTAAGAACTTAATGTTATGATTCAACAAAATCCACAGCTACTTTAAGAGACTGCTTGCCATTTATGTGTTTCAAACAGAACAGCTTAATGAGATCTAACTGTGCAAATTAACGACAGCAAAGCTGCAGGCTCACAAGTGACAATAGCAGCAGGATTTAGCTATATAGATGTGGCAAATTACATAGATACTATGTTGTAATACTACATAGGCCTCCTCTTTTCTCTACAGATAATCAGTCTCATTGATGGCAGAAACAAAACTATCACTGATCTGCTTCACAACAGTACTTCAAAACCATCTTTGTTTTATTCTTGAATCTTCAGAGGGGTTGCCATCATTATCTAAGACAGACTTAGATGAGAAATAAATCCATATGGACTAGAAATACCAAGGAAACTGTATCCATGTACTTACATAGCAACTGCATTTATATACAAATAAATCCCCACTCTTTATACATTAGCCACGCACCTGGCACATGGTTAATTCCACAGTCTATTACAATTGCACCAGGTTTGATCCATTCACCTTTCACCATTTCAGCTTTGCCAGCTGCAACCACCAGGATATCAGCTTTAGCAACCTAAAGAAAAAAATATATATATATGTCCATACAAACAGCTCTATATCACACCAACAATAGAAAAAGGCTGAGCTGCTCCAAGAGCAACTTAAATCACTTTCAGCTGTAGCAAAACTGTGTGCTCACCCATTGCATCTAAAGGATTGGAAGGACATCATCAGCAATGAAAGGTAGCTAACAGTTCTTGGCAAGGACAAATTCCCACAGCCAGAAATTGCAGCCTATTTTCAGGCTCCTACCCTGAACTGTTGCTAGTCAACACTTCACAACCTCCTTTGAACTCTTCCATGATTCCCAAATGGATGATACACACTACTTTTAGATGAAAGCCTTCTGCATACTCTGATCTTCTTTCCTTCCAATATCCCTGCATATTAAGCTGCATATTATCTACTTCTCACTACTAGAAATACACCCAGAACTCATCAGACAGCTGACAAGAACAACCCCTACACAGAACAGTAAGCTGCATTTCATTTGTGGCAGCACTGTTGTGGTTTTTATATCCAGGACTGCGTAACATGCAAGACCTGGGGAAGCTGATTGCAATTCAGCACCAGTATTTGTTCAGACAATAATCAGCAAGTATGACAGATCTCGTCACAAAGTTACTACCAGAACCTTGGACAAAAGCTCCTTGCTACTTCCCCTGCTGCTTCATTTGTATCCTTAGGAAGCTGCTATCCCCTGGATTTTTTTTTCTTTGTATCCATGACAGAGGTGAGCTATTTTTAAGATTTCATTACAAATTAGCACTTCCATCGTTAATCAGCCTAATGACAGTCTTCTTGAACAGCAACATAGTGGAACTGCAGTGTTTCTGATCTTGCATTTGAGTTATATTCAAGTACACCTACCCCCTTTCCAGCTTTGATACTTGCCTATAAAGCCTGGCAGTGTTGATTGCTCAACAAAATTCAAGTAGGTGGCAGCACAGCAACACACTATTTCTGTCACTCTTACTGCTAAAGAAGAAAATGGTACAAACTCCCAGTCACAAAAAACAGACTAGAAAAAAACATGGAGAAGGCATTTGGTCTAGCATTTCCTAGCCATGAAAGTAGATGATCACTTAGATTTTTTTAGGGAAAAAACAAACAAACAAAAACATACACTGTCTTGCAGGCCACTACTTGGAAATTAGGAAGGAACGATTAAATTCCCAGTACTTGCCTGAATAAAATAATAGTAATTTTATTGTTATAATTGCAACTCTCTAAGTAAGGACCTTCAACAGCAGTAGATTCATGCAGCCATTCAATGAACAATACTGGAAAACTATTTCAGATGAAAAACAACCCAGACCCACTGGCTTAAACAACATCAGGCAAAAACATGCAGCTGGCAGCATTGGCTTGCAGTACATAACTACAGCCTCATAAGTCCATCCCTTCCCTTACCTCCTCAGCCAGAGTTGAAGTCTTTGAATGGCAAGTGGTTACCGTTGCATGATTCCAGAGCAGCAGGTCATGCATAGGAGCACCAACGATCTTACTGCGACCAACCACTACAGCTCTTTTCCCCGTAACCTGGATGCCTGTACCACAGGAAGGTCAGAGAAAATAAAACGTCATTCTGCATTCCATTCTCAAGTAGCTCCAGAGTATACTATTTTTCAGGATACTACTTATCTTTTGGGTTTTGCATTGCTTTAAACTAGCTGTTTTCCTATTTGAAAAGGCAGAGATGAAACATGGCAACTCAATAAAAGTTTCAGTCTGAGAGACAGCCTTGCAGCATAATTTCTCCTCTCATTGAAGACTATTGCATTCATGAATAATGAAAACCTCCTTACCTGTCTGTCTGATAAGTTCCATGCATCCTTTTGGAGTACAGGGAATAAAGCAGTCTCCAAGGTCTCCTCTAGACAGTTTCCCAGCATTGATGCTACTTAAGCTGTATTTTGAAAAATAAAAAGGCCAAGTAAATTCCCAGTCTCAAAATTACCAGTTAAAAGGGAAGGGGAGGAAGGAAAAAAAAAAAAAAAAAAGGTCTAATTCTGGAGTAGCTGTGATGTTCTCTAGGGCTGATGTCAGCTTACCCATCTACATCCTTCTCAGGTGCAACAGCATTGGTTATTTTTTCGGTATTGATAGGTTTATCAGAGTCAAGGGGCAGCTGCACTATAAAGCCATGAACAGCAGGGTCTCCATTCAAAGAAGCAATGCACTTGAGGACCTACAAGCAAAGACCAAAAACCTAGTGGCTGATAAACTGAAGCAAGATTAATAGAAGGTAAAAACACCACAACACAACCCTATGTGGATTAAAAGACACAGAACACACTTTTTTTTTTTCCACCCAAAACATATGAATCACATTTTTTATTCTGAAAAACACAATCTGCTAAAGTTTCTAAATTTTATGTAGTTGTGCTTTAGCTTTCTTAAAAAAAAAAACATCAACAAAAAACAACAAAACAAATAACTCATCAGGTTCCTGTTCTTCTTTCATGAGTTAGTATCTGCAGACAAGCAGTCTTTCCCTCCTATTTTTACAAAAAAAATAAATTTACCCCTTTAGCTTGAATTTGAAATTACATGATTTTTCTTTATCAACTACATTACTTACCTCAGCTTCTGTTGCTGTGTTTGGCAGTTTTATGTGATTGGCACTGATCCCAATCTGCAAATGAGAATACCCAGAAATTATCAGATTTCTGAAATGACACCAGAAATCGATCTTCTGCCTGTTCTTTCAGTCAAGCTCACCCTCATCTACATTTTGTCACATTTTCCAGGTCTATCTCCTATTTCTGTTGCTACAGACCTTTTATTTGGAAATGCCACCAGTGAAGACAGTGAAAAATTAGTGCTTTGCCTACTTATATTGGCCCATCTTTCAACTGTCCCATTCACCTTTTGGCATGAACAACTGCATCTTGGCTTAACAGCATATTGCTCTGAGAGGCCAGCATAGATGCCAGCTGTCACCTAGGAGAACAGGGACTCATTAGATTCCCAGCCCTGCTGTAGCATGCAATGGACCTCTTGGTGACAGATGTAAGGCAACTGCAGCTATGTATCAACAAGAAACAGAGAAAGTCAGCACATGGCCACTGGTCAGTACATACAGAACATCAGTACTTCAGACACATCATTTGGGTAACCTTTTGTGTAATCAGCTCCAACCCACAGAGTACCCCACTCTACATCAGATTACACATTTGTATTATTCCTTTATAACAAGGAATTCAGGCTAGCACTGGTTTCTCCAATACACACAAAGCTTAAACAAAGCTATTTGACTCACATCTGTAATTTCATGTTCTGAGTGGACCTATTTTGGGGAGGTTAAAAAAAAAAAAAAATTATCAGTTTGGGCATTACCTCAGCAGCAGCCTTCAGCTTCATATTAATGTAGAGGTTCGAATCATCCCGATTTCCAACCTAAGGTTGAAAAAACAGTTGAGTCCCCCTGCAGAGTAGAGATCCAGCCACAGGCTGAGAATGGCTTAACCCTCAGCTTCCTCAAAGCTACAGCGAAGAGAAAAAGGTATTCTTGAATAGCCATACCACACTGATACAGACTAAAAGCATCTGGACTTAACAGGAAAGCATTCTTTCAAGTAAGAGGCAGCTAAAGAGAGGTTGTCTGATCTCCTGCCTAAATACCATTAACATCTGTTAGAAAACCCTTAAAAACACAATGAAGCAGAAAAGCAGAAAATATTGCTTGCCATCTCATCGGAAAAAGTTAATTAACATGATCAGTAGGTGCTGATAACATCCAATTATCTGAATGAGGCTTTTAAAAAGTTGTTCCCCTTTGATACGCAGGAATCTTAATTTTATACACATTTGCCTTTATGGAGAAGTTTCTGCCACTGCTGTTTCATACCTTGAGAATTTTTTCATCAAATAAGAAAAACCAACAAAGTAAAAACAGTGCAATGCACAAAGAGAAAGCAGCAAGTAGAACAAGTGTCTGTAGCTTTGGCAGAATTGGGTGATTACAGTACAAGTGTTTGCATTATCCAGTATGTTTTGGCTAAAGGTAGTTCTCCTTGTAACTCTTTGAAAACAAAGGGCAAACAGGAAAAACATATTAAGAAAATTCCTGAAATCCAGTTCTCTAATACTAGGGAGCTATCCCTATTTCTCACACAGATCACAAGCTGCAAGGATGACTGTATTAGCCAGTCAACCAGCATGCACTTCTTTCCTGGGCTTATACAAAGAGGCTGCCTCCCTTGTAGAGTCTGCTGAGTTCAGGAAAAATGATGCTTCATATAGGCAGAAGAGACATGTTAGCAAAAAGATGACATGCAGTGTGTAAAAGAGGATTTTCTTGACTATAGAACTATAGTCAAGTCAATTTTCTTGACTATAGAACTATAGTCAAGTCAATTTTCTTGACTATAGAAAAATAAAAGATAACTGGCTCATTCTTCCAGCTTGGAGGACACCAGATACCTCCCAGGAATAGAGCTGGTGAGGTGCTGTATATCAGAAATATCTGATTGTCCCAACATAACTGAAAACAGACAGTTGAGAATATCTGTATTTGAACTTCTGCTACCTGAGGCAGTTTGATAGCTTACAAAAGTGTTGGAGAGCAAACAGATTGTAAAGGATTTATGACTGAAACAACCCTGGTTTAAAGAGAAAATAGATCAACCAAGAAAAGATTGCAGTAACACTTTTGTCCCTTACTGAATTTTAAACCAAGGAACTTCCCCTTTCCCACTAAATACCTGAAGACAAGTCTTCTGTAGAGCTGATCTTAAAGCTAATGAAAAATAACTACAAAAACAAACAAACAAACAAAAAAACCCCACAGATTTGTTCCTGGCATTGAAGAGGAACATGTTCTTCATGTACTAAAGTGGTCTTAGTGACTGAAAGCAGAGTTTGCTCTGCAGGAGCCCTAAATAATAAAGACAGAAGCCCATTCTCTGGACAGCCATTTTCAATCTGCTTGTGGCCACACAGTTCCATCTGTATGTGACAGCTGTTACTACTACTCACCTTCAGACCTAAGCATACCAAAAAGTTTCCATTTTTTATAGCTATAATGGAAAAAAACAAACCAACCACTTAATTCTTCCAAATACAGGCCCCAAATCTGAACTGATAAGAGCATTTTTTCCATTCACAAGCATTTACACGTAGATTCTAGCACCTACTCAAGCTTCTGACAAACATCAATTTCAGCAATGAGAATTCAATCCTCTGCACTCAAGGTCTTCTTGGCTGAGGTGATTTGTTCACTTCTCTCTCTCCATGCTCTCATGTAACTGATCAAATTCCTTATTAACCTCAGCAATATCTAGTGCAATCACATCTGTTAGAGCTGACAGATTTTAGGGCTCATAAAAATGCAAAGATGAAACATCACAGAACTGCATTAACACCCCACATGGTGCTTTGCACTCCAGTTCCTTACAAAATGCTACTATTTTGCAAAGCAGTTTTGCTGAAGCTCATCAGTTGCCCACTTAACACAGCAAAGCAACAAAGATTTTCTGTAGTTGTCATTAAAGAAAACAATACCTGCAAAATCGCAAGTCCTGGTGTGAAACCCGGAAACTTCTCCTTCATCTCAGCAACTTGCTTCTTTAATCTCTCTCTCACTTGTCTGAGTGTAAAAAAAACAAAACACAAACAATATAGAAGTTAACCACGGGTTTGAATTCTCATACAATGTAAGACAAGTGGCTGAAAAGCTGACAGACGGGAAGATCAGCAAACACATGCCCACACCTTGAGTACACAAGTCCAAGCAATCTCCAAGTAAAGCTGATGCCCATAAATCACTAAGACATTTTGGAAGTTTCATTCAAACTTTTTCTTTTTCCCCCCCAAATTTTCAAGTCCACCGTGTATTTCTTCAGTCTCCTCTTCACACAGCAGTCTCATAGGATACATGGGAATAATACACAATAAGACATGGAAACTCCATTTTCAGCTCCCTGCTAAAAAGCAAACCTCCTTTCCACATACACTACACCAAATCTATCAGTCTTCCACAGATGCCAATCAACACCATCAAATGTTGTCTTGGCAAAGGATGACAAATTTACAGTGGTAAAACTCTGTATAAGAGCCGAATAGGTTGTCTCCAAACTTGTACCTCTGCTACAGATGGCCAAAACTGTTTGTTTCTCCTTCCTGTCTGCTTGGCTTAACCCAGGGCTGGATAAGTCACAGTCCTACACTCACCTTCCTGCTTCCCATCGTGGATTCAGAAAATTACTCCAGTCTGAGGGCTTCCAAAGAAAGTAAAAAATTTTCCAAGTGAGCAGGAAGAAGAATGAGAGAGAGAAATGAAGCAGCAAGGAAAACTAATCCCTGGTACACAGCTCAGGTTAACTCTACAGCAAAAGACAAGCTCAATGATACAATTATTAAAACACAACTTTGAGATGAGTACATGAGAGGATTTACTGATTGCATCAATCTAGCTTAAATGTCAGTTCATACCTAGTTTAGAGGTAACAGTTACTCATCACCTATAAATGAGCTGCAAACAGCTCAAAAGCTGTCACTGCTTCGCACGTCCCAGGTGTGTGCTCCTTCACCAGTGCAGACTTGGTAGTGGGGAAGAATTCCCTGCTAGGCCCAATGCACTCTCTAGATTCTAAGATTCTGTCAAAAAGGGCCTGACTGCAGCCACGGCTCTGTCTCCTCACTGGAGGCAGCTTGGATTCAGTGAGAACAGACCAGTGGTGCCTACCTTGGATACATCTACCCTTAAATCAGTGCCCCAAAAGGTTTGATACTTTCTAAGTGGAACCAGACCTCTCAGACTGGAAGAGCAGCTGTTGGTGCCAGTTTGTTAAATAATGCAAACAGCAAAAGTGCTGGGACAGATTAAGTACCCAGAGGCTGTAACTCCTGCCATACAGCCCCAAAACTCCAGAATGACTGATAGCAAGTGAAACCAACTCTATCTGGCAATGATATAAGCTCCAAATCAGGAATGCCAGAGGCAAGAAGAAAGAGAAATGGAAGCAGATGCAACTCAACAGCACTGTTCTCAGGGGATGGCCGCAGCTGGCCCAGCCAGAAGCAGCCCTGGGGCTGTTCTGAGCCCCATCTCAGGGGAATCACACAGCCTCCTGCCACATCCTAAATCAAGCCTCTCTCCTGCCATATCACAAACCACGTGAGCAGAGCTCTACTGCTACCAAGAAGTAGGTTCAAGGTATTTATAAGTATTTGCATTTGGCCAATCTGTTCCAAGTCTCTTAATAAGCTTTGGTAAAAGAGGTTGTTTTCAATCTTATCTCAGAAATAGTGCTTTCTAGGCATGATTTAGCTAGTGTCTGCATTTGACACTGGCTTGCCTCTGACACTCTTTTCTGAGCTCACAGCCTCATCCTAGAAATTCTTCATGCTAAAGCAACAAAAATGCATCTGCTGGGTGGCAGCACATCACCTCTGCTGTACATCCCCTCGGGAAGGCAGTACCACTACAGCTGCTGACACAGTCAGGCCTGAAATTGTGAGGAGCCCATAACAGCAGCGCAGGGATCACATGGAGTGTCAGAAATCCAATGCTAGAGTGGGTACTATGGGGCACCTATTTGAGGGAGGTGCTTCTGAGATAAGGCTCTGAAATAGCCTACGTGCAGCTGAGTCAGTAAGAAAGATGCAGCAGTGGTTTACAGCCTACAAACAAGAGGAAATGCAAACAAATGTGAAATGTATTGTAGTTTACAATGCAGTAGAGTTCCCATAAGGACAGTCAGAAAGGGTTTCAGATCTGGCACTTATTTTTAATCCAGCCTTGTAAGTGGAGGAGAAGCAGTCCCACCAGAGGATCTATTTCTCTCCATCCACTTTGAAGCAGGGCTATGGCATGCTTTTACACCAAGAAGCCACAACAGCTCACACATTATATTGCTGCCATTTTCTGTAATTAGACACTAGCTCATTTCCCCTTCAGCTACACAAGAAAGGTAACGTGCATGAACACAGAAGTGGTGCTGCCAGAGCTGAATTGCCTTAGGAGTCTTGAATCAAGAAACCACTTGCTAGACAGCCACCTAGCGTTCACTACAGCTGAATGACAGGTAAGAGGAAAGCTAGAGATGAGAAGGTCAGAGAGAAAATTAAGTGAAAAACAAACAAAAAGCAGTCTCTGTAGCTTGGCAGATACATTACAAAATAATTCGGGTCTTCATGAAGATCAAAAAAATCACATTGACAAATTAACAACTTTTTTTGTTAGTAGTATGAACATTTATTCAAGTTTTCAAACGTAAGTTGGCAATTGGACGTGGCTGCTCCTCCAAGAGCCTTCCTCCTGTGCTGCTGGCTCTTCCACAAACAAACTCCCACTGCAAACACAAGTCCAGGGTCCACACGGGTTAAGGACAGCATGTGACTTTAAGCATACAATGAAAAAGCCAGTTCCAAAGATTAAAGAAGCGGTTAGCCTTTCTTGCACTAGACTGCAGAAGTGAGCAGAATTTAAATTTATGCAGTGAATTTCCCAGAATAGCAAAGGACAAACCACCCTCCTCCAGTTCTGCTCAAAGCACAGAGAGAGAAGCACAGCTCTCATGCCAGGACCTCCCCAGGCAGACTCCACCACAACACCTGCTGGATTCTTTACATGTCATGGCTTGGTTGGCTGTGGTGTGAGCATATGTGGCACCAACTTTAGAATAAAAATTAGGTTGTATTTCCATCACTTCTGTGGACTGTAGGTGATACTGCTGAACATATGACCAAGACAATACCTCCCTCAGAGACAATGATGCTCTACAAGAGAGGCCTGCCCCCAAGAGAGAAAGGTTTGGCTTCATTGCCCAGATTTTAGATTCCCCAAAGGTTTCAGAAGTATGAATCAGAAGTGCTCTTGCTGCAGCCCTCCAGAAATGGCTGCAGAAGACTAAGAAGCCTCCCCAGATCCTAAGCCACTTTGGCCAGAGCTACTGTCCCTATAGACATTTTGCACTGCATTCTACAGCTTTGTTGGAGGGAAGATGCTATTTAGACAACAGAGCTGCAATCAATTCACAAGTTTCCTGCTCTCACCTCACACTCAGGTTCAGTGTAATACATCCAATATCCTTCACAGACTGTCCAAATAGAAGAGCTTATTTCTACTGAAAGAAGCTGCCTTACTCTAAGTATTATTAACTTGGGCACCAAAATCCTACACAAATCACAATGCCTGCTGCTCTGTATGTTCTCCCTTCCATGCATGACAAAAATCACACTATCATCACATATATTGACTAATTTCCTTTGTGCCTCTTCTGAACCTCCCAAGACTTTCTAGACATTAGCTTGATCTCCTATATAAGTTATCTTTGATCATAGGGACAAGAAAGCTCCATCTCCTTAAGTTTTTTCCCCTCTTCAACTGATTCACAAAAATAAGAATGTCACTATTTACCTGTTTGCTTTTTTTTTTTTTTTTTTTTTTTTTTTTTAAATAAATGACATGACTCTGAATTAGTTATTTTCTTCACCTTTCTTTGGGGAAGGGGTGGCTGATAGCAGGAGAAGAAAGTTCATAGTACTTAGGAGTTTTAATTTAAAACACATACATAAACTCAGAATTAACTAGCTGGAACGCTGCTTCATTAATTCACCTTATTTGTTAATATTTGACTGAATTACAAGCAAAGTTTTCTCAATTAAAGCCCAGAATAAGAGAAAAACCCTACAGGATTGTAACTGAAAAGACTTTGCAGATGATGTACTGAGAAACACACCCTTACTATGGCAGACAAATTCAGTTGAATATTCCTAGAAAGAGCACACGCTTATCACTTGCTTCTTTCTTTTACTGATAGATTCATGGCCTGACACTAGGCTCAGGATGTTGAGAATCCTTTGGCTCAGCACTTCTCCAGAGGACCTGGAAAAAGACACATATCTGCAGGTGGCCAATCCATTTCCTCACATCTTCATCAAACACTCCATTAGAGAAAAAACAAAATACGTGAGACCTGCAGACCATGATAGGGTTTAGCTATGTTGGGCATAAATACAGGAGATGTAAAGGAAATGAAGAACATTGGTACAGATGCAATAATTTTTTTCCCCATTTTTTGCTGTTTTCAGGTCAAGATTCAACGTCTGCTGAAAGACAGGCTTCAACCAAGAACCTCAGAGCTGTGCTGGAAACAAAGTAATCCTTTCTCCCATATGTATCTACTAAAATCTTGCTCTCTTTCAGGCATTTGAACATCATTCATTTCTTAAAACAACAGCTAACGTAATACTGAAAGCAAACAGAAGTAAAAGAGTCACCAACTATAACTATAAATAAAAAAAATACAAAATAAAAAAAATACAAAATAAAAAAAATACAAAATAAAAAAAATACAAAATAAAAAAAATACAAAATAAAAAAAATGAAAAATGCAGGAAAACTAGAACCAAGAATATTAGAAGATGAAAGCTCAGAATACCACCAAAACATGTTCCTTCTCCTCAAACTATCACCTTTCCAGAATTCTATTCAGTCTAAATTTTCACTAATGTATAGCTTGAAGGAACCTATGTCATCTTCCATGCCAGAAAAAGGAAATCTGAAGTGGGCAGATCACAAGGTACTCTGAGCACCACACATAGGACATGCAGAGCACAATGCTCTCAAGACTGACAAAAGTGTAAGTCTAACAATGTACGCAAAAGACTGACAACTGAAAGCCCCAAGTAATCATCCTGACAACTGGCCAAAAATTACAGGATAAAACATATTCCAGCACGCTTTCGTTGTGGACATTTAGATTCAAGATACATTAAGGCTACTTTTGAGAAATGCAGCACTGCCAGCTGGAAGTAGATGTTTCCTATGCAGCAACACCTAAGATGAGCCCCAACAACTTCTAGAGATTACTTTAAATCATCTCAAATTTACACTTTCTGTCCAAATTCTGGACAAATACTGGAAAAAGTTACCCAGAGAGGTTGTGGATGCCCCATCCCTGGAGGCACTCAAGGCAATGCTGGATGTAGCTCTGGGCAGCCTAGTCTGCTGGTTGGAAACCCTGCCCACAGCAATGGGGTTGAAACTAGATGATCTTCAAGGTTCTTTTCACCCCAGGCCATTCTATGATTCTATGAAATTCCCAGGTTACAGAGAGGTTCACAGAATCATTAAGGTTGGAAAAGACCTCGCAGATCATCTAGCCCAACCCCAAACTACCCCCATTAACCATGTTCTCTCATCTCCATAATTCTTGAACACCTCCAGGGACAGCGACTCCACCATCTCCCTGACAGCTCGTTCCAATGCATCACCACTCTCTGTGAACAAGTTTTTCCTAATATCCAAGCTGAGAGTGTGCACGCCAAACCTACCTCATCACAAGCCACTGGCATTGGGTTTTGCACAAGTGTCACCCATAGCCAAACACTGCATTTTTCTTCTGTATGTACAGCAGTGTACTCACACGTATAAGTATATATACGTACAGCAATGTACTGCAGAGCAGCAATAGGAAAAGCAAGCATGACTACACAGCACAAGGCTCAGTTGAGTGAAAGCTGAAAGCAGAAGGAAGTCTGACAAATCTTTCCAGCAATTTTGACAAGACACACGGTAACGCTCATCCCCGTGTTATCCGATACATAAATTAATTTAACCAGCTTTAAAAAGAAGCTCTCAAAACGGAGATCACCCCTAAGCTTCCAACTCGGGCCCAGAAAGCATCCCGAGAGCACAAACAGACAAGAGGCAGCGGTTCCACCTTATCGCATCAGCCTGGGCGCTAATCTCAGCACAGAGATGCCGAACGACCGCGAGCAGAGTCCCAAGGCTGATGCCGGACGGGGCCGACAAGCAGCAGACCCTCAGGCTGAGCTCTTGCGACAACGCTTTCAGTTCTTCTGAAAAGTAAACCTCCCATCCCCCCGCCGGCAGCCGTGGGCGAGGAGGGTACGTACGCGGAGACGACTTTGCCGCTCAGGACCTCTGCGGGGGCCATGGCGAGGTCGGGAGCCGGCAGCCAAACGCGGTTGTCCGGGGTGCTCTGCGGGACGCGCCGTCCGCTCCACAGCCCTATCCTGCAGCCCACGTGGGCCCTAAACTTTCAGTAGCAACCACCGCGCAAGCGCTGCCCCACCCCGGCGGGCTGCTGTGCCGTGCGTGTCCCTCCCCTGCGTTTTTCAGCGCACTGAGGCTGAGGGGAGCGGGCTGAGCTGACGTGAGATGGCCGCCCCGGAGCCGCAGCCGGTTCCCTGGCCCTGCACAGAGCGGGTCTTGGGTGTAGGGACGGGAAAGCCGCCGTCGTGGTGGGCTTTGTGCGCTGCTGGGGGAGCACACGGATTGCTGGTCATTTAATAGAATTGCAACACATATCTTCAGTATGTTACGGCCTGGGGTTGCAAACAGCTACTATGGGACTCCAGGCTTTGCTAAGAGTAGAGGGTTTCTTGTTCAGCAGTCTTTATCCCCCGGAGGGATATCCTTTAAGCAAGCAGTGGTGCTGAGGCTGAGGAAGGCGTTTCCTTGTGCACTGATCTGTGCAGTTCTCCATTTTATATAACCAGTGCTTTTTGTTAATCCGCGGCTGAGTGTAAGCTGAGAGAATCAGCTTTCAGTGCTTTTTTTATGGGGATAGGAAAATCAGTTGGATGCCATACTGTGAGGCTGCCTTGAATGTAATGCCAGGGCCCCAAGGAGCTGCACGAGGCTTGTCCTGTTGACGTGTAGCACCTGGGACATGATTCAAGAAAACAGTGATCAGGGCCAGGGAACTGACAAATCACAGTTGGTGATGGGATGAAGCAGTAGCGTGTTCCCATCCTACTGTAAGGCTTTATTCCTGTTACTGTTTTGGGACACATCTGCCACATGCGGTGCCAGTGCAGCAAAGAAATAGGATGACCACTGCAGGTTCACAAAGTGTGGGAAACAGGGGTTTGATGCTAGTGCAGCAACAGTCCCAGTGAGAATTTGGGACTAAAAAAGCCTGTTTGAAGTGCATTTTTGAAAAGAAAGTTGCTGTTCTAAAGGGTTTGCTGAGAAAGCATTCAGCTCTGCTACACCACTGCATCATGTTTCTCAGTGCTGTAATCAGATCAAGAATGAATTTGGGGACCTGTCTGATTTTGAGAAAAGTGGAGGACAGATGTTGCAGCTTCTGTCTAGCACACAAAACGATGAGGATGGAATACATAGACCCTTCTGTTTTAGAAGCTCAGAACCTCCAGGGTTGCTTCTCTAGAATTCTGGGAGGGGAATATATACCATATATTGCTAAAACTTCTCTGAGGATAAGTCTTTCCCATGTGTTTTCTCTCGTAGCATCTGTGAGGTGATGGCTGTTCTGCTTTTTTTTCTGCTTTCTTTTTTTACTGAGGGGAAAGCTGGTTTTTTCAAGGGGTCAAACCAGCTGAAGTTAAAAACTTTTCAAGTGTAGGAATAGAGGTCAGAAATTTCTCTTTAAAACTGACTTGGAAAAAAGGGAAAACTGTGTTTGGGGGTTTTTATATGCTAAATAAAAAATGCTATAAATAACTTTTTTTTTTTTTTTTGTCTTTCTATTGCAATTCCTTGTATTTCCTGGAATGTTCCAATAGACAGTTGTAGTGTTATACGATCAAAACTGAGATAATGCAGTTAATTGAGGGAAGGGATTTTTCTTAGCTGCTTAAAATTCTGTGCCCTGTTTGTTTCTTCTGTTGCTTTTATCTGAGGCCTGAATGAACTCTTCGGGAAGAAAAAAAAAAGTGTTTAGAAGAATGTGCAAAAGACTCTTTCAGTTAAGGGTAGCACAGGCTTGCAAAAACAACTTTTGCTAAAAAAGATTTGACACTGGAGATGATAGTGTGTGAATATCAGCAGGAAAAGAAAGCCCACTTATTTAAAAATATTCCAATGACCTTGTTTGCAGAGTAAGCAAAAAAAGCTAGTGCCATCAGAAGCTGTAGATTCTGGCCCAGAATTACAAACTTGCATGGTTTGCATGTGTCCTTACTTCCCTTTACTTTTCTTAATGGCCCTGATCCTGAAAAAAAGATGTCTCACAATGATACATAAAACTTTGAAAATGACCTGGAGAGTAAAAGTAATACCAAACAAACAACTTCTTTTATCATCTCATTTTGTTTGAGCCAGATTCTGTTTTCATGGGAAGGAACAGACTCACAAATTTTAAATACTTATGACAGAAAATCAGACTAGCTAATCTTTTATCACAGCAGAAAAATCTTTTTTATTTCTAACTTGTTCCATGCAGCAGTCAAGTACCAAAGCTGAGATTGTCACTCAGAAGCTGTGTGTCATACATTTATGTAAGAACTTGTTCTTTAACATTTAATCTTAATTGTCATCTTGAAGTTGAAATACTGAGAATGAGATGGGAAGGGAACAGAAGAGGGGTTATATGATGAGAAATGGCTAAATACACCTTTTCAGTTCTTGTTAGAGCCATACCCAGCCCTGAAATGAAGGAAAAAAACTTAGAGCTGCTATTGTAAAGGAAAGAAACACAGTGGCAAAGGAGACGAATGTGAAAATAGGTACAGTTGAGAGCAACAATCAGTGTTTTATGCTTTCAATACAATTATTTTGACCATGCTTATGCAAAACAATAAGGAAAGAAATTTAATGCTGTGATAAGGACAGCTCTGAGAATGATAAGCACAGTCTTATATCAAAGAAGGCTTATTTTCTGTTGACTGTTTGGATGAAGGTAGAAACAGTTACTTGAAGCCACAGAAAGATCTCTGCTCTTGAACGCAACTCCAAAGCAGTTGTTCTACCTCACTCGCTTCCCTGCCAGGTGTTCCTGAGTTTGATTTGGTAGTTGCCACATTTTGACTGTTTACCCTTGTATCCACCCCCTCTTACCTAACATGTCAAAGGTCACAGAGGTTGCTCTTTAAAAAAGCCATGAAGGCTGCAAAATGTGTGCCAAAAAGACTTCCAGTGTTACTAATGGGCCAAGAGCAGTGCCTCTGCTTGCACAGGGCCCCAGAAGTTGGAATTTGTTGTGAGAAACTGACCCAGCAAATTAAGGAATAACGTTAGTCTTTGCTTCACCCACTGGTTAGGATAGGATATCACCTTCAGTAAAGGGAGAATAGAAGGCATAGGTGAACTTAATGCATTTTCCTTTCCTGAGCAAAGCAGGGTTGGACAAATAATTGATGTGGCTGTAGAATGCAACTTCTTTCCTGTGATGGAAAACACAATTTAGTAATGGGGGAACGGTGGCATTTAAATATATGCTATTAGTCAACTCTACCTTTGATCAGATGACAGAACTTTGACGTATGAGGCTTGTGATTGACCTCAGCATACATGAGCCCTCATAGCTAAGCTGTGTTAATGTAATGCTAGAAATTATGATCTAATATTTGTTTCATCATGAAGTGTTTCCTAAGTGTAGTTAGCCCCTTATCTATTTAGCTATCTCATGTGCTCCATCCATCTTAGATACATCACAGAAATTGCAGCTTGGTGAAGCAGCCAGCTGATGAACTGTCACTGCAGAAATGTCTGTCCTGGGTTGAAATGTTATTTGCTGTCTGGTGTTCAGGGTTTCTTGTCTAGTGCTGAACTTGTACAACAGGGGCTTAGAGCCCTCCTCGTCAGCTTCAGTACAAAGGTAACCAAGTTAATTAAATTGCTTCCAAGTGTAATTTTAGCAACAACGAACTGATTTTTTATGAAGCAGTCAAAGGGTACTTTCACTGTTGATTTTTTCTGGTAGGTTGGTCAAGCTGGTTGAGTTCAACAGAGTGGTAATGACAAACGGATCTCTGATGTGCTCTTCTAACCCGTCTCAAGCTTGCCAGCTGCTTGCCTCCCATGCAGGAGTTTTGTATCAGCCAAAACTAGTTTATCACTCTAAAGACAGCAACAACCAGGTCAGACTACCTCTAAACTTCCACTTGCGTTCCTGTGCCACTGACTCATGTACATGACTGGTACATAGTTGAGTGCATTTGTCACAGGCTCCTTTCTGTTGGCTTCTTCTCTTGTTGCTCCTTTAGCTAATTTTCTTTAGATACATCACTTTACCTCCAAACAGAAATCTTCTAATACTTCCAGTTGACCTCTTAGGAATCTTGCAGAAGAAAAATGTCTCATCAGCAGCTTGAAGAATTTTGTGTCCTATCTGATTCCACTGAGAACAATGCTGGAGTGCTTGATAATGTGAGCCCTGGGTTGGCCTGACTGATGTTAAGAGACAATTCAGAGCAAAGAAGCCATTTCCTAAGTAGTCCTCTCACATAATAACCATTCCTAATACTTCTACAGCTTGCTGTGGCTCTCCACGCAATAAGCTGCATCCTAATTCACTATCCCAGCCTGTTTGTGAGTAATGCATTATCACATTTTCCAGACAAGACAAATGAGAAAGAAGGATTGTCTAAAGCAAAATATAAACACAAGCACTGGAGCTGTGATTAACTAGATTGTCATTTCTAACTCTACCTTATTTTCTTTGGCTAATAGTTTATAGTTAATGGCTTATGGCAACATTGGATCTTCACTCCTCTATGTCAACTCTTGAATTTCACTAGGTGCTTCTGAAGAATATACTTCAATATTTTCTATGGAAATTATTGCTATACTGGCTCTGTCTTTCTGATGGTGTAAGGATTTGTAGCTGCCACAATGATACTTGTAAAGGTAGGCAGGGGGTGAGAGATAATTTTCAGGACTGCAAGTGGGGGGACATCCAGAAGACAATCTTTCCATTGCAGTTTAATCCACACAGTGTCTCAGATAATTCTTCCAGCCCAAGCAAGGGCATCCCTGGTAGAGCAAGGTAGCATAGCTAGTTTTATGTCATCTCTTCATGTACCGTCACAGGGTGCTCTCTCAACCAAGCAATTTCTCCTTTTGCACTGTCCTACAGAGACAGGAGGGGACTGAACAGATCCTGCAAAATTTATAGCAGAGGAAGTCCCAAGGTGGCATGAAACCAGATTTCCCATAGATCGTAGTTTCAATAGACGGGGTATTCAGAGGGAAATACAGATAAATTAAGAATGCTTTGGACTTGAATAACACAGTCATTCTGTGTCTCCGAATAATCACTTTGAAAAATTGAGCTGTATTTGATGTTGATGTATGCCCATACCTCATAATATGATAAACAGGCATAAGAAGTTGTACTTTCAATATGGTGACTTCACCAAGCCCTTCTTTTTATGGAATTGCCTCTAGATTGCAAGATTATAATAGATCAGGCAAAAGGTTGTCCTGGCTTGGGGTCTGATGGTGGACAAGTGCAAATTTGTAATGAAGATTATAGGAAAAGGGCAAACAGATGATATTCATGGTCTCCATCCATTTACAGCTGAAAGAATTTCTGAGACAAACAGGGTAATGGAAATAGGGGAGAAATAGGGTAAAGTTAGAGACAAACAGTGGTTTGACTCATGCCTTCAATTCTGAGAAGTATATGACAGGCATAAATAATTTCCTTATATACAATATATAGAATGTCTCAATTTTTTTCTCTTAACACAGAGATCTTTGTGTGCTACCCCTTTTGCATAAGTACCTCTTGACCTCGTGAGTCTTGGTTAGATTTTATGGAAACAGAATAGATAAGGTACTTTTCTACATGCACTGTGTTTGGTAAGTACATATTTCTTGTACCTCTGACACAGTGATATATTTATGCACTGTGCTGTTTCTTATCTCCCTGTTGGGGTTGTTCATAACTAAACTTTATTTCTTAGCATCAAATTAAAAATTTTTTTCTCCCACTGCCTGTGTTTAATTGTGCTACTGAAATTGGAAAGAGCAGAAAATTGAAGAGAGAGTGAGTCTAAGAACTGCTCTGGAACTGCAGACTATTGATTAATATGATTACAGGCACACATAGCACTGAAGCAAAAAGATTTTCCTTTACCTAATGGTCATCTAAGATACGCATTTGGGGATGAGCTTTAACTTCTTGTGAACAGAACCTGAAAAAAGTTAAAAGGTTATGAGTGCACAGAATATTCAAGTATCTCATTCTTTTCCACTTTGAAATGTATCAAAGTAAGAGAGCTCACTATAAGCTTGTTCCATGCTCATTTACAGTATTAAGAGCAGTAGAAAAACCCTCTTCTAGAATTGTCTCAACATAAGCCTGTGTATATGTGTGAACATGTATCTCCCAGTTTATTTGCCTTGTACTGCAAACTTTTGCATTCCAAAACTTTGACAGCATGTTGTGGGAGTGATCCCATTTTTGCCCTTTGATTTGCCTATGAGCTGTGTGATTTTTATTTTAAAAGAAGAATTGCAGTTTATAAATGAGGCAGATCCTGGCAGAGGTTTGAGAGACACATCGCTTATGTTTGCCCTGAAGCTATGGAGTCTGTCCATTCGTGCATGCTCAAGTCTAACGCTCTGTACTCTTTCTGAGCTTTCCAATTTACAAACCAGCTTGAAATCTCATTAGAAAGTCTGTGCTATGAATTGAGCCATCCTTTCCTGCTATATCTAAGAGCCTGAAATAATCCAGCAGGACAGTCCAATGCTGTGTCCCATGGCCTGTGTCAGTTGTAACAGGCAAAAAGCACATTAAGGACTCGTCTAGTCCCCTTCAGCCACTGTCTTGAAGCTAACCATTTTGACATCTCTAGCCTGTGCATCCCATTGCAGCTACTGAGGTTGCACATGGAATAGTTTTGCTCTGGAACCCTGCTGCTTTGCAGAGCTAACCATGAGCCTCTGGTTAGACTCTGGGCCTAGGACAGAGTCAGTGACTGATGCTTGCATGGACTATGGGAAAAATGATAGCATGTAGACTTGATGTAGAGCAGGAATATGATGAGCTCAATAGGGGCAAGCCTGCTGTGATACCTGCTTATGGCCTAGATGTCTGGAGAAGAAAATGAATTATACTTCTAAGAGGAAATATGTTGAGCTGTAAAGTAACTGGTATCTTTTATGCCTACCATGGAAGTGTGGGACCAGCCAGTGGATTCTGAAGGAGACTGATTGTTCACATTAGTTGTACAGGATCAGCAAAGAGAATATTACAACAGTGACTCAGTGAGACAGTCAACAGATTTGGCCTTAAGGCCATTTCTATATTACAGCATCGACACTAGTATAGGCATTGACCTTGTGGACCTACGTGGTGAGAGCACAGCTAAGCAGTGCAGCTGCCTCAGTGATACAGTTGGGCATGAGTCTTACTGCTCTTTTCCTTTGAGGATTCAGTGATGTTCTTGGAGCTTTGTGAAAAGATTTGATGATGAGAACAAAGTGTTTTTTCCTTTGTGAACAATTTTTGATTTCCAGTTCCTCGTATTTCCTATGATTTTTACAAGTTATAGAGTGATGGAACTTCTGTGATACAGGAAGTCTATGTGTCTTTCAGAGGAATAGTGAGGAGCTGCTTTCCTGTCTGTCCTGGGATCTCTGGAGGGGTGCCTTGACATTTTAAATGGAAACATTTTCACACAAAACTGCCTGGCAATTTGAATTTTCTTTGAAACATCTGATTTTGAGACAGCACACATGGTGTCCTTCACTCAGGAGGGTGCCCTTCACTCAGGCACAGCTAGCATGAGTGCTCATGACAGAGGAGCATTACGGCTTCACATGAAGGATGATTTCTAAAGCCTGAAGAGTTGTCTTAAATTGTGCTCACTAACAGGGAGATAGAGCTGACACACAGACAAATAACTGAATTTCTTTTTCAGAAAGACTATGATAGTTCTGTAGCATTCATATAGTCCATATTCAAGTGTCAGCTATTCCAAAGAGAAGAGGGATTCAGATATCACTAGCTTGGCAGAGAGGAGGAACAATTGTTTGCGTAGGTTCACTGCCTCACTTTATGCTTTTAATTTAGATGCTGGCTATAGCTGTTACCTGGTGTTGGTGATCAAAATCCTCAGCTCTGTACACCACACATAGATGACAATGACAGCATGAATGCATGCAGGCTTCCTCCAGGAACTAGAAGAATACTGAATGTGAAGGAAGCAGTCTATGAAAGCTCAGTAAGTGGCAATTCTTGGTATACTTTCAGGTGACAGTGACACTGTGCCTTCCTAAGCAGATATAAAACTAAACTCTTGATATACAAAAATGAACCTGTCTCCAAATATGCTCCTTATCATTTTTTTTCTTTAAATGAGAGGACATTTCATGTTTGAAATACTCAGATTAATGGCAGGTTTACAGCAGTTTGATTTGAAACGTGCTTTCTAGTAATGTCTATACAGTGGAGATGCACAAAGCATGCTGAAATTTAGGACTCTGAAGAGAATTTCCTTAGCACAGCCTTATTCTAAAGGAAAGAGCTACCATACCAGAGAGCTACACTCAGGCTCGATCCACGGTGACTAGAGAACCCCAAAATGACTTGAATTCAAAGGATCAGGCCTTGAGGATGGAGAGTTGCTCCACCCATTGCTCTGCCTGTGTCCTCAGGGCAGTTCTTTTCCCCATTTCAACCAGTTTCCCAGTTGTGACTGCAGTATTATCCAGTGTGCCACTTTCTGTGGAGGTATATGGGTCTTCAGAAAGAGGAAGAGTATCCCAAAATGAGTCAGATGGGATGGAGGTAGTTGTGGTTTTGTCTGTGTCGGAATACATTTTTTGGTTTGGAAAAGTACATTTTAGTATGTTTTTGGCCCAAATCACTTCTAAGCAATACTTAGCTGGATCCAAATGCTCTTGAAATCAGTGAGTTTTTTTTCAGTTGGTCTAGGAACATTTAGGGATCTGTCTACGTCCCCTTACTGACACGTCTCTCTTGAGGCATGACATCATTCATCATCACTGATGTCAGCAACATTAATGGCATTTTCAGTAGTGAAAAAGATTTTTGAAGTAGGTTGTCCTATAAATAGAAGCCTCTGTTGTCATCCATGCCAAGGGCTGGCTGCTGTCAATGGCATTATTAAAGGAATTATTTTAATTTATTTTATATAGAAAATTTTTATTTGCAAGAATAACAGAGTTAATCCTTTTACACTCAACATGTGACCACATTACTGTACATTGGGGTTGGATTACTAGGGCTAGGGGAATGCCATTTTCACAGGCCACGAAACAGCCTCTCCTTTCCCCTGGCATTGTTGTCTCTTGCATTTATGGCTAAAGAACCATACATTCAACCAAAAAATGAATCTATCTATCTGAGAGTTGATATGACAGATCTGTCAATAAACTGATGTGCTAGTAATATGATTGAGCACTGGAGCAGGTTGCCAAGAGAGGTTATGGAGTTATATAGGACCTGCCTGGGTGCCCACCTATTTGATCTACTGTAGGTACCTGTTTTAGCAGGGAGGTTGGACTTGATGATCCCTTGAGGTCCATTCCAACCCCTGCAATTCTGTGATTCTGTGAACAGTGAGATGTGACAGTGTGGATGGGCAGATGTCATGGCTGATGCTGAGAGGAAAGGAAGTGCGGTGGGATTTGATGTTCTCCTCTCAGGGTGTCGCTGCTGGTGCATCTTCTGACACGAAACTGCTGTGTGGTAGTAACATATATTCTCTTCCTGTACATGGGAAAGCTGTAGGGTGGGATAGGAGTATAATTTGTGAAGGATCACAGGTCTGTGTAGTTGCAGACACGAGTCATAGAATCACAGAATCATAGAATCCATCAGGTTGGTAAAGACCTTGAAGATCATCGAGTCCAACCACAGCCTAATCATATTACCCTAACTAACAACCCTCCACTAAATCATGTCCCTGAGCACACATTCAAAAGGTTTTTAAACACATCCAGGGATGGTGACTCAACCACCTCCCTGGGGAGCCTATTCCAGTGGTTAATAACCCTTTATGTAAAGAAGTGTTTCCTGATATCCAACCTAAACTTACCCTGGCACAACTTGAGGCCATTTCCCCTCGTCCTGTCACCTGTCACCAGTGAGAAGACACTCACCCACTCTCACTGTAAGCACCTTTCAGATATTGGAAGAGAGCAAAGAGAGTTTGGGGAGCCATATATACATCCCCATTGCCCTCAGCTTGTATCTCAGCTGCTATAACTCCTTCCTCACCCTACTGCACAGTGTGAAGTGTTTCACAATCACCTTTAAATGTAACAACAAATTCTAATAGCTCTTATTATAGGGCTTTTTATTACTTATTTAAGTGGGATTGTTACAAGAGGCAAAACACCCACTTTATCAGCTACAATTGCTTACAAACACAAACATGCATTAACACTTTATTTTAGTTTATGCAATTTACAATTTTCAGTTGCCTCAGTGCTGCTCAGTGATCAGGAAAAAGTTGGAACAGAGAATTGGGCTCTTGTCCTGGTTGTTTCCCACAAATTCCCTTATATGTTATGTAGGCTTAGTCTAGGAAGATTTATATTATATTTGAGAGATAATCATATTCCTCTGAGTTTGAATTAATAGCCAGGCAACTTGTCTACAAATTGAATTTGGGTGTAAAACTAAATGGGCCTACTGAGGGCGAATTGCTGGCAATACACACATCCACACCATAATTCCCAGTTCTTGCTATCTTTCACTAATTACAGTGGACATAGCACACTCACTCAGGGAAAAGGTACCTTGTATGACTCTGTCCATTACTATACTCACAGCAGCAAGATTTTCTGCAAAGTGATGTGAAGTTTCTATGTTTAAGTAATGGAATGTGGTAAATACATACATACAGTTGCTAACTGGTAACATCCTCATCGGTGGATTAGTGTTCCCAATGGGCAGAGACACTGTTAGACCTGTGAGTTCTAGGCATTAGGATGGGAGTCACTTCTTCCTATCCAGGTACTGAATGGCTTGTACTTCTATCTAGTTTATTTCAGCCCTCTTCAGCTTGGGCTTCAGGTAATTGTATAAAACTGGCATCATAAATATATTTAAAATTTCTTTCTGGTCATTTTCAGATTGAAAGAACAAAAAGGCTGGGATCAAATTGCCACTGCTGATGTACAAGCTTTGTTGCATCTTTGGAACTGTATGGGAACTGCTGACCTGAACCTCTGATTGATCACCTGAGGTGAGCAATGAGTCAGCCACAGGAGCACAGGTGAAGGCAATTCACCTGTGCTACTAGAAGGGGTGGAGCCTGGCTCCATTTAAGAGCTGACTACCAATTGGGAAGGATCTCTTCTGGAAATCTACTCTGCTGGAGGTTCATAAGTGAGCCCAGGATATGGGTAAGCGTCCTATCTATTTTCTTTTTGCTATTATAACCTGCTTTGCCTAACTCTCTCGTTTATTTCATAATTATAATATCTTAATATTCATTGATTATACATGAACCAAAGAAATTGTGATGAGGGAAGAAAGAAGAAAATTCTTACAAGGTAAAAAAAAACATTTGGGGTAAATGCTTTCTGCAGTGATGCTTTGAAATGGAAGCAAGAATAAGAAGGTATTTGTGTTCAACTTTTGGCTTTCATTATGCAAGTTCTTGCAGAAGGTGGCGCTAACTAGCGATAGAACTAGAGGGAATGGCCTCAAGTTGTGCAAGGGCAGATTCAGGTTGGACCTTAGAAAGTACTTCTCTGAGAGAGTGATTAGGTGCTGGAACACGCTGCCCAGGGAGGTGGTGCAGTCACAGTCCCTGGAAGTGTTCAAGAAATGTTTAGATGTTGTACTGAGGGACATGGTTTAGTGGGAAATACTGGTGATAGGTGGATAATTGGACTGTGTGATCTTAGAGGTCTTTTCCATCCTTGGTGATTCTATGATTTTATAATGACGAGGAGATGCTCTTCTGATGACTCAGTGATGAGTATACTTTGGGTTAATGGAAAATACAAGTTGCTCTAGTCACTGTTAGCTTTGGCTTTGGGCTTTCTTTAATTTAAAAGTTAAGCTATATCGAAGAATATTTTTAAAGTTTCATGGGAGCAGATCTTCTAGCTACCAAATGCATGTCCCTTCATTAATCCGTCAGGATACTCCAGGGTGGCAGGAAAAACATACGTACATGAACTTGTATCAAACCAGTATCCTGTTTCTACAGTGCTTCCTTCTGCTATGCTGCTAAGGTCTGAAGTGGACTACCTTCATTCATGAAGAATTTAGGAAATGTGGGTGTAGTTCAGGTGTCCATGCCTACTTGATACTTTCTGAGAAACACAGGGTGAGTCCTTAACACTATGTATGAAGGGATGGCTGTTATGTATTAGGAATTCGGTTGCACTGTAGTTCCTTCGGAGAAAATCTATTTCCTGAAGCTTCGGTTGAGAACATCTGAAACATTTGTCATAATGTAGCAGTGGTTCCTGATCTTATTTTAGCAGGCTTTGCTAATACCTTCTGAGCCCTGGATTCTGGGTCGAGTTGTTCTCTATGCTGATGTGACAATAGCTGAGATTGGAAGGGACTTCTTGAGAACCAGAATAATAGAATCATTTAGGTTGGAAAAGACATGGACTGTACAAGCAAGGAGAGAGGGTAACACACTAACCCCACCTGATTACTTTTTTGGTTTAGAATTTACTGAAGACTTTGTATACATGCTAAGTAGCCAGTGGGAGCTAACATTTATAATGGAAGGAAGAAATATTTTCCTGAACATACAAGCAAAAATACCTCTCATTACAGGGCTGAAGTCACCAAATTAGTAGATCTCAAATATTTCTTTACAGCAGAATTAAGAGCACAGCAAATAGAATGTTGCATGATACAAAGGGTACCCGTACTGAAACCCATATTGCCATTCGGACTGGATCTGAACAAGATAATGTTTTTTCTTCTGGTGTCACAGTGCAATGGCACCCCACATAGAGTCCTGGTGTAGAGCTGATCCTGCTGTGGTATTGTGATGGCACGCACTGTGAAATCCCAGCCCACTAATGTCAGTGGGAATCTTGCCATTTGTTCTACAACTGCGTCAATGACTTCTGTTATCACAGGTGATGCAATACCTCTGCCACAGTGATACAAACGTCACAATGTAGGTGCTTGACCCTGTGACATAAAAGCAAACGAACAGTAACAGGGGAAGCCAGCCAAGGTAAATAAAGAACTATAGAAAAATGAATTACTAAGGACTTCTTGTATTTTTTTTCCAAGTGTTCTGGGTACAAAGAGAATGTCTGTTCTTCTTAATTAGCTTTAAAGAAGTATTTTAAACTTTTCTTAAGTAGTGAGAAATATTTTGACTATAGCAGAAGTCCAAAAGAAATGCTTCTCACCCTGCAAGGGTAAAGATCAGTGCTTCTTTCCCCAGTGGTGTAGAAATATGAATTATACAAAGAACTGTTAAAACATTATTCTGAGGTATAGATTGGGTTATCAGTCAGCTGTGTCCACAGGCATGCTGTTTCTTATGAGCTGAGCCCACTGAAAGGTAAGGAGCCAGTCAAAATCAATCATTTCTGACCTGTTTTTAGACTTAATGAATATGTCCCACTCTGTAGACCAGATACAGTAGACAATCTCACCAGTAATGGTGAAGAAGAGAGCAAGATGAAAATCTGCACAGAATAAAAGGGATGTTTTGAGCTGCGTGTCACAAGCTCATTCTCTCAGTGTTTTTCTACAAAATCCTCACCCTCTCACAACAAACAGCAGCAAAAGCACACACTGAATCTGCTCACATAGTATCAGATTTCCCAGTGAAGCACGTGCTTCTCTGAACTTCAGGCACAGAGCTAGCTAAGCCAGACAGCATTTTGCCTGGGACCTTCACAGCAGCACAAACCTTCTCATGCTTCCTGTTCTAGATGGAAGGAGTCCATCTAGAAAAGGAAAGCAATGTGAATTCTCCTGTATCATCTTCTTCCCTGACTTTTCATGATTTTATTGGCAGTGTCATGCCCTGCAAGGGCAACTTAGGAAAAAAAGTCTATCTTGGAAAAATCTAGATATCCCATGATTTGTTGGACAGTCCTCTGTACCAGCCAAAGAAAAGGGGAAACTTATTAGATGTAAATCAATGGGCCTATAAGTTAAGCACAGCCACCCCTCAAGTTTGTTTTATTAGTATTTATGGTTTTCATTAACCAGCTGTGTATTCTGCTATTCGTACTAGTATCAAAAGCATTCCTGGATTAAATCCAGTGAAATCCTATATTATAAGGTAAAGCTGCTTTTTGCACCTGGTGCAAGATGAGAAGACTCAGAAGAGTGATTTTTCTGGCTCTGTGACCTGCCTTTGGTTTTGGAACAGAGTACATGCACTTCCATCTGTGTATCTGAGTAATGCGTTTTCACTACGGCATGTAGTAAATATACTCCTCTGCATGCTTTTAGCTCGCGTGTCCTGCATCTGAAATACAGAACGCAAACTGTGCAGTTAAAGCTGTTGCTTTCACAGTTGACGCTAAGGGGAGCTCTTGTAACAGAGAAGATAACGACCTTCGTCTTTTACGGCTGCTGCGCATTGTAAAGCAGGCATTAACATTAGGCTCTCCTTCTGGCCTTATTTTGCAAAAGCTAAGTGTGTTTGTCTCATTTAGTAAAAAAGAAAAAAAGACCTTTTCTAGGCAGGCAGCTAAAGTTCACACAGTTAGTGAAATAATTGAATGTAAGTGCGTGCTATGAGCTCCTACTTATCCACTGAAGACAAAAGCTTCATTTTAGTCTTTCTAATCTTTAAGTTTCAGCCTACAAATTAGTTTGGTCCATTTTACCCTTTGCTTTGTCCAAAGTCTAAAATGTGGAGTGTATACTTCATCTGAAGGCAAGAATCTCTGTTATAAAACAGTATCTTATGTATTCCCTGTTATTTTTAATTAAAGAAACAAGGTGCTAACATTTTATTCATTTTCTTTTGTTTTTTTACAAGACAGGATAAAGAAAAAAGGAAAGTTTAAGACTAACATAGATATTTTTTGGTTACATAGTTGTGGCCAGCATCCAACAAAGACTTTTTGCTCCCTAAAGGAGGGTGAGCCAGGAGCCAATGGTGGCCATAATCTGGGCAGTGCCTTCACTGATAGGTGACCATGTCCCATCCTATCTGATTATAGTGAGCAGAGCTGGATGCTGTTACACATCCATCCACAGTCTCAGACCATGCAAGTGATGAACAAGATCCAGGGCTGAAACAGGGATTCCAGTCAGGAGTAAATGGGGGCAGGGCCATAGACTATGTGAGCCCAAAATCTGTTTAGGGGACAGGCAGATACAGACTGGGAGGCAAATCTACAATTTACATCCATGCGGTCATGCAGAAAACCTGTGGCATAGCTCCAAGATCCATCCAAGAGGCAGAGCTGGAGATAGAACTGGTGATATTATTGCATATAACATAGCCTGGGCAATATCCTTGCTCAAGATTTTTCTGGCCAGGACCTACTGCTCTGACAGCCTCCCTGCCCAGCATGTGTATCCTCACACCTCACAAACTGGGTCTCAGAAGGGATTTACTGCAAAGTGAGCTAATTGCTGTGGTTTTCATAGGGTTCTTTCAGTGGCCACAGATCCAGGACAAGGAGAGGGAACTGCAGAAGGGACATGGCATGGTGACTTGGAGTTTAGTCAGGTTTGAGAGAGGGACGTGATACAGGCTACTTGCAAATTCACCTCAATACTGTGTCCAGTTTTGGGGCCCTCACTGCAAGAAAGACATTGAGGCTCTGGAGCGTGTTCAAATAAGAGCAACAAAGCTGGTGAGGGGCCTGGAGCACAGGCCTTATGAGGAGCAGCTGAAGGAGCTGAGATTTTTCAGTCTGGAGAAGAGGAGGCTCAGGGGAAACCTTATTGTTCTCTATAACTACCTGAAGGGAGGTTGTGGTGAGCTGGGGGTCGGCCTCTTCTCTCATGTAACAGTGATAGGACCAGAGGGAATGGCTTCAAGCTGTGCCAGGGGAGATTCAGGCTGGATGTTAGGAAATACTACTTGAGTGGTCAGGCACTGGAATGGGCTGCCCAGGGAGGTGATAGAGTCGCTGATCCTGGAGGTGTTCAAGGAATGTTTGGATGTTGTGTTGAGGGATGTGGTTTAGTGAGTACTATTGGTGATGGGTGGATGGTTGGACTGAATGATGTTTTAAGTCTTTTTCAACCTTGGTGATTCTGTGATTCTGTCATTCTGTAATTCTGTGAAATGGGAGATGGGTGCTAAAGGCCACCCCTGATGAGACCACACAGGGCTGAGGGAACAGATTCAGGCTGTTCTTGAGGTGCTCTGGAGGCCACACAGGCTTGGGGAGCATTTACTCAGCTATGCTGGGAGGTCAGAGCCCAGGACCAAACCTGAACCTCAGGGAGTGGAGCCCTGCATTCACTATAGAAAAGCCACCAATAATGTATGCAGTTCATGAGAATTAAACGTGTGAGATAGAAAGAGAGGCACTTAGTTCTTTTACTGAAGGCAGTTCATTTTAATAATGATACCTTTGCACCTTTCTTCCAGCACTTGCAGAAAGTTTGTCTGAGCAAGATATTAACTGTTTTACTTCTTGGTGTGATAAATCATGTATTAGTTGCCCACTTTCTATATGGTTACATAACAGACTGGTTTATGCTTAAGGAAAAGAAAAAAGATTAAACTTGTGTTTTTTTCTAGCTGTGTTTAGCTGTCCAAATCTGATAAATGGCCTACACTGTCAGCAAGGTTTAAATTTTGACTGCAAATTTTCATGGACTCTTATCTTTTATACTGTAGAAAATCAATTAGCCCAGTAGTACTTCTCTCCTCTGACCGTCCAGTTTGTTTTGGGAAGTGCTGCTCAGTGTAAGTAAGGTAGTACCATCTGAGCCAGATATTTATATTTGTGAAAGACAGTTCTAGAGCCTGCAATTAACAAGAGGTTATGGTTCCTTGTTTAGTTGGTACTGCCATCATCATACCTATGTCTGCCATTTTCACGTGGGTCTTATACTTCTTGTATCTTGTCAGGCAGAACTGTGTGATCTGGCAGGTTTTGTGGTAACAGATAAGCAGATGATGGTGAGTCTGCATGGAATTCTGGTTTGTTCTCTTGGCAGAGGAGAATACTACCTTCAAGTGAAGTTGATTATGTCCTCTCCTGCAGATTTAGTTTTGAAGCAGAGAGCTTTGAGCTTTTATAAACTGAGAGACTAGTATGTCTTTTCAGGCCAAAAACACACTGATCAACTTTATCTGAGGAAGCAGCCAGGAAATAACTGGGAGTGACTGATTGGATTTTGAATTCATGGGCTAAAATAGATTGAAACTTCAAAATAATTACAGTGGTGTTAGCAGATTCCTATTTCATCAGTTATAAAACAGCTATGATAAGAATTGACACTTTGTTACCTGGAAACTGTACCAAGCATGGCAAACAAATGCACAGATTGGAACTTGTTAGCATTCACTCTGGTGATTGCTCCAACAGAATAGCAAATAATTGATGGCAGTGAAAACATCTACTGAAGATCATATGGAAAAAAAAAAAGAGGGACGCTCATGCCTATACCTAATCATGAAACCATGGACACTTTAAATGAAACTGTGATTAGTTTTAAGTACCTACTTCTGACACCTGTTTCCATGAGAACAGGAACAGCAGCTAGAAATGACGTAACCAGAGATCTTGTTCATTGTACAGACGCAGAAACTGCAGATATCACATAGAAAAGTATTAGGACCACTCAGTAGAGTGTTTTCAGGAGAAGAAAAAGGTTTACTGATGTTTCAAAGACCCTTAGTGCACTTCCAGCAGAACTCCTTGAAACTAACTTCACTGTTACTTCTTAACAAAAACAACAACAAAGATTTTTAAATGCAATTTTTGATTTAAAGGTAAAATGATTAGCAAGGAATAAATTTTATTTTGGAAACCTGCACCTCTCAAGCAGCTAACACCATGAGGACTGAAATAGAAATTGAGTGTAACCACAATAATGTATTACTCTACTCCTTCAAAATTGCCTGATAAGCATTCATTTGCCTTATATTACATCCTTTTCCTAGTGATATTCCATTGCACATAATTTTGATAATAAAACATCTTTTTATGTGTTGCTGAATCATGTTTACTGTGAGCAATTTAAAAAGAACAGTCTTAGTTATATAGTCTAAATATTTTCTTGGACCAGAAGTGTTTTGGAACAAAAAATCAGGCATATTTTCTAGTTAATTGAGCAGTATTGTAAAATATCTTGTCATGAAATACGATGCCATGGCTTTCTCTTGATCAACATGAACGATGAAGGAAAAGAAGGAGCAGAAGTCAGTGGTGTTCTCCCAAGGAACATAACTTGTATACATGATGGAGTATTATACTTCAGGGTAAGCTGTCTTCCAGATGTCTTTAGAACTATGGCCATTTGTGCAGTCTATCAAATAGTACCTTTTCCCCCTCCCCCATCACCCCCCTCCCATATCAGAGGAAAAACCTGCAATAAAACAATGAACTCAGCCTGGAGGCTGCAGGTAACTTGTGTGCTTGTTACTTTTGCTGAGAGAGATTGGAAAGATTGTAATTGATGCAATTTCTTGCAATAACAAAATGTTCCTGACCTTTTGTTGATCACAAAGCAAATGTACTTTTAGTATATCAAGTAAAATCAAATTTCGCTCCTTTTTCCCTCCTGCTAGCTCTCAAGGATAATGTTATATACTAGGTTGCTTAATAAAAATTTCAACTAAGTAGAATAGGACAGAATGTTGTAGTTGAAGACCCTTGTAGCCACCAAGCAGCTATCTCAATTTTCCTATTTCAGCATTTTTCATATTAAAAAAAAAAGTATATGTGTGTGAGAGTGTGAGAGCAAGGAAGCTGTCAGCACGACATTGAGGAGCATAACATTTTAATGCAGTGAGACTTTCAGTGTGAGGACATAGGAAATGGTTCACAGATAATTACTTATGTTAACTGCCAGGCAGATCCTGCACGAAATACAAAAAGCCCTGCCAAGAAGTGCTACTGCAGGAATAAAGTAGTTATTCTGCTTGTTGATATATGGGGGTTCTACTTAAGCAAACTTTGATATAAACTCAGGGACAAAATCCTCAGTTGCAGTAAAAGAGAACTGGAGAGTAAAGCAAGAAGAACACAGTACTTCACACTGGAGATCATTTCTAATCTGTTCTCCCTTCCCACCTGGGAGATCAACCCAACCAAGTTTTATCAGCTGTTCCTGCTTTTCTGCTTCGACTCTGGTATGACTTCTCACACCAAAAGACAAGGTAGCTGTGAGCAGGCTTAAAAAGTTTATTCCAAACATTAATTCTTTAGATTGACATAGAACTTGGGTAATGATTAAGCAGAGAACTTAACAACTAATTATGTTATGTTTACAGTGCAGTCCAAAAATTTACTACTTATGTTTGGAAATTTGAGGAGTACTAGACTTCAAAGTACTGTAATATTGAAGGGGGAATTTTGTAGCTGCCACCTATAATTGGGGTGTGATTTTGCTGCAGAATGGTGCCAAATTGAGCATAAAATGGTAGAGCTCAACATCCTGAGAGGAAGGAACAGCTCCACTCTTTGGAAGAGGAGATTTTAGCCTTTTGCAGGAATCTGCTTAGCAGACTTTCATGGGATAAAGTATTGGCTACAAAAATGGATCAGGAGAGCTGTCTGAGTTGTCATGATGTCAAAGATCATGAAAAATAGTCCATCTACTTATGCAAGAAATCAAGCAAAGGTGGCAGAAGGCCAGCACGTATGAACAAGGATCTCCTGAGGAAAAACAAAAATAGAAAGGGAGCATAAAGAGGTAGAAGCGTGGTCCAGCCTCAACTATTTTGTGATTCTATCTCTGGCAGGTGCTTCTCCTTTTCTACCATTTTGTTTCTGTTGCATGGCTTCTCCAAAACCAGCTGGTTAACCAAAGAAGTGCCTTAACAGGGAACAAAGTCAGAGTTAAGAACAGACCATAAAAAGATCACTGTTGGCAGTCCTCTCACATTCAGTCCTCGAAAGCTCATGTCAAGTAGCTGAAATAAATTGCTGCCTCTGTAACCACTGTTGAGTCACAGTCAAATATCAGTATTTATACACTCAGTAGGGAGAACTAAGTGAAAGAGTCAGAATTGAAAAACTGTCTGAAGTAGAATTGCATGTTTTTTTCACAAGTGTCAGTTTTACAGCTGTTATGGTTAGCAGCTTGACTATAACTGTATAACACACGATGCTCTAAATGAAAGGGAACCACGATAGCCTGTCTGGATCCAGGACACCCATTATGTATCTCAGGCTGGAGTTAGGAGAGAGTTAATGCATCCTTCAGCATATGTTATGGAAGTACACAGAGCATCTAAGTGATGTGCAAATGTATAGGAACTGCTGAATCACAGCCTGAACCTCTGATTGACCACCTGAAGCAAGCAATGAGTCAGCCACAGGAGCACAGGTGAAGGTAATTCACCTGTGCTACCAGAAGGGGTGGAGCCTTTCTCCACCTCTCCTAGATCCCATTTAAGTGCTGACTGCCACTGGGGAAGGATTTCTTTCTGGAGATCACTTCTTGTGGAGAATACTGTGAGTCTACAACATCCGTAAGTGTTTTCTTACGCTAATCTTACTTAGCCTAGCTTTCCTGTATGTTTCCTAATTAAAACATCTGTATATTCACTGATTATACAGCAAGATAATGGGACTCCAAATAATATAATTCCTGGAGTTACAAGATGTGGGTCATTCAGATTTTTCCTGTGCTTACTGCTTGAGTGCTGTCAGTAGTAGTTATAATTGGTAAAACACTTTTTCATGATAGATGGTGTCACAGTATCACTAGGCAGATTTCAGTATTGTTTCACACTAGATGGTAGAGGGTTGGAAGGTCTCTTTCAGTAGGAGTTATAGATTCTTCTTAAAGACTTTGTTCTGGGCTTGAGGTTATGCCATGAGGTAGGACTGGAGGCACTTGAGGCATTCTCCTTATGATACAGAATCAGAAATAACGATGGTATCTCTGACCAGGAGAACAGTTGAAAAGTCAGTATGACTGGGCAGTAATGAATAGAGTCCAGCTAAGTCGTGGAAGGCAGCACGGGTGATATACAAAGATGCTCTCTCATGTACCATTGGAGTATGGCTACCTCATAATTTCTTATATTGATTGCAATCACATGTGTTTAAGAAGTATGATGCATCAAAATATCACTGGATTTCCTCTCATTAGTAGTAATGGCTGTGGAAGCAGTATTTGAACTATGTAACTGACTGCTTTCTCTGAGGAGGAAATCTTGATGATACATTGAAGCTGTGTCTTAACGACCATTTTCAATTATTTCAATGAAAAAAATAACTATTATGGACTGTTATATATAGTCTTGTGTCTAATATATAGGACTTCTTATTGTCCTTATTAAAATCTAGCTGAAAAGATTCACATTCACAGTCACAAGTAGAATATGTTGCAGCTTATTAAAAAGAGAACTACTCCTTGAAAAGTTTTCTTAACTTAAACCAGCTTTTCTTTCTCTCAGAAGTCAAGAAATATCCGAATATCCGAGATATGTGCAGTTGTAACCTTCTTGATATTTGCTTATCCCTAGATTCCACATGCAGCCAGTCTTTTCTGAAGAATTCTTATTAATGTCTTATTCTGGATGTCTCTATGGAGAGGGGGAAAAAAGAGTGGAAACAGCCTAGAGAAGAAGCTGAGAAGACAGTGGCAGGTTACCCTCCTATGTGATGTTAATGATAAGAGGCTAGGATTTCAGCTAAGAAAGGTAAGAGTATTCAACTCCCTCTTTATTTGCAGAGAGGAAAATCATCATAGTGACTTCCATGGCTACGTTTTTCGTTGCTACATTCCTCTGTGCTACCAAAGGAAATAACCTTTTGTCCCCTCTTTCTTGGGGGACACTTTTTTTTTTAATTGTTGTCTCTGGTCAAATCCACCAGCACTGATTTTAATAGGAGATGATGAAGGAGCTTTTGTGCCCTTCTCAGCAGCTTCAGCATGCGTGGAGCATGTTTCTGGGTCATTGGATGCAATTGGCTTTCAGATGAAATAGTACTCCTTAGTAGTGGTAAAGACACTGTGTGCAACCTACCTGCTGTGTAGTTATGAAGTCTAGTGGCTTAGCTAATAATGAGGTAAGTGGTGATACTCAGCTGTGAGTTATGTTCAGGTAAAGTAACAGATAAATTGAAATCTTCTGCTTCAGCTTTGTACTTATGCAGAATAAACTTATCCATAGCAGTATGGAAATTGTAAAAGATTGTAATAATTGTTGAGAGATGATTATGAACAACTCCTACCTGAGGCTGGTTCTTAAAGTGCATGAGTGGGCTCAGCTGTGGGCTACCACAGCAGGTCTTTTTGTCCATGTAACAGATCACCAAACGTGCTGACTCTAATCGCATCCACTGAGATGTCAGTCTCAAAGTCAACAACTCCTCTCAGAAAAACCAGTAGTATCTCCTCTATAAATCCAAAGCATTATTTCTCTCCCCACTGCTGCCTGAGAAAGTAAACTCTAGCTAAAATAGTGACAGAGTAGTGCTGCAGAGCAACCATGGTTGTTATTGTTTGTTTATATATTTGCTTGTTTTGCGTTGAAAGAAGAGGTTCTAGGGAGACATAATGCTCTCTTTGAAGCATTGTGTACCTGGGCTCCTCACTGTAACTAGTATGTTCTTGTGCAGCAATTTCTAGCTGGTGAAATGTCTGTCCTTAGAGGAAACATCCTCCCCAGCTGCTCCAGGTCAGCGTAATCAATGGCTCTCAGAAGGAAAATAATTCCTTTGTTGACTTGCCATTCACTTGGTATATCCACAAGTACATGAAAGGTTTGTGTAAATAACAAAAGGTGTTTGCTGTTGAATAAGACTAGAATTCCCTTATTGCAATATATATATTTCAATATTACTTTCGTTCCCCAGCTTGAGCTATAAGTAGGACAACAAACTGTAGCACTGTCATCAGGTACCTATCTTTTTTAACTACATGATTCACAACACTGGCTGGAGAAGACAGGCATTGTACTCTTGAAAAAGCATTGACTATGCAGGACAGGGAATTTAAATTTAGTAGGTGAGATAAAGTGACTTTACCTAAAGAAATGTGGTAGATGGAAGATGTAGCAGCAGCTGGCTTCATCAAATAACCAGTAACAGCAAGTAAAGGTAGGGAATTCTTCTTATTTACTACTTCTGACAACTGTCATTTGGCTAGCGTCATTGTGAAGACCTACGTTGTTTAGCAGAGAAGGAAAGCAAGATGTTCTTTTTACGCTGATGTAAGAAAAATAGCATTAATTTATGATACCTCAAACTGCTACTGTGCTAAGGGACAGTACTTGCTGTTCTCAAGTTCAGCAGCAGGTTACTTTCTCTTGTTGCTGAGCTTTAGCACCCAGGTATTTTCTGACTACTAAGTTATGGGAATATTGGGTGATGCTGGAGGGACCTGAAGCTAATTCTGCCATAAAGAACACAAAGTACAGATGCTCTCTTTGCCTCAGGCATGAGTAGAACGTTCTTTTTTTTACCTTGTGAAACAAAAAGTCAAAAGGTAATGAAATATAAAAGGATTTTTATATTAGAAAATAAAAATAATATACACAGTGTAATAAGCAGGAAAAGTGATTGCAGTTTAAGTGAACTTGGTATTACTCTATAGTGACCATTTTCACAGCCCAAGAAATAGTGCCTTGATGTGATTTTTGTACTGTTGAGAGATATGAAGCTATACTGACCATGCAAAATACTGAAAATAACAATAATTTTTTCCTAGAGACATCCAAAATATTTCCCAAAGTCTAATTCTACGAACTTCCTCAAAAGAGGGGAGGAAAAAAAGCATGGAACTAAAACTCCATTTCCTCCAAGGACAAGGCTGAAACTAACAGAACCTGCTTTGGTTGGCTGCACTCCTCAGCAACAGCTGCATGACTGACTGATACAACATCAGCCAAAAATGACGCAGTGAATCTGTGCAATGAAGATTTCAGAAATGTGCAAGCGTAGGATCATGGAATAGTTTGGCATGGATCTCTCTAACTTAGACTGCCATTTTCCTTAAGATTTGTAGGGAGTCTTCAAATGTAGAATGTTGCATCTTCCATTTTAGCACTGGATACAATACTTCTCATTTAATTCTGCAGTATAAATTTCATCCAATAGGAGGATTTTAAGCTTCAGTAAAATATGGCGTACAGATCTGCATGTGTTTTTTCCAAAAAAGGTCTGTTTCTGATATCTATTTCATGTTAGCATTTGGGCAGAGTTGAACTGCCCCTTTGCCCTGTGCTGTTGAGAGGAACGAAAGGGGAAAGTTGTGTAGAATATTGGAATCTTTAGTGAAGCTTCCTTCACAGAAGATCCCCAAGTATTTTTGGAAGGCTTGTAGAGGTCTAAAGAAGTCGTATCTGGAAAGGTGGTCAGTTTGAGAACAGAACAAATACCTGCAGACTATGAAATAGAGAAGGACAAAGACAGTGTATGTTGGAAGCAGCGACTAATGAGCTGCACACAGCTAAAAGAATGCTTGAAGAAATAGCAAGGCGAGGTTAAAAAAAAAAAAAAAAAGAGCCAGGTACTTTTTGTCTGCCTATTGCCATTAAGGCAAATCATCAAGGTCTCTTAAGAGATGCTTAAAAAGCTTTATTAAACAGTTTTTGGATGCTCTACCTCATAGAAGTTGACTCTGCTCATATGATGATAGCTTAAGGAGTTTTTGAGAGACTTCTTCAGCAATCTGAAAGAATTATTTTTTGGCACACAATACATTTCAGAAGAAAATTACTGTTTGTTAGAGAGGAATCATGATAAGTGCATTGCTCCTTTAAAAGGAACAGTTAGGAGTTGGTTCATCCAGAGCTTTTAAAAAATAGTCAAAGAATATTTTTGAGGTTTAACTAAAAACAATCTTGAGATGGATATGATTTAATTCTGAAAATCAGTCTGGTTATTTCACACCAATTCTACTATGAGCATATTGCTGAGAATATATCTACGTTCACTGGTTCGCTGCAGCTTGTGGGCCTCACAGAATGTTGTGAATATATTAGTACATAAACTCAATGATTGCATCAGTTACCAAAATTGAAATTACTTAAAGAATGGATTAGAATATCCAGGTAACTTTCAAAGCTTTTTTTTTTCCTTTTGAATGTCAGAGCTTTCCTAAATGTCAGGAAACATGTTCGCTAAAACAAGAAGCAGAACTGTATGGACACTTTCAAGCTGGGTTCTGTATCTGGCTTTGTTCTTAATTGCAATACAGAGAGTAACTCTCTTTCCTATTTTTAATGTCTTTGAACACCTGCAAATTTGATTTAAAACATCATGGAAGTTGTAAGGTAAAGACAGGTTCATTTCCTGGGGAACCTACACATACAAAGACTGACCAACATTAAAAAAATATATAAGTAGGATGATTAGAATGTCTCTTTTTTTTTTTTTCTCATTGTTCTGCCCATGTTCAATGTTAGGATTTTTCTATAGTAACACTGAGCTTTTGCCATCTTTCTAACCTTTATCCTTTTTGCTGCATATAGGAGTGTTAGAGAGAGATTCTAAGAATAACCAAGAAAGTAAATCTGGAGGAAAAAATATAATAGGAATATGTGTAGTTGTGGATCATATCTGACAAAATGTTATGTGGGAGAAAACACGGAGAAGGGAACTCAGAACCCAGTAAATCAGGAAGTTGTGCCACTTTTTTTTTTTCCTAAACTTTTCCTTCTGTCTGCCTGCCCAGATCTATTATTTGAAAGATTTCTCAAACTGCAGGTAATCACCTGTAATGATGTTACTCTGCACATCAGTCTGTCCTGAAACTCTGTGAGCTTTCTTTAGGATTGTTAGGTAGTCAATGAGATTGAATCCTAGAGATGTTGAATTTGAGCACCTTACAGTGAAGGGAAAAAAACTATTCCAAAAGAAGAGTAGCTAAGCTGGAAAGAGAATCTCTTCAAATCACTCACGGTAGTTAATTTTATCCCATAGGTTCTCGCTGTTTATAGCTGGTGAGGAATGAGTAAGCCATGAAGAGGCATTAATCTCAGGAACTTGAAATTCTAATTACATTCCATTAATTTGCTGGCACTGTCCTTCATTTAGCAGTTGTCTTGCAAAAATTCCACAATTCTGCCCCTCTGCCATCTTAAAGACATTTTAAGTAGACTCCAGGCTACCTTCTGTTATGTGATCTCTGTTTCAAACATTTGGACCAAATCAGTTATTTCCAATGCCTCAAGAATATATGCCTCGAATATCTGCGATGGTGGATAATAGAAGTCACAGTAGAGGAAGTATTTGTTGGTTCTTCTTGTAACATGATTTGACTATTTTGATCCAGGGCAGTACAGTCAGAACTAATAGCAGTGAGAGCTACGTATGCTTGTAGGCTTTCTGAAACTGGTGAAGAACTACTATATTTTTCATGCTTTTGACTTACAAATGTGTTGCCTTCGGACTCCTAGCACTTCTTGGTAGGCTTTGCTCCAGTAACCTAGCTTAATGTAATGTATTCATTAGTAATTGTGTTCTTTCCATGTGTGACAAATTTCAAAATATTGAGTTGAAAGCATATTATGAACATGGAATATCTATTTTCTTTAATCCGCTTGAAGTACAAAGTGCGAGAAGGTTGTTTGAGGAATTGTTAATACAGTGCTAATCTTGTAGACGTGTAGATTCATAGATTTATTTGGAAGTATGCTCTTTTTACTCCCTTGCTTAGTGCATTTAGTCCTGAAACTGGATTCGTCTGGTGCTGTAATCCTTCATTTTGGAGGCTGGGTGATAAAAGGCAAACAGTATTCAGAAAATAACACACCTCCTTCTCCTGCCTGTTTATCTGCACAGTTTCAAGACTCCCACTCCATTGTACTTGGACAATAGGTAGAAGATGAAATGATGACAAGAGACCAGTTGCCATCCGAAAAAAGCTTTGGCAAACATCTAGGTGAATGTTTTTTGCATTGTCCTTCTTTCTCATCTATCTCATCTATCTGCAGCTTAATGATGAATGCAGGAGATGAAAAGTTGTTTCCAAGAGTTTGGGAGCAAAATTTTATTTCTCATAATAAGAAATAAAATGTTCAGTATTTCTGTATCACTGCTCTTCATAATACTTCTGAGCACATGACATGTTGGATGAAAAATAGTCAGTTACTGTAGTTGTGTACTTACCAAAGAACTTCAAGTTTATTACTAGGAAAAGAAATAAAAGCCAGAAAGTGCTAGACTTTGTGCAAGTTCTCACTTATTATTCATGACTATTACCTTCTTATCCACTAGAATTTTATTACAGGACATGCCTTAGGCTTTGCTTCAGAGAAATCTAGGGATTACAAACTATACAGAATAATTTATGATCTCTTATAGGTGGGAAGCAAACTCTCACTGTTTAGGAAGTCATTAAAAAGAAAACATTTGTGCAGATTAATCATCTCGTATTCTAGAACAAGGAAAGTATTTACATTGTGTTGTAAATACTTCCCAATTATGAGAGTCTAAATAGTCCTAGTAACTTAAACTGGTACAAAACTTGGTACAAAATCTGTGTACAGGGGGCTCCACGCTTGGACAAAAAAGACAGGGAGCTGTTGGAGAGGGTCCAGAGGAGGGCCACAAAGATGATCAGGGGACTGGAGCACCTCCCCTATGAGGACAGGCTGAGGGAGCTGGGCTTGTTCAGCCTGGAGAAAAGAAGGCTGTGGGGTGACCTCATCACAGCCTTTCAGTACCTAAAGGGAGCCTACAAACAGGAGGGGAATCAACTCTTTGAAAGGGTTGATAACTGCAGGACGAGGGGAAATGGTTTTAAGTTGAGGGAGGGGAGATTTAGGTTGGATGTCAGGGGGAAATTCTTTACAGAGAGAGTGGTGAGGTACTGGAACAGGCTTCCCAGAGAGGTTGTGGATGCCCCATCCCTGGAGGTGTTCAAGGCCAGATTGAATGGGGCCCTGGGCAGCCTGGTCTAGCATTAAATGAGGAGGTTGGTGGCCCTGCATGTGGCAGGGGGGTTGGAGATTCATGATCCTTGAGGTGCCTTCCAACCCTGGCCATTCTGTGACTTGAAGGAACAAAATCAGAAGAAATACAAGTAGCAGTCAGGAGAGAATTAGATCTATTAGCTGAGTATACATCTTTTTTCTTCCCAAAAATGCAACTTGGGAAATAATAGGCAACTCCAGACTTACTGCATGCTGTGTCATGGTAAAACAGTTCATTTCCCCAAAGCTAGGAATTGTGACTTCTGTGGGGAAATATCTTGTTTAAGCCGACATGTTTCTGATTCTATGTAGGTTGCTCCAGAAGTAGTGCCTCCTACCTATTTCAATGGAAACTACTGCAGACACAACGCAATAACACTATTGAATAGAGTCAATCCTCAGCTAGAAAATGCTCTTTTTCAATATAGCCACCACCATTAGCTGTGTGTTTTTGCCAGGGATGAACAAAAGCCTGCAGGCTGCAGTAGTAATAATCTGCACCAGTGGAGATGATCCACTGTCTCCGTCACCACTGCTGAAACACATCGCCCGCTGCCTCACTGTATTCACATTCACTGTTTGGTCTCCATAAATGATCAGGAAGTGTCAATGAATGTCAGTGGATGGAATGTTTTCTGTGTGCAGGAATTCAGTGACACGCCTTTGCTTCATATGCACTTCCATGTCAGATGCTATTTTGTTAGAACGTCCCTCTGCTGCCTTCTGTTGCACAGCAACAAGGTGTGATAGAATATTGGCAAGAAGGTTCACCCTCTACTGCCATACCATCAACATCCACCTCTGATGTCACTGGTCAACATAATAAAATAGGGGGCATTACTTTTGGAGCAGCCCTTGTAAATGTCAATAGTCTATTCCATGTTTAATCAAGGTTGTTTTACTAATGAGAGTGGAGTTTAGCACTGTGGTGCTCCACAATTGAGATCCTCACCCTGTGACATGAGTGGACCTTGGCAAGTGGGTGCAGCTCAGACAAAGATAGTTGGCAATGCTGAGACTGCTCCTAGCACACCTCTAGCAGTGCAGAGATTATTTTAGTTTCCACGAGGCACAGAATTTGTCAACAAGAACCCTTCAAACCTAAACTTCTTATGGTGATATAAAACCTTAGCGAGCTCTGCTAATAGGCTTCAGGACATTTAGATGATTGTATTCTGGCTGTGCTCTTTGTGCTCATTTTGCTTTGGTTATTTTTGACACTCAACGCAAGCAAAGTCTCTTCAGTGAAGTGTTGTGATAATTCTTGGTGTTTAACAATAATCTTCCTGTAGTTAATCCCATACAGCAGTAGAGTTACCGGCCCTGATGAATTTAATGGCAGGACATACAGTGACTTCAGCAAGGGCAGAACTTCTCATTGAGACCAAGTCCTTCCACCCAGAGACAGTTCTATACAGCTACAGATTTGGAGACAGGGCATAAAAAAATCTAGAAAAGAGGTTCCTTTCCCAGAAAAAAAACAACAAAAAAACAGATAAATAATTTTGAAAATGATTTTCTGATACTAATAAGGAAAATGTAATAGACCATTTTATGCTCCTGTCCTTAGGCTGTACCTTATAGCATGATCAGTATAAAAGAAGATGATATTTCCTTGATTACTCATTGAAGAAGAAAATGAGTTCTGTTACCTGAAAATTTAGAAGTTTCCTGAGTAATTGGATAGCCTTTGTACATCTTCAATTTTTGATGTTATTGGGTAGTTTATGGTATTTACTAAGATGTTTTAGCGTAATCATTTTCTTGACAGGATAAAATATCACTATTACAGTGAGAGCATTCTCCTGACAGCAGAAACCATTTAATAAATTAGGTTCTGAATGCAATTTGCTGGTCAGTGAGGCAGAATATATAGTGCATGTGCAAGAAATAGTTTAAATATCAACCAGAAACTAACAGTGTAAATGACACAAAAGCATCCTTCATTGTGCTGGCCTTTTCTTTCTTCCAAGACCGCAAAAAGCATTGGCAGGAATAATTTGAATGTCACAAATATGTCGTATAGAAATCTACTTGCTTCAAAATTACAGGCACTTATTTCAGTGCTGAACACACTAAAAAAAACCTGGTTTAACATTTGGAAGAGAGTGGATTAACCAGCAGTATTCAGTTAATTCCTATGATAGTCATCAGCCTTGCGGTATGGATACCAAGATAGGTTCATATCTTCCAAAGCATTCAGTGGGAAGGGCTGCTGCCTCAGCCTGCTCGAGTCTCCGAGAGGCATGGTAGCTCTGGTGTGGACTCTTGTATGGGTTGATGACTGGTATACTATCCAGTAACAATTGCATTTCAGCAAGTGCGTGCCTAATAACAGACTCCTCCTTGTACCTGCTGAAGTTTTAGTAGCAAGCATAGAGAAGAAGCAAAGGTGGAATAAGGCAATCTTGTATTTGCATCTCTGAAACTGGCTAAATGCTATGATCTTCTGTAAATACAGTATTTTCTTCAAGTAGGAATCAGAATGGTACAGCAGAACTCATCCCACTTTCATGTCTAGATTTTATTTGAACTCGAAGGAAATGGGTGACTTCCACTCATCCAGATAGCTGCAGCTGCTCTTCTGTTCTGTAACATGAAATGTAGTCCCTTTCCAGCCTCCCCCTTCTCTATAAGTCTGCTACAGTTGTCCTGAATGCTGTCACTGCTAAAACTTCACAGCCCCTAGTAACTGTTTTCAGTCATTTTGAGCCTACGAACTTCTAATAGTTCCAGGAATAATGCACTCAAGTTTAAATTCTAAATATCAGTCTTAGTATAGCTTTTTTCAGCGGTGTCCCTCTAGTGTCATCCTTTCAGAGATATGGTGAGAAACTGAGGTGCAAGATCATGAAATGCAGATCCCTGTTTGCCTTTGATTTCATCTCACATGGACACCCCATGTGAGGAAAGGAAGGGAAGAGGCAACCCAATTAATGTATTTGCCTTTTATCCTTGCATTTATTCCCTAATCAGTTCCTGATGTTTTTCTTTCTCCTTTAGGTATTACCTTCCTGAAAATTTTTGTTAGCCTTAGTTTGGATGTGCTTATATATATCTATCTATATCTATGTATATATGTTTGTATATATGTGTATATATTTAATTGTCTTTGTGTAGACACGCTACTGGCATTTTTCTATAAATCTCCAAAAAGAGATAAGCCAACCAGATGACTTTATTCTGCATGCTGCAAAGTTTTTGTCTGCGTGGAATATTTGAAAAGAAAAATTATTTTATGTTATTATTTTATGTTAAATTTGTTCAGGAACGGACCTCTGTTCTTTCCCTTCATAATTTCTGCCATCACTATCATTACATTTCCTTATAATGCTGCCTAGGCAGAAACTGACAAAACTGAAAATTAATTTGTGAAATGTCTCCAATGTTTATGATGAAATAGCTCCGGGAGAGAAGTAGCAATGCTGTTTGTACTCAGCTAGAGCCAGTGTTGCTGTTCTCCAACATTCTCTTTATTGCTTTCAGATCCAGTGCAACAGAAATAAATGCTGTCTCTGCTGTTCCCAGCATTCACAATCGTGTGGATTTTGTGAGCGTCCTTTCTTATCTTTCTTTCTGCCTCCTTGTTTCATGTGAGGATCTCTCAGAGCTCCATCCTTCATCTTCTAGATGAGGAAACTGACAGAATAAGATTAAGGTTAAAATGTCAAAACTTTCTCTCAATTTTGGGTGCTGATTTTACACGTCCAGGCCCTGATCCTTTCAAGTGCACTCTGCATTATTGGACTTTTAGATGGAAGTTGCCCTTTGAAAACTTACCATTGTTGGTTATTGCTTTTCACATCCTTAAAGACTAGGTAAAAATCTCCTTGAGACTGATTGGTATGCCGGTTGCTTTCCATCCTGGTTGAAAGTGGGAACAGTGATATGCCCTTTTGTTTAACAATAATTGAAACATGGGAAGATACTTCTGAGACCACTTGGAGTGCAAGTACAAGCTGGCAGGTTTCGATCTGCTTGTGGTTGGGTGTGTTTAAAAGTAAGGAAGGAAAGAGGCAACTGAAAAAAGAAGTGCTTCTAGCATGAGCTTGAGAGAAAAACAAAAATTGCTTGGAGCTTTTTGTGGAGAATCTTTCAGGAGGAGTGAAAAAGAACTGTTTTGATTAATTGCTACTCTGATCAGAGTTTTGTGTGTATTCTGTAAGTTAACGGTATGCTTCTGTTAAAGAGAAAGGACTGCAGACCCCGGATAGTATAAAAGCATGGGCTTAGAGCAGAGATTGACCTTAAATTCTTAGAACAAATTCTTTTAATGAGCACTTAAAAACATAAAGTGTGTGATAGTTAGCAATTCCTTGAACTGAGCTTGCCAGTATATAATTCACTTAGGTGCTGCTTATATTCTGTATTTAACTTCCTAATGCTGTACTGAGCCACATAGTCCTCTTTTTGAACTGTGATTGGGAAGAGTATTGAAAGAGGTACTTGGCTGACTGTCTGGGCTTATCAAGTTAACATGCTAAGCAGCAAAGGAAACAGACGTCTTCTGGAAAAAAGGATAATAAAGTTAAGACAAATGACTTTAAAGACTGGATTTTATTCTTCTAGTGTATTATGTAGCACTAGACAAAGTTTTTTAAGATGGAATGGTCCAGTGGATTCTCTGCTGCTATTCTCTTTCCCCATTGTTATTGCCCATTCAGTAGGAAATCTAAGTTCAATCCATTCAGCCTTGAGCAGCCAGGCAATAGATAACCCACAGTTCAACGGAATAAGTGTGAAGCTGCAGCCAGTCATCCAGATGACTATTCTTTCTGATTCCCTTAAGTGGATACCCAGACCTTCTTTGGGATTATGGCTTTTTTTCTTTTTTTTTTTTTCTTGAAGGTTTGTTTTTTCAACAACTCAAACAAATCAGGCTCCACTCCTCTCCTTTCCCTTATTACCTTTTATTTACACAGAATCACAGAATGGACAGGGTTGGAAGGGACCTCAAGGATCATGAATGGGATCATGTGCAGGGGGCCACCAACCTCCCCACTTAATACTAGTCCAGGCTGCCCAGGCCCCATCCAACCTGGCCTTGAACACCTCCAGGGATGGGGCATCCACAACCTCTCTGGGCAGCCTGTTCCAGCACCTCACCACTCTCTCTGTAAAGAACTTATTTAGTAAGCTAACAGATGAAAAGAAAAACTTCTATGCCAATATATTTTTGCAGAGGATTTTCCCTAAAGTAATGTATTTAAAGCCTACTTGCATTTAAGAGGGTGCCTAAATTTTTAGTGATTTGGGACTACAGAGCAAACCTGCTTTGTCTTGGAATGCACTAGCTCCATCATCCTTCAGGTGTTGTCCTCATTGAAAATCTGGAGCTCCTTTCCTGAGGAAATGCAGAAGTCATGTCCTCACTGTAGGAATTTAACGCCTTCCAAAATGTTCTCTTTCTGTATTACAGCACTCTAGTACTAAAGCTTCACTGTCAGACTGCAATGTGCATTTTATTCAGCCTTTCTTTCTACTCTTGTTCAGAAGCTTAAGTTGTTGTTATTGTTTTTTTGGGAAAATTAGTTATGAAACACCTGCATTATGTTGCAAACTTCAACCTACACAACTATTTAGGAAACTTCATTAGCAAACCTTGATGTCAGTTGCTCTTTGGAGTGTCAGGGAAAATCTAACAGAAGGTATCAACACTAGCGCTGCTGGGGCTATCTCTGAATCTTTTTCTTAATAGTTTTGCATTAATACAATCAAAAGAAAAATTTAATCTATAGCTTTTGCTCATATTTAAGGGCAGATATGAGGAAGATATTTTTTCAAGGAATCTTGAGGATTTACAAGAATTAGTTTCATTCTCAGTTGTACTTGGAAGAGCACATTGCTACCTGTAAGATTTACTTAGTCTTGTAGAGCAATTCTTGAATTATAAACAGAAAGTGAAGAGAAAGTCCACGTCTGTAAAAATTCTAGATAAACTGGACCTGGATCATTTTTCCTTCTTATGCTTGATTCTGTTTCGTAAACCTTGCCAAATTCTGCTAGGTTGGGTAGGTTTTCTGAGCTATTCAGATTGGTAAATTTTACATGTCAAAAAATGGATTTTTGATCTCAGATGTTGCAGGTTATTGGGCTGAGGTGAGCCTGAGCCATAGGCTCTCAGTCATTAGTGCAGTAGGCCAGATCGAGGATGAGTTCAGCACTACTAAGTACAGAGCAGAATCTGCTCTTGCATCTCTTAGCAGCATCCTCCTGTCTTTCACAAGGTCTTGACATCAAATCTATTGCACTGCAAGTCATATAACGGTATGTCCCACTGCTATGTCTCTACATATCACTGATGCTGCTCTGTAGCCTTTCTTTCTCTTTGTGTCCTTCATGAAACAAGGAAGAAAGGAGTATTTTTGTTTTTATTTTTGTTGTTAAAGCAGTTCTGAGCCTACAGCTTTCTCAGTCTTAAAAGAAATTAGAAAGAAGTCCAAGCTGGGAAGTGAAGAGAACTTGCAAGACAGACTTCTGCAATCATTTTAGTCCAGCCTATTCAAATACTATCTCTATAGTGATCATTAGCAGCATCATAGCTAGGCCATAGCACAGCCTACTTCTCACATGGGTTGGTTCGATTTCAGGTAGCTCCATTCTGTTGCTTGCAGTGTGATTTGGTTTACAAGACCCTGCTGGAGGAAAAAGCAGTTGTGTCCCACAGCAGTCTTAAACCCATCAAAATGCAGCCTTGCATAAGATGCTGTTGTTTCATTACTCTGCTGAATACATATTCACATTTTATTATTGCATTTATTGTTGAGAAGTATGTGGGTTTAGAAATTTTCTATTCTTAGGTTTCCTTGATGAAATGATAGCTTTTTCAGTTTGTTTGTTTGTTTTGATTTTTTTCTCATCATCTGAATTTAACCTGTGTTCATAATCTGTGCTACGGGGCAATAGTAATAGAAGGAGAAAGGTGTTTCCATTAGGAGGGTGCATGTAGGTCATGGAAGGCAGAAAAGGGATGTGGTTTGAGATGTCACAATCATAGAATGATAGAATATCCTGAATTGGAAGTGTTCCACAAGGATAACTGTTCCAACTCCTGGCTCCACATAGGACCACCCAAAAATCAAACCATGTTTCTGAGAGCATTGTCCAAATGCATTTTGAACTCCAGCAGGCTTGATGTCAAGAAGTGGAAGAAGGCTAGCGTCAAGTGAAACTGTCACTACAGTAGGAGTGCACTGTGGGAGAAAAACACATTAGCAAAGTAACAGAAAGGCCTTCCAAGCTCTAGAACATACCCTTTTCTGACACCTCAGGCTGGCTTCTGTTTCCTTTGTGCTGCTCTCTTGGTAAATCAGATGTGGCAAGGAAGAGTTTGGTTGGAGACCTAGGGAAATAGGGACACGTGATGGTTCTTAATGTGTTTGGGCAGGTGGCTGACTGCTTGGCAGCTTGAGGTGATGGGGCTCATATAGGAAGTGTGGCTTGGCTTGAATCTAATTTTATCCTGTGGTTTTATCCAGCTGATGCTAGAGTTGTAGCTAGAAGTTCTTGTAAGAAGAAAGGAACTGATCTAGTTTAGCAGTTTGTAATCAGCCAAAGGAGCAGTCTTTCCTCCTTCACTCTTGCTTGCTTGTGCTGCTTAGTTATTCTATTACTTTCTCTGGCCTCTCTAGAGCAGATTTATATTACTAGCCTAGCAGTAAGACCGAAAAAAAGAGAAACTCTCCCTCTCTTTGTTCCTCTGCTTTTGCTGGGATAGCTTTCAGTGAAGTTCCCAAACTTGAGTAACTTTGGTTGGGTTGGGTGAGCTTCAGCATAAGGAACAGGGAGGAATTAGGAGGTCCTGAGGAGGCAAGGAAGAAACACTGCTGCTGGTGATGGCAGCAAACTGTCAGACAAGTGGAGATGACCCAATCTGACCTCTGTCAGTAGCTGCTGCTCTTGAAGACTGATTAGTTCTAAAGGGGAAGTTGAACTAAAACTTGCTGCAAAATGAAGTCTGATACTGGAAACAATGAATAAAAAGATTATGTGGGAAGAGTCACTACCTTTTGTATCTGCTTCTTTGTGGTAATGTTGCTGAAAGCTCTTGTTTTTCTTTTCAAACTGTGGTGTTATTGTGTTTTTATTTCTTTTTAAGCAGACTCCTTAAAGGGCAAGTTGTTTTTAAGTGTCTGCATTGATCAAAGAATAAAGCTCAGTTGCTTCAATTGCTGTAAATACTTTGGGAATCCTTCAGCCACTTCAGCTGGCTTTGTAACTCTCTCTCTTCTCTTGTTCTCCCACTGGCAGAATCTTCTGCATCTTGAACTTTGCTTTTCTAGTTAGATTCAGGTTATCTACTGAGAAAAGAAAATATATTTCCGTTTGCTTGAGTGTATTAGTTGCATTGTAAAAGAGACGTTAAATTAAGGACAGCTGTTCTTGATGTTTGTTGAAAAACTATTGAAGGGTATTAGCTGAGACCAGTTACTTTTTCTCCCCATATTGAAGCAACTTCACTAGTTACTGCTTTGAGCTAGCAGGCCTTTTCTATCTTGCCCAACTATTCTTTACCTGCCCATTGCTTGTTTTCTCAACAAAAAAGAAGGTAATAATCATTACTAATATTGAGTAGATATAATAAATAATTGTATGACATCAGTCACGACCTTCAAAGAAATTATCATTTTCTGTAATTGCAGGGTTCATGTTCATCATAGAATCATTTCAGTTGGAGGGGACCCTTGAAAGTCATCTGGTCCAACACCCCTGTAAAGAACAGGGACATCCACAGCTTCATCAGGTGCTCAGAGTCCCATCCAGCCTGACCTTGGGTGTCTCCAGGGACAGGGCATCCACCACTTTTCTGGCCAACCAGTACCAATCTTACCATCTTAGCCTTACCATTTTTATTGTAAAAAATTTCTTCCTTATGTGCTATCTAAATCTCCTCTCCTTTTGTTTGAAATTGTTTCCCCTTGGCCTGTCACAGCAGATTCTGCTGAAGAGTCTGTCCCTTCTTTCTTACAGCCCTCCTTCAGATACTGAAAGGCTACTCTCAGGTCCCCCTGAACCTTCTCTTCTCCATGCTGAACAGCCCCACCTCTCTCAGCCTGTCCTTGTAGGAGAGGTGTTTCATCCCTTGAAGCATTTTTTGTGGCATTCCAACAGGTCTGTATCTCTCCTGTACTAGAGACTCTACATCTGTACATAGTACTGCAGGTGAGATCTTACCAGCACAGAGGGGCAGGATAACCTTCCTCACCCTGCTGACCGTGCTGCTTTGGATGCAGCCCAGGATACAGTTGGCCTTCTTCTCTGCAAGGGCACATTTTGCTGGCTCACGTCTAGCTGCCATCCACCAGTACTCCTAAGTTTTTTTCAGTAATGCTATGCTCTGTCCTTATGTTCCCCAGCTTGTATTGAAAGCAAGGGTTGCTACAACCCAGGTGCAAGACCTTGCACTTGGATGTATTGAACCTCATGAGGTTCACCTGGGTCCACTGCTCAAGCCTGGCTGGGCCTCTCTGAATGGCATCACGTTTGATTTCATCTATTTATTACATGTAAGTAACTAACTCTCTTTGCTGGTTCTTTGTGGCTTTTAGAAACAAACCTTCTCCAAGTGCTTCTGCATTATAAGATTATATATGTTGTTTTTTCTCTTGAACTTGTCCAGGAGACTCTATGTAGCTAGGTTAAATGAATAAACATCACTATTAATAAAGGGGTGAAAAGGAGAAGTGAGAAATGAATGTTTGTCTCTACGAAATCAAGAAGCAAAAACCTTCTACATGTCATCTCTGTTGTTGTGTACAGACAAGAAAGCACTCATGCTGTAGGAAGGATTTTGTATCTGGCATCTCTAAAAACAACTTCTCTGGAAGTGGAAAGGCTGGGGAAAAAATGTCCTTTTTTTTTATGGAGCACGGTTGCCTTCTCCACATCTTCTGCAAGGAAGCTGAGATTTCAGAAGAAAATCAGTGTTTATTTAGAATAACTTAGTTCCTACTTCATGAGATATGAGTCCTAACAGACATGTCCTGCTATAACAGAATAGTCAAGGCCAAATCCTTAAAGGAAGGTACAGGAGCATGATATAAGACCTTAAGCTGTGGCTTGGCACTGTATGTGGAAAGACTTAAATGAAGGCAGAAAGTAGATTGAGCTGTGGTAGTAGGGGAGAGTCTTTGAACCCTGTCTCGGTATCTAGGCATGTCCCCACTCAGCTGGAAGCTGGTAGCCTCATGGAGAACATCTGATGCTGTAGCTGAAAGCTTCATTGGCTTCTAAGGGTAGTGACAGTGTTATTCTTCAGGGCAGTTTTTTTTGTGTGTGTGGAGTGGAAATAAACCTTCCCATGCAGTGATTTCCCTTTTATTCAGGAATTGTTATGAAATTAAGTGTATGGTACTGGGGTGAAAGCCATGGTAACAGAGTATAAGGTATTCACCTACAAGATACTCACAGGTGATGAGAAATATAGCCTTTTGCCTTTTGATGTTTCCTTCAAATTCTTCTAGGTATAATTATGACAATTATTTCTGCAGATCTTAATGCTGCATCCTTCTTGCTACAGCAATTTAATAATAGGCATGGAAGAAAATGTAATTGTTAATGAACGTTGCTCAAAAAAAGATTCTTTCTGCCGTTCTGTTCTGGCCATTTTTCTTCACTCCTCCTTCAGTGTTATCCTTTTATTGTAACAGCTTCAAAACTTGTGGGAGGTGGTGAAAAGGTTCTTTGTTAGGTGAATCCTGAAGTCAAACCACTCTTTAAATTGCTCATATCGTGTGAATTTGCTGGAAAGCCAAGCTGTGGCTGTGAGACCTGGAGTGCTAAATACAGTAGGAATGCTGAGAATAAAATTTGGTAGTTACTTGGGAAGTTCACAGACAAGAAGCAACTTGCATTCTTGTAAAACCTCCAATGGTCCCATAATTGCTCACTTTGAATAAGGTAATAATGGTGTAAGTAACTCCTTGCAGCTGGGACAATACAGAATTTATGCACTTGTCAGTGATGGGCCTGGCTGTTAATCAGTAAGTTTACCCATTTTATTCACTAGAACACTTCTCTAGAAGGGAACTGCATTTGAATGTATTGGCGTTAATGTATTCTCCTTGTGCACCTGTAAACAAAGGGGATCGTGCCATCTCGAGCTCTTATCTGGATTATTTTTGTCTCTATGTATCATCTCAAGGCTCCTCGTAGTTGCTCCACATGTCTGGTAGATGGGTGCTGCTCCAGTTACAAACTGCTGTAACTCAGTGTCTAATCATCTTTCTATGCAGAGAAACTCCTATCTTGACACTGCCTCTCTTATCATCTCTCCAAACCAACCAGGAATTTGTAATAATTAAAGACCTTCTCTTTCTATATTGTTTTGGGAAATATTAGTATACTTCATATGTATATAAAAGAGAGAAAGAAACTTGACTTTTTTTCTTTGCCTGCTGCCTAATGCCAGCCCATTCCTGATTGTTTATCTAGTGAATCTTTATTCCATCTGGCTATTTAACACACAGATTTCTTAATAAAATCTTAATTTGCTTTGATTGAAGGTTTTTGCTTTTATTACCCAGAATTGATGTGTCTCCCAGCTGAGAGAAGATCTGAATGGAGAACAGAAATACAAATTGTAGGTAACTACTTAAAGCTGTTTCTAATGCTTGGTATATGTAGTCCTCGTTCCCCTTCTGGGGCTGCATTTTATTTTACCAGACCATGTAGTATTTTAATCTTTGTCAGGACTCTCTGCCAAGCAGAACATGTACATTCTATCTTAGATATTCCTGTGGTAACACATCTTGGAGTTACTGATGGCAGTCCAAATACAGAACAATTATGTTCTGCAGAATCCTGCTGTGCTGTAAGGTGTCTGATGATAGGGACTGTTGTAGTTTCTGACAGGTTTGCCCAAAGAAAGTCAGTTTTAGTTTACCTGTTTTAGTAGTTGAATTCCTGGGCAAAAGGTGCCCATGTGGATCTCTTGACCACACTGATGTCCTTTAGAGTCTAACTTCTGATTGCTGCCTGAAACCCTCAGGTGCAATGAGTTATTGTCCTCCTTGTGCTCTCTGATTTTTTTTTAAGTTTTTGCTATTTGTTTGTAAGAGAGAAAGGGGCCCTTCATGGTCTCTGTTGCTGTCCTGTGAAAGAGGCAAAAAGGTATTTGCTTAAAAATAAATAAATAAAAGGAGGAGAGCTTTAGCAAGGACCAGAATTTCAGTAAAGGACCTTGCAGAACCAGGGAGCTGTGCTGGGGCCTGAAGGAGAAAGCCTTTTCAGGAACAAATAATTAAATTGCTGTTCTGTGGAATGTATCCATAAAACTTAACATTCCTAGCATTTGTATTTAGATGGTCAGGAGCATGACTTTACCCTTAAACAGAGTTTAAGAGCTACCACAGACACATATAGGGTTGGATAGAGAGATCGGAGGCTGTAAAAAAAAAAAAAAAACAAAACTCAGTGATCAAGAAGTGCTGGCAGTAGGGATTTGAATCCCCCGTAGCTTGCAAAAGTCTTCATCTGTTACAGACAAAGCAAATCTCAGATTAAAAATATCTCTGTTTGGACCTGCAAGAAATAGTAATATGTGGAGATGGGAAGCTCAAGGAAAAGAATGTAGAAACAAGGTAAAAATGCAGATCTAATGCTGAGAAAAACTGCATTAGTGTGAAGTAATTTTGGGAGCAGCAGACTGAATGGACATTAATACTGCTTTGACTTGGTGCTGGCTGTGCTTGCAGGGAAGCTGTTGATAGCAAAGGTGGCAGGGCTATTGCAGCTGCATGGATTGACAACAGTCAAACCTCCAAATTCAGATGAAATGTTTGGAAGGTTATGTAGACTCGAAGATATGTTTGCATCTAAAATGCAAGGATGAATAACGTGATGCTTTATCCAAACAAATTTATGAGCATGTCAGCTTCCCTAGAGTAAATGAGGTTAATGCACTGTGCAACTAATCAAACATTTTGAAAGCAATCCCAGTGTATTATTGAGAGTTGGACCTTGATGCATGTCTTCAGTCTTCTTTAAATAAATGTTAACTTGGTAAAATAGAGATAACACCTTAAACAGCTTCTAGTTAATTTGGTTTGCTTGAAAAAGAATGTAATTACATTAAAAACAAAAAACAAAACAAAACAAAAACATAAAAAACAGCCCTCTCTTTTCCCTTCATATTAATGCAGCTGGTGTTAAAAAACATTGTCAAAGTTGTTTATTAAGAATGTCTGAAATGTCTAAGATGTTTAAGTTGCTGGTTCAGAGTGAATGTTAGTTATATTTCAGGTTTTCCTGTGACAAAGATTGAAATAATAAAAAAAAAGTTTGATCTGGCTTTTTTAAATGTCAGTGTTTTCTTCCAGAATTGCTGGTTAGTTAATCATTCACATTTCTGTGCTAAATATGAGAGTGACTGGCTTATGAAATGGCTCAGTAAAGTAAGAGCTTTAACTGCAGTGAACGACAAATTCAGAAGCTTGTTATGTCAGAAAGGAGGAGGAGGAACTTCTGTTTAGGTCTTGCCTTCACAGGGAAAGGAAACACTGATAGTATCTGTGTAATCTTGCACTGATGAGCTGGCATCACATTGCTTTGAAAAGATTCATATTTGAGATCTGATGACTAAGTGTTGGTGAGCACAGCTGCTTTAGAATCTGAGATAAAGGAAAGAAGGAAAACAAATCCAGAATTGCTGTGTGAAAACCTTGCTGACATGTAATGCTGTCAGAAATTCATAAAGAACAGAAAACCCCATTCAGTGTCAATCAGGTACGTGCTATATTGAATGCAATATTTATTATTTTCAATGTTGCCAAAGCTCTGCAATTGATAGGTACTGGATTTATGAACAGTAAACTCTGTAAGTGAAATGGGGTAGTTAAATTATTGAGAGTTTTTATTTTAGTTCCAGTGCACATTTGTTCTTAAAGTCTAATAGTTTATGCAGATTTTCAACAGGTTTGTGCTTTTAAAATTCTTTGAGGGTTTGAGGAAAACTGTAGAAGTTTGCTGTATCTTAGTACTTTGACTTAAAAAGCTGATTGGAATGTGATTGCTGCACTAAAAGCAGAAGGAATGTTTTTGATGAACACAGATAAGTAATGTTTGTTTTTTTTCCTTAGTTCTTGACAGTATGCACAAAGGAATATGCTAATAGAAGGTTAATGCCACTTAGCATCATAATATTTGTAGGGCCTGATCCAAAGCAAATTGGAGTTATTAGAAGTTTCCCTATTGATTTATCTGAACTTTGAATCAGACTCTTCAGATTGCAGGTATCACGTTGCTTAATATCTCAGGTTTTGTTTTTACAGCTGTTGTGTCTGTCTTGGTAGTTTTCCCATATTCATGTCAGTGATGTAGGTTTCCATTCTTGTAGAAGGAAACTGAGTTTTGAAAAGCATCTTTCAAAGTAAACAGGCAGTTACAAACCTGTTTCTTTAGTTTGCTTTTGGAAATGCTAAAGGGTATATTTAACAATATAACAATATATATTGTTAAGGGTATATTTAACAATAATGAAAGGTGGGACAGCACATGCATACCTGTTTACCAAATCCTTTGGAATTACTGCCTGAATGCTAATAAAGGTTTTTGCCTAGCAATGACAAAGGAATTATCTGGTCATTTAATCTCAGGCATTTTAAAAGTGAAATTTTATTGGAGAAAACAAACTCCAATCTGAAGGGAAAAATGGGATAAAGAGCAGATTATGTAATCCAGAACGAATGGCTAGTGAATGTGCAATGTCTTTTTGGGAAATGTTTCTATCTTGTCATATGGAGAATGAAGCACCGTACCTTATATGCAGTGAAAGTCTCGATATGTTTGAGTAGCATGAGAAGCCCCTACTGAACATAGTCATTTAGCACTTGATTCTGATATGCTGAGTTTTAGCAGCTCGTTGTTTCCTCAGCCATATCCTTGAAATTCCTTGTTCATCTTTTCTCCCCCTAAGAAGGGAACAGATCGAAGACTGAAGTACAGTGCCTTCACTGAAGCAGCATTTCTGACTTCTACTCTTCAGAACTTCTATTTGCAGTTTCAGAACTTAAGCAAAATTCCTTTACAAGGCTGTGAACATAATTTAAACATAGAGTCACCCCCCTGTCCTTTTCCCTCCCTTTTTTGCTTTCCTTTTGTAACTTTCCTGTGTCTTTTTAAATAAGATGTGCCGCGCTTTGCAGGCGCAGTGATAGTGACACAGTGTCAGTGGAAGACAGCAGTAGTGTCTCTGTTCTCAAACTCGTAACCATGTGTGTAAGTGAACAGTTCAGCTTCCTTGGACTTTTAAAGGAGAAATTACAATAAAAATCTTAGACTAAATCTGATACTTCTTCACAGCTGATCTCTGGAACGGTGTACGAAGACCAGTTAATTTATTTGAGCTCCAAGTAGTGCTGGAGAAAGTAGAATTAGGAGAATTATTTCTTATCCCAGTGAACATGTTTGTTGGCAACCTGATAAACCTGGAATGTCACAGGAAAAACACTCCATAGTTATAGAGACTGTCTGAAAATACTACAATTGCAGAATTGCCTTCAGTGAGTGTCAGACAGTGAGTTTCTGTGATAACATTCTGGTAAAGAATGGATTGAAGTGTATTAATTAAAACCCTTTTGAAGCCATGTTTACTATGTGCTCTTTTCAAATACTCTGAGCTCTGGTTCTAGAATATTGACTTGAAGGTGCAAGTAGAAAAAAATGTGCGGTGAAAAGGAGTGGGGAGATCCAGGAGCTCAATAGGATGTATAACCACTCTGTTATCATGCTTTTCTTCAGTTATCTGCTGCACACTTTTGCTAGCAGCAGGAAATATTCACTTGGAAGTGCTTCCTAGTCCATTCCTCTAGGGACAGGAAATAGGAAGCTCAGAGAGCAGAAATCCCAGGATGATTTTTTTTTAGCTTTATTGAGATGGAATTAAGAGAACATTCAAGTTTTGTCTTGATTAATATATTGGACAGGTTCCCCTCCTGTGTTAATAAGCAACAAGATTCTGACTAACTCAGCTGAGTCAGGCTTTTACCCACAGATCAGTAAAAGGCAGTTTCTCATGTCCAGTTTAATAAGAAAAATCTGAAACAGCTTTTTGTCTTTAATAGACTAAGACATGCCCAAAGCCTTTTGTTACCTGTGGATGACATTAAAGATATCTGATTTGGGATTCCATGCTGCATTAGAACAGTGTGTCATAGCTTGCAAAGTCAAGAATAATCAATACCTTGATTTCTGTGTTATTTCATTGAGTTTGTGAAGAAAGGTTACAGCATAATTACTAATTTCTCAGACAGTTTTAGGTCTTTTAAATCAGTAAAATTGGATATTAGGTAACTAAATTGTAATAAGATTTTTAAAAGAGAAGTTAGAATAAAATTGCAGGGACAAAAGTGTTTTATTTTCCTCCAGTGGGAAGGTGTGTAGCAGACTGAATACAAGTGAACCAGTGTTATACACAAATTCTAACAAGGAAATCAGAAAAACAGCTGAAACTGTATTGTATTTCATACGTGCCCATACATAGATTTGTTTGCCATCCAATTGTATGAACAGTCATTTATTCATGTTTATGTCTACAGAAAAAAGATTGTTTGGTGCAATAAAGTCGAAGGCAACTGAACGCTTGTTTATAAATGGTGTTTGCATGTTGAGCAGAGCAAACTGCAAACTGGGCACTCCTGGAGCGATTGCAGAACTGAAGGAGGTCACAAAGCTTGGAGCTTTTGTGGCTGCCTGAATGGAAAAAGAACATTGTATGTGGCATGTTCTTCTTGGGAGGACAGTGGTGAAACAGTCTCTTCTGTTAAGCCAATTAGATTTACACCTTAAATAATTTGTGTAGCAATGAGACTGTGTGGAAAAATCAGAATGAGAAATGCTTTTAGTTAGAGGAGGAGAGTGTACAGGAAGGGATGTTCAGCATTGGTGTGAGAGGGAAAAACTCTGCTGCTTTTTTCCTTCTTCTGGTCACCCAGCTCTGACAAATGGCTCCCTGGCAGCAGGTTAACAAAGAGGGTTTTCTGCAGTCTCAGACAGCTTGCAAAGAAAAGGTTATTTGAGGAGCCTGAGGCATGGCATGCTCAAGGGAACAGCCGGTGCATTGCGTCCACTTAGCCAGGAGAAATTAAATCCTGCATTTACTGTCTTACATACCAACCAGAAACCCCCATCCCATGTTTTCTAACTATGGGAAGTGGGAGCCTCAAGTGGCACAGTGTGCTCTGCCGAACTAAACCAGTTCATGTTGTCTGGGGAGATGAATAAGTCATATTCCCAAATAACTGATTTTGTTGCCTGTAGATTGCCGGGGGTCTGGGCTTTGGGTGAAGCTATGACCTTACCCTTTTTGTTTGCTGGCCAGGAGGCTCTTAGTCTCATCAGTGATTTTTATGCCTGGTTTTGGACAGCTGCTGCCAGAGAATCTCTTGTCTATACTTTCCTCAGAAGGTGAGATGGACAGTCTTGCTGCCTGAGAGGAAAGGAAGTGCCAATTCCTGCTGTATTCCTACTGCCTGATTTGCTGTTTTCTTTCTTTCTTTTTGTTGATGTTGTTTTGTCTTTTCCAAATATTGACTTTTCTCCTTTTCCTCTCCTAAATTTCTGTCTGACATGAGTGCGTTGCTGCTGGCGTTGTTCTCTATCTGCCTGCTGTATCTCCTTGCAGACTTGCATGGGGGAACTGCTGTGGGAAAAGGGAATAAAACACAGCGGTGTTTTTTGTTTCTGATTTATTTATTTATTTGAGCATCAGGAGGGACTGATGCTGGGAGATGTGGAATTGTTGTAAGAGTAAACAAAAAGAACTTGAGTCAAGTCAGAGCCCCTGCACCAGCTCATGTCTCTGCCATGCCAATAACTAAGGCACAGTTAGTCAGTAACCCGCTGAGTTGTGTAAAAGCCCTACTGGGCAAAATGTGGCTTTCTCTCCATATATAGTCTCCCTTTCTGATGGCAGATGATCGAGCTCGACTCTCTGCTTCTCAGCAGTCATACAAATTAAAGATGTCCCTCAGTACAAGATTTTGTAATGACTGGAAAGCCATGATAGCTTTATGGCATTCTCATTAAGGGAGACATGGTGGTTGAAGGAAGTAATCTTCCTGGACACGAGGAACGTTCCCTGCTGTTGGCACAGAGCTACGATCTGATCATCAAACCAAGAATTAGCTGCTCAGAATTAACCCTATAAGAATTAACTAAATTAATTATTTTGTTCTGAGACTATTATAAGTAGTAATGTTTTTATCAGACAAGTGTGATGTTCTTTGTACTAGCTTTTGCCATGACACTGCTGTAGATTGAAGTGTGATTTCAAAATCCTTGGACTAATGATTATAATTGCTACTTGTTTAATAGCTTTAATGGATGCTTCTTTTGTAAGGTAGCATGTTAGAATTTTCCCACTGAAATCCAAATATTCTTTTTGATGGAATATGTACTTGAGTGCCCACTCTGAAGTAATGACAAGTAAAGTAGAGGAGCTGAGGTCTCTCAGTATTCATTTATATAAGAGGACAGTGGCTTTTAATTTCTTGTCTATCGGTCTCTAAGTTTAAGAAATGTACCTAAGAAATACAAGTCATAGAAATCTTAAATCTGTTCTGAGGTCTGATAGCATTGTAAGGGTCTGTAAATTGAAAGGCTAAAAACTGCTGTAGTGAATATTAACCCCAGTTTGAATCAAGATCTGAAAATCTTTTCCCCTTCTATGCATACCTGCTAGTAATCTAATCCACTGCAGTAAATCTTACAGCTCTCTTCATGTATCATAAAGTGTTAAGTGATGGTCATCTTTGGACAGGACCCACAGTTCTTCACTGGAACGAAGTTTATGAGGTGGCCAGTGTCCTGGGTAATTATCGTTTGTCGTGCTTCTCTTTTTCCAGCACAAGTAAAATGAAACTTCCTCCGCTATGAATGCCTCTAGTAGTGGAGGAACATAGTCGTAAAAAAAAAATTCAGGTGAGAAGGAATATCTGGAGAGCAATGAATCCAATATCTTGCTTCAAGTGAGGTCAGGTTGCTCAGGGTCATTTTCAGCCTCTCTTCAGTCTTCCTTTTTTTTTCTTTTTTTTTAATGTTCCCGAAAATGAAGATTTCACAGCCTTCCTGAATATCCTGTTCCTTTACTTAATTGTTTTCATTGTGGAGAATTTTTTTCATACGTCCAACCAGATTTTTTCTTGCTCCGACTTGTGACTAATCTCTTGTCCTCATTTGTGCACTGTTTAATGATCTTGCTTAGTCTTTGTAACTCCACTTCAGGTAGTAGAAGACTAATTCAGCCCTCCATCAGTTTTGTGTTTCTCTCAGGACCAAGCCTTTGGTCCCTGTCTGTGTCATCCAGCAGATCCCTGAAATATTTATGAATGTTTATATAACCTGCAAGTTGTCAGTGTCCTCAGTAATACAAAGGCTAAAACAGGGCAAAGGGTGCTGAGTTCTCTTAAGTGTTTCAAAATATTCCTGCCCCTATGGTTTTGGTCTTCAGTATTTTCTTCAGAGGTGATCTTGATCTCTTTGGAAACAGGCTGCTGATTTTGCAGGCGTGGATCTGAAGTCTCTAAAAAGAACTTTATTTTGCTTTTCCTTTCCTCTCTGCCCCATACTTGTTGCTTATAGTGTACCTCAGGTAATAAATAATAAACCTGTTTACTCACATGCCTTCTGTTGGCAGTATCTTGCACTGCTGTGTTTAATGAGTAATAAGTTATCCACAAAACTCGAAGCATAAGAGCTATTTTATGCATCAGCAGTGACTTTGCTTTAACGATCCTTCTTGAGAAGATGCTTTGGTTTGTTTTTGCATTGAGATGCACAAAGTTTAACTTAGCAGAATATTAATAGAATGCTTTCCAAGAAGAGTGAGAGGCTCTGGCTGTGGGGCAGTGGAATGCATGTTTGCTGAATCACCTGTATTCAAATGGAAGGAAGAACCATTATGACTTAACTGAAACCTAGCAGAGAAAGAGATCATCTTTGTGACAAGAAAAAAAATTGCTCAAAATATGTGTCTTGCCCGGAAAATTCTAAGCACGTTGTTATTTATGCTGATGAAATAGTGCCTGAGAATATCCAAGTTTACTTGCAGACTGTTGTGCTTTTCTAGGTAAAGCTATTGTATTTTTTCCAAGCAGGCTCTAAAGCATGGCAGCCTGCTCTCTCTTCCCTTTATTTACCCCTTTTTAATGCTGTTCTGTGGAAGGCTTTTAAAAAGGTATTTGGTGTAGGTAATGTGCAGTTACCAATATTTGCATGTAGATACCCATTTGAGATTGTTCCAGTGGGTCAGATGGCTTAATTATTTACCCGTGTGTCTGTTTGACTGTGACATCCAAACCAGCATTCTTGTGCTTGATCTGGTGTTTGTCGCATGGTGACTGTCAAGATACACTGAGTTCAATATGTAGAGCTATTTCAAGAGCAGAAGCCTCACTTTTTCATGGATAACATTGACAACATCACATTTTTGCTCCCGCATACTTGTGGAAAGTGGTGGTATCCTTTGCATACTGTAGCCCATGGAACTTTGTCTTATGTCAGATGTGGATGTTGTTATGTACTATATCTGTAAATGGTAAGTGCTACTGGAGGAATCAGACTGGTTATTTTCTTTGTGGCATTTCAGTTGTTTCATATCTTTCTAAGCTGAACTGACTTGATTGAAACACTTGCTGTCAAGAAGGCTGTACTCTATAAATAATGAATACCTATTTTGTTTCTGGGCCTGGTACAGATCTAGTGCTCTGCTGACAGATTAGATCTAAATATTGTACTTAGAGTTGAATTTTGATTTTTTTAAAACCTTTCTTCAGAGAAGGAAGAGAAGTTGGGACAGGAGTTTGGTTCATAGAGGAGTTAATTTTATTTTAATGAGTAGTGTTTAAGATAAGAAAGCATCATACTGAAATGGGACGGACTTATTATCCTGCTGTGACTTCTTATTGTGATCCTCAGCTTAAATGTGATAGTGATTCCTTCTGAGGTACTGATGTCAGTGGAGTTTGTTTTCTGTACACTTGAATCTTAAGCTCTGGTTACCTGAATCTGCAGTTCTTCCTCAAGTACAGCTCTGCAGTACAGCAGTTATTTTTTTGTGTGCAGTTTCTGTGCAGTTCTGAATGTTTTCTGCAGCTTTGCTTTATTTGTGAGGCTTTGGGCTTCCTGTTCTGGATCTTCTGAGTATAAGGATATATGAACAACATGATCTCATGTACATCCATGGCTAAACAATTTTTGCTACTCAAGTTAATTATCTTAAGCCATTACTGTTGTTTATTTGTTATATTGAAGTCTGATGAAGACTCTTTTCTTTAGCTTTCTGGAACCCAAAGTCCTTTCTCCAGTAAAGTTTAAAAAAAAAAGTCACGATCTGTCTGATTTGGAGGAAGGCTGTATGAACTCCTCATGCTTGCATTGTCTCTTCCCTCTGAAACATGACTTGTGCTGCTTCTAAGTCCTCTGTATATTTCTAAATACTGCCTGTTGATCTTTGGAGAGATAAAACCTACTACCAAGTAGGCAGCTATCCTCCCTATCACTCTAGTGGATTGCCTCTCTCTCGAAAACCATAACTTAAATCTCAGCTGATTTGGATTCCTGAAATTATTTAGTACCAACTCTATGTTCCCTCTGCTTATACATACGTGCATGCATTTTCTAAATTCCTGAGGGAAACTGTACAGCCACTTGCCTGCTGCCAAAGCTATTGCAGTATCTTAGCAGAACGTCTTTAGGTGATCATAACAGAGATGTCATTGTAATGCCTATCACGTCCTTCTCTCAGAAGGATTTGGGGTTACGCTGCACCCTTTGAAGGCGAGCAGTGCAGTCAGCTCTTGCTGGACAAGACTGACAACGTTCAGGTGCTCCTCCATGCACTAAGATCACAAGTACTCTGCTTTACTTACACAGAAGCTTTAAATACATTTTGAATTCTATGCACTCGCTGGGCAAATTCATAGTATTCACTATGAAAATAACCACTGCTGAAAATAATCTTATTTTTCGGTTCCATCATTTTCTGCTTGAAAATTATTTGGGCTGTCCATATAATGCAAGCAAAAGAACATGTGGGATTTTCAATGCTTTTTGAGCTCTTAGGGGAAACTGAAGCGTCTGGCAAGGGCACATAAGGCGAGTAGACTGTATGAAAAATGAGGTCACATTCTGCTGCTTTGGCTGCATCGGAGTTCCAGCGCAACAACGGCTGGATGTAAACCACTGCTGAGATAATTCATTTTCCTGTTTCCCACAAAGGAATAAACAGCAGCTGGGTCTGAAGTGCCTAAGATGATTTGAATGAGTTCCTCATTACTTCTCCGTATATCTTCACTTTCATCAATGGAGTGTGAAGTGAGAAGAGCCTTAAACTGTCATTTTTATTCAGAGAGACTTTCTCATGTTTTTTGGTGATGCTCCTACCATCAGTCTTGTCTCTAGGTGAGGAAATATGTCAGTACTCCAAGATGGCATACTAGAAATGCCATCTAACTGAGAATTTCTGGGACAGGGAGGTAGTTGGTGCTTCAGGAAACGTATGTTTGAATCTTTATCCTTTTATGTTATGGTTGTGTGAGGTGAAAAAAGGTAAGAATATTTAGCAGCCATACTTTGGTCACTTCTGGAATAGCATAAGTGTGAGTGACTTCTTATTTACTCCAGGATTTTTCATGTTAATCTCTTATTGCCATCTGTAAAAGTATATTGGAGTATCACTTCTGGAAACTGGAACTTAAATGAATTGCACATGAAGCCCACAACAAAGAATTTTTTTTGAAATTTCTTTTAAAAGAAATTTAAATATTCTTAAATGCTGCTGTAAAACTGATGGTTCCAGGATGGGGTTTATATCTTAGAAGGTGTTTTGGCGGCTTCTTTCTTTTTTCCATTTTTTTCCTTCTTTTTTTTCATTGACCTTAAATAATTTGGGTATACCTAAATATGGCAGGTAGTGTTTCTGCGGGTGTGTTAGGGTGCCTTGATTGCTGATTCAGATGGAAGGAAGAATGGAGAGTAGCAGTAAAGGCAGTGCAGGATGCCGGAAAACCATTAAACATCCTGGCCTGATGGATTTGCTCGAATTCCTCTTTGTCAGCTCAGAAATTCCTGCACTTTGTGACATCTGCATTTCATGACATCTGCTTTTATAATGGCTCTGTTCAGAGGTGCTGTATCCAAGTACCTTTCAGTGACAGAATTGCTTACTGATGTCCATCCCATCTTTCTCCCTCGCTAGAGAGGGATGCGCAGCGGAGTTATGATTTTGAAAGGTAAAGTCTCTGTCTGTCTGTGTTCCAAACACCTATTACACACTCGTGTTGCTACAGGAAAGCTGATACTTCAGTAGTGCACTTGCAGTGGGAGAAGGAGGAGGTGGTGAATTTCTTTGAAGATAATTGGTTTCTCAGGACACTCATTCCACAATTACTCACCACGGGGTAATTCTGCCTCTGACACGGAGCAGCTTTACCTGATTGCAGTGAATTGCTTTGCTTAGGATCCCAGCTGTCACATGCATTTTTGTTTCAGGCTTCAATTTATACATTTTTGTGTTATTACTTCTAAATGATGTTTGAACTCAACAAGTGTTGTCACCTTTATTTTAAGGAAGTTCTAGAAAATTTTCTGCTTCATAAAGGTAGCAAACTTGAACGTTCTCTGTTTAAGTACATTTGGTATGTGATCTGTTTTTGCAGAATGTTTTCAGTGCTCTCTGTTTTATGAATTCCTCTATTTCTTTTACAGAAAAGACTTAAGATAGAGCTTTCTTAGTTTTTAATTCATGGTTGTTGTTTGGTTTTTTTTTCTACCTTAACATTTTAGGCTGAATGTTTAAACAACCTCCAGTCTTGAATCAAAATGTCCCTCTGTGCATCTTCTCACAAGGACTTTTCTCAGTTGCTGCCACTTCAGGATATTGGATGCAGTAAGACAGAAATTAAAAACTCACCTGCTGGTATTGGCTCTCCAGTTCCCTACAGCTGTAATCAGTCTGCATTGACAACAGAACACAGTCCAGTCTACATCCCTTCGTCTTATGTGGAAAACAGGCATGAATATTCTGCAATGGCATTCTGCAGTCCTGCTATGATGAATTATAACATAGCCAGCAATTTTGGTGATTCAGAGAGTGCATCTGTGAGGCAAACATCGAGCCCAAGCATTTTATGGTCTGCTCCTGGCCACCTCTCCCCTCTGACACTGCACTGTCAATCATCACTTCTGTATGCAGAGCAGCCTAAGAGCCCGTGGTGCGAAGTGAGACCGCTGGAACCAGTGCTGCCCGTCACCAGGTGAGTGCCACTCACTTCTTCAGAACTTTCCTAACAGTTAATTACAGCTTCTTTAGTTCCTTTATGTCTTTTTGTTACTCCTTTTAAAAACATTTTATTTCTGTGTATCTGAAAAACAAAGAAAAAAAACCCCACCAGGCACCAATTTGCTTCTATTACTTTGCCATTGCTTTTTTAATGTGACTTAGGAAATAGAATTTATTTTAAAGTGACTCCTTAGAGAACCATACAGTCATGAAACACTGAGTGCCTTCAATGTGGGAATAACTGCGTCTAAACAAGAGTTCAAGGCTGCTGGATACTATTTTAATAAAAATGAATTCTGCTCTGGCAGATTAAGTCCTTTCAGGTGAAAGGAGTAAAGGTTCTTTTTTTTTTTTTTCCTACAGTGTTGTTTGAATTCCTGTGGTTGTTTTTTTTTCTGCATCAAATAGTTATAAAGACTTTTAGAAATGTAAAAGGGAAGTTTATCTTTTTAAATTTGTTTTGAGAATTAACAGCCACACAGCAACATGCCTCGTGTTTGGAAGAAGTCTGACACTTCTTGTTGCTGTTCTGAACTGACTTTTCATTAAAGCAATGTGAGCAGCAGATTCACAGGCTGAATTTCTCCAAACTGAATTTGCAAAAACGTTCCATGCTGCACAGACCCCGATGTTACACGCCATGTAAAGTGCATGCATCATCAGCTGACAAAATAATTCCATTCATGTTCACAGCAGCTTTTTCTGCATAAAAGCAGAGGGTGTTGCAGGGGCAATTCCTGTTTTACTCACTGTGTGTTTGTTCATAGGGCTCCTTATTTAACTTCAGCCATTGACAATATGGAAAATAGCATGTCCTGGCAACAGCTGTAGTTCAATTTTCAGTAATTTTGTTACTACCCACATTCCTTCTGCAATGGGTGGGCTTTGTATTGTTTGCCCATACTGAGGTATAAAATGTAAGCCTAATTCAGACTTGTGGACTGCAGAAATCTTCAGCATGGCCACTTGAATAGTCTGCCTTTGGAGTCAGAAGAGTAAGAGGCAGTTCTGGAGCACATATCTGCTTCAGGTGTTAGGTGTGTGAGTTGGGACAGGCTATTTTAAATTGCACCAGCATACAAAGGGATTCTTTGTGCAGGTGAGTGGGGTTATCATCCAAAGTCTTCCTACTTTGGTTAATGTTTCAAAACAGATAGGTCTGGGAAAGTGGGAAGACAGGTCCAGGTTAGGGTTCTGGGCTGTCCAGATAGTGGACTAAGCCAAGTGGAAGAACCCAATGACAAGAGCAGCCCTTCTGGTGCTCTGCAGTGTGGCTTCCTATTTAAAAGTAAACCTGTACCTCTGGTGTTCAAGTCTTCTGCTGTTTGTTTGGGTTCCTATGGACTGTTGTGCCTGTAGCTTATGATAACTGTATTTAAAGCAGAGAAATCAATGTAATTGGATATCTAAATTTGTGGAAGATCTTTATCTCTCAGGAGCAAGCAATCACTGTATTATTTGCTAGCTGGACCTTTCCAGTGGTTCATTTGCCCTAATATGATGCATTGTAACCCTTCCTTTGTCTTTAGAAGTTGTAAAAAATGATGTGTAATTCAACATGCACATAAAGGAGGAATTGCAATTCCCTGTTGTGACTACATGGCCTGAGATAAAAATGTACTTTTTCTCATCTTTTGGTGAGATCTTCAATGTCATGAACATCTTATTTATTGCCATGGGAACAATGACTGTGACACTACATCTTTGTAGATTATACCTTGAAGAAAGAATTCTTGGGATTGAAACTTACAGGAATAGCTCTGGGGGAAGGGAGAGACTAATGTTGCAAGGTGTAAATAATTTTAAACAACATTGTAGTTGAAGAAAAGGGAGTTGTTTGAATGATGAGTAAGAAAACATCAGTATAAACAGGAGGGGGAACGACTGTTTGCAAGGGTGAGTAGTAATAGGACAAGGGGGAATGATTTTAAACTGAGACAGGGGAGGTTTAGGTGAGATATTACGAGGGACTTTTTCACGGTTGCCCAAGGAGGCTGTGGATGCCCCATCCCTGCAGGCATTCAAGGCCAGGCTGGATGTGGCTCTGGGCAGCCTGGTCTGCTGGTTGGTGATCCTGCACATAGCAGGGAGTTGGAACTGGATGAGCATTGTGGTCCTTTTCAACCCAGGACATTCTATGATCAGTGCATAATTAGGGCTATTATAAGTTCATTTTTATCTTTAGGAATAAAGCAAGAGTCTCACTGTGAGAGGGCTTTATTTTTCCCTTGGTGTAAACTTCAGTTAATATTTGCTGTACTAATGAGCACTGCTTTGCTGTGGCTGATCTTGTGTAATTTGGAACTTCTTGTAGATCAGCTTAAAATAAGAAACCTGAATTCTACATTTCCCATCCTTGCAAATAAGTTCTTTATATGAAAAATTTATTTAACACTGCACTGCATAACATTTTGATTTAGCAGTGTTAATCTGCAGCAGTAGCTCAACAAAAATGAGCAGTATTCTAAGGAAAAATAAACATGAACTCTTTTTTTAGAGCCTTTGTAGAGCTGATATATATATATATATTTTTTTTTTTTTGCATAAAATGGTAATAATTTGGTGATGCAAACTCCAGACCTTGCTATGTGTATCTGTATTATATGTCCTGCAGGTAGTGAAAATAACAATCTCACAGATTTTGTTGGTCCAGGATCAGTGTTTCCATACACTCCATTTATATTAAAATGACATGAAGAGAAAAGGAATGTGATAATGTAATTATATAATATTTCAGAGTAATCTGGCATGGCATCTGAAACTGATTTCTGCCTTCATCTCCTAAATTGTTTTTAATTAAAGAAACAAAAGATTTATTTTTAAAATGGATAGATATCTCTTTTTTACAAGTACTAGAAAACATTAAGAAGGTTGCCAGAGATTTTTCTGGAACTTAATTTCCTCCCATTAACTTCTTCTGTTCCATTATTTTCCTTCTGATTCTGATCATACATGAATATTTTGTGCAGGTCAGCAATGCTTGCTTGAATTATATACAAAGAAGTCAGTTTCTTGCCCACTGTGCCCCAATACTGTATTCATACAATGTCCAAACTCTGCTCTGAAGCCATAATTATTTCTATTATCATCCTATGCTGTTTTTTTTTTTTGTTTTTTTTTGTTTTTTTTTTTGTTTTTTAATTATTTTAAATTATGCCCATTCTGTAGGGCACTTGGAAATATCTTGAGGTCCCTTTGAGGTGATGGGCTGGCATTTCAATTTTATGATGCAGTTACAAGTTTAGACCAAAATTGTCCCTTAATCTTCGGATACCTGTGGCATCATTTTCAATATATTAATCAGTGTTTGGGACCTGTGCTTTGGAAATAGAAATATTCACGGTTAGGTGGTATCAGCACTTCCAGAAATTGTGGTGGAGATTGTCCCTAGAAGCTGAGGAAGGTAAAAGTTGAAAATGACTCTTCAGCTGACTTTTGCACAGCATTTTGCTCATGGTCAGGGGAGAAAGGAAGAGATTCAAATCAACTGGAGTAAAAGGCAGTAATTATAACACTCTTCTTTGACTTGTGGTGCACTAACCAGGGCAAGAGCTTGAGCACAGGAAGTGATGAACCCTCAGATACAGCCTTTGTCATTGTACAGTTTATGTTCGTATAAGATTGAATCATCTCCTGGGAATGAATGAGCCAGTAGCCTGTGGGAGGGAATCTTACTAAGAAGTGATAAAATCTGGACTGTTAATTTTTGGCTTCATCATTTTTTTGCTTTTTTGTTTTCTCAGTTTTATTTTTGTTCTCTCTTTAAACACAATAGTTTAGGTTTAAAAAACAAAAAACAAAAAAAGCCCCCAAACAAACAACAACAACAAAACAAAGAACAAAATAATCATGGCGCATAATGACTGCCACAAGCAAATCTTGCTAACTGCCAGGTCAGATCTGTGCCACGTTTCTTCATTTTTAATAAAGAGTTGAATCCCAGCTCAGGTTTTCCAAGTTTGACATCTGCATCAAACACTTCCAACTTGGGATATTCTATGAAATTTAGAACAAATTAAGAGGCATGATAGATATTGAATAGCCTGAATAGTCTTGCTGATTCCTTCTCTTTCAGGGTGATCATCTTGTCACTGTTGATCATAGAACCATAGAATGGCTTGGGTTGGAAGGGACCTCAAAAATCAGATAGTTCCACCCCCCTGCCATGGGCCAGGCTTCCAACCACTATATCACCAGATCAGGTTGCCCAGGGCCCCATCCAGCCTGGCCTAAACATCTCCAGGGGTGGGGCAAATGAGGATCATTAGAAAATCATTGAGTTGTGACCTTCAAAAAAAAAAATCTTAATTCTCTTTATGGAAAAAATACTGTATCTCTCTCTGTGTCCCTGAAGACTTTCAAGTAGAGATTGAATAAGGCCTTGGGCAACTTGTTCGAGCTGTTGTGTCCCTGTTCACTGGGCTCGGTGGCCTTCAGAGTTCCCTGCAACTCAAATGATCCTGTCATTCTATATGGAAACTACGATCCAAAATAGAGAGGACCACCTGGAGATATAAAGCAATAAATCTCCATCCAAGCAGCTCCTCAGTTGCAGCTAGGATACACCCCCCTTTTTCCTGCATGGTTTGGTGCAGGAGCCCTGTGGGCACACAGCCACCTAACAGTTTTTCTGGAGGACCTGACAGCTCACTTTTCTGTTGAGTGTTCTTGAGTACATCAGTCCTGTGTACAATGGGAAGTGACCTCTGACCATGCACGAGGCTGTTTGTCTGGGTAAGCTCCCTGATTGCTACATCCTTGGGGAAATGAGCATATATGTCATAAGTTAAAATTCTCTATTTCCTAGCTCTCTTGTCCATAAAGACACCAGAAACAAAATAATTGCTTTCGAACCTCCTGCTGTGCTGCCACAGCTTTTGCTGATGAGCAGATTTGATGCCCGATGAGCCTGTGGGAGGGATGCATTCCAGATTGTTGCTCTTCCTGCAAGCTGTTCACTGCAGTAGGCAGAAGTCATGTAGTTTGCATGTGTGCAGAGTGGCTGCAGCTAAACTTTTAAGCAGATAAAGAAGCATTGTGATGACTGGTAGGTAAAGCAGCGCTCTTGTGTGTGATGTTACTATTTGAACTGTTTCCTTATTGTCATCTGGAACAGCTTTGTGCTCTAACAAGGGCAATAAACATGGTTTGCTACAGATTATCAATCAGTCACTGAGATGCTCTCTGGCTGATCTGGATTCTCTTCTGATTCTAACAATTTGATCTTGATTCTTAAGTAGAACTACCTCTGATACTGATGTGAAATGCCAGGCTACTTTTTCTCCCAAACACAGGGAATTAGAAAAGAGTAGCAATGTATTTTCCTTCTCGCTTTAGCAGCTTATTAGGGATGTCTGCATGGTACAGTCCCTTTATTCTAAGGGAGCGTTTCCCCAGTGTAGCAGAAGGGGAAATTTGTCAGTGATTCAGAAATCCTTTAACTGTATGTGTGTCATCAGAGACCAGGCTCACTAAATATCTAAACACCTTTGTTCCCTGTAAAATCTGGATAAATTAACTTTAAAAAAAATCTTCCTGTAACTTAATTCTATGATAAATATCGTAACTTTTCTGTTTTGCAATTTGCTCAGAGAGGCACTTTTTTTTTTCTTTTTTTTCCCAAATCTTTTATTAGAAAACTGGAAAACATTGTCCTCAAATATCTGTGACCTGAAAGTTTTTTCACTGGCATGAAGGTGTTTTTGTCCTTACCTCCTGTCATAAGCCAGCACAAAGTCTACTTTTAATGTGTTGATTAAAGTCTCTATTACAGCAATTTCAACATATTTCCACCATTCTGTTTAAATTTGCTCTTGTTGGTGAGCAGATTTCTACTCTGGAAGTCACACAAACTGTGCAACCTGCTGTCTCATTCCAGCTGATGTTTCTTCTCTTTAATATTGCTGGAAGGGAACATGACGAGAACTCTGCATGAGAAGCTTCTGTGCTTAAATATATACCTTTAAGTTCACTGCACAGCTTTCCTTCTGTCAAGCTGATACCAAGAGTGTGCATATGACTGTATTTTCTCTCTAGCTCAGTACTGTATTGACATGAAGATAAGATATGCTAAAACTACCAAGAAAATGGTGTCCAGAGAAGTATACAATGGATGTCCTTCCTATGCCTAAAACTTGCTTTACTGATGATCCAAGTTCCTGTTCTCTTTCTGTTTGTTTACTGGATCTCAGTGTCAAAAGTTGGTTGTCCTTCCATGGTTTTTATTCTGTTCTAATGTTAATTGAGTTCCAAAGAATAATTCCAATAAGTTGGAACAACTTGGTGCACTTCAGAAATGCATCTTATTAATTTATGCAGCGCAATACGTATTTTTCTAATATATGAAAGCATTTTATTGATGATGTTTCTCCATTATTCTTGTATTCTTACCTCCTTTTATTCATCATTTCCACTGTTATGGTAATCAGCATTGGTGGTCACCTTGAACAGAAATCTAACATTTTGAGCTGCTCGTTCACATCTCAAGTGAAACATAATGAAATCCTTTGCTAGATTGATGTAGCTATAATGGGACTGGATTCATTTTTTCCTTTTATAACGTTTTTCTTCTCTATCAGAGAGACATTAAAAAGAAGAACTAATGGCGATGACTGTACAAGCCCAATTGCAAGTAATCCTGGCTCAAAAAGAGACGCCCACTTCTGCGCAGTCTGCAGTGACTATGCTTCAGGGTATCACTATGGAGTCTGGTCATGTGAAGGCTGTAAAGCATTCTTTAAAAGAAGTATTCAAGGTAGGAAAATCAGCTTTTGATGGTTTAGCTTAAGTAAGCTTTTCGTATGATCAGAGACTGCAGCAATTGCTCTGGTAGTGTGTTGATCTAAAATTCTGGTGTGCAGTGCTGCATGTAAGTAGAACAATGTATGATTTGATTGCTTTGTCTTTTGGTTCTTCCGTCATAAACACCTGGAAACATTACAAAGCAAGCAACTCATTTCTTTAGAGAGGAAGTGGAGCACGTGTCATGGGAGAGTCCTGCAGCAATGGCCTCAGTGGGATGGCACTGCACACCTATAAATCTGATTTCAGTTTGTGTTACAAAGTAGATGCAGTAATTGTGAATTTGTTATAGGAGATGCAGAGTAGGTACTTCTCACAAGCAAAAATTTTGGATGAGCTATTCCTAACGAGAGTATGTTGTTTGGAATTATTGAGTCATAGCATATAATATCTACATCCATGGTTGCTATCACAGGCTACGGGCAGTGACTTATGCACTGTATTACAGCTTAGTATCACATCTGCTTCTTATCCTTGGCTCTGGTTGTCATGTCCAGAGGCCTCGTGGTGGAAACTTAATCCAGTTGACATTGAATGCTAACTACAGATACCAACACAGAAACTTCTATTGTTCTTTGTTCTGTAATGTTCTCTTCCTCTGCTGCATGAGGCCTTCAGCAGTCTTTGAGGTATTTTCTAATGGCTCAATGGGGCAGAGTTGGTGTCACCATTAGAATCAAACTTAAAACTAGTTGGCCTTTCCAATTTATTGTGCAAGTTCTGTGCAGGTGAATAACAATTTCTACAAATTGGTGAAAGTTCTTTTGACTTTTAAAAATAATTGAAGATAACTTTGTCTCCAGTTATCACAAATGGAGACTGAGTTTAGTCTCAAAGTGTTTTCTGTCAGGAAAATTATTTGCCTGCTCTGTGCTGATCACATGTGCTGTGGTCACGAACAAGTTGCCTACTGTGTTCTTTTGTACACCTTAATGTACCCTGTCAGGTAATATTTGTTTGTGATTCGAATAAGGAAAAGTTCTTGGCATAAAATGCTATTGAGTGTTCAGTTGCAACCACTGTTATGAAGGATGCTGCTTATAAAAATCAAAAAGTTATGGGCCACCTGGAGCCAAGCATTTAGCTTTTGGCCTATGGTAGGCCCAGAATTGAAATTAGACGTTATGACTGGGCAAATGTGTGTGGTCTCCTGCTTGTCTACGTTGGTCATATATCAATTCCATATCTCTGAACATCTGCCTGCAAAATAAACGATCTCAAGGACATGGGAGTTTTAAACCACTTTATGCTCCTTTGTGCTTGGGAGCAGCAGAGAGCTTCTCCTTCCTTTCCCCCTGTGTTGTGTGAAGAGTGATAAACAGTAATTTGTTTTTCAGTTGTATCTACCCGAAGGAAGTGGGACAAACTGTAACCTGATCTCTTCTTTTTAAAACTCTGTTGGTTCAAAAATTCAAGGTTAAAATTATTTTAATTTTGCAAGGAAATGGTCACAATGGTTCAGTTAAATAATTACTCTTGGGGACATGAACTCTTGGACTTGCTCATGAATCAAGGCAAAACACAAAACCAAACAAACAACCACCCTACTTTGTAGTCTGCTGCATCATTATCTCATCCATTCTTAATGTTAAAAAAAAAAAAACAAAACTTAGAGAAACAACCTGAGAGAAAGGAAATTAAGAAATGTAAGTTATTGAATATTTTTGTAATCTTTGGTGATGACTGCAAGAGAGATCTACAGTGTTTGGCAACAGGTAGTTTGGTTGCATTTAGATCAACTTCATAGTCAGGTCTAGCTTATAGGAATAAATTTTTGAACCAGAGTATTGGTTAATTAGATACAACAGTGTAAAGAGATTCTAAGGAGAAGTGGGGTGAGATGGGAGAGAAGGGAAACAGCTAGTGCAAATCAAAAACTTGTTGAAAATATATGGAAGTTATATCTTGTGCTTGTGATTTTCTTTGTTTTGTGAAGTATGCATTAATTTATGCCAATCTTCTCTTTCAAAATAACAACAACAAAAACTTGTATCAGAGCCAGTTCTCCAAAGGCTTATTCAATCCTGGGACTCACCGAGCCGGAGAGAGAGTTCAGTAAAAAGAGGAGTAGTTTACTTAAATCTTTGCAGACTGAGGTTGTGTGCACTGCTATTTCCAAATGTGTCGAGGACAAATTCTGTTCTCTGCCATCTGCAGAAGCCCAATATACAGTAGGATGTTTTAGTCTGGGAGCAAATTTCCATAAGAGTATATGTCTCATTTTCAATAACGTATTGGTATTATAAGATGCTTTGTTATCTAACGGTCAACAGTAAAAACTGATCTTTCTGGTTGCATTTTAAGGCCACAGATCGATGTTTTCAGTACAGGACAAATATGTGATTTTGCACTGTTTAAATTAATGCAGCTTAGATAAGAAATAGATGAGATGCTTAAAATCCCTGATTTGGGAAATAGTCAAGAGAGATTGTTGGAGATGTTAAATTTTTCTCCTTTACTCTGCTGCAGGACATAATGATTACATCTGCCCAGCTACCAATCAATGCACGATAGACAAAAACAGGCGCAAAAGCTGCCAGGCATGCCGGCTACGGAAATGCTATGAAGTGGGAATGATGAAATGTGGTGAGTTCTGTGTGTCGGTGTTGCTTACTTGGGATTTGTTGCCTTCAGTCAGTTCCGTACAGCTTCCCCCCTAACCAATCCCCAGAATTCTAAAAAGGCACAGCGAGGCAATTAGAGCAATGTTTAAGCAAGCTTTGTAGGTAGGAATGCACCAATTCTTAGAGCAGAAAGAGTCTGAATTTTTCTGAAGTTAACCTGTGGGAAGGAGCAGGGAGTAGATTAAATGCAGGAAAACTATTGTTCCTCCGCTGAGCTCTGTAAATGAAGCTTATTCGCATGCTATATTCTGCAGAATGGGAACCAAGAATGCTTCTGCCTGAGCCTCAAGTCAAACAGAAATCCTTTCTAATATAGGGGTAAATGAGCCTGTACCATGACCTGTTGCTGAATGCAATGAAACAGCAGCAATTTTGCATCTGAGCAGTAGTAAAGTAGCCTGCTTCCAATGGTGACAAAGAATGAAGAGGGAGAAGTAGGAGTGAGACTAACATCTATGTGAAGCTACTGCTGAAAACTCTAGCTCCCACAAGCTATCAGTTTGGGATCACTAATTCCCAAACTTAGTGATCTAAAAGAAGTTTCTTGCATTTATTAGGTCTCAGTGGGTTAATCAAATGATGACTTGTCCAGTGTCCCCATTTTTGATCCTGTAAAATCTTGGCATCTGTAACACCCCATAGCAAGAAGTTCTTCAGCTTGACTGCATGTCTTGTGAAGAACAAGTCATCCATTTTCCAGGCACTTTCTGTGGGGCTTTATCTGCTTATAGAGGGTTAGGAGGTACTTCTCTTTTTTTCTTGTTGTTGCTTCTCACGGGCTTCTTTCATATGATGACTTCCCATTCTTTCATCAAAAGAAGCAGTGAACTATCCCAGTTTATCGTTGCACTATCCAGCCTTTTGCTTTACTCCCCTCTACTTACTTCTGTTTCTTCACTACTAGAGTTTTAAAGATTACTTTTAAGAAGAAAATCCCTTAAAAGGTGTTTCAATATCTAAAGTACTTTTATAGTCAAGGTTTATCTTTCTTGTAGTTTTCCCAATGTTGATGATAGAAATAGGCTGGGAAAACATTACTTACAAGCACTACCACGGAAGGGAAAGGTCATTGCACCTGGTCCTTGGTGATTAGCAGGCATGCATATCATTTCATCTCATTTAATGCAGATACCTATTTCTATTTCAAAGCTTGCCTGTGTTTTTAACCTCCCACCGCTTTGATCTGAAGGCTGTTTGCAGAATATTATTTCTTTCATTAGGAACATTCTTCTGAATTCCATCCAGCATTTATTGCCGAATGTTTAATGCCCGTTCATTCTTGTGGCTTAGAGACTCTTTTCTTTATTGTTAACGCTCTGGTTGTATTTATGGAGTACAGTCATATCCCCTCACAGCTTTTGTTTTATTAGACTATATAAACCAAGCAATCTCCTTGTAAAACAGTCCACTGAAAGATTTTGGAAGTTAGGGTAGCTTGTCCCATAATAATCTCCGGGATGGACTAATACATTTTGCACTTTGATGACAAAAATTGTAGAAGGTATTCCTGTGAGCTCTCTTCCCTGTAGTAGCATTAAAACATGGCTATGTCTGCAGGAGGTATTCTCTGCATGCAGCCCAGGATACTGTTTGTTTTTTCCATGGCTGTATCATACTCACGGTTTGTATTCATTCACTGAGCTGTTATGATTGTAGCCTCCTTGTTCAATTCTAGCTGATAACTCCCAGCTTAGAGCCACAATTTCAATTTGTGTTTGTACTCCTGAGGTACATATAATGTCTGTTACTCAAAGCAGCTAGTTCTTTCTTATTTTCTTCTGCACTGATGTATCTCACCTTTATTGGTGTCTTTTGTTCATGTGGTCTTAGCTACTTTTGCTGACTGGTATCCAGAAAAGAAAACCTTCTTGCAAAAAGGATACTTTTTGAAACTTTACTTTCTGAATAGCACTGCTGTCTCTTATTCAACTGTATGACTGAAAATTTTACTGTGTCTCCCTGAGAGTGTTTTCTATCAAGCTTCAGCTTTGGAGGGCTTCTGAAAAAGTTGATTCTACTGTGGCATAAGGTGAACCTCCACAATACTTCCTTCAAATGAATCCTTTTATCCTAATTGTCCAGAAAGTCCTGACTTGTGATTAGACCTCACAGACACTAAGGTGTTACAAGTAACATAATGAATGCTTATGCAACATTAATGACACTTTAAAACTCATTTATGTACGGATATATTAGATATGTCTATTATATCTGATACATTAAATACAATATGTAATGGGAGTTATATTTTAAAAATAATTCATTTTTTTAAATTAGTTTCAGTAGCATTGAAACCTGAGAATTTTGAGAATTTAATTTGAGAACCTTAAGAAGTTAATTAAAAAAGAAAAAGAAATCTAAAAATTATGTGCCTGATAATTGAAGCTAAATTGTCTGAATTCCTTGATGAGTTAAGAGACACCTATGTGTAAAGCTGATGCACAGGGACGTGGTGGTCCTATTATTTGACAGATGTTTAAACCAGACAGATTTAAAAGTGTATTTCTTGCACGAAACACAAATGACATTTCCTGCAGATCAGAGTGATTATCTTTCATTTTTTTTCTTCTTAGAGCAATGCTTTATTACCACTTTTATGCCATAGAAAGCCATAAAAGTGTACGTTTTCTTTTTAATGAAGACTTTTCCCCAGTCTCTGTGCTTTTCCCGGGTCACTTAGTGAACGCGTTGGTTCACTTCTGCTAAAACCTTGGATAGGATAGGATAGAATGGTTTGTCGGTGCGTATTTGCTTGGGAAGACTTGTTATCCAGAAGAAGTGGCAGAAGAGCCTCAAATACCACTTTGCTGGTTTATGAAAGCTTGTCATAAACTCTACACTGTTTGCACCAAACCTTTCAATCCTAATTTTGTGTAGCTTAAATAGCCTCCTTGAGGAAAATGTGTTTGTGTGCATATTGTATATGTTTCTGTGCGTAAATGTACTTGGATAGTGTATGTTATTTTTAAAATAGTAGAAGAAAGTAGGAAAGTTTTCCTTTGGAGTTTTCTGGCTTGAAGACTCTTGAATGTCACTGCATTCGTAAATGTAGAGAAGTCAACCTAACAATCCAAAGGTATTTCAGCGGAGCCTGGCTTGGAGGTTCTTTGTGTTAAGGTGATAATGGATTTTCAAACAGAATATTTATCATACTGCTGGAAGCACAGGGTCTTAGACACTGTATCTGTAAATTTCTCTGTAGGAAGCCTGTGTTGCCGACTGTTCTAATCAAGAAAACTGCTGCTAAATTTTGGCATTAGGAATGATACTAGAAAACTAATTGCAAAGAAAGCACTGTCACCAGGAACAAGGAAAGCAGAATTACTACAAATATATTAAAAGTAGATTCTGCCCTGAAGGCTTGAATAAAATAGATCAGGATAAAAGAGATCTGCTCTTAGAACTTTCTGATGTTCACCTAGGGATCCTGAAATGGTCTGAGCTGTTTGCCCAAGGTAAAGAAAGAAGAGGGAGTTGTTTTATCATTTTGTTATAGCCACCCTCTGTGCAAATATGCTGGAGCTTTTTCTTTTTTTGCTTCCCGAGGCTAAAATAAACATTCTTGGGTAATAAGTCTTCAGTATCCTGTTGTTCCTGTTAGAATAGACTTAATTCTTCCAAAGACAGAGCTCTGTTTTGCCACCTCCCTGACGAAATGGGAACACTAATGATTCATCTTAAAAGGTAAAGGCTAGATACTGCCTCTGAGTACTGGTACTGTTTCTTCAGTTTACAGAAAGAAAAGCAGATTTCTGTGTGATATGAATTTTGAAGTTCAGAATTTAGCTCTCTTTTTCTCCTCTATTTGTCTGCTGCTTGCAGATTCTGGATAGCTCTATATAGCACAAATACTGTAAACTATTTTTCACATAGAAAGAACACAGAGAAAAATGTTTCATGGCATTCACCAGGCATGAAATGTATTAATTGTAGTTCAGCTGTTTTGAAAATTACAGTAATTTCATCCCTTGTTCTCATATGTTCTTGGCTGACAGCAGCATCTTTGTCAGGCCTGCTCTTTGAATACAGGCATACTCACCAGAACGTTTGCATTTCCTTTCAAAGGTTACTTGAGTGATAATGATTTACTAATAAAAACTTGCTCTCAAACATTACTGAACTGACTAGTTACATAAGCAGTTGTCAGGGACCAAAATCAACATTAAGAGCAACATGCCCAATTGTATACTGCCAGTAATTCCTGTTTGCAGTTTGTCCATAGGTGGGTGAACAAGTTCTTTCTATGGATTTAACATAGAATATCCCAAGTCAGAGGGGTCCTATAGGATCATGAAGTCCAACCTCTATCTCCACACAGGACCACTCAAAATTCAAACCTATGTCTGAGAGCACTGTACAAACTCTCCTTGAGCTCCTGCAGCTTGGGGCTGTGCCCACTGCCCTAGAGAGCCAATGCCATGACCGCTGCTCTGGTGAAGAACCTTTTTCCAGTATCCAGCCTGACCCTCCACTACCTATGAGGAGCTGTAGGCCACTGTGAGGTCTCCCCTCGGCCTCCTCTGCTCTGAACTGAGCAAACCCAGTGACTTCTTTCAGTGTGTTTTATTTCTTACGTTCTTGCAGTCATTCACCCATGTGGCTTATGGCGCTGTAATTCGAGGTCTTGCCCTTAGTCTAGTGTTCTCAGCTGAATACAGCTATTTTCTTGTGCAAATAATTGCTCTAAATAAGAGGAGTGAAGTAGGAAGAATGAGAGATTTGATCATCTTATGCACTTTTCCAATTTCCTGAATTACCTTTATTTGAATGAATATTAGCTATTAAGTATATTTAGGGAGTTTGTGGCAATTTCAGTAATAGTCTCTAATCTTGGAAACTTTAAGTGTTTTAGTGCTGTGCCTTTACATGGGTTGATTCTTATCCCTATATACTGAAGCTAAACATTAAGCTTGTCTATAATTATTTCTTACATACAGATTTATCAGCACACATGCCTCTTGGATGCTAATAAGTGTATCAGGCAAAATTTTTCAGTCCTGCCCGAACTTCAGATTTAAATAGGAAGCACAAAAATTCCTTTACATTGCTTAAATGTTGTATTAATAGGAAAATCTGCTACTACCTAATGTGTCCATTGACTAGCAACCTTAAATGTTGCTTTCTTAGCTGTGTAATCTTACAGCTCTCCCTTTTTTTTCCCCAGATGAGTAAATTTAAATGTGGAAATAAATAACTTTAATTATGGATGAGTTGTGTTTTATGCACAGTGCTCAGCAAATTAGACTTTGTCTGCTTTGAAAATACGTGGCAATTAAAATTACACACAAAAATTAATTATTTTGTTCCCATTCCTTTTTTTAATTTATTTTCTACTTCACATGTCCCTTTTATTTAATTTTTTTTTTTAAATTTTCCTTTTCAAAAGATCTGAGGACAGCTGATCAGAGCATATTGAGTCCTATAGCACTGGGGTCACTTCAGTACCAGGAACTGAACTAGGATCGATCAGTAGATTGCAAATTCTTGCCTGAGCTCATGTCACTTATGATGTGTGTCCAATTTGCTGGATTTTTATCACCAGACATCTCCTTATCTCACTAGCTCCCCCTTCAGCCAGTAGCTTTTCTGGTCCCTTCAGCCAACTGCACTACTCTTCCATACGTTTAATTCAAAGGCTGCTCTTCTTCATGCCTTTTCTATTTGGGAGATTCACATTTCCAACAGGTATTGAAGGATGCATGTCATGGAGCAGCTGTTATTTTCTAATAGCCCAAGAAAATTCATCCTCCACAATGTGTCTCCCTATGGCTTTTAGTCTGCTCTGTTTTTCTTGTTCTGTCCTTCGAGGTGCCCATTTTCAAAACACTTCAGCAAGGCACTGTTTCCTGCTTTCGTTCAGCTCTCTCCTGGTGATTACACTCCTCTCTACCATGCACATTTGTATGGAAGTCAGAGCCACGGATCTCTCTAAGCAGAGCACTCCAATACCTCGGTGCTTCTTCATTCTGCCTCCAGTTGTACTTTTGTTTCATTTTCTTAGCACATTGCTGACCTTTCCTCTTTGTCCTTCCTGAAGGAAAATATTTACATACTTTCTTGTATGGTGTGACTTCAGAACAGTCTGCAGGCCCCTGTGCTACTGGATTGTTTTTCTGCTGCTGCTGAAGTGCATTCAGACTTTCCTCTTGACTTTTGTGCGTTAGTCCAAAAATGAGGCCTGGCAAAGTTCACTGCATCTTCTGTGCATGTGTGTAGAAATCAGTCTCTGCCTTGCTGTCCTTTGACTTTCTCAAGAAAAAAAGGAATTTGCCCTGAAAGATGAAGAAATTGATTGTGACTTGTGTGGTTTTATAGGTAAAACTTTTTTTTTTTTTTTTAGAGTGTCATAATCAAGGTTGATTTTGTAAATGTACCATGAGATAATGCCTTCAGTTCTGTCTCTGCTGGTATGTTATCCTTCCCTGCTCAGCTTTGCTGGCAACGTCTAACTAGATTTCATTCAGCTAAACTAGAACTGTGTAGTTCTGCAAATCCCTGATTATTTTCTGTCAATACAATATTTTCCGTTTGTGTAAATGTCTTGCCAGTACTCGAGCCATTTCATCCTACTCCTTCTCGGGATACAAAGCCATCCTTTTCTACAGTGAATTTGGAATTTAGGCCAGTACTTGCATCTGGTTCCAAACACTGCTCCAAATGCTTCATTCCACTTGGGTTCCTCCATCCCAGAGAACTGTTCACTGAACCAGCTTTGCCTCTTTGTCTTCTCCAACCTCATCTGCTTCCAGGTAGTGGGTATTCTCTAATATTCAGATCTTCTTTACAATTCCCTTTTACATCTGATGCAGTTTGCTGAATAGGCAGCAAGTGAGGTTTGTGACAACATGTAGTTGAAAGTTCCACACTTGTAAAGTCAAGGCAGACTTGTTAGTCATTAGCCAGTCTTTTTGATGCCTTCAGGTTATACCTGACTGGCTTCTACATCTCATCCTTCTCACAGGTTGACTCAAATGATGCTTGACAGCTGCTGAAGACAAGACAGGATTGTGATCTGACAAGCCACATCATCTGGGAACATCCACCACTGAGAGTCTGCATTCACCCAACATCTAATTTAGCAATAGCATCTGAGATTGGGTTTTTGTGTGTGCGTGCCTTAACCCCTTTTTGTTTTTAATTCAGCTAATGTATGAACTCTTACTTTGCTAAATGAAACTCAGAGCCAGAATTGCATTGCCTCGTTAGAATGTAGACGACTCAAGTTCTATGTAACTGATAGATGTGGGTGAGGAACGATAACAACTACTGAGTCCAGTAGCTTGATAGATGGGGAACTGCAACATTACTGTGTCTGCTAACAGCAAACGTGAGCAGCTGTTGCCATTAACAAAAACTCAATACCTATATCCACAGCCAGCCATGCTAATTGGCAGACACCACACCTAGCACTTATGCAAATAAGGAAGTAGTGGCACATATATGGTTTTATACAATATGTATCCCTCCAGTATCTGGGTTTAAACACCCTGTCTGTCAGGCAGCTGGCCCCTACTTCCCTAGTCCACAGGAACCAGCGTCTGGTACTCAGCCCTTCTCTCTTGCATCAGTGTTATCAGTAGCTGGCCTTTGATTTCTGTGATCTTCCATGTGTCTTTTTCACAAATTCTCTTGCTGATGTGCACATATACAAATAGGTCTCTGGCAACTGGTTCAAACCCATGGCCCTACTGGTAGGCGACAAACAGATCCTCTGGTATGGCTAGAGGTTGGCTTGGAACTTCTGGTCACTACAAGAGAACTGAAAAGCCTCTGCTGCTGACTTATCTGGTGGGTGTCATTTCCAGACCGCAGGCTGGTCATTGTTCTTTGGTAGCCATGAGATTAGTCAGGTGCTGGTTGGAACTGTTGGGATTTTTCCACCTTTGTTATTCATCTACTCCTTTTTCTTTGTGTACTTTATGAAATATATAAAGAATAATAAGAACAACCACATTCTGTGGCTCTGATGTTGCTTTGGACAGCACACCAAAAAGGCTTAATTAGCTGTAGTATTGTCAAGATAGCAGTGCTACATGAAAGGATGCTTTTGTGTAGTTTATGGGACTGAAACAACATGAGACAACGTATTACTGTGCTTTTAGACTCCACAGTTTCTACTAATAGAATAATAAATGTTGATCTAGATTTATGCTATCACTGGCATTCATGTATATATGAAAATTTAGTGTATGAATATCACGTCAGTAAAAGCGTTGGCTAGCACAAAAAATTCTTTTGAAAGATTTTGAGGATAATTTCTCACTGATGTTGAAAATATTGACTGCTGGAGGATTCAAGCCTATGAATCTGTTTAGTAACTTAATATTTAAATAACTTGATTTTTTTTTTTTTTTAATGTGATGAAAACTTGCATGTTGGTTACTGCCAAAGTTTATTTATAAATAAACAAAAAAGGTGTGAGGGAAACAGACATCATGGCTGAGCACTGCATCAGATGCCCACTGTTTTTAAATCCCTTAGCCTCTTTCCATGGCTGATCTTCAAGAACAGATTACAGTGATCCCACCAATAATACTGATAGGCAGAGAATGTTTGATGTTGTCTTAAAGAACAGTAAGAAATCATTCTGACAATTTAAGTTCTTTGTAAAAGGACTGCTCTGTGAAAGAGAAATAGCATTCTGCACGTGTAACTCCAAACTGGGGCTTGCTCTGTCTAGTTGTAGATACCCGAATTCACTCTGGGGAAACTCCTGCTGGCTTAAGTGGACATATGGAGAAGACAGGTTACCTTTCAATAGGTCCCTAGCTGAGCACCCAGCTAGCAGTGAGGCTGAGCTTGCTTCTGGCTGAGATATTTACTCATGGCTCAAACTTCAGAATTTTTTTTTTCCAATTAACATTTAAAAGCAAATATATTAGCCGAATTAAACAGCTTTCATTAGTTGCATGTAAAGACTTGATTTATCTCTTTGTGATGTCGGTGGGATTTTCCCAGGAACTGGTAAAATAGATTCAAAAAACTAAACATTGTTTTCAGTTATTTTTTCTTCAGGAGGCTCCACTGAAGCAAAGTTAGGTCAATGTTGAATGTGCTAGAAAGTCTGAAACTTGATGTTTAACATTAGAACATCCGCTATTGAGGGGCTTTTCCCCTCCTCCCCAAACATTTGGTTCTGTACAGTGCAACAGCGAGAGAAACGTATTTCAATGCAAGTGTGTACCTCTTGTGTCAGGCTCAAGAAGAGAACGCTGTGGGTATCGAATCCTGCGCCGCCATCGTAATTCGGAAGATTGCATGGGCAAAACCAGGAAGTACAACGAGGCTGCGACCCGTGTAAAAGAGATCCTCCTCAGCACAGTCAGTCCAGAACAGTTTGTTTTAACTCTGCTTGAAGCTGAGCCTCCCAATGTGTTGGTGAGTCGTCCTAGCAAACCATTCACCGAGGCCTCCATGATGATGTCCCTGACAAAACTGGCAGACAAAGAGCTGGTTCACATGATTGGCTGGGCCAAAAAAATCCCTGGTAAGAATTTCAGTCTCTTTTTTATCTATTTCATTTGATGCCTTAATGGCATAGCGCTGTAAATGTGTAGTGTGAAACTCTTATGCTTTCTATGCTATAGCAGTAATGGACAAATTATTGCTCTCAGAATTTCACTTGGGAGCATTTTGAATCAGAAGACAGCCTTGCCCATAATTTGATATCTGTTGTTAGCCAAGTACTTGTTCAGGTTGCTAAAAAGCATAGTTGATGTTACATGTTATTTTTTATCTCATCGGCTTTAAATGCCTGATTAATCTGATTAAATTCATTAAAATGTGTGTTAACTAAACTGCTATTAGAAAAAAAAAAACAGAAACCGAACAGCACAAATGGTTTCCTTGAAATCTAACAAAGGCTTTGTATTGAAGTTGATGAAAAGTGCTTTGTAGCCAAGAACTGAGTCTCCATAACTGCTTCAGCTGACATAATTGTACATGAGAGAATCAGATTAAGAGGTACATTGTATCGATCTCAGAATTATTGTGTGTTTTCCTTCAAACCAAAAATTAACATGAATGGTTTGGGCTGTTGCTCATGCAAAGAGCATTCACTGAATTACGACTACATGTGTTGCCTTGAATGTAACTGCTCTCTGAAGCATCCACGGATGTGTTATTCTTTAACTTCATGTATAATGCTCTGCTGGAAGTGAGCCCTACAGCTGCATGTACCTTGCACACCTGATGTGTTCTGCATTGCACCTAGCAATCCTGAGCCTTGTCCATCTGCACTGAGGAGTCAGCACCCCATGGCTGAGGGACTGCATCTCCTCATTACAGAATGCCCTGGTTAAGCTTTGTGTTGAATGGTACAGGTGTGATAGTTCTCAGGTGTGCAAATTCCAGGTCAGGTGCTGGGAAGGAGATACTAGCAGTGCATGAGCATCTGAAACCATGCTAGCTATTTGTAAGGGAATGTTCCTGTTAACATGGATTGTTTTAAACTGAATGCAATTAAGCAATATTTGAAAGGAAAAAATAAAGTAACTTCTCTAATTGCAGATTCATTTCTGGTTTTTATTTTTAATTGTCAGATTAAAAATGAAAATGGCAACAAAAGAAACCACAACCTCAGCCAAAAATGAAACTGTTATATATTAAACATTAAAGGAAAATCAGTTTCCAAACCAAATCCACTTTTGACATTGGTTACTTTTAGCTTCTCTTCAATGTACGTCAGAAGAAAAACCTTTTTCTTGGCAGTAAGAGAACTGTATGAAGAAAACCTGTTGAGGCAATCAAAGTCCTTCAAAACAGCTCCTGGGAATGTTTACACTTTATCACGTGTGTTTGTTTTTTGTGATCACTCACGTTATACAGAACAGAAATAAATACTATTTTAGAAAAATGCCAAAAATAGATGTGAAATGCAATATGTTCCCAGTTACAAATAACATCGCAGTATAACGTGGCTTTTACAACATCTTGAATGTGGATTTATTTCTTCCTTTAAAGTAAATAAGGTGATGAAGCTCAGCCCACAGGATTTCAGTTTGCAGATTCTTCCCCGAAGAATCCATGCAAAAAAAAAAAAAAAAAAAAGAAAAAGTTCTTGACTAATGGCCCAGTGAGAACTAATTTAACAATATTTTTAATATATTTCTCTTTTAAATTAGTAGATGGATATTACTTTGATGGTCATCCTTAAGTAAAAGTAAATCTTTTTATTCTTCATATCTTAGTGCCATATATGCTATATTCTGATAGAGGTTTGTCTGAGGAGGAAATCCAAATCTGTTTTTTTCCTTTACTTAACTTCTAATGACCTTCTTTTATTACGAGTCTCACTCTGTGTATATTTTTGGTATACAGTCAGCTTGTTGGATTGAATTTTTGTTGTTGCTCATAGAAGTAGAAGACAACACCTGGATTGTTACTTTTTTTTCTCATGACTTCCAATGATTTTAATTCGATGTTATCAGTGGGTATAGCATAGCTTCTATAATTGCCTTTGACTCGGTTGACCTAGTTTAAGAGAGCTGAAGGGAGCCTGTGGCTATACCCACGTGGCTGAAAGATGGAATGTTGTCATGATATTGAAGTTTGGATTCATTATGGAACATAGATGCTGGCCACAGTGATATCTTTGGGTAGCTACTGCATACCCAGAAGAAGATGGTTTTTTTTACTGTTGTTTTTTTTTTTTTTCCCCCCGTGCTGTAACGGCAGTATATCTTAGTAATTTATATTGAAGGATTAGCTATAGAGCACAGAATTTAAAGGACGGGATCTACAGCCATAGAAAAATGAGCAATTTAGGGTACTCTGCAGCAAATGAGAAGGGACTTGAGATTCTGCAATAGAAGCTGTCATGCTAATGTGCTATCCTCAACCTTTAAACACGATTGCTACAAAGAGGAAAGGAATAGTCTTAATAGCAGCGCTCGATGTTCATAAATCATGCTGTTGGCAATGCATGTTTAGCAGGTGCCACCTGGGATACATCTGAATCTTTAATTACCTTTACACTGAAAACTGGGACTTGGTCTGACAGCTCTACTGGGATTTGTTTTTCAACCCCGTAACTTGTTGTTTATGGTGGAGAAATCAGCGCACGCCTCTGTAACTGTTGATTTAAATAAACCCCTGAAATGTCTTTGAGCTGTTGTTTCCCAGGAAACCATCCCTGTCGGTTGATCCTATTCACACTTCCATGGGTATTTTTCTAAAAGCACTTTTTAAATTATGAGGGTTTGGGTCTGGCAGATAATCTGCTGTTGGCTGCGAGTTCTGTAGTAAATTCTTTGATGGTGAAATCTGGGAGGGAAAGCACAGCTCGTGGGCTCCTGTTTGCTTCTCTTGGAGTAAAGGAGTAAGGCTCTCAGTGTGAAAGGCAGCACTTTCAGCGATGCAAAGAGAGAGCTTCCATTACCCAGCTTATGGTAACCTGGGGATGTCACTGACTGTCTTTCAGAGCAGTACTTTAATGAGCTGAAAAAGTATGGAACATTTATATAAATTACTGGAAGCAGATTTCATGACAGCGCAAATGTATGGCACACATTTGAGACGTCAGAGAACTGTCCAAAAAGATCTGCAGGAAACCCATCTCCCATGGTCAGGCCCTGTAATGATTTTTTTCACCATTTGGAGCCGTAGTTACCAGCACATCTAAAGCTTAAGCACCTTTGTTAGCAGTCTTATCTCAAGTGTCTCTGCTTTGAAAACTTTTACCTGATCTTGATTTAGAACAGAGGTGCAGACTGAGTGCAGAACTGATCGTCATTGTCTCTGTGCTTTTCTTGGGCTTGCCTTTTGGTAATGGACCCTTCTCCATTTTCTGTGTGGTTGTTGCTGTTAATTCTCTACTTTCCTTATGTGTGCATTTCTTATTTTTCTTTATTTGTAGAACCATTGAGTATCCCAAGTCGGAAGGGACCCCTAAGAACTATGGAGTTCAACTCCTTCTCTAAGGCTTTTTTTCTTGTTACTTGCCTCTTCCTCTGCAAAAACATACAACTTCTCTCTTCTGGCTGTGTTGCCGCATTATCTGGCACTTGCTGGAAGTTCCAGAGATAACTAAATGCTAGAAAAGGGCTTATGCCCTATTGCATCAATTCTGTTCTTGCTTCTGGGGTGCCACGTATGAAGGCGATGCAGACATCACTACCATCATCAACTTTTTTTTTTAATCGAACCACACATGGCATTTACCAATAAGGTGATAACTCAGAGCAACTGAGATGTGGCTTCTTCCATAGGTACCGAACAAACCCGGAAATGTGGCTGCCACCGAGAGACAACCCTGCAAACAGCAACCTTATATGTTATGGGAAAAGAATGGTCTGTTTTCATAGGAGTCCTCCACTGTATAATGTGATAAATCTTTAATAGATGTGAGTTTCCATAGTGGGTCCTTGGTACCTTCAAGAAGTCTCTGGGGCTGTCATCTAAGGAGGTGCCTGCATGTAAGGCAGGTCTGCATTCACCTACTTGCCAATTGCACCTCAGCACTGCTCTGATTTATTTATTTTCCCTGAAGACTTTCCAGGCAAGGCTGGATAAGGCTCTGGGCAACCTGACTGTGAGCTGTGGTGTCACTGTTTGTTGCAGGAGGGTTGGACTAGATGGCCCTCAGAGGTCCCTTCCAACTCTAAGGATTCTATGGTTCTGTCATTTCAAATGTTTTGTGGAAGATGTGTCGAAGATAATCACAACTATTAATATTCCTATTTGAGATGGCAGCAATGCACTTCTGATATCAGTGCCTCTTTTTCTGTCTTTCTTCACAACCCATGTTTCTTCTTTTTTCTTTTTCTTTTTTTTTTTTTTTTGTATATTAAAGACATTTTTATAAAAACAGAGATGTAAACAAGTTGATTTATTTGATGCTGTTTTCATCATTTTAGGCTTTATTGATCTCAGCCTCTATGACCAAGTCAGGCTCTTGGAGAGCTGCTGGATGGAAGTTTTAATGATTGGTTTAATGTGGAGATCAATTGACCATCCTGGGAAATTAATTTTCGCCCCAGACCTCGTACTAGACAGGTAAGAGAAATCAACTTCTTGAGAGCCCTTCAGTTAGTTGTGTTTGGAGGGAGATGGGTGGAGAAGGGAAGTGTGTGAAATATTGGAGGTGATGAGAGCGTTTAATTTAACAGTCCCATTCACTTGTATTTTAACAATTATATCTTGAGAATTCACCTGTTGAGTGTTCAGGGCTCCAAATGCTAAAATTATAGACATCAACACAATGTGCTCCTTTATCAAACAGCTTCCATCAGCCAGTAGATTTTCTCCCCGATTATTTAAAGTAGTTTATCTCAGATTTTTTTTCCTGTACCTAGTGCAAATTTCATAGCTACATTGATGAGCTTTGTAGCACTAGCCAAAAGGGATTTATAAAGTAAATTGCTGTTTAAAATTGAAAGTTTCCTTCAAGCTTAAGTAGAGTGTTTGCAAGCTTAAAACTTATTTATCTATAGCTTTGTATCAGCATGGAAGAATATGGATTAGTAAGGATGTTTTACCACAGCATGTTAGAACAATTTGATGTGGGCTTCATATTGGTAAAAAGAGAGAATGTGCTGTCTTGGCAAGGAGTAAGATCTCTCTTAACCTTTTCAACCTAGGAGAATTCATATCTGCATCAATTTGGGCTTGAGCTAAATAATCGTTGCCATCATAGATTCAGAAAGCAAAATGGGTTAGTAAGAGAAATAAATTTGAATTACAGAAGATTTGAAGTAAATTGTGGTTTTCTCATATAAAATTCAATGCAAGGACACACTGGATTGTTCGTTGCAATGATAAGAAAATGTACGATATGTTCAGTTCCTCGAGAGCTAATACGAGCCGAATAGAGCTGGCTTCCTCCATCTCCACAAAACTTAATGGAGTGGGAGCTAGCAAGCATGTGGGCATCCTGTATTATTTTTAAGATATGCTCATGTGAACTTTAGCTAGATTACCCACACAGTCTTTGTAGACGTACTTCTCTGATGCTCATGCCTTTGTCTTGACACTGGCAGCTGCCAGTCCTCCTCCAAAGCTTGAATTTCTCCTTTGCCAAGAGGCACGTGAAAAGCCAGGCAGTATTGAGGCAGCTGCCTTTCTGCAGCCTGTATTTTCAGCTCCTGGGTGGTGTTACCTGCCTCAGCCTGAGCACTCAGCACCTCCCTTTGGAGACAGGAGTTCTCCTGCACCGCTGTCCTTAGCTGTGCCTCACGTTAACAGAACTGCAGGCAAAACTCTTACAGGTGGTGTAAGAGGCATCCCTTTGAATACAGCATCATAGAGCTTTACTGCTTTGTAATGTTTAACAAAAAATGTGAAGCATTAATTTAAGTGGTTTAAAATTACTTCTGATTCATTTAAAGCCCATTGAAATGGCTTAAGGTATATGTATTTTTTCAGTTCATCCTCAGAACTGGAAACAGTACCATTTCTAATATCCAAAATGGAGGTTACAATCACCATTCACTTGCAACCATAAACAAACAAACGAAACCAGCCAGACAAAATCCAAAGCTATTCAAACGTGAACACCTTCAACAAGCAAAAGGTGTTTTGGAGGGTTGTAGGAGTTATCTTATTGTAAAAGAAACTTACTTTAGTGGGGCTTTCTTAATTATTAATTCTTTAGACCTCTGTCAGGTACAAACAGGGATGTCACAGATCGTGGAATGAATTCCTTGTGAACCAAATCTAGCAAATGACTCAAGGTGGTGCTGTGCTCTGCCCTGTAGTATGTAGTTTAAAGCTGATTATCACAAATTATGTTGGTGTGAAGTTAAAGCCTCTTTACAGAAATATGGTCACACTTACCTGAGGTCAATCCTGTATGCACTTTAAACACTTTACAGAGAAAATTAGTTTCTTAGAGGTGCTGACCTTTTATGCCATTGTAATTTTCCATTTAGATTTCTTGATAGAAGCTTTAGAATGCTCCCACAGACGAGACAGATAGGCTTCTTGCAGCATTCTTTGTGCTATGGCTTTTATCTGGCTGAGTCAGAGTTCCTTAACTCTACTTTTTTGGTAACTTTTAAATGTTTCCATAGGGACGAGGGGAAATGCGTAGAGGGAATTTTGGAAATCTTTGATATGCTCCTGGCCATGACCTCGAGGTTCCGAGAGCTGAAACTGCAGCACAAGGAGTATCTGTGTGTCAAGGCAATGATCCTCCTCAATTCCAGTGAGTACACAATTGCCTCTGACACTTACCAAATTATACTTATTTCAACTGCGGCTGGGAAATTAGTGTCTAAAAATGACAGAAATATCAAATGAGATAAAGCATAATTCAAAGGGAACACTAGAAATGGACTTCATCAAATCATAAGAGTTTTTGCTCAAGAAACTTCTAAGCCATTTTGTTTGCTGGATTCAGAATCTCTATCCTGCTCTAAAGAACTGCATGAGTAACCCCAAATCTGAAAACCTGCTCACAGGGTGGGTTTGTGACCCAGGCAGTGGGGATGTCCTTTTCAAATCTTGACCACAGTGATCAATCAGGAGTGCAGCTCAGAGCTCTGTGGATCCTGGTCGTGAGTGATGCTCCTTCATGCCTATACAAACCTGTTCTTTGTACTAGTAAAATTATTTACTCAACCTAGTGGCGATCAATTGTGCTGAAATATTTCTATTTAATGATAATTAATTAGCAGAAATGTTAGAAAGAATTCAACAGTTCTGCAAGATGAATGAGAAGACAGAAAGTTTGCTTTGCAGCCTTCTACAGCCTGCGGTAAAATCCTTTTATTCCCCAGAACATTTTGTAAGGTCAAAAGAAAAACAACAACAACAAAAACAACCGAAAGCCATCTGTATATAGAATGATGATACAATTTACATCTACTGTTTTCAGCATGAAGCTTTTGTGTAACTCTCAGCACTGTTTCCGAAGGGGAATAGTCCAGCTGTTTTCTGACTTGTTTGTAGAACGGATTCCATTATTTCAACTGACAACAGAGCTCTTCCATTTATTTTTATTTAGCCAAAGGGGGAAAAAATGCTCATTAGCCGTGGCTTTTTTAAAAGCTTCACCTCTCAAAAAAAACCAAACCACTTCTCCTCTCAAGGCTCTCCTTCCTTAGCGAGGTTAATCTGTTACTTCTGGTGTTCAAGGTGTTCGGGAGCTTTCTCCATCCATAGGCATCTTTGGAATACTCTATCAAGAATACCAGTGAGTGTTCCCAGACTTTCCTCGTGGCAATTTATTCTTTCTCCTCCCCACTCCCCTTTCTTCTGCTTTTGCTGACTTCTGAGGTGTCTCACAGTAGGCAGGTGCTGTCCTGTGGCACCACGATGAGCTGTTGGGAGCCTACAGCAGTCAGTAAGAACAGCCACTCTCCTCCTCCCTTGAATTTACTTGGAGAAGAAAGCTTTTGGTTGTTTTTTTTCCCAGCATGATAGAAGCTGAAGGGCATGGTGCAATGTGATTCAAAGGAAAAAACCCTGGAGAATGGAAAGCACGTCTGCTTCCCCACAGACTGAGAGCTCAGTCTGACTGAAGAGTCTGTGCTCAGTGTGTTGTCTTGGGAGGATCTGGGAGAGTTAATCACTGTGCAATCGATGTAGAAATCCCATTTGGATGAAGAAATACAAGCTGAAGCTTGGCGTGTTACATGCAGCACTGTTTGTATTGTGTTGGGTGTGTGAGTGTGTCAGGAAACACAACTTTTCTTATCCTGTGAATTATTACATTGGAAGACAATCCACAGTTACAGGTTTTTGTGCCTCACAAGCAGGATTTCTTTGTCTTCTCTGGTAGGCATGTTTCCCTTGTCAGCAGAAGAACCCGAAAGCAACAGGAAACTGCACCACCTGCTCAATGTGGTCACAGATGCTCTGGTGTGGGTTATTGCAAAGAGCGGAATCCCCTCCCAGCAGCAAACAACTCGCCTGGCCAATCTGCTGATGCTGCTCTCCCACGTCAGACATGCAAGGTAAATCTTACAAAATGTGAGGGATAGACCAGCTGTTGTGTTTGCTTCTTGCAGTGACAGAGTCAGTCTAGAACTCCATAGTGCCCCTGAGGGACCCTCTTCATCTCCCTTTTTGTGAGACTGTCCTTCTTAGCGTTGCTAACTAGGCAATGTGATTTATATTAAAATGCTCTCTTAACTGTACTGTATTGAAGCATTCCTACATACTCTCCTGAAACACAAATTCAGCCCTTTGACAAAATAAAAATAAATTGTAGTAGTAATAATAAAAGAAACATCACACCCAGCAACCAAAACTCTTCTGTCCAAAAGTTCCTTTCAGAGCTGATCTGCAACATGGGTTTTGGAGGAACAAGGTGTGGTCTGAACTCTGTGCTTGTCGCGAGCCAAATATTTTGTGCACCCTGGGAGCCACAACTGGTCCTTTTACTCAGAACCCGAGCATTTTGCCATGCACTGCAACGATGCCACACTCTGGCTTTCCTCATGTGAAGCAGCTCTTCTGCTCCCTGCCAGCTCCTGGACCACCTTAGGTTTCTCATCTCTGCTTGCAATACAGTGTTCTCAAATGCAGGGTGCTGCAAATAGATGCTTTAATTTTCGGGCTTCAAGTGCTAGTGTAGAAGGGGGTCTTTTCTTTCCTCTTGGTCTTTATTAGGCTTTTAGCTCTTGAATTGCAGCAGAACATTTTTTTTGGATACACTGCCTCCTTCCCAGTCCAATCCAGTAGTTCAGCTGTGGGCTGGCTGGCTGCTGGAAATCCACTGTGATTAATTGGGTGTTGAGCAAGTGCACTTGGTTTTCAGCCCCCAAACTCTGAGTGTATCTCAGTGCATATATATATATGTGTGTGTGTGTACAACTGCTATCCTTCAGCAATAGCCATCCCCTGTCAATCTAAATAGTGATACAGCTGCAGAGATTTCAAGTCAGCAGAGTGTCACCATACCTTGCTGTGTGACCGAAAAAAGAAGATTCTTAAAGCCTGTAGTTATCTGCAAGATCTAACACTGGACAAGCAGAGAGGAAGCAAACTGCTTGAAGTTAGCCAATGTTGTATGGTATTCCTGCTCGGCCAGCTGGGAGATGTAGGTGGTTCATAGAGCTATGTGGTGTGAATTCCCCTTTTGTTTACAGCTGCAGCACATGGGTCTCCCATGTTTATGGCACCAAAGAAGCTATCTCTTTCATCTCAATAGGAGTGATACATCTGAATCATTTTCTGAAGACAGTTTGTGTTGGAAAGCACAAATCCTGGTTCTTGAGCTGGTAGATCACAGCCTTAGAGCATTAGGATGTTGTTACTGCCGCTAGCGGTATGTGATCCCACAGTCTGCAGCAGTTACATCTCTTAACTCATAAAAAAGGAACTCCTGAAGCCGTGAGTGTTTTCCTTCTCTGTACTGGTCATACATATCACTGACTTTTTGTCTGTTTTTCTTCACAGTAACAAGGGCATGGAGCATCTGCTGAGCATGAAGTGCAAAAATGTGGTCCCAGTGTATGACTTGCTGCTGGAGATGTTGAACGCACACACACTCCGAGGGCAAAGGAAGTCCCCAGTCACACATCCCGAGTTTGAATAAGTTTCTCATTTCCAGGTCTGAACAGAACTACGGGGCTGCCCCATTATACAGGCTGTCCCCAGCCTCCATTTGCTGAAAGTTATGGGAGAAAACTAAGCTGCTGTGTTGGGACTGCTGGAGTGTGACCTAGTGCCAGTCCTCATCTCTTCTAGATTCACTATGGGATATCTTGGGAAAAGATTGCGAGGCGCACACCTCTGTCTGTTTCTGACATTATAATAGCCGCACTTTTATAGTGCCTTCTGTGAGACTCTTAAAAGCACCTTATGAAATTAAGCCTCAGAACAGTCCTGCGAGACAGGGAATTATTGCCTCTCCTTTTTAAAAGCAACTGAGACAAAGAGATAAAGTGACCGGGTTGAGATGACAGAGGTCTGTGTCGGGGCCAGGGGTCAGGGCCTCACTCTCTGTGTCCCAGCCCAATCCTTTTAAGCACTGACTAACTGATCTGCTCTTTTGGTGTGAGGCGGGATGAAATATACAGCAGCAGTGTTTGGGATGAATCTGCTTACCTGTGTGTGCTGGGCACTGGCAGCACTGCTTTGCAGGTGATGTGCACAGTGGAAAGGAGTTTCCTTTGTTCTTAAATATGCAATGGCTGCATGGGCCCTCGTTTGAGAGCCATTCTGAAAAACACCTTGGGTCAGTTCAGAGCCTCTTCAGAAATGTGAAACCAAGCTTACATTTGCATTTTGTGAGCAAGTTCTTAACACCCGTGTTATTACCTGTGTATAATTCTTCAGCGCTTTAAACCAGCACAAAACTGCCCCCTTCTTTCAGTCAGTGCTGACTTTTGAAACGTGTTCTGTCTGTGAAATGAAGATGTTGTTTTATATATTTATTAATGGTGTTAAATCTATTATAACACTTAGGTACAAAAGGTTGCTCTGTGAACATCGTGTGCGTTCATATGTGCTCTGCTAACCGGGCCTTGTGAGATCAGCGGGGAAACGCACTGCATTCCCTCCCCTTTTGACTGCCTGTGGATCTGGGTTCTGCCCACCCCAACCTCGCCGTAGGGACAGGAGATGGGAGGCTGAGCTGGGCTGCTGCCCTCAGGTTTGCTGCTTGCTTGTTCTCACCTGAAGCTCGTGACACCTGAAGCTGTTCCATGTTTTGTGCAGGATCCTTCAGAGTTTGTTTCACAGGTGCGATGGCTTGTTTGAATTGAATGTCACTTGGGATGCAGGCTGAGGCCTCCCTGTGGTGCTGACTTCTGCGTGTGTTTAACACCCGCTAAGGAAAATAAAGACTGGAAATAGCTCATCTGACCACCTCAGCGAAAAGCAGGATGGCACCATTTGTTCCAGTCACTGCCAATATTGCATTTTGATGTGAGCTACGATTGCAGTTGCTATCAGTGGAGGTGTTTCACTATAATACACGCATGTTCTTGGCATTGCGGGTGTGGTGACATTAAACTGGGACTTCCCCAAAAGTCCATTTTGAGCCTAAGTCTTTTGGATGAGGGACTTTGCGCCGTTCCCCCTTTGCATGCTTTGAGTATCTTGCAGATCTTTGATCCTGGTGTTTTTTGAAGCCCAGAACAGTATTTTTTATAGGAGGGGCATAAAGCATTGTCAGTGAGTTGCACAAATCTCTTGTCCTGTTTTTGATCTTGTACTATACCAGATGCTGCTGCTGTCTCAATTTTTACTGGCTACCTTTCTATTGTTTGTAAGAAATGTAATATAGCAGTGCCCTTCTAAAATATTTAATATTTACTACAAAAAAGAAAAGGAAAAAAATGTAAGTACAGCCTTGAATTCCTTGGCTCCTTACTCATTTTGAGGGACGTTTTGCTGTGAAAAGATATCTTTGGCTGCCGTCACCTCCCGGCCTTCCCACGTTGTGGTGTTGTTGCTCTGATTTTCCTTCTCCTGTGTATTTGCTTTGTTTAATACAATTTTTCAAAGAAACATTTAAGTGCTATTTTTTGTTTTGCTATAAAAGCGCCGAGTTTATGTGCACTCCTGAAGTAAATGTCTGGGAAACTGGGAAAGAGTGGGTATCAGTCATACAACAAATGTCTAAATGCCAATTTACTCTGGATTGATGCAGAAGGGCGGTGCTGCAGATTTGTGCCACGCTGTGATTCACACGTTGTTATTCACACAGTCTAAAAGGGAATAAGATGTGATTTCAACAGATTTTGTTTTGTTAAGCGTCGTTTTATTAAAAGCTACCAGTGTTTTAAAATGGGCAAAACCCAAGAGCTGTCACATCTGTGGATTAATGCTCATGTGTGGGCAAAGAGGGAGATGTATGTCTCTAGCATGGCATAGCTGATAAACAAGGACCTTGCGATAAGGCAATGAACATTGACTCCTGAGTAAGATGCTGTGTTAACCACGGGTCTGTACCCCACAGATCTTCTCACATACTGCAGCCCAGGTGAGGAGAACATTTGTGTCCAACCCAGGCTTGAGCAGAGCTGTCGGTGCATTTCAGCTCCTGTACAGGGAGCATCTCCATGTCCAGCAGGAAAGAACGGAGCTGAGGAGCTACAGAGGCCCATCAGGAGGTGAGAATGTGGCTGCTCTGCAGCATCCCTTCCCTGCTGCACATCAGCATCTGCCACAGAGCGGGACAGGGCCAGAGGTGGCTGTTTCTGCCTGAATTGTGCTGCACTTCTGGGAGCTGTGATGAGGGTCTGTGATTCATCTCCAGGAATGCTGCACCTTTTCCAGAGCTCCGTGTTTTTGCAAATTACGTTTGGTGCTGCCAGAGGGGAGAAGATGAGTGGGAAAATCCTCCCCTGAGACAGTGCCTGATAGACTAGGTGCTCCTATGAAACATGCAGGAAAGAAAGACAGATAGCACATACTGTCTGCATAAATATGGTTAGTGCCATAATATCTAGGGAACCTGCTTAAGCTGGGGGTTGGATGAGATGCTCCAGAGGTTCCTTCCAACCCCTACAATTCTGTGATTTTTCAGTTAACTCCTTATTGATTGAATGCTATACAGGGAACACTGTGATGAGCGTAGAGCACCCTTCTAACTGCTGGAAATTTTTGCTTTCCCCTTGATGGCATGTTGAGAATCAAAGACACTTGCTGTGTTTGCATCATTAGAGTGGTTTAAAGAGCTAGAAATGCAGTGAGTCCTTGGAAAGTTGCCTCTTTATCCTTTTGAACTGTTACCAGTGGTCAGCTTTATCTAAGGTAAGAATTATTGTTTTGTTTAGACATCACTGGAGAATATATAATTTAGATTGTGCCTATTTGTACACATATATTTGGCATCCTCTGTCAGCAAAAGATTCAAAGGGCAGCTCAGCCTGAGCACACTGATACTGCTGATGGCCCATGGGTGTGATGGGGTTCTTTAGAGGCACAGCTTTGGGTCCCAACTATACAGAAAGCAAGCCAGAGCTTTTTACTTTGAGCTAGACACAAATGGCTTCTGAAAGCAGGGCCAGAGCCTGCTTTTGTGTGTCCAAGGTTGTTCTTTCTTGTTTGAGTAATAGAAAATAGCTGTGCACTGATGAAATAGTGTTCATTCTTAGACTGTGCTTTATCTCTCATATATTAAAAATGTGGTTGTTATTAAGGAGTCTATTCTGATCTTAGCACTGAGAGCTCATGCAGAAAAAGAGGCAACTCTCTCCCCTCCCTGTCCTTTCCCATGAAGATTAAAAAACTGCCCATGGCAAACAAGTTGCTCGTACCTTGACAGCTGATGTTTAAAGCAAGGTATGGATGTGCACGGCTTCATTTGAGATGCCTCAAACTGAGTACAGTCTGATGTCCTGTCACAGGAATTACTGGTTTTTAAGGTTGAATTTTGATCTTCTGGCCAGTTCCCTGGATGGCAGAATAGCTGATCTTGGCTGCTGTAAGCCAGCACAGCCAGGGACAGGAGTCATGGACATGCCTTGGCTGTTGTCACCATTCTTCTAAGAAGAAAGTGTTGGACATTATTATTTATGTCCTGCAAGATTATAACTTGGCAAAGTTAAGGATGCGGTCGTAGATTGTACTGACCCAGTGCCTAAACTAACACTAAGGATAGCTTTGTAAATGGGAGTAAGGAAAAGCAAGTGGATTGTTAAAATGTAGTATAAATTATTATTTCTAGAGTTTTACTACTGATTTGAAGTGGTGAGTTAAAAGGTGTGGTACGTTTCGTAGCCAAAGCTTCATTTTATTGATGATATGGATATTTTATTACTATTGTTCCCTTCTTTTAGCATAGAGGTCACCTACACTAATGTGTTGTTGAGTGTCAGTGATTTCTATTTAAGTGCATTGAAAGCAGACTGCAATGGTATAAAATGCCAGCTTCTGCTGCTACGGCCTGAACAAATCTTTCTTTACTCATCACAGTGTTGTGTAGTGAAGAGATACTGTATCTATGAACAGTTGTTTCTGCACATCTCCTATGTCTACTGTCCATAGAATTTTCTGAGTCCTGCTTCCTACATGGTATTTGTTTCAGTAGCCTATCCTCACAAGACTGGAGTGGGAACAGTGTTAGGAGTGAAGCTGGCACCTTTTGTTTGATGTATGTAATATGGATGGGAAAAACAAAGCAACCAACCTCCTTCCTGTCTCTCAGCTATTTAGTTCTGTGACTTTAAGGTATTTTCCCAGTGATGCACGCGTTGTTCAGTTGTAGAACTGTTGTGGCTGAATAAACCAGTATCACAAAACCTATATATGTGGGGTTTTGCTCATTTCTTTCTTGTAGCTGATCTCAGCCTGCTTTCTGGAGCCTATGATGTGTGGAATCACAGTGTCTGTGGGTAAGTAAGTGTCTCATCCTTACCTTCACAGTCACTTTGTATGCCGTAGGTGGGTCTGTCAGGTATGGGAGTTCTTAGGAAGTTTCACAGCTCCAAGTGGCTCAGCAGGTTTCAGGGCAAATTTAACTGTAAGGGTGCCAATCTGCAATAGTTCTGAAAGCAGAAAGTGGAGGACTATTTGTTCACTGACTAATTGTGGGCAGTTGGGCTAGATAACCTCTAAGGGTCCCTTCTAACTCAAACGATTCTGTGATTTTGGAAGGAAAGGTCCAGCTGAGATCAGATGGATCTCATCTCCCTCACAAAGATGACTTCAAGCCAAAGCCAGGTGGAGGCGTTTCAGTCCTTTGTACAATGCCTCTGCACTACTGTGCACGTGTGCACTTGCTCTCCCTATTGTTCCTGCCCTTTTTTTTTTCCCCATTCATTGAGCAACTCAACCCTGAGTGCCTGAGTGAGAGAATGACAGTAGGAGACGGGTGGATACATATAATGACTTGTTTGAAGCAGACAGTAGAGTCAGCCTAGGTATGGCGGTTATAAACCGGAGGTAAAACTATTTAAAATAGGACTGGGGGAAAAACATTTAATTTCCCAGAATTTATTTTTTTGCTACATTTTGAGATAATTTCATAAAAGCTCCTCATATTATACATTACATCAGCTTGACAATTTGATATAACTGTATATAATAAGGAAATTGCAGGCTATGAAATTCTCCTTCGACCTTTTAGCATTGTTCCAATTTTTTTCCCTGCTTAGGTTGCTTAATGGCAGCAGAACCGAATATCATGTCAGCAAGTGACTATTAGTCCTCGGCAGAAAGGTTTGCATGGGCATTTGTGACAACCCAGCAATGAAATAATGGCTAGAGTTGGCTGACTTCTACAGAGCCAGAAACTTAAATGAGCTCCATCTGAAAGTAATTGCTTTCAAAATACAAAATGATGATAGTGGAGGAAGTGGAGGAAGGAGAGGTGGGGGGGGAAGGGCCCATTCTTACCTCTTGCTACTACAGAGCTGTGAAACTCAAATAGATTCCAGTTTGGAATTTTTCTCCTCTTGCCCTGACAAGAAAGAGAGTGGTAATGCAGCTTTTGACACCGTTGCATGAGCATGCAAATATGTGGACTTATCAGGGTGTAGAAGAGTCAGCACTGCTGGAACGCACCGCTGGTTGCCCCGCGCCACACACACCGCTACTCCCTGCAGACAGTGGCAGAATTTTAATGAGTACTCAAACTGTACAACAGAAGCAATGGTGAAGCTGACTGTACAACGTTTCTCAAGCCATTGCCTACACTGTCAATTTCATACTTAAGGTGGAGAATCTTACAGCGAGATAATATATATAAAAAAAAAATGCACAATTCTCTTCCCAGATCCTGTACACTATTCAGCAGGTTAAAAACTGAAAAAAAAACTTTCATTAAAAAAGTCATTACAGTATTTGCATACATCAGGGATAGTCTACATAACTGTGTTCATCTAGAAAATCTGTGCATTTATAAACCGTTTCCATGCACTGTAACAATTCTGTATTTCAAAAGTGGTACAAAAAGACAACACAGCAGTCCTAACCACTAGAAAATTACATGTAAAACAAAACAAATGTGCATCCTTTTATTGAATGTGTCAGATGAATAAAACACAGTAACAAAGATTCGGAAAGATGCAGATTTCTATTTCCACCCAGTGATCGCAGTACCAAAAGATACAGTAATGTGAAGTGCGTGCAGTAATCGGTTTAGGCAAAGTGCCTCTTCAACTGCTTGTTCATCGCGCCAACCCGAGACCAACTGCTGTGTTTGAGATTACTGTGAAGTAGCTTCTGCATCTAATAACTCAGTATTTGATCACCTTGCAAGCTTAAAAGTGCACTGCAGCTACAAAATAGTGTTCTATTGCATCGAAGTATAAAGTGTGTTGCTTACAGTTTAAAAATCTATAGAAAAAGTTCATTTTCCGTACAAAAATGCTGAATCTTTCTCAAGATATACACTTTGAGATGTGAAACTTAACACATTCCCATCCACCGGAGAATGCTAAAATGTGAGGCTTTACTGAGCTGCAGCACAGGTTTGGGCAGCAGGCTGTAGGGTGGGAGGGTGCTGTAGTGGCCTGTTTAGGGAACTAACACAGCGTACAAGTTTCTGTATTTAACTACGTGATATCACTGTTTCATTGATGCCAGCAGCATAAAAATAAGCACCGCAAAGAGTGTGTTTTGGTATAACTGAAGATCCCTGGGCTTCTTCCTATGTCGGTGGAGGCCCATTGGTGTATCGCAGCATAGGATAGAAAGAACGGGCGAAGTTGTTTGCCTGGGTGCAGCTGTAGTCTTCCTCAGAAGATGGAATCATGCATGCCAGAAGAAGAAGCAGTAGAAAGAACAACTGTAGGGGTAAAGCTGCTCGTAACACACGGTAAAAGAAGGAGGGGGACCGAGGGACCACGTGAGTCGGTTGTGCGTGGCTTTCAGCTCTGAAAAGAAGATGCACACACAGAAACAGCACTTCAGAGTTTGAATTAAGAAGTTATTTGAACTGCCTCTCGGGGATTCGTACCCTGTACCTTCCAGGGTATGGGGCTGCGCTGCATAAGAATGCTTTAAGTGTAACTTCAAAGCATGCAAGACTGCTCTGGAGGAAGCCAGCTGCTAGATTAGCTTTATATTTCTTCTTTATATTTCTGGAAAAGAAATGTTTATTTAAAATAGCTCAGATCAGTGGGTTTTTAATGTATTTTTTGAGTTGCAAACTCACATTTTCCCAGCAGTCAAACAAGCCACTCTAAGTACTTGGAAATGGACCCTGGAAAGCCACTGCTCCAGCCTGATAAGACTCTATTTTGCCTTTGTCACCACAATCAATCCTTTTAACAGACCCTAACATAATGGAGGTGACATTTTTTCCTTCATGGTCTGTTTTCACTAAATGCCTCTAAGGTGCAAGTTGCTTTGTACAAGTTTGTTGGTGACTTACTTAAAACGCAAATATTCCCCCATCTGGCTCAAAAAGATCTTCTCAAGAGGGAAGACAAGCTCAGATTGCACAGCAGTGCAGAAACGGAGAAGCTCCATCTGTATGTTAACTTAAGAGGAACAACTGCCTTACCACTCGAGTTAATACAAATTCATACCTTGTGTTGCTGTTTTTTCTGCCATCTGAAGTTCTCCTTATTGTGATCTGTTGAGAGAAATAGTATCTATTATCCAGAATTCAGAAACTATAGCAAGGAATTTCTTTCTTAAAAGAAGGCAGTTAGTTGTAGGCTTTCAGTCCTGCTGTAAGTTCTGTAATAAGGTATACATATCTAAAAGGTAAAATGATTTCATCTGAGGAACCTTCAAGCTAATCACACCAAAATAAATCATATATGTTGATAGTGAAATAGTTTAAATCAATAAATAAAAAATACTAGCCTTCTTCACAGGAGGGCTGGATTTCACTGCAACTGGATGATAGACTTCTGAGTCCAAGTCATCTGGAACTGGCAGGAATACTCTGCTATCCTAAAAGGTAACCACACGTCCCTCTTTAAAATGCATCATCAAAATTCAAAACAGATGGAGTTCAGAATCATTTTCCATTGTTTCTCTACAAGTGCACAGCTTCTTTAGCTGTGCACAACCAGCAGTGAAGAGATGCTCTGGTTCTCTAACGTAACAAAATGTTACCTGCTATGCTCAACCAGAAGGAACTGCTAAGGAACAAACGTGCAGGTATTAACTTGAAAACATCTCTATCTGATAGTTCTGATAAGCAGCGTATTTCTGCAGATTTCTGTGTGTTCATTACATGCTCCTAGTCTGATACTTGGTAGGTATAGCTCATAGGATAAATTAGGTTAGAGGGGACCTCAGGAAGTTTATCTAGTTGAATCTCTTGTTCAGAGCAGGGTCAGCCATGAGATCAGACCAGGTTGTTAAAGGCTTTCTCCTGTTTGCTTTGAAACACATCAAGGATGGAAACTGCACAACCTCACAGGGTCATCTATTTCAGTAACTAACTAGCCTTGTGGTGCTAAAATTTTTACTTACATTGAGACTGCTCTTAGCTTTTGCAGGTAGAATTACTGACAAGTATTTACAAAAGACTGAATTGAAACTAATGCTATTATTCATAAATAAAAAAGACTGCTGAACAAGTATTTAAACTGACTCACCAGACTTCCTTGCACTGTTTTCAAGTCATGTGAAACTTGCTCAATAAGCTGTCTTAGTTTCTTTCCAATCACATGGACTTTCTCATCAGCTTCAATGTAATCTTCGCCATCAGATTTAAGCAGCAGGTAAGCAGAGAGTTCTTGAAGACAGTTTACTTTAAGTTGCTGTTCCAGCAGCTCCTTCTCCAGTTGCTTAGAAGAAACAAACAAAAAACAGTGTAACAAGCTGTTACTTTCATCTTGATGGATGCTCCCATAAGCGGATGAGCTTTAGAAAGCTTTAAAGAACAACTCAACCTCCCCGTCCAAGCGCAGTACACAGGAATTGCTGTTACAGCTACACACGAAATGAACGTATTGCTACTCCTTTTGTGGTGAGAGCTATTGGCTTAGTGGAAGAAGTGAGGTGCTACAGTCTCTACTTACCATTAACTCTTTCTGGCTTTCCAGTATTGTATGGGGGTCAGCATTTGGATCTGTGATTTGTGCCTCATTCCTTCGGCCTTCGGCACTTGCTAACCACAGGATTAGTTTTTGGCTCTGATCATGGAAGTCCTAGAGGAAGAAGTGAGAAGAGAAGAAGAGAAGAAGAAAGAAGAAGAAAGAAAAAAATATATATTTTTGCAGCATTTTCAAAACACGAGACCCAGCGCAGATGAGAAAGAACTGACAATTAATTAATAACCGGGGAGGCCTTAGTTAAACGAGTACATTCATAGGATAAAAAAAGTATTTTCCAGTTCAAAGATATTTTTGCCAAACCCTTCAAACCCAACCAAGTCAAATTTATCATGAAAAGAAATAGGTGTTCCAAACTGTGAGCAACCATTCTGCAAACATGTAGAAGTTTGCCCATTTGTTCTCTTCCCATATCCATCCCACAGTAACATCCTCCAGAAGACTTTCCCATGTAAGCTGTATGTTGTATGCACCTGGCAATGCAGTAGGGCTTGCCGTAAACCTTTCCTCCAGTTGTCCAGTGAGTGAGTGGCTTTCTCCCAACGCAAGTTCACCTTCCGAAGCCTGTTCTGAAGCTCTTTGAACTCTGTGCTATCCGCTTTCTGGAATTCTTTGCTGCTCAGGTTAACTGAAAGCACCACTGCCTTGTAGTTATCAAATGCTTTAAGTGTGTCCTGGTAGGAAAAGAGGATTAGGAGCTTCTAAGAATGATGAAAAACTTGTTTGGTATTTATATAGCCCCACCAAAAAGAAAAAAAAAAGTAATGGGGAAAGCTGTTTAACACGTTCCTTAACAGTGCCTGAAAAGGTACCAGATTCAAAATTGGTGCTCTTTTTTATTTTCTTCACTTCAAAGAAAACAAAGCTGCCTGGGCCTGTTCCATCAGTCACAAGCATTATGTCTTAATCCCCTTCTGCCCTTCCTTCCTCAGTGCTTAGCATTTCTGTCTCTTTTCTTGACATTTGTACAAATATTCTCATAGGTCATCGCATGATATTTCTTTTGATTCACAGATGTTTTGGCCACCCTCAGAACCCTTAAAATAATGCTGAAAAGGACAGCTGGAGGTTTTCAGTTCATCCTCCTGTTCAAAGTAGGGCAGCATCAATCTCAGAGCATGCTGCTCAGGGCCTCATCCACTCAAATTCTGAGTATCTCACAGGATGGAGAATTTGAATATGGGTCCCTGGTCCTACATCAGTCCACCACTGTTGTGAAGAGTTCTCTATTTTCTCTAGTCAGAGTTTTTGTCAGCCCCTTTCTGACTTGTCAAGGTCTTGCTGAATAGCCACCCTACCCGACTTCTTCCTCTCCCTTAAAATTGTAGGGGGAAATAAAGGCAGTTGTTTGATACAACCGTGACTTGGCAAATTCCACATTATGTTAACGTAGATTTCACTTTTTTTTTTCCTTTTAAGAGTGACAAACAATGTCTTGGTCCCTCAAAAAGTTTAAGTTTGCATCAAGGATAATCAGTCTTTTTCAAGTTGTGGGCTCTTGCAGTCTAAGAGTAAGAGCTGCAGGATGAGTTCTGCACTCAACACAGCTCCGACTGAGACTCTGTTACAAAGACCAGTCAGAAAAGCAATCTATACATTCTCAAGATCTGCAGCCCACTTGTTGAAAACCACTGGTTAGCCACATTTTCCCCAGCGAAGAATCCTGTATCCCTCCAACCAGCAATGTTTCGATATCAGACAATACAAATAGTCCAACAGAGAAAACTAAATACCAGTAAGCCAGTGCGCAGCCAGACTGGCTTTATCCTTATCCAAGGCAATTGGGATGTCCTGAATGTCCTGATGCCTCATAAACTTCACAGTCTTATACATATGCATGCTGGCTCTTTTAGGGACTCAGAGAGACACAAGCTGTCTACAGAGGGGATTTACAACCATCTGGACTCCTCTTTAGCAAATGCACAGGAGAAAAGCAGAACCTAAACTGTGCTCTTCAAAGAGGTCAGGCACCCAACTCCAGCACGATGCCATAAGCTGCCATAAGCCAGGCGTCACTTAAACCTTTCCTTGCACTTGGTGCCTGAGCCAGGCTGGCATAGAGAAGCAGGGCTCAACCTGAGGCATTTTGTTACCTAAGTCTGCTGAGCCTAACACTCAAATCTACCCTGGCACTCTGCCGGTTCAACCTGCAGACCTTTTTTAGTCTTACTTAATTTATGGAAGCTGAGAGTCACAGCAGGCAACACAACAAGACTTCAGAGGTTGACAAACATTCACAGTAATGTGTCTCTAACTAACTGTCTGTTAATTACTCAGCTAAAAATTAGCAGAGGCTGACTAATAAGCTTACTTTGTTTCTTGGTTTTATCTAATACATACTATTCAAATGAGAAATCTACATTTGCTGACTGAAAAATACAACCACACATTTTGAAATTTTGTATCTTTCAACTACCCAATTCTTGCTAAGACAAAAATGCTATTTAAGAGCTAAGATTTTCTGCAAATACCATGCTGTTAAAAAAAGAGAGCTTTAGGGCAGATCTTGCACAGTCACTCTGTTGGAGCTACAAAGAAACAAAACAAGACCAAAACATGAGCTATGGCTACTGGCTGCAAAGTCTTGGCTGATTTTATTTTATTTTATTTTATTAATTTATAATCCCTTTCAGGTTTGCATAGAGGGGACTGGCACAGAACAGAGAACTGTGCCAGTACCACTCTTCAGAATACCCAGCCTCCCCAGGACTGGGCCAGATGCTTGGCAGCTGGAAAGTCTGAACCTTCATTTTTTAAGCTTTCTCTGTATTTTTTTTCTAACAGGAAAAGGCCTAAAGAGAGATGTTTGGGGTCGAATGTTTTTGTTTAGAGAGAACAAATTGTCTTGGTAAGAAAACAGAAAAGGAGGAGAAGCTTTTATTTAAGCCTGGCTGCCTGCAAATCTCTACAGAAGAAGGTGGCACCTTGCTTAACTAGCCTCATCAGTCCTAGCCAACACAGCTTAGCTCCTCTGTGCCATATACACACTGTTCTTAGCACTGGTGCTGCTGATATACCCTAGGAGCACAAGAGGTAACCATAAAGTGCATCAGCATCTCGAAATCCCACTTCTCAGTGTGCCATAACTTACTTTCAATTTCTTGACCCTTTGTTCCATCGCCTGCATGCTAGTTGGAGGTTTTGCTTTTTGCAGTTCTTCCAGCTCCTCCTCAGTTTTATCAAGCCAAGCAGAGACATCGCTGAGATCAGAGTTCACCTGCTGCCACTGCTGCAAGTGCTGCTTTATCCTAAGTTTATTTCTGAGGTCTTGAGCTTGGATGAGCTCCCACCTATCAATAATGCCTACAAGTGACAGAACAACAAACGCTTACATGAACATTCCATAAATCAGATGTAAGGGTTTTAAAAGGTAAATTATTCTCCAATCTACCTTGGGCCAAATAACTGCTGCCATTTACTACTTCACTTTTTATTTCTTGAGATAACACAGTGTAACTTTGCATGCTACCGGGCTATTTACCCATAGTAATGCTATAGAATTTTTATCACATTACTTCAGGACTGTTTTAATTCAGCTGGAAGCTTAGGACAAGTACAAGGAGATGGAATTCAGTGAACCCTGCTGTAATCTCATAGATACGACAATGGGACAAAGTGTGATGCAGCAGTTTGGACTTGGGTTTATATTTCACCAGTTCATGGCTAAAGGAGATGCAGATAGCACTTGTGCAGTCACTAGCACTGTTTCTGTGAGCCTTTGTCAGAGGGTGTCCTATTCACCCCACGTATGGAATGTGGTCCATTTCTGATATCAGAAGCAGAAGTTTAGCAAGCTGCAGCATATAGCTGCATTCTTTTTTTTGCCACTTAATTTGCTTTTACAATTGCAGTACAGACATGATCTTATTACAGTCTCAAGAACCTGAAACCAGGAACAGGGTCCAGAAAGGTTAAGAGAACCACCTCGTTGGCCTATTTTGAATTAAGGACCATAGTGAATACAGTGAAGAACAAAGTACACTCCCAACTTTGACAAAACATTTCTATAAATGGGAACTGTAGTATCTGGTTGTACAGACTTCCAACAGCTAAGAGAATGAAGTCTGACAACCTTATTTTAGACAAAGAAACAGACTTCTTTGATTTGAAACTTTGATCTGAATAAAAGTGTCCGAGGTACTCAGTATCCACACAAAAGTGAAATTCTTTTCATTCACTTCAACAAGTCAAGAGACTCGTGTCTCTCAATTCTGGGACAAAATGGAGAAGTCTGAAAAGAAAACTCAGGCTGGACAATATGAAGTGAGAACGCAGCTCAATGATTCTTAGCAAAATGCATTCATTTGGACTATACCAATTTAATTGTATTTTACTCCCAAGGCAAATGTGCTGCTTTTGGCCCATTTCTGCTTTGTATCCCCAAGAGCCCCAGGACAAAGACTACAATACATTGCCTGAATGCTCTGTACCTGACTGCTTCTCTGCAGCTTCTATAGTCACAAGCTCTTGGTCATCCTGGGGTTCTTCATCACTCGTGTTAACAGATGTGATGTTCTCCTTGTTGACGCTGCTGCTGCTTGCAGAGCTGAGCTGCTTCACCTGGAATGACATTTTGATGGGTGAGCCCAGTGTGTTAACAAGTCATCAAAAGTCAAGCTTCATTTGTGTGTGCATTTGGATTGCTGCTGAGCTCTCGTGAGTCAGATTTTGCACTGGGCTTCTGCTTCTTTGCTAACAGTTTATGCTGGCTCTCTCTGTTTATTGGGAAAGAAACACCATGTTGACACTAATTATTACAAGACTGGACATGGAAGTGGCATTACATGTACCAGACAGCCTACACCTGCTGATGCTCTTTGTTAGATTCCAGTTCTCGGTAATATGATATTAAGGCTTTACAACTGCATTAATGGTGAAAAAAGCAGCCATGTAGCAGTACCACCTTGTGTATGAAAGAGGGCTGACAGTTGGCCCAGATCCACTGAGCCTGGGAGCTGCTGGTGAAGCCACATCTGGAAACCAGCCACCAGGAGACAAGAAGGCCTTCCCTCACTGCTAATCCCATTGAGTCATTTTTTTGATTGCCCTGAAGCAGATTAGATGGTGGGTTGCAAGCTAGAAAAGGACTCTCCAAATCAGCCTGTTTAGTAAAGGGAGATATTTTAAGTAAATACTAAAGGAAGATGTTCACACACCCTCTTTGGGAAGGTAAGCTCTCTCAAAATCATACTATGACCAGAAGATGGTCCTCTGTCATGGTTTTATGATTTTTTGACTGATTCTGATCAGGATCCTAACACGTTGTTCTGAATTGCATTGGAGAAGCTTTCTAGTGAGTGCATAGATGGAGACTCTCAATGGTTCCCTGAGCCACCAGAAAGAATGTCTATGTTTCCATACAGTGAACATCCCCGCCACCAACGTATCTTTTCCCTGATGCTGGAGGAGGGAAGAAGATGGAGCTACACATAGCATAGGTTCAGTGCCCACAGAGCCTCCAACTCACATAGCCTGGCTTATAGGGGGTGCTCGTCTCTGGACCAGACAGTACATCGCCAACAATCTCTGCCTGGTTGTATCGGTGTTTCCTGCAGACAGGGCTCTCTGGAGAATGCCAGGGATGAGCTTCTGAAACAGCCTTTCCTGAAACAAATAAAATGAAGGCCATATGCCATGAGTGCAAATTCCCACCTCTGTAAGGAAACTGCTGCTTTGTATTAAGTTAGAAAGCGCTCTAAATAAAACGGCATCGTTATGGCATAAAAACGACAGTTTTGCAGCTTTCCTTGCAAAGCATGCACATTTGCAAAACATCAACAGTGTTTCAAAGGTAATGAGATGACAGCCATGCAGTTATGGGACATTCTGTTCTCTTCTGGAAAATGCTTGAATACAGGGATGAGTTCAAAATAAATAAATACACAAAAATGAAAAAAGCTGCACTGTGGTTTTGGAAAGCTTGCATCCCAACGATACTAACACATATCTGCAACACATTTTGTCAGAGATGAGTCTAGATAAGTCCTAAACACTTGTTCTGCATCTAACAGACAGGACACGCGCGGTTCTGTCACGCACGATGCAAAACGCAAAAAAATACTTTCAGAATTGGAATTACTTCTCTCAGTAATTACATAATTAAAATTGGAGACAACCAAAAAAGTGATACTAGCCAGAGCACACCACCAAGAAAGTACCAGAAGACTTTGGATCGATACAATGAAATGCACGTTAACCACCTTGGCAAACTCTAAATGGCATGTTTTTGACCGCTTTGTAATGTACATGTGAATACTGCAGCGTAAGAACACCATGGCAGGATGAGGCATGGTGTCCACACAAGGCAGGAAGTCAGACATTACGTATGAGAGAGGTTGAGGAATATAGCGTGCAGCACAGGGAGATCGCCATGTTCAGACACATGCATTAGCAGGTGCCTACCAGAAGATGCTTTCAAAGTTTTTGTGGTCATTTTAAGATATGCCTCAGGATTTTCAGTGATTTCTACATCTGAAAAAAGAATAATGTCATTTTCCTCACTATGCAGTATTTTCCAGCCATTAAAAACAACTGAAACAATAAGGGTCAACAAAGGCAATAAAATAAAAAGTTATTGGCACTATTTCCATCAGACATTTTTAAAAACTAAGGCTTCTTAAAACCTTGTTTCTTACAGTATAAACTACACAACACGATTCCCTCCATGAAAACACTTAAGAGAGGAGACTGCTTACATCTATTAACAGTACCTGAAAACCAACCAACAATGTGGAAACAAGACGTTGATCCCCTCCCTTCCCACACACAACAACATCCTGCAACTGTCTCCAAAGAAGCAGCCAGCAACAGGTTCTCACCTGACAAAGCACTGTAGTATGTTGCTTCTTCTTCGTCCTCATGAGACGAAGAGCCCCCCACATCACCTGTGTGATCCCACTCGAGTGGGATGGAGTCAACACTGACAGGGGTCTCACAGCCAGATCTTTCATGACCTTGAGTAGGTGGCATAAGGTGGCAAAGGGACTGTGGGGAAGAGGGTCCCTCATTGATGGCCTTCTTATGCCAGGGATCGTTCTGGATTTCCCTGGAGTCTTCTGGATCCGTTTCATTTTCAGAAGTCTCTTTTTCATCATCTAATCCCTAAAAAAGTAAAATATTGTTGTATATTAGCTATTACTAACAAGCAGTAATTGTCAAAGATCTGCACTGCTAACTTGGTGACACAATACCACTAAGGACAGTTTTGTGCTAACTTGCAGTAACCCAAGTAACATGTCCAAAGAGAAGCATCATTTCTGCACCCTTCCTCTTTTGCCAAAACAATCCTCGCATCAGCAACTACCACTTCTCTTCCAAGACACTCAACTACTACCACAGCATCTCTCTCTAGTTCGCAGGGAGGAGTCTGCAGTTCCAAACAGACTGCATGGATCAGCAATGAAGTGATGCTCTAGTATGGGTGAAAAGCTACTCTTAGATGTTCATGTTACCTACTCCACTTGCCTTTCAAATAAATGTTCTTTCTTTTTGAGCCAAAGCAAACTGGGGGTCAACTAAATATTCCCAGCAGAAAGTAAAGAGCCTGCTGCTCCCCCAGCTCAGAGTTGCCATAAGAAAGGGGACTGATGGACCTCTCAAACAAATCCATAAAGAGGTATTGTAAGTACCTTATTGGAATTAAAGAAAACAAAGTGATATGAAAAACAAGGAAAAGCTTTAGAAGCCCTCAGATCATTACTATGTCAATAGTAACTATGTGAGTTACTTTCGCGCCATCATCCAGACTGTGCAGATGGAGACCCAACAGGAGAAAAGTAAGGAGACATGGAAAAATTTAGCAAACTTGATACAGATGCTGAGGGATTTCCTGCCCCTGTGAGCTCAGTATGCTTGGTCAAGCTGCTGGGGATAAGCACTAAGCACTGCCCTTCAAACACCAGAATCTTGCCAAAGTATCAAAACAACTCTTGCTTCTTACAGGATGTCTTGAAGTCAGCCTTTGATGGAAGCGGGCAACTCGCCCAAACACCTCCTGGCAGTATCTGTGAAGTTCTTCCAATTCATCTTCAATCAGGATAGCATCCAAAGGCTCACTCTTCTGAATTAACTGCTCTCCGAAAACGATTAGCTGATCAATCTTATTGGTGTGCAGTGTTATTTCCTGCTGAAAACCCTATTTGAAACATACAAAACAATTAGACCACTTTCATAGCTTCCCTTCATAGCCTAAATTTTGTCCATTTCTTACTACAGTGAAAGGAAAAGCAGCAATTGGCATTGCTGGCTGATTTCATTTGGCAAATATCTTTTAACAGAAGAGGTGTAGAGATTTGTTTTATTAGCAGGATTATAGTTTCAAATGAAGTGGTGTTTTCCACATGTGTACATCAGTATGACTGCTCTCTCCTGAGCCTGCAGGGGATTGCAACATGAGAGTTCAGATCATCAGTTTATTGTTCCACAAGATCTTTTTCTCAGCAGTAGAGAAGTTTGTCTGGTTAAGCTTATAGCCTACCGAACAGCAAATTTGCATCCCAATGCAATTAATAGTGTTCTTTCTCTTAAAGTTTCAGTTACATGCAATGCACTCAAAGGAAAGACCTTACCTTAATTCTGATTCAATTTCCCCTAGGAAAGAGTGCCTGAATTTAGGAATGCAGCTTTTACTATTAACCCACATGTACTCTCTCCCAGACAGATTTCACTGTCACTGACAGTACAACTTTTGGAGAAAATGGGAGAATAGAACTGAGCTTGAACACTGACTCTGAATTAGAACACTGTGCAGCTTCTAGTTTAACACTGATTCAGAGGGTAATCTTAATAAAATACTGGTGTCCTAAAACAGCCTTACAAAAATCTGTTGCCTGTTTTGAAGCTCCAGAAAAACAGATGATTCTGTCAAGAGAGGGCAGCCTGATAAGATTAGCTTGGTTCTACTAAACAGCTGCTTAATAAGGATACGTACATTTAACTGGCGCATTTTGTCATCAAAGTTACTTTTTGAGAAGTGCTCCACATTTGTCAGCTGGAGGTCCATTTCTGTGAGCCAAACAAGGATGTTTTCCCTCGTTGCCTCAAACTCATCTCTGCGATTGGTGAAGTGCTGAATAGAAAGAAGGAAGCCACTGTTATAAGAATTTACTAACTGAAAAAAAACATCACGGGAGCTTCCCGAAACAAGTATTTTCACAGCTGCTGTTCACCTTAATGGCTTTCAGAACACAAATGACAGTATGTCATGTATACAAACACTGCCCTTCCCGTAGTGATGCTGGCATGAAGTATCATATGCCATCACACTGTTTGCATGGGAGAGGGAATAAAACTTCAGCGGCGCAAGGTACTTTTATAAAAATAATTCTTGCTTCCACACTGTGTAACAAAAATACCTTCTCCCACAGCAGTGCAAGTCATTTGGACTAACGGTCGATCATTTCATTTGTTCTAAATTTAGAGGAAAATTAGACAAAGGAAGCCATTCCCATCTCTAATTATACTCAAGTAATTAAAACTATGGCAATTAGAATCAGTAAAACAATGGAGAGGCGAGATTGTGGATGTTGACACAGATGCAGTCGATGCACCGCTAGTCATGGAAGGCAGGAGGAGCCCTCTGCCACTATCTCCCACGGAAGCTGCTAATGGCCTTGCAGCTTGCAGTGCCCCAGTTCTCAGTGGATTTTCTTCTCAGAAAGGGAATTATATAACTTCCCAAACATGACACCTCCCAACTGCAGCGATCAAATCCCGCCAGATATCTCACAGCCTCATCCATTGGCCATTGGAAATGAATAGTTATCTCTGCCAATTGCTTGCAGTGTTGCTGTATTTAAAAATCAGGCAGTGACAAGATTTCCAAGGGAACATCAGGGAAAATCTGCCCAGAAACCAGTTTAACTTGATTTAGGAAAAATCATCCTCAACTATAGGACAGTTGTCTAAAAGTCACACGCACACTCTTCAACAACATTCTTCTGTTAAGCAGAGAGCATAGCATGAGGCAGTGACAGCACATACCCCTCCATCACACCTCCATGCTTCAACACCAGTAGGTGAATCACAACTTGGAGGGAAGCAGAGCTGCACTGTGAACTCCAGAATGTTTGTATACTGAGGCCTTCTGTCTCTCTGCCTTTTATTTTTGGAAAGATGCAAGTGTATGAATGAATCTAGCCATGACAGAGATGACTAAAAGGAGAGCATGACAGCACATTTTCCCAAATTTGGGCCAATTCCTCACCTATGCTTCTTCACTTATCAAGAACCCATCTGTCAAGGACATGTTTGCACCGCGTACTTGGTGACCTTTCCAGAGGTACTCTCCCACACTGTTAACTCAAGACACAACTCAACACAACACAGTTGCTCTTGAATACGTGTTTCGCCCTTCTGCATCTCTTACAGGAACCTGAAAGTGCTCCTTAACTCCCTCACCTCACCACTCAGTTACCTTGAGTCTCCTCAGAATGGCAGCGACTCTTTTCTGGAGGTTGTCCCAGCGCTGGTTGCCTTCGTGTACCATCTGCTTCAGCTTGCTGGCAGAGTCAGTGCGGTTCTCGCGGGCAAGGCGCCTGTACTGCTTATTGATCAGCTCCAACTGAGTGAGCCGTTCATGGATTTGCCGTTGGAATGCCTGCAAAGCAAATGGAGAAACTCAGCCCCCTTGCTGACAAGAGAAAGAACTGGTATAATACTATCCACTGAGAGAGATGAAGATGCCTCCTCCCCTTAAAAAAAAAAAAACACCAACAGACTTTCCAACTACAGAATTAAATTCAGAGAAGGACCCATATTTAAAATTATCTGCATAGCTTTAGCTCATTAGAAAGAAAAAAAACAACAATAAGAAACAACAATAAATCTTTAACTTGTAAGAGGGATTGTGTTGCATCAGAATATTATATTCTCCCCATAAAAAAAAAATGGAGAAAAACAGACCAGCCAGATATCTGGTAGCCATAATACTGTTATATTATGTATGGTTGCTGTATCTTAACTTCAAATTACAGAATGTATTTTTCAGTGATCTGAGCATTTTGTAGAGACAGTAAGCATTCAGCCATCTGACTGCCCAGTCAGCTGCTAAGCATACAGAGAAGTTGTTAAAAAATTCACCTCAAACTTCTTCAGCTCCTCTTTTGCATGTGTATACAAAACCTCTGAAGAGTTGGGACTAGCTGCTGTCCTTTCAGCTGCTTTTAGCCAATCTTCAAAGCGAGAATAATCATCCAAAAACCTCTGCCATAGGCGCCAGGTTTCCTCAATTCTGACAGGGAGAAGCAAAAACAGAAGAGTTTTATCACAAGCTTATCATTTTTTATTTCTTTCCAAAATTCAATTTGTGACAAAAGCATTTCTTCAGAATGCTGACCCAAACTTCTTTAGGAGCTGTTGGGCACAGACTTACTTCATTCGCCTCTCCATCGACATGGCACAAATGTTTCTCCACCGTCTGTCCAAACTCCTGCTAGTCTGCTGGATGGAGTCGCACTCCGTCTCATTAGCACATGCATCTGAATCGTGCAGCAGGACTTCACAAATATTAAAGACAGACTCCACTCCAGCTGTGTGCTGTTCTATGTCTCGTTGCAGATCCTGCATTGAGAAAGAAGAGCTTTAGTAGAAGGCAACACATGTGGCTAGACGTCAGACATCCATTTTCAAAACGCTGCAGAAGATGGGGAAAGAGCAATTTGTATGTCAGTAAAAGGTTACTTGGTTTTAGGACAAAGGCTTGCAGGATGGGCTGCGTAGGAGACAGACTGACAGATCAGGACAGAACTACCACAGAAAAAAAGGAATTTTCCAGATGGGTTCCTCAGTGAATGCACAGTCTTTTCACGAACAGTACAGACAATTTTAACATGCATTCAAAATCCAAACCTTACATACACTGTAAGTGCATTCTTATTAATTTTGACTGTACCAGATGACAGTATGTCCTGTCAGCTTACCACAATGTAAGACTTGATAGAGAACTCAGCGTGCACTTCCTGTACTTCAGCAACTGCATGATCACAGACTGATATCACAAACTGCAGAAGCGCAGCAAAAAAGCAGCCAGCGTCACACTGCTTTTCTTATTGCCCTTATTATCACAGATTCTATGATTCCATTTTTTTGCCCTTCCAGAGCTCCTGTTTCAACAGACTATTTAAAAGGGTCTGGCAAAGACCCTTTGTCTTATCTACACTACATGTTCTTGCTTCTCCATCCTATTCTGGTAGCAACTTCTGTACATGCAACTATTCTGAAAGTAAGTGAAGAACACAAAAATAAAGCTTTACCAAGGTATTTCATCTTGAAAAAGTAACTCTGCATAACATTACCAACTGTGAATATTAGTGAAGTGACAACGCCCACTCTTTTTCCATTTTTCAAACCATTCCTGGCTTCTCTAAAGAAGGGTATGGAGCCTCTGACCAGAATAAAACAGAAAACAACAGCAAACACTAACAAATATTTTTCTGACAGCAGCAAGAACTCCTGTTATAAAAGGTTGATTGCAGAGAACAGATGAAGCAGACCTGGTTTAGCTCTAGACTGAAATCAAACCAACACAACACCAAAACAGCCCACCCAGACGTTTCTTGTAGGAAATACAAGAAGAATTGAAGGAAGGTCTTCCCTGAAATTATCAAGGAGCTGATTATCACCTTGTGGAAGCTTTCACTGTTATATGAGTACTTGAAAGTAGGGCTCAGTCAGAAATGGTGTTAATCTGGCTTGTGGGATTTGTGATAACGTACCAAAATCTTTAAACAGATAAGAGACTGCCAGAAGAAAACCCTGCATCATTTTTGATAACTTATTAATGATTCAAAGCTGTTCTCTGAGCACAAAGCAGAAGTGTCCTTGTAGTACGGTCTCAACTTCTCAAGGCAGCTCTACCCCACTGCTATTACCAAGAGAGATTCTTCTGAATCTGTTAAACTACTCTGGATTTACAACTATATTTGTAACAATGGGAATCTGGAACACAGATTACAAAACCACCTTACTTACATTACGACATAGTGCTGAGACAGTTTCATTACTTTTGCTCATGCCTGGGTTCATATGCAATAACCCCAGGCAGAATCCTTGCTGTTTTCACAGCTGTTATTCCAAATGACCTGACTGCATTATGGTGAGACAAACACAACCAAACCACAGGGCCAAGAACATATCTTGAGCCCAAAAAGGTACTTTTCCATCTGCTTAAGCAGCCTATATCCTGCTAGACTTCTGCACTGGTGAAATCAACTTGAAATCTAAAAAGGAGTATTATTCATGTTTCAATCTTCATCTTTCAGCTGAACAAACATGCCCTAAAACATCTCTCTGGATGCACAATGCTTTTAAATGCCATTTAGTCAAGACCGAACAAGTAAAGCTTTTCTAGCTGAGGACGTCAAACAAACAAAGTCTGCAGGGCATATTTCTCACCAACACTTTGCACTTGCTGAAATATTCGCTCAGATAAAACCAGGAGGGATCTCCTTACTTGTTGCATTTAGATAAAGGTTTTGCTAGTATGTTTTTCCTACAGTCTTTTTAGTCAGCACAAGCTTCTCATGCTCAAGCTGCTAGAAGTTTACAGTAGGAGCAGCCTGAAGGTGCCCACAGGTCTGCACTGACAGAAACCAAACAATAAGGCAGTAGATAGCTCTGAGCAGCAAATGATGGCTCTTGCAGCAATGGCTTTAGTTTGGAAAAGAATTCCTATGCATCCATCTTTCTTCTCTGCACGGCAATTTATCACAGCCTTTGAGAAATTCGTAAGGTTTGGACGGGGAGAAAATACTTTCATGTTGTTTACATGACTATTCACAGTGCAGATGGAGCCATGAGACCACAGGACCAAAGGTTCTGGTGTTTGACCAGCTGCCGGCGTTGGTGGGAGCCATCCCCACTCCTGTCACAGTGGCACAGGCTCTTCCCATGATCTCTGGGACATGAGACAATTGAGAGCCATAGCAGCCATCAGAGCACACAGCTCTCAGGTCTGGGTCAGTAAGGAATCTTTTATTAGAAAAGTAAGCAGCAGCCAGAGAGACAGACAATGGAAAGGATGGGAAGAACACTCTTAAAAGGCAGATGCCATAAAGTTCCACACTTCACAGCTTTATTCTTGATTTTCAGTTTTAGGGCTAATACTCCTGTTAGAGTCAGAAGACAGCCATGGTGATTCTCAGCCTTCCTAGGAAAGCACTGAGAACCTGGGCAGACTTATAGCACACAGGAAAGGTTGACACAGTTTATGCTGCTCTACCAGCAAGCCTGTGCTTTGGAGAAGTTCCTTTTCCTTCCCCAGCTGCTAAAGAAAGAAGTTTTACTACAGGACATCTCAACCTGTACTTCCTTTTGGCTGGAAAAGCTTGCACATTCATTTGTAACCAGTCCTTGCCATCTTCAGCACTTAAAAACTAGCATAGATCTTTAAGAGCTCCTTGATAAGCCACTGTCTTGGAGAAAAGTCTACATGCACTCCACAAATGGCCAGTACTGCTAGGCTGGTTCATACTTATGCCTCAGCAGGATTCATGCACCATCCCACAATATCCTGTGGGGATACTGTCTGCAAGTAGAGAAGGAAGGGGAGAGAGCTAGAGAGTGCAATACCTCATATCATAGCACTTACATCTGTCACAGCCAGCTTGCTTCCATGTGTCAGGCTTTGCAATGCTGAGCCTCAGTCATCTATCTTCCTGGCTGAGGGAGCTGGGTTTGTTCAGCCCAGTGAAGAGAAGGCTGTGGGGAGATCTCACTGTGCCCTTTCACTACTTAAAAGGAGCTTATTATCAGGAGAGAGAACAACTTCTTACACGGTGTGATAGCGACTGGACAAGGGGGAACAGTTTTAAACAAAAAGTGCCTTGTCTAGCCCTTAGAAGGTTGAACTTAACTGGGCAAAAACTCTGATGTGAAAAAGCTGTTCCTTGTACTTTGTGGGTATTTTTCAGTGGAGGGGAGAAGAGGGAGCAGACCAACACAATACTGCAATAGCAACAAGCAAATAAAAATTTTCCACGTAATGCATCTTGGCAGGAACATGCAGTGAAAGTTAGAAGGCCTGGCTAAAGAAAAGAGAAAGGTGATTTTAAACTAGGACCAATTGTCAGCAAATTTTTAGCTCATTTGCTTTGGCTGCTCCTATTTCCCACCTGCTGTTCCGCCAGTCTCTTCTGGATTTCTTGGTCATCACAGATGTCATAAACAACAGGCTTAGAAAGTTCTGACTCAATCCGGGCCAACCAGGTGCGAAGGTTACTCATGTTTTTGTCCAAAAGTTGTATAAAAGCAAATGTTTCCTTCAGTTTCTTCACCCTAAGCAAACCAGGAAGAACATTTTGTTACAAAGATCTGTAATCAGTGGAAATTATGTTAGCAGAAGATGACAACAGGCATGGCTTTCAGAAGGATGTACTATCACATCAACCTGCTGTCTGTAAACCAGAGCCATCTTTTAGTTAAAAGCCACCTAAATTGGCTCAGCAAGCCTCTGCTCTACAAATGCAGGAAGGTCTTGTATGAATTACTTACTGAAGCTAAATGAGCAGAATCAATTTTTGTAGCCTCATTCATCTGTTGCTCAGGTCTTCAGTTCATTCTTGGGCATTTGTCTAAGTGGGTGCTTGTACTGTAACACGCCTCAGTTAAACTGAAATGGGTATCTATGCCCCGATATACCTGCTGTGAATGATGTTCAAGGCTTTCTTCATAAAACACCAGGCCTATCCTAAGCAGCAGGACTGCCAGCAAGCTATTGCTCTGCCAGTGAAAACAGAATTGTGCCAACACCAAATGTCCAACATTCTGGGTAAACGAATGCTGACAGTAGAGGAGAAGGCATGAGCTATAACAGCTTCAGACCTCACAGTGCTATGGTGAAAGTTCTTCTAAGCAACAAACTGAAATGTGTGGAGAGATGCCAGACTCTCCTAGTGGGTGAAAATGAAAAAAAAAACAACAAAACAATGAACACTGAAAAAGGGAAATATCCAACAGCTGGAGAGTCATACACCACACAAGCAAATAAACTGTATATAACATCTAGTTTTCTTACAGCTGTTTATAGCACAGCTCTCAAAGCACAGACAAATGTTTTACAGCCTTTACAAAATATTCCCATGTCAAAATCCTTTATAAACCTCTCAAACTACCCAAGTAGCCCAGTTACAGATTTTTGTGAATTTATCTTCATGTATTGGAGGAGCATCTGCAAACCACCTCACCACTCTCATGTGTCTTCTTGTAATTCTCATTTATTGCCATTCCCAATGACAATTACTAAAAAGCCCAATACTGGATGAAATACATCTCTTCTGACTTCAGTTTGATATCAGAGCTTGCCAACCACATTTTGATAGTTAATCTAAGAAAAAAAAAAAAAATTCTACATCCTGATTTTAATCAGACCTGTTTTAAACATCTAGACTATAAAATAGGATGAACTGTACCAAAAAGCACTTACTTCTCTCCATGAACAGCAATGGTTTATAATGCAGTACTATAAACACCAACTGGAGTCAGGTGAAATGATTTTTCCCCTGCCCTAGAGAGAGCCCACTCCCAGCTGGCATCATTTCCCTACACTATCCTCCTGGCCTCTTTCATCCCTCTGTTGTCTCATTCTGACCCTACACCTGGGGATGGATTTTGGGACCTCGTATGAGATTTTAAAAACACCAATTTCTGTATTAAGCTTTAAGTGACTGCCTAGTCCAAATCAAGTGCAGTGCTAAAAGTTTGCTACGAAGTGTGAAAAGGTCAAAACATTTCCCATTTATCAGCTACTGTGACCTATTTGTCAAATGCTGCAGCAGGGAATTGTCACCAGCTAAACAATGCTAGCAGCTGGGACATCCAAGATGAACCCTAACTCACTTGTTTGCAGCAGCATTGTGCAAAGCTAGGAATGGGGCTGGGAGGGAGGGAGATGTAATCTCACCTAGCGCAGGCAGGGACGGATTACATGAAGGCAGAAGTGCTCTGACAGCGATCTGGGCTGCAGGCTTCATGCAAAGGACCTGCCCCTCCTTGCAGGAAAAAATGACTTTTCTTGCCCACTGTCCTGCCTGGCTACCAAGCTGTTCTAGCTAGTGTTAGAGGAGTCCAAACTGCCTGAAACTGAATGGGTTTTGCACTTGTAGCACATGATACAACAACAAGAGATATGTAGGATAGCTAATCCACGATGAATATATCACTCTGTGAGCAACGACTGATCTTATTAGCAATCTTAAGGCAACCAAACAGGACACAGACGTCAGCTGGACACTTGATTTAAGGTTAAATACTTATGGAGATGTGGGAATGATCAAGCTGGATTTCTTCAGTTCTGCTCAGCATTGCCAGGGTCAGCAAATTTGGGGTCTCATATGGACTATCAGCATAGGAAACAGTTTCCCCTACCTCTTGTTCCAAAGGGGTCAGGCAGAATTTTCAGGCAGTTTTACAATGTGGACAAGAAGAGAACAATCCTGTAAGTAGGACTCCTGGAGATAGTATTTAGCAATTCTGCACTCTCCATAATATAAAATTAGTCTAGTCTGGTTGATTCAACTCTGTAAGTCAACCTGAAGAATCTGGTTCAAGTCCGTGGTTCACCTGCAAATCCACTGATACTGGTGAAAAGCATAAAGCAGTCTGCTCCTTTACACCAACGGTGTTTTCCACTGCTGCAGCTGTCAGAAGAAGCCAGGGGGTGACAAAAGCATTCAGCAGCTCTTGCTTTCATTAACAAGCTCTTTTCAGAACTCTGCTCTCAAGTTCAGCTCTTTATGCAGAAGGCATCTGGTTTCCAAGCTAACAGCTGCTACATAAATCTTCCCATTACTGGTCCCACTTCCATTAAGTGGTTTTCAATGAAGATGTCACACTCCAGTAACCATACAGCTTTTTCTTGTGCTGTCACAGGCTGGCAGTAAATTGCCCAAGAAGACCTAATTCTCACTTCACTCTCTTTCCTGCTCCTGTCCCACCAGCTAATTTTGATCCACTTGATTATAACACTCAGCAGGCCTGCAGCTCACCAAAGGCAGGTGACTGACCTGGCAGCCCTTCTTGCTGGAAAGATGGGACAGTCTGGGCTCTGTGCTGAATACAGAAAGAAGGAACCAACAGAAGAGCTGCAAAAAGTTTAGGCCAAACATCTGAACTATCGCACTGCTAATTCTGCATGACTTCAGACCAGTTAGAATGAAACAAGGCTTAACTGCTGCCCTAAACGGCAGATGAAGCAAAGAGCATCATTCAAAAAGGATAACTCTAAATATGTCAATACATTGGCATAAATGTGGTTGTTATCAGACTTTTGACCAACAACTACTGTCATTCTGCTGCTCTCCTGTACAGAGGCTTTCTGCTTTGAGAATGTCTTGCAAGAGATGCATGTGTTGGAATCATCCGATGCCATTGCCTACTTGCTGCATCCATAGTTCAGGACACAGTATTGTTCCTCTGCTTCCTTTACTCCTTCTCAATCTATATCCACCTATTTTCTGCCTTAAAGTTGCAATACAGAAAAATTCATGGGTTACAAGCCACGGGTTACTTTATTCAACCTGCACAGTGGGTAACAGGTAGGTGGATATGGACAAGGTGGTCCAAAACTAAACTAAGGCATATTCAATTATAATTAAACATTTATGCCTTGATGATTGATTGCATATCCAACAAATAAGACAAACAACAGCTTCAAGGAGAATGGTAGCGTGAACTTGTATTTATTTTCTAGCAGTTGCCTTCACAGATGCACTGCTGTAAATATCTAATTTAATTTGTTACATATCCTGGGAAGAATATGGCATTTGTCAGTCACTGAACCACCATTAATGACCAAAGTCATCAATCTCAAACTTCATCCAAGCAGCCAGAAGAGAAGAAAAACCCTAATAGAAGCTCACATTAGTGCATTTTGTAAACGGGAAGGCAGTCCTCTCCAGATGTTCACATTGGCCAATCTGTTCCTGTTACAGTCCACAGACACTGAGCCCAAGGCAAAGGGTAGGGCCCTACACTGAAAGCAACAGATGAAATGATAAGAAAGCGGAGCATCCTCATCAAGCTTGCATAGAAGTCAAAGAGAACTGCAGTTTCTCTGGCTAGAGACCAAAAAAGAGCATAAAAAATACTACTTAGATCCATAAAAGCCCTACACCTTTGCAACAATCACACTCATCTGCACTGTAAATTACCTGCTATTTGCATGCAAGAAATCTCACAGACTCTCTCTTCAGATGCATCCAGAAAGAACAAATGGTGCAGAAAGATGGACCTGGGAGCTGGTGAGGGGGGAGAGGGAGGTGTGCAGCCCCCAAACCTGGGGCAAAAGCTCCCCCATGTCCAGGAGACAATCACTCAACACACAGTGAAATAGCAGTGAAACTTCAAGTGCTCTTCCCCATCATCCAAAGCATGCCACCATTACTCTTAATGGAATTCTAAAGGATAATTCTCAAGTTATTCAGTCAAACAGGAAAAACTTACTGTTTCCCAGATGAAGGGCTGGCGATACACAGTTTGCTTCCCAACGAGAATTAAGTTGCCACCTTTCACCACTTCAGCATACTCCCAGAAGCAAAATAAAATAAATCTAAATAATATCACAATCTCAAAAAACAAAACGAAACAAAACAAACTCAAATATCTCTTGTTCTTTGCCAAGGACTCAACTCTAAAGACATCCTGATTCATAACAGTGCTTAGAAAAACGCATTAGATGCATGGGATAAGTCAAACAAAGCCCCGTTGCTACACATCTTCATCTTTTCACCAAAATACTGGTGGCAGAAAAAGAACAAAAGCAGGAGATTATAACAAAAAGCTGGCTGCAAAAGTGAACAGAAGGACTAACTGACCTGACTCGAGATTGGATTTGGGCCTTAACAGCCCTGTGAAGCTGCCAGCATTGGGTTGCAGGAGAACTGAATTGGGGACTCTTCAGCTTGGGACTGAATTGCTGCACAGCCCCACAAAGCAGCAGAATATTTTGTAGTAACTACTCAGGAATTATCTACCACTACAGGCACTTCCAGGTTGAGTGAAGTGTGTTCACACAACACAAAAGATGACAAAATGCCTGCCAGCTGCATTCCATTAGCTGTCAAAGTGCAGCAGGGAAAGGCACTTTCCCTGAGCTGAAAGGGTAACAAATAACGTTTGCATTTAGGGTCTAATGAGATGAAAAACATCCTGATGTATATTCCAAGCCGTCATTCACCAACACAAACGTCATGCAAGCCAGGCAGAAAAAGACACCGCCTCCATTTATTTCTAACAGCGGAGGGGCTGCCACGGCCCTGCCAGCTGCCAGGATTGTTTACTGTGGCAAATGAGATGCACGAGACCCAGAACCTTTGTTCAGCGAGGTGCGGGGCGAGCTTAGCGTGTGAAGGACAAAAGACCTGATTCCGGGTGGTGATGCCAATGGTGAATTTCAGGCCTTTGTATAAAGGGTGAGGACATTTCAGCGGTGCTGCTAACATGACAGGAAGCCCTGTGTGCGTGGGTTGTGAGCTCAGCACACACATGGGCACGCTGGAGGATGGTTCTCTTCACATCCCCCTGCAGCCAGCCAAAGGCTGCTGCTCTCCATCTCCTCAGCCCCGGCTGCAAACTGCAAAATGTCTGATTTGAAGGCAGAGGCCCTGAGGGCCGTTCCTCCTCCTAAGCCCCGCACACAGCCCGCTGGCTCGGCCGCTTGTCCAAGGGGAACTGCGCTGAGGCGCCGGTGCACCCGTGCTGCAAAGCCGTCCCCCCCAGCCCCACGACCCACCGTCACCGAGCCCGAATCAGCACTTACGGTTCGCAAGAAGCAACCATTCCTCAGCCTGCAAATCCCAAGCTGCCGGGGGACCAAGTGAGCGCCTGTGCGACCACAGCATGCACGGATGAGGAAACCCCTCCTCCACAGATGCCCTATTTATTCGCTGCTTTAGCATCCCGCGCTGAGGGGGGGCTTGCCCGTCTCCTCCCCGACCCCTGAGCTGAGGAGCCCACGGCGGCTCTGAGTCCCACTGCGTTTCGGCATTTTACCTGGCAAACGGCCGCATCCCTCCTCAAAGCAAACCCAGGAGAGCTCTATTCTGACACAACAGAAGGAGCACACGAAGGAACGCATGCAGCACAGCTGCGCGCGGCCAGCGACAGCACGGTGGCAGGCTGGAGGCTTCGGCACTGACAGAGCTGCTCTCAGCACTCATTTCGTCTCTCTGTTTGTGCAGAGCCTCACACCTGGGTGATTTGCGGCAGAGTCAAATTGAAGCGAACCCAAAATCAAGCAAAGGTCCATCCGCACACAGACCACGCACACGGTGTATCCTTACTTCCTCTGCGCTCTTCTTTGTCACCTGTACCATTCTATCCCGGGTCTTTAAGTACGAATTAAATCTCCCACACACTGCCCTGTCCTCTCTGTAACCTCCCAGTGCAGGCGGAAAGCTTCTCGAGCAAAGAGTCTGGAGGACAAAACAGCCCCATGTCTTTTACGGTACCACTCATCTGTGGAAAAACACACTGTCATAATTTGTGTGTTATGACTACCAGCGATCGCGGAGCAGGGAAATAAGGCAGAAGTCACGGAACCTTGGGTTAAAAGTCACTCCCCACCCAGCAAACATCAGACAAAAAATAAAAGTTGTGGTAATCCGCCCAGAAATGCAAGGAATGGGCTGGAAATCAAAGGCTGCTCAGCATTCAGGTAATCTGCAGACCTGTGTGAGCTTGCCAATCGCTCACATTCAACACACAGCAGAAGAGAGAGCACCAGGCAGACACCTCTCACTGCACAGTTAAGTCACACTCAGGCTCCATTCCACCTGACTATGGCCCAGGGACAGTCAGGTGCATTCAGCACGGCTGGTCCAAGACAGCAAATTGTAAGAACTCTCCCTGAAGGACCAGCAGGGAGACATGGCCATGTCTGGCCCAGCCAGCTCCCCCCGCTCCCAGCACACCTCGGCATGCATTGCATAACCCAATAAGCCCAACCATCCTGCCTGAGACGATAATGAATCCTGTCACAGCTCCAAACAGAACCGTAATCCCTGAAGGACGGGGAACCCGGAGAGCAAGGAAAGAAAGCAGGCGCTTCGCGGATGATATTTCAACCACAAAGATCATCATCATTATTTTTTGCACCAAAATGATTACAAAGAATGAGATTTTACAGTGGTGCTGCCACAAACCAGTAGAATTCTGCTGAACATGGCTGTACGGTGTAACCACGGCAGCACACTTTGCTTCGCTTGCTGTGCAGGGCCCATCTGCAGCAGTTAGGAAGACCTTTGAGCTCAGAGCACAGCTGCACTGCAGTGGGGTGGGACGGCACAGGGACACGTGGTGCTCACTGTGCTGCCCTGCCAAAGGGCAAGCAACGTGGCTGAAAATACATCCAGAGAGAAGCTGAGGGCGGTGTGAACTCGTCTGATCCCTGCATCCACAAGGTGTGGCCTGCTGCCATCCGGGCAGTTATCCGGGCAGAGCCACTACAGTGCAAGGATCAAGAGAAAGCAAAGAGCAGAGCAGAATTTCACTGGAGCTCCCCAGGAAATTCAGCAGCATCTCCATGTTGCAAGCACAAGGCACTGTCGATGGAGAGCTTCAGCTAATTCCTCTTTTACTGCAACCTGAGCTGTTTCAGACTGTTTGGGAATTTATCAGGGAATCGTAGAATGGTCTCGGTTGAAAGAGACCTTACAGACCAACTAGTCCAACTCACCTGGTGAGGCACCATCCAGCCTGGCCTTGAGCACCTCCAGGGATGGTGCCACAGATATACCACCCTCTGAGTAAAGAACTTCTTTGTACAATTTCTTTTTGGTACACAGTGAAAAGCACCCTGTATCTCCTCAGCTCAGTGTGAGAAGGAAGGGGCTGAACAGTCACTGCAGTTTAGGATTCTTGGACGCCACGATGAGGGCCGTTGGCTTGTAAATATAAAGCAAAGCTCTAACTGCCAAGGATTTATTAAGATGATAAGGAGGCACACATGGCGTTGCTACTTTCCCCACATTTTCATGCTTGCATTAAGTCAGTCATTTTAACCCATTCCTGCTACAGACCCAACCAATGTGCCTTTCTCCATGAAACAGAGCCATCAAGAAACACAGCACAGTGTGCTCACGGCCAGAACAGCTTAGAAATGGCATCCATCTTCCACAGCTTCGTGAAAGTGCTGAGAGCTGCAGGATGCTGCAAGGTACAGAAATCACAGAATGACTTGGACTGGAAGGAATCACCCAGTTCCAATCCCCCCCCCAAATGCACATTTCTTACTGCCCAGACCAGCCCATGGACTCCAAACCACCAGAAGCAGTCACAGAGAAAAGTGGAGATTTTCCTGAAGGCTCAAGATGCCCACCTGCAACCAATGGCTGCTGCTCCTGTCTGACTGCAAGCTCTGTGCACACAGCAGCATGGGCAGCAAACCCTTCCCTCTGGACTAGGAAGCAAAGCGTGGAGTTTGTGTCGGTGGCAAACAGGCCAGGAAAGGACAACAAGGGATACACCTCTGACTGTGTACACAATGCAGGTCCCTGCCAATGCTCTCTGGTTAAGGCACAGCTTGGGAGTGCTGCTCCAGAGTACACCAAGGATATAAATGCCATTCTGTGGGTTTTTGGCTATTTGCCCACATGCATGCAGCCGGTGCACTGCTTCTTCTGTTGTTTCTGCCTTTGCTTGGGTGGGAGTGCAAGCATGCTATGTTTTTTTCTCACAGAGTGCTGCCACAAGGTCAGTGACCAAAGAAAAGCAAGATGTTTGATGCCCATCTTCATGGTCAGCACAAGGCTCTCTTTCTGCCTCTTGGTACACTCACATTCCCCTTTTATCAGCAGAGACTTCAGCACAATAACCCATACTGTTAAGAGTATCTTCTGAGCTGCACAGAATTCATTTGTTCTCTTTTCCAAGCACTTCACTGCCTTAATGCATTTTACTCCATGAAGATGAACATTTTGAGACCTTCCCAAGTTTGCACCATGCCACTCTCCAGCTGCAACATATGCGGCACGGCTTTGTCACTACACAAACTGAGCACAGGCATACAATGAAAGTGCTAAGTCCTGCAAGTGTTGCCATATGGCAAATCTGAGCTTGTCATCATGAACTAAGAGAATCACTTCAAAGACTAAATGGGGAGCTCACCTAATTTGCCCATCTGTCCCAGGATTTTTATTGGTTTTAAAAGGTGAAATAAGCTACCAGGTGGAATGTTCTCTATTGATAGATCGGCTTGAGACTGATTTGCTTTCATTTTGGTATCACAAAGACATACACATACACTGTAATATAGGAAAGGTAGATGTTACCCAAGTTGCTGGGTCAGCCATGGAGACATTAGAGACCAGAGAACTGATATCACCTATAAATCTCAATAGGACTCCCTTGTGGATACGGTTTATTTTATACCCTCTAGCCACAGGGTCATTAGTGTTTGTCTACTAGAAAGATTCAGTGTCCAGGATAAAGAGCTAGACTTTAACACGCATATCTTCAACACATGCTCTCTCCTCCAATTCATAGCACAGTTCTGTACATTACTGACTGCCCGCACTTTGGCCTATTAGAAGAACAGCACGAGATTCGGTGCTGTCATTCTGGTAGCTATGCAGTCTCTTTTTAAAGGATTTTGCAAAAGAAAACCGAAAAGGAAGGCGATGGTGCGTGGAGCATCACAGCCCACACTCACAGATCATCCCATCTCCAAGGCTACTTGCTCTGCTCTGCTCCCCCATGAAGGGGCTCAGCTTCTGTCACACCTGGGAGGAGTAGAACTGCTGTTTCCTCTATAGCACCTGAACTTAGAATCACAGGATTGTTCAAGTTGAAGAGGACCACAAAGATCATCTGGCCCAACCATCAACCCATTGCCACCACGCCCCTCAGTGCCACATCTACCCTCTTCTTGAAAATCTCCAAGGGATGGTGACCCCCCCACCTCATTGGGAAGCCTGTTCCAATGCATGATCACTCTTTTTGAGGATAAATTTTTCCTAATATCCAATCTGAACTTCCCATGGTGCAACTTAAGTTCATTACCTCTTATAATACAAGGACATGCTACCCAGAAGTGCAGGAGGGACCTCCTCCTTAGTGTCCTAAAATACACCACAGTATTGAAAGCAGAGCAAAATAAACCCTCCTGGAGTCTGAAGGATATTTATAACTGAGCAACCAACAACAGCCCAAATGCCAGCCCCGCCCCACACAGCAAGGTGAGAGGAGATGTGCTACAGCCATGCTGCAAAATTCTTCCAAGCACTGAACCACCTTCATTAGGCATTAAATCCATGAGGATCAGCAAAGCCCACTGGGCTGCCTGATAACCTTGGACCTGCTGCTTAAAATAACCTTTCCTCACCTCCTTACAGTTCATTATCCTGGTCCTGAATACAAAATTGATAGAAATCACACAGGTAGCAGCTAGTACACTCCAGACCTTTAAAGGTGGGAAAATAGGAACTGTCATAAGTCATCACACCAGCTGCCCAATAGCTGAAATACCCTCTTGAATATTTAATACAGGGAGCCACACTGATGCTTTAGACAATTGCACACAAAGGTACCTCAAAGCACTACCATCCATTTGCTTGAAGGTAAGGCTTGAAAATATCCCATGTAAAAAGACAAATGCTCTGGTGGCAGAGACCTCCTGAATAACAGTGCCAAATCTCCCTCCATCCCAGCAGTTCTTTAGCATACTAGTAGAAACGTGCCATGTTTACTTCAGTTTTAAAAAAACACATACTTTGATCTGCAGTTAAAAAATGCTATGATGCAAAACTAACACAATACATATATGACCATAAAGGTGTTTGAAAAGGGACATGTTACCATAAGATGAGAACAGAAGTAGTTCTGTTATAAGAGCAAAATGTTCTTTCCTACACAGTATCAGATAGAAATTTATCTGGAGACAGATGAGCTGTTGCAAAACTTTATCTGCAACCTGTTACATCTTAAGAGGGCAGCTTCTGCTTAATCATTCATGGCTCATGTGTCACCATTAATTCAGATCATTCCTGATTATGATCCAGCACACTTAAGCACTATGTTCTCAACACAGCCACCCACTTCACCAGACTCAAGGCCCAGGGAAGCAGGCTACAGGCAAAAGAAAAGTTTAGGAGATAAACTGAGGCCAATACTAATTTCTGTGTTAGCCTTATTATCTCTTCATTACTAATAAACTCAGGCAGGAGGTGAGACCAGCTCAGTGTCCTCCTCCCGATCTGTGGTAGTACCTCACAGATGTTAGTTAATGTGATGAATTTGAAGAGCCCAAATGAACTCCTATCATTCAGCCTTATAATCAGGCTGCATTTGACAGATGTGATATCACCCAGACTCTTTATATAGCACCCACGATTAAAATTGTGTTTTATATGACTTCTCACATCCCGTCCTCTAGCATTAGATAAACTGTTTGGTGTCATAATACAGCAATAAGTCATAGTAATAAAAAAATAAGAGGTTAATTACAGTTTAACTTGACTCTCAATAGTAAACTTTAACAGAATTGAAAAGTCTCTGATGGTTGAGCTTCTGACTTTTATTTCACATAAAGCTTGAAAGCACATCTTACCGTGCTCCAATGACATCAAAGAGGTGCTGCCAGCGATCATTGATTTTGTTGAGTTTATCATCTATTTCTGCAACTCGGCTCTTGTTGCTGGCCTTGATTAGCTGGTCACCCATTTGTTTCAAGTGAAGCTTATTTTCACTGAACAGGTTTATTTCTTCCATGCAATCCTGAGAAATACAAACAAACATTGCTTAATTTCTGGGCAAAGCAAAAAAAAAAACCTCTCTGTTTCTTTCCTCACGTCTGAGGACTGGTTTGGCTTGGGATGGCTGAGGTTTTTATATTAGTATATAAAATCATTTCACTTAAAAGCAAACAAAAAAAAAAAAAAAAGAGAGAAAAAACAAACAAAAAATTAAATGGAAAAGTATTCTCACAATGAAGCCACTATGGAAAAATAGGCAGCTAAAGACTTGCAAATGTCAGGAGTTCATTCTAAAAACAGCACTTCAGTGTTCTAAACTTGCCTCCACTTTACTGTTTTTTTTTTTTTTTTTTTAATCAAACTAACTCTAATTCAAGTCTGGGGTGGCTTTATTTTGCCAGTATTCATACCTACAGGAGATCTGAGATTAGATACTAGCTTTAAGCCACGGGGAAGAACAGCAGCCAGAAATAATAATTAAACAACAAAAATGTCCTGTTTAAAATCAAACCAATACGAAAGTATTAGACATCACTATCTGCACAGAGTACTGAGAAGGGGCAGAGTTAGATTTCATTTTTGGTTGTGATAATCTCTCATTTGCCTCCCATAACACCTCCCATCGTTCAGTCTTTTCTTTGCCCTCTGGCTGCCAGCTGTGTAACAGTGAGAGGGGAGGAAGTGGTGAGATGCTCCCAGAACATCAGTGATCCCTAGCAAGGAAGCTCTGGACTGTGCTATGCATGCCTCAGCCCAGCCCCTCACCAGCACAAATCACATCACACTCATGCCTAAATGCAGTGAGGTGGCCTTGCTATCTTGCGTTTTGCCCCAGGTCTGAACACCAAAAAGATAAGAGCTTTGGACAGAGTAGTTCATCTTCTGACAAAAGCCTGTACATGCTGCTTTTATAGCATCTGTTGCTTCTGGGAGGCAAGGAAGAGATGAGGAATGGCTGCTCTACAACCAACCATCAGGCTGCATTTGTAGAAAAGCAGCAATGCTACTTACCTTCTGCAATTTGTCTATCATGTCCTCAATACTAACATCCGCCGTCTGTAGCACTTTGCTTTCCATTTGTACCAACCAGGAGCAGAGCTCCTTATTCTTTTCATTGAACACAGTCCAGGCATTGAGTCTATCCTCAATCTCCTGCTTACGGAGAGACACCTATGGATAAGCAGACAAATGAAATGCTGGCAACATCTCTCTCAGGAAGGAAAACAGTTGATTATGAACCCTCTAATTTTCACTCTGCATTCCATTATGTTTCATTTTGCAGGAGCACTTATTAAGTATCTATAGCTTTCTATTCAAAACCATCAAGCAGATCATCATTACAAGTTATTTTGGATAGCAAGGCCAAAAGTTGACTAGCAAACACCAGATTCTCTCCCTCAGAAGAATTGCATTGACTGACAGCATTATAAATAAAACACTGTGTAACAATTTAAATATTGCTCAGTGGAAATCTGAAGATGCCAAACAAGGTAATATAAAATACATAATTACCACATACTACTTATTATGTCCCCAACTACAGCACAAAAAAAGTAACACGTAGGTAAGACAAATTTTGAGACTAGTGGCTACAGGCTTGGTGGTGCTTTTTTTAATCTTTAGAAATACCTGTTTTCTTTCATCAGCTTTTGGAGAAGTTCTAAAAAACCTAGTTCTAAAAAAACATCAAGAACCTAAACTTTTATTGAAAACTGTGTTTTTTTCCTCAAAGTTACACATGTCAGAATGGACAAATTGTTTAGATGGAAAAATTAAGGTGTGATGCTACCTGAAGCAGCAAATTTAGTGTCACTGCTCCAGCATTGCAGAACGGAGCAGGCTCACTCTTCTACTAGCTGACAGCACATATTTCTTGTCTTGGGGATTTAAATACATATTTGTATTCATTTATCTACCCTGTTAGATTCCTGTACTAAGATATTATGAGAGACAGAAAGTGAAAAGCTGTATAAGTTCTACTGAAAGAAAACAAACAGGAAATCCCTTGTTCACACGCATAAGTTTGTGCAAAGAAGATGGAACATAACCCTGCTTGCCTCGGTTGCAAACAGCCACTCCAAATACCACACCATGGCAAGGAAAGTATTTCCTCCTCACATCCAATGTGCGTCTTATGCACCTACTGATATTCTCTCACTATATTGCTTTCGTTCGTTCTTTCTTTCTTTCTTTATTTTTAAAGAAGGGAATAGGGAGATGAAATGCGTGTCTAAATCTTTCATGCTAATCTCAGTTAAGAGATCATAGAATGACAAAATCATTAAGGTTGGAAGAGACCAGTAAGATCACCTAGTCTACCAGTCAACCCATCCCCACCATGCCCACTAAGCCATGTCCCTCAGTGCCATATCTCCACATCTCTTCAACACCTCCAGGGACAGTGACTCCACCACCTCGCTGGGCAGACTGTTCCAATATCTCACCACTCTTTCTGAGAAATGTTTCCTAACATCCAACCTGAACCTCCCTTGGCACAACATAAGGCCTTACCCTCAGAGATAAGGGGCGTCCTAGATGAGGCCTGCGTGTTTTGGGACACGGAAACCATCTCCAAATTTCATCTTGGGAGTAAGTCTCCTAGATATTCTAGGGACCGAGGAAAGTCTTCCTACATCCTAAGAGTGATTCTGTTTCTGGGATGCTCCCTTGCACCCTCAGCCTGAGAGGTATGAAGGGAAATCTCTCGTCCCTCCTCCACCACTTCCTCCTACACTGTGAAGGGGACGCTCCTCCACAGCATCTCTTGTTAGGAGATGAGCTGACTTGATTAACAGAAGAGGCTATGCATGTTGGCAATACTGTTATTACATCTTGAAATGATCTTGACTCCCATTTTTGTCTTCTAAGCATGGGGCAACACAGCATTCAGGGGGAACTTCTTAGTGAACTAACCAATACGGATCAGGAATAAAGCAGGAAGGAGCCAAAAGATCCCAGAGAAGCTTCTAAGAACACAAGCCCTTTGAGTCATGCTTTGCTTTGAGCACTTTCTCCCCAAATCAGCTGCCTCCAGTACCAGTTCCAGCTTTGCACCAACCAGTGATGCAGGAGCTCTCTGGCCTCACAGCAGGCTGCAGGTATACCAAGCACCGGGCATCCCTCCTGAACACTAGCATTTGGTAGGACAGGACTCACTGATAGAAACAGTTAAATCTTTGACCTACACAGACCTCACAAGGGCAGCTATGTAAATGCTAATCCCTTGAGTGCATCTGCTCACTAACTGTGTTTGTGTCCCTGCCCAGTGCAGCACAGACATCTGGCTGTTCTGCTCCCATGGCCATGACAGCTGCAGTCATGCCTCACATGTAAAGGCTTTTCCATCTCACCATTACACTGCAGTAAAAAATACTGATGTGTTTTTACACAATATGTCTTGACTCCTTTAATTTGATAACCAAAACAAAGCAGTTGTGCTAGCAGCAGAACCAATGAAGTCTCTGTCCAGCTCTGAGCATCTATGCAGGCTCTCTGGGAGCTCATTAGGGCTGTGCAAACATTTCCGTATGTCCCTCTGCTGCAGCATGGAATCGATTTCCTCCCACTAGGGACTTTTTTTTTTGTCTAAAACTTATGTAATATTTATTTCACACCATATCTCCAAGGTAGACAGGACAAAATACTATTCCTTCCTTCCTTCCAGAAATCCAAGTGGGAATTTTGAATCTGAACTGAAACTACTGTACAACCTGAATAGGCTGTAGTTGGGTACATACATAACACAGATCAGTTTTCAGGGCTGTTAACCAAAGTTCATCAGCAGTTCACAAACAAAAAAAAAAAAAAAAAGGAAAAAAACAACGAACTTCTCTCTTATAGGTTTAACTGCAGATTTCCATTAGGTAAATGGCTCAGGCATTCTAATTTACATCTAACGGCCTTGGGAGAGGGGAGGGTGTCTGGCATTATCTTCAGAGCTCAGAAACAGTAGCAGAGACAACACTGGTTGTAGATTAACTGTCAAAGATACTAAATCCTTTTTTGCTGCAAGGCCAAAAAGAAACCCAAATAACTATTTCATCACATCAGAGTTTGTGGAATAAACAGAGCTGTTCATTTCTTGCTCTGGCAGTGTTCCCACAGACATTGCTTCACCTTGGTCTAAGTAAGGGTTGGATGTGAAGCTTCCTTCAGTACTTTTTTTTTGCAAACTGTGGAATAAAAGCTTGTGAGTAAAGAGAGGCAACAGTTTGACTGCTGACAAGTAGAGTCATCCCGACCAACTTAAAACCTGAAGTATTTTGCTTCTTCCAATCCTGTTAACAGGGCAAAGTAAACACCCATTCAAAGTGCATAATAACCCGATGAATCAGTTCATGTGACTTTGCTGGTAATTTTTCCCTGGTTATTTTACATGCAGAACTAAATTAAGTGTAATAACAACAAGACACAAAGAACGCAAATGTTTTGCAGTCTGTTGCTGCAACAGAACAGACAAGCCAGTTCATAATGTGTCTAAAACCCAGTGTCTGCATTTAAACACATTTAAGTTTTCTTTATCAACCCGCCTGGCATTCTTTGACACCAGATCGCTAGGGCATCCCCCTTCCTTTCCCAGTTTCAACCCCTCAGGCAGTTCCTGTGTTTATCCCCTCTCCCTCCCCCTCTCCCTTTGGCGGCCCAGAACAAAGCCACCTATGGCAGCACACAGCTGCATTTGGGCTCCGTGCAATGCCAGGCACTTACTACTTACAAAGGGTTTGCAATAAAATAAATAAATAAATGCATCACAGCATAGTCACCAGGAAACAAAGGGCAAAATTCAGCCCTGCTCAGCTGCCCCAGGAAAAGCCCCATTCCCTCCCTATGCTGCAAAAATAACCCAATCCCAAAAGAAACCCTATCTGCTGGCCTGCTTCCCCTTTCCCTCCAGGCCCTATGAACACCTTGCTATAAAAAAATGCAGAAAACTTACTCGCAAGCAGAGCTCTTCCCACTGCCTGTGCAAATGTTCCACTTGCTCCTGGAGCACCATCATGTCCTCCGTGAGGATGCAGTGTGCCAGCTCCGCCTTCATGGCCTGCAGCTCCTTCATGTTGTGGGCCCAGTCTGCCAGCGACTGCTCCAGCTCCTGCATGGAAACACCCAGCACAAGCCTTGGCACTAAGCTCCTCTGCTTTCCAAACCTGCTCGCTAATCCCCTGCCTGGCCTGTGGGGGAGGAGAGGAGGGGAATGTGCAGTGCTTGTGCAGCGCTCTGCAGCCGGACTGGATGGGGACACCATGGGTTTGGCTCAGGGCTTGACCCAGAGCCCACGGCAGCACAGCTGCTCATTCACTGGTGCAGCAGCAGCCTCTGCTGTGGCCAAACGTATCTAAACACTGCTGGAGCCCAGCAGTTCCTCATGCTTCAGGACAGGAAGATGCGACCACTTTTTTGGGTTTTCCATTTTTTATTTTGGCCAATTTGTTCCTGCCTGCATTTGTTCCAATTAAAGATAGGTTATTTATCTGCTAAGGAAATAAACCTGGTTCCCTTTGCTAATGCATGGCTTCACAGCCACTTCAATAGATTCCTCAGAAATCTGGAGCTTTAAATTGCTCACTCACAAAAACACTTATGCTTTGGCTTCCCTCCTCCCACTCCCCTTCCCTTTGCAACATGGTTATGCACTTTCCTGATCAGTATTAAAGAAGCACTGCATGGAACTGGGAAACGGGATTCTAAACATCAGGTCCTCTTTTGCAAGGTGGTCACTGGCTCCTCTGACATAAAAAGCTCTTACATAGAACTCAATTGGTCTCATTTTACAGGAAAAAGAATTGCAAGTGTCAGGAGATGCGTGCTGGGTCTGAGCCCTAGGAGTATTTTCACAGGTCTTTAGATACAGTTGTTTATCTAAATCCTAAAAGCAATTTCTGGTCTGCTTCAACATTAGAGGAAAAAAATAAAATAAAATAAAAAAGTGAGAATGAAACATCGAGTTAAAAACAAATTGCTGCTTATAAATGCACAGACATGCATTTGTTTGTCTTGATAAAGGTTGAATCCCTGCAGTAATGAAGTCAATGTTGGAATTTCATATCATTATGTTGCTGGCACATATTATTCTGCTGTGATATCCCAGAGTAGCAGCTGCAGAGGTCCTGTCTAACCCTGATAGCCAAATTTCTCTGCTTGAAGTTAGAGGCAGGAGCTGTCTGTTGCCATTTCACAAACAGTTCAGGACTGCAGCCAGCACTGCTGCTGTGGCAAAGGCAGCTAGTGCTCACAAAGAAGATTTCAGACAACTGATAATGAGTACAAAGCCTTGGCTCATTAAAAAGCTTATTTATTCCCACCACAAAGGTCAACAATTCACTTCATAAAAGAATGATGAAAAACTGACCAGTCCAGAAATAACGCCTCCCATTCCTTGAAAATGCTTTTCCATTTAATTTTCATTAAGTGCTCTGGGCTTACACCACTCCCTTAGTCTAATTTTCTTTCTCTTTAATTATTTCTGGATCCCATAGGTGTGCACAGTGCTTTGTGTGCTTGCAAGGTCTCTTGCCTGAGAAGCTCTCCGTCCAAAACGGATTGGAATACAAAAGAGAACATGCATCCATTAGGATGGCAGCCAACTTGAGCTGAGAGCAGGGAGTTTTAACATCTTGTTTGAGAAGCAGCTTATTTTATAAGTTCAGATAGTGGGAAGTGAGAAGGAGGAAAAAAATATTACAACAACAATAACTTTTTTGCAGGAAGAATCTCTCTCCTGCATGCAGATTGGTCAGCTGCACTTTGCAGATTGGCAGCAATAGGGATGGCACAAAAGAGAAAAATTCAGGGGCACAGAAAGATGAGAAACTGACTTAAAAGGGATTGAGTGACGTGCAAAGACTACATCCATATAAATACAATATGCTTGTTCAGTACCTTAATGTGTTCCTTGGATTTGTAGAGTTCTTCATGTTCGACTGGAAGTGGATCTTTGACTTCATCCTTCAGCTCTCGCAGCCTGCTTTCTAACTCCTTGGTATGTTTTTCACAGCTATTCCAGCTCTGCTCAAGGAGACCCAAGAATCACAGAATCACTAAGGTTGGAAAAGACCTATAAGATCATCCAGTCCAACCACTGGACACAGATGTGACATAATGTACTATATGGATAGTTCCTAAACAGCATCTTCAACCCACTGAAGTAAATAATCATAGGCTCTAGGTATTTGGATTTTCTTTTCGATACACAGTGATACACCCACAGCAATTTAGCACACGGTTTTACAGACAATACTGCATCCTCTGTTGTCATTAAAGGTATGTTTTGAGGAGCGTTTCTGCTTATCTTGTTACGTGTTATGAGAGGCTTTTAGCATAAATTTGGGGCTAGGGCTCATATCACTGATGATATTCAATTGTAAGGTATACCTATGTGCTATCTGGCCATGAAAGCAGATCTGTTGTTCCAAGGAAATAAATATGATCTGCCCTTCTGTTTACAAGCGCAGCATCAGGTGGAGCAGTGAGTAATGTTTATTCCCACTAAGCTGAATTTTACCTCAGGCTTCATACCTCAAAGCAGAGCTTGAGGCCATGGATGCATGACAGCAATCAGAGTGGGAACATACATGATGGTAACAAATGGACATGAACCTCATTTTCCTTTGGAGAGCTAAAGGACTATGCTTTTAGCTTCCCACAAGCCCTGATGGCACATGGCAGGTGCTGCTCCTCCTTTGGAATGCACTGTCTACCTGCAGGGTGCTGTTGAGCTGTGTCTTCATCTTCTCCAGTTGGACCTGAGTGTCCCCCCAGCTCTGCTGCAGCTGGCTGAGCTCCTCCTGCAGAACAGCGCTGGTCTCAGGATCGGAGTCGGTGCGCAACTTCTCACCAACATCAATGATTGAGGAGTACATGCCTTGCCACCTCTGAAGAATCACTGCCTTACTCTTTAAAAGAAAAACAGTTTCTAAGCTGTTAATCATGACATACTCCAAGTAAGCCATCAATCTTAATTTGCTTATGACTCAAATTAGTCTGTAACACAAGCAATAGGATCATCATTTCTTTCCTTAAAGCAACAGCAGGAAAGAAGGGCAATTTGGAGTGGGAGGGAGAAGATATTCTGGCTTTTCTCACTAATGAAAAGCATGAGCATTAACTTGTAAAATCTGCTGAAAATCATCTTTAATCAGCAGGTAAAAATGAAGATGAAATGAAACAAGGCTAGCACCAAATGGAATACTGGTAATGTGTTAATTCAACATTAAGTGTGGGAACATGATAAACTTTGGAAGCACAAATAGAGGACTTCAATACATTTTGAAATGTTTTAGATTTCTTTAAGCAACCACCAAGTTCACTGATTCTTCTTGCTTTCTTATAAAACAAGGAGGTTAATTCAGTGAAAAGCCAAGACAGCCAGCATGAACAAAGGGAAACATGATTTCCATTGCATGCAAAATGCAGAATGTGCTGCTCTGAAAACTTGGTGCCTGGTTTCACTCTATTCTGGAGTGGTGACCCCAAGGACAGATGCCCTTGCAAGTTCTCTGCCTTCTGTTCCTGGCACCTCCTGTCCACTCTTGCACACTCACGAAACACATCATCACACATTCTGGTTATTTTAAAGCTCTTTCTTCTTACTGAAGAGAAGTTTCAATCTGAGGAAAATCACAGATTTTAGGTTTATCAGAAAGAGATACAATACCTTGAAATCATGAATTAGATTTCTAAGGTGGTAAAGGCTGTAGCAGTCCTGGCTCTTGACAGCTGTGAGGAAGCTGTTTGTATCAGCAAGGAATCTGCTGAGGCTCTGCAGCGAACCCCTGAAGAGCTGCCACTGGCTCACGAGTCCATCGATATCTTTCTTCCTCTGCTGAACCAACCAGATAACATTCTGCCACTGCTCTTTCAGCAACGTGAGCTTGGAAATAAATTCTGTCCTGCAGACAACAGGTGTTGAGTGGTAAAATATTTTGACCTCAAGGCTGTATTTTCCAATAATTATGTGGAATATTGTAAAATTCCAATTACAATGCCCAACTAAGCAAAAAAACTCAATACATCCACAAGCTTAGCTCCACTCTACATATTTCACGTTTTAAGCAAAGCAAAACAACTTTTACATGGTACAAAAATAGATAACGCAAGTCATTCTTGCTATTGAGTTATAGCAACGTATGTAGTACAATAATCACAGAAACAATATGCACTAAATATTTCTCTGAAGAACATGGAAGATAATGCAAGTGACACAAGACGACTCATTGTGCAGCAAAATTGATTTGTGCCTCTACCAGGCTATAATGGCAAGTTCAACCATCACTGCACTGAATCCAATAGCAGGGGATGTAACTGCAAAGTGAAAAGGCTCAGTGTTGCTAATGAAGCCACCTGAACACTTTCACTTCTCCTGCAACATGTTTAGATGACCCATCACATCTAGATGAAAGTGATTAAAGAGAGCCCCTGGCTATCCCTTTTGTTTCTCTGCGGGAGACCATGACAGCCACATCAGCTCTTATACAGATGTGTTTGTGGGGTTCAACAAAAAATCTAGTAGCTTCACTTGGTTGAGCCCTATTTTCCCTGGCATCTTTAAGCTAAGCTATGGACTTTACATTGAAGTTTTGTCCTGCTAACTCTGTGGAAGCAAGCTCTAGCAGAGATGAGTACTATCTTCACAGCAGAAATGCCTGAGGCATTTGAATCTTTGCTCACAAACATTTTATGCCTCTTCTTCCTCTACGTTGATTAAGAGAAAAGCATAATAATAAAAAACAGGTTTAGCTATTGTGTTCTGGACTGTGTGGGACCAATGACTTAATGCACCATCGTTTGAGCTTGGGGCAGCGTAAATAGTCTCATACCTCTGTGCTTTAATTTGAAGTGGAGAGGTCTGGGAAGAGAGAAAGGGACCTCTATATGTAGCATTCTCATTACCCTCTGCAAGAAGTTGGCCTCTCAACCACACTGTTCAAACAACTGTAAGGAAGCAGCAGCAGACAAGGAAGCTTCATGTATAGGACCAATTAACTAATCTTATTTGGCAGAACTTCCAGTTATTATCAAAAGTGGAGTTTGAGCACCTGTATTTCTGTTTGCAGCTCCTCACACTTCTGCAAAACGCACCAGGAGATTATTTAAAGGGAAAATCTGGTCAGCAATTCGAGTTTGTGTCCAATACTGAATGCAAAGAGGAGAACCTATTCATTGAATTAGCAAGATCTTCAGGAGAAAAACAAATGTATTACCTTTTTTCTGCTTCTCCAGATTCCAGGAACAGTAGAACTTTTGCTATGATAGAATTAAATGTCTGCTGATTTATGGAAATCTCAGTTTGCAGCATCTGAAAATACCACAAGAACAACAGTTTTAACTATTCATTGAACAATCTTTGCTGTGGAAGCTGGTTCTGCTCCTCTGCATTGACAGCACATAAAATTTTAAATGCCAAAAGTATTTTCAAGTGCTATCATCATATGCACCCTAAAAGATTCCACACTTCTGTAATATCAGGAGGAATTCGCACCTATGTGGTAACCCCAAAGGAGCTGATGTTTGCTGGATTCACTCATGAGTAATGCAATCTAGACTGAAAACCATAGGAAAGATATAAAAAAGAGACATAAGGCTGAATTCACCCTTCGCTATACTTGTTTTATTACATTTTATTGCAACAAGTGAACTGATCTGGAGAAGCATAAAAGGGAGCAAAGAATTCCTACTTGATCCCAGTGAATATCATTAACATGCAGAGACTTTATACCACGTGGGATTAACATCAGTTTCATGGGGTACTGTGAAGCTCTTGCCCACTGCAGTAGCACAAAGCTCACTCTAAGAGTTCCTGACACTAAACTTTTACCACATGATTTTTTACCAGTATTTTGTTTATTTTTCCATTTCCCTTCCGCTTGGACAAAGTCTGTAGGACACATCACTTAGAATGGCATCCACATGCATGGTACTCATCCCCTCTGAAAGATTGATCATACAGGTGTGAAGGATATCCCTCTCTCTAACAACAGCAAATGTTTGAAAACAGATTTTCATCAAAACCTACAAGCTGATAAGAAAAGAAATCTGCCATGAAGATATTTTCTTTAAAACGCACTTCTCCCAGGAACTGGTGAGGTTCCTGCCAAATCCTCAGCAAATTGCCTAGCAAGTTGCCATGGACCATGGGCTCCAGCACTGTGGGACAGGCAGACAGGCAACCAAGCTCAGGGCTGGCAAAAGCTAGGGCTTCTGCAATGCACCACAGGGATACACTCTCAAAGCTCTGACCCATGCAGAAAGCAATCCATTCATTTTAAAATTTTCACATTTCAGAGCTTTTCTCAGGATAAGTACAAAGTCACATTTCAAAAGAATGAAGTGCTCTGTAAAACTCTACACAGATCTAAATTTGAAAGGAACAGTATTTTCCAAGGATTTCCTATCACCTTCATCTTTCAAGATATTTTGAGTTTTAGAATTAGCTTTACCTCATAGACTCTCTGCTGCTCTTGCAGTTCTTCAAATCGTCCTGGAACATTAGTCTTCAGGGCCTCTTTCATTTTTTCTAGGAATTTCATCCAGTTTTCACATTTCTGAAGGAATTTCTTCTCATCAGTTTGAGTTCCCTCAAGCACACTGTAAAACAAAAGGAATCTTCAAGAACTATTTTGCTGGTGGTTAGTTTCCTGCATATGTTTGCATATGTTTTAACGTGGCTGTTTCTAATGCTAACACCAGTAGGGTTTTGCTTGGCACTTTTCTACCTTTCTTCACTTAAAGTCATTTATGTTTTTGCTTCAAGTGACTTGGAACAGAACTAGCCACTAAATCACAAAACCATAGAACCATAGAAATACTCTGGAATAAGCTGAAGGGTAGAAATCCTATGTAGAAACCCTCTGAGAAAGCTGTGAACAGCTAGAAATACTTCCCATGCTTTAATTTCATTTTCCTCAAAGAAAAGAAAACAGTTAGTAACAATTTTTTTTGTTTGCCTTTCACACCTGCAATGTTCCAAAGCAGTTGCTGTCTTCTGACTCCACTGCCGAGTCAGGCTTTGCATCTTCTTTATGATGAAGTCACTGAGGGGCAGCTTAATGCTTGCTTCATTCAAACTCTCTATGCTTGGAGAAAGGGCAGCAAGCTCTAGAGTGTGATTCTGGAAGTAAAAGGGAAGTTGATTGCAATCAAAATGCTAACCCAAGAAACCACATTTTTAGGTTAACCTCACAGTTTATAGGAAACAAACAGGTCACTTTCCTTACAGGAGGCTCACTTTCTCGATAGTATTGAGCAGATACACATGTGCTGGCACTTGCAGATTAACTCTGTACCTTATATGTATGGTACAAAGACTAGGTAGCTGCAGAATAAAGCTGGGAAAAAGGATCTCCCATCAACTCCAAATCCATGTGAATTTCCTCTCCTTCACACAATCCATTTTGCTTGTGACACATACCTAATTTTTATGCATTTTAATAATTTTTTGGGATGAGATTACAGTTACTCTGTTGGAAGTGACAAAACTATGATACTTAGAACATACAGTTCCTTAATTGGGACTCTTAAATCCTGATTATTCATCATTTTGTACTCAGGAAATCGAACATACCATGAGCAGTTCTGAGTTGTCTGTTTCTCCCTCTAGATGGAGGCTATCAAAGGCATCTGTGCAATTCTTGACATGACCCTCCAGAGTTTCAAGACAGTTCTTAAAATCCTCCAGTTGTAAAAGATTGAACTAGAAAGAACATTGCAGATTTACATTAATTATGAGCTGGTTTAATATATGTATTTGCTATACAAAAAGGAGCAATAAGCAATACTATCAGGAAGACAAACAGATGATTAACCCAACTTCCAATGTATTTATAACTCACTGAGTGAAATTCATTGTTTGCGCTGGATAAGTGCAAAATTTAAGCCAAAGCAGATATCAAGAAACAGAATCTATAATTCTTGAGAGATTCTTAAATATCTGGAAGAAATGTGAGCATCTGAAATACCTTCTTGTAGATCTGGATTGGTTTTAGGTACATTGTTTTCATTCTTTTTGAGGCAAACAAAAGCCCTTAGGATTGTTCCAAGCAGAGCTGTGAATGTTTACAACTTAGTTCGAAGTTCATAATAAAACAAGTTTCCTGACATGTAATCATCTGAGAGTCCACTTACAAAGCCTTGTTATAGCAACGCAAGCAGATAAGAGGCTAAAACCCTTCCTTTATCTGTTCTTTTGTCTTCAAGTGTTATTTCCTTACATAGTTGACCATACCATCGAGTTTTATTTTCTATAATACCTGAGTTTTAATTTATTATTTTAGTTTCATTTCCATTCATGGAATACAGGACTCCAGGGAAGAAGTTAACACACACCGACAACTAATTTTCTATTCATAAAAGTACCTCCAATTCATCTAACTTCCTCTGCAACATCTTTTCCAAATAGGATGCTCTCTGGAGTGGTTGCAGCTTCTCCAACAGAACGGCTTGTGCAGCTGTCCCAGTCTGCTGTTTTATCTGATCAGCCAACTCAGAAATTTGGGAACGGCATCCCACTATGTTCTGAAGACCATTCTGTAAATTCTGATGAGAGAAGAGGAAATTAAAAAAGAAAAGGTCAGCAAAAGAATCAGATCTTCATTCATGTGCCATTTTCATTTAGTATCTTTTGTTGCTGTAACTAAGCTCTTTTGGTCGATCTCCTCTGTGAGTGAAATTCAGACTTTCGCTCAGAGGATAATAGGAATTGCACCCATTGACTGTAGTGCTGGGAAAGGCACAGTTCAAAGTTCAATGGAACATCAGTGCAGGCAGTGGGCTTTACTGTTTTTACAGAACAGATCAGGGAGAGAAATTAGCATCTCCATCTCTACAGACCAGATTTACACTAGCAGATGGAGAAATGGGCTCAAACTGAAATTGAGAAATATCACTGTTACAAACTTGACACCTGGACAAGGAATGGCAAGGAGTTGTGAAACAGACCACTTACTACAAGTGTCATTTACTTTTAGCCATGACTCTCTTGGAATTTGCCACTGTACATTGTCTTTAGTGTATCGAACAAAGGCTTTTGATTGATGGTAAAGAACAGACATGCTTCCCTTAAAAGGAAAATGGCTCTTAGATCCTTACCTCTGTCTTTGAAATGGATCATATTGTAAGCTACTGCTTTAGTAATTTAATAATTTGAAATCATAGAACCATTTAGGTCAGAAAAGACCCATATGATCATCTATTGCTTAACACTACCATGTCCACCATTAAACTATGTCTGTAACTGCTATAGCCACATACCTATTAAATACCTCCATGGCAACTCCATCACTTCCCTATTCCCTATTCCAACAACTAACCTCCTTTTCCACAAATAAATTCTTCTTGACATCTAGTCTGAACCTCTACTGTGCAACTTGAAGCCATCTCCTTGTGTCCTATCACTTGTCACACGAAAACCCATTCTGATTTCTTACACTGTGTATCGGAGTTCATCTGTACTTATTGTGGTAATATCTACTACAGGATAAAATTAGAGAGTTTAAAATACAACTTAAAATGCACATGTAATTTCACATACAGTAACACGACATGTCACTGTTCCCCATTCTTCCAATTCATCATTCATTTTGCAAAGTACAATAAATATGTCCCACTCATGCAAACTAGAACAGCACCTACAGAGTTACTGACATACTAGTGGTTATGTCATGCTTAGTAGGTGCAAAAATCTTTCAAAAAATTTCCAGAAAACGTGATGCCTCTTTGCTAACTTGTTTACTATTGCACATATCACAGCTATTAACAGATCAAAAGAAGTTAAAATGCTTTCTTCTAAGTTTTGCCACTGTTGGTTATTTCTAACATGGTAAGAAACACATGAGCTCTCTTTCCCTTAACAGAAAATTCCTCAGTTGGCTACATGCAAAATAGGAGACTTTGGACTTCTTCCAATATGCAGATAAAGTTTCATAAAGTGTGACAAATCACTGCTCTGTTCTGATATACGGATTATTGTATTTCTTTATTGCATTTTGAAGAAACCAAAAATGTCAGAACCTAACGACAGTTTGCTGTCTGAAAGAGTCAAATGTACTCTGTGGTCTCAGTAGGAAATCTCATTTATCTAAAGTCAGCAGTGTCTGGAATAATATAATGAGCTCAGAAATCTGTGAACTTATCAGACCAGACCAAAAAAAGGACCAAAACCAAATAAAACCAAGTTAAAGACAACTGTAGAAGACCTCAAGATGGTCCTGTGTTCTGGAAAACTGCTCTTTTTTTTTGACAGCTATTGATCTAGTGGATACTGTCTCTCATCCCAAGCTGTGCTGCTTAAAGTAAATCATCTTTGGTTTAATGATCCTTTCCAGCATAGGTGTGATTTTTCATATAGAGCAGAAAGGGACAGAGACTAAATATTATTGCTCCTCTTTGCTCCCTATGCTAACTGTAGTTTGATTTGGCCTCGGGACCTGGTCACAGTATTTGAAGGAAAGAAAAGTTTCCGTTAATAGGAAAAATCAGATTTCATGTTTTCCCCTGACTGGATTATTTTTTTGGTGCAAGGGTGGAGGAGAAAAAGATGTTCATTAGATTTGATGGGGTTTTTTTGGTAAATAAATCCTGGTTTGTATAAGGCAGCAGAAACTTATTCATGTACCTTTACATCCTGTATCCTCTGTTTCAGGGTTTCTATCATATTATCTTCAGGCATGCGGGCATCTAAGAGCTGAGTGCACTGCTCTTCATGCTGCTGTAACTTGGCTGCTGCCTCAGTACATAAACTATCATAGGGCTCCCAGAGCTGAAGCGTTGCTTGCGCTGTCCGCAGCTGATCAGTGATGTCTTCATTTACTGAGCTCCATCTGCCAACATATCAAATTGTGATAAGAGCATTTTGCTTGGAGATGCACCTCATGAATCAGAATATGATTTGGTGTAAGAGTCCTAGGGGAGTTTCTTTGCATTCACAGCTGACTTACTGAAAGCCAGTTGACACAGCATCGTTTTGTGCCCTGTGATCCATCACAAAACAGGTAGCACCAGCCACTCTTCACAAGGGTACCCTGAGACAGCTAAGCATTGCTAACAGATTTAAAAATGTGACATATGTTGAAATCCTACCTCAGCAATTTTATTTGATACTAACAGATGTGGCTTTTTTTTGTAAGCATACCTGGTGTGTGCTTCTGTGCACTTCTGGTCAATAATCTCTGCAAAGGAGGGGGAGCAGTTCTTCTTCAGATTATTGGCAGCTGCCTGGAGCTTGGCCCAACTTTCTTCACTGTTCTCCAACTCATCCTGGAGAGACTGCAAAACGGATTATTGAAATGAGTTGTGAAGATCAGTGATGTATGCATAGCTTCCACCATAGATTGGAAGGGATACAGTAGCAATAATGCTACACACCTGCAGCAACGATCAAAAAGTTTGCAAAAAATGTAATGTATGACCCTAAAACTTAAGAAATTAAAAGAGAAGGGGTTGAAGTGAAAAAATTCTTCAGTCAGCTTTTTTAAACCGAAGTGAAAACCCATAACTTTGAAGTTACAAAATTAATACACTAGAAATCAGAATGTCTTATTTTTGGCTGCTGTTCCATGGAAATTTCTATTAGTGGTAAAGTTGGCTCAGTAACTCTCGTCTCCATCTCCACTGTATTCCTCTCCTTCCGACACAGGTGATTGCAGAACCCTGCCATGGATCACGTCAGGAAATAATCCAGATTAAAAATGAATAAGGTGAAGTAAGGAAAGAGGTAAGAAGGTCCCCAGTTCCCCTTATTTATTATTTGTTCCTAGGTGAGAGTGGAAGTGTTTAAGCAAACTTTATTGCTGAGATGTGTCCAGGATTTACCATCTCAGTCTGACCTGTACCCCTACTGATGTAACTTGAAGATGAGCCAAAAGAGGTACTCTGACATAGATGTAAAGACAGGTAAGAAGATTTTAGCCATATCTTTTTAAAGCAGTCAGACCCAAGGCCAGCCAGAATGCCTACTGTAAGAACTCAGCCTCTATAACAGCAGCAGGACAACCCACAAATCTAGAGACATGGTTCCTTGCCCAACTTTCTCTCGCACCCCTGGTGCACAGTATCTCCTCCAGCTGAAGCCTGGTGGCAGGTCATCTCCCTGGGAAATGCAAGTGAAAGGGTGAATTCCATTTCAGCCAATGAGCCAAGAGCCAACATCTTTCATTTCCTTAGTGAATGTGAAGTTTGAAGTGAGAAATCTAGAAACAAGCCTCAGTGTCTCTGGTGAGTAAAGAATAAATAAGTAAAAAAAAAGTCCATTGACTTCTGTGGCACTACAGTAAAAAGGAAGCTGCTTGAAAGAAAAATGTGTGGTTCTTTCTCAGTGAAGTTTGTTTAAAGGCACAGAAGTAAGCACAGAATTAAGGCAACTTCAGTAGATTTACCTGGAGAGTTTTGACCTGGTTTTTCAAAGCTTCCAATGACGGCACAGAGGGCTTGCACTGCTCTATGCAGTACAAATATCTTGTCATCAGCAGGCTGACTTCTGCATAAATGTCATCATATACTTTCCACTGCTCCAGTATTGACTGCATTGAGGTCTTCAGCTGTGCAACCTACAAACAAACCACTTGTGTTACAATTTCCTAACAATACAGCCTGCCAAAACTACTGTCTAGGAACTATGGGATTCTCATGCACAGTCAAATGAGAGATTTCCTTCTCATTTTCTCTTTGCTTCTTTCATTGTTGCAATCTTGTAGCCCTGTGCTGGGGCAAGCAAATTTCCATCTGCCACAGTTCTCCTTCAGTGAGACTTAACATTTTTACCATTTAACACTTAACATTTTTACCCTTCAGTATCAGGTAAGCACACAGTGTATGTGCTAGGTTAGATGAAACATTAATCTAGTTCAGTATCTGCTTCCACTCATGCCCATACCAGATGCTTTGGCAAACTGGGCAAAGGAAGAAGCATGTTTCCATGGATCCTGTTCAGGTGACAGATTTCAGTTCCAGCTATGCATCCACTCAATGGAAGATGAAAGCTTCTCCAAACCACAGTGCACACTAAATAGACTGCGTGAATCACCATATCATAGTATCACAGTTCCAGGCACACAGGAATAAATGGATTAATCAACATTATTCTCATTTGAATCATGGTGTAGGTGGGAAGAATCTCTAATTGCTTTTTGTAGCCTGCAGCAAATCACCACCCACACAAAGAAGACAGAAGACATTATACTCATGAAATGTCTCTGGGCCACAGACTCACAGTCTCATGATCAAACTATGGATAGTACAAGCAAGGTAATACATCTCCTTAGCCATGTATTTGAAGTCACAGCCAGGCTCCTGCTGAGGCCAGTTGTACACAGGAAGACGTCTGTGCTTTGCGTTTCATTGCTCATGCAAACAACTAGGATGTAACAAGCTGCAGTTGCTAAGTTCCACACTTAAGTCATAAAACACTAAAATTAACATGACCTACACTGATTGTAATTAGAACCACTCATCACTAGGCTGCTAATCCTGCCAAATTCAAACCTCAGCTCCACACCGAAATGAAGAACTTTCCTTATCATGCACATACACAAAAATCTGTTTTCTAGATGAGAAACAACCGCATAACCTCAGTTGAAACATTAAGCAGGAAGGTGCAACTTCATCCTGGACTGACATCTCATATGGAAGAGTTCAAGTAAAGGGATTCAAGTTTCATAAAGTTTTGAGGAATGAAATCAGAGCACTTGTAATAAAAAGTATAAAGGAATCTTAACTATAAACAGAATTACTGGATCACACATAATCCTCAGCAATATATGGCTACTTATTATCACAAATTAAAACCCTTAGCTGTAGCCATTATTAGATCTTTTGTATCTATCAATTACACCTAGGTAAGCAAGATCAGTTTCAAGTATAAAGCTAATATAGCTACATATGTAGACTGTCTTGGAGTCAGTTTGTATGGAAAACCAATCTGCCTGTTTTTCCTTGAAGCAACTGAGAACTATGTAGGGTTTGAAGACAGTGGAAGCCACCCAGTCATGAAGAAGAAAGAGCAGCTGGGAGGTAGAAAAGCTCCAGTGCAAATGGACCGTATTTCAGACAAAGAAGATCAGAGTACAAATCAGAGAAACAGATCAAGTAAGAAAGCATAAGATAACAGAAAAATATCCGTGCCATTTCTTTATTTTCTTGAACTGCAGATGGGTCTTTGTACCTCCTCCCCCTGTATTCAAACTGCTTTGACATTAAAATTTTTCTTCTTTCTTAATTTTGGAAACAGGTTAATTTCTGGTATGGGACAAACTGAAAGGGAAGTTCTTAGAAGGTTAAGATTAAAAATACTCTGGGTTTTTTTTGGTTTTGTTTTTTGGTTTTGTTTTGTACCAGTTTCTGATACTTGATGAAGAAAATTAATAACAGTAGTGGAAAGAATATGTGCTGGAGGAATTCTAAAATGCAAATCAAATCATTTACCTGGCTGACAACACTGTCCTTCATTTCACACAGGTCAGCTATTCTGAAAGACAATGCCTCTGGGGTTTGTTCTGTACTACCATTCAAAGACATACTCTGCTTGAGCTCATCGAGCATTTTGGATTTAATTGCAAGCTGATTTTCTAGGTCCTAAATGAGAAATGAGAGAGAGAGAAGGAAATAAAATCTGTAATAATAATTATAAAGAAGATCTATTAATGACAACATAGAAAAACTTTTCTGTGTAAAGAGTTTAGATAAACACTGCTTTCTCTTCAGCCACGCAGCACCACCACCATTTTAGCCCTGACACTGAACAGTTGTCTGTAGGAATTCAAAATGACAGCAGTTGCTTAGGCAGTCTTCTGCAGGTAGAACCAGAACCATTTAGTGTCAGTATGGACATCGTGTCAGGGAAGAGACCATCAAGAGCTAATTCCTCAGCCACCATGTGGGCCTCTTTGTAGCCCTCCAGATGCAGAAAGACTTCATCTTAATACAGATGTTCATTATACAGCAATTATAAATATTTACACAGTGGGCCATAACAATTCCCTATAAAGCTACACTTAAAGTCATGACCTTTCTTTCCCCAGACTTCTATCCCTAAAAATTTATCAAATTTTGATCTCGTTTTTATTGAGCAAATAATTTTAATGAAACATTTTAGCCACCTGCATCCTAGCACTATTTCTTGCTGTGAAGAGGGCAGAATTTCTTTCTCTCATTCTGACCCTCCAATATATTTTAGAGTGCTTCACAGAGACAAGTAACTGTGTATAACAGAATATTCCAGGGAATAACAGCAACCTACTATGAGATAGAGACATGTAACTATGGCAATTAAAGACGAAACATTCCATGCAAAAAAAATAGAGAGAACACAGTATTGAATGAAAACAACAGACCGTCAGATTAATAGGATCTAGTTATTAGCTGGCTACACCTGTTCCAATTATGAGGGAGCTCAGGCCTAGAAAAATGCAACAAAACTAAAGTACATCCAGATTCTTGAGGTTTGCACAGAAAGATTATACTTCAGAGCACTTGTATAGCGTTACTGTTATTCCAAATGAGGCTGTGTAGATCCCAAGATATTACCACTACAAAGCTCTTCAAACTAATGGAATCGATAGCATTTGCCATGACTGTGCTGAACAGAGAAAACTATTTCTTTTCAAGGCATCTCACAATACGATCTCTAATGTTGTTGCACAACATTCCAAACACCATGAAACAACAACATCATGCAGATGCATCTTCAGCTGCAGAAAAAAAACCATAGAATAACAGTTCACATTAACAGTATAATTAGTTTGAACCTACCATGCTTTAATTAAAATTACACTGTAGTATTCTAGGAAATGGCAATTTCCTTTACATTTTGTTTCTTATCAAATCTGTGCAGTTCTTCAGGCTGGATTCAGTGAAGCGTTACATATATTTTGTACAATAATATCCCACCTACACAATATTTTACCTTGCAATCATCTAATGTGTTCTGTGCAGAGATTAGACTTGCTGGGGTTTGTAAAGATCTCATTCGATCGCTCTGTGCTTCCAGCCAGTTGCATAAAGTCTGTGCTTTGTTCTCGTTTTCGGTGGCATCTTCTAAAAGGTGTTCCAGGTCTTGTATCTAAAAGTTACAGAACATTCTAATTTACACAAACCTAGAGGTGGGCAGAAACAGGGCTGCCCCTTCCATGACAAAATTTGAGACTACAGTATTGTTTTTTCTAGATAGAGCTTTGAACGTAAATATAAAAATCTGTGTTCAGAAGTGTTTTTGGAGAAAGAGTATTTGCAAAATACAGAGCGCTGGTATTGCCAAGACCAGAGCTTTGAGACAGAAATCAACTAAATGCAATCAAACCTTTCTGTTCAGGGATGCCTGCAGTCTGTGCCACCGCAAGTTCACCTCGCCAAGACACTCAGCAAATTCTGTCCTCTCATACCGCTTGCTTTCCACATCACAAGTGCTCATTTGCAAGAGCGACTGGTTAACAAAATCTACCATCCACTGCTTAAAGTTCATTTCCATCATATATTCCTGGAGGAATTAAAATAAACAACCAAAAAGGAACAAAAGCATAAGAAAATTAGTTCAGCAGTTTTAATTTGATCAGTTCCAGTGACACAGTGTGCAGTCTCAAAGCACCTGAGAACAGCAGCCACTAGAGGCTAGGAAACATTGTCCTGCCTGAGCCCAGAGCACTGCTTGGTAGCTCTGCAAGGCCAGAGAAAAATAGATCTATGTAGGGATTTGTGCCTTGAGGTTGGGTTCCCTGACACCCGCACAAGAATGGTGTGAACCCTTCCTGAGACTGGAGCAATACGCCTCTCTGTCATTGGAGCTTTAGCATCTAAACAGTCATTAGTCTTCTGCAGCCTCTGCAGGTTCATAGACCTGCTCCTTCTTTCTTAGCAGGTCCTCTCTTTTGATAAAATGTTATATTCCGAATCCAAGTTAATTGGGTCCTTGTTACAGTGCTCCAAAATTATGAGATATTCCTTGGTGAAAAGGCAGACTAAAGCACAGCACAAATGTAGAGACTAGCTCTGTAAGGAAGCAAAGCTTTCCTGCTTGACACACCTTATAATCTAAATGCAAGAGAAAGAGAATGAGTGAGACAGACTGGACTAAAGCATAAGAAGAAGGAGATTACAGGACAGCTGGCTGCAGCTGTATGCAGGGCAGGTAGTGTTCTGTGTGGCAGAAAAGCAAAAAGGTTTTACAACAGAAGATGGTAAGGCACCTTTGAGGCTGTTCAGGGGACCCTCCTGAGTGCAAGGGTGAGGATATAACAGTGTCTTTAGTCTGTTTCCATGCTTGTGACAGCAAAACAGTCACAAACTAAGCCTGGACTTTCAGTTTTCCATTTACCTTATACTTCTGAAGGAGACTTCTGACTTGAGCTACACTACTTTGTGCACTTATTGGTTCTTCATGTCCTTGCTGTTGTTCCACATGGTCCAGCCAAGTCATTAGTTCAGCAATAGCTTCCCGTGAGGAAAGTTTTTCCATTTGAAGCTGGGGATAAAAAATATAATGAATCCTCCACACTCCACTTGTTGAAATATCAAGGAAGATGACATCCTGTATTTTTAGAAGGGCTCAGACATTATAATTGCAATTATGGGGCTATGAATTTTACAGTGAGCTCTGAGATTCAGAGAAGATATGACTTAAATTTAAAAAAAAAAAACGCTAGAGAACTCAGAAATTTGAAATAAAATTATTTCTAATTGTAACCGACTGTCATATAAAACTATAAAGATGACAGATATGTGCAAAACACTGTAATAATTAAACAGCAGTATAATGTTGGAGATATTCTAAAAGCAAGACAGACAGCTAATTAAGAAAGAGTTGCTTTGCAGGCCTTATACAGCAGCCAGCTGAATCCCAGTAGCCACATTTTAAAGTAATTATTTAGCTCGAACTGAGAGATAGCAGGAGAGTTTCTCCTCACCTGGTGCAACTTTTCTTGGATAGCTGGGAGCTGTGTAATCAGTTCTCCCCATTTTTGCTCAAACTTTGCCAAAGATGACCTAAGTCCTGCAGTATCAGCCTGCTTCACATGAAAGAGCTGGTTGGCAGTGCTCACCACAGAAGACTTCAGGGAAGATTTGTCATCAACTTCCTTAGAGAATGTCTGAGGTGCATGAGAGAATTTTAAGAGAAGGTAAATATACATTTATTTCGATAAAGTGGACAAACCAGGTTTTCAGTTACTGGATGAACTGTCTTAAATGGATGCTAGCAAGTCTTTAAAGTTCAGAAAATCTAAACTCAATATGTTCTGGCAATACGTAAGGCCTTTTTCTGCCTATCCTGGATGGGCAGATATAATGCTGGATACTACCTCTTGCTCCATGGGGATTAGAAATATCCCCATTTCCAAATCACACAGAGGTCAAGGGAGCAACCCTAGATCTCAAATCTCCGTCCAGCTCACACCTACCTATCCAGCCTCCACAGTGTAACACTCTGTCAGATCACACATCAAGGCAGAAAATCCTGGCTAGTTGTACAGCACCAGGGAGCAGGCAAGGACATGAAATTTAGAATATGCTTTTCTACAGGTTTTCTCTTTCCTGACTTTGGCTGACCAACCAACCCCACAGTCTCAATGATTTCATTCCTGCTCCATGAGTTCACTTCAGTGGGTAAGAGGCCTATCAGCTGAGCTGAACTGCTGTATCTGGTATTCAGCATCAGGAGCAAGAGAGAAACTGTGCTATTATTATTATATAAATGCATAACAGATCTTGGCTGGATTGTGATATGTTGTAACTGGGAGCTATCTATGAGAGGATCCCTTTCTGATTTTACACAGGCTGGCCTAGCAATCTAAAGGAAGTTTTTTGTGGCCTCCCATCCAAAATTTTCCATCCAGGTAATGGAGTAGCTCTGGGGCATGCAGTCATTCAGTGTCATATTTTGCTGGCAGCTTCTGGATCATGGTAAATACAAAAAACACTCAAAAGGATCACTTGCATTAGAAGTCATAATGTATCATCTCAATCTGGTAGGAGATCAGACTTACAAACAAGCTGTCGATGTTATCCCTGATGGTGGGAAGATCTTGTGACACGTTGAGAGACTGCTCCTTCCAAAATTTCATTCTCTGCTCAGCAGAATCCAGCCATTTCCTTAACTCCTCTGAGTCTCTGTTGTAGCTAAAAGAAGGAAACAAAACACACAGACATATGTCTCCTACTTACATCTAGGATGTATTTTTCACCTTCCAAATTGCCCATTCTGTAAGGAGGCATGTGCTATTCTGACACCTGTGCTGCACTGACAGTTGGCTAGAACCATGTGAAAGCACAGAGCACACTTGAGTCTTTCCCCTTCAGAGAGGTTCGAAATCCAGCTTGAGGCAGCATTTCAACCAGGTCTTGAGTGTCTATAAGGGGGATCATTTACATGTGGAGTTGTGCTCTGTGCCTTTGGGAATAAAGGCTAGCTTGCATTCATGTGAGCTACTTAGGTCACCATGATTGCAGCACCTGTTAGCACTTCAAATATATGAGTAGCAGCATGATGCAGCTAACTTTCACCTAGGTACTCTGACTTAACAATGACAGCAATCAAAACTGTTCCCACAAAAGTAAATGGGAAACAAAGCAAGCGCAAGAAGATCTGCTATGTAATAAAGGGTCAGTTTTCTGATCACCATTGCTTTATTTTTTTCTGGTTTTAAGTAAAAGGCACTACATCATTTCATAATTGCCTATCAGTATTTCAGAAAACAGTTTCTAACTGTTATTTCAAGCTGGTATCTCCAATTGCCTTCTGAGTTATAACCCACCTGACCAAGAGTTTGAGTAATGTTTGAAGTTTGTGTAGTTCATTGCCAACTTTTTTGGTTAAGGACAACCACTGCTCTTCCAGCTTCCCAATCTGATTTGTTATTTCTGGACAGCTCACAGCAGTCAGCAATTTCTTCCCGTCTTTCACCATCTGGTACAGCCTGGCATGCTTCTCATCAACAGTGCTCTTGATTTGCTATTAGAATATAGCAAGTTTGTAAAACAATTAACATTTTAAAACTCGAAAACATGACTAGCAAAACACATATCATTTGTTCTAACATCTTAATCTTACATTCAATCTGTCATGTATTTTATTTTCCATTCTGAAGCAATCTGTACTTCACTGTGTGTAAACTTCAGGCTATGAATGGACGCTGTCTAAGACAGCTGTGTAAGACCTGACTGCCTCACCTGAACATATGACCATCACCAACAGAAGATTACTGCCTTCTTGTTTTTAGTAGGGCCTCTATGTCTATCTTATTAGAAAAATGTTACCAGACATTTGAATGAAGCTGTTGGGATAAGTACTGAATGATGGTGGCTAGGAGGAATGAGAGTGAACAGAAGATATTGAGTCAAAGACATAGGAGCAGTTGGGCTTGCCTAGACAGCTGAATAAAAACAAAGCATGACTGTGCCATAACTACACTTCACTGGAAGGTCAAAATGAGAAAAAGGAAAAAGAAGAAAGAAATTCCAAGAAGGAGATTGGTCCTGGTGAGAAGGCAGAAAAGAGCAATTATATGGTATATAAGTTTCTCACTTCCCTCCAGACAGAATATTTAATATTAATAGGGATATTTGTCTAACAGAAATTATGTTCCAGAGAATTTTATTTTGCTTTGTCCTTGAAACTGTGAAGCTCCAGTGCTTGGACCTCTCCCAGAAACATCTTATAAAGTTTTTACTACTTTGTTTCTGATGTCATTAAAGAAAATAAAGATTTAAGTTTTTAACAAGCCCTTCTCTCTTAAGAAATAAATGAAACAAAACAACTTCACAATGACTGGCTATGCAAATATAATGTATCTCCTGTATCACTGTGATGGGCATCAAAAGCACCAGAGGGCCACTGTGATTGTCAGTATCTATGTGGATTTATCTCAAAAGATATCTGTAGCTCAGAATTTTCTGAGAACATCCCATCATCTCTTGTATACAATCAGATACATTGAATCACAGTAATTCTTTCTGACTTTATAGTCTGTGGGTCTAAATATAAAATTGGACTCTCTATAGACCCATTCCCAAACTACTAACATTCTAGGTCTTCTGAAGACATAGAAAGGTCAAACCTGTGAGGAATGCAGATCTCTCTCAGAGGACACATCACTAAGCTTATGGAATTCTACTTGTCATTTTTATAAAACAACCCCAAAGGCTGCTGTTATATCCTTATATCTGTATGTTTCAAACAGTTTAGATATTTTAAACTGGAGTTGATGTTCTAAATAAAGGTGTAGCTCTACCATCAGGCATGCAGTTGGGTACAAGCCAAGTAGTCTACTTGCCATTTTCTACAAAAGGAATTTTATTTTCATTGGTCAGACAGGAATCAGGATGGGAGATGAAAGGTAACACAGAAGTTTCCAGTGCACTTACCCACACAGACAAAAACAAAAAGGAAATAGTATCCTGTAAACTGGCTTCTCCTCATATTCTAATCTTTTTTTTTTTTTTTTTTGACAGCCTTACAGATTCAAGAAGAAAACTAGCTAGAGAGACAGACACCTCAATACCTGGAGAAGTGCAATCCTTTCCATTAATCTTTCTTCTGTTTCTTCAACTAAATTCACAGATGGCAACATAGAAGTAAGTGCCTCTAACTCCTTATTGAATGCTAGACATTCATCATCAAATTCTGTCCATTCCTAAAAAGCAAATTACATCATTAATATAACACACATCCACATTTTCACTACATCAGACTTAATGCTTAATCTAGCACAAGCAGCCCTTGTGTTAATGAAACAGAATATGTAAGCAGTTAAGTAAAATGAAAATATTAACACGAGACATGATTTTAACACAGATGAAATAACTCAACAAATATCTTCAAGATGTTTAGTTTGAAAGAGGTATGCTTCAGTTTTTACTTCCCTAGGGGTGTTTTAAGAACAACCTTTGTATTTAATTTCAAAATAGTACCAGTATTTTATGACTATAATGGCTCTACAGTCAGTCCAGGCACTACAAAATTACTGCAACAAAGTCATGCAGTCCCACCCACATCAGAGTAACGGATTGAAATGCCCACTTCCAAAGGTGTTTCAAGGAAAAAAAAACAGTTTACTGCCACATGGAGAACAAGTTGGTATTCAACAGAGATATGAAAGGACAACTACTAGACAAAGAATCACCTTTGTGGAAAGGATTCCCCTAGAAGCAACTACCCTTTTCCTCCAGCTTTTACCGTTTGGCTCATTACCTTTAACAAGTTCTCTAAGTGTATACCGTACTGGCTGGCCTTCTGCTCCAGCAATCTGACTTCATTCACCAGCTCTCTCCAGAATTTCTCTCTCTTTTGTAGGACAGAGGGATTCACTTTCTTGGAAAATGCTTGCATGAAAGCCATGTGAGTCATGAGGTTGTGGAAAAAATCCTGAGAAAAAAACAAGTTAAATCTTGCCATGTAAGAGAAATCATGCACCCAAGGCAGGAGTATGCAGAAGAGAGAGAAGGTTCACTATGAAAAGTAGACACTTTCAAGGTCTATGAAAGCTGGATCAGGAGCCTTCTACCCAAATGCTTCATCAACCCAAGATGGGTTACTGATAATTTTGCAGTCAGACTAGGAACCAGTGATGAGTTGCATACACTGTTTTCATTTCTACATTTATAAAAAAAAAATATCTACATTTACACCTTTAGTTCATATGAAATACAAAGGTATTGGAGGACAAAAATGGAAGAGTTTTAACAATACTTGAGTTTAGTGTGAGGGGAGGATCTGGCTGTCACCAGACAGCCATTACTCAGTTTCTCTAACCTCGATGGGAGATGACTCCAATCATCAGGCATGATCAGCTCTAAGGGCTAAGAAGTGGGAAGGGCACAAAGAGCTTGATTTAGTTATGGCTCAGCCAAGCCCTTGGGAAACAGCTGAATCTCAACAAAATACTTTCCTCATGAAATTTTTTTAAGGACTTACCATTATACTCTTCCATCAAGATCTTCTTCACTAAGAACTAATGTCTAGTACAAGGATTTCACTTTAGGACTGTATCCTAGACTGTGTGAGCATTCTGATAAGTCTTGATAACCAGGGCAGGAACTTTTGCAGTTCCTTCTACTTTTGTAAATCAATGTGTATAAGTTCAAAGCGTAAATCTATTCTATATTTGTTTTCCTTTGTAAATACATTCCGAACATTTTATTTTGCTAAGTGTAATTTGTGAGTAAGTGACAAACATTATTCTTATGGCTCTAGAGTAGTGATCTGCAGTGCTTGGCATCCTGAAGCAATTCTATAGGGAGTTTGAGCTACATGGAGCAGTTAAAACAAGGCATTAACATGACAGAGATATTTTGCAGTGACTAGCATTGGCCAGGGCTTCCTGTCAAGCAGCAGGACAATGGGGATGCATGTGTATTCTCAGGATCTTCCATCAAATGCATTGCACCTGGGAAGAACAGGGAACGGTGGACTGACAAGAGGAGGATCTATCTTTTTTCTCCCTTCAGAAAAAAGTTATGACTACGTTTCCTCCATCAGATCACGAGGACATAGAATGCTGGAAGCAAAGCCTCAGCTCCCAATTGTTAGACAGCAACTTCAGGAATCTAATTATAAAAAATTAGAAGGACATGTTTTCTTCACATATCATTATGTTCTGAGGTAAGTCACAGAATACCATATTCTGGCAAAACTGAAATCCTGATCTTAATATACAACCAAAACTGCAGTTGTAATAACTTCTCCTTTCTTGTTGTAGCGGGTCCTATTTTGGATTATTAAAAGCTTTGCATTGTTTTCTGCATGAACGTCAGTCCCTCTTGTACTCTATGAGATAATTACTCTTCTCTATGATACTCAAAGAAAACCTGTTAAAGAAAACAGTGCTCTTGCTATGCTGATCTGACCGGAGTTGGGCTGTGAAGAGTAATCCCATACCTTGTGATTTTCCAGGTGAGACTGTAGAGCTGCTCTGCTTTTTGCCAGCTGCTTTGCATCTTGTGCAATCTTCTCTTGTCCAATAGCAACTAGCTCTGCAAATCCATGAAGTAAGCCCTCATATTGGCTCTCACTGATAGAAGGAGAATTCAGCTCCACATATTTTGCTTTCAGAATCCCCCACATGTCATCCAAAACATCCTGCAGGATGAACAAAGTTTAGTGATTCATAAAATACAGAAACGAATCCTACAAATCCAAGTGCACATTCCCAGACTGCAAAATAACTATCAGCCTTTTGATGTTTAAAAAACCTTGCAGAGAAAAATCAAACCTTGCTGTGTAAGTAGAAACTCTACTGTGTTCTTACCTCTAATTTATAAGCTTCCTGGATTAAGGTGACAGGTAACTGGAATCTTTCCCCATAGCCTCTCAGTTTTGCCACTTGGTTTTCAAAGTTTTGCAGTTCCAAAGCACAGGCCTCAGTTTTCTGAAATTAAAGACAAAATATAAGTTTATGAGATGAACAGACAGGACTGTTCATGACACACCGTACTGGGTTCACATGGCACAGCCAGGAAGGAAATTCAGGTCTTCTGTCTCAGTATGACACTCAATGTGTTTAAGTTTACTAACTCAACAGCCATTATTAGAAGGAATCATGGCCTGAGAAAATACCATTTTCTCATGAATTGGAAAGGTTCAATCAGGGATGGATTGAGACAAGTTCTTTCTGAACGAAGGGAAGTTATGTACTGCTGATGCTCTTTTTCTAAGGGTGGTTGCTTCATTGAATATGTTCAAGGCAGCAGCCCCTGCTTGGGATCTGAAATGGCTTTCAGCTGGCAGAAAATAAGCCTGTAAACAAGGCTATGAGCCTGTAACAAAAATGTTTGTGGAACCCCTTTTTGCTCCAGCAGCAAGTAGATGAGCATTCTGGGGAGGATATGCAGTCTGTCCATTTTTAATTCTCTGCTAATCCCTACAGATGTTGAAGAAAACCTTAACTGGTCAAATGCCACACTTTGGTGAAGTGCTTATACCTCCTGAATGAGCAGATACAAATACTGCAGTCCTATTTCCATGGAGAAAAAGTAAAGCTTTGAATATTAGGAAGGCATAATGTGTGGAGTGCTGCACTTTGTGTAGCTTCTCTTCTCTGCCATAGTCTGGGGTGTATTTGTTCCAAGAGGTTGTGGGGAGACTGGTTCCTCCCCATCAGTTAGTAAAAGGACTGGAATTAAGTCCAACTATGGATTGGGATGTAGTAGGTAAAAAGGGGTGATAAATACTGAACTCTCTCCTTCTGTCATTCTCAAAACATAAATGAGACTCAAACTTTTGAAAATATAAAATGGTAAATCATAGAAAACTGGGAACACTAGCTTTTTTCCTCCCACAAATGAAATTACCTGAAGCTGCTCAGAAACATTATGTCCACGAATTGCATTCAAACATTGTTGCAAAGTAGCTTTTTTCTCAGTTAATTGATCATAAAGCAGCCTGGTTTCATTCTGAAAAAGTAGCAATCGTCAGAAGTATATTACATACAAGAGTATAGTAACAAGCAGACAAAATTACACAGCAAACAAGACAACTCTCTCTTACAGAAAAAGCACTTTTTCACTTTAACACACAAAAAAGCATACACATTCTGGGCTCAAAGGAATAATTTAGAGAGGGAAATTCCCTGTGAGCGTATAAAAAATGAGATTTCTGTCACAATGATCTTCTGTGACTGTAAAGATCTGTGAAACTTACAGAGAAACAAATTCTTCTCTTCTGAAAATGAGAAAATAAGTCTATTACTGACAAGTCTATTACTGACTGATGGAGCTCAATGGATTCTGCAGGAGTAAACATAGCAGTATCAGCCTTGTTATTGTTTGGAGACAACATCACTGAGTTCTTCAAAGGAACTGTTTTATTATTCAGCAGCACAGAGATAAGCTGACTTGATGATGAGTCACTGGAGCTCTGCTGAACATTGGAAAATGTATTTCAAAGACCAAGTTCTTCTTTCTTTCAGAAAGGAAAACATAACTTTGCAAGACTGTGGCACACCTTCTGTTACTGTGGCAAAAAAACCTCAAGGAACAGTAAATACCAAGGGTTAAATCAACCTCCAACACATAGTCGTAAGTGGAGCAGCACTGGACACTGCACCAAATAAGCAGTGTCTCATAACATATATTCTGAGAACAACAGAGCTTTTGGCACTGCACTAACTCTAATCACTCCTGAATGCATGAGGCAGAAGAAAGGATACACAAACCCTTCCTTGGCCTAATCCTACCCCACAGAAACGTGGTTTAGCCTGTAGATCAGCATACATGGGATCCCAAGTTATTTCTATACTTTGCATGCAAATTTTCTACTCTGATCAAGGCTTCTAAGGCAGACAGCTCTGTAAACAGTGTTGCAAAAGCAAAATAAATTTGCTTCTTGAAAGACTAAGACAAGTTTGTTTAGTACCAAAAAAAAAAGACCATTATAGATGCCTCATTTGTAACCTAAATGCATTAACACTGAGAAGTCTAACAGATGCTGTGAAAGAAGACGTGCATTTGGCAGTGCAGTACCTGATAACTGGTATTATGATCCAGTCCAGCTTTCACTGAATTGCTCCTTGAAGCAGTGGCAGCTTGAGTCTGTTCCAACCATGCCTGTAAGTTGTTAAAGCACTCGCAGAACACATCTGTGCTCCCACCAGCGCAGGTAATAGACTTTAAAAGATCATCCTTTTTATCACTCAGGTCAGCATGAAGTTTTTGCAGCTCAACAGAAAGAGTCTAAAGAGTTGGAAAAAAGATAACATGAGTGAAAATGGTCTCTGTCCAAGGAGACCTGCCTATAAATGCAGTGGTACATGAGCTGGTAATTTGTTAACAGGCAAAAGGCCCAGATCTGTGCACCACCAAATAACTTGATTGTGTTACTCCCATGTAATACTAGCAAAAATGAGAGGAAATGTCAGGCCATATACATTTTTGTTGCAAAAGAAATCCACCATGGTTCCTCCTTCCCCTGGATGCTCTAGGAAAGTTACCTCATAAAGAACTTGCTGCACGGCTGCCTCTTCGGTGGAAAGGACTGAGGTGTTTAACATCTCCTCCATATTATCCAAACACCGGCTGATTGCCAGAAGTAGCTCAAACAATTTCTTATCCAAATTGGAAGAAACTTCCTCTGCCACATTCTCCTGTGTAAAGGCAAGTCAGAATTCTTCAGTACTTTAACCCAAGGCACACCAAAGATTTGTTTGCTAGCATAAACTCAGAAGTTTAGTCAGCTAATAATAATAAAATGCAGTTCATGAAATACTGAAGGACAGTCTTGGATGGGACAGTTTTATACATGCAATACTCAGAGCTGTCAAGGCCAAAATTGAGAGTGACCCTCAGTGTATTAGGAGCACATGTAGTTTTACAGGTTTCTAAACTCAGGAACAGGCACAACAGAACTTGCCTCATCAGCTCACATACTGCATATTTACTGAAGTCATTTACAGGGTCCTCATTTAACAGAGCTTGAGGAACAATCTGGAACAATCTTTATCCATACTAGCATGTCTTTGGATTCAGGTAGCAGAAGTGTCATGGTTGAAACTTGCAACCTTCCTCCTCAAAATCCTAAGCTGAATGTACATTATACCCCCCAGCTGTTGCCAAAGGTACACTACAACGAGTCCCATTTGCAATACTAAGATTATTGTCTATGTTTCTCAATGCCCAAACAGTGCATTGTGCCTAGATTTCCTGGTGTTTTTGACAATGCTAAAACATGCCATTTTTACCTGTGCATGTACCACGTTTGCTTCTTGGCTTAGGTCTCCCAGCTGCACAGTGTACGTTTTCAGCTCTTCCACGGTTGAGGCTCCTGCATTTGGGAACACGCCCCGGGGCAGCATGTTCAGTTTTGTTGTAATCTGATGATGAGAAAGAGAATAATGCAATTATGTGAACAGCTCAGATGATGTCTGGGCTACAGGCAACTACATAACATTCCTTTTAAAAAACATTAAAATAAAAGTGTCAAGTTATTAATATAAAGCACTTGGATAGCAGGGTTCCCTTTTTTGCTGTCAAGAATAAAGTGGTTAGGCTATGTCCTGATTGGAGCATGACTGAAAAAAAGAGCCTCTGATTCCCTCTTTTAGGGGCTACAGGCTGTAGCCTGTATTAAGGCAGGCCTGCTGCCCACTGCAGTGCCTGAGTAAGAGCAGACATTCAGTCTTTTACTTGATCGATATTCTTCCATTTAATGCAGCATTCTTCTTTCAGAGAAGAATAAATCTAATCATTCTAATTGAATGTGAACAAAACTGCCAGCAAAAGAAAACACTTTTTCCAAGCATTAAAATTCTGCAGTCTGCTCTGAATAAATGCACAGCACTTTCTTATGGCAGTGTAAAATCCACTTTTGATATGCCAGAGAGAATGCCAGAACGCTATGGTGAATCATAGAAGAAAATTCAAGCTAGAAGTTTCTTCTGACCAAAATGTTCTCACTTGCAGGAACTGGGACTTAATCCACATCCATAAAAATCAGCTGGGAGCTGGCTGGATAACTCGCCTAATTTCCTTAAAAGAATTAAGGAGATAACATCAGGTCTGAATGCTAACTGCCAGAATTCATCTACGTGTTCCCACACTACTTCATAGTCACAGCTCCAGAGTCATTATCTATCTCAAAGTAAAATTAAAAGACAATCATAAAAACAGTATGCAGTAACAATTTATTCTAGAGAGCACTTGCAAGGATTTCAGTTATCTGATGAAGAAGAGACATGATACGATGACTCAAGGAAGATACCCTAATAGTTATCCTCACCCAAACCAACAGGCTGCACAAAAAGTGCTTTAGTGAACTGAAACGGACCTGAGGTTCCACAAGCTGGCAGAGAGGAGACTTCATCTTTGAGGAAAGCTCTCGTTGTAAATATTGCCATTTATTACCCGTTTGGTCCTTTGGAGCTAAGGTGGGATCAGTCTGTTTGCTTTTTGGATCAAATTCCCCATTGCTGTATTAAGAAAAAATCATTAGAATGTCAAATATTAAAGTAGAATAAACAAAATTAGATTTGTAACACTGCTTGTGTAAGACTAGTTTCTATTATACCTGCCCCCAAAACAGAGTGCAACCAAATGCATGGCTGGGAACAGATACCCAACTTGCCTCTGTTAGGCCTGCTTCAGCTTATGGCAAGCATCAGTCCTGCCTGACATCAAGACTGACTCCGGGCACTCCAGTCAGCCCAGTATCAAGGAAGATGTCACATAAAATGAAACTCAATTTCTCCAGACTGCTGATAGTAGAAATCTCCCAGCTCCTGCAATTTTTCTTCTACAGGTACACATTGCTCCAAACAGTACTCCTGCAAAGTTTCTGTAGGTTTGGGAAGCTGTACATAACTGAACTGGGGAGTGATTTTGTTGCTTTGTACCTGGGTTCTGATTTCACACTATCCTCAAACTGTGGCTGCATTTTTTCCACACATGACTCAATGAAGTCAATGAGGCTCTTCTGCTCTGCTGCTTTTACTTTCAGATCCTGTGAACAGAGAACAGAATGAACAATAAAAATAAATTGTGTGTGCAGTATTGCTCTGAAATGATTATTGTGCTTTTCCAATCGCATGAATCCATTTAGCAAGCAAAGTTAAGAATACCTCTATCAGGAGAAAAAGCAAGTAATGTGTAAACATGATGTTACCAAACAATTTTCTAAAAACATGTATTTTTACAGAATATATTTCAGCCTTGTTAAAAGTTCAAAAGCAAAAGCCCTCAGTCAGAAATACATAATGCATATTCAGAAATGTAAGGGCCACAGACTGCAATCCTTATACAGAGAAAAAGGGGGGGATGCTCAAACACAAGGTGAAAATGCACAAGTTAGAAAGAGAGCACTGACTGAAAACTGAGCAATTTTAGCAGCTCAGGCTGGGCCACTTTCTGTAATCCATTCCAAAGAACATGAAAGGGGAAAAAGCTAATTTCTAGTTAGCAAAACAGAAGTAGTTTACAGAGCACAGAATATCATAGGATACCCTTATAATGTTAGCAATGACCTTAGAGTCATTCTGAGTTAGTTCATGGGACAATGTTCACAAAGCCTTTGAGTCAAATCCATCTTCAAAAGCAGTTTCAGATTTAAAAATACATAGTGCTTTAAACAAAGGAAATCAGGGGGGTGGGTGACGCCATCTGAATCATTGTGATAAAAGACAAGGGTGCCATCTAGTTTTGTAAGGATCATAAACCTTTTGGACAAAAAATTCAGAGTTTTCAGGGCTTGATGGCCTTTCTCCATCCTCTCTAACTCCCCAAATCCTCTAGAAGAGGTGTATAAGGTACTTGCCCTTGGCAGACTTGATCCCACAGTGAAAAACTGCAGCAGGTAATATACACAGCAGCCCCCTACGTGCACAGTGGACACAGAGCAGACTGACTCCTGGTCAGGCAGAATGATTACCTGTGGGTGTTGGAAACCATTTTGCTGGAGGAATGGCTGTTCAGCGAGGCCAAGCTGGGGCATGCTGGAGCCATTGGAGTGCAAGATCTTGAGGGACTCTGGGTCAATCCTCTCCCTGTTGGGAATCTGTAAAGAAAGGCCCATTGTGGGAAGGCTTCCAGACTTGAAAAGAGGCCAGAACCTCCATGTGCAGTTTGGGGAAATAGCAAAAGCAAAGCTGTTTTGGAACATTCGTAAACAGAATCAGCAGTGCAAAAGCAGTTGGTACTCATGCAAACACTTCTGTCCAGTTTCTGTCCAGGTCTAGCTGGGGGGCTGTGGTACTGGAAAGCTGAGTCACTGCTCATGCCACTTAGACGTTCTTTGAAAAAAGTTACTGCTTTAAGGCCTGTCTGCTGTGATACTATCACAAACACGATGGTATTTTGAAAGAAAGCAAACAAAAAAACCTCACCAAACGTTTTTATCCTTTTCCTGCATTCCTCACAAAATCTCAACTACTGCCACTGAGTACTTCAAGCTGAAAAGATGTAGCTCAAAGACTCATTGGAAGTCCCACTACTTACTGCAAATAAAAAATAATCATACCGCAGTGCAAACCGCAAAATAACAAGTCTGACATTTCTGATTGACTCTTCTCCCTTCCTTGCTTCACATGATAAGCTCTAACTGTTCTTGTGCTACTACAGAACTCTCGCTTTTCCTCAGCACAGAATTCATATGCTTTACCTGCTCTTCACTGTATTTATCCTGAAGCATCATCTGGACTTTTTCCAAATTACACTTCACTTCCTTCAGCTTCAAGGAAAGATCCTCTGCCTCCTGTTGGTGGCCTGCACTGTTTCCACCATCTTCCAGTAAACTAACAACCTTTTGTTCAATCTCTGATAACATCACCTAGAAGCGACAGGAGTCAATTATTCATTCTTAGAAGTACAATCCTCCTTTCCTGATAACATTCTTAAGACAGTGCTTACACTTAACCCTATCTAAAATGAACAGAAAGAAGAAAAATTAGCAATAGCTTCAAACTCCCTGGATTTTCTCTAATATAGTCTCTTTTTTATACGAACAATAAAGTGCATTTAATACAGTGCTAAAGACAAAACTGTTTCAGAAAACGTTCTGTGTGGGAAGTTGTATAAGTCAGACATTAAGTAATGAGAAAGGGAAGCAGAAATTACCGATAGACTTCATTTGGAATAACTAAGAAGACAACACACCACATCGGAGAAGAAGGCAGAGCACAGACTGACTACATCACCCTTGGGAAGGATCAAGTTCCATGGATGTATGAGCTAAACAGACCTCACCGTGAGGCCGAGGCACCACTAAAACTGCAAAACTATGATAAGTGAGGAAGAAATCCCTGACCTGATGCTCACTGTAAGGCCAGTTTTCATTCCTTCTAATCACATCAAGCAGAAGTATGGCAGAATTTCTGCTCATATTACAATACACATATTACAATACAATGTCACCGGTGTGTGGAGGGTAGCCTTTAAAAGGAGGCCATCAGTTCTAAAAACAGTTTTGGCCACCAAAAGGAGACGAAGTTGACAGATCACTGGTGTTGACTGGTAAACCTCACACAGATCTTGCTGTGATGAGTTAAGGAATTATGTCTAACTCTCCACCCCGCTGCAAGGAGCTACTGACTTCACAACAGAATCAGCAAAAGGTGAAGCCTATCTCAGCTGAATGAATTTATAACCGTATAGCTTAGTTTAAGATGACATCTACCTCTGAGACTATTTTATCTGGAATGCCACTGGGCTTTCAATGAAGTGATAAAGTAGAGGGACATACGTATCCTAAGGCCAAGTGGAGCTGAGGACAGCAGCCCACCTCCCAGAGCAGCCCTTCCCATCTGTAAAGAAATCCTTCCTAACATACAATCATCCAATCTAAACTACCAAAACACAGTACTGGTACCATGTGTTAGCCAGGCCACTGGAAACCGTTGGGATCTGGTTGCTGATTCACATTCTTCTAAATCAAATTACATCTCTGCATTATTTTAAACTCACATTCGTAAAGTTGAATGTGGAGACAGAAACTACAACTCAACTGCAAAGTAATCAACTGCAATAAATTAATTGTTCTGCATCATATCTATGTAGAGACCACTCCTGTTTTGTGCTTTGGATATTTTTCCGCATAGATCTTGATTAGGATAGAAAAACATTTTTCTGCTCCTCTGTTCTATGAAGTTCACGTGTTACCATTGAACCAGACTGCTAAAACCTGGCAGGAACTCAGCAGAGCCTGAAGTCAGCTTGATTTTACTGCTTGTGACTGGCCTATCAAAGCTGACACTGACACAAAGCCTGAATGGGATTGAGATACAGCCAGCTACATAAATGTATTCAGGATCTTAATTCCCAGAATTCAGCAGCCAAGCAGATGAGGATATCAGCCTGGCACTGTGGGGAACTCCAAGCTGAATGCCTGCACATTTTCTTTTAATCTGTGTGCCAGAGAAAGAAAGCTGCACCAGGAATACCACCCAGCCCAGTACTTCATGTCTGTAGACTTCTATCTATTTCCACCAAATGGTACAAACACCCCGTTCCTTCTGCTGCCACCTGGAGCAAGAAGGTCCTAGACCTACAGCAGTACAACCAAATATAGGCTACTCAAGTGGATGAGTGTCTGTCTTTCCCCCTACACTGGCAGCTTTAGGGCCCTGAAGTGCAAAAGATTGCAGTTTAGGAGTTATTTTACACTGGTCTTTTAAATCATTCTAAAAAAAAATAAAAAGTGAAAATGTCCAAACAAAACAAAAAAATCCTTTATTCTTGCTAACTTATCACAACAGAGACCAACAGAAAGCTGCTCTTAAAGAGAGGATGTAGACTTTGCTGAGCCATATTTTCAAAACTAAACTAAAGAAAAAAAAAGCTGTAGAAACATTCAGACCTCAAACTAAATCCTCCAGGTGTATAACAATCCCACTGTGTACAACCCTAAAAACAGGTATTAACTGAGCCCTAGGAAAGCTGCACCTGAAACCGAAGCCGAGCAGTTACCGGCTGTCTGCCAGTGTAATGAAACTGAATAAGCAGGGAGAGGAGAAGCAGTAACTGTAACTTTCCAGCTTTCCTGTGTTCACAAACCCCCGGGAAGGGTGGCTCATGTGGATGGCCAGCAGCACACAGGCTGCTCCCTCTTACCTGGAAATCACCAAGCTGCAGTTCCACCATCTGCTGCATTTTAGGAGTCTGGGGGTCTGAGCCCAGGGACACCTTAGTTTTGTCTAGCCATTGTTCCAGCTCAGCAACCTGGGCCTTGCACACCTGGAGGATCGTTTCCGGCTCGGGCCTACCGCCATCCACTGCTTCCTCTGGGTCTCCCTCTTTCCCTCGAGAGCCCTGGGTGGCGCTGGGGACAGGAGGCGGCGTGACGCTCTGAAGCAAAGCACATGAAAAAAACAACATGGTTATCTACCTATTGCTTTCTTTTTCTTTCTTTTTCTCTTTTCCTTTCTTTCCCCACCCCTTACCAGTGAGAAATGTTTAACTTTCACATTCACAGGGCTCCAAAACAACTCTGTCACCGACTTCACAGTTTTTAAAAAATATATAATAATTAAAGATAAAAGAAAAAGGAAGGAAAATTCAGCAGGCAGGCGATCTAGGATCTGGTGTAACAGGTTTCCAGGCACAATTTGCATCTGCACAGGTATACCTGAGCCACAGGAAGCACGATGACTCACCATTAACCAGTTCTCCCCTGAGGAGAGATGTTTTGCTGTGGGAGTTGGATGGAAGAGCAACACAGTTTAAAGCTGCAAAGCAAGCTGTTGTGCATCATTTAGAAGTTCCTTCTATGCATTTGGTTCCAACAGCCAAATGTTTTATTCAGGCTCTACGTCACATAGAGAAATAATGTGTATTTTTAAGTCTATCTTGTGTAATTCTTTCCTCTTGCTTGCTTTGCTTTAAGAAGCAGTACTGCATACTTCCGTAATAAGGAGAAGTCTAAAGTGCTTGGAGATACCAGCAGTTGCTTAGAAGCCTGCACAGGTCTGTATATATCCACGCATATGCAAATAAAAGAAGTTAATAAGTAAATGAAGCACAACGCCTCTGTTGAAAACCACCTGTACTGCTCCCACGGCTCCAGAGCATTCACACACACTGAGATGGCCAGTCATAGTGCATTAGCCTTGTGCTGAGAGTGCCAAAATGCATTGTTTCAGGTATCAACGTCTTACTTCAATCGTTACTCTTCCGATCTCCCTCTCAGATACCTTGCAGCAGTGTCATTAAACGTAGGAAATAGTCTGAACACACATATTCTGAAAGTCTGTTGAGGTACATGCAATTGAAGATATGAAAGCACCAGTTTACTTCAACTTCCACTTGAAATTTTTGGCTTTAGTTCTCAGCCTGTTTGTTCTAGTTCATCATTTAATTATATTTTGCCAGTTTGGGCACTATATATATATATATATATATTATTTTTTTTAATCCAATGGGACTGCAAAACATTTTGGTTCACTAAAGTAAACGTATTTTGACAATGCCAAAAAATAACCAAGTATTAAACAGAACACACATGCATACAGAAGCATTTAGTTTTTATCTATGGCATGCTCTACCCTTCCCCAGGTAAATAACACTGCTTCAGGAAAATTCATTCCCTTTCTTTACAGAAACAGAAATTCAGATATGCATCCAAATCAGTTGAATAAAACAAACCAGTATCTTGTGTGCAGGTGTAACAGTGTTCAGCTTCGTGCACACATCATGAGTTTGTGTTCTAAAAGTTCATGTTCTAAAGCTGAGATCATAAAGACATGGAGTGGACAGTTACCAAAGCTTACCTGACAAGTAATAGTTCACACATGTTTCTGAATTCTAAGTTATACTGTAGGCTGCTAGAAGTGAATTTGGTGGAAAAATATGCCAGGAGCAATGAAATCGTATCATTTAGCAATCACCAAGATAGCGGGAATAAATTAATGTTAGTGTATACTTCAGTTCTAAATGGAGAACATGACTATAATCAACACCACAGATCTCTAGACTTCAACGCATCTCTAAGGGAAAAAAAATGAATATAGCATTTTTAAAAATAAATGCCTTCCTGTCTCCACATAGTAACTGATCTTTTAAGTAAATCACTTAGCAGAAAAAAAAAAGTTCCTAATGGGAGTTATATAGCATATGGAAATGGCACAGAGCAGTAAAATTCTGAAATGGAAAAGATTTTGCAATATTGCAGGCTTTTTTGCTGTCTGGCATGAATTGAGGAAGGGTGGCCTTCTCTGCAGGAGCAGAGGAGGACTGTGGCTCATAGCCTTACCACATTCTCTGCAAAGAACACAGAGCAGCTGTGTCCACCTCAAGAACACTGCTCTGCTGAGCTTTTCTATCACTGGGTTCAACAGGTTGTGGGTGCCCCTGAAGACAGGAGGCTGACAAACATGGTGGTGGCACACAGAGGTACCAGTATATGTTATCTGTAAATTGCCTGACCTGGAGATGAAGTCTCTCTTATACAAGGATCTAAATGTCAATTACTCTGAACTGAGATTTACTCAGTGCAGTATCTCAGCTCAGTACAACAGAGAATCAGTGAGAGCCAGCTAAACCATTTTCTGTGCTTGAGGACTGGAGTGACTACATCTCCTCTGCTTGCAAAGGGAGCTTACAAACGTCCTGTACAAGCAGAGGCCAACAGCACTGCAGAGTAGCAAAGAAAAAGGACACAGAAATCACGTGTACAGACAGGTCATATACAATACACTCATTCATACAAGGCAGAATGCTATTGTTTATAATATTAGTATGCAATTAACTGCTGACTAAGTTCTAACATTTAGCTATGTATTATTTTCCTGCACAGGAATGATAAACTAAAAAAGTGTTTCCCCTGATGCTTTTTTTTTCATTACTAAACTATACATATTGAAAGTCATGCATGATGTAAGGAGTCAAGGAGCACTGAGAGACAAAGTGACTTGGGAGCATGCTCCTGCCTCAGGCAATGATGGATTCTAGCTTCTTCCATGCTGCTAGAATTTAAGAGCTAGAGCTGAGGCTGCTCTGTTACCAGTCTTTTGCTCCTGGCCTTTGTGAACTACGTGGACTATTCAAGACTCTCTCCATATGCTCTTCTGCATGCAACCTATAGGCTGCTGCCCATTCAGCCTGCACATGTTTTTCCACAAAGCAGCAAAATATGGGAGGGTTATTCTCATTCATTTCTCCTTTAACTGCCACTTCAAAATCCAATAACTGACTCAGATTTTATCATCTTAATTCTTCCATTCACACCTTTATGAATGCCAGCATCTTTCTTCCTGACAATACTTCAACTTGTTTCCTAGAAAACTTAATTTTCAAGGAGATCAGAACACAATCATTTTCACTCAAAGGAGCAATCTGAAGAAGCCCATTAAGGGTTGTAGGTATCCTACCATATCATTAATCTTGCCACAAACTCCAGTACCATTACCAGTAGCTGGGTTATACAGAAGATCACATCGTTCAGCCTACTTCAGATTTTCAAACTCACCACGGTCTGACTTTCATGACCTGTGCTAGGGCTTTCTGTCCTCTGTGGAGTTTGCAAAGATGATTCCTCATCGTCTTTATTGCATGACTGTACTATCTCAACAGCATCCTGTAGAGAAAGAGACAACAGTGGAAATATTTAGATCGTTATTGCCTTGTTGTGCTTGAGACCTCAAAAAGTAGCAGCTTTTCAGTGCATAGCAGTCCTGGATCAAGAACATTCACAGAGATAAGTTCTCTTACGCTTTTAACATAGATACAGGGAAACAGCAACTGTAGCTATCACATCAGATAATGTCATGACACTGTGAAGAACATAGCAAAACACCACCAAAACTGTAGCTGGTCAGGAATATTAGATGTTGATCTTCTTGTTGACAAAGGGAATCTCTTCCACAGATAATCTCCTAACAAATTGTACATTCTATTGCCTGCCCAGGAGTTAATGAAATGAATCACTGCTAACAAATGCACATTTCTGTCTTTGGGTTTGTAGAACAGGAAAGATCACTTCAAATGAAAAAATTCAGTGTGATGTGGTAGACAGAGCAACTTAATAAGGCTACTGCCCTGCATTTCTACAGTTCTCTTACTTCAAAGACTTCAGCATTACCTACGACTTCTGCAAATACTTTCCACAAAGATGTGTTTCCGCCCTGTTGAAATAAATCTGAGTTCATTACCTGTGCACCACCATCTGACAAGGTTCCAGAAGACCAAGAAGTTGCACTGTCTTCCTTATGCTTTTCCTTGTATTTTAATGAGGGCCAGAAGCTCACATCTATCTCTGTGACTGTACTTCCCTTTGAAAGTAAGAACAACTCAGCATTAGCTTGTGAACACGAAGCTCAGGCATTCCTTCAGGCAATGTAAACTACTGCAAACCTTTACTAACACTTAGCTCTCTTTCCGCCTTGTTTATCTACCTTATGTTTCCCAAATCTCACCTCCTCCCTTGCTTAATGGCTCTGCCAGATGAACAATAGCTAGATGACACTCCAGAGATCTCAAGAGTATCCTCTGTTTTTTCATGCTATCCCCGAATAAACAAACAATAAAAAAAACCCCAAAGCTTACACCAAATCATTCTCTCTTCTCCTGTCCACTAAAAACAAAAGAAAATAACCCCCAAGTCCAGTACGTAAAGAAAACTGCACCAAAAAAGAGTGGGTAGCCAGGCTACAATCTAACCAGCATTTCTCCAGAGGCTGCCTGATTTTGTCTGAAAGAAAACACACTTTTAAACCTTGTTTTTTAGGCTCATGTTTGCTACTAATACATGCATAAAGGTGTTACTGTATAAGTAATCCCATCAAAAGCAGGACCACACATCACAGAATGAGTTACTGTGTAATACTGACATTGATTCAAGCTCAGTTTCTTCGTGTAACAAACTTGCCTTCGTTTTTCTCTAAATTATTTCCTATCTACACATTTTTATAATCTGTAACAAACTAGTTTATCTTATATATATATCTGTATATGTAAGACATATACTGAACTCACCTTGCTGTGGAAAGCATCTTCTGACTCTTCATCTAAACAGGGCAGAAGGGACATCAGTCCTCTCTTCTTCAGCTACAAAATACATAAAACAGACAGTTAAATTACGTTAAACAGTAAAAACCTCTGCTCTTTTGCTTGTACACTAAAAGAAAATTACCACTTGGGGTCCACTTTTGGAGAAGCACTGAACATTTGTCACCAGGCATTAATGTAATTAATAAGTAATTAAGTAAAGCGATAAGTTATTAATTAATAAGTCCGCAGCTGCGAAACACCTCTAAAAACTGGGAGTTTTCAATATTTTGTAATGTTTCAACATCACAGATGTAATTGGGACAAATTTTATTTTGCTGAATTTAGTGAAAAATCCACTGATCGACTGATCATCATCAGTAAAACTATGCATCTAACATTTTGCTGCTGATTGTTTAGTGTAAACTCCATGTTGAATCAGCTCATGCAAAAAAATAACCAGAGGTACACCTCCTTCCTGCCTTCTCCTAGTCAGGTATCAGACCCAGTCTTCCCGGGACCATTTAAAAGGAGAGAAGTAACTTTGCTTCACAGCTGCAAGGATGCTTCTCTCTCAAATGCCACTCCTTTTGGATAAAGAAGGGCTTTATACTTTCCTTCTTCACCTCTTGGGCAAACGATCACAAAATGGTGCTTCACTCACCTGCACATCAGAAACATCAGTCCCAATCGAGTCAGTTTGTGCAAATACAGAGGCTGTGGGCTCATCTTCTGGTTCAGGCACTTCTTCCTGTAAGCGCTGGTGAAGCTCAGACATTGAATTCTTCATCCCAGTAAGAATATCTTCCTTTCTTTGGCACAGCTTGATGATTTCTTCTTTTATAGCTTCCATTTCTCCCTAAGGAGCAACAACATCTGTAAGTATGCATTTTTCTTAGTTAAACAAGTGGTAAAGTAACAAATGATACCTTGCATCTTACTGAGAATGGGTCTATTTGCCCTCTTCCCTTTTTCATAGCTTTGGGACAGTTCCCCATTGTCAGTGCAGGAAATGTCCTGATACATGCAAAACAATAGCAACAGATTCTGTTCAGGACGGCGCTTGCCACCTGTACTGCTCAAGTTGGTAGTCTGGAAGAAAATGTGGAAGGCTGGATAAATGAATCAAACTAGGTCTTGCATAGCCAGGGGAATATGAGTTTCCCTCAGGACAGAGGGAATGTAGCTGAGTTACATTACTCTGTGAGTCAAAGCAGATGATATTACTTTCAACCACCTTTTCTGGAAACCTGACACAAAACAACTGGGATAGCCTAGATGAAGGCAAATATAGCTAGCAGCAATTCAGAGCTGAGTCTTCCTTGCATAAATTGAGCTAACAGAAGCAAACAAACAAACAAAAAAATTAAAAATGGAGGGTTTCAGTAATACAGCTAGGAATAAGAATTATCCCATGTCTTAGAATATGACACTGGGAGATACGGTCCATCAGAAAGTACAAGGAACATGTTTAATGTTCAGCAGGGTCTAAACAATAATCCAAATAATCCTGCATTAACAAAAGGGAAACAAATCTGGCTTTCCTTCTTGTTCGTAACTGTTACTCTAGTCAGTGTTCTGCCTTCAGAGCCCTTTTCTAGGGGTCTTTCCTCACCACTTGTTTTCCAGGTGAGTAAAGGAAGCAGAAGCAGCAACAGACCAAGATGAGGTAAGCAATAAAATGTCTCACCCCCTTCATCAACGACAATGCTAAAGCTCTTTGAAGTATTATGGCTTGATTAGAAAACTAAAAATCAGCTAAATACCCCACTGCAGAATGGGACCTGTCCATCAGAGCAAGCTTTGATGCTAGGCTTAAAATAATAAAGACACTGATTCCAGAGGCTGCCCTATCATGGTTTGAATAACACTACGCAAGTAATAATCTGTGACAGATAAAAGCAGTAAGACTGCTGGTTTTTGTCTCGACTACAGCTTCCTCCATAAACAGTGCTAGTATGGCTGCATGATCAGGAGGGTGAAGGCTGGAAACCCAGCAGATTTTCAAAGGCTTTGGAAACTCTGCTAAGACAATGATGCTTTTTCCATTAAACACTGGAAAACAGAAGACACAATCCTCCAAAGGTTAAAGCAAGAAAAAGTCACTGGAATGAAGAAGTGGCCATCTATGATAATTTCCCATAAATTTATAAATTTATGGGAATTTGCTAGGAATAATATTCGTATCTGTTTTATGGCAGGAGCTAGACTTTATACTACAAATATCAGCTACTGCTTTGCAAACTTAACTAGGTGAGAAAACAAATCTTTACTGACACAACTTCCTCATTTGAAGCCCCTCAATAAGATGGGCAATTCCATTGCCATATCTATCAATGAAATGCTCCAACTGTGAAACAGATCTTCTAAAACAAGAGATATTAAACAGAAAGTCTTATGCACAAAGATAAAAACAAGAGCCAGGAAATGAGTCATGCTTAGTACTAGCATCCAGCATCCAATCACCTGAAAGCAGAGCAACTATGTATTTAGGAAACTACTGAGTGATTACAGTTATTAAGTACGATGTATGTTTATTAACTGTATTGCTGCTGACTGAGAAAAGCTGAGCATCTCAGAGGCACTTTATAAAAATACTCATTAAACTTAATTAGTCATTTCCCGACTTCTGCAGTGCTGTCTTTAAAATACTTCTTACTTTTGTATTAAATAAGCAATTCATCCATTACAGAAAGGAACCAACTGCTGGCAAAAAAACAGCATCTGTTACCAGCTGATGAAAACACAGCATGTCAGCAAGGACGAGGAAAGGAATCTAGAAGATCAAACCCTAACCAGAATCACCAAAAGTAACACTGCATGGTCAGTGATCAGAAAGGGACACAGTGCTCTCTTTATGCACTATCCCAAGCTGCTACCCCAGTTAACATGTAGCAGGATGATGAGCACAGGCAAGCAATCCGTGTAGCATGTTGTCTCACCACAACAGCTGAAAACAGCCCTTAATTTTCACGGGGAGTTGATTCAGGTACAAATAGCACATCAAAACCAGTGATATCAAACATATGCCCAATTTGAAGCTAATACTAATTATAATATCTCTTGGTATACAGCAACTTATGTACCTACAGTCACACCACAGTATTCAATTGCCTGCTTGACTGGAGCAGGGAGAGAAAGCACACTACTATTCATCAGTGCTACATGTTGTCATAAATTTAGGGCATGACATGAAACCCACCTCTGGACAAGAAGTCTTCTGAGTATGTGGCTGATATTCATGTGACTTTTCAGCCAAGTGATTCTTTAGGAATTGTTTCAGCTTTTCAATTTCTTGCTCACATTCTTCTATTTTCTTCACAGCTTCCTGTGAAAAAGTAATTCTTTAAATAATTTTGTATTAACTAGGACATAAACAAACTGGTCAGCAATGCAAATTGCACCAAAGAGTGCTCAAACCTCTTTTGCTTCTGTAGTTGGATGTAAAAGAAATGTGCTTGCTCTGCTAACTCTGCAGAACTCCATCTTCACCATATCACTGCCTGGAAACATATCATTGCCTAGTCTAGAGTAGGACTATGAATTTTAAAATGGAACATATTTAATCACATTTACTACAATTTATGAGAAGCTGAAAATAAAGAGAAATTATAGGGTTGGCTAGTTTCATATCAAGTTAGAAAGCCTACCTGTTTTAATTAGTATTCAGATCGTTATTGCCAGCTAGTTCTGCACTGGCCAGAAATGAACTGTGCTGTCCAGGCAGAAACTGCAGCTCAGAAGATAAGCCAACCACAGTTTCTAACAATTTGAATAGTTTCTATCAAATAAATATTTCCACCTTGTGTGAGCTTCCTCTTCTTGCATGACTTATGGGAAAGCCTATGATATATAATCAACAGCCAAATTCACTTTTATTCATTTCATAGTAACAGCAAAATCTCATCAATCAGCACTTCATGCAGAAGTCAGCAGTCTCCCCACATTCATTGCTAATGTTTGCCTGCCACAGCTTATCACAATGTCTCAGGTAACTAAGAAACTGTTACATATACAAATCATAATATTTTGTGAAAACATTTAATTTGCAAAACATTTTGTAGCTTTGTTGTTCAGCATGTGAGCTGAGAGTCAGAGAGTATCAATAGACTCTTCCTCAGGCAGTTGCAAAAGATAGTGAAGAAGAAAATGCAACTCTGTAGACAGCAGGCTTAAACTTACTTTGCTGATAGCAGCATGTGAGCAGCCTGGGAGGTGGATAACTTGTCTGCAAAGCACCCACAGGCTCTGCCTTTCAGAGCAAAGAATCTATCTATGCACAATAATGTTACTTGTTCATTCACTTCTTCACAATAGCAATCACTCCCACATGTTAGTAAAGTTTTGCATTATTAGTTTTTAGCTTACAAGTGTCAAAAGGCAGAAAGTGTTTTTCCCACTTAAAAAAAAAAAAAAAAAGCCAATTTGGAAAGAAAAATATCTAACTGCAGACTATAATCTTAATGACATACATAAAGAATCAGACAAGAGGAATAAAAGTAGTTATTCTGCTGCTCAGCTCAAATAAGAAACTAAAAGTACTTCTAAAAGAGAGAGTCTTACCCATACCTACACTCTCAAATTGTCCTAACTGTTCAGTAGTAAGTATCTCAATCTTACTTGACTAACTAAAGAATACTCTGTATATAGACTCCAATTTCCACTGTCAGAGCAATACATGAATAAAGTCACTTGCCTGCAGATCGCTCATCCATTCCCTATCTTCCATCAACAAGCAGAAAATCTTATTTAATCCTTTTCTTGAAAGAACACACATTACGTCATATTTGTGGGACTGAATCTGTACCAAGAAGTAATGCTTCTCTCCTTACTTCATTCTTAAATTTTGCTTTTCTTAGCAACTAGAAGACCTATTCGTGGAATATGCCCTGCTGCCTGGAGTGTGAAGGCAGATACTAAAAAAAATGTCAACAGCACATCATCATATATGCAAATACTGCCACTCCTTTGCACAGAGAGCTGGTAAAACATTGTGGCTTCCAGCTCCTCTTCCTGATAACACTGTTTAGGTAACGGTAGGTGTGGCTCTTAACAGGCCATAAAAGAAGAACAAAGGGCAACACACATTAAATTTCCTAAAACCCTACCCTGAAGCATCTGCAGTACCTACTACAGGTTTTGTTTCTGTCAGATTTTTTCAGGTGTTAAACTGAAACTTAATTATACAGAAGCTCCTAGTATTACAATATGGATAGCAAATATGTGCAACCACATCCAAGCACTAAAATGTCAAACTAATTCACAAAGCAGGGAAAAAAAAAAAAAGTATGTATCTGCAAAGGTAGCCTGTCTCCAGTGTGGCCTTCTGTCTATTAGAATACTTTCTATTTTTCTAATGCAGCACTAAAAAATGCCATCCTTTAATAGCTTTATCCTTTGTAATGTCTTAGGTGGCGATAGACGTATATTGTAGCACTGCTGGTATCAACCCACTCAATAGAATAGGAAAGTCTTTTTTGCACAGCTGGATATCACTGCAGCAAAGAACTCATTTTTCCAACCTGTTTTCTCACAAAGAAATTTTTACTCAGTCACAGATTTTTGGAAGAGTACAAAATCAAGGCAAATGCTGAGCAAAAAAAAAAAAAAAGATTACAGCTGCTACAAAAAGTTAAAAAATCTAAACCTTGACCTAATGCTCTGCATAAAGGAGTTAGAAGTCTCACGGTATCACTCAATAATGGCAAAGCACCAGGATTGAAAGGGATAAAAGTATTCTGAAAATTACTGAATACTTAATCCGGTAACTTTTTATCTGAAATATGTATGCTTTACCCTATCTATTCTTCAGACCTCAGAAGATATAAAGACTAAAACCCCAAAAGATCTCAGAGTCACTGTCTATTTTCAACTCCAGGCATGTATGTCTATAGCATGCTTGGGTTTGTCCCTTGGTGCTTTTAAAACTGAAAAGAACAGTAGGAAGGGGCCTACTGAGACAATCTTGTCCTGGCTGGCCACTCTGCAGTCAAACAAAAGTTGAAGCATACTATTAAGAACATTATCCAAACACTTCTGACACTGACAGGAAGGGATCATCAATTGCATTTCAAAGAAGCCTGTTCCAATGTTGGACCACTCTTGTGATAAAGGTACTTTTCCCAGCATCCCCTGGCACAGCTTTATGGCACTCCCACACGTCCTGTCACTGGTGACCAGGGAGTAGAGCACAGCATCTCATTTTGCACTTCCCCTCTTC